>CM060932.1:792168183-794568183 GCA_030765085.1 Allium cepa
ACAGGCTTTGTATATAATAAAATTTGTACAGGCAATTTATATATGAGATGCAATACTACAATACATGAAATTACACATTTATAACGAGTATATGCAAATATATATACTGTTAAAATATATAACCCAAATTTAAAATACCTAGTTTCATGCGGTTGAGGGAAAAACATGCGTGAGATGGTGGGCCAGAGGGCGGATGTCTACTGGGTGTAGAGAGAGAATGGGAGAGCGGATCTGGCGAAGGAAGAGAAGAAGAAGGGTGGTGAGATAAGCATGCTTCAGTGAAAGCCAAATAGACATTATACTTATTATATAATATAATGTGGTTACTAAAAGTAAAAAAACATAGTGAAAGAAGGAAAGGAAGCAAAATGAATCAGAAATGAGTTTGGAACCGGTGCAAATAAAAAGTCATGCATTGATTTCTAAATTTTTTTAATGCTAGTGGCTGTTGGGTTTAACATAGTGGATAATGAATGGATAAGGAATTCAAAAGGTTCAAAAATGGTACCGATACGGTCAGCAGTTGCATGGTTTCATCATGTACCGGATACAAAAACACAGAAACGAATATACCGCAGAGATCGGCATGACGAGATGATCAAAATGGCATACAAATATCAGTGGTATGACCATCGTATCAAAAGTCGATATTGGTACCGGAAAAATGATGCTAGTTTGTCAGAAATAATATGAACAGAGCAATATAAGTCCAAATTTAGAGAAAAGAAATATGACATCTCACTCAGAAGATGATTTACAAATTCATTGTATAAAAATATTCAGGTTTGGAAAATATTTTGTTATCATCAATTTTAACTGATTAGAATTGAAACAGAATTATACAATAAAATAAACTTTCATATTAATTGATGAAAATTTACCATTTGCGATGTTAAAATGGACGTATTCCAAATATCAACTTTTTATTTCAAAATTTTATTATTTAAAATTTCACAAAAATTTCAATTAAATATATTAATAAAAAAATAAAGTTATTTAAAAATTTACGGGTCGTTACATATAAACTTAAGTAGAATTTCATAATTCAATAATGGATATAGTAAAGTGTGAAAGGTGTTAAATATGAAAATCGGATTTGAGTTTAAATGGATATAGACTTAAGTTGTATAAAATGTTTTAAATGAACTTAAGTAAACAAATTCTATGGAATGATTTTTAGGTGATAATAGTAATTAAGGAATTGAGACGACCCGGCTTTCACTTCGCTGAAAGTCGCATCATCTTGAAGAAAGAAGGGGATAGAAAAGAGAAAGATAGAGAAGAAGAAGAAACAACATCAGAATCTAAACAACGGAACGAATAAATTATATTAATCACATAAATATTACATAGTATCATATACATCAGAGTTACACAGTTTATACAACACATACTAGACAATTATAACACCTATCTAGTTATACAACTCAATACACAATACATATATCAATACAGAGATAAACATAGCGGAACACTATATAAAACTACAATGCAGAAGCCTCCTGCTCCATTTCTCCTCCACAATTCATCAAAGCTAAACTGAATCCCTTGGCTACTCGTAAAAATTTGAGTACCCAAGAGTTTAAGAAAAACAGAAATAAACTCCGGGTCAGACATGGGTCTGGTGTGAGTAACAAGTTAAAGTTGCTTAACTTTGGAAACCTTTTGAAAACAAAGGCATCACGTAAGACTCCCCACACATGGGTAAGTTCTTACCTTACGCTAATCAAAACATTTGATAGGAAATCCAATGATATTATAATAGGGTCTAGGGTTTCCAAGTAAAATACGGAAATAACTGGAATGCTTACATCTCACTTTCCAACATAGTTGGGCACAATCAATACGTACGGCACTTATTGGAGATTGGATTCCATACAATGGCAGGGCTACTGGGGTACCGCCCATCACAGTACTTGGCCTAGGTCAATGTACTGAGGATCCACCCTAAATCCCCTACAACATAAGGCCGGAACCATCCCTTACTGGACAGTCCCGAACAAGACAACCCCGGCAGTTGGTGCCCACAACTGCCCACACAGCCGAATAAAAAGGGACCTCTAGACAGGGAAAAATCTCGTCCTACTTGGGCATGACCCACTTAGCCTTGCTACACCTCCCCTATTTTAGCCATTCCCGGTTGATGAGGCTTGAGGCTACGATTACCTTTAGAGAACACATCACTTAGAATGCTCGTCGTCCACCATACGATGTGCTGAAAGCATTCAATCCATACAAGTTCGTTTCGGGTTTGAATGAAATCGAAGGCATTATCTCGATACACTCATTTTAGAATCACCCTTAGAGTTATCGACGATAACCCTTGCACTCTAAATCTTCATCTTCACTTGAGATGCCCAACCTATTGTCAATTTGGATCGATGTGGTTTTTGGATATCCAAATCTGGAAACTCGATCCCGGTCTCATCGAAATCCAAAACGCCATCTTTTAGGTCCAAGTAGTTTTAAAGTTTAAAACAATTCAATTCTACTATCTTTATACACACAGATTGATAATTCACAATATCACAATAGATAATCTACATCATCATCACAAACAGATAATCCATATTATCATCACAAATAGATAATTCATACTATCATCACAAATAGATAATTCATATTATCATCACAATGCACAAAGCATCCATATCACACAGCATCACTTATCTCATCTCTGAGATCTCAAACCATTCAAGACAATCAATATCATCCATTCATATATAAGTAAGGATTTACTTAATCATGGTATAAATAATTTAAAATGAATTAAATTAATTACTTGCATCTCTAATTAATTTAAAGTGAATTAAATTAATTACTTCATCTTTAATCAATTTAAAATAAATTAAATTAATTACTTCATCATTTTAAATCTTGCTTACTTAACCATTAATTAATTACAAATCAATTAATTAATTATCCTCTAATTAATCACCTTAGTTAATCACCCTTAATTAATTATTCTTTAATTATCCACCATAATTAATCATCCCTGATTAATTACTCTTTAATTACATTCAAGTAATCATCCTTTAATTAATTTCACAAATTAATTATTCTAAATCAAATAAAGTAATTAACCTTTAATTTCTTTATTAATTAATTAGCAATAATTAATTACATTAATCCTTAATTAATTACATTAATTAATTACCCTTTAATCACTTATCACTAATTAATTCATCTTAATTAATCAACCCTTAATTACATCATCAATTATATAAATTAATGATTCTTAATTAAATTTTTAATCAATTATTTTATTTAAATTAATTACAATAAGTAATTAATATTTAATTAAACCACAATTATTAATCACTCTTGATTAATCACATTCAGTAATTAACTACCCTTAATTACTTCATAAAATAAATTAATTACTCCATAATTAATTATCTTAATTAACCCCTTGATTAATTACACAAAGTAATTTAATCCAAATTACTTCCATTCTTAAACCATCTTTAATTAATTACCTCTATTAATTACCATTAATTACTTCACTAGGTAATTACACTCCATTAATTACATTAGGTAATTATGCTAACAAAACATCCAGTGATTAAATTAATTAAACTTAATTAATTAATTTAAACTAATCACATTAAACTCAATTAATTACATTGAGTAATTAATTCCTTAATTACTTCCATTAAGTAATTACACTTAAATATTTCAAAAATGATTATCTTTAAATCAATTAATCTAGTTAATTATTAAAATTAATCACATTAATTAATTATTTAATAATCCTAGTTAATGACCTTCATCAACTATTATCAATTCTTTAATTACTTTTCTTAAGTAATTAACTTAGTGTTATCAATATTAATCTCAAATTAATTAATCTTAATAATCCATTAATTAATCTCTTAATTAATTAATTAAGTGTTAACTGTAACTTAATTAATCCTTAATTACTTCATTAATTAATTCTTAAGCATTAATTAAAATCTAATTAATAATCCTTAATTATAAATTAATTATTCCTTAATTAATTAATCTTAAACCTTAATTAATTAATTTAAACCTTTAATAACTAATTTAAAAATCCAAATCATTAATTAACTAAATAAATTAATCATCCATTTAAATTAACTTAATAATTTAATGAATTACAAATCATTAAATCATTATTTATTTAAAGATAAAAACATTTTTCTTATTAATGATCAAATTACCATTAACAAAGCATTCTAAAACAATTTTCTTTCAAATTTACTTTCAAATTTCATTTTAAATTTAAGGTTTAAAATGAATACAAATTAACTTTAACAAAGTTAAAAATAATTCAAAAACCTTTTATTTCACAAGTTAAAGAAATATTTATCTTATAAAGAAGCTTGAAAGTATTTTAAACCAAATTTATTTTTAAATTCAAATCAATATAAAATACACTTTAAACATACAAAGTTATCTATAAACAATTGATATTTAAAAACTTTCTTTCATTTCAAAACTGGAATACAGATTAAATTTTTATTCCAGATTAAACTTAGATTTTAAAAACTTTACTTACATTTTAAAACTTCATTTTGAAATTCAAACCATTTAACCATTTTAAAGTAGTTAAAACAATTTAAATTTAAAAACTTTATTTATTTTTAAAATCGATATTCAAACTAAACTTGAATTCCAGATTTAAAAATTAGGTTTAAAACTTAGTTTAAACCTTTACGTACAATTTAAAATTTAGTTTAAATTTAAACAGAGCAAGTTTATTTTAAAAACCTGTAACAAAATATTTACCCGAGCCATCTCTGTTTTTGCTTCGAGTCCAAACCTAAGATGCTTCGAGCAAAACACCTAACTACTTCGAGTCAAACTCGAGTAACAAAACTCTACCCAGACCAGACTTCATCAAACAATATAGTTCACCGTGCACATGCACAGTATTGTTGATCCTCTTTGATCATCAACAATGATCTTCCCATACCAACAATCCCTCAAACACCCTAATACGATCATCAGATCAAACTCCAATTCTCGAAATCGAATTCGAGATTGCAACCAAACCTGGAAATCAAACTGGAACCACCCTGTCCCAAAACCTAGAAACGCCTCGACCACGAAACTCCGACCACCAGTACCTCTAAAACTCCGGCCATGTCCTCATCAATCCACCAACTTCCATCACCCAAAGTTTTGTAGCACTCGATCCATGAGAGAAGCCGTGGGGGAACGTTTACTGACCATTACTAAAACTAGGGTTATAAACAAAAATTAGGCACCGCAGCCACTACAACTCCTAGATCACCATCCAGACATTTTTGCTGATCCTACGATTGCTCCACTACCTCCAGCAAGAATTCCGACCATGCCGAGCCACAATATAACCAGAGGCAACCCAAAACTCCTAAATCGACCAAACCGGAACTGCTCCTTCATCTCTTAACTAAAAATCATAATTTACTTCTTAAAAATCATGTTTTGGGTTACAGATATAGTTTATGTTCCTAGATTGATGTATTATAGTGCTTGAATTTTCACTTACACCAAACTTGCTCTGTTGTTCTTGTTCCCAAAGCCATTGCAAATATGTTTTGACTTAAGAAAAAAATTTAAATTTAAATTTATGATGAAACAATTAGATTTTGCTTAAATCTTAACTCCAACCTATGATTAAATCAAGAGATAATGGTTTTTAAATCAATCTGGAGCTTAAAAACAAGGAATAGGAATGCCATAGAAACAAGCATGCACACACATCTTATACATCCATATAAACAGATCATTTAATCATATAAATTCACACAAATCATTTTTATTTTCCAGATATTTTACATGCAACAGATTACAGATACTTTAAGCTTTAAAAAGTGATGTTACTCGCCTTATTTTGAAGAAGACAGAGCTTCCATTTTGATTTGAAACAGCTTTGAAAAAAACTGGAATCCTTTTTGCATTAAAACTTTGCACTTAAATGCTGAAATGCTTTTGCTTATTTTGGAACTGAGTGCTTGCTTTAAAACTGGAATGCTATCTCTAGTTTGAAAAGATGCAGTAGCATATAGAGATGACTGTTTGAACATGCTTCCTGAGTGAAGAAAATATGCAGGCTTGAACAGATTTGCATTGCATGTTTGATTTGAGGATTTGTTTACAGGTTGATGAAAAGCTTTGCAAACTTGATTCGGAAATGTTTGCAAACTTTGATACAGAGATTTACAGATGGATTTCTGGTTTTGAAATGGTTATGAGGAAGTGATTAGAGATTTTAGTTGATTTCTGGTTTTGTTTGAACTTGAGAGATAAATTACAGGGTTTGGTTTACAGGATGAAGATGGTTACTGATTTTTTTTTTGAAGTGTTCTTAGATTTGTTTTTGATTTGGAAAAATGGTTGCAAACTTGGTTATAGAGATTTTATTTCAACTTTGAACTTAGATTTTGAAAAAGAGAAAAAAAGAATGAAGGAAAGAACAATAGTTATATAAAGGCTGAAATGTTTTAAAAATAAAAATAAAAGAAAAACTAAATTAAAAGACACTTGTCCTATATCTTAACATTTGTCAATTTGAATAAAATTATCACTTAACACATGTCTCTTAAGTTAATTAGTATTTAGTTAATATAAGATTAATACAAGATCATGCTTAATTAATTGGTTAATAAAGATATATATATATATATGTATATATGTATATGTATAGATAATTTTAAAAGAAATAAAACCAATTATATTTATTAAATAAAAGCTTATGCATATATTTTAAATCCAAAACAATTTAAAATATCTATACTTTGAATTCCAAAACTTTAAACTCAAATTCAAATCAAATTCTAAAATTCAAACTCGAGTTATATATATACAAATTAAATTTGAAATAACAATGCTATTTTTATTAAAATCTATTTTTAAAAACAATACATTATTATTGTTTTTTAAAAATAACTCATTTATCAACTTAAAATAATTTATAAAAGAAATCATCTCTTTATTAATAAATTACTTATTTTATCAAACTGTATTTAAAAAGAAAACAAAATAAACCATTTTGTTAATTAATTTAAATTTAAACTTAAGCTAAAAATAAATTTAAACAATTTACCTTAACAATTTAAAACCATATATTTATTTATTTAATAGCTTTTGAAAAGCTTATATAATATAAAACCAAATTACCAAAAATATTAGAATTAGAAAATATACTTTATTTGTTAAATTAAAACAAAGCTTATCTATTTACTATATATACAAATATATACATTATAAATAGAAAACAATTTAATTAGCTTTTTAAAAAGATAAAATTCACCAATTAAATATTTATTAAAGGAAGATTATTAAATCAATTCAAATTTTATTAACAAAATTATCAAATCAATTTAATTTTTAATACAGATTATTAACTTGATATTGCCAAAAATTCTGGGATATCACATTCCCCCCATAAAAGAATTTAGTCCCTGAAATTTAAAACAAAGGTAATTTAATAATCTCATTAAAGATTTTAATTTTAAACCACAAGCATATATTATCAACCATATGCTAACAATCATAGCAACCAATTCATCCAATCAAACAAATCTAACTATCCAGACAAAATCCTGGATAGAACTTCCTAGAGTTTTCCAAGTATAAATACCGAGATACTCGCTCTTAAGAACCCAAACTATCTATACTACTAAGCTACAGAGCTTCTACTTATCTAGATCTACCAAACTAAACATGATATTATACTATAGACAAGTCCGACTCAACAACCAAACCTTCCTGAACTGCTTGTCCTACAACCATAGATGGATCATACACGTACTCCCTCAGAGATACGTGAAACATACCGCATCCCAGTTATCCAAACTGGCAATTCAACCCTGAAGACCAAACACTTATCTTCACAAGAATACAGAAAAGATTCAAAACACCTTGGAGCTAGCTTTCCAGCCTTACCCAATCTTATAGCTCCTTTGATCGGAGAAAACTTATCCAAAATCAAATCTACGACTCCAGAATCTAAATTCCTCCTTCACTTATCCACAAAACTCTTCGGACGATCCTGGACTTCCTACGTCCTTCATGATCAGCTCAACCTATGCTGATGCTTCTAGAAACAAATTAGACCAAAACAACTCATCAGAATGATCCTCTCATGATTAACCAAAATCAAGAACTCAAACTCTACTCCTCAAACATCAGAAGACAACAAACTTCTCCTATCCCGAGAAGATAAAAAAGATGCTCTCCCAAACTGCTTCCGCTGCACAACTCTGATCTGGAGTAGATAAAAATGCTAATGAAGAACACGAGCACAAACTGGACAACACATCCCAGAAATAAGGTTCAACAGATCCATAAAAAGAAAACTTAGAAATTCCAACAAATTATGAGCTGCTTCACCCACTCTATCTCTAAGAACCATCCTTCTACTAAGCTGAACCACCGGTACCAATCCTGAAATCCTAGTCGATAAGAAAACTCAAATCTTCAGATGCGGACAAACCTATGACTTCCCTGAAGACATCCGGAAAAATCACTGAAAACCCAAGAGAACACTCAACTATTGCAAGTCACTTTTGCGATCAATCCCGGACTAATTCCAAAGAAAAAAACTGTTCTCTCTTTACCAATCAGAATAGCTTACACTTATCTAGCCAATCCATCGAAGAAATGGATCCACTCTGCTGCTTCTGAACTCCTCCTTCAGAAAAACTGCTATGCCAGAAGACTCCCTGCCGACACACAGAACACTCCGAGCTGCACTGCTGACACAAAAGCCGAAGAATTCCTAATCCAAAACTCTTTGGGAAACTCGAACCTCAAAGCCAAACACAAATACCCTGCTGAACTCAGAACCAACACCGAAGCAGACACACTTCCTTAAACTTGTTCCAAAGAAAATATCGTCGGAAACATCCATAGTCACTACATCTCATCACGCAGCTACTACTTCTTGAGGTTGCTAAGATACCATCACTCTTTACTGCCTAACTGACAGATTCAAACTCTACTAATCCAACTTCAAAGATAGACTCTGAATCCTTAACAGGTTTCCTTCAGAGATCGATGAAATCCTATCACTTGCTCGAGACGGTATTGGGTCTACAGTCTCGACAAATACACTTCCAACCTCAAACATTCAAACTCCAACCATTGGTAGTCGTGTTACACACACCACTACCCCATCTACCTTTATAACTCATATTGGAAAACCCGAACAGGTAACCCAACAAATAGGTAGAAATATATATATATATATATATATATATATATATCAAAATTACAAATACGCTCTCTCAAGAAAGAAATCACTCCAAAGACTAGGTATTCACTCAACCTAGCACTCTGATACCAAATGAGACGACCCGGCTTTCACTCCACCGAAAGTCGCATCATCTTAAAGAAAGAAACAGATAGAAAATAGAAAGATAGAGAAGAAGAAGAAACAACATCAGATTCTAAACAACGGAATGAATAAATTATATTAATCACACAAATATTACATAGTATCATATACATCAGAGTTACACAGCTTATATAACACATACTAGACAGTTATAACACCTGTGTAGTTATACAACTCAATGCACAATACAGATATCAATACAGAGATAAACACAGCAGAACACTATATATATCTACAACGCGGAAGCCTCCTACTCCATTGCTCCTCCACAATTCGTCAAAGCTAACCTGAATCCCTTGGCTACTCGTAAAAATTTGAGTACCCAAGAGTTTAAGAAAAACAGAAATAAACTCCGGGTCAGACATGGGTCTGGTGTGAGTAACAGGTTAAAGTTGCTTAACTTTGGAAACCTTTTGAAAACAAAGGTATCACGTAAGACTCCCCACACATAAACATGGGTTAGTTTTTACCTTACGCTAACCAAAACATTTGATAGGAAATCCGATGATATTATAATAGGGTCTAGGGTTTCCAAGTAAAATACAGAAATAGTTGGAATGCTTACATCTCACGTTCCAATATAGTTGGGCACAATCAATATGACAGCACTTATTGGAGATTGGATTCCATACATTGGCAGGGCTACTGGGGTACCGCCCGTCACAGTACGTGGCCTAGATCAACATAACGAGGATCCACCCTAAATCCCCTACAACATAAGGCCGGAACCATCCCTTACTGGACAGTCGAGAACAAGATAACCCCGACAGTTGGAGCTCACAACTGCCCACACAGCCGAATAAAAAAGGACCTCTAGACAGGGGAAAATCTCGTCCTACTTAGGCATGACCCACTTAGCCTTGCTGCACCTCCCTATTTTAGCCATTCCAGGTTGATGAGGGTTGAGGCTACGATTACCTTTAGAGAACACATCACTTATAATGCTCATCGTCCACCTGACGATGTGCTGAAAGCATTCAATCCATACAAGTTTGTTCCGGGTTCAAACGAAACCGAAGGCATTATCTCGATACACTCATTTTGGAATCACCCTCAGAGTTATCGACCATAACCCTTGCACTCTGAATCTTCATCTTCACTTGAGATGCACGCCCTATCGTTAATTTGGATCGATGTGGCTTTCAGATATCCAAATCTGGAAACCCGATCTCGGTCTCATCGAAATCCAAAACACCATCTTTTAGGTCCAAGTTGTTTTAAAGTTTAAAACAATTCAATTCTATTATCTATATACACACAGATAGATAATTTACAATATCACAATAGATAATCTGCATCATCATCACAAACAGATAATCCATATTATCATCACAAACAGATAATTCATATTATCATCACAAATAGATAATTCATATTATCATCACAATGCAACAAAGCATCCATATCACACAGCATCACTTATCTCATCTCTGAGATCTCAAACCATTCAAGACAATCAATATCATCCATTCATACATAATTAAGGATTTACTTAATCACACTATAATTAATTTGAAATGAATTAAATTAATTACTTGCATCTCTAATTAATTTAAAGTGAATTAAATTAATTACTTCATCTTTAATTAATTTAAAATAAATTAAATTAATTACTTCATCATTTTAAATCTTACTTACTTAACCATTAATTAATTACAAATCAATTAATTAATTATCCTTTAATTAATCACCTTAATTAATCACCCTTAATTAATTATTCTTTAATTATCCACCTTAATTTATCATCCCTGATTAATTACTCTTTAATTACATTCAAGTAATCATCCTTTAATTAATTTCATAAATTAATTATTCTAAATCAAATACAGTAACTAAACTTTAATTATTTTATTAATTAATTAACTATAATTAATTACATTAATCCTTAATTAATTACATTAATTAATTACCCTTTAATCACTTATCATTGATTAATTAATATTAATTAATCAACCCTTAATTACATCATTAATTATACAAATTAATGATTCTTAATTACATTTTTAATCAATTATTTTATTTAAATTAATTACAATAAGTAATTAATCTTTAATCGAACCACAATTATTAATTACTCTTGATTAATCACATTTAGTAATTAACTACCTATAATTACTTCATAAAATAAATTAATTACTCCATAATTAATTATCTTAATTAATCCCTTGATTAATTACACAAAGTAATTTAATCCAAATTACTTCCATTCTTAAACCATCTTTTATTAATTACCTCTAGTAATTAACATTAATTACTTCACTAAGTAATTACACTCCATTAATTACATTAAGTAATTATGCTAACAAAACATCTAGTGATTAAATTAATTAAACTTAATTAATTAATTTAAACTAATCACATTAAACTCAATTAATTACATTGATTAATTAATTCCTTAATTACTTCCATTAAGTAATTACACTTAAATATTTCACAAATGATTATCTTTAAATCTAATTAATTAGTAGAATTAATCACATTAATTAATTATTTAATAATCCTATTTAATGACCTTCATTAACTACTATCAATTCTTTAATTACTTTTCTTAAGTAATTAACTTAGATTTATCGATACTAATCTCAAATTAATTAATCTTATTAATCCATTAATTAATCTCTTAATTATTTAATTAATTAAGTGTTAACTGTAACTTAATTAATCCTTAATTACTTCATTAATTAATTCTTAATCATTAATTAAAATCTACTTAATAATCCTTAATTGCAAATTAATTATTCCTTAATTAATTAATCTTAAACCTTAATGAATTAATTTAAACCTTTAATTACTAATTTAAAAATCCAAATCATTAATTAACTAAATAAATTAATTACCCATTTTAATTAACGTAATAATTTAATGAATTACAAATCATTATTTATTTAAAGATAAAAACATTTTTCTTATTAATGATCAAATTATCATTAACAAAGCATTTTAAAACAATTTGCTTTCAAATTTACTTTCAAATTTCATTTTAAATTTAAGGTTTAAAATGAATACAAATTAACTTTAACAAAGTTAAAAATAATTGAAAAACCTTTATTTTACAAGTTAAAGAAATATTTATCTTATAAAGAAGCTTAAAAGAATTTTAAACCAAATTTATTTTTAAATTAAAATCAATTTAAAATACACTTTAAACATACAAAGTTATTTAAAAACAATTTAAATTTAAAAACTTTCTTTCATTTCAAAACTGGAATATAGATTAAATTTTTATTCCAGATTAAACTTAGGTTTTAAAATTTTACTTACATTTTAAAACTTCATTTTAAAATTCAAACCATTTAACCATTTTAATGTAGTTAAAACAATTTAAATTTAAAAACTTTGTTTATTTTTAAAAACTGAGATGCAAATTAAACTTGAATTCCAGATTTAAAAATTAGATTTAAAACTTAATTTAAACCTTTACTTACAATTTAAACTTTAGTTTGAATTTAAAAAGAACAGGTTTCTTTTAAAAACCTGTAACAAAATATTTACCCGAGCCATCTCTATTTTGCTTCGAGTCCAAACCTAACATGCTTCGAGCAAAACACCCAACTACTTCGAGTCAAACTCGAGTAACAAAACTCTACTCAAACCAAACTTCATCAGACAATACAATGCACCGTGCACATGCACATGCACGGTGACGCTGATCAACTTTGATCATCAACGATGATCTTCCCATACCAACAATCCATCAAACACCCTAATACGATCATCAGATCGAACTCCAATTCTCGAAATCGAATTCAAGATCGCAACCAAACCTGGAAACGCATCGACCACGAAACTCCGACCACCGTTACCTCTGAAATTCCAGCAATGTCCTCGTCAATCCACCAACTTCCATCACCCAAAGTTTTGTAGCACTCGATCCATGAGAGAATCCGTTGGGGAATGTTTACTGACCATCACTAAAACTAGGGTTATAAAAAAAATTGGGCACCGCAGCCACCACAACTCCTAGATCACCACCCTAACATTTTTGCTGACCTCTACAATTGCTCCACTACCTCCAACGAGAATTTCGGCCATGCCAAGCTACTATATCACCAGAGGCAACCCAAAACACCTAAATCGACCAAAAGGGAACTACTTCTTTGTCTCTTAACTAAAAATCATAATTTCCTTTTTAAAAATCATGTTTAGGGTTACAAATACAGTTTATGTTCCTGAATTGATGAATTAAAGTGCTTGAATTTTCACTTACACCAAACCTGCTCTGCTGTTCTTGTTCCCAGAGCCATTGCAAACATGTTTTGACTTAAGTAAAAAAAATTAAATTAAAATATATGATGAAACAATCATATTTTGTTTCAGCCTTAACTCGAATCCAAGATTAAATCAAGAGATAATGGTTTTTAAATCAATCTGGAGCTTAAAAACAAGGAATAGGAATGCCACAGAAACAAGCATGCACACGCATCCTATACATCCATGTAAACAGATCATTCACTCATATAAATTCGTACAAATCATTTTTATTTTCCATATATATGACATACAACAGATTACAGATACTTTAAGCTTTAAAAAGTGATGTTACTCACATGATTTTGAAGAAGACAGAGCTTCCATTTTGATTTGAAAACGGCTTTGAAAAAAACTAGATTCCTTTTTGCATTAAAACTTTGCACTTAAATGCTGAAATGCTTTTTCTTATTTTGGAACTGAGTTGCTTGCTTTGAAACTTTAAAATTGGAATGCTATCTCTAGTTTGAAAAGATGTAGTTACATGCAGAGATGACTGTTTGAACATGCTTCCAGATTGAAGAAAATATGCAGGCTTGAAAAGATTTGCTTTGCATGTTTGATTTGAGGATTTGTTTACAGGTTGATGAAAAGCTTTGCAAACTTGATTTGGAAATGTTTGCAAACTTTGATACAGAGATTTACAGATGGATTTTTGGTTTTGAAATGGTTATGAGGAAGTGATTACGGATTTTGGGTGATTTCTGGTTTTGTTTGAACTTGAGAGATGAATTACAGGGTTTGATTTACAGGATGAAGATGGTTACTGATTTTGTTTTTTGAAGTGTTCTCAAATTTGTTTTTGATTTGGAAAAATGGTTGCAAACTTGGTTATAGAGATTTTATTTCAGCTTTGAACTTTGCTTTTGAAAAAGAAAAAAAGAATGAAGGAAAGAACAATAGTTATATAAAGGCTGAAATGTTTTAAAAATAAAAATAAAAGAAAAACAAAATTAAATGACACTTGTCCTATATCTTAACATTTGTCAATTTAAATACGCTTATCACTTAACACATGTCTCTTAAGTTAATTAGTATTTAGTTAATATAAGATTAATGCAAGATCATGCTTAATTAATTGGTTAATAAAGATATATATATATATATATGTATGTATGTATGTATAGATAATTTTAAAAGAAATAAAACCAATTATATTTATTAAATAAAAGCTTATGCACATATTTTAAAATCCAAAACAATTTAAAATATTTATACTTTGGATTCCAAAACTTTAAACTCAAATTCAAATCAAATTCTAAAATTCAATTTTGAAATCAAGTTATATATATACAAATTAAATTTGAAATAACAATGCTATTTTTTGCTAGTCCATGAGATGATGGTTTTGATGACAAAAACCTTAGAATAGATTATAAAATATAAATACTGACATTATAAGTTTAGATATATATGTATATGCAGGATTTAACCATGCAGGTACTAAGAATGATGATTATACATTATAGAGATTCAAGATATCAAGATAGAAGACTCATGAAGACTCATGAGTATCAAGATTATCAAGAGTACAAGATTTCAAGGTAAAGTATTTCTATTAGGAATTTTGTTAAAACTCATAGAAAAGCACTAGCATCTTAAAATCCAATTTATTCGTGGAATGGAATCCACTTCGCGCCTGTTAAAGGAATGGAACCCTAAGTAGGATGGAACCTACGAAAAATCTAGTGGAACATTGTTTTGTATCCACTAACTTTTTATTCAAACTGATTTTACAAAATTATCTTATTTTCAAAATGATTTCAAAACTTTCCTTTTAAAAACATCAAAACCCTCTATCCTGATTTTAAATAATTTTAGCCTCAAAATTATCTTTAATTTCAAAGTCAAAATTACTCCTGATTTTAAACTATCTTTTAAATATAATATATATTTAACTTTTAAATATTTATACTTAGATTTAAATATAAAATTGTAGTTAAATTTTATATATATTATTCTCTATATTTACTTATGAATTTTAACTATAGTCAAGTATATTTATAAAGTTTAAAATAGTTTTAATATAAAATAAAAGTTATTTTCAAAGAAAAACAAAACACCAAAAAATCCTTTGGGATGTCGACATGCCCAAGTACCCCATGTCGACATGGTGTCAGTTGAGTTCAAAATTTAAATTTCAAAAGAAGTGTCTATTCGCCATAACTCTTCATGAATGGGCATGGCTGTTGTTCTTCGATAAATAGGGGTTAGTTTCAACGAATTATATATCAGATTTTCTGGTTTTTCACTCCTCTTCTTCTTCCACATTTCTTAATACATATTCTTACCATTACTCTGCCAAAATCAACATTGAATCGAACTCGATTACTTCTAGTTTGATTCTCTGTCACTATCTCTACAAGGTTCTCAGTGCTATTCAGAGTTATAGGCTTTTTGTAATCTATCAAAAGAGAAAAGGTGTGATTGTAGCTTAAAAAATCAATCAAATGAGAAAAGGTGTGATTATAGCCTTGGTAAATCAATTGGGTGAACTTGTGGCCGGAAATCAAGTATCTTTACCCAGAGGATAGAAATTCTAGAGGGTGTACCTTGTAGCCTTGAAACCGAGGGTGTAATTGTACAATTGATTTTAAAAGGAAATCCGTACTTGTGTTGCGGGACTGGATGTAGGGTAACTCCGAACCAATATAAAATCCAATGTGTTCTTTCCTTTACTGCTTTTATTTTATTTCTACATCTGTGTTTATTTCTGTGATCATATCTGTGTCTGTAAATTGCATACATTGGTGTCTAAATTAAGATAAACTCAAAAAGATTTAGTAATTCTTTATTAACACTATTCACCCCCCTGTAGTGTTAATCCTAGCCTTAAGATCCGTAATCCGCAATTTCTCACAATTGGTATCAAAGCAAGGTTTTCAAAGTTTCATAATTTGATTTTGGAAAAGTTTTCAAAATGGCTAACAACACTGGTACTGTTATTAACACTAGTATCCCTGTCACTAGTTCATTTGTAGAGGGTCAGTCTACTGTCAGACCACCACTTTTTAATGGCAGTAACTATGCATATTGGGCATGTAGGATGAAAATATATTTACAATCTACAGGATTAGACACTTGGAATATCACACAATTGAATATTCTGAACCCACAACTAATTTTGCACAATGGACTGCTAAGAAAAAGACTGTTGCACAAAATAATTCGAAGGCAATGAATATTCTGTTTTGTTCACTAGATAGAAATGAATTCAATAGAGTGTCAGTTTGTAAGTCTGCATATGAAATCTGAAAAACTTTGCAAGTTACTCACGAAGGAACAAGAAAAGTTAAACAGACCAAAATTTCCATCTCACAAATCAGTTTCAATTATTTAAAATGAATTCTAATGAGTCTATTTCGGATATGTATAGTAGATTTCAGGATATTGTGCATTGTCTTATATCTTTGGGAAAGGAATTTTTTGAAGAAGATCAAGTCAGAAAGATTTTAAATTCTCTAACTCTAGAATATGATCAAAAGACACTTGCGATCGAAGAGGCAAATGACATCAGTACTTTAAAGATAGAAGAATTAATTGGAAATCTAATGTCGTATGAAGTTCAAATGATCGGGGGAAGAGAAAGTAAAGCATATGAAAAGAAATCAGTGGCATTCAATGCATTGACCGATGGATCAGACTCAAACTGCGATAACGATGAAGAGATAGCCTTTATGGCCAGAAATTTTAGGAAATTCCTGAAATACAGAAAGATGAATAATCTCAAGAGAAACAACTATAAGAATTCTGGAAATCAGAATGTAGTGACAAATAATGACAAATGTTACAATTGTGATAAACCATGCCATTTCAAAAGAGACTGTCCGTATCCAGATAGGCAAAATTTTCCTATGAACAATGATCCAGCAAAGAAACGGAAATATGCATTTACTGCTACTCTAGATGACTCAGAATCATCCTCAAGTGATGATGATCAGAAGACAGATAATTCGAATTTGTATTTCACAGCTGTTCATGACTCCGACGAATTCAAAGAGACGGACTCGGAAAAAGGTACACGTTTACAATACAATTTGTTGAAATTGCTTGCTTAGAATTAGTTGCTTGATTGTTTGATTAATTGATTTTGAATTGGTATGTTGTTTGAATTTTAAAATTTGTTTTCAATTTTTTTATTATTATTTCATTATTTTATTATTATTTTTATTATTTTTATAGTGTAATAATATTTTTTGAAATATACTTGAAGTCTAATAATATTTCAGATATATATAGGCACTAAAAATAATTATATATATATATATATATATATATATATATATATATATATATATATATTAGAGATCTTAGGAAAAATCAATTCATGAAAATTCAAAGGCACATGTCGACATGGTCCCTACCATGATGTCGACATGGGTACCTGAATTTGAATTAAAAAATTTGAATTCAAATGTTTGAATTTCCCTCCATCTTTTCACTTCATTCAATTCTCTGAAAGGCTACCTTTTGACCAGAGAATATGTCCTTTAAGAATCTATTTATTCACTATGTTTTATCATATCTTTTCACCCTCGTTTTCAAATTCAAACTCTCTCTTCATAACTTCAAGCTCTCTACTCTCTACTTTAATGGCTTCTTCAAGCAACCCCTCCACCATGAGAATTTCCAAAAAAAATCAAAGAGCAATTATTCAATGATCCGGAGGCACTAAAAGCATACATCAATTATGCTAACTATGCCAAAGTCCATCCCGGAAAATTTGCTATTTTTCAAGATTTTTCTTCTTATGAACTTGATTCTCTTTTTGCAAACAATGGAGTTCTTAGTCTTATTGATGCTTGTCAAAATGATTTTATTTGCTATCCAAATCTTGTCAAAATTTTCAACGCTAATTTAAACCGTGGATTTTATCATGAAAATGAGGATGAAATTTGGAGTAGTGTCAAAGGCACTAGAATTATTTTGAATTGTGATCTTTTGGGTACCATTCTCAGTTGCAAGTGTACGGGAATGGATCTTTCTAATTTTAAAATCGATGAAAATGATCGTGAGACATTTCATCACATTTTCGAAGGAATTGATAACTTTGAATTCAAAAACCGAAATTTTCGTCCAAAGGCAAGAATTGTCAATCTTCTTTTGCAACATACTTTGACCTCAAGATCGGGAAATTTTAGCAATCCTACGTCAAAAGTTAGCAAAGCTCTTTTTGCTATTTTTGGAAATTATGACATAAATTGGGTGCAAGTTATTTTGGATGAACTTCATCCTAAAAGTCTTGAAATGGGTGAGAATACTTTATGCCATGGAATTTATGTCACTCGGATTTTTAACTATTTTGGAGTGGATTTCAAAGGCAAAGAATTTGTTTCTAGAAAAGTTTTCAATCACTCCTACATTTCGCTTATGAAAATTCCTTTTGTTTTTCAACCTTATGAGACCCTTGCGGAAGAGCGATTGGCTCATAAGGAAATGGAAGAAGAGGAAGAGGAAGAAGAAGAAGAAGGGGATGAAATGGAAATTAAAGAAGAAGAAGAAGGTGAAACCTCTTTGGAAAGCATTGACTATCCTCCTAATCCATCTACCAAAATCGTTCTCAAAAACCAAAAGACGATTGTTGAGAATCAACGGATTCTTAAAAGATCCGTTAGTAAGAAGTTGGACAACATTTCATCCAAGATGAACAAGTTCATTTCCAAAGTCAGTAAGAAACTTGGAATATCTTCATCATCATCATCATCTAACTAGTTTTATCTTTTCGTATCTTATTGTATTTTTTTTAGTTTGCTTTATTTCGAATGTTCATGTAGTTTGTTGTGTGCTTAATCGTTGTATTATCGTATTATGCAATGAAATGAAATTTCCTTTCTGTTATCTACCTTATCTTATCTCCAAAATAAATGTTAGTATATTATATAAATATATATATACACACAATTATCCACAAAATCAAATTAGTCATAATTTTACACTAACCCATGTCGACATCCCCTATATGACCATGTCGACATGTACTGGCCAGTAATGACAATTGAATTTGAATTTGAAATTTGAATAAATTTCAAATGTCTATTCATTTCAAACGAATTTCTACACCTATAAATACCTGTTTCTTTCAGAATTCTTCACTGAAATTTATTTCTTATCATCTATACCCTTTATTTCTTTCACAAATTTAACTATGGCTAATCCTATTCACAATCTATCCGAAAATCATGAAGAAACCCTTAATTCGTTCAAGAATATTCTCTCGTTTATTCTACATAACCAGCATCACTTAGAATTAAGTCAAATGCAGATGATCAAGGAACAAGAAAGCCACTTCAATGCGATACGATGGATGATCTCCTCTCTGCACAAGGATGATAACGAAGCACAACCTCTTGTCTCTCTCACCAATGACAATGATAATGAGGATGCTATTAAGGCAGACCCAATCTTTGGAAAAGAAGGATGGGTGGAAGTTCCACGTAACATTTGATTTTTATTTGTTTGCTTTGTTTGATTTGGTCTGAATTGATACTCTATGTCGATTGATTTCTTGATATTGATTTCAAGTTTGTTGTATAAAACATATATATACATTGAAATGTATATAGTCTTTGATTAGTTATCATGTTCACAAGTATAATTATTTCTTAATCTATATATTATATATTCTGTTGTATAGTTTATCAATGCAGGTACTGAAGCCCAAGAATGAGGGGGAGTGAGTTTTTTGTTGATGACAAAGGGGGAGAAATATAAAATAGGGTAGTTAGGCATAAATTAAGGGGGAGTTACTAGTTTTAGGGGGAGTTATTAGGATAGAAGTAATATTTTATAAACAAAGGCTGTCATCATCAAAAAGAGGGAGATTGTTAGTCGTGAGATGATGGTTTTGATGACAACAACCTTAGAATAGATTATAAAATATAAATACTGACATTATAAGTTTAGATATATATATGTATATGCAGGATTTAACCATGCAGGTACCAAGAATGAAGACTGTACAGTATAGGGATCCAAGATATCAAGATAGAAGACTCATGAGTATCAAGATTATCAAGAGTTCAAGATTTCAAGGTTAAGTACTTTTATTAGGAATTTTGTTAAAACTCACAGAAAAGCACTGGCATCTTAAAATCCAATTTATTCGTGGAATGGAATCCACTTCGAGCTTGTTAAAGGGATGGAACCCTAAGTAGGATGGAACCTACGAAAAATCTAGTGGAACATTGTTTTGTATCCACTAAATTTTTATTCAAAATGATTTTACAAAATTGTCTTGTTTTCAAAATGATTTCAAAACTTTCCTTTTAAAACATCAAAACCCTCTATCCTGATTTTAAATAATTTTAGCCTCAAAATTATCTTTAATTTCAAAGTCAAAATTACTCCTGATTTTAAACTATCTTTTAAATACAATATATATTTAACTTTTAAATATTTATACTTAGATTTAAATATAAAATTATAGTTAAATTATATATATATTATTCTCTATATTTACTTATGAATTTTAACTATAGTCAAGTATATTTATAAAGTTTAAAATAGTTTTAATATAAAATAAAAGTTATTTTCAAAGAAAAGCAAAACACCAAAAAATCCTTTGGGATGTCGACATGCCCAAGTACCCCATGTCGACATGGTGTCAGTTGAGTTCAAAATTTAAATTTCAAAAGAAGTGTCTATTCGCCATAACTCTTCATGAATGGACATGGCTGTTGTTCTTCGATAAATAGGGGTTAGTTTCGACGAATTATATATCAGATTTTCCGGTTTTTCACTCCTCTTCTTCTTCCACATTTCTTAATACATATTCTTACCATTACTCTGCCGAAATCAACATTGAATCGAACTCGATTGCTTCTCGTTTGATTCTCTGTCACTATCTCTACAAGGTTCTCAGTGCTATTTAGAGTTATAGGCTTTTTGTAATCTATCAAAAGAGAAAAGGTGTGATTGTAGCCTTGAAGATCAATCAAATGAGAAAAGGTGTGATTGCAGCCTTGGTAAATCAATTGGGTGAACTTGTGGCCCGAAAATCAAGTATCTCTACCCAAAGGATAGAAATTCTGGAGCGTGTACCTCGTAGCCTTGAAACCGAGGGTGTAATTGTACAATTGCTTTTGAAAGGAAATCCGTACTTGTGTTGCGGGACTGGATGTAGGGTAACTCCGAACCAGTATAAAATCCAATGTGTTCTTTCCTTTACTGCTTTTATTTTATTTCTGCATCTGTGTTTATTTCTATGATCATATCTGTGTCTGTATATTGAATACATTGGTGTCTAAATTAACATAAACTCAAAAACATTTAGTAATTCTTTATTAACACTATTCAACCCCCCCCCCTCAAGTATTAATCCTAGCCTTAAGATCCATAATCCGCAATTTCTCACATTTTTATTAAAATCTATTTGTAAAAACAATACATTATTATTGTTGTTTAAAAATAACTCATTTATCAACTTAAAATAATTTATAAAAGAAATCATCTCTTTATTAATAAATTACTTATTTTATCAAATTGTATTTAAAAAGAAAAGAAAACAACCTTTTTTTAATTAATTTAAATTTAAACTTAAGCTAAAATAAATTTAAACAATTTACCTTAACAATTTAAAACCATACAGCTATTTATTTAATAGCTTTTGAAAAGCTTATATTAAATAAAATCAAATTACAAAAAATATTAGAATTGGAAAATATACTTTATTTGTCAAAATTAAAACAAAGCTTATCTATTTACAATATATACAAATATATACATTATAAATAGAAAACAATTTAATTAACTTTTTAAAAAGATAAAATTCATCAATTAAATATTTATTAAAGGAAGATTGTTAAATCAATTCAAATTTTATTAACAAAAATTATCAAACTAATTTAATTTTTTAATACAGATTATTAAGTTGTATTGTCAAAAAAATTCGGGATATCGCAGGAATATACAATGTAAAGAAGTGAATGTGAGTAAATAAGGGAATGTGAAATTAAGCAGTGTGAATAACTGAAGTGAAAATTTGAAAGTGAATATAATGAATGTGAATAAAAGGAAGTTGATGTGGATAAGAATCAATTGTAAATAAATACATAAGCTGTACGTATACTATTTTATTCGCATATCGATTTGATCCAGACTTGAGCATAGAATTTAAAGATGATTTATATCGGTCCGAGTTAGGATTTCTCACTCGATTCCCGACAGAAAACACCAGATATGGATTTTTGATTTGATTCTGGAATTCTCTATCACCGTATATGGCTATGCAAGGAGAATGTCGGTTTCTAATCAAGGATCTGGATCTGAGTCCGCACTACAGAGTCGTGTGGACGATACTAGTTCGGAAGTGAAATTGTGTGACCGAGCGAGCGATCTGATTTTATGTTGCGTATGGATGATACATGTACATCGTATGGGCTTAGGCAAGGCATGTGTTGGAAAATGGAAATTTGCGAAATTAAATGATTTTTAATTTTATGATTGGGTATTATTGGTAAATGGGATGTAGGTATATAACAGCAAGTGCCTTTAATTTCATAAGAAAATTTGATTACCCAACTAAAAGGTGCGTATTTGAATTGTTGTTTGATTTGATGGTTTTATGATTGACCCGCATTGCATTTGTTTTCTTTTGATGATTTGGGCCCGTTAGTGACTATTTGTAATTGTTTCGATCTAGTTGCGCAAAGGAGACGCTCACGAATTTTTTTGAAAATATAAGGAGTTAGAAAATTTGTAATAACTAAAATTTAGTTTTTGAATTATAATTTGAAACGATTAAATGAATAACATTATTTGGAATCTATGGAAGAATTTGGGAATTAGTAAAAGTGATAATGTGGTTTCAACAAATTGGTTTTGGGGAGTTATTTCAACTGATTGGTTTTGGTAAATTAATGGGCTTGGGCCATTCTTATTACCTTAGCAATTTCGGGGACGAAATTCTTTTAAGGGGGGAGGATTGTAATGACCCAGAATTTTGGTTATTTGAAATTGGAATATTTAATCGACCTTGAATATTGGAAAGTTAATTTTATAGATTTAATAACTTGAATTTTAAGTATAACGACTCATTGGGTAATTTGAGGAATTTAATAATTGAAATTTGGATAAATAGTGGAATCTTAAGTTTTAAACTAGATAAAAATAATTTCAAAGGATTATTAAATTCGATTAATACGAATGAAGGTAGATAAATTTTTTAATTGGATTTATAAGTGATTTGCTCGATTTTAAAAATAACCCGTTTTAATTAACATATAAAAATAGCCTTCAGGCGCACAGTCTTGGATTTCGATGTAACTAGTTTCATTGGATCTGCAATAGTGTATTATTATCGGTTTCAAATTTGGTAGCGTTTGGAGTTACCGTTTGATCGTACAGGATAGAAACGCGTTGAATTTAATATCGAAAATTTAATATAGTAATTGGGTTCAAAATGCTATCTTTTTTAATTCATTCTATTCTTTTATTTTGAACAGTTTTCTCCCATGTCTTCTCTCCCGTCACCCATACCCATCCCCCAAACCATTCTTTCAACTGTTCACGTACCTCATGTCACCCATTCATCTGGTCTTCCCTCGTCTCCCGCCGCTGACCGGCCCCTTCCACCTGTTCCTCCTCCCCCAGACCTAGCTTCTTCTTTACCATCCTCTTCCTCTCCACAACCACCTGTTGATATCTACCCTCCTCTGCTTCATTGCCCTCATACTTCTTCATCCATTTCTCCTCCTTCTTCATCCTTTCCTCCTCCTTCTTCTGTCCCTCCCATTTCGTGGTCGTCTCTTTTCACTGCTAAACCCAGGAATGCAGGGACTTATATTCCTATTCCTTTTGACATTCAGTATACTGGTACTCCTCTTTCTCCTCCTACGGAGATTGTTAATGAGGGAATTAAATCATGGTCTGATTGTTAGTTGGATTCTTCCTTGCTGGAACTGTTAACTTTATGGCAGTTAAAGCATACCTTGATAAGGTTTGGAAACTGAAAGGCTCATATGAGATATATTTTGACAAGATTAATTACTACTTTAGATTCTCCAATGAAGAAGACAAGCTGACAATCCTAAAGAAAGACCCTCTCTTCATTCGTGGTCAAATGTTTATCATATCGAAATGGAATCCTACCTTTGCTTCTGCTCATGCTGCGGTTAGAACTGTTCCTGTTTGGGTTCATCTTCATAGAATCCCAATTTTAACCTAGACTCTTCTTGGCATCAATTGGTTGGTGTGCCATATCGGAAGATTAATATGCTTTGATGAAAATACGGAGAAACTGAAAAGATTTGAGTATGCGAAATGTCTGATTGAAATTACTCCAGATAGAGAGCTTCCTTATAGTTTATCTGTTGGTGATGGTTCCTGTCCTGATATACTTCTTGATTATGCATGGAAGCCACTTATTTGTTCTCATTGTAAAATATTTGGACATGCAACAATGGACTGTGAAAAACTTATTGCCAATGGTAATGCTGAAGAAAAGGCCAGTAAGGGATCATTTGAGCAAGTTGAGAATGGTGACAAGAATATAGTCAAGTCTGGACCAGCAATATTACAAAAAAAAGATTGCAGTTAAAGGGTAAAAGGAAATTAAAACCCTTTTAGAAAATGTGGAAAAGAGTAAATAAAGATGTTGTTGTGAATACTTCAAGTCATTCTGTTAATTTGGTGCAACAGGCTGGTGTGGATCCTGTTGTTACTTCCCACGTGTTGAAGATGGTGGAAGTAGATATTGATATAGCCAATTCTGTTGATCCAAATTCAACACAACCTGAATTGATAGGGGTTGATACTTCCCACCAGTCCATTCCTGGTGATATTGCACATAATGTTGAAACAACTGCTGTTGCCAATGGAACTCTTCCTTTACCTAGTCCTATTTCTTCCCTTCTTTCTGTTTCAAGGCCTGTAGGGGATCAACTTCAATCTTTTGATGGTGTCTCTACTCATAACAACTTTTCTATTCTTCAAACCTTATCTGAAGAGTGTGAAGAGGATAATGATTCTGATCATAATATCATATCAAGAAGCAATCAAATACATACATCTAATATTGCTACCAACAAAAGCAACTTGAACGTGCACAATGATATGCACAGTGTTGTGCACACTACTACACACCTTCCTGTCCAACCTCAAATCACTCTTAATCAATCCCTTTCCAATTCTCCTTATTCATCTTTATCGCTTCCAAATCAAGTATTTTCCGACATTATCTCTATCCAAACCAGCAATTCAACTCTACTTCCTTCCTCCTTACATTCACTACCTGATTGCTCAATCTCTACCTCTCTAAGTAAAAGGGGCAGGCCTAGGAAATCTTTTAAAAAATCTAATGACCTTGACAAAGGAATTCAATACTCCATTCACCAAATATCCCCTTCGATGCCAATCTCAACTGACCTTAACACTTCTTCCTCTGGTGTTAAAACCAGAGCCAACTCTCAATTTGTTTTATGATTGATAGAATTGCATTCTGGAGCATAAGGGGGGCTCACTCCTTATCAAAACAATTGGAAATTAAAAACTTCATATCTTCCTTCAAAATTCAAATAATGGCTATTGCAGAAACAAAATTAAATCATACAAAAACCCTCAAAGCCTCTCAACTCATTAATAGTAACTGGAATTCTATTCACAATCTTTCTCAAGCACCTTATAGCAGATTGTTAATTCTCTGGAATCCTGCCATTTTCTCTATTACTCCCATATGTATTCATAGACAATACATTCACACTGTGATATCCCACATCCCTTCTTCCACCATCTTCCACTTGACCTTTATATATGCAGAAAACAATTGTATTCATAGACAATCATTTCTTGACTCTCTTCCCTCTCTTCAGTCTTCTACTATTCCTTGGTTATGTGTTGGAGATTGGAATTGTATGCAATCTTCTGCTGACAAGTTTGGGGGTTCTCCTCTAACTTATCAACAGACTAGACCCCTCAACAAGGCTATTTTTGATTCTAATCTCCTTCCTATTGCTGCCAGTGGATGTCCCTACACTTGGAATAACTCCAGCAAAACTGGCAAGCTCACTTTTTGTAATCTAGATAGATCATATCAAAACTTTTCATCTGTTCTACATTGGCCTAAACTTAACTGCATCATTCCTCCACCCTCTCTCTCTGACCACTCTCCTCTTATCTTAGACTGGGGAAAAGCTTATGAGAGAAGACTTCCCTCATTTTCATTTTTTAATAACTGGACTATGCACCAGGATTTTATGAAAATTGTTACTAAATGTTGGTCTATTAAAGTCTATGGTAATCCTATGTACATTTTGCAGGCTAAGCTCAGGCATTTTAAAGATTCTCTCAAACCTTGGGCTAAAGACAATTTTGGAAATGGTAATAGTCTATCTCATGCTGTTAGAGTTAATTTACTTAAAGTGCAATAAGATATTCAGGTATGTTTGGATCAGTCTCTGCTAGCTAACCTTGTGACTCAGGAGCAATCTTTAATCAATCTCCTTGCTAAAACTCTAGTGGAAGAAAATAAAATGGCTTACCAAAAGGCAAAAATCAAGTGGACCATCAGCGGTGACAAAAACTCTGTTGTTTTTCATGAATCTTTAAGAAGCAAACGTACTGCAGAGAACTTTTCCAACCTCCTTGATAAAAATGATGTTCTATGTTCTTCTCCTGATGATGTTCATGATGGTTTTTTGGATTATTTCACTGATCTGCTAGCTCCCCCTATCAACCCTCATATTAACAGTCATTTATTTAATAACATCTCTCTTCCTGCCTTATCTCATCAGGCCTCCAATTTTCTTATTCACGAAATTACAGCTGAAGAAATTAAAGATAATATATTTGCTATGAATGCTACTAGTTCCCCTGGACCAGATGGATTCAATGCCCACTTTTTCAAATTTGCTTGGTCTGTTATTGGCTCTGATGTGATTAAAGCAATTAAGAACTTTTTCATGCACAGTAAAATGATTTCTGGGATTAATTCCACCAAGATTGCTCTTATTCCAAAAACGAACCAACCTTCTTTTGTTACTCAATTCAGACCCATTGCATGCTGCAATGTTATTTATAAGTGCATCTCAAAGATTATGGCCACTAGAATGATGACTGTTATCCCTGAAATAATATCTTCCGATCAGAGTGCTTTTCTTCATTCTAGAGACATTACTGATAACATTCTCCTCGCTGCTGAATTGCTGAAAGGATATGATAGGCTAAATATTTCAAAAAGATGTGTGCTCAAGCTTGACATTCAAAAAGCCTATGATACCCTCCAATAGAAGTCTATTATTTACATCCTTCACAGGATGAACTTCCCAATCCCATTCCTTTCATGGATATACACATGTGTTTCCACAGCTAAATACTCTTTGAGTTTTAATGGCGAGCTATTTGGCTACTTCCAAGGTACTAGGGGTATTAGACAAGGTGACCCCTTGTCTCCTTACATATTTGTTTGTGTCATGCAATTGTTCACGTCTCTCACGAATAAGTTCTTGGCTATGAAGCTTATTGAATATCACCCCTTATGCAAGAATTTTGGAATCTCCTCATTACAATTTGCTGATGACCTTCTTCTATTCACCAAACCTACCTTCAGATCTATTCAGGGAGTTCTTCTCATTTTGGATGAATTCAAGTCTCTTACCGGTCTCAGCATTAACTACAACAAACCCAAGATTAGGATAGCTGGCATCTCTGAATCTGAAAAATGTCATATATACAGTTTGTTTGGTCTCAAACCAATTCATCACAATGATGACTACTTAGGAGCTCCTATGTTTTCAACTAAAGTCAAGACCAGCCACTGTCCCAAACTTTATGAAAAAATTACAGCCAAAATTTCTTCATGGCCAATCTCTAAATGCTCTATGGCTGGTAGGCTTGTGATTGTCAAATCTATAGCCACTTCAATGTGCCTTTACTATGCTAGAATCTTCATTTTGCCTGCCAAATTAATCTCCATGATTAACTATACCCTTAACTGCTTTCTTTGGCATGGCAATCCATTTTCCAAGAAGCCTATTCCTATTGCATTCAAAAAGATTTGCTCTCCTTTTAAGTTTGGAGGTCTTGGTATCATGAACATTAAGCAATGGAATAGGGCTGCTATCTCGAGGCGTATTGGTACGATTTATAAATTTGATAATAATTTATGGGCTTCATGGATGAGCAGCAATTTAATCAAGAACAATCATTTTTGGACTATGCCTATTCCTATGGATTGTAGTTGGTCTTGGAGAAACATTTTAAGGTTAAGAGGGGTTTTTATTCATATTTTTCAGGTTGGTTTACTTCATATGAATAAAATATCCTTCTGGTTTGATCCCTGGTCCGATCAGGGAATCATTCATGCTGATTTGATTGGTTACAACATCAGAGTCATGACTGGTATCACTGAGCAAGCTAGTGTTTCTTCTGTTTGGTCTGCAGGTAAGTTGCTCTTACCCTCATCTAGCTCTACCACTGTCCGTGCCTGCTGGGAGAACATCCATGCTAATTCCTTTTCTTGTATTGATATTCATGCTGCTTGGTGTCATATACCTCATCAAATAAGTGTTGTCTACTTCAATATGCAACCCCCATCTCAACTTGCTTTGTTTCCTTGGCACTCTAGAGTGTGGAATCATGGCTCTATTCCTAAAGAGAATCTTCTGCTTTGGAAGATTATTAACAATGGGTTACACACACTTGATAAAGTTAAAATGATGGGTACTATTCTGGATGATACCTGCCTTCTCTGCAATAATACAACGGAAACTATTCACCACCTATTTTTTGAATGTGATTATACCTACTTCATTTGGGGTTACTGTATGCAGATGATAAATATGCAAAACCCGATCAGAGACTCTGCTATGGAATGGTTTAGCATCTTCAAGGCTACCAGATGGAAATCTCGAAAAAGTTCAATGCTGCTGCGTGTTTTGAAAAAGTGTTTGACTGTTATTTGGATGGAGAGGAATAGTAGGGTGTTTTCTAGTGTTTCTACCCCGAAGCATATACTTGTCAACTCCATCCGCAGTTAATTTAGTCAATAGTGTCTTTGTTGTTGTATTTTCTTTATTTTGATCTATTAGTTGTCATGGATCGATGTAATTCTTTTTTCTAATATATGGTAGGGGCCATTTAACCCCGCTGGCTTTGCCAAAAAAATGCTATCTTCTCCATACGATCGAACTGGGTCTCGAAACATATTCCGTTGCGTTCGGAATAGGGGTATAACATTAGAAACACCTGGTGGTATACCTCAATCAGAGTTCGAATAAAATATCTGGATATTTTGAAATTTTAATAATATATACTACAACAAAAAGACCCTATTACAGCTGTATTTTTACTACTGTCACAAATAGTCTGCTGTAACAAAGTTCTTTACAACTCTTTTTATCAAACAGTTGTAGTAAACTTTTTTTTAACAACTCTATTATTTTATCAGTTGTAATGCCTATTACAACCATTCTTTTTTGCCAGTTGTAATTAATGCCTTTTTTTAACAACTCTATTTTTTGCCAGTTGTAATAGATACCTATTTCAATACTTTTTGCTAGTAGTAATAAATTCTTAGTTTTTACAACTTATCTTTTTTGTCTGTTGTAATAGATGCCTATTACAACCTTTTTTGTCAGTTTTAATAGATTCTATTACAACCTTTTTTTAGCAATAGATGCATATTTTTAATAACTCTTTTTTTGCAGTTGTAATAAAGCATATTACAACTTTTTTGTTTGCCATTTTAATAATTAATTAATATTAAAATTAAATAATAGTACCTAATAATTAATAATTATAAGAATATTAATAATAAATAAATATACTATTAAATAATAATACTTAATTTGAAATATGAAGTAATTATTACCAATAACTACTATTCAATATAATTATTAATTAATATAATAACTAATGATTATTAAATAATTAATAGTTAATAAATAAGATTTAACTTTTATAATTAATAATTATCATTAAAAATTAATAATTAAAAATATTAATTAATATTTAATAATTGATCTTAAAATATAATAATAAATAAATATAAAATAACTACTTATTTAATAATTAAAAATTAAAAATTTAAAAACAATAATTAATGTCAAATAATATTGACTAATAATTAATAATAAAGCTTTAATAATAATTAATTAAATAATAAATAAATAGTAATAGTTAAAAGTTAAAAATAAAAATTAAATAATAATAATTAAAATGAAATAATAATTTATATTCTATAATAAATGAATAATGAATAATAATTAAATAAATAATAGTTAAATATAACAATTAATTAGTAATCTTTAATACCTAGAGGTAATAATTAAATAATAGTACTTAATAATTATATAGTGGCTAAAATTAAATAATAATACATTAATAATTATAATTAAATAATAATATTTAATTATTAATAGTTAATAATTACCATTCAATAATAATAATTAATAATTAACTTAGAGTAAATTCCGATTAAAATAATCAAATTGAAAATTCCGATTCATTATAAATCAATTTTATCTTTAGTAACTTAGAAGTAATAATTAAATAATAGTACTTAATAATTGTGTAATGGCTTCAATTAAATAATAATACATTAATAGTTATAATTAAATAATAATAATAATTAATAATTAACTATTAGTGGATAATAATTACCATTCAATAATAATAATTAATAATTAATTTAGAGTAAATACCAATTAAAACAAATAAATAGAAAACTTCGATTCATTATAAATCAATTTTAGCACTAAATATATAAAAAATAATTATTATGTTAAGAAAAATAATTTAAGTAGCAAATATTGATCTTTACACACATATTAATTTTTTTTACTTATATAAAATCGTAAACAACAATCATTTTATCTACTAAAATACATTAAAATTAACAATAATACTAACTAAAACCAAACGGATAATTATCATATGCAGATGTGACCATATCCATATGCGTATCCGTTTTTGAATATTAGATCAATTTTCATATTTCAATATGGATACAAATACTGATGCATACGAATTTCAAATTTTTTGATTACTCATTGATAGTCATACGTTTGACCAAACTTAGATAGAAAGTTATATGTCGAAGGCATACAAACTTCCCTGGGCTCCAAAACCAAATTTCCCTTTGGCTCCAAAACCAAATTTTTTGGCTCCAAATCTAAATTTTCAAGTATAATCACCGCTCTCTCTCTCCCCACTCATTCTCCAAATGTTCTTCCTCCAAACATTCCAAACATTTTAGACTGCAAAATGTTCTTTCCGACGGTGGCTGCTGCAGAACCTTGAAACGTGCTTCCCCCAAACCTAAACTAGATAATATGTCTGTTAACATCCCTTCTTCTGTATCCAGCTCGAAGTCATCCTCAAACCAAACCCGCAACTAATATCACCCATTGTCGATGTCAAGGCCGAACCTGAAGCGGAGTTCAATGCTGCCTTGATCAACTTTGTGGATCCGATTTCGATACAGGAGGAGAAAGTTCTGAAGGATTATTTAGTTTGTTGCTTTGTCTGAATAAATTCCCTGTTTTTTAAGAAGTTTGACACTTTCTTTGGGGATTCTGTTTTGCTGCATTTACCACGTTTATGCATACATGGGCTGTTTTCTTGCTATTCAGTTTGTTCATGTTAGGCTATATAATAGCTATTGTTATTCAATAAATTTTAGATCACGGACTACAGTTTTGTGTTTGAGTTCTTTGTTTTTATAACTCTCATTTTCAACAAATTGGTATCAGAGCCCCGTTGAATCTGGAAAAAAAAAACAAAAACAAAAAACTGCAGTCCTTTTAAGTGATTTCCTAAACACAGAGTGATAGTGAGCATGTGAAAGATGGCGGCGGAGTCAAGTAACTTTGCACAGCCTTGTATCCCAAGGTTTGATGGGGATTATGAGCATTGGAACATGCTAATGGAAAATCTCCTGCGATCAAAGGAGTATTTGAGTGTTATAGTGACAGGGTACACAGAGCCTGCATCTGGAGAAGTTTTAACTGCTGCACAAAGAAAAACTTTGGAGGAGACGAAGTTGAAGGATCTGAAGGCCAAGAATTATCTTTTTCAATCCATTGACAAGTCCATTCTGAAGACAATTGCTCACAAGGAAATGACAAAGCAGTTGTGGGATTCCATGAAGGTCAAGTACCAAGGAAATGCTAGGGTGCAGCGTGCTCAACTTCAAATCCTTCGCAGGAATTTTGAAGTGTTAGAGACGAAACTGGGAGAATCTGTCGCTGATTACTTAGCAAGAGTGATGCTAGTGGCAAACGATATGAGGAATCTTGGAAAGAACATGTCAGATGTGAAGATTGTTGAGAAAATTTTGCGTACACTTACTGAGAAGTTCAACTACATAGTTTGTTCAATTGAGGAGTCGAAAGACATCAATCGTCTTTCTATGGATGAACTGCATAGTTCATTACTTGTTCACGAACAAAAGTTCCGAAAGCATGAAGGAGATGATCAAGCACTAAGGGTCTATGATGAACGAGTTGGAGGAAGAGGCCGTGGAAAAAGCAGTTATAAAGGAAGAGGTCGTGGAAGAGGACAAATGTTCAATAGGGCCATGGTGGAATGCTTCAAGTGTCACAAACTTGGACATTTCCAATATGATTGTCCAGACTTAAAAACGGAAGTTAATTATGCGGAGCTGAATGAAGAGGATGAGATGTTGCTGATGTCATATGTTGAATTGCATGAGGGGAAACGAAATGATGCATGGTTCTTGGACTCAAGGAGCTCCAATCATATGTGTGGGTATAGAGGTATGTTTACCAAGTTAGATGAAAGTTTTCAACATTTTGTTAAGTTGGGAAACAATAGTAAAATGAAGGTGAATAGGAAATGTGAGGCTAATGTTAAATGGTGTTAACTTTGTTGTCAATGAAGTGTACTATATTCCAGAGCTCAAAAATAATCTCTTGAGCATAGGACAACTTCAAGATAGAGGTTTGACGATTTTAATTCAAGGAGGAGTTTGTAACATTTACCATCCAGATAAGGGTTTGATTATTCAAACCCAAATGAGCACAAATAGAATGTTCATTCTGCTAGCACAGACTCAAGCTCAAGCACCTGCACAAACTCAGCTAGAAAGATGTCTTCACACAAGCTCTCAAGACATCTTCTATCTTTAGCATAGACGATATGGCCACTTGAACTTTGAAGGTCTAAGAACCCTGCAGTGTAAGAGCATGGTACATGGACTTCCCCAATTTCATGTCACAAACATGACCTGCATAGATTGTATTAACGGCAAGCAACATAGAGATGCCATGCCAAAGAAAAGCACTTGGAGAGCAAGTCAAAAATTGGAGCTGATTCACGCTGATATTTGCGGTCCTATCTCACCTGAGTCTAACAGCGGAAAGAGGTACATATTGAGTTTCATTGATGACTTTAGCAGGAAATCATGGGCATTTTTACTGGCTGAAAAATCAGAGGCATTGAATTTCTTAAGTTTCAAAATAATGGTTGAAAAAGACACAGGCATGTCTTAAAGTGCTTACGAACTGATAGGGGAGGGGAATTTACTTCAAACGAATTCAGTGAGTTCTGTAAACAAATGGGAATCAAGAGGCAGTTGACCACGGCACATACTCCACAACACAATGGTGTAGCTGAAAGGAAAAATAGAACAGTGATGAACATGGTCCGATCGATGCTTTCTGACACAAGAATTCCAAAGACCTTTTGGCCGGAGGCGGTGATTTGGACATTCTATGTTTTAAACAGATGTCCAACCTGCGCAGTGAAAGATATTACACCTCAAGAAGCATGGAGCGGGATGAAACCCTCAGTAGGTCACTTCCGAGTCTTTGGTTGCTTGGCTCATGTGCATACTCCAGATGTAAAAAGAGGTAAGCTTGATGATAAAAGTTTTCCTTGTGTATTTTTAGGAGTCAGTGAGGAGTCAAAGGGGTATAGATTGTTTGATCCTATTAATAAAAGGATTGTAGTGAGTAGGGACGTGATTTTTGAAGAAGAAAAACAGTGGGATTGGGATGTGTCTTATGAAAAGCAAATTCTTTTAGATTTAGATTGGGGTGAAAATGAAAAAAACAATGAGGAAGAGAGGGAGAGTGACGTTGGAGGTGAAGATGCTAACGATGTAGAGATTGGTGAGGAAGATAGAACTGGAGATGAAGGGAGAGTGAGGGGTCCACCGATGTGGATGGAAGATTATTTTAGTGGGGAAGGATTGTCTGAAGATGAAGCCAACATGGGATTAGTTGTTTCATCTGATCCTATTCAATTCAAAGATGCAGTGAAGAATGCAAATTGGAGATGTGCTATGGACTGCGAGATCAATTCCATAGAGAAGAATAAGACTTTGTCACTTGTTGAACTACCAGATGGAGCAAAAACAATCGGGGTAAAATGGGTGTATAAAACAAAATACAATGAGCATGGAGACATTGATAAGCACATGGCAAGGCTTGTCGCTAAAGGGTACTCACAGAAGCACGGCGTAGATTACACAGAGGTTTTTGCACCAGTGGCAAGGTTGGATACGGTGTGGATAATTATTGCTTTAGCTGCACAGAAAAGCTGGAAAAATTTTCAGTTGGACGTCAAATCAGCCTTTCTTCATGGTGAGATGAACGAAGATGTTTACGTTGAACAACCGAAGGGGTATATGAAAAGGGGCAGCGGACATCTAGTTTACAAGTTGCATAAAGCTTTGTACGGATTAAAACAATCTCCACGAGCTTGGTTTAGTCGAATCGAAACATATTTCATCAATGAAGGTTTTCAAAAGTGTGGCAGCGAGCAGACATTGTTCACTAAGAAAAGCAGAGAAGGAAATATCATCATTGTAAGTGTGTATATTGACGACTTAATATTTACAGGTAATGATGAAATTATGCTGACCAAGTTCAAAAGTTCCATGATGAGAGAGTTCGACATGTCCGACTTAGGAAAGATGCATTTTTTCCTTGGGATTGAAGTGCTGCAGAGTTCAGATGGCATTTACATATGCCAAAAGAAATATGCATTGGAAGTTTTAAAGAGGTTTGGTATGATGGAGAGCAATTCAGTTAATAATCCAATAGTTCCTGGAAGCAAAATCAGCAAAGATGGAGATGGCATTGCAGTGGATGAAACTTACTACAAGAAATTGGTGGGTAGTTTAATGTATCTCACGGCCACACGACCGGATATGATGTTTGTCACTTGCCTCATAAGTAGATACATGTCTAAACCTACAGAGCTTCATCTACAAGTAGCAAAAAGGGCACTTCAATATTTTAGAGGGACTGTAAACTATGGAATTCATTACAAGAAAGGAGGAAGTGATGCATTACTTGCATTTACAGATGGTGACTATGCTGGAGATTTGAAGGACAGAAAGAGCACAAGTGGGTATGTATTTCTGCTGAGCTCTGGAGCAGTCTCATGGAGTTCAAAGAAGCAGCCAATAGTGACTTTATCAACTACTGAGGTAGAATTTGTGGCAGCTGCAATGTGTGCATGTCAAGCTTTGTGGATAAAAAGGATTTTGAATGAACTGGGCCATTCCGATGGAGGATGCACACATGTGAAATGTGACAACAACTCAACTATCAAACTATCCAAAAGTCCGGTGATGCACGGACGCAGCAAGCATATTGATCTGAGGTACCATTTCTTGAGAAATCTTACTAAGGAAGGTGCAATTGCTTTGGTTCATTGCGGAAGCCAAGATCAGGTAGCAGATTTGATGACCAAACCGCTGAAGCTTGATGCCTTTCTGAAGCTGAGAAAGCTGCTGGGTGTTATAGAAATTCCTGATGTAAACTGACTGCAATTTGCAATAAGTTTAAGGGAAGGAATGAAGGATTATTTAGTTTGTTGCTTTGTTTGAATAAATTCCCTGTTTTTTAGGAAGGTTGACACTTTCTTCGGGGATTCTGTTTTGCTGCATTTACCACGTTTATGCATACGTGGGCTGTTTTCTTGCTATTCAGTTTGTTCATGTAAGGCTATATAATAGCTATTGTTATTCAATAAATTTTAGATCACGAACTGCAGTTTTGTGTTTGAGTTCTTTGTTTTTATAACTCTCATTTTCAACAAGTTCACTGGTTCAATTGGGGAAATGGGTCAAATGATTCAGGTTCGTTTTTTTATATTATGAATCCAACTATGAATTACGGGAAATAGTTGAATAAGGGTGAAACTGATCCTAATTCTCTGTATTTACCTTAATCCATGATCAAATTATGGTATTTGAACTCTTTTTATGCATAAATTTTCCACTATGGGATTTCCAATTAAATTATTATTATTTGTGGCATACTTTAGATTTAGATCTGGTTACGATCTTGGAGCTACTGGTTGTTGTGCTAGAGGTTGGCGATTGCGTCCTTGAACCTAACGGCGGCGTGCGGTTTGCCTAACAAATATCAGACAATTTCGCATCTTCTTCCCATTCAAACTTTATCCATATGCATAAATACTGATAATATTCAGGTAGGGATTCAAAACACAATCCGTTACTTATAATTTTACATATCCGAGTACGTAATTGCAGTTTGAAACAATAAACAGTCTATCACGCTAGCAAAGGCAATTGTCCTACATGAATTCACTAATGGTTCTCGACAAAAATTCATATGCCTCCAAATTAAAAAGCAGCAGAATGTGCAAAACATCAGGTACAAAATTCTTATTATCCACTGAAACATGGATAAGGAACATGTAGTTAAAACTAGTCATGGATGACAAAGTATTATGTCGGTAGAAAAATGCAAGGGGTATGGCATGGAGAAGAAATTTTTTTGGCAACTAGATTAAAAAACGATGAGAATATATAGTGTAAAAGGACATGAGTAGTGCATGCAGAATTAAAGATATTGTGTAATATATACCATGCGTTGTGATGGAAAATATGAACAACTGTACTGTTGGAGAAATTAAATAACTATAATAAAGGCAGGTTCATAGGTACAAACAGAAACCACAAAACTAAAAATTTAAGGATAAACAAATTTAGAGTTATAATTAACAAAATAAAAATAAATAGTAATGTGGGGTGGTTTGCTTGTAGAAATCGTTTCCTATGTCTCTTCTCCCGATTCTTGCTTCCATGTTTGATGAGATTTCTCCTTGAGGTTGAATTTGTTTGGTTCCCTGTATGGGATGAGAACTTTTTGTAAAAATGGATGATGCATTTTGTTTTGTGCTTCCTTTTCGGTGAACTTACGTGACAAAATATTTGGAAGCGTTATTGTGGCATTTAGGACGTATGCGTTCTCAATGTAATATCTTTTTATTCTTAATTTGATCTGGGAAGATCTCATTACAAAAATCAGACCTATATGCTCTAGGACATTGGTGACTGTTGATCTTAAGATTATAACTATTATACTAGATGAAATTAATTTTTAAGGTTGACTAGTTTTTTCAAAATTTTGGTTAAAAGGTCATGCACAGAGTCATTCCATTGTCCTATTTTATCTGTTGCTGTCCTAACTTTATCTCAATCGATAATTTTTCTATCATCTCATTATTTTAATAGTATGTTAGCGTAAAATTAACAATTAAATTATGTAATGTAGGATTGAGATTGACTTGGACACAGAGAACGGTAAAAATGAGCATAAAGAAATTAACCTCAATTAAATCCACTTTTAATGTCAAATACGTTTATTTGAAGTTATAAAATCACAACAATTTGCTTTATTTGATAAAAATCCACACAAGTTTTTTACCTTACTTATTCGGAGATTAAATGGGAAAAAGATTTTTAAAATGATGATATTTAAATAGGAAAATGTAATAACCCTAAATTTTATAATTCATTAAATAAGTTAATTAAAGAAATAAGGCAGACTAGATAAGAAAGATAGAGAGGAACGAATTAATAGAAGTGGGTATGAGAGTGCAGGCCCAACTTATTATGGGAAAATATATAATGCTCATTTCTATTCCATCAATTTTTTTTTCTCAAACTGAAATAAAAATGAGAAACCTTTTAATGCATCATGGACCATTTGGGTTAATTTTTTTTATCTTGTTAAACCCATTTAATCTTTTACCCAGAGCTAATCAATCTCTCATTAAATTGAGTTATCCTTTTGGTTTGCAACTTAAATGAGTTTACTTTATATGATTCATTGAATAATTTTAAGTGTTGATAATTAATTAGGGATTAACCTTTTATCGGGAAGCATGCGCAAGAAATGTTGGCTTTACCATGTTATAAAATACTAACATAATATCTATGTATTTTGATTATTCATTTTGCAAACTAATTATGATGGCATGGTAATAAACACTTTGAAATTACAGAGCTTAGTGTTTGACATTGTTCCCTATTTTATGTTTCTATTCTCATTACAAGGCATTTATTATTGTTTGACTCATCATTACCACTTTATAATCATTTTATTCATCACAACCTTCATTTTGTTTGGTGAGTGAATGGGAAAAAACAAGCGATATAATTCCCTTTTATGTCTGCATCAGGTAGATACTCTGGCGTAGTGTTAGTTTCACTGCCTTGTATTGGTACAAATGTATGAAAATATTTGCATGCAAAAATAAAATAGGCTTTGTCTATAAACCAATAAAAAAAATTAGGTAGTGTTTGATGATTGTGTAATGTGTATACATGCTTTTTAAATAACACATTTTATTTTTCAACTGAATTTAATGACCCACCGAATATTTTTAGAAAGAGTCGATGTGATGAATCAAAGATGGTTAAACTGGATAATATAACTAAAAAAATAAGTACAAATTTTATAATTTCTACATGTAATGTAAATGTGTTGTTTATAGGATACCGAAGAGCTGTATGAGCAAGATAGAATATCGAGATGGCAATGGATTATCCTGAGAGAGTAGCTGATCTCTTCTAAAGCGAAGAAGTGACAACTTCTACAAATAATTGCAAGCCGAAAATTGCGCAATTTGTTGCACTGTTAAAATAGTAAGATTTACATATTTTCCTATAAATCATTAATTAATTGCATGAAACATCGATTGGTGGTTCCATTATTATTTTTTCATAAGAAATGCAAGTATTAATCATGTTTGCAGAGAAAGAAGTTTAAGAATTTGTTCGAGAAGAAGTGGGAAGAAATAAAATCCCGAACAAAGAATTCAAAAAACGAAAAGAAGAAGTTAGAACTACCAGCCATGTCCACAAAAAGGACCTGACTCATAAGAATATTTTCATTTTATTCAACTGAAGTACTATAGCAATTAGTTTAGGCTTGATGTTTATGTATATTGACCTTACTTGATCGTGGATAGAATATGCTTCCATATAATAGATCCTAGACTTGTTATTTAGCTCAGAATCCAACCTAACAAGCCAGTACACTCTGAAAAATCTATGTACCTAATTTTGGCTATTGTTAAACTTAAGAAGACTAAATACATCATTCTTACCTATCTACATCTATTTTCAAAGTAGATTCATTACAGATCTCACCCTCGTTCACTGCACAAGCACTCTTATTAGATTAAATATATCGGGACTATGAATTTAACTTCATTTGCATCCTTCAAGTGAAACGTGAAATCACAAACTTTGCAATACCCTTTGTACTTCAAGACTTCAACTTCACATAAGCTGCAGGAGAACTTATCATCCTTGCTAGTATGTTGTTAAGAAAAACTTATCATCCTTACTAGTACTATATTACTAAATGCTTATATAACAATGACAGGATCGACTGTGCATTTTATGCGGTGAAAAAATTCAAGATTCTGGATAGAATAGCTTTCAATAAGCTATCAAAAGAGGAAGTTGACATGTTCAAGGCACAAATGATTTTTCAAATCACTAGTGATCCAGAAAATAGCTGGTCTATCTAGAAATTCGTTAACAATAAAGAATGAATGTATATTACCGTGATGGTGTATGATTTATAGTTTGTGTTTAAGTTATGATGTCTTCTCTATGAATGGATCATGATGCTTTTGAATTTATATCAGTTTTTTCCTGTTGCTTATCTGTTTCTTACTACACTTGTAAAATTTGTTTAGGAAATTAATTTTTTTATTTCGTGTTCTTTTTTTACAACTGGCAATCGCAGTTATAAAAGTCTTTTACAACAGCCAATCGTAGTTGTAAAAAGGTCTTTTACAACTATCTGAAGTAGTCATAAGAGACGTTTTACAACTGCTTTAGGCAGTCTTTGAAAATTACTTCACAATTGTAGAAAACTGTTGTAAAAAATTATGGTTCTATTACAACTCTGGATATCATGACAGGCGACAGCCCATTGTAATAGACCTATTACAACTGTTTTTAGCAGTTGTGAAAGGGTGTTTTTGTTGTAATGATATATTTTAATCAATTTGACTGTGCAGCCTTTTTAGTCAATATCTTAACCACCCTTTCCCCTACATCAGCCACCCTATGATATACCCACCTTCTTTTAAAAAAAGCGGTTCTTCCTCCTTTGTTTTTAAAACATAACGGAGCAAGGAAAAGAAAAAGAAAATGGAAGCTTCAAAAATTTATTTCTCCAATTATACTCAATATAAAAATATGAAACAAGTTATAAAATTCATATTTTGAGATTATCCTCATCCCGACATTCGTATTTGTTGGTGTGGCGCCTATTATTGAACTCGACGGCTAATCGAGCTACAGTTTTCACTAGGGTTAGAAAATTATTGAAGTTTGGCCATTGGTTGGAGAAATGTAGAGTGGATTAGGATTTTGGGGTCGGAGGCACATCGTTTGGGGAAATTTCATGGGTTGCAGTGGCGATTTGTAGATCGCGACCTGAAGGTCGGCAAAGAAATTCGTGGCTACTGTTGCTTTTCATTTCGATTGACTAAAGAGGAAATCAAGAGGGTGGCTAGGAAAAGAATGAACAAGCGATCTTGTTATGTTATCGGGTTGGTCATTGGTGGCACGGGAGGTTCGTGCACGTGTATGTTTGTCATGCATATGGGTACTGGTAGGGAGGAGAAAACATTGGAGAGGAAGAAGATGATAGTGGGTCGTGGGCTTTGGCCGAGTTCTTCTGGGTAATGAATTTGTTTGAGAAATTAAGTGATATAAATTGATTTAATAAATTTCAATTCTTATAAATTACATAACTCAATCGTTTTAGGTCCAAATCCAACGCGGTCAACCGCGTTGGGTTCATATTAACGAGATCTTTATTATGAAATCAAATTGGTTGAATTTTGAGCTTGTAGAATTTTCAGTTAAATTCGAGAATTTAATCGAAATCAAAACCCGAAAGCGACAACAAAAATAAAAGGTGAGTATATGCCCACAAAATGACTTAGGAGCCCCCCACACTTTCAAAAACTACCCTTTCTTTCTGCTATCGCGTAAAACATTTCTCCAAACCCGTATCTTCTTCCTCTTGGCTCCGCATCTTCCACTTCAGATCGAGCGACATCCTCTTCCAGCGATCCATCGCTTCCAGCATCTTCAGATCGAGCGGCGCGCTTCCTACAAACCACGTATATCGATGTAAATATTTCAGCCTGTTTAATCGATTTACTTGTGATTAAACAAACCATATATATCGAGCATTGAATCAGTAAGTATGATGTGTATTTGTTGTTTAAACCATGTATACACATTTATGAATCGAATGTACTGATTAAGTCCAAAAACAAGCCTGTATGGATAGAATCTAGTTGCTACTGAGTTGATTACTTATTAGAGCATTGAATCGATTGATTTCAAAATCGAGCATTTAATTGGTTTCAGTAAAACAATATTTTTTTGGGAAAAATTACAAACCACGCAGGGAAACTGTGTGGAAAAAATTGTTTCCACGCATGATCTTTACGTGGAAATAAAGCCCACCACGCTCGCTTATGAGAGGTGAACTGAATTAGAAGTGATGAGCTTAGGTTACCACGCAGTAGAGCAGCGTGGAAAAATACTTAACCACGTATGGGTTATGCGTGGTTATTATTTTTTCCACGTATAGTCCCTGCGTGGTTATTATTTTTTCCACACAAATTTTTTACGTGGTTATTCTTTTTTCACGTATTGACCGTGCGTGGTAGCCTGGAGCTTTAAAAAAATGAGAATTACCATTTACCATTCCATTTACCATTCGCTTCTTGGCCTTTTAATTCATAACGAGTAATTTTTTTTTGTCGTGCTTATTTACAGATGGGTCGACTACCGATGACGGCTTCCGAAAGAAAACGAAGAACTGAGAAAGGAGCCGAAGGTACAAGTGCAGACAAGAACGATAATCGGGATGAGGGTGACACAACCGAGTATGAGATTGATACAAGGCAAGGTGAAGAGCAGCAAGAAGAAGAAGATGTTGGAGATGAGGAACATGGAGATGGTTCAGATTCATCGGGAGAAGATGAAGATGACATAGGGGCCGAGACATAGACATGTCAAGATGATGAGGTAGAAGCTGAAGATGAAGAAGCTATAAACGAGAAAGGTGGTCCTAAAAGCACTGATGTGATTAGAGAGTTTGATACTCATGTTGCTTATATGATATGGACTGGGCAGGTATGTGGCTATTATTTTAAACGATCAATTTATTACTTCTTTTATTAAATATAAATTTTATTTGTGTAGGAACGACCACTGCTCACCTGTGTCAATCATTCACAAAAGGTATCGGAGTGGAGGATTCCGGATAATGCTACTAGATTCAAAGCCATCATTGACTTGTCTGGCTTTTGTTCTATTGTTAGCACTTGCTATAAGAGTGTTAACAGGAATCTGATATCAACTTTCGTAGAACGATGGTATCCTGAGACTAATACCTTCCATTTACCATTCGTTGAGATGACTATTACTTTTGACGACGTAGCTTCTTTATTACACATACCAGTCGAAGGTAAACCTATACAGAGTAATTCATAAGAAATGGAACAAGCGGTTAGTATTGTTTCTAAGTACCTTGGTCTTTCTAAAGCACAAGCTAGGTTGGAAATGAATGAGAGGGTTGGATATAAACTAAGTTTGTCTACGTTATATGGTATATTTGAAGATGTGAGCGATGAGTGGACTGATCGGGCAATTAGACGTGCCGCTCGTGCTTATCGTTTATTTTTGGTTGGCAACGCATTGTTTGCTGACAAAAGCAAGTCTCATGTGCACATATCGTTATTGGATCCACTAAAAAATTTGGACATTGTCAACACTTACTCTTGGAGTTCAGCAACACTTGCTTTTCTCTACAGGCAGCTTGGATTAGCGACTCGTATGGGTGAGAAATAGATTGCAGGATTTCTTTGTTTACTTAAGTCATGGATATTTGAGCACTTTCCATGCTTTCATCCTTCCACCAATCTGTACTACGAGAGTTTACCACGTGCTACTCGTTGGAATCCATCTACAGATTGTGGTGCATCAGTAATCGATCTTCGTATATTCCTTGATACTATTCAAATTGAACAGGTTATTATCTTCGTTCAGTACTATTATAATAACAGTAGTTATGATTAAATGCATGTCATGAGTAACAGTTTATTTGCTAAAACTAATTTTGATTTGTTACATATTTTAATAGGTTATTTTTGATCCTTACGTCTGTGCACGACACTATCATCCATTTCACGCTTTATCTTGGTATAGTGGTTGCATTCTCTGCCTAAATGTTGTGGAGCCATATCACCCTGATAGAGTACTTAGACAGTTTGGTAGAGTTCAGAACATTCCTACGGCTCCTATTCCTCCCGTAGCAACAACTGCACGTCGAGGTTCAACTTCGACTGCATACACTCGGGTGTGTTATCAATTTTTGGAAAGTATATGGGAGAATTGGTATAACCACGTGATTGCAGAAGGGCGTAGATCAATACCACTCAATCAGTCTATGTTGAATTGCACTGATGATTATACGGAGTGGTATAGGGATCATAGTGTCTTACGAGTTCACAATCCTGTATACTTACCTGCTGATGTAATGGTTGGAGCTTCACATTTTCAACCTACCTATAACCAACTGTACTCGGTATGTTTCAGTTTGCTTCACTATATCATTTCAGTTTATATTATGCTTCATTTAACTTTTTTTTCCAGACTCTTCGTGATGTGCATGGTCTTTTGAATGAAGCTAACCCTCAACTTGATAGTGTCCGAGCTACTGTTGCACGCTACATCCGACATCAAGTTTAGTGCCCAAGTTTAGATTGTTTTGTATTTTGGTTGTTGTATGTAGTGAAATGAATATGTTATCTTATTTTGTAGTTGAATGGTTATGATATGTATGGATTATTCGAATGCTAATGGTATATTTTGCTGGTTTTTGGACTTAATTTACGCTGTGTATTTGACTGTTAATGGTTATGGTATATTCATGATGTGTATTTGTTGTTTAAATTGTTATAAGCTGTTGTATAATGGATCAATTTTTCTTTGTTTTATGTTACCATAACTCACTGACAAGACGTGGTTTGAAAACAAACCACGCAAAAAGCCAACGTGGATCACTTAACAACATCGTATGAACTATACGTGGATACAACATAAACCACGTTTGAAGCAAACTTGGTTTGTTTCTTAACCACTCAGAGTTACTTTGAAGTAATTTTTTTTGAGTTTCTATTTTTCTTGTCGCACTGACAAGACGTGGTTTGTTAAAAACAACACAAGGGTATTACGTGGACTGTTCATTAACCACGTGAACTTCATACGTGGAAACAACTCAAACCTCGTTTAGCTTTTACGTAGTTTTTCTTCAAACCACGTACTGTTCCTGCGTTATTGTAACAGAAAGTCAAAAAAAAAAATTTACCAACCAAACATTCGCTAACTTTCTAAACAAACTACATTCAATAACTTTCCAAACAAAGTATATGCACTAAATTTTTAGACAACGTTTTGCAAACAAACTACAAACTACAGTCACTAACTTTTCAAACAAAGTACATTCACTTCATTTCCAATTTGTAAATGCATTTCTTTCATCCCAAGCTTGTCTTCTATCGTTGTAAATATACTCCCATTTACTGGCATCTGTATCACGAGCTGTGTACCATTTTGAATAAATTGGAGGAACCGGGTGTTTGGGCTTTAGTTTTACCTACAAGACATGAGTCATGAGCCATGAGGTATGAAAAGAAATGAAAATATTTTGAATTTTATTAATCTATAAGTTGTTTACCTGAACAAAATGATCTTGGTTAACGAAAGCTATTGCAATTTCCATACGCTGTATAGGTTGTGGGACTTTTCCTTTCAATGGAGGTATTGTCAATACAAGTTTTTCGCTAATGGTGAATACTACAACATTATACCTAGTTGCAATAATATAACCAACATCGGGCATAGACATCCACTTTTCCACCGGCGCAAACCCTTCATCTTCATGCTTAAGGCTTTTGAGAAGATTCGTACTTCTACCATTCTCTATGAAAACACGATCATATAAACTATGATTTTCATATAATTCTTCATATAACTCTCTCCTTATTTAGCTCCAACTTGATTCCCCCAAATCAAGCAAAGCAGCCACACATCGATACCCACAGTTACCGTCCGATCTAACGTCGATAATATCAGTGACAAAAGCCTTCAACTCCAATGGTATTTGATGCACATAAGTTCTCATGCCTTTACTTAGTTCTTCCAACTGAAAAAATGTTATCATAACTAAGTACATAACTTATATTCAAATGCATGTTCAAATAAAATGTATTATACATACCTTTTTCGGCTTACGAATAGGAAGTTTATAGATACGAGCCTTTTTTGAAGTACACGAACTTTGAGAGTAAACACTTTCGATAAGCTCAAATGCCGAAGGCGTCCTTTTAGTTGAAGTATTAGCACGTTTTTGCTCTCTCTTCCACGTGTCTTTATTTTGCTTTTTGGAGATGCGAGAGAGGACGTACGTGGTTCAACAACTTCCAACATCTTCTTATAAATTTGCATTTGGTAAGGAGTTTCCATCTTTTTCACATCGTTTAATAGCATTTCCATTTTTTCTACTATCCCCACATCTTTCTTTCCACTTATTTCTACTAGATGAAGTCTTGTCCAATGAACATCAATCATGTCAAGCGATACTGCGGTACCAGGCCCAAGACGTGCCAACTCGTGAGCACAAGGCAATCCATGTGTTCTACGAATGACGCATCCGCATAACAATTCTTCCTCGCCAACATCTTGTATTCTCTGTATTTCTGAGTGTATCAAATCAAGTGCCTTGATAGAAACGAAGCCTCGTAAATTTCTGAACTCCCGTATATGAAATATGTGTTTTACTTTTGTAAAACATTTCTCAAATGATGCTTTAAGTTCAGTAAAGGAGAGTTCCAAGAGTGAATGCAGCTTCGTCCAAGCTTGTTCGAAATTACATTGACAACTGGCTAAATGTTTTTTTAACTTTGAATACGTGGACTCGGCCCTGTATATGACACATGCATACGAGTTATATAACAGTAATTACTTTATTTAATAAATATTAACATGATTATTAAACAAAATTACCGATTAGAAGTATAATTTCCAAAATGCTTGTAGTCATCTGTCGACGCTTGAACAAATCGGTCTTTGTATGTATCCAACGATGTCTCGTGAATATACTTCAACAGTGAAGTATGATTCTCATACTTTTCATGCAACACTTGTAGATTCTCATTGTAAGCGCTTAAATTTTTTGAACACACAAGTTCATTCCAATCAAATAAAAATGACTTCTTCTCCTCACGCTCCATTCCTTTCACTCTTTTTTGCATAAAAGTTAGAACATTGTTTTTAATGTGCCATGTGCATAACATATGTGCAGAATTTGGGAAAACAACATCGATAGCATTAACTAGTGCTGTTTCCCTATCAAAAATGAAGACTGATGGCAATTCCACTTCACAATCAATCAAAACAGATTTCAACCGTTCTAAGGCCCATGTATAATTTTCCTCGGTTTCAGAAACTAAATACGCAATCGCAATACAAAATGTAATATCTGTACAAGTAACACCAACAATCTCAAGCAAAGGCATCCTATACCGATTGGTTTTATACGTGCAGTCTAGTATGATAACTCGAGGAAATGTACGTAAAAAATCCAAACTGGTAGGATGCGCCCAAAATATATCTTGAATAATATCTGTTCCATCTAATGTCTTACGGTGCCATTCAAAGTAATGAAACTCTTTCAATTTACTAAGCAAATATTGAACTTGTGAACGCCCAGCCCGCTCGATAGAATTTTGTGCTCGTATAACATTATAAATTGTTTTGATGGTGGTACGATTTGTAGGATCATTTCTTTTAATGGTGTGTAAAATTTCTTTTGCTTTTACCATGTTTCTGTGCATCTCAACAACTAATTTGGTCTCATCTTTATTTAGTCGACCAATATACGAATGGCCTTCCTCATTTTTTAACTCTGAATGATTGTGAACACCATTCAAACATGCAATCTCCAATCATCTAGAGTATGGAGTTTCTCACCTTTAAGTCTAAACGGACAATTGCATTTTTTTGTACCAGTCATTCGGAGGTTCTTCGGGCTTATCTCTTTTCGCTTCTTATACACACCGCTCCGTTTACAGCCAAACATAATTCTTGGTTTTTTGCTTGAAGCACCAGTATCCGATTTCAATATTATGATAACGAAACCAAGTCGTTTTCCAGTATCACGAACCCATTCAATCAACTTTTGTCGAGAAGGAAATATCTGCATTAACAATGTTAAATAAAATGTAGGTAATATAGATTTATTCGAAAGAAATGCAAATTAAACTTACGTCATAATTCGTAAACTCGTTAGAATAATCAACCACTATATCTTCGCTTATTTGTTCATCATTGGAATATGGTATAATCTGCATAAACCAAGTGTCGAACGATGAAAAAGGTAAAACAGAAAGAAAAAAAACGAACTACCACGCAACATTAACACGTGGTAAACCACGTATATATGTTACGTGGATTACAGATAAACCACGTATGACTTCTTCGTGGATACAGAATAAATCATGTAAACAATTACGTGGATTTCAGATAAACCACGTAAGACTTGTTCGTGGATATATGTGGATCCTAGTGTGGTCTCTACGTGAATTTGTTACATTCCACAAAATCGAGTGTTTACGATTTGCTTTCAAAACACTTTGCTAACTTTTCAAAAAAACCCCAAAACCCCAATTACCTGTTGTGGTTGTGATAATGATTGAATATCTTCTTCATTCTCCATTCTCTAGTATAGAAATATGAGTAATTTTTTTATATTGATTTGTTAATTAGGGTTTTTGAATTAACTGGTTTGCACTGACGAAAATGACTGATAGAAAGAAGAGAAGAATGTACGTAGTTGATGAAGGGTATTTTTGTCTTCTTAATTTTATTAAAATTAAGGGGGGTTACTAATCAATTTAGTGGGTTGCAATAGAATTTGCCTTTACCTTAATCCATGATCAAATTATGGGATTTGAACTCTTTTTATGCATAAATTTTCCACTATGGGATTTCCAATTAAATTATTATTATTTGTGGCATACTTTAGATTTTGATCTGGTTACGATCTTGGAGCTACTGGTTGCTGTGCTAGAGGTTGGCGATTGCGTCCTTGAACCTAACGACGGCGTGCGGTTTGCCTAACAAATATCAGACAAGTTCGCATCTTCTTCCCATTCAAACTTTATCCATATGCATAAATACTGATAATATTCAGGTAGGGATTCAAAACACAATACGTTACTTATAATTTTACATATCCGAGTACGTAATTGCAGTTTGAAACAATAAACAGTCTATCAAGCTAGCAAAGGCAATTGTCCTACATGAATTCACTAATGGTTCTCGACAAAAATTCATATGCCTCCAAATTAAAAAGAAGCAGAATGTGCAAAACATCAGGTACAAAATTCTTATTATCCACTGAAACATCGATAAGGAACATGTTGTTAAAACTAGTCATGGATGACAAAGTATTATGTCGGTAGAAAAATGCAAGGGGTATGGCATGGAGAAGAAATTTTTTTGGCAACTAGATTAAAAAACGATGAGAATATATAGTGTAAAAGGATGTGAGTAGTGCATGCAGAATTAAAGATATTGTGTAATATATACCATGCGTTGTGATGGAAAACATGAACAACTGTACTGCTGGAGAAAGTAAATAACTAGAATAAAGGCAGGTTCATAGGTACAAATAGAAACCACAAAACTAAAAATTTAAGGATAAACAAATGTTAGAGTTATAATTAACAAAATAAAAATAAATAGTAATGTGGGGTGGTTTGCTTGTAGAAATCGTTTCCTATGCCTCTTCTCCCGATTCTTTCTTCCATGTTTGATGAGATTTCTCCTTGAGGTTGAATTTGTTTGGTTCCCTGTATGGGATGAGAACTTTTTGTAGAAATGGATGATGAATTTTGTTTTGTGCTGCCTTTTCGGTGAACTTACGTGACAAAATATTTGGAAGCGTTACTGTGGCATTTATGACGTATGCGTTCTCAATGTAATATCTCCTTATTCTTAATTTGATCTGGGAAGATCTCATTACAAAAACTAGACCTATATGCTCTAGGACATTGGTGACTGTCGATCTTAAGATTATAACTATTATACTAGATGAAATTATTTTTTAAGGTTGACTAGTTTTTTCAAAATTTTGGTTAAAAGGTCATGCACAGAGTCATTCCATTGTCCTATTTTATCTGTTCCTGTCCTAACTTTATCTCAATCAATAATTTTTGTATCATCTCATTATTTTAATAGTATGTTAGCGTTAAATTAACAATTAAATTATGTAATGTAGGATTGAGATTGACTTGGACACAGAGAACGGTAAAAATGAGCATAAAGAAATTAACCTCAATTGAATCCACTTTTAATGTCAAATACGTTTATTTGAAGTTATAAAATCACAACAATTTGATTTATTCGATAAAAATCCACACAAGTTTTTTACCTTGCTTATTCGGAGATTAAATGGGAAAAAGATTTTTAAAATGATGATATTTAAATAGGAAAATGTAATAACTCTAAATTTTATAATTCATTAAATAAGTTAATTAAAGAAATAAGGCAGACTAGATAAGAAAGATAGAGTGGAACGAATTAATAGAAGTGGGTATGAGAGTGCAGGCCCAACTTATTATGGGAAAATATATAATGCTCATTTCTATTCCTTCAATTTTTTTTCTCAAACTGAAATAAAATTTAGAGAAACCTTTTAATGCATCAATGACCATTTGGGTTAATTTTTTTTATCTTGTTAAACCCATTTAATCTTTTACCCAGAGCTAATCAATCTCTCATTAAATTGAGTTATCCTTTTGGTTTGCAACTTAAATGAGTTTACTTTATATGATTCATTGAATAATTTTAAGTGTTGATAATTAATTAGGGATTAACCTTTTATCGGGAAGCATGCGCAAGAAATGTTGGCTTTACCATGTTATAAAATACTGACATAATATCTATGTATTTTGATTATTCATTTTGCAAACTAATTATGATGGCATGGTAATAAACACTTTGAAATTACAGAGCTTAGTGTTTGACATTGTTCCCCATTTTATGTTTCTATTCTCATTACAAGGCATTTATTATTGTTTGACTCATCATTACCACTTTATAATCATTTTATTCATCACAATCTTCATTTTTTTTGGTGAGTGAATGGGAAAAAACAAGCGATGTAATTCCCTTTTATGTCTGCATCAGGTAGATACTTTGGCGTAGTGTTAGTTTCACTGCCTTGTATTGGTACAAATGTATGAAAATATTTGCATGCAAAAATAAAATAGGCTTTGTCTATAAACCAATAAAAAAAATTAGGTAGTGTTTGATGATTGTGTAATGTGTATACATGCTTTTTAAATAACACATTTTATTTTTCAACTGAATTTAATGACCCACCGAATATTTTTAGAAAGAGTCGATGTGATGAATCAAAGATGGTTAAACTTGATAATATAACTAAAAAAATAAGTACAAATTTTATAATTTCTACATGTAATGTAAATGTGTTGTTTATTGGATACCGAAGAGATGTATGAGCAAGATAGAATATTGAGATGGCAATGGATTATCCTGAGAGAGTAGCTGATCTCTTCCAAAGCGAAGAAGTGACAACTTCTGCAAATAATTGCAAGCCGAAAATTGCGCAATTTGTTGCACTGTTAAAATAGTAAGATTATATATTTTCCTATAAATCATTGATTAATTGCATGAAACATCGATTGGTGGTTCCATTATTATTTTTTCATAAGAAATGCAAGTATTAATCATGTTTGCAGAGAAAGAAGTTTAAGAATTTGTTCGAGAAGAAGTGGGAAGAAATAAAATCCCAAACAAAGAATTCAAAAAAAGAAAAGAAGAAGTTAGAACTACCAGCCATATCCACAAAAAGGACCTGACTCATAAGAATATTTTCATTTTATTCAACTGAAGTACTATAGCAATTAGTTTAGGCTTGATGTTTATTTATATTGACCTTACTTGATCATGGATAGAATATGCTTCCATATAATAGATCCTAGACTTGTTATTTGGCTCAGAATCCAACCTAACAAGCCAGTACACTCTGAAAAATCTATGTACCTAATTTTGGCTGTTGTTAAACTTAAGAAGACTAAATCATCATTCTTACCTATCTACATCTATTTTCAAAGTAGATTCATTACAGATCTCACCCTCGTTCACTGCACAAGCACTCTTATTAGATTAAATATATCGGGACTATGAATTTAACTTCATTTGCATCCTTCAAGTGAAACGTGAAATCACAAACTTTGCAATACCCTTTGTACTTCAAGACTTCAACTTCACATAAGCTGCAGCAGAACTTATCATCCTTGCTAGTATGTTGTTATGAAAAACTTATCATCCTTACTAGTACTATATTACTAAATGCTTATATAACAATGACAGGATCGACTGTGCATTTTATGCGGTGAAAAAATTCAAGATTTTGGATAGATTAGCTACCAATAAGCTATCAAAAGAGGAAGTTGACATGTTCAAGGCACAAACGATTTTTCAAATCACTAGTGATCCAGAAAATAGCTGGTCTATCTAGAAATTCTTTAACAATAAAGAATGAATGTATATTACCGTGATGGTGTATGATTTATAGTTTGTGTTTAAGTTATGATGTCTTCTCTATGAATGGATCATGATGCTTTTGAATTTATATCAGTTTTTTCCTGTTGCTTATCTGTTTCTTACTACACTTGTAAAATTTGTTTAGGAAATTAATTTTTTTATTTCGTGTTCTTTTTTTACAACTGGCAATCGCAGTTATAAAAGTCTTTTACAACAGCCGATCGTAGTTGTAAAAAGGTCTTTTACAACTATCTGAAGTAGTCATAAGAGACGTTTTACAACTACTTTAGGCAGTCTTTGAAAATTACTTCACAATTGTAGAAAACTATTGTAAAAAATTATGGTTCTATTACAACTCTGGATATCATGACAGGCGACGGACCATTGTAATAGACCTATTACAACTGTTTTTAGCAGTTGTGAAAGGGTGTTTTTGTTGTAATGATATATTTTAATCAATTTGAATGTGCAGCCTTTTTAGTCAATATCTCAACCACCCTTTCCCCCTACATCAGCCACCCTACGATATACCCACCTTCTTTTAAAAAAAGCTGTTCTTCCTCCTTCGTTTTTAAAACATAACGGAGCAAGGAAAAGAAAAAGGAAATGGAAGTTTCAAAATTTTATTTCTCTAATTATACTCAATATAAAAATATGAAACAAGTTATAAAATTCATATTTTGATATTATCTTCATCCCGACATTCGTATTTGTTGGTGTGGCGCCTATTATTGAACTCGACAGCTAATCGAGCTACAGTTTTCACTAGGGTTAGAAAATTATTGAAGTTTGGCCATTGGTTGGAGAAATGGAGAGTGGATTAGGATTTTGGGGTTGGAGGCACGTCGTTTGGGGAAATTTCGTGGGTTGCAGTGGCGATTTGTAGATCGCGACCTGAAGGTCGGCAAAGAAATTCGTGGCTACTGTTGCTTTTCATTTCGATTGACTGAAGAGGAAATCAAGAGGGTGGCTAGGAAAAGAATGAACAAGCGATCGTGTTATGTTATCGGGTTGGTCATTGGTGGCACGGGAGGTTTGTGCACGTGCATGTTTGTCATGCATATGGGTACTGGTAGGGAGGAGAAAACATTGGAGAGGAAGAAGATGATAGTGAGTCGTGGGCTTTGGCCGAGTTCTTCTGGGTAATGAATTTGTTTGAGAAATTAAGTGATATAAATTGACTTAATAAATTTCAATTCTTATAAATTACATAACTCAATCGTTTTAGGTCCAAATCCAACGCGGTCAACCGCGTTGCGTTCATATTAACGAGATCTTTATTATGAAATCAAATTGGTTGAATTTTGAGCTCGTAGAATTTTCAGTTAAATTCGAGAATTTAATCGAAATCAAAACCCGAAAGCGACAACAAAAATAAAAGGTGAGTGTTTTATAACACTCACGAAGTACTAGAATATTTTTATGTTAGTAAAATTTAAAATTATGAAGTGATTTAAATTTGTTGATTATTGTTTGATAATTTTAATTGACATTTAAATTGACATTTTAATTAACTGATAGAAAATTGAATTGACGGCTAAACTGAATGGGAATTAAAATGCTAGTATAATTCTCGATTATTGATAATTGGTTAATTGATGCGATTTATTGACTATTCGGATGATTGTTGTGACGAATGCTAATTGATTGGAATTTTGGACGAGTTGTATGTTTATCTATTTTTATATATCCTATTATCATCCGGTATATTATTTACAGTATGTAAAACTGTAAATTGAATTATTTCGAATATATTAAGAAATAAATTGATATGATATATAACTATGACATTTATTTTAGATTGAAATGAAATATATTCGTCCCTGAAATAAAAATAAGAATAACTGACTTGGCCATATGATAGTAAATTATATACGTACACCGGGTTGGTTAAAGTAATGATTTTAACATTTTTGATTTGAGATTATTTAAATTAGTTTGACTTAATGAAGTAAAAGTTGAATTTATGGAAATCGAATTATTTTTGAAATTGAGCTCAAAATGTTGGAATTAGAATTGTTAAATGAAATTGTTTAAAAATGAAATTTGAGATTTTGAATTTAAAATAGAAGTATGATTTGAATTTCGAAAATTGATTTGTTTTAAAAAGATTTGAACTTTCGTTCAAACTTCGAATTATTGCTACGTAAAAGTAATATAATTGGATAAATAGATCTGGACTCAAGAATGGAGTTTATTTTAAGATTTGAACCTAAATTCGAAGATTGAAATTTAATTTGAATTCGGTAATTTAAATCGGTATTCTAAAATCGAAATCAAATTTATATAAATTGAAATGGCTGAAATTGAGAATTGAATTGAAATTAATTCAAATTGGGATATATTTGAAATTAATGGAATTAAAATCAGAGTTGAATTAATTTGGAATCGTAATCAGATTTGAATTAAAATTGGGATCGAAGTTAATTCGAATTAAGATCAGAATTGAGTAGATTTACATGGAAATTGAAATTAAAAGTGATTTGAATTAGAAAATTTGGAATTGAATCAGTTTAACTTGGAAACTATTTTCAATAAATTAATATAATATAAACTATTCGAAGTCTATCTTTTAAATATTCTAATTATTTTGATTTTTCAAACTATTTTATTTAATAAAATAGTTTTGAATACTTAAATCATTTTATATCAAACTATTTTAACTATTTAAACTATTTTAAATAATTTAATTTTTTTAAACTATTTTTAAAAATTCAAACTGGTCAAAGGCTGGAATGTTAATATTTAAATGGTTGATTTAAATACGAATTGTGTTAAAATGAAGTTATAACCTAAATTGAAATTCGAAACAATTTTGGAAGCGAAATCGAGATATTAAGGCAAAAGGATTTTTAATTGAAATTGTATATTTTGAGTAAATATGGTGATTTCAAAATGAATTTTGATTTTTGAAGCAAATATTATATTTTGATATCGAATACAAATTGTTTTCGAAATATAAAAGTACCAACCGATGTGTAACGTAACGTTTGGTTGTTAAAGAGACCTGGGCCTCTAATTGGCGTACTCTCTGTCAATATTGGAACCACTTTAACAACTATGTATGCGAAGGAGACTCCAGAATGAAGTGGTTGGATTTGACGTTGATTGCTGGATTTGAAGAAAGAGAACGATGACGTCGATTGATGCACCTTGATTTGGGATAACCTCCCATTGACTCAATATGGGATGGATGAATGCGGTGGGCGGTCATGACTATGATGCGTTACCACCAGCCTTGCGACCCGAACTCGTAGTATCCTATCTTAGGCATTGCCTTACGTGCCTTGTCATACATTTATCCCTTATGAGACCCCTAAGATTTTGGTTTAGTGTTGTCATATCATGATGCATCCCTATCCACCGACGATTTACTGTGTTTTATATGCAAAATGTACCACAATGCTTAAAAACGCATTAAGGGGGATCATTGTAAAGCCTTAACACTATTTTGATATTTATCTTATTGATTAGACATTATATATGCAGCGTATTCTAGTACATATAAATATTTTGACGGATCCTTAAGATGGAAAATCATGTAACAACTCTTGGGGTATTGCATGCACGTTATACACTGGATAGGATATGTAAAACCCTTAAACATCTCTGACGCCACGACACTCAAGTTATATGCGATATCGATTTAACTCACATAAGAATATTTTAGTCTTGACTCGAGTGTTTTTTCTATTCATTATGCTCGGGCCAGCCCTGAGTATTTCAGCGCAACGAAGATCATTTTCTAGAGGAGGAAGACGAAGATTTGGTATATTAGTACTATTGTAATTCCCTGCATCACGTTGTTCTGCTGCATTATTTATTTATCCCAATTGTATGTAACACTAATACATGTTGTATAAATTATAATCAAATGTATAATACAAACAACTTCACGGACTGTGTATTTGATTATTATATTTTATCATTCCACTGTGAGATTATGTGTTTATTTTCTTCTTCTTTTCTTATTTTTCTTAATCAACCCCATTGATTGTCTATATTCTGGATTGTTTAAGTTGGACATGTGTGGATTATTGTCGATTTAAACCTTTTGAAATGTGGGCGTCACATTCTTTTTTCGAAATCACCGGGATTTAGGTCCCAATAATAATAATTTAAAATCCTATCTATAAATTTAAACAATTATAGAGAATGGTTTATGAATCACACAACCAATCAATTCACTTCAATCAAATCAAATCTATCAAATTCCATGAAGGAATAAATTGACACTAGCAGTCTATCAAATTCCACAAGGTAAACTTATCACTTAACATTGTTTCAAAATGTCAGATGACTAGAAAATAAATCTTAACTTAGGTTCAAAACTTTCTTAATTTTCCAAAAATATAGATAATTATCTAACCATACCACTTTGCTCATTTGCCATTTGTTATTGCTTAAAAGATTATCCAAATTAACTCGGAAAAATGAAAAGTTATACTCAATATTTTATTATTTCTCTTAATTATTTTAATTTCTAGTTCACTTATAATTTCACTTAGTATTTTATTCCATAATAAAATTATTTATGAATTATCTCATAATTTCTCACCCAAGTTTTAAAATATCTTAAAAAGTTATTTCTTTGTAAAACATCAAATCATAACTTATTCCACTTTATTTACTCTATAATATTCTTTTATATCTTGAGAATACATACAAATTTTATTTTACTTTTTCAAAGATCTAGGTCGAGATCAAATAAAATTATGGTTTCTTAAAACCGAGTCAACCTATTAATCCCCTTTTATTTAGAGTGTTAAAATGAATATTATTTATAGGTTGACCCAATCAACAAGTAGTTCATACTACTTAGATGTTTTAAACAATTATATGGTTTTTTTTATTAAAAAAATGTTTATCAAAACCTTCTTATTTAATTTAACCCAATTTAAACTTGTATTAAATTATCCCATGTCTCATCTAAGGGATGAATCTTATTTATCAAAACAATATCTTATTGAAAATACTTTTTATTGTTAGACCAATTTCCTTTTAGAGAACTTAAAAGTTAGATACCTAGTTTTAATATCAAAACTCCATTTTGAATGCATATTGCATATATTTTTATATATAATAACTTCAAACAATTTATTTATTAAATTCACTTTGGGTTTATTCAGATTTGAACTCATTTCGATCACACAATGATAACGAGAATAATTTACTAAGTATTTCACAAGTTTGCCTAAGCAAACATCTGATCGTCGCTTAGAAAATTATTTAGATTATCATAAAACAAATCGAAACAACTTCCTCCTAATTATCCCAAAGAAAATGCATTCCATTTTAGTTTTTACTTCCCAATCTATTTTCTATTTTTAAATATTTTTAAAAGTATAGCTATTTCATTTCTTAGAAATTCATTTGAAATTATTTTCAAAAATTCTAGGATTTAGATTCAAAAATCTTTTTAAACATATCTCTCAAACTAAATTTATATAAAATTTACTTTATATAAATACCATTTCATATTTTAATAATTATTCTTTATTATAATAGAATCGTCTCAAATATTTATTCTCCAAATACTTATCATATTTTTTAGATTATATTAACAACTTTTTTATTAAAGTTTAATCCTTAACCCACCATTATTAAATGGGGAATATTTAACTTAACATATTCTTTGAACACCTTTTTAGTTACATTGTGAAAAAAGGGTTCATTTTAAATCGAACCAATAAACGCTTCTAAATAAATGGAGCACAATTTAGCAATCAACACACAACAGTCCATGCTTTCCATTTAAGTTAAGCATAATCGAACAAACTATAGTGATAATAAATAACTATTATTAAATTTATACCTACTCACTATATAACTATATAAAGTTTAGAAAATTATTCCTTTATATATTTAAAATATAATCCTAGGAAAAATATTTAATTTTCCACAATTTTCAAAACTTCAATACCTTGTTCGTTGGCTTTGATCGAGGGTTTAGAAATCCCTATCGATATCGTGGCATCCCACGTCTCCACTAGAATTCATAAAAACTAAATAGACCAATTAACATACTATGTTTTAATAACATTAAAAAATACGCTCTCATATATACGATACTCTCAAACTCATTCCAGGGTGTCGCTTACCCTAATAATGAGCCAAACCCTACCAAAGCCAAGGTTCTCGCTTAACCTTGCGCTCTAATACCAAATGTAATGACCCCCCATTTTTGATCATCGAAAGTCGACACCGAACACTACCACTGTGTTCTAATGTCACGCATCCAATCGACAAAAGGCATATTGTTAAAGTATATAAAAAAGAAAAGAACGGAGGAAATCAATATCTCGCCACGGAATTGACAACATATAATATAACAAGGACAATAGAACTGCCACTCTAAACATACAAAGTATATCAGAGTTAAAAACAAACCTTATCACCTGAAAAGTTATAAAATCCTGACCTTATAAATGCAAATAGGTATACTATATAATACAACGGAAAATAAGACACTAGGATAGGTGAATCTTCGGCTTCCTTCCATGAATCCCATAACAACAAACCCAACATGGGAAAATACTCAGTCTGACCCGAGCATTATAAATAAATAACATCCAGATCATTCTGGAAATACTAGCGTGAGATAATTCGAATAATAGAAAACAAATATAAAAATTCTGTGAGACCATATCGCTAAAGCGGAACGGGTTTTTACCTAACAAGAATAACATCTGTATAGGTAAGAGCAGAAATAAATATTAGGAAACAAAACCAAATATGATTGAGCATAAAAAATATTAAATCAGACTTGAAAGAATGGAAATAAACCGAGTAAAATCCAAACTGGACAGAATGGATAAAACAAGGAAAACTATCCAACTTGATAGAATGAACTAAATAAGGTAACGGTGCAAACTCGATAGAATAGGATAAATAAAGTAACAGTCCAAACTCAATAGAGTGGGCTAAGTAAAGTAACAGTCCAAACTCGATAGAATGAGCTAAATAGAGTAACAGTCAAAACTCGATAGAATGCACTAAATAAACACTTAAATGCCATGATGAGGAGTTGGCACTACTCGTGGCAATTTAAAGCTAAAACAAAATCAGGGTTTGCGAATCAAATAAGGAAAGGAAATTTTCCAACAAATTACTAGGAGGGTACTTCCCCTTACCGAAATTATACCTCTAGAAATATATTTGAGAACTCCGATGGCTCTCGGACATGTCCAAGGCGGACCCCGCCAACGGTTACAGAGAATCCGAGTTCTTCACATCTCAATGCGCAACACCGAATCCAATCTAGAGTGGATGTGAAAATAGCCTAATGGGAGCAACCTCACATAGCTTGGCTTCCACTCGCTCTTTGGGTTTCGTCATTTTCGACAAAGGATAACAAAGCTTAAGTGAGCAACACCTTGTGTTATAGAGACAAAAATAAAGTGGCTGAAGTAACCGATAGTTGAGATGCCAACTATCGAGGATATAAAACGATCGTATATGAAAATTAAGTCTTGTATACTTATCACCCATCATTGAATTCAAACTTGTGCTATTTCTTGGTTAACAATAATACCGAACTAGTCAAGGTAGTGTTACCTCAAACTCATGTCACATGATTGCTCTTAACTTTCGAAATAGCTATAAATCTACTTCTTCGATGTTTAGTGTGATAACCCGAATTTTTGGGCATCTGGTAATTGGATAATTACCTGAATTTAACTATTGAAAAAACTGATTTATAAGTTGAACAAATAAATCTAATAATAAATATTTATATCTGGATAAATATTTATTTGATAATCTCCTAATATAATTATTTGAAATGGGAAAAATTATTATTTTCAAATAAATTAAATATGTGTTTGTCTAAAAATATATATTTATATGAGTTGATATTAAGTTAAATTTGAATTTGAGAATTGAAATTCAAAAATAAATAGAATTTGTGATGTTTATAAATAAATTTTGATTTGAAATTTGGATTTGAAATTCAAATAAATATATTGAAAATATTAATTGTAATAAATAGTTTGTATAATTAAAGAACATCATTTATTAAAAACATAATAGATAAATATATATATATATATAAACATTTAAAAACCTAATACATAATTTATAAAATATAATACATATGTTAATAAAAGAAATATGGTTTATGACATTTGTAAAAATATAAACACATGCAAAAATACAAGTGTTAGATTAATATAACATGAATTAACATGTGGCAATTTGTTCTCTTAAAATTTAAAAATATAAATCACATGTATAAGAAAGAAAATCAAGCTATTTCCTAAACTCCTCACTTTCATCTTCTCTAAACTAAAAATCAAAATAAAATAAAAATCAAACCTGAGCAAATTCAAGGCTTCAAATTTCAGTTCAATTTAAAACTACAGATCAAAATTTATTCATCTCAACATCAAGCAAATCAAAGTAACTAAAGCAATTTTCAACATGAAGCAAACATAAAGAAGATCAGGATCAAGCAAAGGTAGATTCAAATCAAAATTTATCAAGATTCAAAGATCAGATCTTTTCAATAAGCTGGTTCCAGATCAAAGAAATTGGAAACCTGGTCTCTGTTTTATAATAGGTGAGTAAAATCCAGCTTAAAAACAGTTTAAATCTGATGCATGTGAATGTTGTTTGGAAAGATGATGTGTTAGTTGTTTTTCATAAATGAAATTATGTTTGCATGTTTAAAAATATGAAGTTGTTAAGTATGCATGTCTGTATGTGTGTGTGTGTGTGTGTGTGTGTGTGTGTGTGTGTGTCTAACTCCGTTTCATAGTTACAGACTAAAAATTTAGATCAAATTTCCTAATCTCCTTATATAATCTCTGATAGACTTTGGTTTTTAAACAAATTATGTTTGAACGAACATAAATTAAGTCTTTAAAATATGTTTAAGTATTATAGTCAAATTATCACCTGGGAAATGGAAAAGGCAGTGAAAATTTTGGAACCATGTTAAAATCAAATATCACAATTCCTTGATTCTCATATATAATCTGATTTCCCATCAAACATCATGAATTTTAAAAGTTGAATTACAATTTTTAGTTAGTTTCGAATGTGTAATTTGTGGTTGATCGGAATTGGGGTTTTGGTCGATTTCTGGTGGTTGCGTGGTCCTGTAGACTCAAGGTTGCGGCTAGAGAAAGGTCGTGGGTAGGTGGCCATGGGAAAAATAATAGCTTGATTTTTCTGGTGCCGTGTGGCGGGGTTAAGGGAATTTAGGGTTAAGAGCCTCGTTGGGATGAGATGTGTCTGTCGATCGTTTCCAGCAGCGTGAGTGTATCGAAATGTCTGGCTGGAGGAGAGGAGAAAGATGGCAGGTAGATGCAACTTCTAACGAGGCCGCGAGATCTCCGATGGACAATGTCGGAGATATAGTCGATGGTCCATTTCTAGGTAGGATAGATTTACTCGTTTTCGATTTTTGGGACGTTGGAAAGTTTCTGGGTGGTTGTAGGGTGGAAGGGGTCATTAGCGACTGGGTAGCGTCATCGGCGATGGTCGGCGTACCTCCGTTCACGTGTGAACGTGCACGCGTATCCCTTGGGTGTCTGGTGTTGCTTCTGCTGAAGTATAGAAGAGAGGAGCGAGAGTTGCTCGAGTTCACTTTAGAAATTCGCTAGGTTGGGCTCGGGGTTTCCGTTAGTTTGGCTCAGGAGAGTTCACGAGCTATTAGGAAAGTAAAAAAAAAGGATTTGAGAGGAAGAGTTCGTGGGCTTTGGTTGGGCCTGCATACTGTTAAATATTTGAAATTGTCAAAGTCCTAAATAAAGTATATTATTAAACAAGTTTTCTAATAGGTACCAACAAATCCTTTAAAGATAATATTTTATTTAAATACTTGGTTAGTAAAAGGCTATGTTGATAATTTATTCCTTATTTAAATTAAGAAATTTATTTATATATGTCCTTTACTAAATAAATCCTTAGTTATTAAAAATAAATTGAATAAGGGAATCAAGTGGTGGGCTAAGAAAGATAAAATGCTTAAACTTAACGATAAATCAAAGATCTTAAGGGATTTGTATAATAATCGTAAATTAGACCCAACATTTAAATGAAATATAAATTGAGTAATTAAGGACAAATTAATTTGTAATTAGGGAGTAATCAATTCAAGGATAATTATTTAATGGAAGTAATTAAGGATTAATTACTTAGATTAATAAATTAAGGGTCATAAATTAATTAATTAGAGATTAATTAATTGTTAAATGAGAGATTAATTAATTAGTAATTAGAGATTAATTAATTGTAAGTAATTACAGATTAATTACTTAAATGATAATCACTTAATGTATGTAATTAAAGGATTAATTTGTTAAGGGTTAGTTAATTTAATTAGTAATTAAAAGTTAAATTAATTAATAATTAAAGGTTAATTAATTGAAGATAATTTACCTATGGGATAATTACTTAATAGAAGTAATTATGGATGATTAATGAGTAATTAAAGGATTATTCAATATGAAGGGTGGAAGGTTAATTAATTTGTATAATTGATTAAAAGCTAATTACTTAATGTAACTAAAGATGATAATTAAAGTATGATTAATTAATTGATTTGTAATTAATTAATAATATGTAAATAGGATTTAAAGGTGATTAAAGTAATTAATTTAATTTATTTAGATTAATTAGAAATGGTATGATTAATTAATCTTGCTTATGGATGATTGAATGATATTGAATGCCTTGGATTATTTGATATCTCTGATATGTGATATATGATGCTATGTGAGATGATACGTTTGAGTTGAACTGTGATAATATGGATTATCTATCTGTAATGGAATCGCTATGTAAATATGTGACTCTGAATATGAATTGAATTGTTTCACTTAAACAACTTGGATTAATAATGACATTGGATTCAAAGAGACCGGGGTTGGGTATCGGTAAATACCCAAAACCATTTCGATTTGAAATCTACTGTAATTCTTTATAGATTAGATATGTGTAATCAATAGGCTGGAATGGAATAATATGGGCCATTGAAACTATGTAAGGGTACTTAGTGATTGTTTGTGAAACTAGTGATTGGCTTTAACAAGAAAAGAATTCGTAGTAAGGTACGAGTTACCCCAAGTTTTAAATAAGTTTTATGCATTGGAATTTTCATGTTAGATGGGTTTACTCACATTGGTTCTAGCCCGACCGGGGTGTTACTTTGATGTAATGCTCGGGTCAGACCGAATATTACAGATTTTCAGGTTAGGACGTTCTGGAGCTCAGGAGGCGAGCTGGATGGCAGGAACGTATGGAGTTTACCGCTGTGTATTTGAGTTGGTAGTGATATTAGACTGGGACAAGTATACAACTATCTAGTCTATTTGTAAATGGTTGTAACTCTGATACATTGTATGTAAAGTAACAATTACAGCTTTTCTTTGTAAATGCTATTATTTGATATTATATTTTGATCCGCTGTGAATGTGAGATGCTGTTGTTTTCTGTTCTTCTTCTTGTTCTTTTCTCTAACAATTTGAAATTTACGGCGTTCGATTGCCCGGCATTTGTATAGTGGACGTATAAATGTCGAATTCTCGAGGTCGAAAATTTCGGGTCGTCACATTTGGTATCAGAGCTGAAGGTTAAGCGAGAACCTTGGCTCTGGTGGGATTACTCATTAAGGATAGGGTCAATGGTACCCTAGAATGAGTTGAGTGTAGTATATATGAGGGCGTATTTGTTATTTTCTTATAAATTGATTTAAAAAACGATTTTTATATATGTTTATATTTCGATATATATAAAGCAATAGTTTTTCTAATATATTAAGGTAATTGGTTGTTGAATCATTGGAATTAAATAATATAATAAGAATTAAGTGGTAATAGTAATACAACCAAATTGAAATAGAATGAAGATAAGTCTGAAATGGATACAAACTGAAATTAAAATCCTAAATTTATAAAAGTGTTTTCAGAATAAGATAATAATGAATTAGTATCCAGATATGATAATATTGGTTATTATCACAAATGGATGTTGTGTTTGATAATGAAATGTTTATTAATGATTAAGAAAAAATGAAGTATTTTAAGGAAGTAAACATTTAGGTGAGTATGACTTATAAATTGGAATTAAAGATAATTTAAATTGTGAAGTTTTAAATCTAAGTCCAGAAAATTTAGAATTTGTTTCAAAGTGCTAAAAGAAATAATAAATAGTATTATTTGAATGGAAGGGTCATGTTTCAAACAAGAGTTGTTTGAAAATTTTAAAGAAATTATTTTTGAATTAAAAACAAAGGTGGTTTAAAATTTAAAGTATAACTTGGTGTGCAAAGGAAATAAATATGTTTATATGTAGGATATACATAATATTAAAAATGATTTGAAATAAATCCTAAGGTTGATTTTTAAATTTTTCCTTGGAATGTGATGTGAAAACCCAAAGTGAAATAAGTTTTTAAAATTTAAGTGGGAAGACTATTAATAAGAAGTTTAAATTTGAAATGGGAATTCAAATTGGGCAAAGTTGACTGGATTAAATTAAATTGAATTTAACTTAGGGGAAGTTAAATAAGTTTAGAACAAACAACCTGAATTGGAAATTTCAAGATGAAATTGAGATTTAACTTAGGGAAGTTAAATGGTTAGTTTAAATGGGAGTTATGCGTGATCTCAAAACGGTTTTGAGATCTGGGAATGGGTAATGGATTCTATGGATGGATGTTTTAAATAATTTGGATGTTTATTTATATTGACTTATCCTGATATCATCCTGTTGTAATTAATAATCTATGAAACTGAGAATTGGATTATTTTAAATAAAATAAAAAATGGATCTAGTTAATATACATCCATTACTGAAATTAAATGAAAAGAAGCCTTATTTTGAAAATATTTAAAAGGGTTGATTCTTGAAATGAAATTGTAATTATAGAACGGGATCACTTTGAACTTGAGATTCAAATGTTAAAAATGAACCTACAACTAAGATTGATTAAGAATTGGTTTCGAAGTTAAATTTTAGATAATACATTGGATTCTGAAGATGAAATTTGTTTTTGAACTCTTATTTGAACTTTGAAATAAGTTAAGTAAAGACAATTTAAAATGGAATTTTGAAATTTGGACTCGGAATTAAAAAGGTTTAAGGATTTAAGTTGTTAATTTAAAAGTAAAGGTTAATTTGATTTAAAGGATTAAATCAACATTTAAAATTTTAACTCGAATTTATGAAATTCGAGATGGTTTTAATTGAGATTCGAATTGAATTAGTTCAAATTAATTTTTTTTTGAATTAATTAGAATTGTGATTGAAGATGGATAAGTATAAAATTCAAATGGAAAATTTGAATTGAATTAATTTGAAGTAAAATTGAAGTTAAATGAGTTCAAATTCAAATGGGAAATTAATTTGAAATTGGGATAGAAATTGAAGTTAATTCAAATTGAATTGGAATTGAATCAGTTTAAATGGAAGTGGAAATTGGTAATTGATTGGAAATGGAGAGTGGGAATTAAACAGTTTGGCTCTGAACTATTTTCTTCAAATAAATTGTTTTAATATAAACTGTTTTGAATGTATTTTTACAGCTATTTACTATACAACCTTTCTTTTAAAAACCCAAACTATCTTATGCTTATTTTCAACTACTTTGAAACTAATTTTTATTTTACAACAATCTTCCATCTGTTTTACAAACTAATTACTATTTCATAACTATTTTGTAACTATTTGACTATTTTACAATTAGTTTACAATTATTTAACTATTTCACTACTATTTGCAACTAATAACTATTTTACAACTACTTATCTATTTTTAAAAAATTTCAAGCTATTTTCTTAATACAAGTTGGCCAGAGTGCAAACTGTCTGTAATTGAATACCAATTGAGATAAGAATTGAAGTGTTAACCCAAATGGAAATTGGGAGCAAATTGAGGATGAGTGAATAGAATCAGAATGAAGGTGAATAGAAATGAGAATTGATTTAGCTAATGATCAATTAAGATAAATATGTAGGATGTACGTATCTTATTCTATTCGCATAGTGATTTGATCCAGATTCGAGCACAGAATTTTGAGATAGTATATCGATCCGAGTAGGGATTTTTCACTCGATTTTCGACTTCGAACTCGGGATATGGATTTTTGGTTGATTCTAGAAATTCTCTATCATAGTTAGGCTATGCAAGGAGAATGACGGTTTCTGATCAAGAAACCATATCTGAGTCCGCACTAGAAAGTTGGGTGGACGATACTAGTTCGGAAGTGAGATTGTGTGATCGAGTAAGTGATCAGATTTGATAATGCGGACGGATGGTATATGTACATCATACGTGCCTGAATGATATTGATATTGAAATTTTGAAAGAAATGAAAATGATGTTTAAAATATATTTTGAGAAGTATGTATGAATAAAGGTGGAAGTTGGGTATCTTTTGAAATTCACTTTATAAAAAGTTAGTGATATGGCAAGTGACTTTATAAAAGGGAAATCAAATCTGAATATTTGATTTGGTATTAGTAAAGTTATATATATTTATCTGTTATATAAGATAAATCTCCCCTATGTTGAATCTAGAACTAGAAGAAAGGGTTTTTGAAAATATTTGAAGTATAAAAAGGAGATCTATATAAGTGATCCAAAGATTATTTTCAAGTTGGAAACGATAAGTTGTATATAAATATCTATATATATAAAGGATTTTATGAGAATGATTTTGGAAAAGGTTTTGGAACCTATGGATTTGGAAAAGGCTTTTGATTTTTGGGAAAATCAAATTTTAAGAGTTTGGAAAGCCAAGTTTGAACCTATTGATTTGAGATATCGATTTTTTGTAAAGGAGATTTTGATAGAAATCATAAAGGGTATGATTTGAAAGATACTATAAGTGTATAGTATAAAGTGTTTTGAGATTGGCTCTGGCGAAAAAGGCGCTCCCATTGGAATGAACTTCATTAGGAGATCAACGGGGTGGGTCTGCCTTGAGCCCTAATGGGGAGGCTTTAAATTGAATCCTAGAAGGAGGTCCAGAAAAAACTGAAGTTCGTGAGGATTATGTGTAGTGGGTAGCGAAAGTCGTGGGCGCTGATGCCTACAGAGACATTTGGATTATGCTATGACAATAATGTAACTCGATGTCACTGCGATCTACTGTGGACCATAGGGAAATTCGTGTGTGCTGTGAGAGCCAACGGTCTACGTTTGATTTTGCCGTGATGGCAATGTAACATTGGTAGACTATGACCTATAGAAACGTAGCGAAAGTCGAGAGGTCGTGAGAGCCTAAGGCTACATTGGGACTTGATTGATGTAGTCTGCGACCTATGTGGGAGTGGTGAAGTTTCATTTGACAACGAAAATAGAGGGCGCTGATGCCTACAGTGACATGGACATTTGCCGCGATGGCAACGTAACCCGGGATTTAACAGCGATCTATGGCGGGTTCCATGGCGTAATCGAGGGGTATGGAGTGCCTACAGTTATCTATGGATTTTGCCGGGATGGCAACGTAACCATCGGGTTAACTACAACCATGGAGGGGGTGATGATTTCCAGAGCATTATACCAAAGATGTTTTCAACATTTTCAAAATTTTTTTCTATATTTTCAACAAAATATTTTCCCAAGTATTTTCATTGGGTGTTGAAAATGGGTCTGCTAAGTACTTATAGATTTTCAGTCCTACGCCTGATCAACATATAACTGAATTTCTGTAAGAACAAGGATGGACTTGTGGAAAAATCAAGTTATAAAAAGTATTTTTATTATAAAACTATTTTGGTAATATTATATAGATTTTAAAGTGTTTTTAAAATTCTTAAATAAAGGATTTATAGTTGAAATGGTCAAAGAGCAATATAAGCTGATAATAATCATTTTAATAAAATTCTGGCTTTGTTCCTTTTCGAGGACGAAAAGATTTAAGGGGGGGAGGGATGTGATAACCCAGATTTTTGGGCATCAGGTAATTGGATAATTATCTGATTTTAACTATTGAAAACACTGATTTATAAGTTGAACAAATAAATTTGATAATAAATATTTATATCTGTATAAATTTTTATTTGATATTCTCCCAATATAATTATTTAAAATGGGAAAAATTATTATTTTCAAATATATTAAATATGTGTTTGTTTAAAAATATATATTTATATGAGTTGATTTTAAATTAAATTTGAATTTGAGAATTTAAATTCAAAAATAAATAGAATATGTGATGTTTATAAATGAATTGTGGTTTGAAATTTGGATTTAAAATTAAAATAAATATATTGAAAATATTACTTGTAATAAATAGTTTGTATATTTCAAGAACATCATTTATTAAAAAAAAATAGATATATATATATATATATAAACATTTAAAAACCTAAGACATAATTTATAAAATATAATGCATATGTTAATATAAGAAATATGGTTTATGACATTTGTAAAAATATAAACACATGCAAAAATACAAATGTTAGATTAATATAACATGAACTAACATGCGGCAATTTTTTCTCTTAAAATTTAAAAATATAAATAACATGTATAAGAAAGAAAATCAGGCTATTTCCTAAACTCCTCACTTTCATCTTCTCTAAACTAAAAATCAAAATAAAAGAAAATAAAAATCAAACCTGAGCAAATTCAAGGCTTCAAGTTTCAGTTCAATTTAAAACTACAGATCAAAATTTATTCATCTCAACATCAAGCAATTCAAAGTAACTAAAGCAAATTTCAACCTAAAGCAAACATAAAGAAGATCAGGATCAAGCAAAGGTAGATTCAAATCAAAATTTATCAAGATTCAAAGATCAGATCTTTTCAATAAGCTGGTTCCAGAAAAGAAATTGGAAACCCGGTCTCTGTTTTATAACAGGTGAGTAAAATCTAGCTTAAAAATTGTTTAAATTTGATGCATGTGAATAATGTTTGGAAAGATGATGTGTTAGTTGTTTTGCATGAATGAAATTATGTTTGCATGTTTGAAGTTGTTAAGTATGCATGTTTGTATACATATATATAACTCTGTTTCATAGTTACAGACTAAAAATTTAGATCAAATTTCCTAATCTCCTTATATAATCTCTGATAGACTTTGGTTTTTAAACAAATTATGCTTGTTTGAACATAAATTAAGTCTTTAAAATATGTTTAAGTATCATAAGTCGAATTATCACTTGGAAAATGGAAAAGACAGTGAAACTTTTGGAACCATGTTAAAATCAAATATCACAATTCCTTGATTCTCATATATAATCTGATTTCCCATCAAAAATCATGAATTTTAAAAGTTGAATTAAAAATTTTAGTTTAGTTTCGAATGTGTAATTTGTGGTTGATCGAAATTCGGGTTTTGGCCTATTTCTGGTGGTCATGTGGTCCTGTAGAGTCGAGATTGTGGCTGGAGAATGGTCGTGGGTCGGCGACCGTGGGAAAAATAATAGCTTGATTTTTCTGGTTCCGTGGTGGTGGTATGAAGGGAATTTAGGGTTAAGAGTCTCGTTGGGATGAGATGTGTTTGTCGACCGTTTCTGGAAGTGTGAGTGCATCGAAATGTCTGGCTGGAGGAGAGAAGAAAGATGGTAGGTAGATGCAACTTTTAGCGAGGCAGCGAGATCTCCGATGGATAATGGCGGTGGTGCAGGGTAGATATAGTCGATGGTATATTTCTGGGTGGGATATATTTACTCGTTTTCAATTTTTGGGACGTTGGAAAGTTTCTGGGTGGTCGTAGGGATGGAAGGGGTCATCGGCGACTGGGTAGCATCATCGGCGATGGTCGGCGTACCTCCATTCGCGTGTGCACGTTCACGCGTATCCCCTGGGTGTCTGATGTTGTTTTTGCTGAAGTATAGAAGAGAGGAGCGAGAGTAGCTTGGGTTTTCTTTAGAAATTTGCTAGGTTGAGCTCGGGGATTCCGTTAGTTTGGCTCGGGTGAGTTCACGAGCTGTTAGGCAAGTAAAAAAAAGGATTTGAGAAGAAGAGTTCGTGGGCTTGGGTTGAGCCTGCATACTTTTAAATATTTGAAATTATCAAAGTCTTAACTAAAGTATATTATTTAACAAGTTTTCTAATAGGTCCTAACAAATCCTTTAAAGATAATATTTTATTTAAATACTTGGTTAGTAAAAGGCTATGTTGATAATTTGTTCCTTATTTAAATTAAGAAATTTATTTACATATGTCCTTTACTAAATAGATCCTTAGTTATTAAAAATAAATTGAATAAGGGAATAAAGTGGAGGACTAAAGATAAAATGTTTAAACATAATGATAAATCAAAGATCTTAAGGGATTTGCATGATGATAGTAAATTAGATCCAATATTTAAATTAAATATAAATTGAGTAAATAAGGACAAATTAATTTGTAATTAGGGAGTAATTAGTTAAAGGATAGTTATTTAATGGAAGTAATTAAGGGATTAATTACTTAGCTTAAAAAATTAAGGGTTATAAATTAATTAATTAGAGATTAATTAATTGTTAAATGGGAGATTAATTAATTGGTAATTAGAGATTAATTAATTGTAAGTAATTAGAGATTAATTACTTAAATGATAATCACTTAATGTAAGTAATTGAAGGATTAATTTGTTAAGGGTTAGTTAACTTAATTAGTAATTAAAGGTTAAATTAATTAATAATTAAAGGTTAGTTACTCGAGGATGATTAATCAATGGGATAATTACTTAACGGAAGTAATTATGGATGATTAATGAGCAATTAAAGGATTATTCAATATGAAGGGTTGAAGGTTAATAAATTTGTATAATTAATTAAAGGCTAATTACTTAATGTAATTAAAGATGATAATTAAAGTATGATTAGTTAATTGATTTGTAATTAATTAATGATAAGTAAACAGGATTTTAAAGGTGATTGAAGTAATTAATTTAATTTATTTAAATTAATTAGAAATGGTGTGATTAATTAATCTTGCTTACGGATGATTGAATGATATTGAATGCCTTGGATTATTTGATATATCTGATATGTGATTTATGATGCTATGTGAGATGATATGTTTGAGTTGAACTATGATAATATGGATTATCTATCTATAATGGAATTGCTATGTAAATATGTCACTCTGAATATGAATTGAATTGTTTCACTTAAATAATTTGGATTAATAATGACATTGGATTCGAAGAGACCGGGGTCGGGTATCAGTAAATACCCGAAACCAGTTCGATTTGAAATCTACTGTAATTCTTTATAGATTAGATATGTGTAATCAATAGGCTGGAATGGAATAATATGGACCATTGAAACTATGTAAGGGTACTTAGTGATTTTTTATGAAATAAGTGATTGGCTTTAACAAGAAAAGAATTCGTAGTAGGGTACGAGTTACCCTGGGTTTTAAATAAGTTTTATGCATTGGAATTTTCATGTTAGATGGGTTTACTCACGTTGGTTTCCAGCCTGACTCGGGTGTTACTTTGATGTAATGCTCGGGTCAAACCGAGTATTACATATTTTCAGGTTAGGACGTTCTGAAGCTCAGGAGGCGAGCTGGATGGCAGGTACGTATGGAGTTTACCGCTGTGTATTTGAGTTGGTAGTGACATTAGTCTGGGACATGTGTACAACTGTCTGGTCTATTTGTAAATGGTTGTAACTCTGATACATTGTATGTAAAGTAACAATTAGAATTTTGTCTAAGTATATTTAGATTGCTAAGTCTTTTAAAGAAAAATGTGTATACTATTTGGACTGAGAGGAACAATAGAGTGTTTAATGGAATTTGCTCCTCTAAACACTCTCTGGTCCTCCTTTTGTCTAAGTATATTTAGAATTTTGTGTTTTTAAATTTGGTGGTTGTTGTTCTTATGTTTGGTGATGGTTTTGCCATCTTTGCTTATAACCATCTTTTTTTGCAATAATATATGGTATGGGCCATTCAACCTCGCTGTCTTTGCCAAATAAAAACAATTACAGCTTTTCTTTGTAAATGCTATTATTTGATATTATCTTTTGATCCGCTGTGAATGTGTGATGTTGTTGTTTTCTATTCTTCTTCTTCTTTTCTCTACCAATCAGAAATTTCCGACGTTTGATTGCCCGTCATTTATACAGTGGACGTATAAATGTCGAATTCTTAATGTCGAAAATTTCAGGTCGTCACATTTAGTGAGAATTATACAAATAAATCATTTCTATATAGGTGATTCGCTTTTCAAAAATATTTCATTTCCATAACGAATCAAATTTTACTTTTTAAAAATAGACTGAAATTTTTGGCTTGATTTCCATATTGGTAAAAAACACTTATAGAATTAGTTTTTAACTGTTAAAACGTAAAGAGAATAATTTTTACAAGCGTGCGACCCCGAAGACCTAAACCAACATCAGATGAACATCTAGAAGATTATCCAACTTAATATCTCAATAATCGAGTTCAAATTCCTTTTTGTAACTGTAACAACCCGATACTCGCGTCAATTAATAATTGACATTAAAACGTTTGATATCCTCGCTAATTGCGATTTGAATTTAAATTTGAATTTTTGGGCTTTGAATTTTCGGCCCAAGTTTTCATTTTTGTTGGCCGTGATAATTATCTAAACCCAAAACCCATTTTCCCCTTTCTATTTTCCATTTTTCGATTCAGTAACCCTAAAAATGAAAAGCACTCGAACGAATAAATGGCGGCATCTCAATTTCGTTCGTCTTCATCGCTCAAAATTTGGGGCTTCTGGGAATCGAAGGCGCCAACTCGTTCGAAGCTTCCTCTTTGCTCAGGGCTGCATCAACGTGCTTGTGATCGTTCAATCTTCGGCAACTAGGGTTTCGTGGAACGGCGATTTCGTGGTTCCGGCTTCTTCGATTTGGCAAAGGTGAGTACTTTATAGTACTCACATCTAATTAGACTCAGTTCAACTTCGTTTGCTTTTCTGTTTTCGTGGTCTTCAGCTTTGATTTGGTATTTGTTCGTTGTTGATACTTATATGTCTTGAGTTCGTTTTGGGGCTGTTGATATTTGATATGGTTTGACTGGTTCGACTCTTTGTTCGAAATGATTTCAACTAGCGTGAGCATTTTTCGGCTTTGTTCGACTCATGTCTTCTGTTTGATGTGGTTGTTGGTCTGTAGCTCCATGTTATGATGTTCACCTCTCTTGTGTCATTGGTATTCATGACAATTGCATTGCATATGTCTTAACTATGCACTGTCTATTGTCCATTCAAGTCTGCATAATATTGTAGTTGCATAACCTGATCGTTCAAGTTGTAGTTTGCACTGTCCAATTTGTAGCTTGAGCATTGAGCATATTGAAGCCTTAGTCATTGCATTTGAGGTCAGTAGCATTCGTGCATCATTGTTATCTAGGTTTGCATCTGACATTTCATTTCTTGACCTGTTGCACTTGTGTACTTCTGTACTTGACATTGTCGAACTCAGTGGTGTAACTGGATTTGTGATCTGGTTCATGTATGGCCTCCATTGCATATATAATCTCGAGCCTTGTAGCATTGCTTGCATCACTGATTCATTTGAAGTCGTAACCTAGGACATTGGTCCCATGTCCGCTCTTTTGAGTTGCAATTCATGTCTTTAGTTCACTGTACTTCCATCACTCACTTACCATCAGTTGCATTTTTGCCAAACTATGGCTTGACTGCTTGGTTCATGTACTTGATCATGTTGCTGTATATTGTCTTACTTGAACCTGTTTCACCACTTATATGCTGCAACTATATTTTGTCACCATTACATGTGTTTATGCACTTGAACTACTTCTAGACTTCAGTTTGCTGCCTTCTTGAATTTGCAGTGTCGTTGTACCTGTTTGCATACCTGTTTGCATACTTGTTGTCACTGCACTGCCTAGTGCTGCCATTGCATACTTCACCATTTCATGTTGTCACTGCACAGTTGTTGCCACTGCATACTTCACCATTTTATGTTGTCATTGCCTTGTATTCGCGAAGTGTGTGTACATTGCTACGAGCACTTATGTCCATGCTTGCATTTGACCTTGTGGTGGCTGCAATTCAATTGCAGTCTGCTCTTTGTTTGTGTGTGTGTTGCCACACTCCCTGGTGCTCTCACCCTCCTTATTTTGTACCTTAACCACTTCAACTGAGCTGTGGTGGCAGTCTGCTGCTTCCTGAATGTTGCAGTGTCGCTTTACTCACTTGGTGGCATTTTGTTTGCTCACCATCTTCACTGTGCAGTCTTGCCCCTGCTGCATTCGTTTGATTGTTGTATTTGGGTTTTCGGCTGCAGTTTGTTGTCTTCTTCTCTTGACTATTTTGGCATTGTCTTGGGCTTCTGGGATACTTTGTCGAATTCTTTGGCATTTAGTTGCCTGGTCTTACCATTTGTGCAGTTTACTATTTGCACTTGCTCATTTGAGTTATACTACTTTCCTTTGCACCTCTGATTCATTTTTCCATATGCAGTTTGTTATGTACATTCACTGGGTACATCATCACTGTTGTGGCGCGGCAGTGCACGCAAGCGTGAACTGCAGCCACACGGTATTCATTGGGTACGTCATCACTGTAGTGGCAAGGCAGTGCACGCAAGCGTGAACTGCAGCCACACGGTATTGGTTTTATTGTTATTTCTTTTTCTTTTGATTTATGGATCTATTTCGTATTCCATATGTTGTAGTGGCGTGGCAGTACACGCTTGCGTATACTGCAGCCCTACTCGAGTTGATGTTTTTAATTGATGTTCCAATTGTTTGAATTTGGTTCGCGTTATAGTTACCGTTATCCGATTTCTTTATTTAAGAATCGGATAGGTAAATTATTTTGACTATCGTCTATTCATTATTTAATTATTATTGCTCCTGTGCACTAATAACTGAGTTTGAATTAGACTGACCCGAGTATTATTTTCTTTTGAATTTAATACTCGGGTCAGACCGAGTATTTACAGGTTGTAGATTTTTAGCTTCGGGATTGCTGCTTGAGCTATGAAGTTCTTTCATATCTTTTGGAGTAGTCGTCATGTATAGTAGTCGATATAATTGTATATAAAGATATGTATTCATGTATATTATATTGAAAATGTACTTATATGTATAACTTCCTGAGTCAACTGTTGTAGTTGTATCATATGTACCATATCAAATGTATTGTAACTGCCATCAGTTATTATATATATGAGATTTTTCTGTTCAATCTGTGTTCCGCATTTATTTAAAATCTTCTGTGTTATTGTGGATCTTGTTAGACCACTTCTCTGATAAACACTTTTAAGTGTGGTTTATTCATATCTATTTCCGCCGTTGTGATATGAATTATCTGTGACTGATTTATGTTATGCTTATTTCTATATTTGTTTCCGAGGATTATATATAGCCACCGCGTGATAGCTTTGAGTTTGCATCGGTATGTCGGATTTCCTCCTTAAATGAAATGCATACTGTACTATCTGACATATCAATGCTCGCGCAAAGAAATTACACGGATGGTCGCTCCTCAACAGCCTTATTCTCCGCGCTAGTCGACAGCATTACACCGTAGTGTTCTTGGCTAGAGTGGGTATAGAGGTGGGGCGTCACAGCTTGGTATCGGAGCCAAACTTCGGAACAATATGGAATTACTATAACAAGGATCATCGTCCTAAGTCTAATTTAGGAGTCGTGCTTTAGGATTTAATTCGGGTCTTCGTACCGTTCTATCCTATTCTCTTTATTGTTCCTTGTTTTATCAATCAAGTTTGATTGAAATTCATTTTTGTGAATATCACCTTCTTCTTTCTTCTTTCTTTTCTTAAAGAAGAAGATTTGGTTGAATCTGGCAATCTTAGTGCTATTCAATCAAGTAGTCCATCTCTGGATGGCATATTCATATCTGCCCAACGACTTTTGGATCTTGTAAAGAATCAAAAGTTTATCAGTGCTTAGTTGAGATAGAGTCGCTGACTTGATCGACTTTTGCCCTGCTATTTTCTGTCTCGAGTACCTTGCTCGTTTTGCTTTGATTTTTTCCAATTGATAATCGATTCTTCTTTTCCGTTTAGTTGTTATCGCCTTTATCGACTTTGATAACTTCTATTTCTGGAATTTTTGGGTATTCCAACCTTGACGGATTTAGAATCGAATTCTTTGGATTTTATTCACGTCTTCGAATGTGAATTTTAGTGAATTAATTTGGCTTCCAAATTTTAATCGATTTCATTCGATTTTATTCACGTCTTCGAATGTGAATTTTAGTGAATTAATTTGGCTTCCAAATTTTAATCGATTTCATTCGATTCTATTCACGACTTCGAACGTGAATTCTTGTGATTGATTGTTTCTACAATCATTTTTGTGATTTGTCACTTTAAAAATATAAAGGTTTCAATACTAGTAGTAAATATCAAAACTCTTTATCAAAATGTTTTCAATTTTCAATACAAAACTCTTTTTCTCAAACCGTTTTCCAATCTACTAGTATATACAAATCTTTATTTCACTCGTATGAGAAATCTAATTAAACGGCTTAGTAAAACAAGTGGTATGAAACGCTTGCGTTTACTTCGTCGGTTAATTCTTGGACTTGTTCGATTGAACCTCTAGTGACAATTTTATTAGTGAAGATTTACAGTTTGTTCGTAAATATCTGAGTTAAGCAAGTGGTTATGGGACATGAAGCTAAACTTTTATATTCACTAACTTAGTGTAATTGACACTTCTCGTTGATCATGACGATCATTCTTATGATTTAGACTAGCAATTGTGCGATGTCTCTTTTTGGTTAGGCTAGACACCATTTGTGTGGTTTCATTCACACATACCTTTTCGGTTAGCCTAAACACCATTTGTGTGATTTCGTCTCACACATATCTCTTTGTCGGCGTGGATAGCTTAGGCCTCGTCGGTGTGATTTTGACTCACACATATCTCTTTGTCGGCGTGGATAGCTTAGGCCTCGTCGGTGTGATTTTGACTCACACATATCTCTTTGTCGGCGTGGATAGCTTAGGCCTCGTCGGTGTGATTTTGACTCACACATATCTCTTTGTCGGCGTGGATAGCTTAGGCCTCGTCGGTGTGATTTTGACTCACACATATCTCTTTGTCGGCGTGGATAGCTTAGGCCTCGTCGGTGTGATTTTGACTCACACACATCTCTTTGTTTGTGAGGTTAGTCTAGACCTCAATCTGTGTGATTCCGACTCACACATGTGGGGTAGCGCCCCACGGTCTTCGGGCCATTCGTGTGTCAAAATTTGTGGCTTGCAACCATGAGATAGCGTCTCGCTTTGCATTGCACGTGTTGGTGATTTTCATGCTCATGTGTAGGTGAGATTCCGTGCTCCCGTTCTCGCTTTGCGTTGCACGTGTTGATGATTTTTCATGCTCGCGGGTAGGTGAGATTCCGTGCTCCCGTTCTCGCTTTGCGTTGCACGTGTTGATGATTTTTCATGCTCGCGTGTAGGTGAGATTCCGTGCTCCCGTTCTCGCTTTGCGTTGCCCGTGTTGGTGATTTTCATGCTCACGTGTAGGTGAGATTCTGTGCTCCCGTTCTCGCTTTGCGTTACATGTGTTGATGAATTTTCATGCTCGCGTGTTGGTGAGTTTCCATACTCTCCGTTTGAGTTTTCATACTCTGTTCGAGTTTTCATACTCCGTTCGAGTTTTCATACTCGCGTTCGAGTTTTCATACTCCGTTTGAGTTTTCATACTCCGTTCGAGTTTTCATACTCGCGTTCGAGTTTTCATACTCCGTTCGAGTTTTCATACTCCGTTCGAGTTTTCATACTCCGTTCGAGTTTTCATACTCCGTTCGAGTTTTCATACTCCGTTCGAGTTTTCATACTCCGTTCGAGTTTTCATACTCCGGTTCGAGTTTTCATACTCGCGTTCGAGTTTTCATACTCCGTTTGAGTTTTCATACTTCGTTCGAGTTTTCATACTCGCGTTCGAGTTTTCATACTCCGTTCGAGTTTTCATACTCCGTTTGAGTTTTCGTACTCTCATCTTGTGATTTCTGGATTTCTTGTTTAGACTTCTGGAATTTGTGCTTCACCAATTTTCGTGATTTCTATTGATAAGTTTTATCAATTTTTGTGCATTGGTGAATTCTTGTGTCATTGACTTGTTATGAATACAAGTTTAGGGTATGATACCCCTTTCTATCTTTGAGAAGATTCTTGTGACGTTTTTGACGAATGAAAATTCGTTGGTATTATATTTTGATGCCAATTGCTACTGATGCCGCTGTTTTAATCACGTGTTTTAAAAATTGTTTCAAAAAAAAAAAAAAAAAAAATAGTTTTCAAAATTTTTACAGTTTACGCTTTCAAAAGAATGAGGAAGCGATTTAAACATTTCAGCAAAATCGAGGACTATGACCCCTTTCTTTTACTGATTCGTTTAATTCCGGACTTGTCCGTTTGAGATTGAAAATTGTGAATTTCTTATATGGAATTAAAAGATGATTTTGTGCTTGTATTGCCCATTGAGTGCTTTAAGAATTCTGGTCGATGCGCTTGATCAACGTTATCGATAGGAATCTCCTAGACGCTTTGATGAGACAATCAGACACAATAAATTAAATTATAAAATGTAAATTTTTCTGAAAAGATAATTACATAAAGTAAATTGTAAATTTCGAAAGCTTTAAGCTTTTCGGGTAAGAATATTATTTAAAACAACTCTTTTTCTATACTTCTATTCTTGTGATTCCAGAGGGAACCAAGACTTTATCGTTTGTACCAATGCTAATCGTATTGGTTTGCATGCCATTCTCTTGCATAAGAGAACGTGCTGTCTCTTGTGTTTCTAAATCATTTATGCCTATTTGAGACTAGATATGCCACTTATGATCTAGTGCTCGTGGCTATTGATTTCGCTCTTAAAATTTTGGCATCATTATTTTTGGGTGAGAAATTTGTTCTCTACCCGGATCATGAATCTTGGGAATATTTATTTTCTCACAAAGAACTTAATTTACGTCAACCACGTTGACTCGAGTTCCTTACATCTTATGATCTTGATATTCTTTACCACTCCCGGATGGGAAATCGTGTTACCGATGCACTTGTCGTTGGCAACAAGTGGTTGTTTCTTTGATGATGTCCGAATGGAATCATCTTTTTACCAAGTTCATCAGACATTTCGATGTACTTTGTTTTATTGAGCTTCGTCTCATTCCTTTTATGGACTTGCGTCTGATGTTCTTTTATGTTGATCGGTTCATTGGACGTACCGTTTTTGTACTACGTCGGCGTTCCGAATTTATGAAGCTTTGATTCATCTGGCGTATCGTTATTGTATTATGCTGTTGTTCCAAATTATTCGTGTTTCACCTATGAAGGGTGTTGTACGTTTCAGTCGATCGGGAAAGTTAGTGCCTCGATATATTGTGCCATTTCCTATCACTGAACGTATTGGTTCCATGGCTTATCGCCTCTTATTACCGGCTCAATTTTCTATTATTTATGACGTTTTCATGCGTCTTCCTACTACGTAAATGCCGTAGGAATTCCGATTTTTATTCTTGAGCCCGGTATTGTTAAAGAAATTGAAGCTTCACCAGATTTGACTTTGAGCAACATTCTATTCACATCATTGCTTCGGGGGTTGAGCGCCTTCGAAATAAAGATGTTTCTCTTGTGAAGTTCTGTGGTTCTCAAATCCTAGGGATTTCACTTAGGAATCCGGAGAATCCATCGAGCAAGCACGTTCAGGCTTACTCTTTCATGCTCTTTATGGTGAGCTACTTACTTCAAATTTCTTCATCTTGTGTTGCTGTGTTTTGGGGTTGTTACCTTTTGCCCATTTATTCCTTAAAGATTGCGAGGACGCAATTTCTTTAAGGAGGGGAGTCTGTAACAACCCGATACTCGCGTCAATTAATAATTGACATTAAAACGTTTGATATCCTCGCTAATTGCGATTTGAATTTAAATTTGAATTTTTGGGCTTTGAATTTTCGGCCCAAGTTTTCATTTTTGTTGGCCGTGATAATTATCTAAACCCAAAACCCATTTTCCCCTTTCTATTTTCCATTTTTCGATTCAGTAACCCTAAAAATGAAAAGCACTCGAACGAATAAATGGCGGCATCTCAATTTCGTTCGTCTTCATCGCTCAAAATTTGGGGCTTCTGGGAATCGAAGGCGCCAACTCGTTCGAAGCTTCCTCTTTGCTCAGGGCTGCATCAACGTGCTTGTGATCGTTCAATCTTCGGCAACTAGGGTTTCGTGGAACGGCGATTTCGTGGTTCCGGCTTCTTCGATTTGGCAAAGGTGAGTACTTTATAGTACTCACATCTAATTAGACTCAGTTCAACTTCGTTTGCTTTTCTGTTTTCGTGGTCTTCAGCTTTGATTTGGTATTTGTTCGTTGTTGATACTTATATGTCTTGAGTTCGTTTTGGGGCTGTTGATATTTGATATGGTTTGACTGGTTCGACTCTTTGTTCGAAATGATTTCAACTAGCGTGAGCATTTTTCGGCTTTGTTTGACTCATGTCTTCTGTTTGATGTGGTTGTTGGTCTGTAGCTCCATGTTATGATGTTCACCTCTCTTGTGTCATTGGTATTCATGACAATTGCATTGCATATGTCTTAACTATGCACTGTCTATTGTCCATTCAAGTCTGCATAATATTGTAGTTGCATAACCTGATCGTTCAAGTTGTAGTTTGCACTGTCCAATTTGTAGCTTGAGCATTGAGCATATTGAAGCCTTAGTCATTGCATTTGAGGTCAGTAGCATTCGTGCATCATTGTTATCTAGGTTTGCATCTGACATTTCATTTCTTGACCTGTTGCACTAGTGTACTTCTGTACTTGACATTGTCGAACTCAGTGGTGTAACTGGATTTGTGATCTGGTTCATGTATGGCCTCCATTGCATATATAATCTCGAGCCTTGTAGCATTGCTTGCATCACTGATTCATTTGAAGTCGTAACCTAGGACATTGGTCCCATGTCCGCTCTTTTGAGTTGCAATTCATGTCTTTAGTTCACTGTACTTCCATCACTCACTTACCATCAGTTGCATTTTTGCCAAACTATGGCTTGACTGCTTGGTTCATGTACTTGATCATGTTGCTGTATATTGTCTTACTTGAACCTGTTTCACCACTTATATGCTGCAACTATATTTTGTCACCATTACATGTGTTTATGCACTTGAACTACTTCTAGACTTCAGTTTGCTGCCTTCTTGAATTTGCAGTGCCGTTGTACCTGTTTGCATACCTGTTTGCATACTTGTTGTCACTGCACTGCCTAGTGCTGCCATTGCATACTTCACCATTTCATGTTGTCACTGCACAGTTGTTGCCACTGCATACTTCACCATTTTATGTTGTCATTGCCTTGTATTCGCGAAGTGTGTGTACATTGCTACGAGCACTTATGTCCATGCTTGCATTTGACCTTGTGGTGGCTGCAATTCAATTGCAGTCTGCTCTTTGTTTGTGTGTGTGTTGCCACACTCCCTGGTGCTCTCACCCTCCTTATTTTGTACCTTAACCACTTCAACTGAGCTGTGGTGGCAGTCTGCTGCTTCCTGAATGTTGCAGTGTCGCTTTACTCACTTGGTGGCATTTTGTTTGCTCACCATCTTCACTGTGCAGTCTTGCCCCTGCTGCATTCGTTTGATTGTTGTATTTGGGTTTTCGGCTGCAGTTTGTTGTCTTCTTCTCTTGACTATTTTGGCATTGTCTTGGGCTTCTGGGATACTTTGTCGAATTCTTTGGCATTTAGTTGCCTGGTCTTACCATTTGTGCAGTTTACTATTTGCACTTGCTCATTTGAGTTATACTACTTTCCTTTGCACCTCTGATTCATTTTTCCATATGCAGTTTGTTATGTACATTCACTGGGTACATCATCACTGTTGTGGCGCGGCAGTGCACGCAAGCGTGAACTGCAGCCACATGGTATTCATTGGGTACGTCATCACTGTAGTGGCAAGGCAGTGCACGCAAGCGTGAACTGCAGCCACACGGTATTGGTTTTATTATTATTTCTTTTTCTTTTGATTTATGGATCTATTTCGTATTCCATATGTTGTAGTGGCGTGGCAGTACACGCTTGCGTATACTGCAGCCCTACTCGAGTTGATGTTTTTAATTGATGTTCCAATTGTTTGAATTTGGTTCGCGTTATAGTTACCGTTATCCGATTTCTTTATTTAAGAATCGGATAGGTAAATTATTTTGACTATCGTCTATTCATTATTTAATTATTATTGCTCCTGTGCACTAATAACTGAGTTTGAATTAGACTGACCCGAGTATTATTTTCTTTTGAATTTAATACTCGGGTCAGACCGAGTATTTACAGGTTGTAGATTTTTAGCTTCGGGATTGCTGCTTGAGCTATGAAGTTCTTTCATATCTTTTGGAGTAGTCGTCATGTATAGTAGTCGATATAATTGTATATGAAGATATGTATTCATGTATATTATATTGAAAATGTACTTATATGTATAACTTCCTGAGTCAACTGTTGTAGTTGTATCATATGTACCATATCAAATGTATTGTAACTGCCATCAGTTATTATATATATGAGATTTTTCTGTTCAATCTGTGTTCCGCATTTATTTAAAATCTTCTGTGTTATTGTGGATCTTGTTAGACCACTTCTCTGATAAACACTTTTAAGTGTGGTTTATTCATATCTATTTCCGCCGTTGTGATATGAATTATCTGTGACTGATTTATGTTATGCTTATTTCTATATTTGTTTCCGAGGATTATATATAGCCACCGCGTGATAGCTTTGAGTTTGCATCGGTATGTCGGATTTCCTCCTTAAATGAAATGCATACTGTACTATCTGACATATCAATGCTCGCGCAAAGAAATTACACGGATGGTCGCTCCTCAACAGCCTTATTCTCCGCGCTAGTCGACAGCATTACACCGCAGTGTTCTTGGCTAGAGTGGGTATAGAGGTGGGGCGTCACAGTAACATAAAAAACAATGTTAGTTATCCGGAGAGATAAAAAATCCATTTACATAAAAAATTCATTATTTATAACAAAATAGATAATTATTTCCAAAAACTTTTATAACATTGGTAAATTAAGTTTAAAATCTTTATTAAATCAGTTTATTAACTTTAAATCGGTTTATTAAAGCAGTTTTTATTAAGTTAGTTAATTTACTCAAATCACCTTTGTTAAATCAAGTAATTAAAAAGATTTATTAAATTCAAATACTCATCAATTAAATGAATAATGAATCTTAACCATCATTAATTAAAATGATAAGTAATTTTAAATTCCATTAGTTAAAACAATTAATTAACTTCAAAACAATCATAAATTAATTGGATTAAATAAATCCAAACTACATTGGTTAAAACGATTAATTAAAAAATCATTTTGTTAAAATGATTTATTTAATTATAAAACATTATTAATTCAAATTATTTAACAAAAATCCAAATATCCTTAGTTAAAACAATTAATTAAATTCAAAACAATCGTTAACTAAAATGATTAATAAAATTCAAATATCATTATTTAAAATGATTAATTACTTTCAAATATCATTGATTAAAATGATTATTAATTTCAGTTATCATAATTAATTAATTAAACTCTATTATCATTAAATTAATTAATTAATTTATTAATTAAACTCAAATAATCATTAGTTGAAACAATTTATTAAGTTCATTAGAGAAAATGATTAATTCAATCTAAGGATAAATCAATTTTAATCATCATTTACTAAATTGGTTAATTAATCTCAAATTAAACAATTAATTTAAATTATCATTAATTAAAATGATTAATAATTTTTCAATATTATTTTTAGCGGAAACACAAGCTCAAGTTCATAAGATAGGTTTTGGAGGTGAAAATTTAATAAAAGACGTTATAGCGAAAATCACTATAACGACATTTAAAGTATTAAATGGAATATCGGAAATTAATTTCAATAAACCATTAATAATAACATATGAATGTAAATAAATAATTTATGGGCGAGAAACCCCCTTGGGTCCCTCTATAGATTGTTCCCGCAAAATAATGGTCATGCATACTATATGGATGATCATATGGGTTTATAACGATCAATTTAATATGTCATCCATTTTCCAAAAGAAAATTCAACCCAATAAGCAACTAAACAATTTAACTAACATCCAAACAATCAATAGTCGCTTATATCATCATTGATATGATATGATGAAATTTAATGTAAGTTATACTCACTTTGGTTTCAGTTATCGGCGAAATACTTGGCTTTTGAACTAAAATCGAGTGTGTATTCGATTTTAGCTTGAAATTATACAATCTCCAATTGTGTTCAATCCAACTCCAAAACGAAGATAATGTCTACACGAGTGCAATGCAATGAACGTCGTCTGAATCCGACTTCGTACAAATTGGTTATTAGATTTACAATTAAACGAACTAATTACATTCGTTTATAATTTAATTAACAAAAATATTAACCTAATTGCCCATAACAAATCAGGGTTGCTCAATCCTTCTTCTCCCTCACAACCAAAACATGCCATGTATGTGAAGCAATGGTGCACGCGTGCACCTGACTCCTCCAACCACACCACCGATGGGACAATGGAGAGCACCGCCAACCTCCACTCGCCGCGCTCGTCACTCTCCATCCATCCAACGTCACCTCATACCTCTCATATCAAAATGCGACCTCTCGAATTTGGTCCAAAACCTTAGCAACGCAATCCATCCCAGGCCATCGCGCGACCTCCAACTACCACCACTCACCACATCTTAGTCCCCTAAACTCAAATGCATTATCCCCTTCGCCTACTTTTGCCTCCATCGGCCTCCAAGCAAACCTAAATCGGCTGTAAAAATGTCAAACTCGACACAGTGAAGCCACAAGTCATGAAGCCAATTTGGGTTTGAAGATCCCAACGCAACGAATCCAAAAATCCTTATTTAGTTATTTAAAGTTGCATATGGGATTTGATTTAAATTTTCAAAGATGCAACCATTTATTTGTTTTACTGTAGATTGAGTATAAACAGAGAAAGAGAGGGAAGAATAAAAAAATGAAGAGATCTTATGTTCAGTAAGCTATCTATTTTATAACCAAATAAAATAAAATAAAATAAAATAAATGATTTTGTTTACTCTTTCCATAACAAAAGGACTTCTCGAGCCGTCCAACATGTCCACGCCATCAAATCATTGTTTAAAATTTGAGTTTTGATTTGATTTTACAATTGTTTTTTTAAATGAATTATTTATGGTAATCCGCTACATAATATTTCGTTCACGTATGAACTGCAAGTGACCAAAATCAAAATATAATCATGCACTAATATATGACATGATCATACGTCAATGGTGAATTACATAGATTATTTTATTTTGTGAAAATTTCCAAATATCATCATTTGTTGATAACTAATCAAAGAATAGTTTCAATATTTTCCCAAATTAAAAATTTGAGGAAAGTAATATAAATTAAAAATACATTATCAAAAATTAAGTCATTTTATTACAATTTATTTTCCTTATTATTTATTATATTCGAACAATTTTTTATTGTGAATAAATTTGCCAAATGATTCACCATTATTATTTATTAATTTAAATAGAGTTAAATAATTAGTAAATCCATTTAATTAATATTTAATTCATAATTAGTTCACCATTCAAATACTTAGTTCTCAATTCAAACATTTAAACGATCACTATTATTAAATACTAAGTATCAAATTCCAAAATCTAATTATTTAAATATTTAAAATTAATCAAACTTTCAAAATCAAATGACCAAGATTCTGTGTTGTTACAAGTAAAGTTCGTTTTTTTAAAACTCAACTTGCTAACTTTTAAAGTTGTAAATTTTATGAGTTAAAATGTTGCTTAAGTATGTGGTAATGTTTATGTTGTGTATACATGCATATATGATGATTTGGAATTGACTGCATATTCCGAAGTTTGAGTAAGCGACAAAGATTATACCGTGAATATTGGAAAAGTTGGTTAGTATCTATGAAGTAATGCTCTTGCTTATGACTATGCTATAACTTTATGATATGGTATTATATTGGAATGTTATATTTGTTGTATTTTGGTTCATGAGATGAAGCTAGTGATTCACTAAGCAAAAAAGATGTAGAAATCTGCTTTTTGTCGAAAGTTTGATTTTAGTTTCAAAATAAAAAGTTTTTTAAGTTTATGAAAGTGTGCTATGGATCGTGTAATTTGGATATATGATAATTACAAAGTATAGGGATGATAGTAATATAGTAAATAGTGTGGAATATAAAACCAGTATAATAAAATGACACCAGAGATTTTATACTGGTTCGGAGCACTGTCCTACGTGCAGTCCCAAACTCCTTCTGAAATTTCACTAAAACAACAACCCTCACTTAACCTGGAGGAACAAGTCTATACAACCCCTGAGCAGCCGAACAGGGATCTATTCAGTAGAACAGGATTTCACCTCAGTAGCCGAAGAGGAATTCACACGCCTAAACAGCAGAACAGGGTTTCAACAAATACAAAAGATTGTTTTGACTTTGTGTGTTCTAATAACACGGATTTGTCACTTGTAGTACACCCTTCCTATATTCTTCTCCTCGAGTATAAATATATATATTTGAAGTTTATAAAGAATAGAAAGGTATAATATTGGTTTTTTGCAGAATAATTGAAAGTATAATATCAAATAGATTCCAGAGAGTTAGATTAGAAAGAAAGGAAAATTCGGTAATTTGGAATCAAGTTAGAGTATGTATTTATAGAAGTTATAAAGCAGCGACTGTTGATGAAGAGTTTCGATTGAAATGTTGCATTCGAATCTTTTCGTAGAGGTTCGTTACTCTTCACAAATTGTCGTGTGTTTTCAAAAAGTAGCTATTGTAGAAATTCAGTCAACCAACCTTCAGGCCAGTCGACTGAATATTCAAACGAATTTTTAAATATATATTTGTATATCTGTGCACCTGTGCATGTTGCACAGAATTTCCAGGGTCAGTCGACTAAACCTCTCGGTCAGTCGACTGACCTTGTAAAATCTATGCAATTTGCACAGTTTACATAGGTATAGTAATATATACAACTTTAAACACTTTTATATATTTTATATGCTTATACATGTATAAAATATTTGGGAACAAGATGATTAAATATATAAGCTAATATATACGTAATCGATGAGAGATTTTAACAAAATTGACCTAAGACTCAAAAATAAATAATATAATTGATGCACTGGTTTTGAAGTCTTGTCTCCATGTAGTATATATTCTCTTTTTGTCGTAGCAGTCGTCAAATCTGTATGTCGTAGTGATAGCTTTGTGTCATGAATCGAAACCAAGTCTCAATATTCTTCCCCTTTTTGATTGATGACAACCTGTAAATAAATATAGATTTCGACTGTATATATAATATAAATACTTACTCCCCCCTGAATCTTTGACACTCTATATCCTGCATTCTCAACGTTAGTAATAATATTTCTCCCCCTTTGTCATCGACAAAAAGAAATAAGTAATATAAAAGTATGAAGCCATAATGTCATAGATATTATGAAGGAAACAACCATTCATACATTAAAAAACGATAAACAAGAGTCTTGTAATACGAAAAGGAGTGACTGTTTTAATACAGGCCATAAAATAAAGACTACTGTTTGCAGAATGTAAAATAACAACTCATGCCATCCTTTGCTTACCCCTATCATCATGACCACCACTATCACCTCCATCTCCACCATCGTCTCTACTACTTGCTTGATCGTCAAAAGAGGAATACCAAGTGAAGACGGGTTGCTTACTCGGATCGCCTATTGTAGCCGTGGAAGTGCCGGATGAACATAAAATTGCTTTCCATAACTTCGTAAAAAATCCTTTAACCTTATCAAGCTTTTTTTCTACTTTAGTGATATGGGATTGAAGAATTTGTTGGTTACAACATATCATAGAAATTGACTCATGTGAAGGAAGTCCCAGATTAGGAATCAAAATTTCGTCTTGTTGACGACTAGTCGATCTTTGGTGGGATGGACCATGAGATGCTTTGCCATGTTGTTGTGGTTGATCTTGAGATAATTGTCGTTGAGTCCATTCTGGGAAAGTAATGATAGGAGGTGGTCGAGCAACTGGTAGTTTCATTAATGCTGAAGTGCGAGAATTTAAATATCCAACGGTAGAAACTGACGAGTCAGGTTCGGGAATCTCGCAAGCCTTAGCAGTCGCATAATATATTCACCATAGTAGTGACATTCATTCGGCCGTTATTGTAGCTTAAGAATTCACCAAGAATTAATCGTAGTCATTTGTGTAACGACCCAGTATTTTCAACCATTCGCATCCGCACATGTCGGACTTGAATCATTCAAAATAATGCGTTGTAAAATAAATTTGGCAAAACTCAAGATATAAATTAAATAAATCACAGAATCACATACACAGATATCAGAATCTCGTAGCGGAAATTAAAATTTAGTGGTTCATGAAGCCACTAATACAACTTTACAAAACAGAACTTACATTGTCTATAATACTCATTACAAAATTTAAAACATAAATAGAGATAGAGTCTTCAAAGTCTGGGATTCCAGAAAAGATAAAGACTGAAACCAACTTCCAGCAGCACGAATGGTCTACGGAATGTCCTAGCTCCGAAGAGGAAACTGAAGCTGCAACTCAGGCTGACCCGAGCGTACAATAAAACAAAACACTCGAGTCAGGACATACATACTTATATAATGTAAGCTAAATCAAGTGTACTGTAATATATAGCAAGTAACTCAAAGGATGCCTGGGACCGCCCATCCTCTAAGGATCCGTTAAACTATTTACTATGTAGTATATTGCGCTATTATAATAGTGTCTATTTATAAAGTAAACATACTTATTTCTTAGCATTAAGGGGTTACCCATATAGCCCTTAACACGTAATAGTCCCAGTAGTCCATCCAATATCATAGCTCCTCCTACTCGGGAAGCAACTAGAGGATACCACACGGGCTACGGGAGAAAACCAAACTCGTACAAGGCTCGATATGGTAGGTGACACGGCACAACTAGGCAATGCCAGGGTAGATATACCAATTGCTATCCGGACCGGTGGTAACGCGAAGCCGCAGCAACCGCCCACCTCGAACAACACTCCCAAATCAAAGGGTGCACCCAAACAATCACATAAGCAATAGAATGGTATACGAAGAAGTGCGTTCGATCAGAGGAGCTAGCTCATTAATCCGAGAATCGCTCCTGTTTTAGCCACCTTAAGCCAACTCACGGGAGTCGGGTCCACGTATATACCTTTCAAGAAACCGTCACCACCAACCTACTTCATTCTGGAATCTCCACCGCGTACACGGTTAGTCAAAGTGGTTTTCGGTATCGACAGAGAGTATGTCCATATCCGATCCCGGTCTCTTTGCCAACCCTTCGTTATTATAACCCGTGGTCATTTTAAAACAGTTTATACTTTGAAACCAGAATAAACATTTCCATTTCAAAACTATAAATTCGATATCATTTAAAACCCAAACAATATGATATCGTTATATTCAAATATACATTTTTCAAAACCATTCTGCTTAAAATTTATAATATCTGGAAACCAAATATTTGGATTATATCTTTAAACATAATATTTTGGAAATTTTCCTTTAAAACCATAACTCCCAAACACAATGGTTTGGATATTTAACGGTATATAGAATAAATGGGTTAACTTTATGGTTACTTTGTAAAGAAAAGGATTTACATAGCTTTACAAATAATTTCTCTATTTAAGATTTAAACCATAAATTAATATCATTTCATATTCCCAAAATATTACAATTCCCATATATATTGGAGTATTTACTATTCAAACTAAGTTTGGGTTTATTCTTTCACAAGTCAATGCTTTATTATTTAGTCTTGAATAAAACTCCAAAAATTTTTTACCATTAAATTTTCCAAAATTTTCTTAACTGAAATCTTATTCTTTCCAAAAATCCTGAATTACCAAATAAGTTATATTCTAAATTTATTCAAATATTTATTTATTTTATTTATAACTTATTAAAAATCAATATATATTCCTTTAAAGATATAAATCAAATATTTAGCTTCCAAAATAATTTTTAAATATTTCAGAAAATATTATAAGGACCACGGGCCTGTATAAAGTTTTCTAGCCTAGGTCAAGTGGTACGGATTTATATCATTTCAACCCGTAATTTATAAATACCCCGGGTTCTATCATTTCAAACCCGCAATCCCAAGTTATCAGTTAAGCAGTTAACAGCATAATTTAACAGCGATAATCATTTAGGCCTATCATTTCAGCCCATAACAATCTACATATAACAGGGAACTTGCAGTGTGATTTAAGCAGTAAATAAATCATAGCATAATATAACAGCAGATATAATATAACAGATGAATAACTGATGAGGTGTCAATTAAAGGGTTCATCATTTTATACTACACTACAGACAGATAATAGTGACATACAAACATACACATACACTTGCAATAATTTACGAAATATAAATACGTATGTCTGGTGAGAAATACTCACCTGAGAGTTGCAGAAAATTTGAATTTAAAACGACGTTTCCCGGTACAGACCGACAGAGAATAACGGTCAAAATTCTCGAATATCGCCTAGATTCAAATCTAGAACAAATTCAAATAATTTGAAACGTGACTTTAGAATTTATGGTCAAGAAAAATTTAAAATAGAACGGAATTTGTTTTTGGCTTTGCTCGACCACTCCACCGTGTACCGTGACCAAAACGTACCCTAACGAGAACCGGGTTAACCCAAAATTTACGGCAAATTTTCCTAAAGACTGACGACTAAGGCAAAAGGTTGGGTTGTCTTATGATACACCGGGGTATACACGTACACGTGCACAGCCCTTTTCTTTTCTCTCTTTTTCTAGCCTATCTTTCAACATACCCGAGCCAAACCACACTTGCTTCGAGAAAATATGTAGCTGCTTCGAGTCAGCTAGGCCACTACTTCGAGTCAATCCCTTCTCTGCTTCGGGTCACAGATCCACACACACACTACTTTCCTACCTCTGCCTAAACACTTCATCTCCTCTACAAACACTCTGACTGGACCTAAGTGCACAGCATGGATACCACTTTGACATGGAAACTGAAACATATCAGATAATGCAACAACAATGGATAGGAAGGCTGAAACATATCAGGTGATGCAAACAAAATGGATATGAATACAACTTCAATGCAGACCAAAGGCACAATGCCACATCAACTAGGAACAAACAGAAGTGAAGACAAGTGAAACCATGAAACAGCATCAAAGTGTAAACAACAGGCTATCAGAAAAAAAATGATCAAGACAGTGAAACAATGATCAAGCTTCAGGATGCAACTTGTCATGGAAACTGCTACAAACCCAAGTGCATGAACACTGGGAAGACAAAAATGAAGACTGAACCTATCAAAATTTGGAAAATGCAAAGTTTTCAAGCTGAACACAATAGGCTATAGTTACAAAAAAGCTCAAGTGAAGCAAATAATGCAACAGTGGTAGGTATATATGAATACAACCTAAATGCAGACAAGCAGACACACTATCTACATACATATATAACATCAAGCAATGATTCAAACAACAAGATAACATATGGTTTCAAGGGTCTGTTCATATTGTAAGAGCAAAGATATGGGATGCAGACAACTAAAGCATGGTACGAAGCAACATGTAATATTTCACATTTTATCAAAATCATGCAAGACAGTAGTGTGCAACTCAAGTTTCAAAGAAATGCGAATTGAAACAGAAGTTTCAAATGAAAAATGAAGACCACAAGTGAAGTGAATCAACTGCAGTGCAACCCTTATCAAGATGCAAACAACAATGGCAGTAAACAACTCAAGAGACTAAAGTGTTACCGGTGAATCAAATGCTTGTCAGATTAAAAAGTAGACCCCATAGGCAGTAGCCAACAATGCAGACCCAAAGAAATGACCAAGTGAATCAAGGCAAAGAAGTAACTCAGTGAACATACAAGTTTAAATTCAACATGAAATTGTTTGCAAACAGTTTCAACAAGATATTTTGTAGCATCTGTATTTATCAATTTCTAAAGCATCTGTTTCACATCAGTTTAAAACAAAAGAATCAAATAGCATATGTTCTTATTAATTTAAAAATTTAAAATAAAACAAATTATCTGGTAGCATTTGTTCTAATCAATTTAAAAACAACTTTGGGTAAAATCTGTTTTACCAACTTAAAACAAAATCAAATAGTATCTGTTCTTATCAGTATTAAAATATCCAAGCAGATTTTGAGCAAACAACAGCAACTAGAAACCAAAATATACAACTCAGTTTTAAGCCTAAAATAAAACTCTCCACATTCAAACTGCTTCAGCCAAAACATCCTATGTTCTTCCTAGTTCTAGCCAGATCAGCCACAAGCCTACCAATATTTCTCACACTCTCAACTCATCTAAACAACTCAGGTAGTGGTACAAAATGAAATGGCCGAGCAAACAAAATGGCAGAGAAAACTTAGAATAGGAAGAAAGAAAATAAAAGACTATTACCTGATTTGAGCAAAGACTGACTGGAATTTGCAGAAGAAAAAAAAAATAGAGAAAGGTGAAAGATACATATAGGCCGAGACTTAATTTCTAGAGGAAAAATCAAGTCAGTTTCTTATGGAATGGCTCAGGGAGGTTTTGAACAAATTAAGCCATCAGTTTTCAAAGTAAATGCCTGATTGCTTGATCAAGGCAGTGAATGGTGAGATGGATATCAATGTAAATGCAGAGTTTTTTTTTTTATTCCAAAACAGCTTGATTCAAGGCTGCAAACGGTTTCAAATGTCTAAATCAAAGCAAATCAAGGCTTATCAGTTTCAAGTATTGAAGGCCATTTGGTTCTTTGATTTGGAGAGCATTTAGTGGCTGTTTAGATTTAAGAAACTGATCAAATAAATTGCGAGATAAAGGCTGGATATTGAAACTGAAGGAAAGGGAAGAGAATTGATTGCAAAGCTTCAGTTTATATCTTTCTAGTTCAAATAAATTCGAACATAATTCCAGGCTACTTTGATTCATTTCTATGTCTATGATGTTAGATAGCACTGGTGAGATGGGTAGATGGAATGTGCATGTTCAGTTTGCAAGTGATGTGCACGGTGCAAATTTGAACTGCCAGAGAATGAAAATGCAAAGAGGAAAAAGCTTGATTTTGAACGCAGAGATAAAGGAATGGGTTGACATATTTATGTGTGATTTCAGTTAAAATTTCAATTGCATGTGTTATGATTTCTAGCTGGCCATGAATGGAAGTGCATGTTGTTGTTATTTGTGCATGCCTCAGGTTTGAAAGTGAACGTATTCAAGACAAAAGAAACTGCTGATAGAATGTGTACACCATGTTGAACGTGATGAATTTTACATGTTATGATTTATTTTAGTTAAAGCTTTCCTCTGATTTAGATTGAAATTTTTTAAATGTTAACGTTACGTTTTTATGTAGTCAGTTAAAATTTAACGTATGTCAAAAATTATATAAAACAACGGTCCTTTAAAACGAACCAACGTCCGTCTTAAAATCACTGACCAAAAATTTTCTTCAGAAAAATTTGAAAATATTATTTTTACACTGCGTTAAACAGACGCAGTCTAAAATATCAAAAATTTTCACAAAATATCATTTTGAAAACACACGTTTTATAACGTCACTTTTTACCCTATAAATCACGCGTCTTTCAAACGCGAAATTTACCGGTTCAATCCTAGCTTAAAATTTTACAGTTATTGTTTAAGTTTATTGACATATAAATTATTCACAATATATCTCAAATTTTAAATATTTAACTATATTGTTAAACCCAATTTATAAATATATTATTTAAAAATTAAAAACAAATTAAATAAATTAAATAAATAACAAGCTGAACTAGGGTTGTTACACTCTCCCCCACTTAAGAACTTTTCGTCCTCGAAAAGGAACGAAGGAAAAGAAATAAAGGAAGATAAGCTGGATAAACAAGAATCTTAAATGGATAGTTCCGAATTTGAAGCACGAAGAGATTCACCAGAATTGGTTTTACCCCTTCAGTTTGACCGTCAGTCTATGGGTGCTCAGCGGTGCTCAGGTCCCGATGAGTAACAAAGATTTCAAAGATTAGAGAAAGATTTCTAAATAGACTGGTATAAGCAATAGTCTCCTCATTCTGTAGTAGATAGGAAACCAAGGATACTCAAGATAGTTTGAAAATAAAATAAGATAATAACTTTGAAATCATACTACTTTGAAAATCATACTGCAAAAATCATAACCCTTTTAAAATAATCTTCATTTATATCCTTTAGTTTCAATGCCAAATAATATTTATTTCAAAGTTGAAATATTCTTAAGTTCATTTATCCAATTATAAGAATTTTCAAAGCAAATTTATTGTTAGGGACAGCAGTACTTAAAATATGTTATAGTACATATGATAGCATTCCTAATTAGTTTATTATTGTACTTAATTCTTAATTTTCAAAATTTAGTGATATTGAAATATGTCTTAACTATTTAAATCATAAATATCCATTTTCAAGGCATGTCTATTTCATAAATAGAATATTTATTATAGCAAATATAACAATCAAATTTCTTTATATAATATTTCCCTTAGACATTAATTAACTATGATTTAAGATAAACAATCCCTATTATAAAATATTCCTTCCAAATATACTTTTCTTATCTATATATTACCTTTTTTAATCTTTTTATAACTAAAATTTAGTGTATAACATTAATTATAACCACTCAAATTTTATTTATAGCATCTTTTTTTTTTTTTTATATTGTATATTTTCCAATTTCATTGTTAACTTTTGAAAATCAAGGTAAGTTATATTTGAAATGAAATTGAGTATTATACACTAAAACTTCCAAATTCAATTATTTCCAGCTGGAATTATTCTTATTCAAGATTTTATTGAAAAAAAAATTTCTAAGATAAATTTTAAGAATTTAATTTCTGATTTCCTTCAAACCATTTAGAGATAAATAAATATACACACATAATATGGGAAATCAAATTTAAATTATATATCTACGTATATTAAGCCATATTTTAGAAATTCAAATCAATTAAAATCTCAAGGAGATACTGTAGCCAGACTACAGGATGGTCTTTTCACTTCGAAACTCGAAAATGAATGTCGATGATGCTGCAGTCATCACCGAAATTATTTCCCAGCGGCAAAGAGAAGAGCACTAAATTTTAAAATCCTTTGGGAACAAACTTCTATTCGAAAATACTTTAAATAATATATACTTTTAAAATTTTAAACCCAAAGTTTGAAACCATCAGAAATTGAATTCTCAAGTTCTTGTTTTATATTCATTTCTGTTTCTAAATTAATTTATAACCATTGTTTCTATTCAATCATTTATATTAGACAACATATGGTTTGCAAAACCAAATAAAACAAACTATTATCTTTTGTCAAATAGTTAAATAATTATAAAATTCTAAAAATTATACTTGTATATATAATATTAGATTTTAATTTCAAATATAGAAATAAAATTTCAAAACAAGGATAGGGACTCAAATTTTGATGAACTCAAATCAAATAGAATTCAAGATAAGTTGGAATTAGAAGATCTGATGCTTATATAACAGAATAAGGAAATTGGGTAAGTCTATATAAATCGCGGACAACCTTACCGGGTCAACCGTGACTTAAAGAGTCAGATCGATGTGGTTGAGTAAATCCACATTTGATCTGAAGAGATAGAGTTCGGAAAAACCAAAGATACTAGCACATAAACCGAGGATAAATATAAACCACTGGTGAATCAATGCTAATTGTAAAGGAGTTTCACCCCTTTATTAGAATAATGGCGAGATCGCCAATTCGCTATGAAGATCATCCGAAGTGGAGTTATGGGGTACTCCAAAATCTAAAGATAATGGAAAAAGTGAGGGACACGAATGAACTTTGGAACCACAGGGAATGTTCCAATATTCGAAAAGGAAGAGATTCAAGCTCGGATGAATGTGATTCTATAAATCAAATTTATCATACATTCTAAGTTTTGCCGAGAGCCAAAGCTCTGATACCAGCTGTAACGACCCAGTATTTTCAACCATTCGCATCCGCACATGTCGGACTTGAATCATTCAAAATAATGCGTTGTAAAATAAATTTGGCAAAACTCAAGATATAAATTAAATAAATCACAGAATCACATACACAGATATCAGAATCTCGTAGCGGAAATTAAAATTTAGTGGTTCATGAAGCCACTAATACAACTTTACAAAACAGAACTTACATTGTCTATAATACTCATTACAAAATTTAAAACATAAATAGAGATAGAGTCTTCAAAGTCTGGGATTCCAGAAAAGATAAAGACTGAAACCAACTTCCAGCAGCACGAATGGTCTACGGAATGTCCTAGCTCCGAAGAGGAAACTGAAGCTGCAACTCAGGCTGACCCGAGCGTACAATAAAACAAAACACTCGAGTCAGGACATACATACTTATATAATGTAAGCTAAATCAAGTGTACTGTAATATATAGCAAGTAACTCAAAGGATGCCTGGGACCGCCCATCCTCTAAGGATCCGTTAAACTATTTACTATGTAGTATATTGCGCTATTATAATAGTGTCTATTTATAAAGTAAACATACTTATTTCTTAGCATTAAGGGGTTACCCATATAGCCCTTAACACGTAATAGTCCCAGTAGTCCATCCAATATCATAGCTCCTCCTACTCGGGAAGCAACTAGAGGATACCACACGGGCTACGGGAGAAAACCAAACTCGTACAAGGCTCGATATGGTAGGTGACACGGCACAACTAGGCAATGCCAGGGTAGATATACCAATTGCTATCCGGACCGGTGGTAACGCGAAGCCGCAGCAACCGCCCACCTCGAACAACACTCCCAAATCAAAGGGTGCACCCAAACAATCACATAAGCAATAGAATGGTATACGAAGAAGTGCGTTCGATCAGAGGAGCTAGCTCATTAATCCGAGAATCGCTCCTGTTTTAGCCACCTTAAGCCAACTCACGGGAGTCGGGTCCACGTATATACCTTTCAAGAAACCGTCACCACCAACCTACTTCATTCTGGAATCTCCACCGCGTACACGGTTAGTCAAAGTGGTTTTCGGTATCGACAGAGAGTATGTCCATATCCGATCCCGGTCTCTTTGCCAACCCTTCGTTATTATAACCCGTGGTCATTTTAAAACAGTTTATACTTTGAAACCAGAATAAACATTTCCATTTCAAAACTATAAATTCGATATCATTTAAAACCCAAACAATATGATATCGTTATATTCAAATATACATTTTTCAAAACCATTCTGCTTAAAATTTATAATATCTGGAAACCAAATATTTGGATTATATCTTTAAACATAATGTTTTGGAAATTTTCCTTTAAAACCATAACTCCCAAACACAATGGTTTGGATATTTAACGGTATATAGAATAAATGGGTTAACTTTATGGTTACTTTGTAAAGAAAAGGATTTACATAGCTTTACAAATAATTTCTCTATTTAAGATTTAAACCATAAATTAATATCATTTCATATTCCCAAAATATTACAATTCCCATATATATTGGAGTATTTACTATTCAAACTAAGTTTGGGTTTATTCTTTCACAAGTCAATGCTTTATTATTTAGTCTTGAATAAAACTCCAAAATTTTTTTACCATTAAATTTTCCAAAATTTTCTTAACTGAAATCTTATTCTTTCCAAAAATCCTGAATTACCAAATAAGTTATATTCTAAATTTATTCAAATATTTATTTATTTTATTTATAACTTATTAAAAATCAATATATATTCCTTTAAAGATATAAATCAAATATTTAGCTTCCAAAATAATTTTTAAATATTTCAGAAAATATTATAAGGACCACGGGCTTGTATAAAGTTTTCTAGCCTAGGTCAAGTGGTACGGATTTATATCATTTCAACCCGTAATTTATAAATACCCCGGGTTCTATCATTTCAAACCCGCAATCCCAAGTTATCAGTTAAGCAGTTAACAGCATAATTTAACAGCGATAATCATTTAGGCCTATCATTTCAGCCCATAACAATCTACATATAACAGGGAACTTGCAGTGTGATTTAAGCAGTAAATAAATCATAGCATAATATAACAGCAGATATAATATAACAGATGAATAACTGATGAGGTGTCAATTAAAGGGTTCATCATTTTATACTACACTACAGACAGATAATAGTGACATACAAACATACACATACACTTGCAATAATTTACGAAATATAAATACGTATGTCTGGTGAGAAATACTCACCTGAGAGTTGCAGAAAATTTGAATTTAAAACGACGTTTCCCGGTACAGACCGACAGAGAATAACGGTCAAAATTCTCGAATATCGCCTAGATTCAAATCTAGAACAAATTCAAATAATTTGAAACGTGACTTTAGAATTTATGGTCAAGAAAAATTTAAAATAGAACGGAATTTGTTTTTGGCTTTGCTCGACCACTCCACCGTGTACCGTGACCAAAACGTACCCTAACGAGAACCGGGTTAACCCAAAATTTACGGCAAATTTTCCTAAAGACTGACGACTAAGGCAAAAGGTTGGGTTGTCTTATGATACACCGGGGTATACACGTACACGTGCACAGCCCTTTTCTTTTCTCTCTTTTTCTAGCCTATCTTTCAACATACCCGAGCCAAACCACACTTGCTTCGAGAAAATATGTAGCTGCTTCGAGTCAGCTAGGCCACTACTTCGAGTCAATCCCTTCTCTGCTTCGGGTCACAGATCCACACACACACTACTTTCCTACCTCTGCCTAAACACTTCATCTCCTCTACAAACACTCTGACTGGACCTAAGTGCACAGCATGGATACCACTTTGACATGGAAACTGAAACATATCAGATAATGCAACAACAATGGATAGGAAGGCTGAAACATATCAGGTGATGCAAACAAAATGGATATGAATACAACTTCAATGCAGACCAAAGGCACAATGCCACATCAACTAGGAACAAACAGAAGTGAAGACAAGTGAAACCATGAAACAGCATCAAAGTGTAAACAACAGGCTATCAGAAAAAAAATGATCAAGACAGTGAAACAATGATCAAGCTTCAGGATGCAACTTGTCATGGAAACTGCTACAAACCCAAGTGCATGAACACTGGGAAGACAAAAATGAAGACTGAACCTATCAAAATTTGGAAAATGCAAAGTTTTCAAGCTGAACACAATAGGCTATAGTTACAAAAAAGCTCAAGTGAAGCAAATAATGCAACAGTGGTAGGTATATATGAATACAACCTAAATGCAGACAAGCAGACACACTATCTACATACATATATAACATCAAGCAATGATTCAAACAACAAGATAACATATGGTTTCAAGGGTCTGTTCATATTGTAAGAGCAAAGATATGGGATGCAGACAACTAAAGCATGGTACGAAGCAACATGTAATATTTCACATTTTATCAAAATCATGCAAGACAGTAGTGTGCAACTCAAGTTTCAAAGAAATGCGAATTGAAACAGAAGTTTCAAATGAAAAATGAAGACCACAAGTGAAGTGAATCAACTGCAGTGCAACCCTTATCAAGATGCAAACAACAATGGCAGTAAACAACTCAAGAGACTAAAGTGTTACCGGTGAATCAAATGCTTGTCAGATTAAAAAGTAGACCCCATAGGCAGTAGCCAACAATGCAGACCCAAAGAAATGACCAAGTGAATCAAGGCAAAGAAGTAACTCAGTGAACATACAAGTTTAAATTCAACATGAAATTGTTTGCAAACAGTTTCAACAAGATATTTTGTAGCATCTGTATTTATCAATTTCTAAAGCATCTGTTTCACATCAGTTTAAAACAAAAGAATCAAATAGCATATGTTCTTATTAATTTAAAAATTTAAAATAAAACAAATTATCTGGTAGCATTTGTTCTAATCAATTTAAAAACAACTTTGGGTAAAATCTGTTTTACCAACTTAAAACAAAATCAAATAGTATCTGTTCTTATCAGTATTAAAATATCCAAGCAGATTTTGAGCAAACAACAGCAACTAGAAACCAAAATATACAACTACTCAGTTTTAAGCCTAAAATAAAACTCTCCACATTCAAACTGCTTCAGCCAAAACATCCTATGTTCTTCCTAGTTCTAGCCAGATCAGCCACAAGCCTACCAATATTTCTCACACTCTCAACTCATCTAAACAACTCAGGTAGTGGTACAAAATGAAATGGCCGAGCAAACAAAATGGCAGAGAAAACTTAGAATAGGAAGAAAGAAAATAAAAGACTATTACCTGATTTGAGCAAAGACTGACTGGAATTTGCAGAAGAAAAAAAAAATAGAGAAAGGTGAAAGATACATATAGGCCGAGACTTAATTTCTAGAGGAAAAATCAAGTCAGTTTCTTATGGAATGGCTCAGGGAGGTTTTGAACAAATTAAGCCATCAGTTTTCAAAGTAAATGCCTGATTGCTTGATCAAGGCAGTGAATGGTGAGATGGATATCAATGTAAATGCAGAGTTTTTTTTTTATTCCAAAACAGCTTGATTCAAGGCTGCAAACGGTTTCAAATGTCTAAATCAAAGCAAATCAAGGCTTATCAGTTTCAAGTATTGAAGGCCATTTGGTTCTTTGATTTGGAGAGCATTTAGTGGCTGTTTAGATTTAAGAAACTGATCAAATAAATTGCGAGATAAAGGCTGGATATTGAAACTGAAGGAAAGGGAAGAGAATTGATTGCAAAGCTTCAGTTTATATCTTTCTAGTTCAAATAAATTCGAACATAATTCCAGGCTACTTTGATTCATTTCTATGTCTATGATGTTAGATAGCACTGGTGAGATGGGTAGATGGAATGTGCATGTTCAGTTTGCAAGTGATGTGCACGGTGCAAATTTGAACTGCCAGAGAATGAAAATGCAAAGAGGAAAAAGCTTGATTTTGAACGCAGAGATAAAGGAATGGGTTGACATATTTATGTGTGATTTCAGTTAAAATTTCAATTGCATGTGTTATGATTTCTAGCTGGCCATGAATGGAAGTGCATGTTGTTGTTATTTGTGCATGCCTCAGGTTTGAAAGTGAACGTATTCAAGACAAAAGAAACTGCTGATAGAATGTGTACACCATGTTGAACGTGATGAATTTTACATGTTATGATTTATTTTAGTTAAAGCTTTCCTCTGATTTAGATTGAAATTTTTTAAATGTTAACGTTACGTTTTTATGTAGTCAGTTAAAATTTAACGTATGTCAAAAATTATATAAAACAACGGTCCTTTAAAACGAACCAACGTCCGTCTTAAAATCACTGACCAAAAATTTTCTTCAGAAAAATTTGAAAATATTATTTTTACACTGCGTTAAACAGACGCAGTCTAAAATATCAAAAATTTTCACAAAATATCATTTTGAAAACACACGTTTTATAACGTCACTTTTTACCCTATAAATCACGCGTCTTTCAAACGCGAAATTTACCGGTTCAATCCTAGCTTAAAATTTTACAGTTATTGTTTAAGTTTATTGACATATAAATTATTCACAATATATCTCAAATTTTAAATATTTAACTATATTGTTAAACCCAATTTATAAATATATTATTTAAAAATTAAAAACAAATTAAATAAATTAAATAAATAACAAGCTGAACTAGGGTTGTTACAATTTGACTTTAATATTTCCGAAGACAGCGTACAAGGCTTTAAAATTGTATTCATAAACAAGTTCATAACTCCCAGTTTACAGAGTTAAGGTTTTCATTAAAGCGCGATGTATAATTCTTGCTTTTGCTCTTAAGGACATGGACTTGAGTTGGTGCATGTTGTCTTCTAAAAACAAATGACTTATATGGTCACGAACGACCATATCACAGTCAATATTGCTCAATTCTATACCATGATTTTCGGATCTTAAAATATGAGCCATTCTATCTAAGGAGAAAAAGACGGGTTTCCACAAACTAGACTCCATACACAATCTTGTTGATTTTGAACGGTTTGGTGACCTAAGTTAAGATTTGCATAGAAAATTTTGACCATTATTTGATTAATTTGTGCTTATTATCAATAATATTGAATAAAGATTCCAAATTGCTCCTACGAGCCAATTCTTGTATACGGCATGGAGAGAAATCTGAAAATTTTATAAACGAACCTTCAAAGATGCGGGAATCTTGCATTCTCCTCCACCTCCTAATTGCGGTATCATCGAATAGCCATTTTTGGATTTTCTTGTTTGAAGGAGGTTGAGAGGATGAAGAAGCTTGTCCTTTTCTCTTAGGAGCCATTAATTTTAATGTTTAGAGGACTAAAAATTGATTTTTTGAAAAGCTAGGGTTTTGTAGAAGTTTGAAATATGAGATGAGAGTGGTGAGAGAAGGGAAAGGTAATGGTTAAAAGATGAAAAGTGAGTGGGTAGAAGCAGTAATCTTGCTTAAATTCACAAATCAGTCGATGAATCAGTGGTTCAGTCGATTGAATCTGAAAATCGAAAATTTTCATCCTTCTGGTCCAGCCGACTGAGTCTTTGGGACGGTCGACTGAGCATGGTTTTAAAAAACATTATACTTCTATGTCAGTCGACTGACCACCTGGTTCAGTCGACTAACCTGGGTGAATTTATACAGTCAATGTTCTGTTGAGTTAATTTTATAAATTTTCATACATATTAACATCGTAAGTTTATTTTTGAGTACTATAACTAGTATACAAGTTCATGATATGAAAAAGAAATGAATTATTCCAAAAACAAAGTGTATGTATTTTTGTAGAATTATTCGAAAATAAAACAAAAATAATAACAACTGTGTTTATTTTGCAGGGCAAGATGTTTTATAGCCCTGCAGTTGTTTGCGACGAGCATTCGATGCTTCATTCCGATCCCATGAATTTGGTGAGACCGGTGGTCGCGGTGGAGATGACGTCAAAGGCCGTCTAATAGGAGAAATGGCATATTCGTTTATTAGATGTGATGAGGCCTTGCAAAAATTCATAGCAATATGCTCGATGATTCCTAATCGTCTGGAGTTAATCTTTTGCTCGTAGTACATTTCACGTTGAAACATCAGTGATTCTTGTTGATAGTGATGCAAATCATCTATTTTTTCTTAGTGTTTGGAGATATGTCAATCATCTTTTCCCTTTCTTTTTATCAGGAGTATATCCGGTATGATAAGTAGAAGATGGTGAAGTACGATGAATAGGAGTTTTTGATGAATCGATAGAGGCTATAATTTCAATGGAGTCAGTTGATGAAGAAGTTGACATCTTGAGAATTTAATTTGTTTGTATTTCAGCTTGATTGAATGAATAACTTAGAATAGGAATGTCTATTTATAGCCTAAGGTTGAGTAAAAGGAGGTTGAATTAAATGGCTTATCTTGAATTTAGCCAAATAATAGGGTTGTTCATTGGTTTTTCTGTTATTTGATTTATCTTATGTAATGTAATGTGCATAATAAAGAGATAAAGTATGTTGATAAAGATAAGTGTTTATATATAACTTTAGTATATTGTTGTTACCATACAACAGAGTCCCCGTCCTAGACTATAATAGAAATAATCAATAGCTCAGGTGGTTAAGACACTTTGGCTATTCACAGCAGGTCATAGGTTCGAGTCTCGGCACGGTCAGAGTTATGAATTTTGTAAAAAAAAATTATTTTTGAGTTTTTATTAAAAATTTCCTATTTTATTATTTATATATCTTTAATTGAAATTATATTGAGTTTAGACGTAATTTTATAAAATTATTTTCTAACAATGGTTTAGTAAAAATATCAGCTAATTGATTTTCTAATGGAATGTAGTCTAATTTATCACTTCTTTTTCTATACTATCGCGTAGAAAGTGATGTCTAATATCTATGTGTTTAGTTCTTTAGTGGTTTACTGGATTTTTGGATAGATTTATTGCACTAGAATTATCGTAGTAAATTATTGATTTTGATTGATTTACTCCGAAATCTTTAAGTGTTTGTTGCAAATAAATTATTTATGGGCAAGCTAGTACCATAGAAATATATTCTGCTTCACAAGTTGATAGTGAGACACAGTTTTGTTTCTTTCTAAACCATGATATTAATGATTTACCAATGAAGTGGCACGTACCGCTTGTACTTTTTCTATCTGTTTGTGATCCTCCAAAATCAGCATCGCTGTATGATACTAACTCGAATGAGGACTCTTTTGCATAGAAAAGTTCGAAATTTGTAGTTTTACTAAGATAACGTACGTTTTACAGCTCGTAAATGTGATTCTTTTGGGTCAGCTTGAAATCGTGCACATAGACACACACTCATCATAATATCCGGTCTACTTGCTGTTAGATAAAGTAGTGATCCTATCATACTACGATATAGTTTTTGGTCTACACTCTTGCCATTTTCATCTTTATCAAGGTGTGCTGTTGTGCTCATAGGTGTTGGTTTGGCAAAAGTTTTTTCCATTCCAAAACATTTGATAAGATTATTACAGTATTTTTCTTGATTAATAAATATTCCATTTGAAACTTGTTTTATTTAAAGACCTAAAAATACGATAATTCTCCCATATGGGACATTTTAAATTCTCTAGTCATTATTTCAAAAAATTCATTACATAGTTCATTATTAGTTGAGCCAAATATAATGTCGTCGACATACATTCGAACTATTAAAATATCATTTTTATAATGTTTTATAAATAAAGTTTGATATACTTTTCCCATTTCGAATCCTGAGTCAATTAAATAGCTTTTAAGGCGTTCATACCAAGCATGTGGTCCTTGTTCTAAACCATATAAAGCTTTCTTAAGTTTATAGACATGATCTGGGTATTTTTCATGAATAAATAAAGGAGGCTGTTCAACATAAACGTTTTCTTTAATATAGCCGTTTAAAAATGCACTTTTAACATCCATTTGGTAGAGTTCAAAGTTATTAAAACACATGTATGCCAATAAGATTCGTATTGTGTCTAGTCTAGCGACTGAAGCAAATGTTTCTTCGTAGTCTATTCCTTTTTGCTGGTTATATCCTTGTGCTACTAGTCTCGCTTTGTTTCTAGTTATATTTCCTAATTTGTCTACTTTATTTTTATAAACCCATTTAGTTCCTATGATAGTCTGATCGGTCGGTCTGGGTACTAGTTCCCAAACTTCATTTCATTCAAACTGATTTAGTTCTTCTTGCATAGCAATAATCTAATTTTCATCGGATGATGCTTCCTTAGTATTTTCAGGTTCTATAGTAGAGAGAAAAGCAACATTACTCATTAAATTTAGTTGATTTCTAGTTCGAACATTTGAATTTATTTCTCCAATTATATTTTCTTTGGGATGATTTCGTAAGATTCTTTGAGGAGATCTTATTTTATTAGTAATATTTCTATTTTCTAAATTATTAACAATGTTTTTGTCTTCTCTAGAATTATAAACAATATCATCATCATCTCTTGAATTATTTATTATTATATTTTTTATTATTATTAAGTAAATTATTGTCATTATTTGTTTTGAAATAAGTTTAGAGTTCACATCAAAAGATACATGGAGTGTTTCTTCAATAGTATTAGTTCGTTTATTGAAAATTCGATAAGCTTTGTTTCGATTCGAATATCCAAGAAATATACCTTCATCACATTTTGAATCGAATTTGCGAAGCCGATCTTTGGTATTTAATACAAAACATTTTGAACCAAATATTTTAAAATAAGATATGTTTGGTTTTTTACCGTTAAAAAGTTCGTAAGGTGTATTCTTAGTGAGGGTCTAATAGAAACACAATTAAAAACATAACAGGGAGTTGCAACAGCTTCTGCCCAAAAATGTTTTGGTAACGTGCTTTCATTTAGTAAAGTTCTTGCACATTCTTGTAGAGTTCGATTCTTTCGTTCTACAACTCCATTTTATTGTGGAGTTCTAGGAAATGAAAAATTATGAAATATTCCTTTCTTTTTACAATAATTATCAAACTTTATGTTTTCAAATTCACCTCCATGATCACTTCTAATATTTTTAATTCTAGTACCTTTTAAATTTTGAATTTGTCTAACAAATGTTTTGAAATTTTCAAAAGTATCATTTTTATTTTTTCATAAAGATAGTCCATGTATATCTAGAAAAATCATTGACTGTTACAAATACGTATTTATTGTGACTTATGGATTGAATTTGAGTAGGTCCAAATAAATCCATATGAACTAATTCGAGTGCTTGTAATGTCGAAATAACTTTCTTAGATTTAAACGAGGATTTAGTTAATTTACCTAATTGATATGAGTCACATAAATTATTAACTTTAAAATTCATCTTTGGTAATCCTTTTACGAGATTATTTTTAGAAATTTTATTTATATTTTTGAAATTGATATGACAGAATCGTTTGTGCCATATCCAGGATCATTTTCTTTGGCTATTAAACACATGTTTGAGTAATGATTAACTTTCATATTCAAAACGTAGTTGTTTTTATCTCTATTTCCTTTGAAAATAAAATTTTGATTTTGATCAAAGATACTACATTTATTTTCAGAGAAGGATATTTTGAAACCTGTATCGCATAATTGACTTATACTTAATAGATTATGTTTTAGATTCTTAGCTAATAAAATGTTTGTAATAAGAGGTAAATTAGATGTGCCGTAATTGCTCACATCGCCTTTGCCGATAATATAGCCCTTGGAATTATCTTCAAAAGCGACAGAACCTCCATCTGAGTATGTAATATTTATCAGCATGTCTTTGTCTCCTATCATGTGTTTTGAGCAACCACGGCCAAGTATCCATTTTCCTCTTTTCTTGAGTGGGACCTGCAAAAAATATGAGATAACATTGGTACCCACCTTTTTAATAGGGTCTTAAGAGTTAGGTCTTAGGAAACCAAACCCAAGTGGGTTTAGTATCCCTTTTATAAATATAATTATATTATTATGAACATTTTCTATAAAAAGAACTAATATACTTTTTTCTTTATTAACTTGCTATTAGTTGTAGTTACCCATGTATTTATAGTTTTAGAAACTAGTTTCGAAAATGTGGATGTTTTAGTAGACTTAATTTTTGAATTACTAGATTGTGAATTCTTTACTTTCTTCTTATAACCTAAACCATTTTTATTATTTACAGGCTTTGAATTCTCAATAATTCTAGATAAATTTTCTCTTCCTTTATTAAAATTTGAAACGCTTTTAGTGATTCCTTCTAGTTTGGTCTTTAGACTTGAATTTTCTAGTTCTTCCATTTTAATATTAGTTTTTAAAACATGATTTTCAGAAACAAGAACATCATTCTTTTCTTTTTGAGTTTCAATTTCTTGACTTAATAATATAATTGAGAAATAACATTTGAAAGAGATTCTTGAGTTTTCTCAAGTTCTTCTTCCAATATTTTTTTCTCGTCTTTAAGCATATCTCTTTCGAATTTTGCCTTATTCTGATTTTCCAAAGCCTCTTTATATTTTCCTTTGAGACATTTTAAAGTAACTAATAATTCAGAATTTATCTCTATCATATCATCAAAAGCTAAATCACTAACCTCATTAGTTTTGGCCATAAAGCATACGTTGGCTTGTTTATTATTGTTGTCTCTCTCACTTCCAAAAGAAGAGAAGGAATCTGAATCATCACATGTAACTGAAAAGGCTTTCCTTCTGAATTTGTCCTTTCTTTTGTTTCGATATTCTTTCTTTTGATCTTGATAGTCCTTCTGTATATGCCCCTTTTATGACAGTTAAAACATTCCATAACTAACGAAGATGGTGGTTTATTGCTGTTTGAGCTTGTCTTGCCATTATTTCTGTTTCCTTTTCTATATTTTAAAAATTTCTTGAATTTTTTGGCAATAAAGGCTAGGTCATCTTTGTTTGAATCTGATTCTTCTTGTTCTGCATGGAATGCTATATTCTTTTTATCTTGAGTTTGAACTCGTTTAGCCTGCAAATTCACTTCATAGGACATTAGATTTCCTATTAACTCTTCCGGAGTTATTTTGGAAATATCGTTCGCTTCTTCAATAGCGAGAACTTTTCTTTCCCATTCTTCCGTTAAAGAGTTAAGGATTTTGGATACAATATCAAAGTCTGAATATTCTTCTCCTAGCCCTACTAATGAATGATAGATATCCTGAAATCTTTAGTACATATCATTTATAGATTCATTTTCTTTCATCCTAAAGTTTTGAAATTGACTTTTGAGCATCGATATTTCGTTTTGTTTGACCTTATTGGTTCCTTCGTGTGTTACTTTGAGTGTATGCCATATTTCATATGCAGTTTTCACATGCTAACACGGTTAAACTCAATTTTATCTAAGTCACAAAACAACATATTTATGGCTTTTGCATTAGCGGTGGCATCTAGTTTCTGTGTATTTGACCAAGTAGAATACTCTTCGGTAGGAATAATATATTCTGTCTGGGTTATATTCCATGAATCAAAACCATTTGCTTGCACATATATTCTCATTCGTGTGGCCCAATAGTTATAATTCATGCCATTAAATAGTGGTGGACGTGGAGTGGATTGTCCTTCAATGAAGCTAGTGTTGATGCTAGTGCTAGTGTTAGTGTCCATATTATTAGATTATCAGATAACCGTGTTACGGTTATATGATGACCTTGCTCCGATACCGAATGAAAGTGTGCTATGGATCGTGTAATATGGATATATGATAATTACAGAGTATAGTGATGATACTAATACAGTAAATAGTGTGGAATATAAAAGCGGTATAATAAAATGACACCAGAGATTTTATACTGGTTCGGAGCACCATCCTACGTCCAGTCCCAGACTCCTTCTGAAATTTCACTAAAACAACAACCTTCACTTAACTCGGAGAAACAGGTCTATACAACCCCTGAGCAACCGAATAGGGACTTGAGCACCAGAATAGGATTTTGCCTCAACCACCGTAGAGGACTCCACACGCCTGAGCAATAGAACAGGACTTCAACAAATACAAAAGATTGTTTTGACTTTGTGTGTTCTAATAACACGGATTTGTCACTTGCAGTACACCCTTCCTATAATCTTCTCCTCGAGTATAAATATATATATATATATATGAAGTTTATGAAGAATAGAATGGTATAATATTGCCTTTTTAAAGAATAAGTGGAAGTATAATAGAAAATAGATTCCAGAGAGTTAGATTAGAAAGATAAGAAAATTCGGCAATTTGGAATCAAGTTAGAGAATATATTTATAGGAGTTAGAAAGCAGCGACTGTTGATGAAGAGTTTCGATTGAAGTGTTGCGTCCAAATCTTTTCGTAGAGGTTCGTAACTCTTCACAAATAGTCGCGTCTTTTCAAAAAGTAGCTGTTGTAGAAATTTAGTCAACTGAGCTTCTGGGTCGGTCGACTGAATATTCAAACGGATTTTTAAATATATATTTGTGTATCTGTGCACCTATGCATGTTGCACAGAATTTCCAAGGTCAGTCGACTGAACATTTGGGTCAACAGACTGACCTTGTAAAATCTATGCAATTTGCACAGTTTACACAGGTATAGTAATATATACAACTTTAAACACTTTTATATATTTTATATGCTTATATATGTATAAAATATTTGGGAATAAGATGATTAAATATATAATCTAATAAATATGTAATCGAGGAGAGATTTTAACAAAATTGACCTAAGACACAAAATTAAAATAATATAATTGATGCACCGGTTTTGAAGTCTTGTCTCCTTGTAGTACATATTCTCTTTTTGTCGTAGCAGTCGTCAAATCTGTATGTCGTAGTGATAGCTTTGTATCATGAATCAAAACCAAGACTCAATAGTTTAAATATTTGAATTTGGTTTTCAAAAGTTTATTTTCATATTTTAAGGAAGACGAGAGTTCAAAGTTGAAGTTTTAAAAGTTAGAAAATCAAAATTTCAAGTTTCGAAAATTACGGGTTCGTATAGCGATAGTCGCTACATGCGCAGTTCGAAAAATCTAACTATTTTTCTAATCCAAACTTGATCTAACTCAAAATCCTTTTAGAAAATATTTTCTAATTTTAGTTTAGTAATTTGAGAACAATTATTTAATTCATTAATCATTTAATGATTATTTAATTGACTAAATAACTAATAAAGGTAATCAGTACTTAATCATTTGTTAATAATGGTTTTTAAACTTAAAGGTAAACCGATCAAGTTAATCATGATTTGTCACTTAATTAAAGTTAATTATTATTTAATTATTAATTAAGGATTTATCTATTTTTATTTGATTATTTATTTAAGATAATTATTAGTTAAATTTTATTTTAGAAAGGGGTTTTATTTAATTAATCTTTGATTAAAGTTAATTATGTTTTAAAAAGGTTTAATTACCTTTATTTAGATTTTATTTACTACTTAATAAGGTTTTGATTCTCATTTGCAAGGGTTTTAATTTATTTTAAAATCGCTTTGAGTTTATGTTATTAGTTTTGTTTTAAATTGTTTTCTTTTTAAATTTATTTTAAATCAATGATTTCTATACCGCTTACCCTTAAGTAACCATGTATGATTAGGAAAACTAAATGATATCTATTAGCAAAATAAAACACCATTATGCTATAACAGTTAACTTGGACACTCACTTAGGTTATTGATTGTTATGTGGGATTCCTTATATACTTGTTATTGATAGAGTTAAGAGTATGCCCCAGGGGCAATTATGCAATTTGTTATATATATTTAGTTCATTGACCAATCTTGTTCGAAATAAAGGTATATTCTTTCTGTTATATACTTGATATTAAGTGGTTATGTTAATTAATCAATTTAATTAAAAGTATATTTAGTAGAAAATCCATTAATGTTATGTTTTGTGATAGTAGTTACAAAGTGTTGTAACCACAAGTAATTTATCGTAATGAAACAAATGTACCATTTTGAATGTTTCTAGTCAAGATGAATCAGGACTGGATATCGATGTATCCGTTAAGACTAGAATACGTAACGCTCTCCAAATGTTGGACAGTGTATTACTCATGACACTTGGAGGTACCAAGGGGTTACATACTGATAGTTATTAGATAACCATGGAATGACTCACTAGATAGTTTCTATTGGTTAATATAACTAAGATCAGGCAGAGAATATCGATGTGACTAATTTACATAGTTTTCTCGACTTGAGAATACTATTGATCTTCAATGTGGAAGCTTCACTTTGATTATAGTTAAATCATGGCACAACATCCATCAAATGACTATAGATGGGTCGAGTGGAAGCATTGGAAGTGAAAAACTATTCAAGAGAGGATTCACCTCCTCGAATATATAAGGTTAGTCTCCTGGTCAAATGAAGTCAACTCAAAGTCAAAGTCTCTAGCCAGAGCATTTCGGTTAATAATAATTGTTATCATTGAATTAAAGACTTTATGTTTGGACTATAAAGTTGATTGTGGATGATATTGGAATTTTTACCATTACCAAATTCCATAAATCCAAATTAATATAGTTTTGACAAAGAGAACTGGTGTAAATAATTTCCACTATTAGGTACCGCTTATAAGTAAAATTGGATTTTACTAAAAGATGTGTAAGTGTTAAATTCAGCCAAATATCACACCACTTGCTAAGTGACGTGTGAACGGTATCATTCAAATAGTTCGATATTAATCGCTGACTGAAATTACACCTATGAGTCGCACAACCGTAATGATGAATTCTCTGAAAAACCAAATGATTCAATTAATCTATAAAATGTTGTAAATTGATTAAATTAATTGATATTTGAGAAATATTAGTTATTATGTAATTGATGTTTGGAAGTGTTTTAATAATTATTTTAATACATTTATAAAAGTTATATTTGCATGCATTGATATGCGAAATTGATGTAATTTAAAGATAATTGCATGAAATGATTTATGAAAATTTTGTCATTTGATGACATGATTTATGGAAATTTTATGTCATTTGATGGCATAATTTGTGGAAATTTTATGTCGTTTGATGGCATACGTGTAAAGAAAGGATTGAAGAGAAAGAAACAATCAAGGGAACTAATTAGGCAAGTTTTAGTTAAAGAATGGGAGCTTTATTCTTTTAAACAAAACATATTCTCTAATTCATTCTGTACGTACAGTTCATTTTCCTTCTCATTTATTCATTCTCTTTCTCTACCCCTAACTTTTCATGGCAGAAACAAAACAAATAAAATGAATTTCCAAAATCTTTCAACTCCAAATAAAAAATCAAATAAAAAACAAAAGTAGTTCATCCATCTCTTGCAAGGATAGGATGTGGATCTTGAATATCTAAGGAGATATCATCAATCAAGGTGTGATTTCTAGACAACATCATAAGGTGATTCAATCGGATCTTGAATTATTCTTTATTCAAGTTGCAAATCAAAGGCAACATCGACAAGGTGTTTTTTAAGGATTCAGTAGCAAGGCATGTCATTTTCTATATATAGATGGTGATTTTGCAATGTTTGATGGATATTTATTTGACTTTCATATTTTGTATGATGTATTACCATCTTGCTTAACTAAAATTTGTTTATGAAGATTGAAATTATTTGTTGAATGATATGGTTGAGCATTCATTTGATAGATCAAAACTAAATTTATTTATGTTTTAAAACTACATATAAGTGTAGATCTATGTTTTTACACATTCTAATTAAATTGTAATTCTTTAGACCTGAATGTTTACATGTTCGAATTGATTAGCTGTTTTTCTTTACTTTGTTAAATTGTAAATAAATATATATATTTTAAAATACAATGTTTTATTTTAGTTCTATGTTTTAACATTTAGTTTAAATGCCATTTCTTTAAATCTTGAAATTTACATTTTCACGTTGATTGATTGAATTATATTTAAAGATAAAAATGAAATTTATATGGAATCAATACAATGTTTTAATTGTAGATCTATGTTTTAATCTTTAATAACAAAGTGTAATTTTAGTTTTGAATTTTAATACATGTATGTATGTATGTTTGTATTTATTACTTGCACTTGTTATTGCATTAGATAATTACATATAAATAAAAGGAATTTTAACAACAAATCAAAGTTTCAAAATTGATTGTAATAACTATCTAATTTATACTATTAGAAATCTTTGATTGAATTCCATATATACATATTTGGATCTACTTGTATGTGTTCATATAAAATTTATTTTTCTTTATATATATTGCCATGGCATGAAATCATTTCTCTTTTTTAATTAAGACAATAATGTATCATACAATTCATTGTTTACCTTCCATATTCTTACATTATGGTACGTACTGATTATCATTAATACATTGCATTAATTAATTTTACTAAAAGTGAAACTGTATCAATCACCCTTGTCATCCTTTGTTTATTTCCACTTCAATTAGTGTGTAATAACCATTCAAATTGTACTTGTTTATTTTATGCATACATATCAATCACCACTGACTATGCATACTCCTCGTATGTTGCACTTGCATAATATTTACTGTGAATATTTTACAATTCATGTCATATTTAGATTACTCATTAATGTTATTTTATTAATCAATTATTTTATTCAATTAAGAGAAAGGAAAGGAAAAGTTTCTCTTCTTTAAATAAATTTATGCCCCCTTATTAAAATTAAGAGAAAGGAAATGAATAGTTTCATTCTCCAAATAAATTTATGCCCCCTCATTAATTGATAGGTTAAGAGAAAGGAAATGAAATATTTCCCTCTCTAAATAAATTTCTAAGTAAATGCTACATACAAAATTTTATATAAGAGTATATTTGATATACTCTGACTTACATGCACATTAAATAAAAGTGAAACTTTACTTATGAAGTTAAATAAAATATCGATTTTATATAAAATAAATTTAGAAAAGTTCCAAACGAATTTAGACTTCTAAGGCCCATTAAATATCCAAAATAGTTAAATTTTTTGAAACTCATCCGTTTCTTCCACCGTGGGCTGACCCAGTTCCTTCAGTTGTTATGTAATGCCATGTTAAACTGGATAAGTAAAACCAAATTTAAAGCACAATTGTGGTCTCTAAACCTCCGTTTGATTTTGTAAGGATAAATATTTCATTTCTTTCGAAAATGGATTCAAAGTTATTTCAATTTGAACAAGATATTTGAAGAATGATTTGATAAATGGTTTTACTAAAGATGTTTTAACTAATAGGAATAGTTTGCCATGTTATAAATATAAGTTTTCATAAAGGAATTTGGAAATTTATAAAATATTTTAGGTAAATGGATTTGGGTTTTTAAGCAATGAAGATTTCATAAATAAGGAAGATTTATAAAATGGATTGCTTATTAAAGGAAGCTAACTCGATTAAGGTTATTTAGGAAGCTGTTTAAACGTGAAAGGTTTATAAAGAATTTTTATAAATGATTTTGGGGTATTTATAAAAGAAGTTCTAGAAAATGATTTGGATATTCATAAAGGGAGTTTATAAAAAGTTTTAGATATTTTTAAGAAATTTATATAAAAATTTCGATATTTATAAAAGCAATTTATTTAAATGATTTTGAATATTTATAAAAGGGTTTTATAAATGAATTTGAGAGTTTGGAAAGCATTTTTATAATGACCCAGAATTTCACTGCTTTAATTTGTGAATATTTAATTAATATTAAATAGTCAAAATATTTTATTTTGAATTCAAAATGAAATTCTTTTTAATAGTAAATAATGATGGTGAAATAGTTTTTCAAATTTTCTAATAAAAATATTTAGTTTGAAGAAAAACCAAAAATGTGACTTGAATTCGTCTCCTGAATTTTCGACTTTTCGGTGTCGAAAAGTTATCGAAAACATCATACATATTTATTTGACACATACACACATTTATATGCAAGTTAGAATACATTTTAGAATATATATATATACACACTTCAATTTATTAAAATTTGAAGTGACATTTTATGAAAAATAAATATGTTTAAAAAAGTAAAAGGAAAATTGTTATAAAATGTCATTTCTCTCAAAACATAAGCATATTATGTCATTAATAAATGTTGACTCATCACAAGAGAGAGAGGGACAAGGAAATTTCAATTTTTAAAGGGTAGAAGAAAAGGGTGACGACATGGCAAGCATGGAGTGGAGGTTATGTCTGTAACGACCCAGATTTTTCAGCGTTGAATTTGGAATATTCAAATCGGTTTAAATATTTAATTTGGATTTTAATTGATTTTGAATTTGAAAAGTTTGGTTTTTATTCAATAAAATAGATTCATAATTTAATATAGCGGTTTATTGAATGATATAACTATTTAATTTAATAATTGAGAATTGGGTAAATTATAAAATTTGGAGTTTCGAGCTTGTTAAAAATATTTTAAAGGCTTGTAAAATTTGTATTGATAGTACTGAAGATAGTAAAAGTGTTAAAATTGAATTTAAAGGTGATTTGTTCAGTTTTGAAAATATATCGTTTAAATCGATATTTAAAAATAGCCTTCCGAGGCATAATCTCGGAATTTGACGAAACTAGTTTCATTGGATCCGTAGCATTGCATTATTATCGGATTTAAATTTTCGTAGTGATTGGAGTTGTTGTGTGAGCAGACGATATATAAACGTGCTAAAGTTCATATCGAAAATTTAATATAATGATCGAGTCCAAAAAGCTATCTTCTCCATATGATTGAATTAGGACCTGAAACCTTTTCCATTTCGTTCGGAATATGGGTATCACATTATAAACGCCTATCGGCACGCCTCGATAGGAATTTGAAATTTTAAGTTGCATTTGGAGTTAAATTTGAAATTTATAAATATATATGGTTGACTGGTCATATATTTTTCCATCAGCCGCCTTCCTTTCCCATCACAACTTTTCCCTGTCACTGTAGCTTGTTTTCCCAAACACGCAATCTTCCTCTGTAATTTTCTTCATGCAAATAGTTTTAACGCGTGTCTTCCTGGTTAACACGCGTCTCTTTTTTTAAAAAAACAAACAGAAAATGAATATATTAGTTGCAAGAGATAATGGGGAACGAATGGCTATCTCGTTCGATTTCAAACTTCCCTTCCTTCCTCCTTTCTAAATCTATGGCCGCGTACTATCCCAAATCTCACTTCGATTTCCCTCTCGACAATAAACAAATCGAACGAGACTCGTTCGATTCTTCTTTGCGAACAAGAAAGGCTTGGAGGCAAGTCATGTTATCACCTAGGGTTAGCGTTGCCGATGCTCGACTGGGTTACGCGCGTAAGATAAGCTCAACGATTCATGGGTCAGGAGCCTAGTGCGGCGAGGGGCGAACGAAGTTGAGGTGATGTGACGTTCGACTGGTATGTGATGTTAGGTAATGGTGCAGTTGGTCGCGGTAGGATTTGGGATCGCGATTTGGGATGTGGGTTGGTTGTGGTTGTCGATCGATGTGAGGTACAGTGAGGTTCGAGTTAGAGAAGGGGTCGCGAGGCTATAGGCACGGCCGGGGTCGTTGGTGAAGCCAAGCATGTTCGAAGTAGTAGGGTTGGTTGAAGTCTGGGTTCGCATTCTTTCTGTAAGGTATAAGCTAATTCATTTTTGAATAAAATTTATAATTTGGTTATATATAAAAAAAAGTTGGAACTTTGGTTTATATAGATTATTTTAAAAATATATATATATCTAATTCTAGAATAGAAGAAATATAAAAATAAATATGCATTTTTAAACTTACCTGTTATTTTAAAGATATATATTTTGTTGATTTAACCTATTTAATTTATTATAGTCACTAAAGGGAAGAAGTTCTATTTGAGTTCTTAGTTAATTAAATTTATTAAAATGGATAATTAATTGTTCGATTCATTTAGAATGTTAATAAAACCGTAAATGTTTATTCAAGGTTTAATCATGGAAACAAGCCAGTTTGGATTGGATTGCAAACAAAATCAAAGGTGAGTTAATCTCACTCATCTGGTTGCTATTTAAATTTAAATGGTTAAATTTAAATAATTGGTTGAATGGTTGAATTGTTGATGTGCTATATTATATATAGTAGTATATATTATATATTGCAATGATTGATTTACTGCATTATATAGCGGATGAGACCCTATGCGCCGCATAATAGTGGATGATATAATATAAACCCATAAACCGCGATATTCCACCTTGAAGTGGAATTGGTATTTTATGTTGTGTTAACATCTGTGGATGCAGGGAAACAGGTTGGAGCGATCCAACTGGATTCCCCAACATTTATTTAGATCATTTAATATTCCCTGTTATGATTATTAGATATCCTGGGATGAATTACATTGATAATTGGAAATGTTGGATACTATAGTTGATTTAAAAATATTTCGGTGAACTGAGTTATCAAAATCTATAGAAATGGGATTTTTGAAAAGGAAATAAAAGAGTGAATTTTTATGTAAAATAATTATAGATAATTGGAATAAAAATAAGAATGAATTGGAAAGGAATAAAAGTGATTTTTTTAAAATCCTAATAAATTCCAGGTATGAAAAAGGGATTTTGAATAAACAGAGGAATAATGAATTTTACACTTAAGTGATGTTAAATCAAGAAATAAAGAATTTACTTTAAAATTCAAGGTTTAAATTTATTTGAAAGGATAAAGAAGAAATTTGGAAAATATGAAATTGGTGTTTTCAGTTAAAAAGACTTTAAATCATAATTAAGGAATAAAATCTGAAGTTAATGGATTTAAAATAAATTGAGTAAGTAAAGCAATTTATTTCAAAATGGAGTAAATTGGGAATCAATTTGGAAATTGATCTAAGTGTTTGGAATCGGTATTTTAAAGAGAAGCCGAGTCTATGAAACTTATAAACTGGGTTTATAAAAGCAAAGCAATATATCAGTGAATATTTGGAAGAATAAATTTACAGTGGGAATTTAATAAAGGAATGGGTAAATTTGTTTAAAATTAAATAGTGATTTATTTTTAAAAGATGTGGAAGGGAAGCGTATTTCCCTGCATAGCCAAGTACGTTTCAAACAAATTTTAAGTATAAATAAAAAGTTTCAAATTGTTTAAAAAGTATGTTTAGAAAACTTATTATTTCTAAATGTTTAAATTCTAAAGTAAGTATTTTCTTTTAATCTATTATAGCAGTAATTATTTAAAGGTGGCTTGGTATTATGTTTTAAAAGTCAGAAATTCAGTTTTATATTGCATAAAGTAGTTTTATTTTAAATATTCTTAAAGTATATATTTTGAATAAGTATTAAAGTAATTTTTAATTTAAATGATTTAAAGGATATTTTATAATAAAGTGTTTTACATTATTTTAAAAATATAAAGTTTTTGTGCTTGGTGTTCTCAGTGCAAATAAATATTTGAAGATTTATTTCATGAGAAAAGTGCGGTTTGAAAACTGTTTTCAAAAGGGTTGAAAATGGAAATATATCTTACGAAGATATTTTGAGGTTAATAAATAATTTAGGAGAATTATTTATGTTTGATGGATGCTTGTGAATGTTAATTGATAGTTAAATAACCGATTATCAATATTGGCCAATGCGCTGATCGTTTCGAAGAGACCGGGATTGGGATTTGTTTCTCGAAAACCACTTCGGTCCGGTTTGTACGTTTCCTGAGGAAGACGAGTTTGGATTCGAAGATGGAGCAATGAAGTGCAAGGGCTAGTCGCTACTAATCCTGAGGATGATTCCAAAATGGATGTAGTAGGAGTAGTGCCTTCGGTTCCGTTCGAACCCGGGTCGGACTTGTATGGATGAATGCTTTCGGAGCATCGTTAGGTGGACGATGGGCATTCTAAGTGATATATTCTAAAAAGGTAACTCTAAGCCTCACGCCTCATCAACCGGGAATGACTGAAAATCAGGGATTATGCAGCAAGGCTAGGTGAGTAGCGCCCATTAGGGTGAGGTCATCCCTGTCTACTTTTTATTCGGCTTAGTGGTGCGGTTGCTGATCCCAACCGTGGGGTGATCTTACTCGGGATTATCCAGTAAGGGGTAGTCCGGGTCTTGTGTTGCAAGGGATTGGGAGTAATTCTCGGTACTGTGATCTAAGCCACGTACTGTGACAGGTAGTACCCCAGTGCCTAGTGATTAGTTGGAAATCCATTCTCCCTACGCGCCTGTACGGTTTTGATTGTGCCCAACTATTGCTGAAACGCTATTTTACTTTCTATAGACACTATTATAATATCAGAGAATTTTGATAAAAAGTGTTTTAGCTATCGTAAGGTTAAAAACCGACATGTTTATTTGTGGCGTGGACTTACGAGATGTTTTTGTTTTCAAAAGAATTTTAAAACTTTAATAATCAATTTGAGTGTGGTTTTCTCACGCTGTATTCCAGACTGACTCGGGTGTTATTAACTATAATGCTCGGGTCAGACCCAGTATTATAGAATACAGGATATATTGCTATCGAGCTCAAAAGAGGAGCTGGATGGTGATACGTACTTCCGCACTTGATGATTATTCCGCTGTGTATTCAGTTTGGAGGACAAGTTTATATGACTATCCAGTTGTATGTTATTGATGTTGTTGAACTCTGATGATGTATTATGGTGATGTATGTATAAAATAGATATACTTTTCTTTTGTGTAAAGATCTGTTATTATCTATTATATTTTATTCCGCTGCGATGGTTAAATTCTGATGTTGTTCTTTCCTATTTTCTTCTTCTACCTCTTCTTCTTTAACCCAAATGGTTCGCATTTCTTTTCATCTTGAGTTGATTGATGTAGAATACTGTTGACTCAAGGGGTATGGATTTGCGGGATGTTACACTTGGTATCAGAGCGAGGTTGGTGATAACCTTGGCTCTGGTGGGAATTACTCATTAGAAATAGAGTCCGTAGTACTCTAAAATGAGTTTGAGCGTATTAATAGTTATGAGCGTGTATTTGTTAGTGAATATAAATTATTTTAATATTGTGTTAACTTATTAGTTGAGTGGAATATGAATTCTGATCGAGTAAGTTGGCCGCTATTCGAGAAGAGTTTATAAACACCTGACACGTTAAATTGAAACAGTATTGTTTTAAATATGGGTTAATGAAATAATTTTACCCAAAATTTATTTTGATGTAAAGGAAGTATTTCCTTAAATTGTTATATAAATTAGATGATAATAATTTAAACAAATGAGATTATAAAAATTGGAATGACTTGTATAATCAAATGAAAAAATGGTATGAGCATAAATTATATAAATGGATTATAGTTAAAATTGATTTAAATCAAATATGTAAATTTGAAACCCCGGAGATTTTGGAAGTGTTTTTCGAAGTGTTTTGAAGACAAATAGTAGCAATATTATTTTGGAGGTACAGAAAGGAAATTGTTTCAAATAAATTTTGAGAAGGGATATAGCATTGAACTCACTACAGTCGCTGGAAAATCACTTCGGTGATGACTGCAGCATCATCGATGTTCATTTTCGAGTTTCTAAGTGAAGGATTGCTGCCAAATTGATTTGTTTAGAAGAACTAGTTTGTTTTTGAAATTTCAAAGGAAATTTGTTGGGAATAAAAACAGGATTGGTTTAAAATTTTGAGAATTGTGATTTTGAGATAATGGTGGTTTTAAAATGATTTGAACCAAAAGCCGAGTGTTTGAAATCCTGAATCCTTATTTGAATTGAAAATCCTGATGAGATAAAGTTATAAATTGAGATGTAGATGATATTAAGTGAAAGTAAGTTCTTACTTAATTCAAATTCAAGTGGATTGAGTGGATTAAAAAGAATGGTATGATGCTAGATTTAACTGAAGTTAAGTTGAATAAAAGTGAATTGAGATAAATAAGCTTTGGAAGCTTATAAAAGAATTGAAAAGCATTGAAATAAAAATATAATCCCTAGTTAAAAGTAAAGTTAAATGTGATGGACTGTAAATGGATGGAGAAGTATGAATATTAATAAGTGAGTAGCTTATAAAAATGTAAAACAGGAATAAATAAGCCAAAATAAAAGTGTTGGAATTTTGGAAAATGAAAGAAAATCGAAACTGGAATTATAAAAAAATTAAACTCAGGAAAATTTAATGAAGTGATTTTTGTAATAAAATCGAATATTGATTTAAAAATTGGAAGTAAGCTAATTAGCTAAATAAATTATTTGATAGAGTACGTTAATAGAATTTAACTCGGTTAAATAAAATGGATTGTAAGTTAATAATGAAGTGTGAAAATAAACTCGAATTATAAATAGAATTCGACTTGGATTGATAATGAATTAAAAATAGGTGGAGATGTTGTAAAAATAAAATGGAATTGGATTATAATAGAAATGATTTGAGTTACAAATAAAATCCAATTCGAGTATAAATGAGTTAAATATGTACTAGAATATTATTTTGGTAAATTGAGAATGTGAATTAAAATTAAAATTAAAATGGATGGGCTAACTGAATTAAATGGAATTTGATTAGATGAGAATCAAATTAAATAGAAGTGAACTTAAGTTTGAAGCTGGAATAAATTGAAGTAAATTAACTTAAGTTAAGAATAATGAGAAGCTCGACTTCGACTAGGAAGGGTAGGCCATTAAATAAAAGCTTGGGTTGAATTAATGTGGGAATGGTTAGTAGTATACAAACATGGAATGTGTCGAGCTAAATAAAATGGTTGTGAATGAATTAAATGAAAGGAATTAAATATAAATTGAGCCGGAATTGATTTAAATTGGTTATAAAACTTAAATGATTATTTATTCACATGGATATCATCAAATGGCATAAAATGAATTGTCGTTTGACGTAAAAGAAGGTAATTAAAATTCTAAGAGTTGATAGAGATTAAATAAATTGATTTTAAGATCAATTGAAGTGAATATGAGTTTATTTTGCTTAAAATGAATTGAATGTAAGAAATTGAGTTATAAAACTTTTAAATTGAATGAAGTTGTATATGAATTTGTTGTAAACAATTAAAATTAATGTCGGACCCTATAAGTTGCTTATAAATATTGTTTAACCTGCATTGCTTATAGAAACTCGTATGTTTACTAGTTAAATGTGTAAAATATTGTTAAGTTACATGATTTTGGCACTTACATATTTAAATTGAGTAAGTATAGGTACCGGGAAGCCGTTTGGCTGGATTTGGACACGCTAATTGCTAAAATAATAAGCCGCTTGCTTAAAAATGCTAAATAAAGGTACGCCTACGCAATAAAAATAGAAAATAAGAACTGTTTTTGTTTTTCCGACCGTGTGGGTCGATGTATATATATTTATATCTCTTGTCAAATTGCAAAAGCTCCTCCGTACAAAGGAGACTGTCAAAAAAATTTGAAAGTTTTGGGAGTTAGAAATTTTTGAAATTTTTTACGAAATTTTTTGTTAGCGACAAAACGATTTCAAATTGGAAATTGAAATAAATTAGTGGATGAAACTAATTTAAAATAATGATATGAATCAGTATAAATGGAGATAAAATTCATTATTCAGAGTTAGAGATAAATTGAATTCATATGGAAATGGGAGAACCAATTTGAATAGAAGTAGATATAAACTAAAGTGGTGAAGTGAAAATAAATATAAGAAGCGTATAAAATACTTATATTGAACTTAAGAAGAAATGGTGAATTTCTTAAGCAATATGGGTGTTGGGAAAATATATTGAATAAGCATTTGAGTGAAGATTTAATAAAAATATATGTACATTGTATGGCTTGAATGGATAGATATTTTGTAAGAAAGTCAATAAAATATTTTTGAATGTTGTGATTGGATATTATTACTAAGTAGAATATACAGGTATTTAAAAGCAGGAGAAAGATGGGTTTTGATTTCAGAAGATGAATTTGAATTGCTCGACAAAAAGGTATGTGTTTAAATTTCTGTATGAAATTTGATGGGGTTTTTGATCTAGCCATTTGGCTTTTTGTTTTCTTTTGGAATTTGGGAGCCCGTAGAGGCATTTTGTAGTTGTACCGAGCTAGCCGCGCAAAGGAGACGCTGGCGAAATTTTTCGGAAATTTAGAGAGTTAGAATTTTTTGGAGAAAGTTTTGATAATTTAAATTTGGATTTAAATTTAAATTTGAATAAGTGGAGTAAATAATGTTGTTGGGAACTACGGAAGGCTTTGGGAAGTTGGTTGAAGTAATAGTGGGTCTTTAATAAAAGATATGTTATGGCAAGTTGATAAAACTGTTTGGTTTTGGAAAATAGTAATGGGTATTGGATCATTCTTCTTAACTAGCAATTTCGGGGACGAAATTCTTTTAAGGGGGAAGGAATGTAACGACCCAGATTTTTCAGCGTTGAGTTTGGAATATTCAAATGGGTTTAAATATTTAATTTGGATTTTAATTGATTTTGAATATGAAAAGTTTGGTTTTTATTCAATAAAATAGATTCATAATTTAATGTAGCGGTTTGTAGAATGATATAACTATTTAATTTAATAATTGGGAATTGGGTAAATTATAAAATATGGAGTTTCGAGCTTGTTAAAAATATTTTAAAGGCTTGTAAAAATTTTATTGATAGTACTGAAGATAGTAAAAGTCTTAAAATTGAATTTAAAGGTGATTTGTTCAGTTTTGAAAATATATCGTTTAAATCGATATTTAAAAATAGTCTTCCGAAGAACCGTCTCGGAATTTGACGAAACCAGTTTCATTGGATCCGTAATATTATATTATTATTGGATTTCAATTTTCATAGTGATTGGAGTTATTGTGTGAGCATACGATATATAAACGCGTTGAAGTTCATATCGGAAATTTAATATAATGATTGAGTCCAGAAAGCTGTCTTCTCCATACGATTGAATTAGGACTCGAAACCTTTTCCATTTCGTTCAGAATAGGGGCATCACATTATAAACGCCTAGCGGCATGCCTCGATAGGAGTTTGAAATTTGAAGTTGCATTTGGAGTTAAATTTGAAATTTATAAATATATATGGTTGACTGGTCAAATATTTTTCCATCAGCCGCTTTTCTTTCCCATCACAACTTTTCCCTGTCATTGTAGCTTGTTTTCCGCAACACGCAATCTTCCTCTGCAATTTTCTTCACGCAAACAGTTTTAACGCATGTCTTCCTGGTCAACACGCGTCTCTTTTTTTTAAAAAACAAATAGAAAATGAATATATTAGTCGTAGGAGATAATGGGGAACGAATGGCTTTCTCGTTCGATTTTAAACTTCCCTTCCTTCCTCCTTTCTAAATCCATGGTCAGGTACTGTCCTAAATCTCACTTCGATTTCTCTCTCGACTATAAACAAATCGAAAGAGATTCGTTCGATTCTTTTCTACGATCAAGAAAGGCTTGGAGGCAAGTCGTGTTCGCACATAGGGTTAGGGTTGTCGATGCTCGACTGGGTTACGCACGTAAGAGAAGCTCGGCGATTCGTGGGTCGGAAGCCTAGCGCGGCAAGGGGCAAACGAAGTTGAGGTGATGTGATGTTCGACTAAGATGTGATGTTAGGTGATGGTGCAGTTGGTAAGTGGTAGGATTTGGGATCGCGATTTGGGATGTGAGTTGGTCGTGGGTGTCGATCGATGTGAGGTACAGTGAGGTTCGAGTTACACCAGGGGTCGCGAGGCTATGGGCACGGTCGGGGTCGTTGGTGAAGCCAGGCATGTTCGAAGTAGTAGGGTTGGTTGAAGTCTGGGTTCGCATTCTTTCTGTAAGGTATAAGCTAATTCATTTTTGAATAAAATTTATAATTTGTTAATATATAAAAAAAAGTTGGAACTTTGGTTTATATAGATTGTTTTAAATATATATATGTATGTAATTCTAAAATAAAAGAAATATAAAAATAAATATGCATTTTTAAACTTACCTGTTATTTTAAAGATATATATTTTGGTGATTTAACCTATTTAATTTATTATAGTCACTAAAAGATTTTTAAATGGAAGATGTTCTAATTGAGTTCTTAGTTAATTAAATTTATTAAAATGGATAATTAATTGTTCGATTCATTTAGAATATTAATAAAACCGTAAATGTTTATTCAAGGTTTAAATCATGGAAACAAGCTAGTTTGGATTGGATTGCAAACAAAATCAAAGTTGAGTTGATCTCAATCATTTGGTTGCTATTTAAATTTAAATGGTTAAATTTAAATAATTGGTTGAATGATTGAATTGTTGATGTGCTATATTATATATAATAGTATATAGTATATATTGGAGTGATTGATTTCCCGTATTATATAGCGGATGAGACCCTATGCGCCGTAGAATAGCGGATGATATTATATAAACCCATATACCACGATATTCCACCTCGAAGTGGAATTGGTATTTTATGTTGTGCTAACATCTGTGGATGTAGGGAAACGGGTTGGAGGGATCCAACTGGATTCCTCAACATTTATTTGGATTATTTAATATTCTCTGTTATGATTATTAGATATCCTCGGATGAATTATATTGATAATTGGAAATGTTGGATGCTATAGTTGATTTAAAATATTTCGGTGAACCGAGTTATCAAAATCTATAGAAATGGGATTTATGAAAAGGAAATAGAAGAGCGAATTTTTAAGTAAAATAATTATAGAGAATTTGAATAAAAATAAGAATGAATTGGAAAGGAGTAAAAGTGATTTTTTTTAAATCCTAATAAATTCTGGATATGAAAAAGGGATTTTGGATAAACAGAGAAATGATGAATTTTAAACTTAAGTGATGTTAAATCAGGAAATAAAGAATTTACTTTAAAATTCAAGGTTTAAATTTATTTGAAAGGATAAAGAAGAAATTTCAAAAATATGAAATTGGTGTTTTCAGTTAAAAAGACTTTAAGTCATAATTAAGGAATAAAATATGAAGTTAATGGATTTGAAATAAATTGAGTAAGTGAAGAAATTTATTTTAAAATGGAGTAAATTGGGAATCAATTTGGAAATTGATCTAAGTGTTTGGAATCAGAATTTTAAAGGGAAGCTGAGTCTATGAAACTTATAAACTGGTTTTATAAAAGTAAAGCAATATATCAGTGAATATTTGGAAGAATAAATTTATGGTGGGAATTTATTAAAGGAATGGGTAAATTTGTTTAAAAATAAATAGTGATTTATTTTTAAAAGATGTGGAAGGGAAGCGTATTTCCCTGAATAACCATGTATGTTTCAAACAAATTTTAAGTATAAGTAAAAAATTTTAAGTTGTTTAAAAAGTATGTTTAGAAAGCTAATTATTTCTAAGTGTTTAAATTCTAAAGTAAGTATTTTCTTTTAATCTGTTATAGCAGTAATTATTTAAAGGTGGCTTGGTATTATGTTTTAAAAGTTAGAAATCCAGTTTTATATTATACAAAGTAGTTTTATTTTAAATATTCTTAAAGTATATATTTTGAATAAGTATTAAAGTAATTTTTAATTTAAATATTTTAAAGGATATTTTATAATAAAGTGTTTTACATTATTTTAAAAATCTAAAGTTTTTGTGCTTGGTGTTCTCAGTGGAAATAAATATTTAAAGATTTATTTCATGAGAAAAGTGCGGTTTGAAAACTGTTTTCAAAAGGGTTGAAAACGGAAATATATCTTACGAAGATATTTTGAGGTTAATAAATAATTTAGGAGAATTATTTATGCTTGATGGATGTTTGTAAATGTTAATTGATAGTTAAATAACCGACTATCAATACTGGCCAATGCGCTGATCGTTTCGAAGAGACCGGGATCGTGATTTGTTTCTCAAAAACCACTTCAATCCAGTTTGTACGTTTTTGTGAGGAAGACGAGTTTGGATTCAAAGATGGAGCAATGAAGTGCAAGGGCTAGTCGCTACTAATCCTGAGGATGATTCCAAAATGGATGTAATAGGAGTAATGCCTTCGGTTCCGTTCGAACCCGAGACGGACTTGTATGGATGAATGCTTTCGGAACATCGTCAGGTGGACGATGGGCATTCTAAGTGATATATTCTAAAATGGTAACGCTTAGCCTCAAGCCTCATCAACCAGGAATGACTGAAAATCAAGGGTTATGCAGCAAGGCTAGGTGGTTAGCACCTATTAGTGTGAGGTCATCCTTATCTAGATGTCCCTTTTTATTCGGCTTAGTGGTGCGGTTGCTGATCCCAACCGTGGGGTGATCTTACTCGGGATTATCCAGTAAGGGGTAGTCCCGGTCTTGTGTTGCAGGGGATTGAGAGTAATCCTCGGTACTGTGATCTAGGCCATGTACTGTGACAGGTGGTACCCCAGTGCTTAGTCATTAGTTGGAAATCCATTCTCCCTACGCGCCTATACGGTTTTGATTGTGCCCAACTATTGCTGAAACGTGAGATGCAAGCATTTCAGCTAGATTCTATTTTACTTTCTATAGACACTATTATAATATCAGAGAATTTTGATAAAAAGTGTTTTGGCTATCGTAAGGTAAAAACCCGACATGTTTATTTGTGGCGTGGACTTACGAGATGCTTTTGTTTTCAAAAGAATTTTGAAATTTTACTAATCAATTTGATGTTGTTCTCTCACGCTGGTATTCCAGACTGACTCGGGTGTTATTAACTATAATGCTCGGGTCTGACCGAGTATTATAGAATACAGGATATGATGCTGTGGAGCTCAGGAGACGAGCTGGATGGCGATACGTACTTTCGTACTTGATTATTATTCCGCTGTGTATTCAGTTTTGAGGACAAGTTTATATGACTATCCAGTTGTATGTTATTAATGTTGTTGATCTCTGATGATGTATTCTGGTGATGTATGTGTAAAACGGATATACTTTTCTTTTGTGTAAAGATCTATTATTATCTATTATATTTTATTCCGCTACGATGGTTAGATTCTGATGTTGTTGTTTCCTATTTTCCTCTTCTACCTCTTCTTCTTTAACCCAAATGGTTCGTATTTTGTTCATCTTGAGTTGATTGATGTAGAATAGTGTTGACTCAAGGGGTACGGATTTGTGGGCTGTTACAATGTCCTTTAAGGGTAGTTGGGCAATTTAATTTCTCCCTTAGTATATAACTAAATTTCCTAATTCTTTTTCTCATTTTCTCATTTTTATTTTCATTTTGAAACCTCCATTCAAGTTCTCATGAAAACTTTAATGGTATCTAATAATTCTAGAGTTCAAAAATCCATTCTCCTTTTCATTCCTTTCTTAAGAAAAATCCATAAAACATCCTCCTTCCTTTTCTAAATCACTTAACCACTCAAAACAAGTCCATATACACCCATATTCATCTAGGCCGAGCACTAACCCTCCTTGGCTGAACCACTTTGGCATTTCAAAGCATTCAAAAATCCATTTTTCCTAGTTAGAAGGAAAGATCTCGGTCGTGTCCAAGTTCATTTGGAAATTAGAGTTAAATTTGCAAATTTTCGGTTAGGAAAATCTCACCCTTTAAAACAAAAAGTTTTTTAACTTTAATATTGTTCATCTTAGTAGTTTTTAAATGTTTATTGTATATGTATGGTAATGTGGTAGTTTCTAATTTTGTTTATGCGTTGAAAGGATGAGATCTTGGTAGTTAGTAAGCAACATGAAAAGTTAGTAGAAAAAGTCAAATATGTTATTAGTGATGCACTCTGTATGTTGTACGTTTGGTTATGGACCTTGTATATATATACTTTACTTATGTTATGTTATGTGATGCTTGGATGAAAATCAATTTATTATGAAAGTACTTCTCGAAGTACCCGTATAGCGCCTACCGCTATATCAACACTTTTAGAAAGTACCATCTCTTCGACATCTTTTGTTTTACTTTTGAGCTTGGGTTTTACTTTACAAAGTTAATTAAGTTTATGAATAAGGATGGATTTAAAATTAATTTACTAATTTTATAATTATTTAAATTTAATTGATTATTTTAGTTAAGAGGATTAAGGTTAATTAGTTAACTTAATAATGATGTGTTTAGAGTTAATTAATTACTTTGTTAATGTTACTCTAACTTAATTAATCATTTTTTCAGAGTTAATTAATGAGGATCTTGGCGTTTTGAACAGAGATAAGTGTGTTGTTGCTTCCAAGTCAGTTGACGGTCCTGCATTGCCCCACGCTGAAGATGCCCCTGGTCCTATTGCTCCATTGTCAGCGTGCCCCAAATCTTGGTCATCGCTTTTCATTTCTCTGCCGCGAAACGCTGGTGACTACAAACTAGTTGAATTTGAAATTGTCGAAGAGAATGGAGTCAGGATTCCTCCTCCTATAGTGTTGCAAGCTGGTATTGACTTTTGGTCTGAACATTTGGTTGCATTTTTTCTGGAACTAAATCATCGCCTTCGTGATCCGGTGTCGGATTTGCGTAGGGCTTGGAAGTTGCGTGGAAAATTGCAAGTAAAGCTGATCGATTCCATGTATTTTATAAAGTTTTCCTCCGCCGATGATCGACGGCTAGTTCTAGGTGCTGAGCCTTCCTTTTTTGCTGGTAGGCCCTTTGTTATTACTCCTTGGTCTCCCTCTGTGGCGAGTGCTCTTGAGAAGGTGCTATCCATTCCTGTTAGGGTGTTCTTTTCGCATATCCCCTCTTCTCTTCAGCCATTGCTTGGGTTGAATTGGTTAGCCTGCAATGTTGGTAAATTGAAATGCTTTGACACCAATACGATTGCCCGCGACAAATTGATGTATGCTAAGGCACTTGTTGAGATATCCCCTTTTAAGCCTCTCCCTGCAACTATCCGTATTCAGCTTGTTGTTGGGCATGTTGAGGAGGTCCGTGTTCGCTATGGTTGGGTTCCGGATATATGCTCTTCATGCCACTCTTTTGGCCATCTGGCAATCTCTTGCCTGCACCCCATATCAGCCGCTGCTCCACCGAAGATTCCTCTTCCTCGTCCCCCGCTCCATAAATGGATTCCTAAGGTTCCTTCCTCTATCCCTCTTTCCGCTCCCCATCCTGAGGTAATTGTGTTGGATTTGGGTCCGCCTCCTTCTATTGTTAGGCCTGCCTCTCTTTCTGTTGTAGTGGTACCTTCTGTTGCCCCAGCTATTCCTTTGGCTGTCCCCGATTATTCTTGGTTGCCTGTTGTTTGGGATGAGTCTGAGAGGTGTTGGGTTGATCACATTTCTGATGTGAGATTTAACCCGGTGGATGATTCATATTTTAGATTTGTATCTGATGATCTGTTGGATCTTAGATGCCTTTATTACAAACCGTCTGGTGATTCTTTAGTTCTTAATGTGGATGTTGAGTATGCGAGTAGGAATTCTGACATGCTAGCTGATTCTTCTTGCGACCGCACTTTCATTTACTCTGCTGATGCTCTGGGTTATGATCCTAGTCTTGCTATCCGTTTTAGGCCCTTTGCTGGTCTTTGTGGAAATGTCCCGATAGTTTCTGCTGATGATGGTGGTTCTTCCTCTTTGGAGGAGGAATAATCTTTGGTGATTTAATTAGTTACTGTGACATGTCTGTCACATACCTGTGCTGTATTTTCATTTCTTTCTTTTTTTAGTAGTTTAGGTGCTTTTACCTATCTCATGTACTTCAACTTCATTACTATCGTAATAAAAGTGGACGGCCCACTATAAAACCGGCTTGCCTTCCAAAAATTAATCATTTTTTCTAATGATTTTTAAGGTTAATTAATTATTTAACAATGGCGGATTAAAATTATTTAATCATTTTAATTAATGTATTTAAAATTAATTAATAGTTTTTAATTAATTACTTTTAAAGTTAATTAATTAGTTTAAATTCAATTAATATTTTTTATTAATGCTATTTTAAATTAGTATTGTTAATAAATGATGTTTTAAATTTAATCAATCAAATTAATTAATGAGATCTAAAATTAATTAATTAAATTAATGATATTTTAATGATTAACTCTTTTTAATTATGTGTATTTAAAGTTAATTAATCAAATTAATAAATTAAGTCTGAAGTTAATTAATCACTCTTAATTAATGTCAACAAAAGACGATTAATTAATTTAATAATAATATTTTAGGTTATTAAATTTTCTTATAATGGTGTTTCAAGTTAGCGAACCATTTTTACAAAGATGTTTAAAGTTAAAAACTTGTAAGGAGAAGCCCAAGCATTGGTTTAAAAAGTAAAAGTTCAGTTTGACTATGGAGAAGAAGTTTCTACAAACGATGTTGCTTGTATAGAAAGAATTTTGACATACTTATGACACTAAACGTCGAGGTATAGAAACTAGTCACTATGTTAAAATGGTCGTTAAGGCAATTCCTAGAGGTAACACTACCTTGACTTGCCCGACTTCATTTTTGACCAAGTTTGAAATCGATGAGTAGGTAGGAATATGAGATTTATCGTCCACATACAATCGTTTTGATATTTTCATAGTTGGTCATTTAACTATCGTCTTAGCCTTCTTCAATTCTGTATCGTCGATCTAAGATGATTAGTCGCTCAGTTGAGCTTTATTATCCTTTGTCGGAAATGACTAAAACCAAAAAGCAACCGGGGGCCAAGTTATGTGGGGTTGCTCCCATTAGGGTATATTCACATCTACTCTAGGTTTATTTCGGATTCTTGATAAGATTGATGGGGTCCGGCTTGGAGTTCCCGAGAGATGTTGCAAGAAGGTGACCCTCTCAAGTATATTTACTAGAGGTATACTTTCGTAAAAAGGGAAGTGCACCCTCCTAGTCATTATTGGTAAATTTTCTTTTCCTTATTGATTTGAACCTTCGATTTATTTTACTTAATCGCATCAGGAAGAGTATAACACTCTTGGCAATGTTAATTATTTGTATCCGTTCTTTATATTTGGATGTTGTTCTTGTGAGAAGAAACCCGTCTCGCATTTAGAGGCATGGCCCACATGTTATTGTTTAACTACACTTATTATTTAGAGTTTTACTCACACCGAACATATTGTCTGAACCGAGTTTTTTGTTTTTCCTAAACTCTCGGGTACTCATTTATATTTGAGTAGTCCGAGAGTAGCAGGTTTTTATGGGCTCTTTTGAAGACGACATTCGAGCAGGAGGCATTTATCTATTTAGTTGTCTATTTTCATTATTTGTTTAGTTCTTGTAAGTGCATTTTGTTTCAGCATATATAAATGCAGGTTATTATACATGCCTAAATTGATTGTATTACTTTTGTGTAACTCTAGTAACTACAAGTTACGGAGTAACCGTATGTATTATATTCCTGTTATGTTCCATTTAAAAATTTCGTTGTGAGATTTTCTGTTCTGTTCTTTATTTTCACCCCACAACAATTCATCTTTCGAACACTTGGACGGCAACACATGAATACTGGAGATGTATTAAGTGTCATTCTTAAGGGTAAGAAAGGTGGGTCATCACATTTTTGAAATGGATTTGGATTTCAAGTAAAAGATATTTCATGAATGAAATAGATTTGACTAAAAAGGATTTATCAAAAGAAGTATATAAAGAATTTGAGATCTGGGTTTCTCTAAACCAACCTTTTAAAAAAGGTGGTATGGAACATCCTTTTCACACTTAATGCCAAGGGAATAGTGCTAGGGTTATCCTTACCTCCAATTTAAACAACATTTATTTAATCCTTTTTAACATGATTTGGGAGTAAGAAGTTATTTGCAAATATTTTGTGAATATATTTATGTCAGAGATAATTATAAGAATGTTTTAGACAAATGTTTCTGAAAGAGATTTATTAGATAAAGATTTGTTTTGAGGCTTAGTGGTTGCTATGGATAATAGAAGTTCAAATGGAATTGGTTGTTGTTTGTTTATTTAATAGTTAAAGAACTGACAATCAAATATGGACCTAAAAATGTAACTTTGAAAATATCTAGGAGAAGCCCATGAGTTATATGACACAGTTATCTCCGATGATGCTGTACTGTGCATATAAATCTATTTTTGTTCTCCTAGGACAAATGATAAGGAAATCCATCCAATAACGGTTAGAAGGTGATCTCCACTCTTACCTTTGATTTCTTATTTCCTAAAGAGCCAAGGTTGAGTTTACCGAAAACTATCGAATGTTGTTTCAAAGAGACCAGGATCATGTATGTTATATGAAAACCACTTCGATCCAAATCAAGTTGTTTCAAAATGAAGACATGTTAAAGATGATGGAATTGAAGATGAAGCTCTTTGAAGTACAAGGGTTGCTTACTACTAATATATTGGGTGATTGCGAAACGGATATAGTAGAAGTAGTGCCTTCAGATTGTCTATCTCCTGGATAAAATGTATGGATGAATGTTGGCATTGCAATGTTGCCGGGAGGGCAGTGTTAACGTTCCAAGTGGAAGGTGCTATATAAATGTAAAGAGTAGCCTCAAAGCTCATCAACCAGGAAATGACAAAATTTAGGCATGCAGTAGGGCCACGTGCGTCGCTCCCATCAGGGTATGTTCATCTCAAAATCTAGACCGATTACTATCTACTCATGTATACTTCGGGGACCAAAGTGGGTTGATTATATTCGGTACTAGTAGTCAAGGTAGGCAAGTCCTGTGTGGTAAGGGTACAAGATGTTCTTGTTAGACCCCGGCGCATTTTATTTAGTGATCTACCATCGGAAGGGAATTCCTTACCTTGTTAGAATATGGAATCCATTCTCTAATGCAAGCCTTTACAATTTTAGTTGTATACCCATTATGCCAGAATTTAATTAATGTAATAATTCAGTTATGTTAATATTTACTCGAAAACCCTAGATGTTAAGATAATATCATTAGATTTTCTATAGAAAATGTTTTGGTTATGTAAGGTAAAAACTCGTTCGTGTTTACGTGCGTCGTGTTCTTACGAGATGCCTTTGATTTGAAGGATTTTTTTAATAAATTTAAAGCCTTATGATATACTCATGCTAAACCTATGTCTGACCTAGATTTTATTTTCCCATTTCCTAAACTCTTGGGTGCTCAAATTTGAATGAGTAGCCAATTAGTTCTGGTTTTCCATAGATTCATCTTGGAGGAGCATGTGGCTTCATCGATAGCTAGTTATTTTCCTTGTTTTCCACTGTATCATATGTATCGTATCGGTTAGGTAGGGACAGGCTGTTATAACTATCTTTGGGTAGAATTTGTATTGGTATGACTCTGATGTTACATTTTGAAATGACTTTGTGATATATTACGTTGAGTTATATATTTTGTTCCATTGCGTTGTGAGATTCTTTGTTGTTTAGTTTCTTTGGTTCTATCTTTCTTTCTTTCACCCTAATGACCCGTCTTTCGTATGACTAAATGATTGGCACACGAATACCGAGGATGTATTCAGTGTCATCTTTGGTAGTAAGAAAGGTGGTTCGTTACACAAGCTGAGGACACACATTGGTGAGTCTGGTCGAGCGGTTGGCGTGTGCACTAATGTTACTCATTCTGACCAAGAATGAGGAGTTGATAGTGCTCGCTTTAGAGATTTTGAGGCATTATCTATTTGGAGAGTGGTTCAAGCTATCCGTTGATTCCACGTCGTTGAAGTATCTCTTCTTCTAGATTGATCTCAACCTTCGCTAGTAGTGATGGTTGGAATTCTTAGCCTTATACAAGTCTGACATTTCCTATATCTCTACTACTAATAAAGAAAATTAGTTGAATTAATTTACTTGGCGTCTTTTTGAAATTTCGAAAATGCCCTTGCTTTCCGTTTACAATAATATAAGCAGCTCCATGTTCGAAGCACGGGCCAATTCTAGTATCTATAAGGGAAATGTAGTTGTTGATCCTTTAAGTGGAAAATGTACCAGTTTAGGAGCATTATTCCTAGAGTGGGCATTACTTGAGTTTATCACTGGTTATGACTTCAGAACTCGATGAGAGATATGGCCAAAGGTGATGGCTAGTTTGACCTTTAGACCTACTTTGATTTAGCATATCGGTACTAGTCAAAAGTGTGAGGCTAGACTAGTGGAGATCATGGATAAATTAAAGGAATGGGTAGTGTTTGTATAGGTGATGTAGTGTGGACCCGACCGAGGCTGTTGGTTCCACTGGGATAAGAGACTGTTTTTTCTCGAGTAGTGGGAACAAATATCTATAGGCTGCATCGATGGAATGTCAAGGACTGAGGATAGTAGGATAACATTTGAGTCATAATCGATTGATTGATGAAGAATGATAGATTTATATTCCTTAAGTCCAGTAGAACAACATCCAAATTTGTAAAATTATACGTGGAGTGGATAATATGACTCCATTGTATGCTAAGAGCATTGTATGTGGCTGAAACCTATTATTGGATTATGAATTTACAAGAGGCATATGGAAATTTGACACCGAATCGACTAGATGATATCAAGACTAAACCAGGAACTTTGGGACGCCTATTCATGCCGTAGACACGTTATGAAACAGGTTAGGAGAAAGGTGGTGGAGTAGTAAAGGTTTAGTAGAATGAAAGTGAAGGCAATAAGATATAAGAGACCAAGAAGAGCATGAAGACCGCTTATCCAGAGCTCTTCACAGATTTCATTTTTATCATCGGGTTTCATATTGGATATCATATTTGATGTTTTATACTAATAGTTCAGTATCTTGCAAGTTAGGATAGACATGGATGTTATTTTTTTATGTTTGATCTTATGTATGCATGTTTGATATTGGAATGTTGCATTTGATATGATAGCTTATGCTTGTATGATTATTAGGCATGTGGGATAGTTATAATTTGATGTAGAATACATATTTGAGGTGATTGCCATATATGTTATATTATGTTTAAATATATAATGATGTTACATTTGTGTTTAATTCTCTTTGTTGAGTACATATTCAGGTACATGGAAGTAAGTGTTGGCTATGTAGATGCTTACCCACTTATATTCACATCTAAATGGTACGCTCTTTCTACAAAAGATGCATGTAACATACGTAGTGTAGATTTGGTGATATATGCTTAGTTGTCCTCGGAAATGAGATGCCTCGGATATGAGACGCCTTAGATATGAGATGTATTACATCTATGCCGTATTGGGATTTTCCTGACCTAAGTGCGCAAAGGAGGTGCTATCGAACTTTTCTAAAATCTAAGGGGCTTTGAAGGCAGTGGGTTAGAAGAAGTTATCCTTACCTTTTGATTTCGGGCACGAAATCCTTTTAAGGATAGGAGAATGCAACGACCCATATTTTTAAAGATAAGATATTCAAATATTAAATCTTTAATTAATCGAAGGCCCAAAAATATAATTTCTCATATGATCGAATCGGACTTGGGATCACTTCCATTGAGTTTGGATTGATATTGCAAATTAAAATAAGTATAAGCATTGATTTATTTGGAGATTGGGCGATCCAACAGCCAAATCGATCTTGAAATAGGCAAAATTATCATCTCGAGGCGTAGTCTTAGATAGTGATGAGATTTATACGGTTGGAACTAGAAAAATGAGGTGATGTACTTAGATAAGTTCATTGCGATCGGACATTTTATGTGATCGTATGGACTCGAAATGCATGACGTTTATTGGAGAATTCAAATAAATCATAGTTTAACATTAATATAAATATCATCAAACCCTTCCCTTTCTCAAAATTCATTTCACTGTTTCATTGTCTGGAACAAAATCCTGGTCACTTCTTCAAATCTTATTCAAAAATTAAAATCGAGAGATCTGCTCCATAATAAATCATGAAAGCAGATCCGTTAGGATTGTATGGAGAAGAACTTTGCATCGACCGTGGCAGAATTTAGTGCGATCACCGTTGGCGACATTGATCTCTTGTATAACCGATCTAGGTTTTCGCTTCGGCGGAGCTAGAGGCAGATTCAAGTGAATCTGAGGGTGGCACTGTGATTCTCGTACGAAGGGGAGTAGATGGTGTCGATTTGGAGATGAGTGGCAACTTATGATAGAATGCGACACCTGGATTGCCATGACAGGGAAATAAGGTCGCATTTCACTACGTATGTGCAGTTGAGATCAATTATGTATGTCACGAAGCTCTTGTGTTGTGTAGTGTGGTGCGTACGCGAAGATGGATTATGATTTCGTCGAGTATTCAAGGAGAAGTCAAAGAGAGAAAAACGTGGGATTGGGTGCATGCACCGATATGGTACACGTGATGGGGGATTAGAGCTCAAAAAGAAAGATTAAGGTAATAATTAGTTAATGTTAAGTTAATCGATTATTTAGCTAATCATATTTCTTGTACGATCCATATCTTTTGCATACGAGTTCCATTCTGGATGTAGTTTCTTTTGTTGCACTTGTGATGGAGAGCTCTATGTCTTGGCATAGGTTTGGGCAGCTTTTGTTGAGGTGAGTGATATTGTCTCTCACCATGCTATGATGTTAGTATAGTATTAAATCGATGTTTTGAAATGGTTTTTAACTTTAAAATGTGATTTTAGTATACTAAAACACCTACTTGATTTTTATAAAATAAAATAAAAATATTTTCAAATGGTTTAATATTGATATCACATTTTACCCATCGATGTGTTACTTTTAGGGAATTACCAGATTTAGGCTATTTTTGATATGAATTTCCCCATTGGTTGATATAGAGACATTATACATGTAGTCATATACTATATTGGATGTATTTATGCTTGTCGGTCGAATGTTTGATTATTTTTGGTTGAAAACGGCGATTTTGCAGCGATCGAGTGTTAGGGGAAATATTCGTGTGGTGAGATATCATACATATTGACTGAAAGCCCAACGAATATGATAAATTATAGAAGAGTGTTTGGATACATGCCAACTGATCTGAAGGTGGAAGATGATGGATTTGGATGGGCTTCGGACTTTAAGATGGACGCTGGATGTTTGCATTTGGGTTGTACTTATCCATTTTTGGCTAAGCACATGACCAAAGTGGTTAGTATTGACAACTTTAGAGTGGACGGTGCCTATCACTGTTAACAATTAGCGATTTGGCTAATGTTTGGCATGGACTATAAAGGAGACTTTGAGGTGTGTGATGTGATGATTTGTTCGTGTGATCGACATAGAGTCTTGATGTTATTTCTCTATGACGAGTAATCCCGATGGTGAGGCGATGATGTGATGCTTCAACATGATAGTTTGGTACTTCGAATAGTGACTCGATGGTAAATGGAGTTATGTTCCGAGGTTGATAGTTTTAGGACTTTATATATCATGCTGGAGGTGTTGGCTCATTCACATTAGGTATGGACGGCAATGTACAACATAATAAAAGCTTTGTATCTTCTGTTTGTGACCCGTGGTAGGAGTAGGTATCGAAGTTTAGAGGCTCTGTATTTTTGATTTGTGACTCGTGTTGGGAGTAGGTACCGAAGAGGCTTGATGTTTGAGGGAGGTATGGAGTAGAGGAATATGAGGGGGAGGGGTTCTTGGATAGTGGAAATTGGATTAAGCAAGTATGGATTGGATGGATCTGCATGTGTTAAGGGATCGTTGATAACTTGAAGTGTTTTTTGTTGTACTCGACGTAGGGGTTGAGAACAAACCGGATTTTTGATGCTCGAAAATCGACATCAATACGTCCACTGTATTACATGTTGAGCGATTGAATGCTGAAAATACTAGATCGTTAGGGAAAAGAAGAAAGAGGTAGAAGAAGAAAATAGAAATGACAACACAGAATCTCACAATCGCAGCGGAACAATATATAATAGATAACAACTGATCTTTATACAAAAAGAACTATAACTGTTTTTGTACATTACATTATCAAAGTACAACACAAATCAGTAGCATAATACTGGACAGTTACAATAACTTGTCCTCACAAAAGTTGAATATATAGCCTATAATACACATCGGAATATAAATCAGATACGGGTAATACATCTTTGCCATCTAGCACGTCTCTTGAGCTCCATATCATCCTATCCTGAATCTGTAATACTCGACTGACCCGAGCATTGTAATAAAATAACACTCGAGTCCGTCTGGAAAACCAGCGTGAGAAAACACACTAAATTTGCATTATTAATGTTATCAAAATCCTTTAAAAAAGCAAAGGTATCTCATAAGACCATGCCACAAATAAACATGACGGGTTTTTACCTTACGATAACCAAAACATTTCATATCAAATCCTCTGATATTATAGTAGTGTCTAAATACAAATACTTATTCAAATAGTTGAAATGCTTGCATCTCACATTCAAGCATAGTTGGGCACAATCAAAACCGTACGACGCTTGTTGGAGAATGGATTCCATACAAACGACAAGGTACTGGGGTATCACCTGTCACTGTACACGTCTAGACCAGCGTACCGAGGACCATGCCAGGATCCCCTACAACACAAGACCGGACTATCCCTAACCTGGATAGGCCGAATATGCTATTACCTCGGGTGTTCTCGCTCTTTTCTGAACTCCTTCCATAAATCGTAGAAATAATATACGAGGGTATCTAGAAAGGTGATAAACATACTCTAATTGTGTAATGACCCGGAATTTTAGGTCACTAGATTTGAACATTTAATTCATTTTAAATGTTGAATATGTATTATAATTTGATTTTGAAATAAAAAGATTTTGGTTAAACTAATAGAATTGGTTAAATTTCAAATACGGGAATTTAATTGAAAATTTGAATAATAATAATTTAATATTAGAATTGGGATAATTGGTGATTCTGGGTGTAAATAGGTATAAAAATAGATTCTAAAAATTATTTTAAGTCTGTTTGGATTTGAATTATAATATTGGACTGTTGGATAGAATTAAAAGTCGATAGGTTAAATTTGGAATTTTATATTAATTTAATAATGGAATTTAATAATATAATAATGTGAATAATCAGATTTTGATTTAAAATGAACAGAATGATTTCTAATGTGAATATAAATTTTATACAATTTATAATAGAGTTAACAAAATTTTAAAAGTGAAATTTTAGGTGATTTCGACAATTTCAGAAATCGCCCGAATTAATCGACAATTTAAAATAGCCTTCGGGGGCACAGTCTTGGAATTCGACGAAACTAGTTCCATTGGATCCGTAATAGTTATTTATTATCGGATTTTAATTTTCGTAGCAATCGGAGTTATCGTTTGACCCTGGCAGCTCAAAACGCATAGAAACTATTTTAATCGATTTAATTTAAATTTGACCATTTATTTCCGTAACTCGCGCATACGACCAAATTAGCCTCCGAAACATGTTCCATTGTGTTGGAAACATAGGTAAAACCTTAAAAATGTCTCTCGGCACGCGTCGTTTGGAGATCGTTTGAAAAAGTTGCTTTATAATGGATTTAATATTAAAATAATAATTATTAACGTTTATATATACGTTTAGTTGGCTAAGCCCTAGACTTCTTATCACCGACCGCCACATTTAGTTCCAATGGCCGAAAACATCCTTAATCTTCCACGTTTTTCTCTCAATCCAAGCGATTTTAGGCCAAATCTTCAACTGGAAAGTCATAGAGCAGCACGAGCTCTAAGCAATGAACGGTGGAGATGGGTTTTCGTCGACCATAGGAGGCGTTTAGAGGCCACGTTCGTGAGCGTTTACGCATGATTTTCTGCGCATGCGGGGAGGCCGAGCTGGGTGAGCCTTGGGCCGAAGGAAGGTGGCGCGAAGGGCTTTGACGTGGGCTAGGTTGATCTTGTTCTCGGCGATGGTAGGAAGTGCGGTTCGTAACCCTAATCGTGGAACGATGAGTTGTTTATTTCCTGGAAACAATCAAATTTGGGAAGATGAGGATGTGCGGCTTTGATCTCGAGTTCTGATTGTGCGGCCGTGATTTGTATATGGTAAATATAAAAAAAAGGGAAAATTGTTTTATAAACTATACTAAATGTTTAAAATAACATATCTTTCACATACTGTATCAGAATTCAACGAAACAGGTAGCGTCGGAATCGCAGCGACGAGCAGGCCGCTATGGTGTAGATCTGAAAGCGTTTGGAGCTAGCGAGAATTTTAGGTTAAATCGAACACAGTTCAATTTAATTTAAAATTTCAAACGCTCGTCGAAAATTCAAGGTGAGTTAATCTCACTTACATCTGGATACTAGGTAATTTAAATAACTAATATTTAAATGTTTGATTAGTTGATTAGATAAATATGATAATTATTATCAAACTGAATTGATATTTATTAGTTGTGTTAATATCTGTGGATGCAGGGAAACAGGTTGGAGGGATCCAACCTGATTCCTCACAAATGGAAATTTAATTATATTCTTTGGTATGTCTCATTTATATCCTGTGATAAATTGATTTAGATCTTGTTATACTATGATAGATTAATTGAAAATTAAATTGTGTTGTGCTATGATTGGGTGAATACAACCTGGGAATTTTAAATATAAATAAGATAAATTGGGTTTAACAGAAATAAAAGAAATTCTTAAGTAAAGAATTTAAAAGGAATTAAATTCAAGAAAAGGGCAGAAAATTCAAAGTGTTTGAAAATTGTGATTTAAAGGGAAATGTGAATTGTTTAAAATAATAGCGAGATTTATTTTTAAAAGATGGGAAGTGTTCTTTTTCTTGGAAACTTTAGTATGTTTTAAAGAAAGCTTTCAAATATAAATGGGCAGTTTAAAATGTGTTTAGAATATTTTGGAAAGAACTATTATTTAATTGTTTAAAGTGTAATTAAACATTTATGTAAGTGATTATGGTATTTAATTATTTTAAAAGTAAAGTAGTATTAAGTGTTCAAAAAGGAAATTATAATATAAATATTTAATTTAATAACTTTATTTTAAAGGTTAATTTGACTTAAAGTACTTAGAAAACCTCCATATATTTCCTTAAGTATTATTTTCAATTAAATAATTTCTAGAAGCTTTATTTTAAATATTTTGAACACATATTTTGAAAATGATTTCCAGGAAATAAAAATGTGTTTAAAAATAAAGGAGTTTATTTTTTTAAGTATGGAAAGGGATTTACGGGATGAACGTAAAATTGAATTGGGGTAAATCGTATTGGATTGATAAAAGAATTCTTTGGGTTATCCTAAAATGGAAGTGTATTTCCCTGAAAGCCAAGTTCGTTTTTAAAGTAGATTTTTGAATGGTTAGAAGTTTTAAAGTTGTATTAAAAGATGTTTCCAAGAAAATCATTTAAGTGGTAAGAATTTTAAAGGTGAACATTTATCAAATTAGTTATAGAAGTAATTATTTTAAAGGGGTAATTAGTATTATGTTTTAAAGGATATTATTAATATTTATACTTTATAAAATGGTTTTAAATTAAAGATAATCAATTAAAGTATTATTTGAAACCTGTATAGGATTTCATAACTTTATTTTAAAATTTAGTATGACTTAACTTTATTTTGAAGAAAATAGTTTATATTTGATAAGCTGTTTTATTCGAAATATTTTTAAAGGTGTGTGTGTGTATATATATATATATATATATATATATATATATATATATTAGATTAGGTATGTAAGAAGTTTTAATATAAATGTTTTAATGTATTTTCAAGAATAAAGAATTCAAATTATTTTAAATATTAAGTATGGGTACTTGGTTGTTTTCAGAGGAAGTAAAGAGTTGAGAATTTACTCCATGAGAAGAGTTGGGTTTGAAAACTGTTTTCAAAAGGACTTGAGAATGGAAACATATCTTGCAAAGATATTTCTTTTGAGGAAAATAAATAATGTGGGAAATTATTTATTGTTTGATGGATGTTTGTGAATGTTAATTGATAGTTAAATCACCGACTATCAATATTGGACAAATGCGTTGATCATTTCGAAGAGACCGGGATCGGGATTTATTTCTCGAAAATTACTTCGATCCGGTTTGTACATTTTCGTAGGAAAAACGAGTTCGGAGTCGAAGATGGAGCAGTGAAGTGCAAGGGCTAGTCGCTATTAATCATGAGGATATTTCCAAAATGGGTGTAGTAGGAGTAGTGCCTTCGGTCCCGTTCGAACCCGGGACGGACTTGTATGGACGGATGCTTTCGGAACATCGTCAGGTGAACGATGGACATTCTAAGTGAAACGTGATAAAAGGCAATGCTTAGCCTCAAGCCTCATTAACCGGGAATGACTGAAAATCAGGGGTTATGCAGCAAGGCTAGGTGGGTAGCACCCATTCAGGGTGAGGTCATCCCTGTCTAGATGTCCCTTTTATTTCGGCTTAGTAGTGCGGTTGCTGATCCCAACCGTGGGGTGATCTTACTCGGCATTATCCAGTAAGGGGTAGTCCCGGCCTTGTGTTGCAAGGGATCAGGAGTGGTCCTCGATACACTGATCTAGACCAGTTACTGTGATAGGTGGTACCCCAGTGCCTAGTCATTAGTTGGAAATCCATACTCCCTACGCGCCTTTTACGAGTTTTGTTTGTATTACCCACTCTGTGGCTAGTAGCTGGAATTTAATAGATGTAACAATTTCGACTATTTTATAAGTATTTGTATATAGACCCTATTATAATATCAGAGGATTTTTATAATAAGTGTTTTAGCTATCGTAAGGTAAAAACCCGACATGTTTATTTGTGGCGTGGTTTTACGAGATACTTTTGTTTTCAAAGGGATTTTTGAAACTTTAATAATCAAATTGGGTGTATTTTTATTAGCTGGTATTCCAGACTGACTCGGGTGTTATTTCATTATAATGCTCGGGTTAGACCGAGTATTATATGTTCAGGGTTGGATGGATGCTATGGAGCAGGAGAGGAGCTGGAGTCCGAGACGTATTATCTGTACTTGTATATATCCGCTGCTGTGATTGTTTGAGATTATTTGACTGGTAAATGTTGTTTGTTTAAGATACTCTGATGATATATTGTATAAAACAGATATACTTTTCATTTTGTGTAAAGAACTGATGTTATCTATTATATTTTATTTCGCTGCGATGGTTAGATTCTAATATTGTTTAGTTCCTTCTTCTTCTACCTTCTTTTTTTTCCTCAACAATCTGTCTTTTTCAGCACTTGATCGTCAACATATCATAATGTGAGGTATTTTGTGTCGATCTTCGAGGGTCGAGAAGGGCGGGTCGTCACAAATTGGGTGCTACCCACTTAGCCTTGCTGCATCTTCCTTGCTTTTTAGTCATTTCCGATTGATGAGGCTAAAGGCTATGATTACCTTTTTAAGGAATTTTCATTTAGAATTCTCATTGTCCTCCAATGACAATGTACTGATAGCATTCATCCATACAAGTCCGTTCTGGGTCCGAACGGAACCGAAGGCACTACTCCTACTACATCCATTTTGGAATAATCCTCAGGATTAGTAGCGATTAGCCATTGCACTTCACAGCCCCATCTTCGACTCCATGCTCTTGTTTTCACATTGAAAACGTACTCATTGGACCAGAGTGTTTTCCGGATAGCTTATCCGATCCTGATCTCTTCGAAACAACGTCGACATTTTTCTGATAAGCTCAACCCCGGTTCTTTAGGAAATAAACAGATGAAATAAGATCATAAATCACCTCCTAACCATTAGTGGACGAATTTACTTATAAACATCCTAGAAGAACGAAACGAGTTTATACATACAATATAACACCTCGAATGGTAACTGTGCCATATAACCCCATATTTCTCCTAGATATTTCCAAAGTTATATTTTGGGTCCAGATTTAATAGTCGGTTATTTAACTATCAAATAAACAATCAATCAACCAAGTACTTCATTTTCCACTGAAAACACCAAGTCTTGTTTTTTATTTATTTTAATAAATTAAATCTCTTTATCCAAAATATATACCTACCTTGCCGAATTAAGTATATTCACAAAACTATTCTTTTCAAAAATATTTGAAAACCTTTAAAATAATCTGGAAAATACCACTATGGTATCAAACCATGGATTCATAGCTCAATGGTTACATCTCTATCCAAGAGAAATCCAAAACTTAACTGCAGGCTCTCACTGCCTCCGATTTCACCATGCGAGTATACTAATACTTCCAGAAAATTTTATTTAATAATTTTCAAAATAATACTTATGAAATTTCTATAATAATTTTACAAGTTAAATTTAGGCAAATATTCTTTAAATAAAAGTTATTTTAAAAAATAATATTATTAATACCGAATAATTATCCTTCAAATTCATCATACCGATTAAACTTCTAAATAATAATTAACTTACTATAAACTAACTTAATTAATATATATTTTAAATAATTTTAAAATAACTAAAGGATAAATTTTCTGAATTATCCTTTGACACTTTTAAAAATTACCCAGCTTAAAATTACCAATCCTTTCTTTTTAAAACAAATTCCATTACTCGATAAAATATATTTTCTTAATTTTCAATATAATCCGTCTAACATTTATAAATCTCTCTCGATTTATTTCCAGTTTAATTTATGTCCCAATTCCACAAATTCCCTTCCATATTTCAAAACAAATAAATCTATCATTTATTTTTAAACCTATTTACCCATCTCCATATAAATCCTCGCTATGAATCTATAATTTCCATTTATCCACTAATAATTACTTCGCTTTATTTATAAACCTTATTTATAACTTCTATAGTCTCATTTCCCATTTATAATGGCTTCACAATGCTTAATCGATTTTAAATCGATTTCTAATTTAAATTTCATTTTCAAATTAATTTTCCCAAAATAACCCAACTATATTCCAAAACCAACTAGATTCCGAGTCCACTTCCTTCTAACAATTAAAAGTCCTATTTAAAATCCAGTACAACAATTCCATATTTTATTTTCAAATTTTTCTTTTTTTCATTCTTCCAACTATTTAAATCTCAATTTAAAAAAATCCTTTTATACTTAAACAATATCGCTTAAGTTCTATTATCTAAAAACTCTTTTATTTACATTTATTCAAAAGCCTCTATTTGTTCCATATTCCGAAATTATTAAATAGAATTTTAAAATCAAACTATTTATTTCTCTCTAATTCATTTCTTTAAATTAAATTCAAATTTCACTATAAATATTTCTACTTCAAATTTTCCTTTTTATTTCTTTCCAAATTTTAAACATTTATCATTGGTATTTGAAATACCAAAATCTAATCAGTAATACCATAACATTCAAATAAATTCACATTCCACTATAATCTATCTCAAATTATTCAAAACAAATTATGTCACCGAATATGAAAATAATTTCAATATTTTTAAGAAATCCAATTGGATCCCTCCAACCTATTTCTCTGCATCCATAGATGTTAGCACAATAAAGAAATACCAATCCTATTTCGAGGAGTATATCGCGGTATAGAGGGTTTTCCGCTACTATGCGGGCCGCATAGGATCTCATCCGCTATATATATATTTATATATATTACTATATATAACATCACATTTAACTAATAAAATATATCAATTCAACCAATCAATCTCTAATTAATTTTAACCATTTAAAACTAATGGCAATAATTCAAAATTGAGGGAGATTAACCCACCTTTGATTTTTATTGTGGCTTTTCGCGTTCCGTTCCGATTAATTTGAACACACTTGAAATTATCTAAAAATTTCAGAAGCTCTAAATTGTCCTGATCCAATTCCTATATGTAGAATACGTTCTTACGAACGCAACCCAAAAAGTTGCATTCGATTCCGACCTAAAATGAGCGAGATATGACTTTTACAAGAGATTGAAATCTTTATTAACAATAACATAAATAAATTACCAATTAAATATCCATACCCAATCAAGAACTCTGCCGACCCATCCACTTTTTTTAATAAGATTCGGCCCACGGCCTTATTCATTTCTCCTCCTTTTTTCTAATCGACCCAACCCGCACAAGAGAAAAGAAAACTTGTCCGCCCCCAAATACCCTGCTCCTTCCCCCTGTACAAGATTCAAGCTCTAACCCAATATCCGCGTGCATGATTTCCAGTGATATAGCCATCCAGAACTCGAAATCAAAAATCCGACAACGCCGATCGACTTCACTCGTCAAACTACACTTGCTCGTCACCTTCGTTCCACCCCGCCATCCTCCTATCAAAACGCGACATAGCAACCATCCTCTGTAGCCGTACAAAGGATGCGACCCTCCCCAAGCGATTGCACGCTACCAAACCAACCCCCAAGAAGCTAAAACATCATGCGATCATGAATCAAATCCCTACTTTAACCCATTCAGCCTCAAACCTAGGAAAACCGAAACCCTAAATGAAAACTGCAACATCGATCACCAGAGGCTATGCTGCAACCCAGTCGAGCATACCGGATTAAAGACGACGACGAAATAGGAATTTAGAAACTGGTTGCACGATTTTTAGATTACTAATTTATGGGATATTAATTCTTGAATTCAGCGTGATTTTATTTTCCCTCTTTTTTTGTTTTACTGATGGCTCGGCTGTGATTTTCGAAAAAAGGGATAAATGTTTTTAGTGGCAGGGTGCAATGATTGAGTTGAAGGAGAGCATAGCTGATGTGAATAGATTTTGATTGGTCAACCTAAAAAATATTGTTTTAAAAATTTTAATTGTCTCGATTACATAACTCAAAATTTCAAATCATTATCGAGGCATGCTGCTAGGCGTTTATAATATTGTACCTCTATTCTAAACGAAATGGAAAAGGTTTCGAGTCCTAATTCGATCGTATGGAGAATATAGTTTTTTGGATCCAATTATTATATTAAATTTTCAATATAAATTTCAGCGCGTTTAAATCCCGTATGGCCAAACGATAACTCTAAATGTTATGAAATTTGAAATCCGATAATAATACACTATTACGGATCCAATGGAACTAGTTTCGTCGAAATCCGAGACCGTGCCCTCGTAAGGCTATTTTTAAATGTCAATTTAAACGATATATTTTTAAAACTGAACAAATCGCTTTTAAATTCCATTTTTAAAAGTTTTATTATCTTCATTATTATCAATATAAATTTTATAAGCCTTTAAATTATTTTTACACGCTTAAAAGTCCAGATTGCATATTTTTCCAATTTCCAATTGTTTAATTCAATAATTAAATTATCCAATAAATAGTTATATTTCAAATTCAAGTTAAAAATAAACTTTTAAGTGTTTAAAATCAATTAAATATTTCAGTTTCAAATATTCAAAATTCTGGGTTGTTACAGGGGTATTATAAGTGGGGACGTCCATGGATCATGTTGGGATCCATATATCCTATACCCGTGGCTTTGGGTCTGGTGTCTAACTTTAGGCTACGAGACATGCATCGAGCTTTGGCTACGTGATTCAAGAGTACAATTGATAACCGGAATTTTCCATTAGTTCCCAGCATGGCGGCCATATGAATTATCATATATCTTGAGCACACCGAGTGACAGTTAGTATTATTTGATGGTTGATATGCTTGTTATGGTTGCTTTACTAGCCACCTACCACTCTCAGGATGTCGTATGATGTAGGTATTGTGGATAGGGATACCTAGGCACCTCGATATTTTACTTAGTGTGGAGTAGCCCTTTATGATGTTGAAGAGTTGCATATTATCGATATTCTGTGCTGACTCTTAGGTTGTAGGGACATGTCAAGTATGATTTGTTTATCCTTTGTTCCATATACTATATCAATTTTTATAATATTTTGAACTTTTTATCGCTCACACCATACTGTTGTCTGATTCGAGCTTTTATATTTTTTTATAGTATTTTTGATCGCTCACACCATATTGTCTTACATATGAGGTATGGGTTGGTCATTACATATATAGTTGAGATAAATATATCAGTATTTTTTCAGTATTGAAAAGAATAAAGTGAGTTTGTAAATATATCTTTTGTAAAAGGTATTTTCTGAAGAAAAATTAAAAAGTGATTTTAATTAGTGATAGGATTAATTAAAGAGACTTAGTTGTTTCTTATGTGCTTAACCTTGCTGGGTTCACATATGAAATTAGATCTTTGATTTGGTTGTTTGTTTATTTGATAGTTAAATAGCCGATTATTACATCTTAGCCAGTTTTTAAACTATCGGTTGTCGGTTCGAAGAGGCCAGGATTAGATAAACATGAGTTATCCCAAAACTACTTCAAATTGACATAAGCATTCGAATTTAAGACATCTTTAACATGAGTTATACTGTCTAGGCTAATGATAGATGGCTACAGATTGATGTGTGTATATTATAGTTTTTTTTATAAGTATTTATGTACATCATATATTGCTCGTCAAGATATGAGAGTCTATTTTGCTTTTTCTTTCTTTCACCCCAACAATCTATCTTTTCGGTGCTTGGATGCTTAGCATGTGAATGCCGTGGATGTATTAGTGTCGACTTTTGAGGGTCGAAAGGGCGGTTTGTTAAAATAATTGAGTGTCTCAAATGTAGGTCAAAACTAGCTAATTTGTATTTTTAACTTAAACAATGAATTTTGAATGGTTATGCTCATTTTCGATCAGTTTGTTCGGTTGGTGAACTATCAGAGGGTATATAGTGGAAGTGTGTGGCGAATCTTTATTTTTTTAACCCTATATAAACTCTTCCAAAGCATCTTGTTTGTGTTTTATGAATGTTTAATTTTGTTGATATAATAAGTTAATATTAATTCTCAATTAAGTATAAGTTAATTATTTTATTTCAATAATTTCTAATTAATTAACACATTAATTTAATTCTTTATGTCACGACCCGAAATCCGGCGTTCGAAAATCGACATCCATACTTCACTCGTATTTGAATGACGCAGATTCGAACGTTGAACTCCAGTTCAGATGGAGCGTATAAAATATTAAGTACAACAACACAGCGGAAGAAAAACAATATATCATTCAAACACGATATTCGATACAACAATGATACAATTGAATATCAATAACGAAGATACAAGATACAAAAGCGGAAAGATAACACCAGCAACGGAACAATATCACCAATCCGATCTTCCAAAAGATAAAAAGAAAGTTAGAATCCAAAACTGCATTCCAATCCAATGCTCCACATATCTCTAATCCAATAAGCTCGAACCACCATCAAGTTGTATTAAGCAAGTTCGGTGCAGAATGTTGAAGAGAAGCATAAAACGATAGCCAAACTCCAAGAAAAGACTCCAAAGATTGCCAAATGCTACACCTACTAGTTGACTATCTGAAAATCTAACTCTAGGCCGCCCGTGTGGAAAATTGTGGGCGCCTAGAGTTTAGAAAGGAAACAATAAATTTCAGGTCAGTCATGGGACTGGTATGAGCAAACAAAAATAGTTGTTTTTAAACAAAGCAAACAAAAAGAATTTAAAACTAAAATCCGCAATGCTTTTTGGAAAATGAAACTACCATAAGGCCTCCCCGCACACACACAATGCAAGCGCATAATTGGAGGAGATTTCTCCTTATGATAGTCAAACATGCTTGATATGCAAAATCATTTTGATATTATTATTAGTGCATAGTGCAAAAAGCAATTTCAAAAGTATAATATTAATCTTAGCCAGCATAGGTACCATTATATTATGCCCGGTATAGCTACCACCTGAGGTGGCAGGTTATACAACTAAAACCGTACAGGGCGTGTATTGTTTCTTTGGATTTCCAATAAATGGTCAGGTTAAGGAATTTCCTAGGCCACATGGGTACGCCTCTGGAGGGATGCCCCGAGAACTTAACCAGCTCTCTGCCAACACAAGGTCGGGTTACCTCTGTAACTAGGTAACTACTACACGAGTATGCCATCACCCGGTCGTTACCAACCTTTATCCGAGAGCTCTCAACACCAACCACAAAGCAATAAGTTTGTAGCAACTACATAGGTTAAATATCTGGGCTCCATACCATGATATCACCTTTTATCCAGAAGGAAATGGACATACCCTAAAGGGCGCTACCCCCAATAACGTTGCCGTATCTTTCCTGTTTAGACCATTCCGGTTTGTGAGGTCCGACGAGGTCACGTCCACAAAGCTACGCTTTTCACAAAAGCCATGCTATGATCAACAAATAATCAGCAGCACTTAGCATGCCATATTACCAAATTGGGAATGTATCACTAGTAACCATCAACTACATAACCTCTGAGCTCGTAGGTCTCAGAGAAGGGTGTTAAGCTAAGAGAATAAATTCTCCGCCACTAAACAGAAATGTATATGATAGAAACCAGCTTTACATCTCAAAGTGTAATGTCAGACATACATCCGTACAAGTCTTTCTTGGTTCGAACAGAACTGAAGGCGCTTCCAAAGAAGCCCTTGCGAATTCGGATAATCCCTAATCATGTCCGGACTCCCCATCACAAAGGGTAATCAAATCTCTATACTGGGCCATTCGGTGCAGAGACATTCAATAGGTAATCCTTTCGCATTTGAAAATACCCGATCTTCACCACCGGTCTTCAAATGCAATCCATAATGTCGTATCATTATTCAAAATGGGTTATATGACATAATGTCCTCTCCCGGACAAACCGAATAATGAGCACTTAATTTTTGAAAACATATGGATATATGGGACCTTAGTTAAGTCACAACTTAAACCCAAAACCTTTTCTTCAAATGGTTTAAACAAATTCCACTTCAATCATTTAAATAAAAGATTCACCCTTTAAAAATCACTTTTCAAATTGAAACAAAGTTTCACAATCTTTCACAAAGATTCATTCATAGCTTTCAAAATAATTCCATTTCAAATTTGAAATCTTTTTAACAAAACCCGAAATGCTTTCGTTATATGAAAACTATTATCATTTGAAAACAAATACTTCTTTGTTTCAGGAAAATCCGATTAAATATGCACAAGTTAAAGTTCTTCAAATATAAACTTGGGTTAAATTTAAATTCCCAAAATACTACTTTTAAAATACTTCAAAAATGGTTTAAAATCCATATATATATACTTATATAACTAGTATTACCTTTCCAAACCATAATTTCCAAAATTATAACATATATTCATAGAACTCAAGTTCAAATCTTGAAATCAAATTTAAATCAAACTATTTAAATTTCAAAACTTTAATAAGTTACTCAAAATAATTTTTATCTTTATAAACTCCTTTTCAAAAGCTTTTCATATTTAACTCAATTCCAATTCCAAACATTTTTGGATTCAAAATTCAACTTTTAAAACCATTTCATCGTTTGAATGAAATAGTATTAAATTCAAATACTTGTGACTTAACCGAATCCTCATGTAATCCATATTTTTGTGTGTATAGTGTAGTCCAGGGGTTTTACACAATAGTGAAACATCATTAATCATCACAATCCAAACACAGCAATATCGATAAGCGGTATAATCCTATAGTGCTTATCTTCATTAACAGATTCACAGATAAACAATATAAATTCGTCACAGATAAATAAATTACATTCATCACAGCTCGAATCAAAATAATTCATATCACAAAGCATCACACATCAGGGATATCAAACAATCCAAAGCATTCCATACAATCCAAACACCATAAGTAAGATAAATTAATCATCTGATTAATTTAAACCAGATTAGTTACTTATGAATAAATTCCTAATCCTGGTTAATTAACATTAATTAATTACAAACCATATTTAATTAATTATCCTTTAATCACTTATTAATTAAACTTTAATGATAAATTAATTAACCTTTAATTATTAAATAATTAACCTTTAATTATTTAATTATCCTTTAATTAACTAATTACATTAATTAATTAATCCTTAATTAATTATCATTTAATTAATTATTCTTAATTAATTATAATAAGTGATTATCCTTAATCAATTTCATTAATTAATTAACCTTAATTATTAATCAATTTTCTTAATTACTTTCATTAAGTAATTATCTTAAGTAACTAATTACCCTTTTATCATCAATTAAGAAATTGATTAATTATTCTTTAATTACTAAAGATTTCATCAATTAAAAGATAAACCATTTATCTTTATTATTTTTAATTATCATTTAATCCTTATTTAATAATCTTTTGGAAATAGATCATCATCAATACATTAATTAACTTAAAATCTTTAAGTTAGATTAAGGAATATAAAACATTTCATTTTCCCAATTATTCACTTAATTACAAAAATTAAGTTTATAAACTTTAAAACCAAAAGTTATATAGATTAAAACACTTTTAACTTAATAAATTTGAAATAATTTATTTTAAACCTTTTGACCAATTCGAACTTAGATAATATTTATTATTTACCAAAAGAACTGGTTTTAGCCAAATTGTTTTAAATAAAACTTGATTTGTTTTAAAAGTTAAAAACTGCTTTATATCAAATTTCCAGATCCGAGGTAATCTTCAAAAAACCCGAGACCAACCCCGAGTTAACCCATATCTTCTTTTCCCCTGAGTAAATTCATGAAATTCTTCAAGTTGAACCCGAGACAACTGCTTCTTCCCTAAAGCATATATACGAACCCATATACATGATATACGTGCACATGCATGATCGCCTGAGCGATCGTCGACCATCGCCGTGGTCATCCTTACATCCCCGATGATCTCCCCGATCACCAAAACCACTCAAATCCCTTCGACGACTATGAATTCGAATTTGAGCAAGATAGCCGACCACCTGAAACAAACCAACCACTGGAAAACTCCACGCCATGCCACCTCCAGACATCTGGATCGCTGGCACCTCGTCTAGAGCCTTGCCACTCAACCACGAACCTATCCCCTTGGTGCGATCCTCTCAAGGACCGACGGCGATGCGGCGATCAAATTTCCGATACTAACTAAAATCTAGGCTTCAACCCTACTATCACTTCAACCAGCCATCGCATCAGCTTAGAATTCAAGCGAGCAATTTTTTGATGATCTCCTATCCTCTAGCCATCTCCAGTATCAACCCCGCCACCAAATTTATTGTCGATCACTGGAATTTGACAAAATGTCAATTCCGTTCAACTTTAAATATCCTAATAATTTTCATCCTAAAAATCCTGAATTGATTACCTAAATTCATGATTCAGTAATATGAATCTGCTCATATTATCCAAACTTAATTTCGAGATGATTAAATTTTAACATATAAATGTTTATCCCTATCATTTTCTATTTTTGAAAATAACTACTTAATAAATATTCATGAAATTATTTTTAAGGTTGATATTGCATTGTTACAATCCTTTTTCATTTAGAAATCATCACCTGAAACAAATTGTATAAAGAGATGTGGATTTTTTTCTTATGTTATTGAATCTGTACATAACAGAGATGCAAATATTCATATGCACATATCTATGTACATTTATGTATATGCAAGCAGAATTCACATCATATTTCCAAAGATGACCACATGCAATATATATTTCAACTGATTTAAGATTTTAAGCTAGAAGTTTGCTCACCTTTCTTCCAAAAGAAACAGGGCCTGGAAAAAGAATTCTGGAAGTGTTTTAATTTTTTTTTCTGCCACTTGATCCTGATCTTTAAATTGCTTCTGTTGAATTTTTAGTTTGAGATCAGGTTTTGATTGAAAGCTTTCAGGTTTGAGTAGAATTTTGATCAAGTTTGAGTTGAATCAGTTGCTTTAGTATTTTAAATTTTGATTTAATGTCTGTTGCATGCTTTGATTTCCAGATTTTAACTTGAATCAATTTTCATTTGCTTTAGGTTGAGATACTTCAGATCTGATTTTTTGTTAAATTGATTCTTTAAATGCTTTGCTTAGGTTTTATTTGTTTGCTTTTCAGTTCTGATTTTTTTTCTTTTGATCTGCAGTTTTATTTCAGGTTTGAAAAAACTGAGAATAGCTTGGTTATTTTCTCTTATACATGTTTATGTGATTCTCAAATTAAAAGAATTTTGTGAGATGCCACTTGTTAACTATAGATTATTAAAACCTTACACTTGTAATTACATGTAGTCTCATCCTTACAAATGTTAAAATGAAAACAATTTGTTTTTAAACCCTTTGTTAAACTTTTATTTAATTTATATTTTAAACCCTTTCTTTTATAAATTACTTAATTTTATATTTACATATGTTTATGTAATACATTTTCTATTTAGTTTAAACATATACATAACTAAATTTATTTCAAATATAAAAGAAGAGTGTTTTAAACTTTTTATTAATTTAAGCAAATCATACTTAGTTATGTTTTATATCTAAACTTTTATATATTTCTATTACTTTAAATCAATGCATTTCTTTATATCTATATATTTATAACTTTTAAGGAAACTGATTTTAAAATCTAATTATGCTTTAAATAAATAAACACCATATGTATATTATAACAAATTTTAAAATATAATGTTTTCAAATCTAATACAATTTTTTAAAATAAATATTTTTAGATTTTCAAATTTAAATTTTATTTAAAATCGATTCATATACATATATAAACAAACAAATATCTTATTTAATTTGGAAAAATTCAAATTTATTCACAATTTAATCCAAAATTTTATTTTAATCACTAAATTTAATTTGGCTCAAAACCGGGATCGTTACAGATTCCCCCTTACGAAAATTTCGTCCCTGAAATTTGCTAGATAGGGAGACAACAAAAAAAATAGATGGAGAAATGAAATGACCCTGACTCGACCTTCAAAAGCCGACATCGAATACATCACCCATATTCGAATGCCGCAGATCCAAACGTCGAATCTGGTTCGCCAGAGCTTGTAGCACATTAAGTATAACAACATAGCGGAAGAAAAATGAATATCATTGATACAACAATGAATACAATATCTGATACAATATGATACAACAGATCCAAAAATATCAGAACAGAATACAACAGCTGAACAAATAGCAGCGGACAAATTGCATCGAAAGACAGAAGAGTCCCCAAAAGAATCCAACTCCATACTGCAACTGCAACTCCATCTCCAAACCAAAGATAGCTCGAACCATCGTCACGATGCAATAAGCAAACTAGGTACTCCAGAATGAAGCAAATGTGATCGCCAAGATCCAAAGGCTTCAAAGATATCGAATTTACATCCACTAGCTGATTATCTGAAAATCTAACTCTAAACTGCCCATGTGGAAAATTGTGGGCACCCAGAGTTTAGGAAGGGAACAATAAACTCCAGGTTAGTCATGGGACTAGTGTGCGCAAACGAAAATAGTTTTCTTTAAACAAAAGCAAAACAAAAGAATTTAAAAGTAATCTGCAATGCTTTTTGGAAAATGAAATGACCATAAGGCCTCCCGGCACACACACAATGCAATCGCACACTTGGGGGAGATTTCTCCTTATGATAGTCAAACATGATTGATACGCAAAATCCTTTTTGATATTATTATTAGTGCATAGTTGAAAACATTTGCAAGTATAATATTAATCTTAGCCAGCATACATACCATTATAGTATGGCTATTATAGCTACCATATTAGATGGTAGGTTCTACAGTTAAAACCGTACAAGGCAGTATTGGTGAAAGGATTTTCAACAAATGGTCAGGCATGGTCAGGCAAAGGAACTTCCTGGGCCACATGGGTACGCCTCTGGAGGGACGTCCTGAGAACTTAACCAGCTCTCTACAACCACAAGGCCATGTTACCTCTGTAACCAGGTAACTAACTATCACGATTATGTCATCCCCCGGCCATAACCAACCTTTATCCGAGAGCTCTCAACCAACAACCACAAAGACATAGATTTGCAGCAACCACATAGGTTAAGTATCTGGCTCCATACCATGATACCACCTCCATCCTGTAACAACCCCAGTTTTGAGTTAAATTTGAATTGGTAATTTATTTAAATTTTTGGGGATAAATTTGAATTAAAATAGCAATTAACATAATTTCTAGATTAAGTTGTGGATTTATTTGATTGTTTTTTCAAATAAAACAAGATATTTTTTTATTTATTTTATAGGTATATAAATTGATTTTTAACATAGAATTTGGATTTGAGATTCAAAATAGATTTTGAAAATAAATTGATTTTGGATTTGAAATTCAAATATAAATGTGTTGAAAAATATATTGGATTTAAAACTATATTTTAAAATTAATAAGAATTTGTTTTCTAATTTTAATATACATATAATTTTAAAGTTGTATTTTGAATTAAATACAAATGATTTTTAAAACAATTCTTTAAAAGTTAAATTCTATAATATACATATGTGTGTTGATTTTATATATATATATATATATATATATATATATATATATATATATATATTAGTTGATTTTAAATTTGACTTCCAAAAATTTAATTTGAATTTGAATTTAATTTTAAATTTCAAAAGATAGACATTTTAAAAATATTTTGATAAGCTTTTATTTATATATAATTAGTTTTATTACATTTTCTTTAAAAAGAAATTCTTATATACATTTACATAAGAATAAATAAATTAAGTAAATAGCCTTTTCTTAACATTTAAAAATAAATAAAGATTACTTAATTACAACTGTTAACATATTTAGACTTCGTATAACAAGTGTAAATTAATAATCAACTAAAGGTGACAAATGTTAAATCTAAAGACAATTGTCACCATTTGGTTTAATTTTTCTTTTATTTTTTTATTTTTTAAATCAATTTAGCCCTTATATAAACACATTGTTTTCTCATTCTTCATTTTCTTTTCTTCAATTCAAAAACTAAGAAAATCATAATTTGCAAATTCATTCTTCAACCTTTCAACCTGTAAAAGATTTCTCAAACCAAATTTCTCAAAATAAAATCAGTAATCAAAATCCTTTCACAAACCAGAAAATTTATCAAAATAAAATCCTCTAAAAAATAATCTAAAAATCGGCCTCCTCCAACCAAAATTTATCAAACAACAAAGCCTGAACTCATTTTTTTCAATCTGTAATCATCTTCAAACCAGAAAATCATGTTCAAAATCAAAACATGTTCATTTCCTAAAGCCTGTTCTTTGCAAGCCTGAGAATTCATCAAAGCATGTTCAAGTAATCATCTCTGTTTTTAAAAGCAATCTGTAATCAAGAGCCTGCAAACATTTTTCTTCAATCTGGAATCAAAGCCTATATGCAAGTTCTTAAATCAAAGAAACACTTACAACTATTCAAGTTTCAAAATCAGAAGCATATTACTTCAGAAACTCAGAGTTTAAAGTTCAAAAGCTTTTCAAAATAGAAATGAGCCTCTGTTCATTTGTGATAGGTAAGTAACATTCTTTCTAAAAGCTTAAATATTTGAATAATTTGGTTGCATGTTAATTTTCTGAAATGAATATGTATTGTGTATATAAGTGAAATCTGTTGTGTGTATGTCAATGTATATGGGTACATGCCTGAACAAATCTGTTCCCAGTTTCAAAATTCAGTATTTGATTTAAAATACTCTATCTCTTGATCTAGTCATTTTTAGGATTTAGTATTTAAAAAAAATTGTTTGTTTTATCAATGATTAAAGTTTAAAATTTTATTTAGGTTAAAATAAATTTGGAATTGCTTTGGAAATAAAAATGAACAGGAAAGTTTGGGTCTGTGTAAAATTAAAATATCTTAACTTAGCCATTCAGGGATGTAAAATGAATTCTTATCCTGAAACATGATTTTAAAACTAAAATCATAATTTTTAGTGGTGGGATAAATAAGCAGTTTTAGTTTGACCAGAAATGGGTATTTGTAGGGTTTCTGATGATCTCAATGGTCTGGGAGGTCGGGGTTCCTTATGGTGGTAGTAGGATGATCGAAGATGATGGGAACATTGTCAGAATGGAAATATAGTGGTTGGGAAGGCGGCAGTGTTTGATTTTGATCTGTAAAACTAGTTTTGGCAAGGTTGTGTTATTTTGATCATCACGACACCTTTGGATTTTCGAGTTCAACAGAACTCTGGGGATCAGATTAGCTACATTATAGCATGATAGGGGGTTCTGGCTTTGCGTTTGGTGCCGAATAGGAGACTCTTACCCCTACATGTCCTTAGGGAGGGGTTGGCTAAACGGTTAGCTTGAGTGTCGAAAGGCTGGCCGTAAAAGAAAGAGCAGGGTACCATTATATGCCACGGCGGGGCTGGGATGATTGAAAAGCCTACCAGTCGAGAGTGGCCGTTGTCGATGGTTGAAAAGCCTAGACCGTTACATCTTGGTATCAGAGCTGAAGGTTGAACTTTAGCTCAGGAGTATAACACATTTGGTAGCTCATTGGAGATAGGGTGAAGTATACCCTAGAATGAGTATCCCTAAGATATCCGTCTGTATGCCTCAGTAAATTCTCTTGTTATCCACTGATAGTGAGTATGGGTGCAAGAAGAGGACGAGATTGGGGACATGGAAATACGACTGTAAATGGTCGATACCCTGTAACAACAAGGAAAAGAAAATCTTTCTCTATCAACCTCTTTTGTTCATCATCAAGTTTCAATTCTTTAATAGTTCCTAGCATCTCCAGGGAGAAGCTTTAGAGAGAGATCATTATTTTGGCTGAGTCAAAGAATGAGTTGGCATGGGACATAAACACCAAATAGGTCAGAATTGTTTGCTTTGGATACTTGGTTGATATGTATACTTTGTTAAAAATAAAGTTTTTGGATTGTCCCCTGCTTTCAAATTTCGAGGACAATTTTTTTTTAAGGAGGGGAATCTGTAACGACCCCAGTTTTGAGTTAAATTTGAATTGGCAATTTATTTAAATTTTTGGGGATAAATTGGAACTAAATTAGTAGACATAATTTTTGGATTAATTTGTGGATTAATTTGATTGTTTTTCCAAATAAAACAAGATATTTATTTATTTATTTTATAGCTATATAAATGGATTTTTAAAATAAAATTTGATTTGAGAATCAAAATAGATATTGAAAATAAATTGATTTTGGATTTGAAATTACAATATAAATGTGTTGAAAAATATATTGGATTTAAAACTATATTTTAACATTAATAAGAATTTGTTTTCTAATTTTAATATACATATAATTTTAAAGTTATATTTTGAATTAAATACAAATGATTTGCAAAACAATTGTTTAAAAGTTAAATTCTATAATATACATTTGTGTGTTGATTATATATATGTATATATATATATATATAAGTTGATTTTAAATTTGACTTTCATATTTAATTTGAATTTGAAGTTGAATTTAATTTTAAATTTCAAAAGATAGACATTTTAAAAATATTTGGACAAGCTTTTATTTATACATAAATAGTTTTATTACATTTTCTTTAAAAAGAAATTCATATATACATTTACATAAGAATAAATAAATTAAGTAAAAGCTTTTTATTAACATTTAAAAATAAATAAATATTACTTAATTACAAGTGTTAACATATTCGGGTTTCATATAACAAGTGTAAATTAATAATCAACTTAAGATGACAAATGTTAAATCTTAAAACAAGTGTCACCATTTGGTTAATTTTTTTTAATCGATTTAGCCCTTATATAAACACATTGTTTCTCATTCTTCATTTTCTTTTCTTTTCATCAATTCAAAAACTAAGAAAATCATAATTTGAAAATTCATTCTTCAACCTTTCAACCTGTAAAAGATTTCTCAAACCAAATTTCTCAAAATAAAATCAGTAATCAAAATCCTTTCACAAACCATAAAATTTGTCAAAATCAAATCCTCTCAAAAACAATCTGAAAATCACCCTCCTCAAACCACAATTTATCAAACAACGAAGCCTGAACTCATTTTTTCAATCTGTAATCATCTTCAAACCAGAAAATCATGTTCAAAATCAAAACCTATTCATTTCCTAATGCCTGTTTTTTGCAAGCCTGAGAATTCATCAAAGCATGTTCAAGTAATCATCTATATTTTTAAAAGCAATCTGTAATCAAGAGCCTGCAAACATTTTTCTTCAATCTCGAATCAATGCCTACATGCAATTTCTTAAATCAAAGAAACACTTTACAGCTATTCAAGTTTTAAAATCAGAAGCTTCTTATTTCAGCAACTCAAAGTTTAAAGTTCAAAAGCTTTTCAAAATAGAAATGAAGCCTCTCTTCATTTGTGACAGATGAGTAACATTCTTTTTAAAAGCTTAAATATTTGAATAATTTGGTCGCATGCTAGTTTTCTGAAATGAATATGTATTGTGTGTATATATATAAGTGAAATCTGCTGTGTATATGTAAATGTATATGGGTACATGCAGAACAACTCTATTCCAAGTTTCAAAACTTAGTATTTGATTTAAAATACTCGATCTCTTGATCTAGTCATTTTTAGGATTTAGTGTTTATACAAAATTTGTGTTGAGTCACAGCTTCTATGAAGATTTTGATTGCTGACAACAATATTAAAGCGATCGACAAATCAAGACCTACATATGGTACTCTAGATTATAGGTTGATTATTTGATGTTATAATAGTAATAAAATTGTCAAAATCTATCCTCAAATAATCATGCACAAAATATAATATATATATATACACATTTATATAGGTTGTGCACTTTATTGTGCAACTTAACAGAGACCGGTCGACCGGTCCAAAAATGAACGGTCGACCGTTCCTGTTGAATGTGCACAATAAACGTGCACACATGCACATAACGACTATATTTTTAAAAACCTGTCTACCGGTTAGTTTTTGACCTGTCGACCGTTTTTAAACAGAGAGCAACTTCTTCCAAAAGACACATCTTTCTTCAATGGTTGCGTCTCTTCTTCTTCATCAATGATCATAACTTTTGACTGCAACTTTTCACCAAGGGTTATAACTATTTTCTCTCTATAAATACACATCAATATCATTGATTAAAACAACAAGTTTTATTAAGATTATATATGCTCTCTATCTATTCTCTGAATTCACTTGCATTCAAAAAGCTCTAAACTACTTTCATTCCTTATTGAATCATTGACACTATCTCATATATTTTGATTCAATAAGCAATATAAATTCCATAATCTTCACAAACATCATTCACAATTTGAGGATAAGATTATAGGAAGAGTGTACTACAAGTGACAAATCCGTGTTTACAAGAGCACAAGTTGTCAACAACAATTGTAATTGTTTTTGTTGAAGTCCTCGGTATTGTAAGAGGCAAGTGTTGAAGTCCTCAGTGTTGTAGAGGCGTGAAATCCCGTTCGGCTGTTCGGGTAATTGTAAACCTGTTCCTCCGGGTGAAGCGAGGTTGTAATTAGTGAAAATCCAGATAGTAGTCTGGGACTGGACGTAGGACGGAGCTCCGAACCAGTATAAAAATCTCTGGTGTGATTTTTCTATTTTCTATTTACAATGCTATTATCATCTATTTCTGCATTTGTATTGTAATCCATATTACACGATCCGTGTATACTATACTAGCACGTACACCGCCCCCAGCATTTTCAATTGGTATCAGAGCCAGGTTATCATATAACCGTAACACAGTTATTTGATATATTCTTGTAATATGGCAAATAACGCAAGTACTAGCACTCAAAACACCACTTACACGGAAGGTCAATCGACACAAAGACCTCCATTTTTCAATGGTCTTAACTATAGTTATTGGGCAACACGTATGTCATTCTTTATGCAATCAAGTAGCTATGATGCTTGGAATGCTACTCAAAGAGAAATAGTGAATCCAACAACTGATTATTCAGAATGGACTGTGGCTGAGAAAACGGCAGCAGCCGTAAATGCAAGAGCAATAAATATGTTGTTCTGTGCATTAGACCAAAATGAATATAACCGTGTTAGTATCTGCACTACTGCATATCAAATTTGGCAAACGCTAAAAATCACTCATGAAGGTACTAACAAGGTTAAACAAGCCAAAATAGCCATGCTGAAAAGTCAATTTCAAAATTTCAAAATGAAACCAAATGAAACAATCAATGACATGTATTCACGGTTTCAAACTATTCACCATGCACTTATTGGGTTAGGACAAAAGTATTCTGATTTTGATGTTGTTTCAACAGTCCTACATTCTCTGACTAATGAATGGGAAGGAAAAGTATTAGCAATTGAAGAAGCTAATGACCTTTCCGTCATGAAGCCAGATGAATTGATAGGAAATTTAATGTCCTATGAAGCAAATTTGCAGGCTAGAAAAGAACAGAAAGAAGAAAAGAAAAATGTAGCATTTCATGTTGAGAAAGATGAAAATGAATCAGATTCTGAAGATGAAGATTTGGCGTTCATTGCTAAAGGTTTCAAAAAATTCCTAAAATATCGAAAAGCCAGTCGCTACAATAAAAGGAAACCTGGATCAAATAAACCATCTTCATCTGCTATAGAATGTTTCAACTGCCATAAAAAGGGACACATGCAGAAGGATTGTCCAGAACAAAATAAAAAGTCAGAAAATGACAAATTCAAATATAAGAAGGACAAATCAAAGAAACGAGCCTTCTCAGTAACATGGGATGATTCAGAGTCATCTTCATCAGAAAGTGAAAGTGATTCGGAGAATGAACAAGCTAATGTTTGCTTTATGGCAACAGAAGATGAGGTACAAATTCCTACATTTGATGAATTACTTGATATTAATGCCGAATTGATAGTCAAATATAAAGACTTAAAACGTCAATTAAAAGTAGTCAAAGCAGATTTAAGTAGAGCAGAGTTTGAACGAGATATGTTAAAAGATGAGAAGAAAATATTAGAAGAAGAACTTGAAAATATTCAAGAACCATCATCTAATGTTGACTCTCAAATATCTCTTTTGAGTCAAGAAATAGAAGCTCAAAAAGAGAAAAATAATGCTCTCACTACTGAAAATCATGAACTTAAAGCAAAAGTCAAAATTCTAGACCTAGAAAAAGCTAGTTTACAAACAAAGTTTGATGACATTACTCAAAATGTTTCTAACTTTAACAAAGGTCGAGAAAATTTGACTAAAATCATTGAAAGTTCACAATCTATTTCAGATAAACAAGGTTTGGGATATAACAAACATGAAACTAAGAAACATCTTAGAAATAAAAGGAAGAAGAAAGTACAAAAAACTGAAGCTAAGAAAAATCTTAGTTTATTATATTTCAAACCAAAACCAGTTGTGAAATTTCAAAAGAGAAATGTCAAGACTATCAAAATATGGGTTCCTAAAACAAATAATAATTTGATTAGGAACAAATACATTCAGCAATTCATGAATAATGTACATTTTAATAACAATTATATATATAAAGGGGATACCGGACCCAAATGGGTTTGGACTCCTAAGACCTAACTCTTAGGACCCTATAAAAAGTGGGTACCATGAACTTAATTCTATGTTTGCAGGTCCCACTGAAGAAAAGAGGAAAGTGGATATTGGACAGTGGTTGCTCAAAGCATATGACGGGAGACAAGAGCTTACTAACAAATATTAAATACTCAGATGATGGCTCAGTCACTTTTGGAGACAATTCAAATGGTTATATCATCGGCAAAGGCGATGTGAGCAATTGTGGTACATCTAACTTACCTCTTATTACTAATGTCATGCTAGTTAGAAATTTAAAACACAATTTACTTAGTATTAGTCAGTTATGTGACAAGGGTTTTATAATTTCCTTTTCAAATAATAAGTGTAGTATTTTAGATAAAGACCATAATTTGGTTTTTGAAGGTTATAGAGACAGAAATATATATATTCTAAATATGAATATTAATCATAATTCAGATATGTGTCTTATGGCTAATAACAATGATCCATGGCTATGGCACAAACGTTTCTGTCATATAAACCTCAGAACTATTGACAAGCTAGCCAAAAACAATCTAGTTAGAGGACTACCCAAATGAGTTTTAAAGTTAACAACATTTGTGATGCATGTCAATTAGGAAAATTGACCAAATCATCGTTTAAATCCAAGAAAGTCATATCAACATTACAACCGCTTGAGTTACTGCACATGGATTTATTTGGACCTACTAGAGTTCAATCAATAAATCACAGTCAATATGTGCTTGTAATTGTTGATGATTTCTCTCGTTATACATGGACAATTTTCTTAAAAAATAAAAGTGATACTTTCGATCATTTCAAATCTTTCGTCAAAAGAATTCAAAAATCAAAAGGGATTAAAGTTAAAAATATAAGAAGTGATCATGGCGGAGAGTTTGAAAATAATGAATTTGAACATTTTTGTACAAAGAAAGGTATATATCATAATTTTTCGTTTCCCAGAACTCCACAACAGAACGGAGTAGTAGAACGAAAGAACCGAACTTTACAAGAATGTGCAAGAACATTATTAAATGGAACCACCTTACCAAAACACTTCTGGGCAGAAGCTGTTGCAACTGCCTGTTATGTTTTAAATCGTGTGTCCATAAGACCTCTTACCAAGAATACTCCTTATGAATTGTTTAACAAAAGAAAGCCCAAAATCTCATACTTCAAAGTTTTTGGTTCTAAGTGCTTTATTTTAAATACGAAAGACCAGCTTGGAAAATTCGATCCAAAAGCCGATGAAGGAATATTTGTCGGTTATTCGGAACGAAGTAAGGCCTATCGGATATTTAATAAACGAACCAAAACTATTGAAGAATCACTTCATGTCTCTTTTGATGAAATTTATCAGCATCCTCACACAATATCAGATGATGACGAATCAATAGTCATTGATAATCAAATCATCTCAAATACTGATTCTGACTCAGAAATAATTATTGAGAATACTCCTCAAATATGTGAATTACAATCACCACCAAGAATATTAAGAGACCATCCGGCCCAAAATATAATAGGTGAAATAACATCACATGTCAGAACAAGGAGTCAACTCAATCAAATGGGTCATGTCGCTTTTCTCTCAAATATCGAACCCAAGAATCCAAAAGAAGCTGCTATAGATGATTACTGGATCATTGCCATGCAGGAAGAACTAAATCAGTTTGAGCGCAATGACGTTTGGGAACTTGTTCTGAGACCAACTGATCAGTCAGTAATTGGTACTAAATGGGTCTATAAAAATAAGGCTGACGAACAAGGAAATATCACCAAAAATAAAGCAAGATTAGTAGCACAAGGATACAATCAGGAAGAAGGTATCGATTATGAAGAAACTTTTGCACCAGTTGCTCGACTAGAAGCTATTAGAATTCTATTATCTTTTGCTTGTTATCATAATTTCAAACTTTATCAGATGGATGTCAAAAGTGCTTTTCTCAATGGATTTATCAAAGAGAATGTCTATGTCGAACAACCACCTTTATTCGTACATGAAAAATATCCTGACCATGTGTTCAAACTTAAGAAAGCTCTGTATGGTTTAAAACAAGCACCTCGTGCTTGGTATGAACGATTACGTAGCTATCTTATTAATTCAGGATTTGAAATAGGCAAAGTCGATCAAACTTTGTTTATTAAACATTCTCGAAAAGATATTCTGGTTATCCAAATATATGTAGACGATATCATCTTTGGTTCAACAAACGAAAAACTCTGCAAGGAATTTGCAAGTATTATGACCAAAGAATTCGAAATGTCTCATATGGGAGAACTATCTTATTTTCTTGGACTTCAAATCAAACAACTTTCAAACGGTATTTTTATCAATCAAGAAAAATACTGTGAAAATCTTATCAAACGCTTCGGATTACAAAATACATCTGGTAAACCAACTCCTATGAGTACAACTACACATCTTGAAAAAGATGAAAGTGGTAAGAATGTTGACCAGAAATTATATCGAAGCATGATTGGTTCTCTTCTTTATCTTACAGCTAGTCGTCCAGATATATTAATGAGTGTTTGTTTATGTGCTCGTTTTCAAGCCGATCCAAAGGAATCACATTTACGAGCAGTGAAACGTATAATTCGTTATCTTAATAATACCAAAGATTTTGGTCTTTTCTATCCAAAAGAATGTCCATTTGAATTAGTATCATATAGTGATGCTGATTTTGGTGGCTCACGGACGGATAGAAAAAGTACAAGTGGTACGTGCCATTTTATTGGAAAATCACTTGTCTCTTGGTTTAGTAAGAAACAGAATTGTGCTTCACTATCAACATGTGAAGCTGAATATATATCAGCGGCTCTCGCTTGTACTCAAGTACTATATATGCAACAAACACTTCAAGATTTCGATATACATTTATCGAATTCTACTATATACTGTGATAACACGAGTGCAATAAATCTCTCTAAAAATCCAGTAAATCATTCTAGAACCAAACATATTGATATCCGTCATCATTTCCTTAGAGATAATATTGAAAAAGGTAATATACATCTTGAATATGTTCACATTGACAATCAAATAGCCGATATTTTCACTAAACCATTACTTGAATCTAGTTTTATTAAACTACGAAGAGAGCTTGGCTTAGTATCTCGGAAAGATCTAGAATAGAATAAGTAACCTTCAAACTTAGGCTATATATTTTTCAAATAATTCTTAAATTTCAGCCTATAACAAACTATACCTATTTTTATAACTTTTTTATGCATCATTGTTTTTGTTTACGGCTAATTATCTCTAACAAATCCTATCCTCAAGTTCATTGGCAAACTTTTTTCTATATAAACGTTTGAAAAATACACTTTCATTCATTCACCTTCTTGCTGAAAATTATAAATCATCTTAAACAAGCTATCATGGCACACATTTGTGACAAATGCGCAGAGGAATCTCATATTTCTATCACAAGCTCGGAGTCGGAGGAACAATACTCTCCGATTACACCGAAACAAAGGCCGGAATGCCCTCACCATTGTTTTCGCACACCTGGCCATACTCCAACATCCAAGCGTGCAAAGAAAGCACTATTCTGCTCTCCGCGCACGAAGGCGCAAATCGATGAAATTCATCACTACCAAAAGCATCAAATCGATCTTCAACGACAACTACATTATGGTCAAAACCTACTATACCATGAACAACAACGTACTTCAACTCGTTTATCCGCTTTAGAACGAATGGCTTCATTCTTCTGCGGTTCAAACAAACACGATGTTCATGAACCAATGCCGTCAAGACCATCGACTTCAACAACTCCAAACTCTTGGGATAAAAACTATAACGAGAATGAAGGAGCTCGATATAAGTGGAGTCCGTGGGCTAAACGCATTGAAAACGACAAGAATTCTAATAACAACTCACCTTCTCATTAGAATTCCATAATGTATATTATTTTGCTTTCATATATAATTCTTGTAATACAATATATTTTTGCAATAATAACATAATATATAATATATTCATTCAACTCGTTTTCAAAATTTTTGCCAAATTCTGCATTTTTGCACACAGAGCCAAACCGGTCGACAGCCTGAAATATGACCGGTCGACCGTTTTGCTCTCTGGTTGAAAACGATCGACCGGCAATACGCAGGCGGTCGACCGGTCGGCAGTTATTCCTTTTTTTTTATATACTTCACGTATATATTTTGCCACCAACCCTCTTTACTTTCTACTCTCTACTGAAAATTTCCCATTTCCAAACCCTAGTTCATATTCTCAAGCTTCACAAACTCTCAAATTCTCTTCAATGGCTCCTCCTCAGAAGAAATCAAAGAAAAGAGCAACATCAGAATCTTCTTCTCTTACTCTCTCTGCTAGAAAATGGCTAGAATCTCCGGTTGCAGTAACTAGATGGAATCAAATGACAAATTACAAGTTCCATCCGGGCTCATTCATCAAATTCGACGATTTCACTGCATACGGTATTCAAAGATTAGCAAATAGATCTCGTATCTCTCCTCTTATTGATTTCTCTGTAAATAGCGTACAAATTAATCATTTGATGATTAAGCTATTTTACGCGAATATGAATTTAGAGGAATATACACCGGATAATCCAAATGGAGTTATTTGGTCAGTAGTATGTGGCAAACGAATCTATCTCACTTATGATAGAATTGCTTCTATTTTGGGAATACCGAATAGAGGTGAAGAGTTTTCATCAACATTTTGTGAAGTTTTCACCCGGAATAGTACGAGTCATAAATTTATAGAAGATGATAGTAACGGCACCAAATCGATTGGGCTACGACCGACTGCAAGGTTGTTACACCATGTCCTAATGCACTCTCTATTTCCTCGATTAGGAAACTATGATGCCGTTTACAAAGAGAATTTCAAGGCTCTTTATGCTATCTACCATGATATCGAAATAAATTGGGTTCACATGATTTTCGATGAAATTCTTAACGTAAATAACTCTACTCGTCCACATTTCTTCTATAACGAGTATATTATGCGTATGTTGCTTGCATGTGGAGTCACACCCCCGGATTCGGCATATTCTACACCAAAGTATATTGACTCCACTACTATCAAACGGATGAAGCTTCCTCCTCCATATGTTCATATTATGCCTTTCGAACAATGGCAACAACGCGATACTCAAGAACAACAAGCTCCACCATCTCGTCGTCGTTCTGAAGATGTTAGATTATTGAAATCTAAATCATCTACAAGAGAATCTCTTGAAACCATCGCTCGGAATCAATTTTTACTTGAATCAAGACTAAAACGAATGGATTCGAAAATTGATAGACGATTCAATAAGGTAAAGTCATTCTTCGGCGCTATATGGGATGCTATATCATGTAGCACATCCGTCTCGACCCAACATCAAGACCCCGGAAAACGTCCGGCTCCTCCAACTTTTACTTGGTCGACATCCGAGGAATCCGGTGGTACAAGCGGACAAGGTCGTGGGGACAATGACGATGATGATGACGATGAAGATGACGACGACGACGACGACGATGATGATGATGATGATGAGGAAGAGATTCAGTCGGAATGAAGTTAGTTTGTTTTTCTTTTCATTTCTTTAAAAACATCTATGGCACTTGTACTAAATAGTGTCCATCTTTTTATTCGTAGTAGACTATGACTTGCATTGTACTTCATTAAAACATCCTGTGTTTGAATGTATGCATTGTTCTCTTTGGTTTATATTTTCTATTGTTTACTCCTTTTTGTCGATGACAAAGGGGGAGAAAGATTCTAATAATTGTTTGCAGGATGAAAGAAGCTAATAATTGTCTACAGGAAATCACATATTCAGGGGGAGATTCTATACTTGAGTTTTTATATTGTCATCAATCAAAAAGGGGGAGAATGTTGAGTCACAGCTTCTATGAAGATTTTGATTGCTGACAACAATATTAAAGCGATCGACAAATCAAGACCTACATATGGTACTCTAGATTATAGGTTGATTATTTGATGTTATAATAGTAATAAAATTGTCAAAATCTATCCTCAAATAATCATGCACAAAATATAATATATATATATACACATTTATATAGGTTGTGCACTTTATTGTGCAACTTAACAGAGACCGGTCGACCGGTCCAAAAATGAACGGTCGACCGTTCCTGTTGAATGTGCATAATAAACGTGCACATATGCACATAACGACTATATTTTTAAAAACCTGTCTACCGGTTAGTTTTTGACCTGTCGACCGTTTTTAAACAGAGAGCAACTTCTTCCAAAAGACACATCTTTCTTCAATGGTTGCGTCTCTTCTTCTTCATCAATGATCATAACTTTTGACTGCAACTTTTCACCAAGGGTTATAACTATTTTCTCTCTATAAATACACATCAATATCATTGATTAAAACAACAAGTTTTATTAAGATTATATATGCTCTCTATCTATTCTCTGAATTCACTTGCATTCAAAAAGCTCTAAACTACTTTCATTCCTTATTGAATCATTGACACTATCTCATATATTTTGATTCAATAAGCAATATAAATTCCATAATCTTCACAAACATCATTCACAATTTGAGGATAAGATTATAGGAAGAGTGTACTACAAGTGACAAATCCGTGTTTACAAGAGCACAAGTTGTCAACAACAATTGTAATTGTTTTTGTTGAAGTCCTCGGTATTGTAAGAGGCAAGTGTTGAAGTCCTCAGTGTTGTAGAGGCGTGAAATCCCGTTCGGCTGTTCGGGTAATTGTAAACCTGTTCCTCCGGGTGAAGCGAGGTTGTAATTAGTGAAAATCCAGATAGTAGTCTGGGACTGGACGTAGGACGGAGCTCCGAACCAGTATAAAAATCTCTGGTGTGATTTTTCTATTTTCTATTTACAATGCTATTATCATCTATTTCTGCATTTGTATTGTAATCCATATTACACGATCCGTGTATACTATACTAGCACGTACACCGCCCCCAGCATTTTCAATTTGTTTGTTTTATTAATGATTAAAGATCAAAATTTTATTTAGGTTAAAAAAATTTTGGAATTTCTCTGGAAATAAAAATGAACAGGAAAGTCTGGGTTTGTGTAAAATTAAAATATCTTAATTTAGCAATTCAGGGATGTAAACTGAATTCTTATCCTGAAACATGATTTTTAAAACTAAAATCATAATTTTTAGTGGTGGGATGAATGAGTAGTTATGGTTTGACCAGAAATGGGTATTTGAGTGGTTTCTAATGATCTCGATGGTCTGGGAGGTCGAGGTTCCTTCTGGTTGTAGTAGGATGATCGGTGATGATGGGAAAATTATCAGAATGGAAATCTAATGGTTGGGAAGGCGACGGTGTTTGATTTTGATCTGTAAACCTAGTTTTGGCAAGGTCGTGATATTTTGATCATCACGACACCTCTGGATGTTCGAGTTCAACAGAACTCTGGGGATCGATTGCTTGGACGTTGATGAGGGCTTGGCCGGAGGTGCTGACACTCCGATGATCGAAGAGATGAGTACGAGGAGATTCCAGGAGTTGCTTTTGGTTCCAGTGTTGGGCTAGTAGGCTCGATTTTGATTTTGAGTTTGTACTGCTGATCTGATTGTCGGAGTTGGATGCGAGGGTGGTTGCCGATATGGGAAGGTCATCGGGGGTAACCAGAGATGGTCGGAGCCACCGTGCATATAAACGGTGCATTATTTTATGCCTGGTGAAGTTTGGGTTGATGCAGATGATTTGTACTCGAGTTTATCTCGAGTAGTTCGAGTGTTTGCTTGAAGTTTTTTCTAATTTTGGCATGAAGTATTTTTAGTTGTGGCCCGGGTCAATTGTTGGTTACAGGTTTTAAAACTTGTCAGTATTTTAACTTTTAAAATGAAATTTGGAATTTGAAAGCAAGGTTTAAACTAAGTTTTAAATCAAATTTTAAGATATGGATTCAAATCTAAATTGGTATCCTAGTTTTGAAATAAAATAAAGTTTTATCAAATTAAAATGTTAAAACAAATTTAAATTTTTTAAAGTATATTTTTTAAAATGATTTGAATTTAAAATGAATTTGGTTTATACTCTTTTAAATTTCTTTTATAAAGATAATTATTCTTTAACATTTGATTAAGAGGGTTTTTAATTTTTTTTTAAATTTTGTTAAAATCTAATTTGTATTTAATTTGAATCTTAATTTGAAATGGAATTTAAATTCAAATTTGAAAGTACATTGTTTTCAAATGTATTTGTGAATGATAATTAAATCAAAAATAAGAATAATGTTTTTATCTTAAAGTTAATAAGACTTAATGATTTGTGATTCATTAAATTATTAAGGTAATTAAAATGAATAATTAATTAATTTAATTAATTAATGTTTTGGATTAATTGATTAAGTAATTAAGGGTTTGAATTGATTAATTAAAGTTTAAGTTAATTAATTAAGGAATAATTAATTTGTAATTAAGAATCATTAATTAGATGATTATAGATTATTAATTAATGATTAGAAATTGATTAATCTAATAATTAAAGATTAATTAAGTTACAGTTAAGCGCTTAATTAATTAAATAACTAGAAATTAATCAATTTTTTATTAAAGATTAATTAATTTGAAATTAATAATGATTAATCTAAGTTTAATTTCTTAAGGAAAGTAATTAAAGAATTGTTAATAGTTAATGAAGATCATGAACTAGGGATTATTAAACAATTAGTAAATGTGATTAATTATATTAATTAATTAAAAATAATCATTTGTGAAATTGTTTAAGTATAATTACTTAATGAAAGTAATTAAAGGGATTAATTATTCAATGTAATTAATTAAAGTAATGTGATTAGTTTAAGTTAATCAATTAAGTTTAATTAATTTAAAATAATCATTGGATAACTGGTCCGAATGGAATGATCATGAGACTTTGTCTACTTGTGAGATTCAAGATCATGGCCCCAATTCATGCCCATCTCTTGTTTTATGTAGCCTTGAGGCTCATACTTCTCTTTTAGACCGCATCCTTGAAGCTCAAAAGCAAGATCCCGAATTGGCTCTTCTAAGCCAAAGTTTCAGGGATAAAAATAAGGTTGATGGTTTGAAAGGCTTTGAAATCGATGCTCGCGGAGGCATTTAAATTTGTTATACTTATTGTGCCAAATATTAGTGATCTCCATAAAGACATTTTAGAAGATTCTCATCATTCTAAATTAACCATTCATCCCGGAAGTAGTAAAATGTATGCGGACATGAAATGACTTTATTATTGGGAAGGAATGAAATCCGATAAAGGGCTTTTTTCATGAAACTCGAGTCTTTGTCTTTGTGACGCCCCACCTCTATACCCACGCTAGCCAAGAACACTACGGTGTAATGCTGTCAACTAGCACGGAGAATAAGGCTATTGAGGAGCGACCATCCGTGTAATTGGTTTGCGCGAGCACCGATATGCCAGATAAAAATATAAGTTTTCATCTCAAGAGGGAATCCGACATACCGACACAAACTCAAAGCTACTACACAGTGGCTATAATGGTCTTCGGAAACAAATATAGAAACAAACATAACACAAATCAGTCACAGATAATTCATATCACAAAGGCGGAAATAGATATGAATGTAACACATGAAAGTGTACATCAGAGTAGTGGTCAAACAAGATCCACAATATCAAAGAGAATAGATACAAGTGCTAGAAAAAAGAATAAGTATACATCATAGAGTCTGTATCTCAAATGTATACAACAAAAACTACTAATCTAAGTAGTTAGCCAAAAGTCAGATGATGGTCCGATAAGGAGTCAAGCAGAAGCACCTGTGAAATCTCAGTCTGACCCGAGTATTATTTAATAAGAAAATAATAAACGGATCTGTCTAGCTATAAATATCGGATGAAATGATATAGAATAAGAAATATGACTAAACGTATAATAATCACAATGCCAACCTGTGATATATAAGTAACTGAAAAATCAATAAGAGATTAATCAATATCGCAAAGATCTACTCAAGATAAAAAGGAATGTCATACTCCTAATTTCATTCACCAAGCCACAATAATTGATAAATCAAATCAATAGAAATCACGAAAATAGGTGAAGCATAAATTCCAGAATTCAACACACGAAATCCAGAAATCACAAGAAAAGGATGGCCAATCCCAGAAAAATAAACTCCTCCTGACAGGGTATAGTCCCCCATTGCGGACATTGAGCCGAAGCTCCTCCTGGTGAGCCGAAGCTCCTCGTGACAGGGTATAGTCCCCCATTGCGGACTTTGAGCCGAAGCACCTCCTGGTGAGCCGAAGCTCCTCGTGACAGGGTATAGTCCCCCATTGCGGACTTTGAGCCGAAGCTCCTCCTGGTGAGCCGAAGCTCCTCGGGACAGGGTATAGTCCCCCATTGCGGACTTTGAGCCGAAGCTCCTCCTGGTGAGCCAAAACTCCTCCTGACAGGGTATAGTCCCCCATTGCGGACTTTGAGCCGAAGCTCCTCCTGGTGAACCAAAACTCCTCCTGACAGGGTATAGTCCCCCATTGCGGACTTTGAGCCGAAGCTCCTCCTGGTGAACCAAAACTCCTCCTGACAGGGTATAGTCCCCCATTGCGGACTTTGAGCCGAAGCTCCTCCTGGTGAACCGAAGTTCCTCATGACAGGGTATAGTCCCCCATTGCGGACATTGAGCCGAAGCTCCTCCTGGTGAGCCGAAGCTCAATAAAAATGACGTACAGTCCTCCACGTAGACAAAAAGACATCGCACAATGCTAGTCTAAACCATAAAATGATCGTCATGATCAAAGAGAAGTGTCGATTACAGTAAGCTAGTAAATATATGAGCTTAGCTTCATGTCCCATAACCACTAGCTTAACTTAAATATTTGCGAACAAATTGTAGATCTCCACTAGAAAATTGTCACAAGAAATTCAATCGAACAAGTCCAAGAATTAACCGACGAAGTAAACGCAAGCGTTTCATACCACTCGTTTTACTAAGTCGTTTAATTAGATTTCTCATACGAGTGAGGTAAAGGCTTGTATATACTAATAGATTGGAAAACGGTTTGAGAAAACGAGCTTTGTAATAAAATAGTGATGAAATCATTTGAAGAAAGAGTTTTGACATTTACTACTAGTATAGAAAACCTTTATATTTTTAAAGTGACAAATCACAAAGAAGATTGTAGGAACAATCAATCACTAAGATTCACATTCGAAAACGTGAATAAAATCCATAGAAATCGATACCGAATCCATCGAAATGGATATTTCAAGAATTCCCAAAGAAAATAAGTCATCGAAGTCAATAACAAATGATAACAACAAATAGGGAAACAACACAAATCGATTAGAGTTGGAAATTCAGACAACCAGGCAAAAATAGGCAAAAATGCTCCAGGTCGGTCGGCCGGCTACAGAGCTCGGTCGACCGGACCAAAAAATAGAAATGCTCGGGGTAGCAGGTCGGTCGACCGGACCTTGTGTTCGGTCGGCCGGACCTATAACCTGCACTTCCTAACAGAGGCTGGGAAGTGCTAGGGTAACAGGTCGGTCGACCGGACCCTGAGGTCGGTCGGCCGAACCTGTAGTCAGCACCCCCCATGCCCAACTAATGAATGCCAATCTCTTCCAAATTTCTATCGGACGAGCCACGGCACTAAGGGTTTACGCCAATCGACTACCCGGCCATAGAAGCTCCTCGGTTCATCACCAAAACATGATCAAAGCATCAAAACTATGATTTTTAAACAATTGAACCCAAAACACTAAAAATTGGAATATTCACCAAATCAATCCAAAACAAAAGCAAATGCACACGAATAAGTGTTAGGAATTCATACCTAACAATCGAAGATAATTATAAGCATAGATGTGAGATAAAAATCTCACCTTTGAACCCAAATCAATGAATGAGAAGCTTGAAGACGAAGGAAAATCAACCACACTTCAATCTCAACACGAGAAGCTTGATTCTAAGCTTAAAAGAGAAACATTTTCTAAATTAGGTTTAGGAATTTTCTGAAATTGAATGGAGAAAGAGTTGGAGAAGATGAAGGAGATGCTTACCAATGGGTTCACTTGAGTTTGGAGCAAGAAGATGGATTTGCTAATGGAAACTAGGGCTAGGGATTTCTATTTCCCATTCTCTTCCACCAATTTTGCTTGAGCTTGAGTGTTAGGAAAATAGAAAAGAAGTAATGAAGAGTTGGAGTGGGTTGGGACTGAGTTAGTAAGATGGGTTCAGCCCAAACCAAAGCCCTAAGTGAAAAAGGTCAAAATTCTACTATTTCCAAACATATCGAAGTTTATACTCAAAAAGGTCGCAAACGTCATTTTGAACTCAATGGGGGTAGTCTCGAGTCCCAATTCGACTGTTTGCAAAAGGTAGCTTTTCGGACTAAAATCCGACCAACGTTAAAATATTTAAATAAAATATTTAAATATAAAATCGATAAATATGCGGGTTGTTACAGACTCCCCTCCTTAAAGAAATTGCGTCCTCGCAATACTTAAGAGGAAAATAAGAAGTAACAACCATGGAAGCGTATGAACACAAAAGAAAATTGAAATAAGAAGTTCACCATAAAGAGCACGAAAGAGTTAGCATGAACGGGATCACTCGATGAATTCTCTAGATTCCCAAGAGTAATCCCTAGGATTTGAGAACCATTGAACTCTCGCAAGAAGAACATCTTTATTTCGAAGTCGCTCAACCTCCGAAGCAATGATGCGAATGGAATGTTGCTCATAAGTCAAACTTGGTGAAACTTCAATTTCTTCAATAACACAGGGCTTAAGAATGGAAACCGGAATCCCTAAGGCATTTCCGTAGATAAAAGACGTGGGGAACGTCAAGAATAGCAGAAAATTGAGCCAGTGTAACGGCGTAGTACAAAAACGGTACGCCCAATGAACCGATAAACCAGAACAATGATGTAGTATAATAATGGTATATTCATTGATCCAGATAAGATGGAACATCGATGTAGTATAATAACAGTACATTCGATGAACCGAACACCATAAAAGAACATCAGACGCGAGTCCATAAAAAGAAATGAGATGAACTCAATAAAACGAAGCACATCAAAACATTCGATGAACTTGACAAAGAGATAATTCCATTCAGACATCATCAAAGAATCAACACTTGTTGCCTACGACAAAATGTATTGGCAACATGATTTCCCTTCCAGGAATAAAAAGAATATCAAGATCATAAGATTCTAGGAACTCGAGTCAACATGGAGTTCCATATGAGAAAATAATTATTCCAAAGATTTATGATCGAGGTAGAGAACAAATTTCTCATCCAAATATGATGATGCCAAATTCCAAAAGTAAAAACAATAGCCGTGAGCACTAGATCATGAGTGGCATATCTAGTCTCGATAAGCTATAATGATTTAGAAGCACAAGTGATAGCACGTTCTCCTTTGCAAGAGAACGGCATCCAAACCAATACGACTAGTATCGGTACAAATAGCAAAGTCTTGGTTCCCCTCCAGGAATCACAAGAATAAGAGTATCGAAAAGAAAGAATTTCTTTTAAATAATCTTCTTTCCTGAAAAGTTAAAACTTTCAAATTACATTTATCTTTATGTAATAATCTTTCTAGAAATATTTACCATTTTCAAGTTAATATACTGTGTCTGATTGTCGCATCAAAGCGTTTAGGAAATTCCTATCGATAACGTTGATCAAGCGCATCGACCAAAATTCTAAAAGCACTCAACGGGCAATACAATCACAAAATCATCTGTTATAGGATAATTAAATATCTTAAAAAGTTTTAGGAATATTCTTTGTTCGTTTCAAGAACAAAAATCCAGTTTTACTTATAAATAAATCTTATGAAAAAGATTTGCAAAATTTTAAATTACTATTTTCATCCAAAATCAGTAAATATAAGAATGGTCTCACCGAAATATTCATAGAATACTCGATATATAAAATGGATGAAATAAGCTGGAAAAACTGAATGATATAATAATTCATTCATAGGAATCATAACGAGTGCGGAGTGCGTAGATGGAATGCTAACTTCCTCAACTCGTAGCAAATGAAAACCGGTGGTAAGGTCAAACTGAAAAGACCTTTGCACCACACAACAGATTACTTAGGTGATAATCCTAAGACAAGCTCAAAAATTACCAGAAAAGTTTCACAAATTATTTAGATAATAGAAATAACACTTTTCTCATCTTGAGGGCTTAAAGAATAAAATGATGCCTTCAAAAATTTGAAATCGAAATCTCAAGAAAAAATAGAAATCTGCTTAACAGATAGAAAATGTCGAAGATGAATAGTCCATACGGAAAATAGGATATGGGCTTCACTAATGATTAAGCCAATCCTATCGCACAAATCAATTCCGAAGCCTAAGTAAAAATCGGCTCGGAAAGAAAAATCACATAAAATAATTTCGACATCAATAGAAAGCAAATTGAGTGTTGCGGATCAACCATCCGGATTCGCAACACTGAAAGAAGTCATCAAGCCCAAAATATTTAAAGAAAAAGAACCAACAAGTTCTTTTTGATATAAAATAGTGAGATGGAACCCATATCAAAAAGGACACGAACAAGATAATCAAAAAGCAAATGTCATCAAGGATTGAATGAAAAATACCTTGACTAAGAGGAGAGTTGCAAGGGGCATGCAGCTTTCCATCTCTCTTGCTTTGACGCTTGGGACACGAAGATATATAACGATCCGCACTTTTGCAATAGCGGCAAGAAATAGGCCTTGGACACCTATTTATATAGTGGTCCCTAGAGCCACAATTGTAGCATTCTCCGCGATTAGGGATAGGAGTATTTGCTATAGAAGTCTCTTGCTTCGCCCTCTTGTTAGGATTAGGACTTTGGAACCTAATAAAGGGATGCCTCTTCTTGGTGTTGTTGGAGTTCGGTTTGGCACTCCCAACCTCGACATCACTTTCTCTATCGGCCTCTTCAAGACGAAGAGCGATATCAATAAGCTGATCAAATGAAACCTCAGGTTTCAGAAGTAATGGCTTCTTAAGATTCTTATTCAAGCCATAGACAAATCTCTGATTTTTCTTCAATGGGGTGTTGATGTATTCAACCCCGTATTTGGAAAGAGATTCGAAAGATGCGACATATTCTGTCACAGAAGATCCACCTTGAACAAGGTCAATAAAACGCCGGGCCAAAGTTACTTTTTCAGCCTCCGACACAAATTTCAATTCGAATCTTTCTCGGAATTGCTCCCAAGTGAGATCCGCTTCAATGATTTCAGAAATTAAAAGCTCATACCAATTTAATGCTCTTTCTTGGAGCATGCTAGAAGCCACTTGGACTCGATGAAGGTCAATAAGGTTCATGCGAGAAAAGATGCAATCGCATGATTTGAGCCAAGCTTGAATTTCAATAACACTCTCGGATCCCGTGAATGACCTTCCTCCCAAATCGGTGTAGTCTCTGCACAAGCGTGCAAAACCGGATCTAGGATGAGTAGGCTCTGAATTGGGACCGGCAGCTTGAGCATTCTTTACTAGATCCAGAAGCTGCTGGGTAGACATGAAAATTCCATCTTGGGGAGTAGCACTAGATTGACCGGCGCTGGGACGGCCTGGTCTAACCATTTCTCTTCTTTAAGAAAGAAATAAAGAAGAGGAAAAAGTAATTCTCAAAGTAAATTTCAATCAAACTTGATTGATAAAACAAGGAATCATAAAGAAAATAGGATGAATCGGTACGAAGACTCGAATAAAATCCTAAAGCACGACTCCTAAGATGGACTAAGGACGATGATCCTTGTTAAATTATTCTACATTGCTCCGAAGTTTGGCTCTGATACCAAGCTGTGACGCCCCACCTCTATACCCATGCTAGCCAAGAACACTACGGTGTAATGCTGTCAACTAGCACGGAGAATAAGGCTGTTGAGGAGTGACCATCCGTGTAATTGCTTTGCACGAGCACCGATATGCCAGATAAAAATACAACTTTTCATCTCAAGAGGGAATCCGACATACCGACACAAACTCAAAGCTACTACACAGTGGCTATAATGGTCTTCGGAAACAAATATAGAAACAAACATAACACAAATCTGTCACAGATAATTCATATCACAAAGGCGGAAATAGATATGAATGTAACACATGAAAGTGTACATCAGAGTAGTGGTCAAACAAGATCCACAATATCAAAGAGAATAGATACAAGTGCTAGACAAAAGAATAAGTATACATCATAGAGTCTGTATCTCAAATGTATACAACAAAAACTACTAATCTAAGTAATTAGCCAAAAGTCAGATGATGGTCCGATAAGGAGTCAAGCAGAAGCACCTGTGAAATCTCAGTCTGACCCGAGTATTATTTAATAAGAAAATAATAAACGGATCAGTCTAGCTATAAATATCAGATGAAATGATATAGAATAAGAAATATGACTAAACGTATAATAATCACAATGCCAACCTGTGATATATAAGTAATTGAAAAATCAATAAGAGATTAATCAATATCGCAAAGATCGACTCAAGATAAAAAGGAATGTCATACTCCTAATTTCATTCACCAAGCCACAATAATGATAAATCAAATCAATAGAAATCACGAAAATAGGTGAAGCATAAATTCCAGAATTCAACACACGAAATCCAGAAATCACAAGAAAAGGATGGACAATCCCAGAAAAATAAACACCTCCTGACAGGGTATAGTCCCCCATTGCGGACATTGAGCCGAAGCTCCTCCTGGTGAGCCGAAGCTCCTCGTGACAGGGTATAGTCCCCCATTGCGGACTTTGAGCCGAAGCTCCTCCTGGTGAGCCGAAGCTCCTCGTGACAGGGTATAGTCCCCCATTGCGGACTTTGAGCCGAAGCTCCTCCTGGTGAGCCGAAGCTCCTCGTGACAGGGTATAGTCCCCCATTGCAGACTTTGAGCCGAAGCTCCTCCTGGTGAACCAAAACTCCTCCTGATAGGGTATAGTCCCCCATTGCGGACTTTGAGCCGAAGCTACTCCTGGTGAACCGAAGTTCCTCATGATAGGGTATAGTCCCCCATTGCGGACATTGAGCCGAAGCTCCTCCTGGTGAGCCGAAGCTCAATAAAAATGACGTATAGTCCTCCACGTGGACAAAAAGACATCGCACAATGCTAGTCTAAACCATAAAATGATCGTCATGATCAAAGAGAAGTGTTGATTACAGTAAGCTAGTAAATATATGAGCTTAGCTTCATGTCCCATAACCACTAGCTTAACTTAAATATTTACAAACAAATTGTAGATCTCCACTAGAAAATTGTCACAAGAAATTCAATCGAACAAGTCCAAGAATTAACCGACGAAGTAAACGCAAGCGTTTCATACCACTCGTTTTACTAAGTCGTTTAATTAGATTTCTCATACGAGTGAGGTAAAGGCTTGTATATACTAATAGATTGAAAAACGGTTTGAGAAAACGAGCTTTGTAATAAAATAGTGTTGAAATCATTTGAAGAAAGAGTTTTGATATTTACTACTAGTATAGAAAACCTTTATATTTTCAAAGTGACAAATCACAAAGAAGATTGTAGGAACAATCAATCACTAAGATTCACATTCGAAAACGTGAATAAAATCCAAAGAAATCGATACCGAATCCATCGAAATGGATATTCCAAGAATTCCCAAAGAAAATAAGTCATCAAAGTCAATAACAAATGATAACAACAAATAGAGAAACTACACAAATCGATTAGAGTTGGAAATTCAGACAACTAGGCAAAAATAGGCAAAAATGCTCCAGGTCGGTCGGCCGGCTACAGAGCTCGGTCGACCGGACCAAAAAATAGAAATGCTCGGGGTAGCAGGTCGGTCGACCGGACCCTGTGTTCGGTCGGCCGGACCTGTAACCTGCACTTCCTAACAGAGGCTGGGAAGTGCTAGGGTAACAGGTCGGTCGACCGGACCCTGAGGTCGGTCGGCCGAACCTGTAGTCAGCACCCCCCATGCCCAACTAATGAATGCCAATCTCTTCCAAATTTCTATCGGACGAGCAACGGCACTAAGGGTTTACGCCAATCGACTACCCGGCCATAGAAGCTCCTCGGTTCATCACCAAAACATGATCAAAGCATCAAAACTATGATTTTTAAAGAATTGAACCCAAAACACTAAAAATTGGAATATTCACCAAATCAAGCCAAAACAAAAGCAAATGCACACGAATAAGTGTTAGGAATTCATACCTAACAATCGAAGATAATTATAAGCATAGATGTGAGATAAAAATCTCACCTTTGAACCCAAATCAATGAATGAGAAGCTTGAAGACGAAGGAAAATCAACCACACTTCAATCTCAACACGAGAAGCTTGAATCTAAGCTTAAAAGAGAAACATTTCCTAAATTAGGTTTAGGAATTTTCTGAAATTGAATGAAGAAAGAGTTGGAAAAGATGAAGGAGATGCTTACCAATGGGTTCACTTGAGTTTGGAGCAAGAAGATGGATTTGCTAATGGAAACTAGGGCTAGGAATTTCTATTTCTCATTCTCTTCCACCATTTTTGCTTGAGCTTGAGTGTTAGGAAAATAGAAAAGAAGCAATGAAGAGTTGGAGTAGGTTGGGACTGAGTTAGTAAGATGGGTTCAGCCCAAACCAAAGCCCTAAGTGAAAAAGGTCAAAATTCTACTATCTCCAAACATATCGAAGTTTATACTCAAAAAGGTCGCAAACGTCATTTTGAACTCAATGGGGGTGGTCTCGAGTCCCAATTCGACTGTTTGCAAAAAGTAGCTTTTCGGACTAAAATCCGACTAACGATAAAATATTTAAATATAAAATCGATAAATATGCGGGTTGTTATAGTCTTCGTTTTTCATCGAAGAATACAGATATTTTTTGTAATAAAAAAGGCAAACACTATTGTATTATTTATAATATACCGAGTTCTTATTATTTTATTTTGAATTCTAATTCATAATTAAAAAGTTGAACATTTAATTATTATTATATTCGCATGGTTTTCCAACAACGTAAAGGCCGAGCATCAAAGGCCCGGTGGGTTATCGCAACCTTTAGGCACTCCCGTTTGGAAGTGGGATCAAGTCTCCATGAACTTTATACACGGTCATCCCACTCGTTCTGGTCATGACAGTTTATGGATGATTGTAGATAGACTTAGAAAATCTGCCCATTTTATTCTCGTTCGATCTAATCGGACCGTATCTCTTTTGGCCAAACTTTATGTCAAAGAAATTGTTAAATTGCATGGAGTTCCTACTTCTATTATTAGCGATCGTAATCCATTGTTTACTAGTGGTTTTTGGAAAGGTCTTCAAAAAGCTTTAGGAACGAAGCTTAATTTTAGCACCACTTATCATCCTCAATCCGATGGACAAACCGAGTGTGTGAATCAAACTCTTGAAGATCACTTCATGCATGTGATTTTGATTTTGGTGGAAGTTGGGAAGATCATATTTCCCTTGTCGACCTTTCTAACAGCAATATCTTACAATCTAGTATTGGTATGGCACCTTTCAAGGAACTCCACGAAAGGCCATGACGATCTCCTTCGTGTTGGCTTAAAACCGGTGAGAAGCTGGTTTTAGGTCCAGATTTTATTCATGATTCCACCGAAAATATTGACCTTATTCATTATAGAATGAGAGAAGCTCAAAGTAGATAAAAATCATATGCCGATAATCGAAGAAGGAAATTAGATTTTTTTGTGGGAGATTTGGTATTTATTTGTGTTTCACCTATGAAGGGTGTTGTGCATTTCAGTTGTTCAGGAAAATTAGCACTTCAATATTTTTGCCCATTTTCCATCACCGAACACATTGGTTCCGTGGCTTATCGCCTTTTATTACCGTCTCAATTTTTTGCTATTCATGACTTATTCCACGTTTCTCAACTACAGAAATGCCTTAGAGATTCAAATTCTATTCTTGAGCCCGGTGTTATTGAAGAAATTGAAGTTTCACCTATTTGACTTATGAGCAACATCCTATTTATGTCATTGCTACGAAGGTTAAACACCTTCGTAGTAAAGATGCTTTACTTGTGAAAGTTCAGTGATCCTCAAATCCTAAGGATTGTTCCTAGGAATCCAGAGAATTCATCGAGCGAACACATTTGAATTTACTCTCTTGTGCTCCTTAAAGTGAACTTCTCATTACAATTTTTTTCTTTTGTGTTATTATACCTTAGAGTGGTCATTACTCTTTATTTATTTCTTAATGTTATGAGGACACAATTTCCTTAAGGAGGGGAGTCTGTAACAATCCGCATATTTTATGATTATACATTTAAATGTAGCATCGTTAGTTGAATTTAAAGTCCGAAATGTGACTTTTCGTAAACAGTCAAATCTGTACTCAAGACCATTTCCATTGAGTTCAAAATGACATTTACAACTTGTTTAAGTATAAACATTAACATGTTTGGAATTGATTAGGATTTTGGTATTTTCATTTGGGCTTTGGGTTGTGTTCTAGCCTACTAACCCAACAATATAACTCAAACTCTTCTACCTAGTAGCTCCCACCCCACTCCTCTTCATTCATTCGTTCATTCCATTTTCTAAATTCCTAATGCTCAAGCATTAGGAAGAATGGGGGAAAGGGAGGAGACTAGAAATTCCTAAGCCCTAATTCTCTTAGAAAATTCAAATTCCAGTTCCAAAATATAGGAGAAGCTTAGGTAAGCATGCTCTTCATCTTCTCCATCTCAATTCCTCTTCAATTCTTGATTTTTCCTATAGCCTAACTTAGGAAATTCATTGCGTGTGATCATAGGATGAAGATTCTTGAAGTGAAGTTGAAGAGAGATCGATCTGGCCTTGTTTTAGAGCTTGCCATTCCTTGTTTTTGAGTTTAAAGGTGAGTTCTTGAAGTCACATCTATGTCTAAAGCTATCATTGTTGTTAGTATGAATTCCTAACATCTATTTCATGTTCAATTGCTTTTGATTAGAATTGGTTTGGCAAATTTCCCAATTTTGGTATTTTGAAGTCAAAATCTTTAAAGATCCTATCTTGAATGTTTGAATATGTTTTTTGGGGTGTATTGAAGAGCCTATAGGCTGGGTTATTGCTTGGCATAAATCCCAGCTTCCATCGCTCATCTCCGAATTAATTTGGCTATCATTGGTCTAGGCAAATTTCTGCCCAACTCAGGCAACCAAACGTCTGGTGGAAATTTCCAAACGTCTAGTAAGGGTTTCTGAATAATAATAATAATAATAATAATAATACAACGAAAAATAAAATAAAATTCCAAAGCCTAGGGTCAGACGTCTGGTTAAATCCACCAGATGTCTGGTCTTGTTGAATTTTTGCCAATTTTCCCTTTTTGAGTGGATTTCTAACTTTTATCGATCTTTGACGATCTGAATAGCTATTGTCAATCAATACCGACTTTGATGACCTCTTTTTTTTTTGGATTTTTTTGGTGTTTCAATTTAATGAATTTGATATCGATTTCCATGGTTTTGATTCACGTTATTGAAATATGAATTTTTGGTGATAGATTGGTTTTACAATAGTTTCTATGGTTTGTCACTTTAAAATGCAAAAGTTTCTATACTAGTAGTAGATACTCAAACTCTTTCACAAAAAATGATTTCAACATTACTTTTAATACAAATCCCGTTTTTTAAAACCGTTTTTCAATCTATTAGTATATACGAACCTTTACCTCATTTATATGAGAAATCCAATTAAACGACTTGGCAAAACAAGTGGCATGAAACGCTTGCATTTACTTCATCGGTTAATTCTTGGACTTGTTCGATTGAAATCTCGCGACAATCTTCGAGTGGATATCTACAATTTGTTCATAAATATTTAAGTTAAGCCAGTGGTTATGGCATGAAGCTAAACTCATTTATTTACTAGCTTAGTGTAATTACACTTCTTTTTGATCAATGATGATCATTTTGTTTTTTGAGTGGAAATCTACAATTTGTTCATAAATATTCATGTTAAGCCAGTGGTTGTGGGACATGAAGCTAAACTCATTTATTTACTAGTTTGGTGCAATTTGTACTTATTCTATGGAACTTCGGCTCAATTTGGTTGGGTAGCGACCCATGGCCTTTTGACCGTTCGAAGAACAATCGACTCAATGGGTTGAGCATGAGGCGTATCTTTTAGGATGCGTCGATGTTCGGCTCGTTCATCCTCAAGGAGGGACCGTACCTCATATTTTTATGGGTGAGCATGAGGCATATCTTTTAGAGTGCGTCGATGCTCAACTCATTCGTCCGCGTGGGGGACTATACCCCATTGAGTCTATGCATGAGGCGTATCTTTTAGGGTACGTTGATGTTCGGCTCATTCGTTCGCATGGGGGATTGTACCCATTGAGTCTGTGCATGAGGCGTATCTTTTAGGGTGCATCAATGTTCGGCTCATTCGTCCGCATGGGGGACTGTATCCCATATTTTTATGGGTTAGCAACCCATGGGATAACATCTCGTTTATGATACATGTATTGGTGAGTTTTCATGCTCCCGTTTATGATAGGCCTCCCCCTTTTATGTTTTGTGGATTTTCAATTATGGATTTCTAGAATTTATGTTTCACTACTTTTTGGTATTTTCATTGATATGTTTTGTCAATATTTGAGGTTTGATGAATAAGCTAAAGAATATGATATTCTTTTTGGGTATTTGAAGAGACTTGAGATATTGTATGATTTTCATTGTTATCAAATATATATTTGTCATGGTATGACATTATTGTTATCAAATATTTTTGTCATATCTCTTATCCTATCTCATCTTATATGATATTTATAGCTAGACTGATCCATTCATTATTTTCCTTCTTAAAGAATACTCGGGTCAAACCTAGATGTTTCAGGTGCTCCCACTTGACTTTTTAGCAGGGACTAGCTTCTGACTTTTGGCTAACTACTTTAGCTTACTAGCTTTTGTTTTTATACGTTCGAGATAGAGACTCTTTGATGCTTACATATTCTTTTGTCTAGCACTTGTACCTATTCTTTTATGAAGTAGTGGATCTTGTATGACCACTACATTGATGTTCACTTCTATGTGTTATATTCATATTTGTTTCTGCCTTAGTGATATCAATATCTGTGACTGATTTATGTTATACTTATTTTATATTTTTTTCCAAAGGCCACATAGTCACTGTGTAGTAGCTTTGAGTTTGTATTTGATATGTCATATTTCCTCTTGAAATGAAATACATGTCATACTATCCGACATATCGGTACTCGCACAAAGCAATTACACAGATGGTTGCTCGTCAATAGCCTTATTCTTTGTGCTAGTCGACGGCATTATCTCGTAGTTTTCTTGGCTAGTGTGAGTATAGAGGTGGAGCATCACATGAAAGGGTCTTTTTACATTTTTCGGGATAAATGTTGGTTATAGATATACGATATTATATGGATTCCTTTAGATCCTCTTTTAGTTGCTGACATATTTGGGCAAACTTAACGCATTGGTCGATCAAGTGCAACAACTTGTAGACAACATGAATAATAGATTGTAAGCCATGCACTTTCAAGGCGACTTAATTGTTTATTGGGATTGAGTCGCTCCACATGAATTTGCATTACCAAGTTATGTACATTGGACTAAATCCTATCATAGCCCACCTATTACGATCCATAGAGTTCCATATGTCTTCTTTTAAGCCTTCATCATCTTAGTAAACACAAATAATAGCTCGTCACCATCCACATGTGTTTACAACCTATGATCATTCTGGTACAATAGTAAAACTTCCACTTTAGTATCAGATAATAAGTTTGTTCCCAGCATCCATCTAGGGGATTACATTCAGAACATGAGGTACGTTCTATTTTTAATTATCTATAAACTAGCACCGTAGTTTACATTCACAGTCGTAATATTATTTTTTTGACAGTATTTATAGTATTTGCATCATAGGAGTCATGTGTAGCTGCATTCGGTATCATAGCCATTATGACACTAAGAATTTACACCAAATTATTAACAATAGTTACATCATATAAGGAAATTGTACGAGGCACAATTACATGGATATAACCCCTAGTTTAAGGATGAAGACAACGAGTGTAAAGATAGTGGCAATGATCATAACATGTTTAGGTGATTTATGGTGTATTATTACCTGTATATTCAAAAATTGTTGAATGCACTGATTGATGCATGTAGTGATCGATGTATTTTGCGATCTTATGAAGTTCATGATGATTAGATGAGAGATGCATGATTGTTGAATTTTTGATGATTGTTGATGTTGTTTGATGCATTCACATCTTTTTGCAATGTATTCTAATGTTTTATTGAACATAGTTGTAAAGTAGTAAAGTGTGAATTATATGTAAAATTGTATTGTTCATATGTGATAGAAAATGATGGGTAATATTAGTGGTTACTTGGAAGTTGTCAAGCATTAGTTCAATAGGCACTCAAGATGTGGATGCTTGTTGAATAGGTGCCCATGCTTGAGTGCCTGTTGTACAGCCTCCAAAGGGCAGGCACATGTTCATCTAATGGAGATTATAGATTTTTAACCTCTTGACTTTTATTTCTTGGAAAATTATAGGGTTTACTTATAGAATTGTAATATACATACTCGCGTGTAAGAAGATCTTAGTTCTTATTTCAAACGTTTTGACTTAACCTTTGTAATACAAATTCAAATGTTAAACTGAATTATCCAGAATGAGATCATTCTAGTAAATGCGATGTTTTTATATTATAAAGGAGGATATGTGAGTTAATAGGTTTGAAACTCAAAATGAGAGTGATAGAGTTAAGGGTGTACCATAGGGAAAATTATGTGATTTGTTTTATAACTTAACTCTTTTATGAGAATCCTGTTTGAAATAGAGTATGCTTTTGGTTTTGTTTTCTATTGTATGTATTATTATTTTATGGTATGAGTAATGATATAAAAATATTAAATATAAACATGTAACGACCTGCCTATTTGACCATCGAATGTTGACACTAGTACATCCATGGTATTTACGTGTCGAGTACCCATGTGCCGAAAAGACGAATTGTTAGGGTAAAATAAAAGGAAAAGAAACAGAGTAAGAAAAAAGAGGACACAACATCACAATATCACTAGCAGAACGATACTACATAATATTAAAAGAAAAATAAAAATGGTTACTCCAATAAAAAGATTTCGAAGTTACAAAACCTAAGTGCTATCACTAGTCGGACATTTATAACCGTCCTTCCTCAAAAATGCAGATATGTACAATATAGTAATGCAACAGAAATAAGAATACTATGGTAGGTAGAACATCCAGCTCATCTTTTCGAACTCCAAAGGACATCAATAAAAACCCATCTTTCTCAAACTACTTAAAAAGAGCACGCGATGAATTCAAGAAAAATAAAACCCAAGCATCGGACATAAGTCTGGTATAAGAAACTCAAGAAAAATGCGTACAACATATAATAGTGCTTTTGAGATGCATTGAATGCCATAATGGTTATCCCCTCAAAAGAACCACCATCTAATAAGTACATAAGGGATATACTAGATAATGTCTAGTGTGAAGAATATAAATATATAACATAGCCAGAATGGTTACATTCATTACATTCAACATCAAATTATAGGGTACAATCAAAACTGATAAGGAAAGTTCGCATAATGGATTTTCCAGTGAGATCTCTTTGGCCAAGCCAAAAGCCAATCTCCATGCACAAGGATAAAAAAAACCTTCCGATTGCCCTTTTATCTCTAGATCAAATATACCATAAGGTAAACACAATGGTCCACGTCCGAATATAAACATGAACCATGTGGAACCAAATATCATTAACTCCCACTACCAACATATCGATAAGCATACTCTAGATATTGAGTTGATAATACCCTGTAGTGGGATTGCAAACCCCAGATTGTGCATTACACTTTTTCGTTAGCCATTTTCGATGTTGAGGTCACATTTGGCATCATTAACATGAATCTTAATCATTCGAACAGAACACGAATCCCTTGCTATATTCCGGTATCAAACAGATATCGAAATCACATATGTATTCCAGCATCTCTAACATGTCCACTTCCAAGAGATGGAACACATATTTTATTGTTGAAGTGGTTTTCAATAAGTGAAACACTTACTGATTCCAATCTCTTCAAGACTGAATCGATGAATTTGGTTATTTATTAATAAGGAGAACGATCGCATATGGAGACCAAGTCTCATATACTTGTTAAATTTCCAACATTCTCATCTCACACTATCCCTTGACCAAGAGTAAAACCAGTAGGTTAAAGCTCTATTACTTATATTCTTACTCAAACATTAGTTTTAACTCCCAAAGATAGACAAGCTTACTTCATTGGCTTTTAGTTCTAAGTATATGACTAAATGTTTTCCATAAAAGAGTAAACATACAAAGCACGATCAAGTCACACAAAGCATGATTAAGTCACGTAAGCGACTTCCAATCTCTTTTTTAAAATTAATATTTAGTTAAATAAAACATCTTTTATTAGTAAACTTCTTTTATCTAATAAAATTTCATTTGTCAATTTCTACTATTCATCTGTACTTCTTGCAATACTTAAAAAGTATTTGTATACTTATCTCAAATGATATAAATATATAAATAAATCATCAACAAGATTTCTTACTTTAAACTTTTGTTTTTTCTATCTTTTTCCAGAAGAATCCTTACTTATAATTTCCTTCTAAATATCCATTTTAAGGATCCGGGTTCTTTCACAAATCCATTTGAAAAGGTTTAAGACTAATGTTACTTAGGCATTATCACTACAAATCCAAAACCATTTCACTTTTACTTACCTTTCAAACATTCTTTTAAAGGTCTATTTGTATACATAAGTATAATAAAAAAGGACTAAAGACGAATGTTCGTAAAATATTGTTAGAACAAACCTAAAAGCATTTCATACTTATACTTATCTTTAAAACATTCTTTTAATATATAAGATAATAGTTGGTTAAGTTCGATAGATGACTAAGCGACTATCTAGTTAAAAACGACCACTTATAGAAATATTGGTTCGCATACTTAACTCATTTTCGACATTCCATCTTAGCTATTTCCCATCCAAGAGTGAACCAGGTAAGTTAGATCACTAGTTACATATCAAAACCTTGCTTAGACACTTCATTCTTGAATCCCACAAATAGATAACTCTACCACCTCGGCTTTTAGTGTAAAGTATAATATTTATGACTTTCATAAATGAGTAAGTAAACAATATAATTAACACTTTTCCCACATTCCCGACTTAACTATTCCTCGGTCAAGAGGGAGGCCGGTAGGTTAGAGCTTTATTGTTTCTGTCCCTACTTGAACATCAATCTTAACTCTCACAAATAGATGAGCCCACTTCGTCTGCTTTTAACATTAAGAAAAGTTAATTTCTTTTCAAAAAAATAAGTAAACAACAAGATTAATGCATTTTCAACGTTCAAACTTAACTATTCCTTGGTCAATAGGGAAGCTGGTCGGTCAGAGCTCTGTTGCTCATATCTCTACTCGACATCAATCTTAACTCTTACAAATAGAGAAGCCTACTTCGTCGGCTTTTAGTATTAAGCCTAGGTAATTACCTTTTTCAAAAATTATAAATACCATAAAGTACTTGAAAATAGGTTTTAAATATCTATGTAAAATATTACTTTTATAGTTTGATGAAAAACATGTTTTATATTATAAAACCTTTTTATCTCGAAAATGCGTATATAATTGTTAAAAATATGTTTGAACTTCAAACTAACTTTGAAATACTTCATAATATGTTAGGAAACATCTCTAAAAATATTGACATACCAAATTTAAATATCATTTTTAAACACTTAAATCTGTAACCAACTTACTACACCATTTATAAACGCCGTTAAACGTCTTTGTTAAAAAAACATAGAAAAGCACAATCTTTGTACCTAGTTTTAATAACTTTAACAAATGATTTAAGACTTCAAATTTTAATAGTAATTATTAACCTTAGAGTAATTAAAAACCATAGAAAGAAATCCCTAAGAATATCTTACCATTATTTATAAAATTTCCAAAAGCAGGCTATATTTTCAAAGTGTATTTATAAACACTATTCTATTCTAACTTTCACACCTTTGGTTTACAAGTTATATAACTTTTCAAACCATTTCCTTACTATCCAATACACCAAGATATAGGTCGAGAACAACCAAATCAAATTATCCCAAATTAACATCATAAATCTTCCATTCACACACGTTAAACTTAAGAAATATCGAAGTGTACTTATAGCGACTATTCTTGCTTCAAACACTTACAAAAATACTTCAATTCAACATACAATCCAAACAACCATTAAAATATCAAGTCAAGTCCATGCCCCTTGTTTAAGAGGGTAATAGAAGTGATATTATACAATAAAAAGTAATCGTTTTCTTTCAAAAGCAAGAGGGGTCCATAGTATATAATTTTACTTAGCTAATGTCACTTTAACTTTATATTTCAATCACAAAACATATGTATATACAAATAAGAAATTGAGATAACTCACTTAACCCCAACCTAAAAAAATGCTCAAGCACAACCAAAACTCAAGAACACTTCCTACCACCACCTTGCAACAACCTTCCTCCTTTCTTCTTTGCTTAAACTTGTTTTTTCTAAGGCAATCTTGCATTTATTGCTCACGACCATTTAATGAGGGGAGAGTTGTTCTTCCAGACTTAATATCTAACATGGTGGAAGGTGGTATAATATTTCCCTAAGGCTTTTGGAAAAGTTTGAGTGGATTGGAGCCGTTTTGCAAAAAAAATTCTTTAGAAAATAAGAAAAGAATAAGACGTTAAAGAAGCTTGGTTTTGCTTTGTGAATTTTTGATTATTTAATAAGGGCATGCCTCTTCTTATATAGGATTCATATGGTGTGGCCTAAGCTTGGTAGCCTTACCTCACACATGCCAATCACTTCTACTTTATATCACTTCACTTTTAACAAAATACTTAAATACCTCTGACCTGTTAATATCACTTATAGATTAGAAACTTATAGAACATTACAATTGATTTATGAATCGAAGTGTACCAATTAGTTCCTAATGTGTTCATTTAATCATTATTTAAGCGCATAAGAGTTCAAACAACTTATATTGAATAAAAAGCCGTTCATTGATAAATCGATTTTCCATCACATTATCGATTTTTCTTCGAAATATTTGTTTTTGCAAACAATTTTTAAAAACAAGTTTTCTATCATTACTTGTGATTTAAAAGGTGTTAAAAAGGTTACAAAATCAATTAAATATCATTTAATCGAGATTCAAATATTTAAATAATTCAGATATCTAAATACGAAGTGTTCGAAATTCCAAGTTGATACTTTATCCCCCACTTAGAATATTTCATCCTTAAAATTCCAACATGAGCAACCAAAGAAATAATCACGTAGCTATACTCAACAGTATTCAATCATTAGCAAACATTGCTCTCAAATTGTCCAGGTTCTAAATCCTTTAATCACACAAGGATGATAAACAATTTACTAAATGCAGCTTACACTCAATAACATCAGGTTATTACTTAATTGATAATTCATGCTACCTTATAACAAATTGGAGATTCATCACCTAAGCTCTCTGTAAGTCGACAAAACATGGTATGCAGATATACTAAAGCCTTTACGATGTATATGAACCATCTGTATGCAGTATCGATTTTGACCTCTTTCTCAATCACATAAATTTATCATCCTAACTGATAGGCCACTTAACCTTTCTAGTAAGAACTACGATCTGATTTCTTGATTAGAAATCTTTATTCTCCTTACGTATCCATATACTATGATAGAAAACTTTGGGATTTTATTCAGAATATGTATCAAGTGTTCGCCATTAATAATCTAGTGAAAAATCCTTGTTCGGACCAGTGTAAACTATTTTGAAATCATGTACGCGAATATATTGGATCAAGAATGGTCATGCAAATAAAACAACCTATGGATAACTTACATATTTATTCTATTGGTTTCTAATTATAACAATATCTTTTATCTCATTCTTTTACTCAAATATTATTCGTTCTGTACTAAATCATTTCTAACCATTTCAGAAAACATAACTTCAAGTTTACAAACAGTTATAACTTATGTTCATACTCGTACAATACTCCATCACATCTTGAAAATATATACAAAACATTAAATTCAAAACTGGTTTGAATTCTACTATCTTCTAAGTTTAATTTTTACATAAACTCAACATTTATATTTTAAAAAAAATACTTAGTTTCAAGTTCTATACAGATTTGAAAGTTTCCAATTGTCCAAAATCATTGAAAAATCTGTTTCATTTAACAAATGAAAACTACCATATAACATATAATAACATAATATACATACCATACAATGTTAATGCATAGGTTACACGTGTCCATAAAATAACTTAACTAATTTTAAATTATTAAACACACTTTACCCAAAAAGGTAAAAGATGAAAAGTCCCAATATTTATTTCGAGTTATGCCATTACCACTCGATCACCCTATACAGCATACATACAAGACTTTTCTACATAAAAATTTCATGTCAAATTTCTTTTCAAAGGAAACTTTAGAGCTAAACCCCGGGTTTTATTTCAAATCGCTTTGAAATAATAATACATACATATCTCATTTATATAACAAATCATACTTTCAGAATCAAATCGAAATCCATTTCACTAAAACAACCCTGTAGTCTCCTCTACTTGAAAACTCAAAAATGAATGCCGATGATGTTGAAGTCATCACCACAATTATTTTCAGGTGACATAAATGAGTTAAGTACATCCAATCCATGCCTTTCGGACTAAACCAAAATCATTTCAAATCGGAATCAAATACTTCATAAATATTACTAAGTACCATGATCTGAATTTTTAAAACCAATTTCCTTAATACTTACTTTCAAATAATACTACTATTATTTTTCCAAAATCTAGAAATTTTTTTCCAAAAATACCAGGATTTAATTCTCAAAATATCAGTTTAAATCCTTTTCATTTATAAACCATATTTTATAAACCGTACTTATATAAAATTACTTTCTTATATAAAATCCTTTCACACATGTTTATTTACAAAAAAAACTTATCATTCCTTCAAACTAAATAAACATCTTTTACTGAATTCAACTGTTATACAAGTTAACTTTAACCCAACATCATCATCAAGCGCCTTATAGTTATATCGTGAAACTCAATTCATAATGTGTTCATTTCAATGCATTTACAAATACTGTCTATCCAACCCATGTAGTGAAAAGGAGAAATTTCTCATAAACTTGTCGAGCATAAATCCACAATCAACTAATGATAGTTAATGCTCATAAAATGACTGAGCATGGTTAACCAAATTAATGAGGGGTAACGAATGAACATCGTTAATCCCGACATTAATTGAACTACACTTGAACAATTCACACTTGTACAATTTGTCGTATATAAGGTCTTTAATTTTCGTAGTTATACTTACCTTTAAGGTAGATGTTTATAACAAATATAAATACATTCTCATATGTATAATAAACTCAACTCATTATAAGGTGCCGCTTACCCTGTCACTAATAAGCCATAACCAACCAAAGCCAAGTTTCTCGCTTAACCTTTAGCTCTAATACCAGTTGTAACGACTCACCTTTTCGAACCCCAAATGTCGACAGTAATAATCCATGGTATTTATGTGTTGAGCACCCAGGTGCTGGAAAGACAAATTGTTTAGATAAAATAATAAGAAAGAAATAGAACAAGAAAGAAGAGAACATAACATCAGAATCTCACTAGCGGAATGGTCATATACAATTTCAAAATAACAGCATAAAAGGTTACTCCGATACAAAAATTTTAAAGTTACAAAACCTAAGTACTATCATCAGCCTAGATAGTTAAAGTTGCATATCCATATAGATGCTAATATCTACAATACAGTAATGTAGTAGAAATAACAATACTACTGTAGCTGAAACATCCATCCTCTTGAGCTCTAAAGAAAACCAATGAAATTTGTCTTTCTCAAACTAATCGAAAGAGCACGTGAGGAATTTAGGGAAAAAAACCAAGTGTCGGGCATAAATCTGGTATGAGAAACTCAAGAAATATGTTTACAACATATAACAGTGCTTTTAAGACTGCATGGAATGCCATAATGGTTATCCCCTCAAAAGAACCTCCATCTGATAAGTACATAGGGTGATATAATGGATAATGTATAGTGTGAAGAATATAAATATATATCATAGCCAAAATGGTTACATCCATTACTTCAAATCATATTAAAGGGTACAATCAAAACCGATAAGGAATATTAGCATACTGGATTTTCCATGGAGATCCCTTTGGTCAAGCCAAAATCCAATCTCCATGCATAACGATAAAGAAACACCTTCCGAGCAACGTATATCTCTAGATAAAATATACCAAAAGGTAAACACAAAGCCCCATGCCTGAACATAAATATGAACCACGTGGAACCAAATATCATGAACTCTCGGTATCAACATATCGATAAGCATGCTAGAAATATGAAGTTGACAATACCCTATAACGGGACTGCAAAACCCTTGATCGTGCGTCCTACTCCATCTTTAATCATTTCCAATGTCACAGTCACGTTCGGTATCTTTCACATTAGTCTTAATTCATCAAACAGAACATGGATATCAAATTGGGTTCCTAGATCTCGAACATATATCAAAACCGCACATGGATTCCAGCATCTCTAAAGTATCCACTTCCAAGAGATATAATACGTATATCAGTCTTGAAGTGGTTTTCGATAAGTAAAATACTTATCAATCCTTGCCTCTTTAGGACTGAATTGATGAATTTGGTCATTCAATAATAAGGAGAACGATCGCATATGAAAACTAAGTCTCGTATAATTATCACATTTTTGATATTTTCATCTCACACACTCACTCGGTCAAAAGTGGAACCAATAGATTGGAGTTTTGTTGCTCATATCCATTCTTGAACATCATTCTTAACTCCTATAGATTGAAAAGTCTACTTCATCGGCATTTAGTGCTAAGTATACGACTAAATCTATTATATAAATGAGTAAACATACCCTTTTTGTTTAATTAACCTTTTGCAAATTAAAACCACTTTTATTAGTAAATTTCTTTTATCTAATAAAACATTGATTATCAATTTCTACAATTAATTTGTACTCTTTTCAATACTTCAAAAAGTATTCATACTTATCTCAAATGGTGCAAGTACATTCACAATTCATAATCAAGATTTCTTACTAAAACCTTTTCTTTTTCTATCTCTTTCCAAAAGACTCCTTACTAATAATTTCCTTCTAAATATCCATTTTAAGGATCTAATTTCTTTCAAAAATCAATTCAAAAAAGTTTAAGGCTAATTTTACTTAGACATTATCACTACAAACCCAAAATCATTTCACTTATACTTACCTTTAAAACATTCTTTTAAAGCTCTATTTATATTCATATGTTATAACCACCCGTAAATTTTAATAATTTTTATAGCGTATTTAATTGAATTTTTAAGAAAATTTAAATCGTAATATTTTGAAATAAAAATTTAATATTTGAAATACGTCTATTAAATATAACAAATGGTAAAATTTCATCAAAAAATATGGAAGTTTATTTTCTTGTGTAATTTTATTTCAATTCAAATCAGTCAGAATTTGATGATAATGAATTATTTTCCAAACCTGAATATTTTTATATAGAAAATTTGTAAATCGTATTCTAAGTGTGATGTCATATTTCGTTTCTTCAAATTTGAGCTACTATTGCCCCGTTTATCTTATTTTTGTCAAATTAGCAGCATTTTCGGTACCGGTTATCAACTTCTAATAGGATGATCGTACCATTAATATTTGTATACCATTTTGATCATCTCGTCATACTGATCTCTGTAGTATATTCATTTGTATGCTTTGGTGTTCGTAACGCGATGGAAACCGTGAAATGATTAGCAATATCGGTACCATTTTTGGAGCTTTTAATATTCTGTGACCATTCAATTTTCTAACCGCTGAAATGAATAATCACCAATGTTTATTATTTTCATAATTGTCACTCACCTTCATTTCTCCCGTTGCTTTGTATTTATCGCGGTACGTTTTACTCTGCCTTTTCCTTCACTGTTCATGCAAATAGTTAATATAATTGAAACTGACAGTCACTTCCTTTTTCAATTCCCCTACTTAATCTCTTCCTCCTCTATATCTTGGCTCTGCCTTTCTGAATTCACATATTAGTACAAAATAAATATTCAGCATATTCGCTTTCTTCTTGCCGCGAAGCACGCGCAACCACCGGCCCCTAGCCTCTGCCTTCGGCTGCTCCTCTCCTTGCCCTCCTATCACCGAGCGCCTTCAAGCCGCACCCTAGCAACACCCCACAACCTCAGATCCTTCCACCATCAACCGCTGCAAGCCGACCACAAACCCTCGTCCCCTTTTTATTTCCAATGCTCGCCTTCTCGATCCACCTCGGTCAGCGATTCCATCAAGCTACGTCAGCAACCACGCCAACTGTGCTCTGTTCCTCCGTGTAACGACCCGTAAATTTTCGATAATAAAATTTGTTATTTTAACAAAACTTTTATAATAAAATTTAGAAAGAAATAAAAACTTTATAATTTATAATTAAGTGAATGTTAAAAATGAAATGCATCAATGGTAATTAAAACTAATCATTGACAATTGGAGTGAAACCCTAATAATGAAATAGTGTAAATTATTGCACTTAGTTATAAAATTTAAAATAAGTAAGTAAGGGAAAGTGTGGTATAAATAAACGAATTAGTATAATTTATGGTAATTGGATGAATTCAGTATTATGTAAGTAATTATGATAATTAGTTGAATATAGAATAAACTTAAGTGTAAATTTAAGGTTATGATAACAATTATTATAAATTACCTAATTAATTTGTCAATGAAATTTATTGGAAATCAATTTCATTTAAATGTTAAGTAAATGAAAGGTTAACAGTAGGAACTAGGTTTATGGAGTAATAATGGATTTAATAAAAAGATTGAAATTGAATCAAATCAAATTTATTTGGCGTTTATTATAATTAATTGGAATTCAAATTTTAATACATGAATTTATTGTAAATGAAATTTAATATTTAATTATTACGTTAATAGAAATTAAGATGAAATCTGAGAATATTAATAGAATAGATCATGAATCCAATGTTAATTTCATCCTTTTGACAACAGTGAATTGAATAATAGAATGAAAAGTAAATTAAATTGAATTATTGGAAATTAAATTTATAATTTTTGAATTTAATGAAATTGAGGTTAACACTGAAATTGATAAATAAATCAACTCTAAATTGACATCTAAATTTGTTTAAATCAGTGTAAATGATCAAGAAACTTAAAAATGATAAACATTTTTAATCATAGAATTGAAATTGAAGATTTGATTTAATTAATTAATTATTAGTTTATTTAATTAATGTAAAAATAGTCATTTTGGCCACTTACTCGGATTTCGACAAAACTAGTTTCATCGGATCCATAATGGTGAATTATTGCATGATTTCAAGTTTCGTGACGATCTGGCTTATCTTTTGATCGTACGACCTCGAAACGCCTAGAAATCAATTTAATGAAAATCAATTGAAATCAATTTGAAATAACTTGATTTTCACATAACTTCTTCATACGATGGAATTCGGACTTGAAACTTATTCCATCAATTTTAAAATATTCAAAAACATTTATTTTGATATATGGGTTGACCCAGTCTCGTTCGGGAGTCGAAACGGGTTTTTCGGGACATATGTCGTTCAAAAACCAAATCTGATCGATCTATTTGTTCCTGTATTCTAGTCAGCCTATATATATCCGGTTATAAACCCTAGCCTATTTCTTATATTCATTATTTTGTACATACAGTTTTTGTTTCTCCTCTTCCTCAATGGCATACAAATCCCCAATTACAAATTCAATTACAATTCCAATTCCAAACCAAATAAAAAAATTCAAATTCCTCAATATATATCGAATTATATATGGATTTGAAGCTCTCGACGAGCGCAAGTCATAATATGATTCGTTTTTCAATCTGGATTACGATGTGGCCAGAAATTGTTGATCTATTTTCGACCGTTCTTTTTCGTCGCGATCAACGGAACTGATCGGCGAATCAACTATACCGAGCTGTGGAGAGTACTGAGGGGAGTTCATCGGAGTGGGTGGTTTGTCTAATCTGTGGTTGGATGGTCGCAAAAAATTCAACTAAGGTTTTAAAACTTGGTGGCGGCTGCCCTATTTTCCGCGACCGATGGCGATCGAAGGTGTGTCTCGGGGTCGGTGGGCCTAGGGCGGCGTTGGCTTGGCTTCTGGTGGCGGGGGCGTAGCCGCGGCTGTCCCGGAGGAGGCGTTGACCGGCCTGCGTGTCACCTGGTTCGAATGCGTGATTGTAGGGTACTGCACTGTAACGTGATGATGAAGCCCGGTGACGTATGCGTTCCTTTTGCTATTGTTTTGTTTTACTTTATATAAATTTAAATTTCGAACGTTCTAATGCGTATCTTTTACATACGAGGTTCAATTCATGCACGATTTCTTACGCTAGGATTGTATCAGAATTTCGGACATTTTGGAGCTCGTTTGGACGGATTTTGAGACTCTTCAAATTTTGGGTTTAAACTGTATTTAAATTCAATTTAAATTCAAAAGGTGAGTGTTTTAACCCACTTACAACTTCCAAAAAATTTTATGTTTGTAAATTGATTTATGATGCGATTAGAAATTTATTTATGAATGTTTGGCATATTTTGTATCATCATCTCAGTTTATTTGAATTTATTTGGACAAAATAGTTATTTAATTTATTATTGAATACAAACTGCCAGTAAATACCTATTATTTATGATCTCTTCTACATTGATGTTATTGATTGAATTGGATGATGATTGTGATAAATGTTTGATGATTGACATTGGATGAATGGATGTCGTATTTTATATTGTCATAAACTTCAAGTTGTTTTGGATTTTTATTTCATCCGGGATTGCGTTTTGAAATGATATATAACTGTATTTATATTTTAAATTACGGATAGAAATGATAAATATTCGTATCACTTGACCATAGGATAGAAAATTATATACAGACACCGTGGTCTATATATAAAAATATTTTGAAATGATTTCAATGGTTTTGTAAAGAAATATATGGTTTTAGATAAATATTGACTTTAGATATTATATATATGTTATTTTATCCTTGATTTTAAGCTAAGTATAATCTATTTTAAAATAGAATAAGCATAACAACAAGTTTGATTTTTATTGAAGATAATATGGTTAAGTATTTAAATTATATTTTAATATAGATTTATAATGACTTAAATAAATTAAGGTTGGAAGATAATTTTGAGATTTATTCGAAATTGAATTTATTTAAGAATTAAACTCAATTAAGTTTGATGTGAAATTTATTAAATTTGAAATTTTATAAGATATGATTTTATAACATGATTTTTGTTTAAGGGGGATTAAATGAATATTTCAAGTATAAGTAAATTGAAGGAAATATTTAGATATTTGAGGGTTTAATTTAAATTATAATGGATTTATTAAGTAAAATATTTCAAAACTAAATGATAGAGGATTGAAATTGATATATATATATATATATATATATATATATATATATATATATGAAATTACCAAACTTAGTTTTGAAATTATTGAATACTTAAAGTTGAAATATATTGAATTTGAGATGGTTTATTCCATGGATCAAATCTGTTTTGAAATCGATATAATTTGGAATAGTCTACTTAAAAACTAAATTGAATGGAAATTATGATTTGGGATTTGGTTAAATATAAAAATGTAGAAATTCGGGATGTTTTGGAATTGATTTGTGAAATCGAAGAAGCTATTTTATTATATAAAGTATTTTAATATTTAAACCATTTAAGTGGTGGAGGTTATGTTTCAAAGTTAGGAGTTACAAAGTATTATGATTTGAAGGTGCTATATTTCAAGTATTTTGATTTCGGAGCGTTATAAGGTTGAAAGTGCTATGATTTTGGAAAGGATATTTTGAAATAAAAATGATATTATCTTGATTTGGGTTTTAACAAAAATGATATCATATTGATTTGGTTTTTTGAAATGGAAATGATATCATAATGATATGGCTTTGAAATGGATATGGTATTCTGGTTTTGAAGTATAAGTTATTTTGAAAGGGCTATGGTGTTATAATAACGTTTGGTTGTTAAAGAGACCGGGATCGGAAGTTGCCATACTCTCTACCAACTCCGAAAACCACTTTAACAACCGTACATGCGGTGGAGATTCCAGAATAAAGTAGGATGGTGGCGCGTTCCTTTGAGGTATATACGTGGATCCAACTTCCGTGAGTTGGCATAAGGTGGCTAAAACAGTAGCGATTCCGGGCCAGTGAGGCAGCTCCTCTTATCGGACACACTCCTTCGATACCATTCCATTATATCCTGACTTTGAGATTGATTCGGTGGCCACTTTTGATTTTTGATTTTGGGGGTGTGGCTTGAGGTGGGCGGCAGCTGCACGCTATGTGTCACTGCCAGTCCGGATAGTAATTGGTATATCTATCATGGCATTGCCTTGTGTGCCGTGTCACCCACCCTAGCGAGCCTTGTACGAGTTTGGCTTTCTCCCTAGCCCGTGAAGTATTTAGGGTAGTCTCCCGATCTGGATTTTATACCATTTAAGTAGTGGAGGTTATGTTTCAAAGTTAGGAGTTTCAAAATATTATGATTTGAAGGTGTTAAATTTCAAGTATTTTGATTTCGAAGCGTTTTAACGTTGAAAGTGCTATGATTTTGGAAAGGATATTTTTGAAATAAAAATGATATTATATTGATTTGTGTTTTAGTAAAAATGACATCATATTGGTTTGGTTTTTTGAAATGGAAATGATATCGTAATCATATGGTTTTGAAATGGATATGATATTCTGGTTTTGAAGTATAATTTATTTTGAAAGGGCCACGGTGTTATAATAACGTTTTGTTGTTAAAGAGATCGGGATCGAAAGTTATCATACTCTCTGCCAACTCTAAAAACCACTTTAAGAACTGTGTACATGGTGGAGATTCTAGAATGAAGTAGGATGGTGGCGGCGTTCCTTTGAGGTGTATACGTGGACCTGACTCCCGTGAGTTGGCATAAGGTAGCTAAAACAGGAGCGATTCCGGACCAGTGAGGTAGCTCCTCTTATCGGACACACTCCTACGATACCATTCCATTGTATTCTGACTTTGAGATTGATTCGGTGGCCACTTTTGATTTTTGATTTTGGAGGTGTGGCTCGAGGTGGGCGGTAGCTGCGCGCTATGCGTCACCACTAGTCCAGATAGTAATTGGTATATCTACCCTGGCATTGCCTTGTGTGCCGTGTCACCTACCCTAGCGAGCCTTGTACGAGTTTGGTTTTCTCCCGTAGCCCATGGAGTATTTAGTGTGGTCTCCCGATCTAGAGATACGCTGATATTGGATGGACTACTGGGACTACTACATGTTAAGGGGAATATTGGGTCACTCCTTAACCCTATTTAAAAGTATGTTTATTTTACTATAGGCATTATTATAACAGTGAAATATTACCACATATTAAATAGTTTAACGGATCCTTAGGAGATGTAAATCCCGAACATATTTCAAGTTACTACACTCACGTTAGACACTGGATAGGAGATCTCAAATCCCATAAACATCTCTGACGTCGTTCCACTCATGTTATTTACCGTTGATTTAACTTACATAAGATCTTTTAGTTCCGACTCGAGTGTTTTGTCTTTTCAATTCGCTCGGGTCAGCTTGAGCATTTCAGGATTTGAAGGCCTTACTTCTAAAGGACAAAGACGAAGATTATATTACTATTATTTGCTATATTGTTCTGCTACATTGTTATTTATTATTTTTGGTATGTGTAACTCTGATTCTGTATTGTATAAGTATAATCAAATGTTTTTGTAAAACAGCTTCATGAACTTTTTTTTAATTATTATATTTTGTCATTCCGCTACGAGATTCTGTGTTGTTTTCTTTCTTTCTTCCTTTTTCTTATTTACCCCAATAACAATCCTTTTTTTGTATGGTTTGAGTCTGACATGTATGGTTTATCGTCGATTTAAAACGTACAAAAAGTTGGGATGTTACACTCCGCTTCCATCGGCTCATGGCCCCATGCTAGTGCCGCACCTTCCATTATTTTCCCTAAGCAGGTTTTATAATATATATATTTGTATGCGTTAGGTTTTGACAGTGTTTATATATCTATATTTTTAGTTTTGCTTTCAAATGGATACTTGAGCATTCTACATTTTATACTACCTATATTTGATATTGTCACATACATATATATTTATAATAGTTTATTTGTATACGAACTGTTGTGCATTAATGTATAATTTTATATATACATATGGGTGTATACAAACCTGTTAGTATGTTATGATATATAGTTATAGTATATTATATTATAGAAACTATTTTACTACATTGTTTAAAAGTATATGTTATACATTATAATATACGGGTTATATATTTGTATACGTGAATTTGATTCTTCTATATATATGTTATATATATTTGTCCACTAAGTATATAAGGTATATTGAGTTCTTTATGGGGTGCTTATATACAATCTGTTTATATATACATGTTTATACAAGTCAGTTACTGGTTATTTATATATATGCTATGTTATAATATGTAAGTTTATATGTATGGATTCTAAAATGTAAGTATAATCTAGTCTAGGCTTATGATCTATTACACATGTATTGGTTATACTTGTTACATTTTATAAAATATATATTGTTAGTTATATATAAATATATATATATATATATGTATGTATGTATATATGTTTGTAGTGTATATCTGTAGAGTCGGTAAGTTTAGAGTTTATATATATATTTGCAGCATATATATTTTGTGTATATATATATAGAGTTATATAAGTAGTTTATTCCTTGCTGTATATATAAGCTATACTATTTTTTAAGTTTACTATATATGTATGCTACAGTATACTACAACTTTTAAATTGTGTATATATACTATTTATACTGTGGGTTACATATATAGCTGGTTTTGATATAGATATAAGTTGTATAAGATTCATATATATATATATATATACACACACACATATAAGATTGGTATATAATATGTATGTTCATTTATATTGTTTAAAAGTATGTCACATGCATAATATCTTATATATATGGATTTTTCCAAATTATTGTCCGTATTTAATTTAATTATAATATATTTGCTTGCAATCATTATATAATATATAAGTATTTATTTCAATCTTATGTATATATGTTTGATTTTGTTATATGTGTAATTTAAAATAATGATTTTTAAATACACACACACACACACACATATATATATATATATATTTGAATTTAAAAAGGTGTCTGAGTTGAGAATATGATTGATAAATATTTATATATATAAGTTCACCTATACCATTTATCATCATCGATCCAGTTCTGATTTGATCCGTTCTCATCGATTTCTATTTATCAGTTGTCCGTCGAATTCGTGCCAATCTTGTTTGTTTTGGACTCGTGCTTAGATTTGTAATTCATCTCATTATCATTCGTCTTTAGCCTCAAAAGGTGAGCAATCACTCACGATTTAACATTCTTATGTTTATTAAATTTGATTTCAAATGAAACGACAGTTGAAATATACTGCTAAATTGAATTGTTAATTATTTAAATGATTATATATGATATATAATATGCATTTATATTAAATTGTTCACCTGTGGGATATGACACCATATCCTGTTATTTATATTATATTGTTATTGATGATATACGCCTGTTATTATTATTATCATATCTCTTATCACTCTGCAAGTTCCCTGTTAGTATAGAATTCCCTATGGATTGAAATGATACATACCCGAATGATCTATAGAATAGGAGAAAATCATTATGGGTTGAAATGATAAACCCAAGCGATTTTCATAGAATTGAATTTAGGATTTAATAAGTTTTAATATAAAGTAGATTTAATAATAAGCTTTAATCTAATAAAGTTTGATTTAAGTTATATATAATATGCATAAGTATTTATTTAAATTTTATTTTAAAAATAGATTTCTATAATGATTTTATAAGTTAAGGTTGGGAAGAGAAATTTGAAATTTGTTTAAAATTGTATTTGCGACGATCCGCCTTTCTTACCACAGAAAGATGCATCATCTATTAGAAAGAAAGGGATAGAAAAAAGAAAAGATAGAGAAGAAAGAACGAAACAACATCTGAATCTTACAGCGGAACGAATAAATTATATTAATCACATACGTATTACATAGTATCATCATACATCAGAGTTACACAGATTATACATCACATACTAGACAATTATAAACACCTGTCTATTCCTTACAACTCAAATACAACACAGAGATACCAACACAGCGGAAAACTATATATCTATGAGCGTTGATGCCCCTTGCTCCATTTCTCCTCCAGAATTGGTCAAAGTTAAACTAAATCCCTTGGCTAATCATAAAAATTTGAGTACCTAAGAGTTTAAGAAAACCAAAAATAAACTCCGGGTCATACATGGGTTTGGTGTGAGTAACAGGTAAAAGTTGCTTAACTTTTAAAATCTTTGAAAACAAAAGGTATCTCGTAAGACCCGCACATAAACACGGAAAAGTTTTTAGCTTACGATAACCAAAATGTTTGATAGGAAATCCAATGATATTATAATAGGGTCTAGGGTATTCAAATAAAATACAGAAATAGCTGGAATGCTTACATCTCACGTTCCAACATAGTTGGACACAACTAAAACGTACGACACTTATTGGAGATTGGATTACATACAATGGCAGTGCTACTGGGGTACCGTCCATCACAGTACGTGGCCTAGATCACCGTACCGAGGATCCACCCTAAATCCCCTGTAATTCAAGGCCGGAACCATCCCTTACTGAATAGTCACGAATAAGACAACCCCGTAGTTGTTTGCAACCAACTGCCCACACAGCCGAATAAAAAGAGGCCTCTAGATAGGGGAAGATCTTGTCCAACTTGAGCGGGATTCACTTAGCCTTGCTGCATCTCCCTTAGTTTAGCCATTCCCGGTTGATGAGGCTATGATTACCTTTATAGAACATATCTATCTTAGAATGCTCATCGTCCACCTGACGATGTTCTGAAAGCATTCAATCCATACAAGTTCGTTCCGGGTTCGAACAAAACCGAAGGCACTATCTCGTTACTCTCATTTTGGAATAACCCTTAGAGTTAACGACAATAGCCCTTGCACTCTAAATCTTCATCTTCACTTGAGATTCACGACCTATCGTTTAATTTGGATTGATGTGGTTTTCGGATATCCAAATCTGGAAACCCGATCCCGATGTCATCGAAATCCAAAATGTTGTCTTTTAAGGTCAAGTTGTTTTAAAGTTAAAACAATTAAATTCATTATCTATATTCACACAGATAGATAATTCACATTATCATAAATAGATAATCCATATCATCACAATTCAACCAAAGCATCTCATATCACAGGTCAACACATATCTTATATCAGAGATATCAAATAATCCAAGGCATTCAATATCATTCAGCCATCCATAAGCAATGATCTATTAATCACACCATCTCTAATTAATTAAAAATAAATTTAATTAATTACTTCCATACTATAAATCACGCTTACTAAACTATTAATTAATTAAAAACCAATTAATTAATTATCCATCTAAATTAATCATCCTTGATTAATTATTTTTTAATTACATTAAGTAACCATGCTTTAATTAATTACACAAACTAATTATTCTTAACCATTTGCAGTAATTAACCTTTAATTACTTTCATTAATTAATTAATATAATTAATTACATTAATCCTTAATTAATTACAATTAACTAATTATTTTACAATCACTTATATAGATTAGTTATCCTTTAATTAATTAACACTTAATTACTTTATTAATTACATTAATTAATGATCCCTAATTACTTCTTTAATTAATTATTGTTCTAATTAATCACATTTAATAATTAATCTTTAATTAACTACATTCATTAATCAACCTTGATTAATCATATTTAGTAATTAACTACCCTTAATTAATTACATTATTTAATTAACTTCTAAATAAATTAATTAATTCTTTAATTAATTACACTAAGTAATTAATTCTCAATTACTTCCACTAAGTAATTATCCTTCTTATTAATTACATAAGGTAATTAAACCCAAAACTACTCTCATTATTCAATTAATTACGTATAGTAATTATCCATTAATTACTTCACTAAGTAATTACACTTTATAAATCACATTAAGTAATTATACTTAACCAACATCTTAATGATTATCCTTAGTTAATTTATCTAATTAATTATCTTAAATTAATCACATTAATTAATCATTTCATAATCCCTAGTTAATGAACAATCCATTAATTACTTCTCTAAGTAATTATGCTTTAATTAACCATCATAAATTACAAATTAATCAATTCTTAATTACCAATTAATCCATCTCTTCACTTAATAAATTAATGATTAATTGTAAGTTAATTAATCTTTAATTACTTAATTAATAAATTTCTAATCATTAATTAATAATCTTAACTTATCTAATTAATGATCCTTAATTACAAATTAATTAACCCCTAATTTAATTAACTTACAACCCTTAGTTACTTAATTAATTAATCCTTAATTAATTAACTTACGATCCTTAATTACTTAATTAATTAATACTAAATCATTAATTAATTAAATTAATTAATTACCCTTTAATTACCTTATTAATTTAATGAATCATAAACCATTAAATCTTAATTAACTTTAAGATAAAAACATTATCCTTATCAATGACTTAATTATCATTTACAAATGCATTTGAAACATTTTACTTTTAAATTTACCTTTAAATTTCATTTCAAATTTAAGATTTAAAAATGATTACAAATTTAGCTTTAATAGAATTTAAAACATATTACAAACCTTTTTTAAATCAAATGCTAAAGAAACACTTATCTTATAAAATAAATTTATAAGAGTTTAAAACCAAATTATTTAAATTTATATCTTGTTTTTGTTTTAAAAACTTTTAAAATCTGATCTAACATGCTGCTTCAGGTTTAACCCAAAGCCTACTCGAGCTCTTACCCGAGAAACTCTATATTCTTTCTTCTTTTCAAAAATTTGATTAAGTTTTAAAACTTTAAAACCTGGAAACCAATTCACTCTCGAATGACCCGAGCCTTCATTCGAGTCAACGCCCCTCTATCCTGAGACCTACTTCGAGATAGAACACAACCCGAGCACTGACACCAAAACCAGAGCTGTGCACATGCACCAGAGATGCCACCACCTCCGACCATCCACGATGACTTCCACACATCGACGATCACCCTCAACCCGATCCCGACCATCCAAACTCTGATAGAAACTCAAAATCGAAAACGAGCCATTCTGCACAATACTGGAACAAACCCAAACCTGGAAAAAAACTCGTGCTTGCTCCTCCGACCATCGAAGCATCAGGACTTCCGGCCACGCCTTCGCCTACCTCCATGCTTCCATTTTCCAGAGTTTGGTGGAGCTTGGTCGACCAGAGACGCCTTGGCAAACCAAATACTCGACCATGCCAAAACTAGGGTTACAGACATAAAGCGACCACCGCCGCCACCATTGTGCCTTGATCACCTTACTGCCATTTTTCCCAAACTCCCCGATCATCCTTCCACCTCCAGTGAGAACCACGACCTTGTTGAGCAAATAGATCGCTAGAGACAACCCAAAACACCCATTTCTGATCAACTCAAAGTGCTCCCTCATCCCACTACTAAAATTTGTGGTATCATTTCTAAAAATCATGTTTTTGGATGAGATTCAGTCTATAAACCTGAATTAATAAACTAAGACATTTGGATTTTCACTCATCTTAAGTTTGCTCTGTTCGTTTTGATTTCCAGAGCAATTTCAAATTTATTTTAACTTAAATAAATTTTTAAACTATAATCTATGATGAAACAAACTATTTTTGTTTAATACTTAAATCCAAACAAAGATTAGATCAAGAGATAATGATTTTTATTTAAAATTTTGAGTTTGAAAACAAGGAACAGAGATGTCTCAGGTGAAACCGACATAAACACATCTATCATTCAAACATACACAGAAAATTCATATATACAAAACATACTTTGCTTCAGAGATTCACATGCAACCAGATTTCATATTTAAGTTTTAAAAAATGTTACTCACCAGATTCAAAGACGAACAGAGTCTTTTTTTTGAAAAAGCTTGAAACTGTGAAAACTTGAATGTTGATCCTATTAAAACAGGAATGCTTTGATATTGGATCTTGCAGAGATGATTTCTGCTCTGATTTTGAAACACAGATGAAATCTTCTTTGATTCCAGGTTGAAGAATGATGTTCAGGTTTTGATTTTTGAAAATGGTTTTCCAGGCTTATTGAATTTGATTTCTGGTTTTAGAAGTGTGGATTACAAATTTGTTTTTGAGTATATGGTTTGAGTTTATCTCTTAGCATTGAATAGAGAAAGATAGAAAAGAAATTGAAGGGAAGGAACAATGTATTTATAAAGGCTAAAATGATTCATTAAAAATAAAAGGAAAATTAAAATTAAAATGACACTTGTTTAAACATTCAACATTTGTCATATACTCTTGTTTATTAATTAACACTTGTTACTAATGTCTTGATTTAATTACATTTGTCCTTTAAGTAATTTCTATTTATTTTAAATATTAATAATAAGCTTTATACTTAATTTACTATTTTATAAATACTAATCTAAATGTATATATATTTAAATTTCTTTAGAGAAAATATAAATAAAACAAATTATATCCAAATAAAAGCTTATTCATATATTTTAAAATCCAAAACATTTTAAAAATATCTATCTTTTGAATTTCAAAATTAATTTCAAATTCAAATTAACTTTAAAAGTCCAATTTAAAGTCAACTTAAAAATATACATATATAACAAAACATTAAATTTGAAAATAACAATTCTATTTTTTTTAAATATATATATGTATATATATGAAAACAACACATTATTATTATTTTAAAATAAAATTTTTGTCAATTTAAAGTAATTTATAAAAGATATTATTACATTATTTATAAATTACTTATCTTACTTAAATGAATTAATATATCATATGCTTTATATATTTATAAATTGTATTTTAAACTTTTATATATAATTTCAAATCATATTTATCAAGCAATATTTAAAAAAAAACAAACCTTTTTGTTAATCTTATTTAAATTTAAACTTAAGCTAAAAGATATATTTTAAACAATTAAACAATTAAACATTTACCTTAAGTAATTTAAAACTATATGGTTATTTATTTAAATAAGCTTTGAAAAGTTTTATATTAAATTTAATCATAATTTCCAAATTACCAAAATATATTAGAATTTGAAAACATGATTTTAATTGTTAAATACAAACGAAAACTTTTCTGTTTACAATATATAGAAATACACACACGCACACACATTATAAATAAAACATTTTATTAGCTTTAAAAGATAAAATTTACCAATTAAATATTTATTTGCTTTTTAAAAGAATAAGTTTGCCAATTAAAATTAAAATTATAAAAGAAAATTATCAAACCAATTGAATTATTAATACAGATTATTAAATTGATATTGCCCAAAATTCCGAGTCATCACATTCCTCCCCCCTTAAAAGAATTTCGTCCCCGAAATTCAAAAGCAAAGATAATTTAATAACCCAACAAAGATTTTAATTTTAAGCAACAAGCATATATTATTAACCATATGCTAACAACCATTGCAACAAATTCACTCAATCAAACAAATCTAATGGTCCTGACATAAATCAGAATAGATCTTCCTAACACTATCTAGAGTTTCCCAAGTATATACACTGGAATAGTCGCTCTACTGAATCTGAACAATCTACACCACTAAGCTACTGAGCTCCCACTCATCTAGATCTGCAATATGAACAGGATATCGGACCACAGTCAAGTCCAACTTAACTACCAAAATCTCCTGAACTGCTGACTCTAACACTAGTGATGGATCACACGTACTCCCTCAGAGATACGCGAAACACAATGAATTCCAGTCTTCCAAACTGGCCATTCAACCCTGTAGACCGAAGCACTTATCCTACCAGAACACAGAAAAATCCAATATACCTCGGAGCTAGCTTCCCAGTCTTACCAAATTTTATAGCTCCTTTGACCGACGAAAACTTATCCAAATTCAAGTCTCCGACTTCAAATTCCTAACTCCTTCGTCTCTTGTCCACAAAACTCTTCTGACGATCCTGGGCTGCCTTCATCTATCCTGATCAGCTCTACCTTCATTGATGCCTCTCGAAACAACTAGACCAAAAACAACCGAACAAAAAAATGATCCTCTCAAGATCTACCAAAATCAAGAACAAACTCTACTCCACAAACATCAGAAGACTTCAAACTTACTTCTCCTATGCGGAAAAGAAAAAACAGGTGCACTTGCCAATCTCACCTTCAGATCCTGACAAAATTTCCTATAGAAATCCTCTAATCCAAAACACTACAACTTCCAGTTGCTTCCATTCTAGAACAGCTGCTACCTTGCTTCTGCGGCGCAACTCTGATCTGGAATAGATGAGAATGCTGTCGATGACCACGAGCACAAACTTGTCCGTGACGTCCCAGAAGACACGATTCATCAGATCCATAAAGAGAAAACTCAAAAGTGCCACGAAATCCTGAGCTCCTTCACCAAAATCTCTCTCAAGAAACCATCCTTCCTAAGCTGAACCACCAGCATCACTCCTGGAATCCTACTCAATACAAAAACTCAATCTCCAGATGCTATGGCAAACCTTGACTTCTACAAAGACATCTAGAAAAATCTCTGATAACTTCCAATCCATAAAGATGCCTCGATCCCAAGCAAAATATTACCCAAGAGAACACTCAACTATTGCAAGTCACCTTTGCGATCTACCCAGCCTAATATCCAAAGGTACTCTTCTCACTTTACCAATCAGAATGGCTTATAATTATCTAGCCAATCCATCAAAGGAATGGGTTCACTCTGCTGCTTCTGAACTCCACCTCTTGAAAACTGCTTAGCCAGATGACCTTCTTGTCGGCACACAGAACACCTCTGAGCTGCAACACTGCCACTGATGCCAAAGACTTCCTTATCCAAAGCTCTTCGAATCTCAAACCCATATCATCCAATCCCACACAGAGCCTAGAGATAGGAAGACATCTCCTCAAGAAACTCGGGCCTCAAACCAAACACAAACATCTTGCTAAACCTAGTCTCATAATCGATGCAGACACACTTCCTCAAACTTGCTCCAAAAGAAACATCTTCGAATACATCCATAGTCATTGCGTCTCACCCCGCAGCTGCTCCTTCCTAAAGTTGCCAAGATACCCAACTCACTTCTGCTCAATCGACAGATCCAAACTTTACACATCCAAATTTGCACTTCAAAGATGGACTCTGAACCTTAAAAAGGCTTCCTTCAAAGATTGGTGAAATCCTTACACCATGAAAAGCTCTCTTGAGGCAGTATTAGGTCTACATCCTCGGTAGATACTTCCAACCTCAACACCCAGACTACTACCTTTGGTAGTCGTGCTACACACAGCACTACCTTCCTACCTCTAGAACTCATATTGGAAAACTCGAAAAGGTAATTCCAACAAATAGGTAGAAATATATATATATATATATATATATATATATATATAAATTAAAAATATGCTCTCTCAAGAAAGAAACTACTCCAAAGCCTAGGTATTCACTCAACCTAATGCTCTGAAACCAACTGTGACGACCCGCCTTTCTCACCACAGAAAGACGCATCATCTTTAAGAAAGAAAGGGATAGAAAAGAGAAAAGATAGAGAAGAAAGAAGGAAACAACATCTGAATCTCACAGCGGAACGAATAAATTATATTAATCACATAAATATTACATAGTATCATCATACATTAGAGTTACACAGATTATACATCGCATGCTAGACAGTTATAAACACCTGTCTAGTCATTACAACTCAAATACGACACTGAGATACCAACGCAGTGGAAAACTATATATATCTACGAGTGCTGAAGCCTCCTACTCCATTTCTCCTCCAGAATTCGTCAAAGCTAACCTGAATCCCTTGGCTACTCGTAAAAATTTGAGTACCCAAGAATTTAAGAAAACGGAAAATAAACTCCGGGTCAGACATGGGTCTGGTGTAAGTAATAGATTAAAGTTGCTTAACTTTGAAAACCTTTGAAAACAAAAGGTATTTCGTAAGACTTCCCGCACATAAAAATGGAAAAGTTTTTACCTAACGATAGCCAAAACATTTGATAGGAAATCTAGTGATATTATAATAGGGTCTAGGGTTTTCAAATAAAATACAGAAATAGCTGGAATGCTTACATCTCACGTTCCAACATAGTTGGGCACAACTAAAATGTATGGCACTTATTGGAGATTGGATTCCATACAATGGTAGGGCTACTGGGGTACCACCCGTCACAATACGTGGCCTAAATCACCGTACTGAGAATCCACCCTAAATCCCCTGCGACACAAGGCCGAAGCCATCCCTTACTGGATAGTCTCGAACAAGACAACCCCGCAGTTGTTTGCAACCAACATCCCACATAACCGAATAAAAAGAGACCTCTAGACAGGGGAAGATCTTGTCCTACTTGAGCGCGACTCGCTTAGCCATGCTGCACCTCCCCTGTTTTAGCCATTCCCGGTTGATGAGGCTTGAGGCTACGATTACCTTTATAGAACACATCTATCTTAGAATGCTCATCATCCACCTGACGATGTTCTGAAAGCATTCAATCCATACAAGTTCGTTCCGGGTTCGAACGAAACCGAAGGCACTATCTCGTTACACTCATTTTGGAACCACCCTCAGAGTTTACGACAATAGACCTAGCACTCCGAATCTTCATCTTCACTTGAGATTCACAACCTATCGTTTAATTTGGATCGATGAGGTTTTCGGATATCCAAACCTGGAAACCCAATCCCGGTCTCATCGAAATCCAAAATGTCGTCTTTTAAGGTCAAGTTATTTTAAAGTTAAAACAATTCAATTCATTATCTATATTCACACAGATAGATAATTCACATTATCACAAATAGATAATCCATATTATCACAATTTAACCAAAGCATCTCATATCACAGATCAACACATATCGCATATCAGAGATATCAAATAATCTAAGGCATTCAATATGGAAATAAATTATTACTATTTGTAATAATGGTAAAGATTAATTATTGTTTATTTAATAATGTTTTGAAACTATTAAATATTATTTTTAGGAAGTTTGAGGTTAATAATTAATATATTTTTTAATGTTTATTATTAATTATTATTGTATAATATTCTTTTGAAGCATATTATTTTTATTTATTTATAATGTTTTCGAGTCTTATAAATAGTCTTTTATAAACAGACTTTTGTATTATAAGGAGAATATTATGAAATGGTTTAAAGGCTTAATGGAAGATTAGTTACAGGGTAAAGAGAGTTTTCTAAATGGTTTTAGATATTTAAAAATGAATTTTAGAAATGGGTTTATAGATTTATAAAAGGGGTTTTATAAATGGTTTTATGGGTTTATAAAGAGTTTATAAATGATTCAAGATGATTTAGAGACATTTATAAATGGTTTTTGAGTTTTATAAAATACTTATAAATGGGTTTTAGAAATTTTTAAAGGAATTTAAAAATGGTTCTAGGATTGTGTAGAAAGGGAATCTTCCTTCATTTTATGAATATACTTATACCATTGAGATAAGTATACGGATATTTTCTAAGTAGTGAAAATATAAGGATTTATGATTATGTAATAACCTAAAATTTAAGATATAATAATTAATTAACGGATTAATTAAATAACAAAATAAGTTTGTGAAATTGTAAGAATCGAGCTATGGGAGTTTCACCATTTGTGCGTGGTGATTTTCTTATCAATTTTAATATACAGCTTGTCGAAATCCGAGTCAGTATGGAAAAGATATGAGAGAAATAAGAAATTGAAAATAAAATGAAAAAAATAACAACAAGGGGTCAGGTCGACCCAAACCTAGGCTAGGTCGACCCTAGGGTCGACCCCCATAGCAGTTTGGTCAACCTGCTTGAACGCTGTTTCATTCATACACGTCATATTTTGATTTTTTTTCAATCCTGTGTGTACGTGCTTCCATCCTACAGTTCCTAGCAAGCCTATGACATGCTTACACTAGGTTTAGTCTTCAAATCCAACGGCCTAAGATCTTTAAGCTACACTATAAATAAGACCCTAGACCTAGCTATTTTTCTCATTCAGATTTTCTCCCAATTGCGTTCAATGCCTGGGGCTGGACCCTAAAATGAAAAAATTTCTTGGCAGGAGATCCTTTCAATAAAAATATTGTATGCCCTGAAAGTGGATCCGAGAAGGCCAAGGAATAAAGCTAAGGACCACAGGTGAGTGTTTTGTAATTATTTTAGATTTTTAAGTAATTTAAAATAATAGGGTTCTCAATAGTTGTAGTTTTCTGCAATTTTGAGATAGTTTTTATATAAGTTATCTACAGTTAGTTTTTAAAGTTCTTTTCAGCCTATTTTATTAAGCTATTTCATTCGGTTATTTACAGTTATATACAATTATTTATATTTATTTACATATGTTTTACGTTAAAATTTAGCCTGTAAATGTTAGTTTCTTTTTACTCCTTTTTACATGAATAAAATATAAGAATACTAAAAAAATGAGAATTTGATAATATGGATTAAATAGAAATAAACACTAAATTATAGAAATTAGATGTAAAATAAGAAAGAACTGTAATAAAAAGAAGATAGACTAAAATTTGCAAATTTGAGACATTAGCAAGCATGTTTATAACTAGTAGTTATAACTAAAAATATAGAATAGAAGAGTAACAATTATAACATAGGTTATAATTAAGCAAAAAGAACAGAAAAGGCTTATTTTAAAACTTAGATTAAGCTAATAAGAAAATTATAACAGAAATGACAGAAGAGGCTTATTTTAAAACTTACACTAAGTTAATGAGAAAACATAGAAAAAGGACTCGTACTAACAACATTCCCTTTCAGTCAGGAACTGATGGTCTCATAATAGTCAGGTAAGGCTGGTACTCGCTTATGTTAATTAGGGTACATAAGTAGCCAATAGATAGAAGCTCAAATCTAGTTTGGGCAAGAGGCATAAACTAGAATTTTTTTTGTTAGGACTAGTACCGGCAGCATTCCCTTCCAGACTAGGACTTATGGTCTCACAACACTTAGGTGAGGCTAGGTAGCATTCCCTTTCAAACTAGGACGGATGGTTCCACAATAGTTAGGTGAGGCTGGGCACACTTATGCTGATTAGGGTAAATAAGAGGTCAAAATAGGAGGCGATAGTTAGTGTGTACCGACGATGACCGAGCGTGCGACATCGATTAGGGTAAATAATTCGCTACTGCGTTCCAAGCGCTAAACATATGTCTTTTGCTGTGACAATAGGATTGGTTCACGGTGGCACAATAGAGATAGAAGGCCGATCAATAGGTAGAATTAGGATTTCAGCCTAATTAAAATAGGATTAGGGTTTCAGCCAAATCAGAACAGTTTAAGACAAGTGCAAACAATCATAATGAAATAGTCAAATGGAATGAGAAACAGTATTTTACCCAAGTTTTATTTTCACATTATTCCTTTCCATACTAGAACTATTGCTTAGTCTATTATCTTTATCTTGCTTAGAAATGCTAGTAATTACTTTCACTCACTGTACTTGTTGTCTGCTCCTTTATTTCCTCTTTTTCCCCATAGGCCTGCAGAATTGAGGATAGTAGATTTAGACTGCTTGGAGATATATTCATGGAAGTTCTTCATGTATTCTTCTTCTTCTTTTTGGTTTTCTTTTCATTTTACTTTGGATGTACTGGTACTTTATGAGAGGAATGGTTTTTATTGTTTATGTACTCTGATGATGTGACTGAGGTTGTATTTTTCACGAGACTTTTAAGACATATTCTGTTTTGAAATGAATTTTAATTTTATATGTCTAGTTATCCTTTAAATGTTTCCGCTATTTTTATTTGACTTGTGGATCTTAGTCTCCGTGATGCTTTAGCTATACTTATAACGCACCACATTCTTTAATGTGCCCTTTTGGGGTATACTAAGGGGTGTGGGGTGTTTCACTTGGTAGTAGAGCCTAAGGTTACAAGATTCCTAAAAACTTGTTTTAAAAGTAAAGAATATTTCAAAAGTAACATATCTTCAAACTAAAAGTGTTTTTCAGAAAGAAACTCTTATTATAGAAATGGTTTTTTTAAGTGTAAGAGTGTTTTTATAAAAGTCCCCTCAAAGTATAATTCAACCTTCTTTTGATTCTTTCGAGCCTAAATTCTCTTTTCTTTGCATAGAATGGCGGACGCCCCAAATTTTCCAGAGGGTGTCCAAGTCCCTGGCTGGTTTCGTCGATACCCTCAAGCTACGACATCAAAGGTGCAAGGGAAAGCGCCCAATGTAGCACCAGAGGGTGGAGATCGCATTGATCCACCTACAGCAGCCAATTTTTCTAAGCTATGCAAGTACTTTGCTAATCTAGGAGGCAAGACGTTTTTCGACACGGAGGATTTCGTAGAGGCATGAGCTTGGTTGAGGAATATGGAGCAGATATTTGGACTGTTAGGATTGGAGGAACGACAGAGAGTTTGGCTTGCATCTTGGCAGTTGAAGGGAGAAGCTTCTTACTAGTGGGAGATCATAAAGATGGAAGGTAGAGACATTGGTTGTTTGGATTTCAGGAAAGGTTTGAGAGAAAATTCTTGTCGTAAGCCAAGGAAAGCATACAGTTGGAGAAGTTCATTAGTCTGAAACAAGGGAGTCTTTCAGTGAAGGAGTATATAAATCAGTTTGATTAGTTATCGCGGTTCGGAATAGAGCTTGTTAATACACCTCTTAAGAAGGCCATCAAGTTTGCTAAGGGTTTGAACCAGCCCCTCAAAGGTTTCTTTTGACACACGTACCTTTGGGAGAGATGTATGAGTCACTTGTGGAGATGGCTCTCATGTCAGATGTTGCTAAGAAAGAAGAGGTTAAGGCGGTTTCGAAATTAGACAACTCTAAGATGCAATGGTGGAAGAATAAGAGGTATAAGGACAAGAAGAAAGGAGGAGGACCTCAAAAGTAGATCAAGAAGGGCGAAAAATGTCAAAATTATGGATTGGTTGGGCATTTCATAAAGGACTATAAGAAGGACACGATGAAGGGGAGGTGTGACAATTGTGGGCAGCTGGGGCACTTTAGTAGAGCTTGTCCTCAAAGGGCAGGGTAGAGAGTAGGCACACATATAGTGCAAGTACAGGCTTTAGATGCAGCACCTTCTAGTAGTGGACCAGATCGACGTAGGATCTTTGTAGAAGGTTTGAACTCTATTTCGGTTTTTCCTATTCGAACTCTTTTTGACTTCGAAGGATCGCATTCTTTCATTTCTAGTTCCTTGTTTGATTGTTTGCACTTAGATATTTCTCTAGTAGTAGACCCTATAGTTGTTTCAAACCCTATAGGAGGGTCGGCACATTTATCCATGATTTGTAGGGGTTTAAAATATTTTATACTAGGCGTAGTATTTGATTGTGGCGCCTATATACTGGGATTTTTGGGATATGGAATGATGTTGGGGATGGACTGGTTATCCACTTATGGAGCAATATTAGACTGCGAGGGGAGAGTCATTAGACGAGAGACATGTTGCGAATGGACTCTCAAGGTTTCTTATGACCCACAAGGGTCAGTCATGTTGACCTTCCTTTATTCCCTTGATTCAACCCTGGTAGAGTTAGATTTCGTTCCAATCGTTAGGGATTTCCTAGATGCTTTTGAGGAGGTTAGGGGACTGCCCCCTAAGAGAGAGATTGACTTTAGATTCTATCCGAATGACAATGCTAAGCCAGTGGCATTGTCCATGAGACATATGGCTCCTAGAGAGAGGAAGGAGTTACATAAGCAGATTGGTGAGCTATTGAGGAAAGGCTTCATCAGATGGAGCATATCCGAGTGGGGAGCGCAAGTCGTCTTCGCTACAAAGGCGAATGGTTCCCTTCGACTTTGCATAGACTATAGAGAGTTGAATAAGCTCACAAAGAATAACCATTACCAACTTCCTAGGATAGACGATCTTCGATCGAATGGTTGGCGCTTTAGTATTTTCTCAGCTTGATTTAGCTACTGAATTTCATCAGCTTAGGGTCATTGACGATAACATCGATAAGACAGCATTTAGGACCCCTGATGGATTCTTTGAGTGGTTAGTTATGTCGTTTGGGCTAACCAATGCCCCAGCCTATTTTATAGATTTGATGAGCTGTATTTTTCGAGATGTCCTAAATACGTTCATTGTAGTATTTGTGGATGACATGTTGGTGTTTTCCAAGAATATCGAAGAGCATGTTATTCATCTTCAGAAGGTTCTTTGTATAGGTCATGTTCATCAGTTGAAAGCAAAATTCTCAAATTGTCACTTTTGGCATGAGGAGGTGTGTTTCTTGGGGCATATAGTCTTAAGAGAGGGTTTAGCTATGGATCCCACTAAGATAGTAGTAGTACAGGATTGAAAGGTCCCCAAGAACCCTAATGAAGTTAGAAGCTTCCTAGGTTTAGCTGGCTATTATAGGAAGTTTATCATAGATTTTGCTAAGATTTCAGCACCGCTTGCTTGCCTCACTAAGAAGAATATAGCATTCGTATGGGATGTAGATTGTGAGGGTTCCTTCACAATGCTGAAGAGGGCCCTTACTAGTGAGCCGGTGTTAGGTTTACCCGACAGAATTAAGCCTTTTACAGCACACACTGATGCATATGGGACAAGTCTTGGAGTGGTATTGATGCAAGAAGGGAGGGTAGTATATTATGGGAGTAGACAATTAAGAACTCATAAGAAGAACTACCCCACCCATGATTTGGAGTTAGCTTCTATTGTTTTCATGCTCAAGTCTTGGAGACATTACTTTCTAAGAGAGAGTTCGAGCTTTTCATCGACCATAAATCATTGAAGTACCTATTCTCATAGAAGGATTTATACTTAAGGCACCAACATTTGATGGAGTTTCAAGCATTATATGACCTTGAGCTAGCTTACACCCTTGGTAAAGGGATTGTGGTTGTGAATGCGTTAAGTAGGAAGAGAGCAACCCTTAGTCCAATGTTCGTATAGTGGAAAGCCTAGAGTTTATTTCCACCTTTGATTTTAAGCCTTATACGGACATCATCCCTGGATTATTGGAAGCACTTGGGGTTAAGCCTACCCTCATAGATCAGATTGGCCCAAGGCAGCGAGAGGATTTAGAGTTTATGGATATTTTAAATAGAATTAGCAGAGGAGAGGTCTCTGGACATCTCCAACGCTATTCCATTGATAGTAAAGGGTGGTTAAGGAGAGATGTAAGACTTTGTGTCCCCGCACTAGTGGTTTGACGAGAGCAGTTCTAGAAGAAGCATACCATTCTCGAATGACTATTTATCCGGGTGGTGATAAGATGTATTGGGACATGAAGAGAGTGTTTTATTGGAGTGGCATAAAGAATGATGTGGTGGAGTTTGTAGCTAAGTGTCTTGTGTGCCAAAGAGTTAAGGAGGAGCAGCAGAAACCCGACGGATTACTTAAACCATTGGATGTACCCGAATGGAAGTGGGATAGTTTTTCGATGGACTTCATAGATGGTTTACCCCGATCTAGGAAGGGGAATACCAGTATTTTGATGATTGTAGATCGTTTGACTAAGAGCGTCCACTTCATTCTGGTCAAGCATAAGAGGACGACATGTTATTTGGCATCCTTATATGTTCGTGAGATAGTCCGACTTCATGGAGTTCCCTCTAGCATAGTGAGCGATAGATACCTTATCTTTACTAGAGAGTTTTGAAGAAGCTTGCAAGTGGCTTTAGGGACGCAGCTTAGATTGAGTATGGCTTATCACTCATAGACGGATGGCCAAACGGAGAGAGTTAATAGAGTTCTTGAGGAATTGTTGAGGATGTGCATTCTTGATTTTGGAGGAACTTGGGAGGAGCATCTTCCTTTAGTGGAGTTTGTTGGAATCTCGATTTTACATCGTTTTGATTATGACAATCTATATAAAATGTTTTGTGTATAGTAATCATTTTTGCAGGAGATTTGTTGTAGATCCATATTCAGAGTTTTGAAGCTGATTATGTTGTATCTAGAGTCTTTATTTTATTTAGAATTTTGTTAAAATCTCTCCTGAATTGATATATGTATAAATTTATATACACATGCACGAACATGCACAGCTGGCTGAAAACAGCCGGTTGAATACATTCATTCAGTCGGCTGAATGCTGAAACGAAAGTATTATTTCACGATATTCAACCGTCAGAATGAATATATTCAGATGGTGAATAAGGCCATAAATAGCCTAAAACATTGTTGTTTGCGTTTTAATTTAATTCAGATGGCTGAATTATTTTATTCAGACGGTTGAATATTCCCCAACAACTTTTTATGTAAAGGCACTTCTCTTCATCGAGGAGAAACATTTTCAAAATCAAAGGTTGCATCTGTTTCTTTTCAATATAGTTTTTCATCTATAGTTGCAACCTTTTAATCACTATAAATAGATTTTAGAATTCAATAAACAATTTAACGAAAACAATTTTAATATTCTTGAATTCTTATATATTCTCTAGTTTTCAAATTGCACTCAAATTGCTTACATTCTCCTATCATTGATCACTCTATCTTCCATAATTCTCTAGCACATTACACTATATATCATAAAGGAGAAGATTATAGGAAGATTATAATTAGTTGACTTATCAGTGCTATTCAAAGAGCACACTATAGTCGGATACTTTTGTTATTTGTAAAGACGTTCTGTTTGGTTGCTCAGGCGGTAGAAGTCCTATTCGGTTGCTTAGGCGGTATGAGTCCTGTTCGGTTGCTCAAGCGGTGTAAACCTATTTCTCCAGGTTAAGTAAGGGTTGCTAGTTTTAAATCCAGAAGGAGTCTGGGACAGGATGTAGAATGGGAGTTTGAACCAATATAAAAATCTCTGGTGTATCATTTACCTTACTACTTTTACTATTTATTTACTTATTCCACACAAGTAGTTTATCCATATTACACGATCCTATAGCACAGTAACTTTCAAAGTTCGCATATAATAATAATTTTCAGGCTAGCATTAGGATGGAACCCTTTGAAGCTCTTTATGGAAGACCTTGCAAGTCACCTTCATGTTGGTTGGAGTCTACAAAGAGATTGCGACTAGGTCCCGACATGGTTAAAGAAACTTTGGAAAAGATTGATTTGATTAGAAGGAGAATGAAGACGGCCCAAGATAGACAAAAATTCTATGTAGGTAAATGGAGAAGGGATATTGAGTTTGGGATAGGAGATTTGATTTTCATTAAGGTGTCTCCGTTAAAAAAGGTAGTGAGGTTTGGATAAAGTGGGAAACTTGCTCCTAGATTCGTAGGACCGATCCCCATTGTGGAAAGGGTAGGGGAGATGGAAAATCGGATAAAGCTACCAAAGAGGATGGCGGGAGTTCATGATGTTTTTCATTTTTTGCACTTGAGAAAGTGCTAACATGATTCAGCAGAAGTAGTGGAACCTATCCAACTTGAAGAAGTTGAAGTGGAGAGAGATGCATCGGTCCGTCGCATTCCTACCAAGATCGTTGGACGTGATATCAAGAAGCCTAAGAATAAGGAAGTACGTTTGGTTAAGGTGTAGTGGAGAGACAGCATTGAGGATGCTACGTGGGAGGATGAGGAGAAAATACGTACCTCGTATCCGCGTCTTTTCGATGGTACGTCTTGAATTTCCTATTTCCATCTTTAGTTTTGAATAGGTTATTTCATTTAGTATCCTTTAGGAGGGTAGATCTTAGGATTTAACCTATGGATGGTAGGACTGAACGTAAACATGTTATTAGAACATGTTATGTATGTTGGACGATAGTGGTTGCAAATGTTTGCTAGTGAATGCTAATGGATGCATACATATACACTGGGCACTATTATCTCTTAGGGATCAGCCTAACTAGGTCACTAAAACATATGCATATGGATGTGTGTGCATTTTCATTTTTATTTTATTTCCATGGTTGCTATAAATGCATGATTATCATATGATTGTTGCATTTGGATGATGATTGTAGCACGCATATAGAACTATTAGTTATCATTAGGGAATTTTCATTCATTTGGATACATGGCACGCACATGATTGCATTATAGGAGGTCGGCTGAATCAGTAGACCGCAAAATCTTTTGCATTATGGAAGATGGTTGCAATATGGTTGAAGAATTTTGATGAAAATATTTATTTCATTCTTCTGTCCTTAGAGATTTCGAGGATGAAATCCTTTAAGGAGTGGAGAATGTAACAACCAAAATTTAAGATATAAAAATTAATTAAGGAATTAATTACATAATAAAATAAGTTTGTGAAATTTTCATAATCGAGCTACGGAAGTTGCACCATTGTGTCCGTGGCAATTTTCTAATCAACTTCCATATATAACTTGTCAAAATCCGAGTTAGTATAGAGAAGATATGAGAGAAATAAGAAATAAAAAATAACATGTAACCATAACAGAGCATTGTTCATCATATAACCGTAACATAGTTATCTGATATTGTCATAATATGGAAAGTAACACCAACACTGTTGTTAACTCTACCTTCCTAGAAGGCCAATCTACTGCACGACCACCACTGTTTAACGAAATTAACTATAACTATTGGGCCACTAGAACGAGAATCTATATACAAGCAAGTAGTTATGAAACCTAGAACATTATGCAATATGAATATATTATTCCTACTACTAAACATTCAGCATGGTCTAACACACAAAAATTGGATGCTACTGCAAATGCTAAAGCTATGAATATGTTGTATTATGCATTAGACAAAAATGAGTTCAATAAAATAAGCATGTGTAAAACTGCTCATGAAATTTGGTGTACTCTTAAAGTTACACATGAAGGTACTAACAAAGTCAAACAAAGTAAAATTTCTATGCTCAAAAATCAGTTTCAAAATTTAAAATGAAACAAGATGAGACTATAAATGAAATGTACTCTTGATTTCAAGATTTATATCATTCTTTGATAGCATTAGGAGAAACTTACACAGATTTTGACATTGTTTCAAAAATCCTCAACTCACTAACGGATGAATGGGAACGAAAAGTCTTAGCAATCGAAGAAGCTAACGACATTTCGACCATAAAACCAGAAGAGTTGATTGGTAATCTAATGTCTTATGAAGTTAATCTCCTGGCAAAACGAGTACAAGCTCAAGATAAGAAAAATATAGCATTCCAGGCAGAAAAAGATGAATCAGATTCAAATGAAGAAAATATGGCGTTCATTGCTAAAAATTTCAAAACGTTTTTTGAAATTTCTAAAGAGCAACAAATTTAGATATAACAAGAACAACTCCAGCAATAATAACAACACAAACAAACCATCAACATCTACTCTAGAATGTTATGAATGTCACAAGAAAGGTCACATCAGGAAAGACTGTCCTGAGAAAAAAAAGACAATTATAAGCATAAGAAAGACAGATTCAAGAAGAAAGCTTTCTCAGTCACATGAGATGATGCAGAATCATCCTCATCATCAAAAAGTGACTCGGACAGTTAATCAGAACAAGACAATGTTTGCTTTATGGCTACAAAACACGAGGTAAGTGATTTAACTTTCAATGATCTTTAGGAAATCAATTCAGAATTACTTGACAAATTAAAAGGCAAAAATAGAAAGTACAAAGAAGCTCTTGAAAAATTGAATAGAACTGAATCGAAGTAGAAATGTTAAGAGATGAAAAGAAATTTTTTGAAGAAGAACTCCAAGTTACTCAAGAATCTTGTTCTAATGTGTCATCTCAACTTTCTCTACTAAGTCAAGAGGTAGAAACTCAGAAAGAAAAGAATGATGCTTTATTAATTTAAAATCATAACCTTGAATAAAATATCAAGATTTTAGAGTTAGATAACTGTAGCCTTAAAACAAAATTAGAAGACATTACCAAAAATGGTTCTAATTTTAATAAAGGTAGGGAAAATCATTCAAAAATTATAGAAAATTTTCAATCTGTTTCAAATAAAAAGGACTAGGATATAAACAGACTTCTAAAATTATTCCAAAGAAAAAGAATTCTTCGTATAAAAATAAAGTTGAAATACCTAGGTCGAAAAATTCCAATTTTACTACTTCAATTAAAATTTGGGTTCCTAAAACTAATAATTCTTCAGTAAGAAACAAGTATATAAAGTCTTTTATAAAAACTGTTCATAAAAACAAAGATTTTGTGTTCAAAAGGAATTCTGAACCTTCTTGGGTTTGGCTTCCTAAGACCTAACTCTTAGTACCCAAAATAAATGGTGGGTACCAATGTTAATTCTATATTTTGTAGGTACCATCCAAAAAGAGAGGAAAATGGATACTAGACAGTGGTTGCTCAAAACACATGACAGGAAACAAAGAGATGCCAACAAACATTAACTACTCAAGTGGAGGTTCTATCACATTTGGAGATAATTCCAAAGGATATGTCACTGGTAAAGGCGATGTGAGCAATAACGGTGTATCTAATTTACCTCTTATTACAGATGTTTCATTTGTTAAAAATTTGAAACACAACTTACTTAGTATTAGCCAACTGTGTGACAAAGGATTCAATATTTCTTTTTCTGAAAATAAGTGTAGTATTTTTTATCAACACAAGAATCTTATTTTCGAAGGCTTTAGAGATAAAAACATTTATGTTTTAAATATGAATATAAATTATAATACAGATATGTGTCAAATACCCAAATAAAATGATCCATGGTTATGGAACAAAAGATTTTGTCATATTAATTTCAAAACTATAAATAAATTATCTAAAAATGATTTGGTAAAAGGTTTACTAAAATTGAACTGTAAAGTAAACAATATTTGTGATGCTTGTCAATTAGGAAAACTATCAAAATCATATTTTAAATCAAAGAAAAATATTTGTAATATACAACCATTAGAACTATTACATTTAGATCTTTTTGGTCCAACTCAAATTCAATATATAAATCATAGTAAATATGTATTTGTTATAGTGGATGATTTTTCAAGATTCACTTGGACTATTTTCTTAAAAAATAAAAGTGATACTTTTGAAAATTTCAAGAATTTTGCAAAAAGAATTCAAAATCTCAAAAATTTTAAAATTAAAAATATTAGAAGTGATCATGGAGGTGAATTTGAAAATGAAGCATTTGGACATTTTTGTAATAAAAAGGGAATTTACCATAATTTTTCTTTTCCTAGGACACCACAACAAAATGGTGTTGTAGAAAGGAAAAATAGAACATTACAAGAATATGCAAGAACTTTGTTAAATGGAAACACATTACCAAAACATTTCTGGGCAGAAGCTGTAGCAACTACTTGCTACGTTCTAAATCGTGTCTCCATTCGACCTTTGACAAAACACACTCTATATGAACTATTTCATCATAGAAAACCAAACATTTCTTATTTTAAAACTTTTGGTTCAAAATGTTTTATCTTAAATACAAAAGATTAACTTGGAAAATTCAATCCAAAATTCGATGAAGGAATCTTCATAGGATACTCAGATAGAAGCAAAGATTATCAAATTTTCAATAAAAGAACAAAAACAATCGAAGAACACTTCATGTTTCATTTGATGAAAATTTCAATTTTAGTAATAATTTTGAGGATACTCCTAAGAAAATCACAAATATGGTTACTCAAAATAATTTGGAAGAAGATGAAGACTTTTCTAATAACATTTAACAAAATGAAAACTTTGATCATAATGAAAATGAATTAAGATCTCCTCCTAGGATTTCACTTGACCACCCAGCAGAAAATGTCATTGGAGAAATTGATTCACATGTTAGAACTAGAAATCAACTTAATCAAATGGGCCATGTAACTTCTCATTCCATAATCGAACCCAAAAATGCAAAAGAAGCATCTACTGATGACTATTGGATTATAGCTATGCAAGAAGAGCTAAACCAATTTGAATGAAACGAAGTTTGGGAACTAGTTCTTAGACCAAATGATCAAACAGTCATTGGTACTAAATGGATCTTTAAAAATAAAGCAGATGAACAAGGTAATATAACTAGGAATAAAGCTAGATTAGTTGCACAAGGATATAATCAAGAAGAAGGAATTGACTACCAAGAAACATTTGCTCCAGTTGCACGACTTGAAGCAATACGTATCTTACTAGCCTTTGCATGTTTTCTCGATTTCAAACTTTATCAAATGGATGTTAAAAGTGCTTTCTTAAATGGTTGTATAAAAGAAAATGTTTTTGTTGAACAACCTCATTTATTCACTCATGAAAAATTTCTAAGCCACGTCTATAAACTTAAAAAGGCCTTATACGGACTAAAACAAGCACCTCATGCTTGGTATGATCGTCTGAAGAGCCATCTAATATATTCTGGTTTTGAAATTGGAAAGGTTGATCAAACTCTTTTATTAAAAAAACTAAAAAGAATATTTTAATATTCAAATTTATGTTGATGATATTATTTTTGGAGCTACAAATGAAAAGTTACGTCAGAAATTTTCAAAGACAATGACCAAAGAATTTGAAATTTCACGTATGGGAGAATTATCTTATTTTCTTGGATTACAGATTAAACAAATAGAAAATGGAATTTTTATTAATCAAGAAAAATATTGTAATAATCTAATTAAACGATTTGATATGGAAAACACGTCTGCTAAACCAACTCCAATGAGCACAACAGTTCATCTCGATAGAGATGAAGATGGAAAAAGTGTTGAACAAAAATTAGATCGAAGTATAATTGGATCATGACTTTATCTAACAGCTAGTAGACTTGATATAATGATGAGTGTTTGTTTTTGTGCTCGATTCCAAGCAAATCCTAAAGAGTCACATATGCAAGCAGTGAAACGCATATTGCGCTATCTAAGCAAAACCAAAGATTTTGGACTTTTCCAAAAGAACGCCCTTTTGAGTTAGTTTCATATAGTGCGGCTGATTTTGGAGGATTTCGGACGGATCGAAAAAGTACAAGTGAGACTTGTCACTTCATTGGACAATCTTTAGTCTCTTGGTTTAGCAAGAAAAAAAATTGTGTTTCACTTTCAACTTGTGAAGCAGAATATATTTCTGCTGCTTTAGCTTGTGCAAGTCATTTATATGCGGCAAACACTTCAAGATTTTGGTGTTAATTTATCTAAATCAACAATTTTTTATGATAATACTAGTGCTATAAACTTATCCAAAAATCCTGTAAATCACTCATAAACTAAACACATTAACATACGTCATCATTTTCTTCGTGATAATATTGAAAAGGATTTAGTCAGACTGGAATTTGTATCCTCTGAAATCAATTGGCTGATATATTTACTAAACCTTTAAATGAAAATGTATTTATAAAATTAAGAAGAGAATTAGGAATTGTATCGATAAAGGATTTATAAGTTTTTAAATAAAATAAAACAAAAAATGGGAGGGGGTCTTCCAACACTCAAACTCGGGATCTCCCACTTAGTAGTCTATTGTTCTACCACTACTCTACTTTGTCTTTTTTAAAAGACTTTAGTTGGTTTGCATTTTTTATTTACCTTACATTTTTTTTTCATCCAGCTTTTTCTCTGGTTACTATAAACTTAACCACAAAATTTCTTTCTATTTATATGTGTTTCTACCCATACATACCTCTTTTATTCTTCATTCCTTTTTGCATTAGCTTTAAAATAAAATTCTAAGTTTCAAATACTACTCTCAAAATGTCGTCTCAGTATAATTTTTAATCCTCTGATCTCTCTTATACTTCTCCTACTTCTGGATCGGTGAATATACCAACTCCAACACCGATTTACGAACCAGTTCCAATTGTTCCTCCTTCAACACACACTGGTTATACTCCACCTATTAAAAGAATGAGACGGTCTCTATTCTTTGGTTCACCATCTACAAAATATAAGATAGATGATATTCATCACTACTAACGGGAAATACTAGAATTACAGCGTGAACTGTACTATGAACAAAAAGTTAATGCCAAGCATTTGAGCTTTTTGGAACAAGTCACTTTAAAATTCTGTGTTCTTCCTCCAAAAACACAGTTCATCAACCTTCTCCTCTTCATTCTCCAATTCGTCACAATCCTTGCAAACCATCACCACAGCGTCCGCTGATATCTTCGAATTCCCGGGAACGCAGCAATAGATGGTCACCACTTCCACCATTTCAAGAGAACACTAAAATAGAAGAAGATGCATATCATACTCTAAGCTCTTTTTTGAAATCTTTTTAATTTTTTATGCAATTGTTAATATGTTATTTTTATTTTTTGATTGTTCGGAAATAATATTATTCAATATATATATATATATATATATATATTTATATATATTGTTTGCTAAAACAAATAGGCTGATATGAGTTTCTGTACAAATTCAGCCGGTTGTTTTTTATAAAACAGACGGCTGAATATTATGGGGAGAACAATTTTTCCCAAGATTCAGACAGCTGTATCAAATAAAACAGTCGTCTGAATTAGTTCAAAAATGAACTACTTCTTTGCGAGTTGAAACTCAGAGCAATTCAGACGGCAGATTCAATTTATTCAACCGGTTGAATTCCATCTGAGACATTTTTTAGCATGTCCCTACCTTCTTTTCTTCCACTTTTGCCCTTACTTTTTACCCACTATATATTCATCTTTTCATTTCTTACCCATTCATTTCAGAACCCTAGCAATCTTCATCAAGCTATTCAAACTTTTACCTTCCTTTTTTACTCCCTAATGGCACCAAGATCCAAACACACTAGAGAATCATCCTCCGGACCATTCGAAGATCAAATTCGACAATGGCTATTGAATGATGTTGCAATTTCCCCATACAATTCTATGAAGAACTCCAATATCTTCGAAGGAGCCTTTAAGAAATTTCCATATTTTGTAGCCTACCAAATTAGAGAATTGGTGGAGAAATTCCACTTTGATAGTCTAATAGGGTATGCTCGAAATAATGTCAAAATTAATCATCTTTTGATCAAACTCTTTCTTGCTAATTTGAATTTAGATCACTATAATCCTCAAAATCGAAAAGATTGTGTTTGGTCAATAGTTTGTGGCATTAAAATTTTCTTGTCTTTACAAAGACTTGGTAATATTCTAAACTGTCCCTATCAAGGAATTGATATTAATGATATTGAAGTTTATATGGATTATCGAGATGAGGTTTCACATCGTTTCTTGTCTGATCAAATTACAAATTTGAGTACTTTAAAGTCTAGCTTCTTAAGGCCTCAAGCACTCCTCATTCACCATGCATTTATTCGTTCTCTACAACCAAGAACGAGGAGTTATGAAAAGGTTTATAAAAGAGATTTCCAAGCTCTTTATTCAATCTACTCCAACCAACAAGTGAATTGGGGCAAAATTATTTTGGATGAATTTCAAGACATCACAATCCGAAGAAAATATAAGAGCATCCATTTTGGTTCTTATATTATGTGTATCCTTCTCAACGTCGGTTTTCTAATACCCGACTCCGAATTTTCGAGTATTATTGAGTTAGGTGCAAAAACATTAGGATTGATGGGTCTTCCTCACCGGCCTCTTCCACAACAAATCATCTCCTTTCAACAATGGTCTCAAAATGTTCGACTAGGTACTTCACAACCTCATGAAACTAGTATTGCTTCCTCTTCTCATACTCAACATGAAGAAGAAGAGGATGATGATTCAATTCATGTGATTGGCCCGGACACTTCCTCCAGACAAGCTATTATCACTTTCTCTCACAATCAATCAAAACTTCATCGCGAAATTAAGTCTCTTGAAAAGAAAACAAAAAGCAAATTCAACTCGATCAATGGTTTTCTAAATAAAATATAGGATAAAATTTCTTGTTTTGGTTCTACATCCACCGAAGCTTACGACACATCCCCATTTCAGTGGTCTTCTTCGAGTTCGAGTTCTGATAATGATGATCCTTCTCCCTCTAGCCAATTTTAATTATGTTTGTTTTAGTTATGTTTGTCATGTTGTATGAATATTTTATGCTATCTCAATTAAGTGTTATATATATATATATATTGATTTTCTTATCTTACAATAATATTCTTCTTGCATTACTATCTTTCTTTTTGTCGATGACAAAGAGGGAGAAAGTTAATTAAATAATTATGCATATTGACAGGGGGAGTAACAATATTATGAATATTTATATTATTGATTATATAGTTGTCATCATCAAAAAGGGGAGAATGTTGGAATCTCGATTTTACATCATTTTGATTATGACAAGCTATATAAAATATTCTGTGTATACTAATCATTTTTGTGGAAGATTTGTTGCAGATTCATATTTAAAGTTTTGAAGTTGATTATGTCGTATCTAGAGTCTTTATTTCATTTAGAATTTTGTTAAAATCTCTTCTGAATTGATATATGTATAAATTTACATACACACATGCACGAACATGCACAACAGGCTAAAAACAGTCGGCTGAATACATTTATTCAGCCGGCTGAATGCTGAAACAAAAATATTGTTTCACAATATTCAACCGTCTGAATGAATATATTCATACGGCTGAATAAGGCCAGAAATAGCCTAAAATCTTGCTGTTTGCGTTTTAATTTAATTCAGACGGCTGAATTATTTTATTTAGATGGCTGAATATTCCCTAACAGTTTTTTATGAAAAGACACTTCCCTTCGTCGAAGAGAAACGTGTTCAAAATCAAAGGTTGCATCTGTTTCTTTTCAATATAGTTTTTCATCTATAGTTGCAACCTTTTAAACACTATAAATAGATTACAGAATTCAACAAACAACTCACAAAAACTATTTCAATATTATTGAATTCTTATCTATTCTCCAGTTTTCAAATTGCACTCAAATTGCTAACATTCTCTAATCATTGATCACTCTATCTTCCATAATTCTCAAGTACACTATATATCATAAAGGAGCAGTCCTGTTATCAATGCTATTCAAAGTGCACACTACAGTCGGATACTTTTGTTATTTGTAAAGAAGTCCTGTTCGGTTGCTTAGACGGTAGAAGTCATGTTCGGTTGCTTAGGCGGTAGAAGTCCTATTCGGTTGCTCAGGCGATGTAAACCTATTCCTCCGGGTTAAGTCAGGGTTGCTAGTTTTAAATTTAGAAGGAGTCTGGGACTGGACATAGAATAGGAGTTCAAACCAGTATAAAAATCTTTGGTTTCATTTACATTACTGCTTTTACTATTTACTTACTTATTCCGCACAAGTAGTTTATCCACAATACACGATACTATAGCACCGTAACTTTCAGAGTTCGCATATAATAATAATTTTTAGGCTAGCATTGCGTTTGGAACCTTTTGAAGCTCTTTATGGAAGACCTTGCAAGTCGCCTTTGTGTTGGTTTGAGTCTACAAAGAGATTGCGACTAGGTCTCGACATGGTTAAAGAGACTTTTGAAAAGATTGATTTGATTAGAAGGAGAATGAAGATGGCCCAAGATAGAAAAAAAAACCCTATGTAGGTAAGTGGAGAAGGGATATTGAGTTTGGGATAGGAGATTTGGCTTTCATTAAGGTGTCACCACTAAGAAAGGTAGTGAGGTTTGGATCAAGTGGGAAACTTGCTCCCAGATTCGTAGGACCGTTCCCCATTGTAGAAAGGGTAGGGAAGATGGCGAATTGGATAAAGCTATCAAAGTGGCTTGCAGAAGTTCATGATGTTTTTCATTTTTCGCACTTGAGAAAGTGCTTACATGATTCAGCAGAAGTAGTGGAACCTATCCAACTTGAAGAAGTTGAAGTGGAGAGAGAAGCATCGGTTCGTCACTTTCCTACCAAGATCGTTGGACATGATATCAAGAAGCTTAAGAATAAGGAAGTACCTTTGGTTAAAGTGCAGTGGAGAGACAGCATTGAGGATGCTACGTAGGAGGCTGAGGAGAAAATACGTACTCATATCCGTATCTTTTCGATTGTACATCTTGAATTTCCTATTTCCATATTTAGTTTCGAATAGCTTCTTTCCTTTAGTATCCTTTGGGAGGGTAGATCTTAGGATTTAACCTATGGATGAAAGGACTGAATGTAAACATGTTATTAGAACATGTTATGTATGTTGGACGCTAGTGGTTGCAAATGTTTGCTGGTGGACGCTAATGGGAGCATATATATACACTAGGCACTATTATCTGTTAGGGATTTGCCTAACTAGGTCACTAAAACATATGCATATGGATGTGTGTGCATTTGCATTTTTATTTTATTTTCATGGTTGCTAAAAATGCATGATTATCATATGATTGTTGCATTTGGATGATGATTGTAGCACGCCTATAGAACTATCAGGTATCATTAGGGAATTTGCATTCATTTGGATACATGGCACGGACATGATTGCATTAAAGGAGGTTGACTGAATCAGCAGACCGTCTAATCTTTTGCATTAGTTAGGGACATTGACACTACACTATTGGATGTAACATAAATTGCATTAGAAAGCTTAAGGACAATGGATGTAATGGATGATGGCTGAATATGTGGTTGTAGAATTTTGATGAAAATATTTATTTTATACTTTTGTCCTTAGAGATTTCGGGGATGAAATCCTTTAAGGAGTGAAGAATGTAACGGCCAAAAATTTAAGCTATAAAAATTAATTAATGAATTAATTAAATAATAAAATAAGTTTGTGAAATCGTCATAATCAAGCTACGGAAGTTGCACCATTGTGTCCGTGGCGATTTTCTAATCAATTTCCATATATAACTTGTCGAAATACGAGTTAGTATAGAGAAGATATGAGAGAAATAAAAAATAAAAAATAAAAAGAAATGATAACATGGGGTCAGGTCGATGCAAACTTAGGCCAGGTCGACCCTAGGGTCGACCCCCATAGGATTTCGGTCGACCCGCTTAATTCTTGAACGTTGTTTCGTTCGTACACGTCATATTTTGATTTTTCTTCAATCATGTGCGTTCATGCTTTCATTTGATGGTTCAAAGCGAGCCTATGACGTGGTTGCACCAGATTCAACGGCCTGAGATCGCTAAGCTACACTATAAATAAGACCCTAGACCTTGCTATTTTTCTCATTCAGATTTTCTTCCAACTGGCTTCGTTGCTTGAGGCTGGACCCTAAAAAGAAAATATTTCTTGGAAGGAGATCTTTTTAATAAAAATATTCTATATCCTAGAAGTGGATCCAGAAAGGCCAAGGAATAGAGCTAAGGACCACAGGTGAGTGTTTTGTAATTAGTTTAGATTTTTATGTAATTTAAAATAATATTGTTCTCAATTGTTGTAGTTTTTCTGCAATTTTAGGACAGTTTTTATGTAAGTTATTTACGGTCAGTTATTAATGTTCTTTTTAGTCTATTTTATTTAGCTATTTTTATTCAGCTATTTTATTTAGTTATTATAGTTATTTACAGTTAAAACTTAGCATATAAATGTTAGTTTCTTTTTATTTCTTTTTACGCGAATAAAATATAAGAATATTAAAACGAGGAGAATTCGCTTATATGGATTAAATAGAAATAAACATTGAATTTATAGAAATTAGATGTAAAATAAGAAAGAACCTTAATAAAAAGAAGAAAGACTCAAATAGGCAAATTTGAGACATATGCAAGCATGTTTATAACTAGTGGTTATAACTGAAAAGATAGAATAAAAGAGTAACAATTATAACATATGTTATAGTTAAGCAAAAAGAATAGAAATGACTTATTTTAAAACTTAGATTAAGTTAATAAGCAAATATAGCAGAAATAACAGAAGAGGCTTATTTTAAAACTTACACTAAGTTAATAAGCAAACACAGAGGAAGGACCCGTACGAACAACATTCTCTTTCAGTTAGGAACTGATGGTCTCACAATAGTTAGGTGAGGTTGAGACAGGCTTATGCTAATTAGGGTAAATAAGTGCCAATACATAGAAGTTCAAATCTGGAGATTTGGGCAAGGGGCGTAAATTAGAATTTGTTTATTAGGACCAGTACCGGCAGCATTCCATTTCAGACTAGGAATGATGGTCTCACAACACTTAGGTGAGGCTGGGTACCAATCCCTTTTAGACAAGGACTGATGGTACCACACCAATTAGGTGAGATTGGGCATGCTTATGCTGATTAGGGTAAATAAAAGGTCAAAATAGAGGGCAATAGTTAGTGTGTGCCGACGATAACCAAGCTTGCGGCATCGATTAAGGTAAATAATTCGCTACTTGTTGGCACCAGAATTGGTCACTAACACCCTTAAGAGAGATTGTGTAGAGAGATTAATGAAGAAAGTAAAGTTAAAAAGAAGATAGTACGTAAATTTAAATGCAGAAACAATGAACACCAGATTTATAGTGGTTCAGTGTAATTGCCTACGTCCACTTTGAGGTAGATCTTTATTGCTTTTCTCGATAATCGATTACAAATACAATCCGTATGTCAATCACTCAAATACAATTGCTAAGCAAAAAAGATTAAGTCTTGAATGAGTCGTGAATGCGGCAGAGTCACCCCGGTATTCTCAAAAAAAGGTCCCTTTCACTGTGCCCCTGCCTCTCTATTTATAGACGAGAATGGGTTGGACTTCCCTGGTGGACCAGGTAGCTAAGTAGCTTGGCCAAAATAGAGTGATCTCTGTGTGCCAATTCAGAGAGGCCGAATGGCAAAAATGTCGGGCAAGGCATGAATACTGAACGATATTCTTATGCCGAACAAAGTTATGCCGAATACCCTGAATGCCGAATGACATTCTCATGCCGAACGAAGTGATGCCGAACATCCTGAATGCCGAACGAGATATTTGTGCCGAACAAGGTTTGGATGCCGAGCAGTATGGAATGCCGAATGACTCTGCCATGCCGAACGTCCATAGATGCCGAACGATATACAATACCGAATGTCTCTCAATGCCAAACGCTCTTGCATGTCGAACACTCTCGCATGTCGAACGTCCCATAGTGACGAACGAATCATATGTGCTGGACGACTCTGGAAGCCGAGCGCTTTCTAATGCCGAACGCTCCTAAATGCCGAGCGTTCCTGAATACCGAACGTTCTCTAATGCCGAACGATCTGGATGCCGAATGACTCATAAGTGCCAAACAAAGTGCTAATGCCGAGTACTTAGTTGCCTGGTCAAATCTCCAGGTAACACTTGCCCCCCAAAGTGCATCACGTGGTTGAATGTGGTGCACTTTGAATCACGTGACCACTGTGCTTTGCTCCGAGCTGTGGTTTAGTTTCCTCAATGGTGACTTCCCTTGATTGCCAGGTGAGGTGATGTGTGCCGAACACTATGCTAATGCCAAATAGTATAGCCGAAGCCGAATGCTCCATGTATGCCGAACGACTTTGTATGCCGATGCCGAACGATGTAGCCTTGACCGGTTCTACCGGCCATAGTCTCTTCAACTTCCCCTCTTCTCCTATAAAAGTCGGCATTTTCCTTCTTCTTCTCTTTTCACTTTTTACCTCCGTTATTTTTCAAGAACTTTCAACTTACCTCTCTGGAACCCATCACGCCTTTCCTAAGTTAAGTTTTAACAACCTTCAATCCTAACTCACAGATCCTTGAGCTCTCCCCGTACTCTTCGGTAAGAAGCTTTTGATCACCCTCTCAAATTAGGGGACATTAGATATTACTCGAATTTGTGAACCTTTCATAGATCGTAGAGAGTTGGGGGCATGTGAATAAGGGTAATGAATTGAGGCTCGGTCGTGTTCTAAGGATGGAACTTAGTATGTTCTTAGGTGGTTTCGAGGTGGATGGATCGGAGAAGAGAAAGGTGGAAGGTGCATTGTAGCAGCTCAGCATGGTCTTTCGATGCCGAGCGGTCCTATGGTAGCATGAGAATGGACTTAGAGATTAGGCCTGTTGGTGTAGGTTGATACGGCCATGGTTCGGCATGACTTCCCCATGCCGAACAAAATTGGAGTGTAAAAATTGAAAGGTAGTGGGGAATTGACAGGATGCCGACCGATATTTTGGCCGAATAGCGCTTAAGCCGAACGGCACGAATGTCGATCGATACTTAGGCCGAACGATGCTTAGGCTGATTGATAGTTAGGCCGAACGATACTTAGGCCGACCAAGGTTTAGGCCGAACGATACTTAGGCCGAACAATAGTTTGGCCGAACGCTACTTAGGCCGATCAACATTTACTTTGCCTAATCTAATGACAAAAACAAGGACCTAAGTAAACTAGCATATCGAACTAATCTAGACTGATAACTCCCTAGTTTCAGTAATCACAAGCCTGAACCTAAATCGACAAAAATGGATAATCTCCTCTAACATATAGCGCCAATGTTTGAGTCCGAAATTGAAAACACCATAGGGTAGGATTTTGGAGACGGTCAGCGATGACGGTCTTTGAAGGCGACGATTCGAAGCTCAACTTTATACCATTAACTCCGTGACTTTCAATTTCTCCGCACTTTTACTTGAATTATCACACTAGTCCACACACCACACGGGGGGGATACTTGTGTTGTTAAGTCTAACGTCGATTGTTTTTCAAGTATAGTTCAAACAGGTACTCTACTAGATTCAATTTATACCAAAGGTGTCTAAGAAATCTAGCTCCGCCACGATCTCAGATAGACCTGGGTCATCTTCCAAACAAGGAGTCGCAGATACTTCAAACCCGTCGACTTCTCCTGCTCATAACTTAGCTCCCGACGCCCAGGAGGCCTCAATTTTCTTGGACAACCCAGTCGATTCACAGGCTTTGAAGATCAATGAAAGTGCACTCCATCAGATATGCTCCGTCCACGAAATCCCCTTCGACGACATATTAGTTCCATCGGGGCACGATCGTCCACACTTACCCCTAGTTGGATATACAACTTGTAATAAGTTTATGTGCTGGGTCGGCAGTGTGCCACCGTTCAACTTATTTCTTCAGGACGTGCTGCAGTACATTGACAGTGCCCCGTCACAACTACACCCAAACGGTCACGCCTTCATTTAAGATACCTACATCCTCTTCATGAATGTCCTCTCTAGGCGTCCAACCCCGGGTGACATCAGATATATATATGATCAAGAAGCGGAGAGATAGCCCCTCTTTCATATTTCTCGAGCCGCACCACAAATGCCAAATTTTAACTGGGGCATGCAGCAAGTTCGCTCTGTACAAGCAGGAATGGTTTTTTGTGCGTTGCCCTCCTAGTTTCGCGAGGAGATGGGTGGAAGGAAGTAAGTCTTTTCTATGGATCGGTATTCATGCTTGGTCAAAGTCGGGCCTCTTCTAACTCTTTTTTCCATCTTTTCAGGTATCAATCCACGTCCTGACGGCCGTGGACATTCTGAAGCCGTCGAAGCTATTAGGGTCCTTTCTGCCGACGAACGGGACACCCGAACTCTCATTTCAAATGAGTCACTTTCAAGGTTTGAACTGTTGGCAGAAGGCCGTCGGATAATTCTTCCTCAGGGCGTTTCCATACCTAGGTCCGCCTCTGGTATAGGGAAAAAACAAGCCGAGTCTTCAGCACGCAACGCACCTGGTGCACTAGAAGAAGGAGAAATCAAGGAAAATGAGACACCCGAAGCACAAGATGAGAATGTTGATCCTACTCAGGACCCATTAGTTTAAGTTCATGACATCAAAACGTCATCCTCCCCTTCGAAGAGGAAAAAGAAACTGATGTACAAGATAAGGAGGGAAAAAGTTGGTGCAACCTCTAAAGTTACTCTTATTCCAACAGAGAAACAGGCTTTCTCACAATGTTTAGAAAGTTCTTTAAAGGGCCTCTCGAACCTCTCGATACCTGACGATTTACTTAATTATGATTTCGATGATCCGAAGGCACTTAAACTTCACTCGTCCATCAGAGGCGATGCTGACGTTCAAGCTCAAAATCAGGGAGAAAAAACTCCCATTAGCAAAGAAACTGGTCCGTCGGGGGGAAACACTAGGACACACACAAACACATGCACTTCACCTTGCACTTAAATTTCCGTCGTCACACTACTCTTTGCTAATTCGTTGTTATTTAAATTCTGTGTAGGTGACATGGGGCATACACATGGAATTGATCGTCTCTGTAGGTCGTCTATCTCCATCATTCTGGACGGGACTCACAGGAGAGCTGAACTTTCGAAGCCGTCTCCTCTTGTTCTTGCAACAGATCCATCAGTATCGGAGAGACTGGCCGAGCTTAACGTTAAATTTCCAAATATCTGCTTTGATGGTCTAAAGTTCCTCCCGGCGATCCACCATATACCTGGAGATGTCAAGAAGAGCGCTATCGCTTGTACTAACGACGTCTATGTTCAACATAACGTGTTCATTCATCTCGCTGAGAAAGTGTCGGAAGTCTCCATGGAACGCCAATATGAGATTGATCGCCTAAAGCTTGAGGCTATTCATGACAAAGACATTATCAAAGCTCAGGACGAAGAGATTGCGTCTTATAAGTCTCAACGTGAGGTCGCCCAGCAGAGCGCCAAGGATACCGCTGAAGCCGTAACTCGTCTGGAATCGACTCACAAAAAAGAACTCGACGAGGCGGTACAACGCTGTGGGGCTTTGGCTTTGGAAAAAGACTCGGTGCAAAATGATAGGGATGCATTCTGTCTCCGAGTTAAAGAACTTGAGGAGCGACTCCGCAAAGAACAAGAGGAGAAGATTGCTGCCCAAGAAGATTCGCAACGGTATTGCGACAAGATCGTTGCAACACGACTCCTAAAGGCGAAACTTGAGGGCGAGCTTTCTAAAGTTGAGGCGCTGAAGAATGAAGCCCGCAAAGAGGGCAAAAAGATAGCATCTGCGGAAATCAACTCCCGTCTTGAGGCGGCCAAGGAAGAAGGTAGAGAAGAAATCAAAACCATGTTCGACCCGCTTATTGCCGAATTCAATGCCCGCGTTCTCATGCATGGGTCTTAACTTTTCTGGACGAGGGCTATCTCGAATCTTTGGCCGAGGCATGTGAGACTTTAATTGAATCAAGAACGCCGAACACGGTATCGAGGAGATTGATGAGGGGGACTTGATAAAAGAATTCCTTAAAGGAAATGAGCCTTCGGACCTGTCAGTGGCTAAAGCCATTTATTGCAAAGGATCCCCCTCAACAAAAGAGAAAGAAGTTATCGCCGGTCCATCCGGGATTGAGTCTCCAGCTCGTGTTCCTACCCAGCCGGTCCGTCGGCCGATACTCGATCCTTTCGAACAGCACATCGGCTATGACCCGGAGGACCCCGGCCTTGGTGTTCATGTTTTGTCCCCTATTCCAGAGGGTGAGACCCCCCCGGACGGCTAAGAGCCAACCGGAACCTGGTCAGCAACTCTTTTGCTTTAACATTCCAAGAGTTTTCGTTTTTCATCAGAAGCTATCGCATTCTAATACTTTCTTTTCGTGATTTTATACAGGTTGTTATGATCTTGAGCCCACTCCGAGGAGCGATGTCGCCAAGGAGGTTAGGGGAAAAATAAGTGAAGCTGCTCTAGTAGGAGAGGCTCCCGGTCCCGATGCTCAGGTGATCGGAGCGCTTGACGAGGACAAATCTGAGACTTCCTCTTCCATCGATGGGAGTTATGAAGTTGAAATTACAGGCATCTCTGAGCACACATCCGAACTGAGCATGAAGGAGCAACTTGATAAAGAGAAGGAAAAGATGATCAAGATCAAGCTTGAACCTCAAGCTGTGGACCCGAATGATCCTTTGAACAAGCCGTTGAAGGTCATTCTCCCAGGCGGGTCCAAACCCATGGATGTTCCTCATACTTCTTCAGCTGTCACTCCCCCGTCAAAGAAAGCTATCAAGGGTAAACATACTAGGGAGGAGTCATTGGGCAAAAAGTCGAAGAAGTCAAAGAAGTAGTCTTCGCTCTCGTTCAGCAAGAGCTAGTTTAGATTATGTAATTATTATTATTTTCGTAGATTATGTAAATAAACTTTTGACTCCGAGCTTTGGAGGAGTTGTAGTAGAAACTTATTTTTGATGAATAAAACTTAGTTCTTTTCCCTCTCAGAGGACTGTTGTTTTTTGGTTTTTTGGTATAACCGTGGTCAAAACCCGAGCTACTATGAGTTACGTGAACTTCTCGATTCATCTTTAAACAAGTTGACAACTTCTTTGGTATTTTCCCATTCTTTTATCCCATGCTATGGGGACTTCAAATATTTTTCAATCCGTACGCCAAGGGCTCGATGAATTCAAGTCATTTATATCCAGTCCGCCTTTAGGGGACTTGGACATTTAAATCGTTTATACTCGAATTCGCACTCTGGGAACTTAGAATACTCCAGTCCGCACTCCAGGGACTTGGAGGTTTCGAATCGTTTATACTCGAGTCTACACTCTGGGGACTTAGAAAACTCCAGTCTGCACTCCGGGGACTTGGAGATTTTGAGTCGTTTATACTCTAGTCCGCACTCTGGGGACTTAGAGTACTCCAGTCCGCACTCCGGGGACTTGGAGATTTTGAGTCGTTTATACTCGAGTCCGCACTCTGGGGACTTTAAGTACTCCAGTCCGCACTACGAGGACTTGGAGATTTTGAGTCGTTTATACTCGAGTCCGCACTCTGGGGACTTAGAGCACTCCAGTCCACACTCCGGGGACTTGGAGATTTTGAGTCGTTTATACTCGAGTCCGCACTCTGGGGACTTAGAGCACTCCAGTCCGCACTCCGGGGACTTGGAGATTTTGAGTCATTTATACTCGAGTCCACACTCTGGGCACTTAGAGCACTCCATTCCGCACTCTGGGGACTTGGAGATTTTGAGACATTTATACTCGAGTCCGTGCTCTGCGGACTTAGAGTACTCCAGTCCGCACTCCGAGGACTTGGAAATTTTGAGTTGTTTATACTCGAGTCCGCACTCTGGGGACTTAGAGTACTCCAGTCCGCACTCCGGGGACTTGGAGATTTTGATTCGTTTATACTCGAGTCCGCACTCTGGGGACTTAGAGTACTCCAGTCCGCACTCTGGGGACTTGGAGATTTTGAGTTGTTTATACTCGAGTCTACACTCTGGGGACTTAGAGTACTCCCGTCCACACTCTGGAGACTTGGAGATTTTGATTCATTTATACTCGAGTCCGCACTCTGGAGACTTAGAGTACTCCGGTCCGCACTCCGGGGACTTGGAGATTTTGAGTCGTTTATACTTGAGTACGCACTCTGGGGACTTAGAGTACTCCGGTCCGCACTCCGGGGACTTGGAGAATTTGAGTCGTTTATACTCGAGTCCGCAATATGGGGACTTAGAGTACTCCGGTCCGCACTCCGGGGACTTGGAGACTTTGATTCGTTTATATTCGAGTCCGCACTCTGGGGACTTAGAGTACTCCGGTCCGCACTTCGGGGACTTGGAGATTTTGAGTCGTTTATACTCAAGTCTGCACTTTGGGGACTTAGAGTACTCCGGTCCACACTCCGGGGACTTGGAGATTTTGAGTCGTTTATACTCGAGTCCGCATTCTGGGGACTTAGAGTACTCCAGTCCGCACTCCGGGGACTTGGAGATTTCGAGTCATTTATACTCGAGTCTGCACTCTGGGAACTTAGAGTACTCCAGTCCGCACTCCGGGGACTTGGAGATTTTGAATCGTTTATTCTCGTTCGTACGTCAGACAGAGTAATGTATCTCTTAGTCATTTGTTACAGCGTTATCATACACAGAAACATTGACGATTCATGGGAAAATGAAATGGCTTCAAGCCTTTATTGATACAAATAAACTAAATTGTCTTTTTACATGCCGTAAACTAGGAATAAAAACTTGCTGGAAATAAATGCAACTAGAATATGATAGAAATGAACTAAGTGTAATAATGCCGCAAATGTTCACCATTCCATGCTCGGGGGAGTGTCGCACCATCGACGGTCGCTAGCTTGAAAGTTCCTTCTCCAAGTTTTCGTTCGATGACGTATGGACCTTCTCATGTGGGGCTCAAGTGTGATGGAACTGGAAAAACTCGTTTCAAAACGAGATCACCCATGCCAAAGATTCTCGATAGAATCTTTCTGATTATAATATCGAGCAACTCGGTGCCTGTACGCAGCCGCTCTTAAATTGGCTTCTTCGCGTTTTTCATCAATGAAGTCCAACGATTCCAGCAAGAGATCTTGATTTGACATAGGGTCATAATAAGTTACCCGATGTGATGGGACTTCAAGTTCCATGGGTATGGCAGCTTCCATGTCATATGCTAATGCGAATGGAGTGTGGCGAGTCGCGGACTTGTAGGTGGTTATGTAATCCCAAAGTGTCGTCGGAAGCTCATCCACCCACTTGCCTCTAGCCTTTTCCAAACGTTTTTTCAATATGGATTTGATTATCTTGTTTACGGCCTCCAATTGTCCATTAGATTTCGGATGAGCAACCGCTGCAAACTTTTTCTCCATACCATATTTTTGGCAAAATTCCCTAAACTCTTTGCTTTCAAAATGAGTTCCATTGTCTGTAACGATGGTTCGTGGCAGGCCAAAGTGGCATATGATATTTCGTACCATGAAATTAATGACTTTCTTGGTAGTGATAGTGGCCAAAGGCTCTGCTTCTGCCTACTTGGTAAAGTAATCGACCGCAACAATCGCGTATTTTGCACCACCTTTGGATAGGGGTAAGGAACCGACTATATCGATCCCCCATATTGCAAATGGCCAAGGACTAACCATTTGTGTGAGTTCCTTCGGCGGAGCTCTTGGGATTTTCACATACTTGTGGCATTTTTCACATCTTCTTACGTAGTCTGCGGCATCCCGATTTACGGTTGGCCAATAGTATCCATAGCGGAGGATTTTCTTTGCTAACGTCTGCCCCCGGTATGGTCGCCACATTCACCTTCATGGACTTTCGTCCGGACTCATTTTATCTCATCATGGCAATGCACTGGAGCAATGGGGTCGAGAATCCCCTCCGATACATTATTCCATCCTGCATTACATAACGAGAAGCCTTACTAATAACTTGTCGTCTTTTGCTCCTTCTTTCGGGCACGACCCCGTGTAACAAGTACTGCTTGAATGGGGTCATCCATGACTCCTTCTCGATTTCTGTTTCTAACATGAAATCTACCTCCATTATATTTATGCTCGGAACATGTAAGGATTCAACGGGAAACAATCCTATCTGCTGCGCATCGCCAATACTTGCAAATTTTACCAATGAATCAGCTGCTCTGTTTTGTTCACGCGGAACATGCGAAATATTATAATACTCGAGATTCTCTAGCAGCTTCTGAACTTGGGACAAATACGGGGTAAGTCTCTGCCCCTTTGCTTGGTAGTCTCGACGCACTTGACACACCACCAGTTGCGAGTCGCAAAAAATTTCAACCGATCTTATTTCTAGTTCTTTGACGAGTCTTGAACCGGCGATCAATGCTTCATACTCGGCTTCGTTATTCGTTGTTGTGAATTTGAGCCTCAAAGCGTAGTAAACTGATCGGTTTTCAAGAGTTACAAGAACTATGCCAACCCCCGAACAACGATCATTAGATGCCCCATCGGTGTACATCTTCCATCGGACTGGAGGTATGACATTGCGGCCATCTGATTCGTCTATCATAGTGAATTCAGCGATGAAATCCACTAGCGCTTGCCCTTGTATGGCCCTTCGCGACAAGTAGGTAATATCGAACTGACTCAACTCTATATTCCATTTTAACATCCTTTCGGACGTTTTCGGTTGTTGGAGTACCTGTCGTAGGGGTTGGTCGGTGTAAACACTGATCGAGTGTGCCTGGAAGTATGGGCGAAGCTTGCGTGATGCAATCACCAAGCAATAGGCTAATTTCTCGATCTTGGGATAGTTTCTTTCTGCCCCCGTCAGACGTTTACTAACATAGTAAACTGGTTTTTGAACTCGGTCCTCTTCACGAACCAAAGTCGTACCGATAACATGTTGGGAAACTGCCAAGTACACATACAACATTTCATGGTCTATTGGTTTCGATAGCACTGGGGGGCTCTCCAAATGTCTTACCAGAGCTCGGAATGCATCCTCACAGTCGGATGTCCACTCAAAACTTCTTTTTCCTTTCTTTATCACGTCAAAGAAAGGAATACACTTGTCTGTAGCTCTGGATATGAATCGACTCAGCGCTGCCACCTTTCCGTTCAAGATTTGTACTTGCTTTATAGTTCTGGGCACTTGTATGTCCTGAATAGCCTGAATCTTTTCCGGGTTAGCTTCAATTCCACGTGCATTCACAATGAAACCCAAGAACTTCCCTGATGCCACGCCAAAAGAGCACTTCAAGGGGTTGATCTTCATACCGTATTGTCTGGGTATATCAAACATTTCTGCTAAGTCTCGGATGTGGTCGTTTGACTGCAGTGACTTCACAAGCAAGTCATCTACATAGACTTCCATCGTTCTACCAATCTGGTCCTTAAACATTCGATTCACCAGGCGCTGATACGTTGCCCCCGCGTTTTTCAATCCAAAGGGCATTACTACATAGCAATATAGCCCCATATTTGTGACAAAACTGGTGTGCTCTTGGTCTGGAATGTGCATAGGGATCTGATTGTATCCTAAATACGCATCCATAAAGGACAATAATTCATGTCCGGCGGTAGATTCGACGAGCTGGTCAATTCTAGGTAAAGGGAAACTATCCTTTGGGCATGCTTTATTCAGATCGGAGTAATCAACACAAGTTCTCCACTTTCCATTTGCTTTCTTCACTAGCAATGGGTTAGATACCCATTCAGGGTAGAGGGCGTCGCGGATGAACCCATTGGCTTTGAGTTTGTCCACCTCCTCTTTGAGAGCCGCGGACCTCTCCGGGTCCATACCTCTCCTTTTCTGATTTACGGGAACGTGTTTCGGGTTTATGTTCAATTGTTGGAGAAATCCCACACATATCATAGTGTGTCCAAGCGAAAACGTCCAGATTCGCTTGGAGGAAATCAGTAAGATCCTCGGCCACTGAGGAGTCGAGTTGTGATCCAATCTTAAGAACTCGTGATGGGTCATCCCGGCTGATTGGAATGTCGATCGTCAGCTCAGCCGGTGCTGCATTTTTTTCCCTAGGTTCCCTATCATCATCTCTCGGATCTATGTCTCTAAGGATCCGAGAATGTTGCTCGAGCCAGGGCTCGGGCAATACTTGTCAATCATCAATCTTTAGGATGCGGACGGAGCTGTCCGCAACCTTTCCCTTCTCTCTCCGCTGAGCTTCTCTCAGTTTTGCCACATAACATGCGTGACCGGTCACCTGATCGCCATGTACAACACCGACTCCTTTGTCCGTCGAAAATTTTAATGTCAAACACCATGGGGCCAAAGCAGCCCTAAATTCTGCCAAGGCTAGATGACCCAAAAAGACATTGTATGGAGAGTCGACATGCATTACTATGAACGGTAGGACTCGCACTCTCCTACGCTCACCTTCCCCCAGTTCAACTGGCAGTTCTATATACCCCATCGCATCGGTTGCAGCACCGTTAAAGCCGTGGATACGGCTTTGCATGGTTTCAAATCTTTCATTTCCATCTTCATTTGATCATAAGCCTTCTTGAAGATGATGTTGACAGAGCTTCCACGATCAATCAAGATTCTTTTCACGTAAGCTGGCCCGATTGTTGCGGATATAACCATCGGATCGATAGTAGGAGCCTCCACCTTGTCTGCGCCTCAGCTCCTAAACACAATATCGTCAGTCATCATGCGTTGTTGTTTTGCGGGGGTTCCATCTTCCACATTCGAACAACATTCATAATCTGCATGCCTCAAGGAGGTAGCATATCGTTCCATCTTCTATCAATTCTTATCTGTAGGATGAGGTCCTCCGACAATAATTTTTATGATCAATCTACCCACAGTTCGAGCAGGTTGTTCTGGTTGGCGTGGAGCCGGCCCGCGTCCGGGGTCTGACGTTCCTTGCCTTCCATCTTGCGGGTTTTTGACTAATTCCTGCAATTTTTTCTATCTGATTAACTTTTCTATGGCGTCATGGAGGTGTCTACACTCCTCTGTATTGTGCTCATGGGTCTCATGGAAGCGATAGTACTTCCCTGTCTGTTTCTGTTCTTTAGTGGACTCCTTTGGGCGCGGCTTTCTGTATTCAAAGGTGTTACAGGTAGATAGATAAATGTTTTCAAAAGAAGTAATCAGCGGGGTGTATTCATTGTAGGTCGGAATCGTTGGCTTCCATTTCCCTGCTTCTCTTTTCTTTCCAGGATTTCCACCTCCGGATCCTTTGAACTGCCCAGGCTTGTTCTGGACATTGACTTGAACTTTTCCCGAACTATCGCCGGACCGCTTCACGGCGATGTTACTTTTCACAGTCTCCTGAACAGGACCTGATGCCTTATCTCGTCTCGTCCATCGAGCCTCCTCCCTCCGTATGAACTGATGAGCTTTGGAATAGAATCGTTCCAATGTAGCTGGGGGCTTTCCTGCCAACCAATCTCCAAACTCCGTATCTAGATCTACACCTCGCATTACCGCCATCAAAACGCGTGGTCGTTAGGATTGCTAACTTCAGTGGAGGCAACATGAAACCTATGTAAGTACGCTTTCAAAGACTCTTCCAGAGCCTTAATCATGCTTGATAGGGACATCACATCCTTTGGACGAGTAGCATGTATCCTGAATTGTTCAACAAATTTCATTGCCAACTCATCGAAGCTGGATATAGATTGCTGAGGGAGTCAAGTAAACCACATAGTGGCGATTCCGGACAGAGTGATTGGGAAGCATCTACAGTTAGTCGCGTCATTCGCCCTTACCGAATCCATCATCCATTCGTACCTCATCACGTGTTGCCTAGGGTCAGTCTTCCCTTCGTAGGCTGGGATAGTCGGCATATTGAATTTCTTAGGGTACTCAGCCTGTAGGATAACATCTGTGAAGGGTGTATGACTCCTGGACACTCCCCGATCTTGGTTGGTCAGGCCTTGATTCTCTCTCATCAACTGCCTGACCATGGCTGATAAAACCGGAGTTTGTATGGAGGGTGGGAGGTTGGGTTCCGTTCCACGGGACCGGGCAGGTTGATGTCCCGCTTGATTTGGGTCTTGGTGATCCGTGCGTCCAGTCTCATCACGTGCCTGATCCCTGACGGATCGATCGGTAGCACCTACTTGTGCAGCTTCATCCCTACGGCGTCTACGCTTAGGAGGTTCATCAGCTGAGGTCGAGCTATCACATTCAGAATAAGGAGTAGGACCACTTCCAGCATTCTGATGCTACTGCTGGGCAAGCTGAGTCATAAGATTAGTACTGGCTTGGATCTGGTCAGCAAGTTGCCTTCTACTTTCTCTTAGTTCTCTTATCAAGTCGTTGAACTCTGTTCGGGAAACGACCTCCGCTTGGTTCTGGGTGGAGGTTCATGCACCTTGAATTGCTGGTTGGTTGCTAGGTCCTATCTGTTGTACACTAGCAGTTTCATTGACATCTGCGTTGTGAGAGGCCGATCTAGTTCGTGGTCTCCCCATGGTAGAGTTGTCGGTTATAACTCTGAGTAGAATCAACAGATGTATTGCGAATGAATTGGATCTCCTTCGGGGGATTTTTCAATCCAGTAGCTATAAAGTATATCTTATCGTCCTGAGAATTCGACTCTCAATGAAAGCACCAAAATGTTAGTACCAGAATTGGTCACTAACACCCCTAAGAGAGATTATGTAGAGAGATTAATGAAGAAAGTAAAGTTAAGCATAAGACACTACGTAAATTTAAATGCAGAAACAACGAACACCACATTTATAGTGGTTTAGCGTAATTGCCTACGTCCACTTTGAGGTAGATCTTTATTGCTTTTCTCGATAATCGATTACAGATACAATCCGTATGCCAATCACTCAAATACAATTTCTAAGAAAAAAATATTAAGTCTTGAATGAGTCTTGAATACGGCAGAGTCTCCCTGGTGTTCTCGAAAAAAGGTCCCTTTCACTGTGCCCCTACCTCTCTATTTTTAGACGAGAATGGGTTGGACTACCCTGGTGGGCCAGGTAGCTAAGTTGCTTGGCCCAAATAGAGTGATCTCTGTGTGCCAATCCAGAGAGGCCGAACGGCAAAAATGCAAAGCAAGGCATGAATGCCGAACGATATTCTTATGCCGAACGAAGTGATGCCGAACACCATGAATGCCGAACGACATTCTCATGCCGAATGAAGTGATGCCGAACATCTTGAATGCCGAACGAGGTATTTGTGCCGAACAAGGTTTGGATGCCGAGCAATATGGAATGCCGAATGACTCTGCCATGCCGAACGTCCATAGATGCCGAATGATATACAATAACGAATGTCCCTCAATGTCGAACGCTCTCGCATGTCGAACACTCTCGCATGCCGAACGTCCCATAGTGCCAAACGAATCATATGTGCCGGACGACTCTGGAAGCCGAGCGCTTTCTAATGCCGAACGCTCCTAAATGCCGAGCGTTCCTGAATGCCGAACGTTCTCTAATGCCGAACGATCTGGATGCCGAACGACTCATAAATGCCGAACAAAGTGGTAATGCCGAGTACTTAGTTTCCTGGTCAAATTTCCAGGTAACACTGCTGCATTCCAAGCGCTAAACAGGTGTCTTTTGCTGTGACCAACAAGATTGGTTCACAGTGGCACAACAGAGATAGAAGGTCGATCAACGGATAGAATTAGGATTTCAGCCTATTAAATTAGGATTAGGGATTCAGTCTAATCACATCAATTTAAGACAAGTGCAAACAATGATAATTAAACAACAAAAAAGAATCAGAAACAGTATTTTACCCCAATTTTATCTTCTCGGTATTTCTTTCCATACTAAAACTATTGCTTAGTCTACTATCTTTATCTTTCTTAGAAATGCTTGTAATTACTTTCACTCACCAGACTTATTGTCTGACCCACTCCTTTATTTCCCCTTTTTCCCCATAGGCCAGCAGAATCGGGGACGGTAGATTCAGACCGTTAGGAGATATATTCCTAGAAGTTCTTCATTTATTCTTCTTCTTCTTTTCAGTTTTCTTTTCATTTGACTTTGGATGTACTGGTACATTATGAGAGGAATGATTTTTATTGTATATGTACTCTGATGATGTGACTGAGGTTTTATTTTTCACTGGGCATGTGTATTTGGTTTTTAAGACATATTCTGTTTTGAAATGAAGCTTAATTTTAAATGCCTAATTATTATTTAAATGTTTCCACTATTTTTATTTGTCTTGTGAATCTTAGTCTCTGTGATGCTTTAGTTATACCTATAACGCACCACATTCTTTGATGTGCCCTTTTTGGTTATATTAAGGAGTGTGGGGTGTTTCGGGTTATACTTTTTAAAGGTATTTTTATACAAGTATTTACTAAGTTATTTTAATAAAAATATTAATTAAAAGGAGGTTAGTGGTTGCTTGTGTACTTAACCAATGTTGGTTTCCCCTAGGGAATTAAATCCCTGATTTGGATGCGTGTGTTGTTGATAGTTAAATAACTGACAAACAAATAAGGACACAAAACATAAATTTGGAAATATCTAAGAGAAACATTTGAGATATATGGCACAACCATCTCCGATGATGTTATACTGTGCGTATAAATCTCATTTCCTCCTCCTAGGACATGTAATATCCCGGAATTTATGGCAATATAAATTTAACAATCTGTGTTTGAATTTAAATTGAATTGATAATTTTTGTTAATAAATTTGATTTGATTTAATAATCTTCTTTATTTAAATATTTAATTTGTGAATTTATTTTTAATAAACTAATAAATTTATTTTCTATTTAATAATGTACATATATTTATATATTTTTTAAATAGATAAGTTGTTTTTAATTAAATTAGTATAACATAATTTTAATATTTTGAAATTGGGAATTGTGATTTAGTTTTGATTTAAGCTTTTCAAAAATATTTAATAAAATAACTAAATGATTTTAAATATGAGATAAATGTTTTATTGGTTTAAAATTCATTTTAACTTAAGTTTGTATATTAAAATAAGTTACAAAAATGTTTGTGTTATTCTTTTTAAAATACTGATTTATAAAATGTGATTTGTAAATTTAATATGAAATTTAAAATACAATTCAAAATATGAAACATGTATTCATTTAAGTTACAACCTCTTTTATAAATTTATTTTAATTGTTTAAAAGTATCTTTGACAAATGATTTATTTGTATATTGTTTTATTTATAATAACACCTTGCTTTATTCTTTAGAAATTAATTATATGCATAACTAGGTGTTAAAGAAACTAATTAACTAAGTTTAATTTTCTTTAACACTTAATTAAAATAAAAAAACATTTAAAAAGACATGTGTAAGTAATTTAAGACATAAGTTAACATGTGTTAAGTATTTAAGCAAGATATTTACAAGTGTTAATAGCTTAAGCCATGTGTCAAAATTTTAGTTTTAATTTTCCTTTAATTTTAATTTATAACAAAATATTGTTATTTAAACTTGCATGTATTCTTTTCACTTTCTTTTCTCATTTTTCCATTTCATAAACTAAGAGAAATTTCCAACTAAAAACCTAATCAAAACTCTTCATTCCTCAAATCTGAAAATCTGCATTTCCCTCTTCCAAAAACATATATGCATTCCATTTTCAAGCAAGCTCTACATTTACAAATTAAAGCAAAACTGAACACCGCCCTCTAGTTCATCTTCAAATGCATAGCATAAATCCTGAAGCAATTTGCAAAACGAACCTGCATTTTTGTTTCTTCAATCTGGAAACAAAAGGCCTGCATGTTCTTGTTTACTGAAGCATGCTTTCAAGGTTGTGGATTAAGGAGCAAAGTCTGCATTCATGAATTTTCAAATCTAGAAGCATTTTTAAAACAAGATTAAAAGCATCAAACAACTGAAGCTCAAGTTCAAAGGGCATTAAAACATTTGCAAAGTTCAAGCAGGATTTAAAAAGGAAATTTGGAAGCTTTCAAAATCAGAGTTCTATCTGCATTTTAGTACAGGTGAGTAACTCATTTTAAAATTTATTTAATAGGTAAAATTGTACATGCTTTTTAAATTAGAAATGAATTTATATGAAATTGCTGTTAATATTATACCTGTAAATATATGCATGTATACATGATGATGACTGTTGCATGTCTGTTCTTCAAAATTCCAAACTCATGTTTGATCCCTGAATTCTTTTCTTTGACTTGTTTGTTGTTATGACTTAAACTTTTGAATAAAATCTGTTTATTTTAGAATATGGTAAGTTTAAATTTTATATAAATTAAATAGAATTGTCTGTAACCTGGAAAATTAAGTTACACAGAGCAACAATTAGCATAGAGTGAAAATTCAAACTTTATAATTTAATATTTCAGGTTTATAAATAAAAACATCAAACAAATTCATGAATTTTAAATCAAAAATTACAATTTATAGTGTTTTAAACAAAGAACAGTTTTAAATTTACAGTATTATACATATTTGATAAGCACAGTGGATGTTGGCATTTGATTTGGTTGAATTTGTTTCTGGAGTTAGTGTAGCTATCATAGATTATGGGAAAATTACTGAATTGGATTGCAATTCATTTGTGATGTTGTAATTTGGGATTTTCAGTTATGAACCCTAGTTTTACTGGGTTTAAGAATTTGAGTACTTCGGCTTCAACTATGGATCGAGTTCTAAGATCTTTAGGGTATTGCTAGATGAGGGATTGATGAAGTTGTTGATGGAGATTCAAAGGTGAAAGTGGCCAGAGATGGGAGGACTCGCCGTTGACAGGTCAGGCATTGAAAGGGGGAAATGATATTCTAGGTTTCAGTTTTAAACATGAATTCAAATTTGAGTTGAATTCTGAAGGATCTGAGGTTTAAAGGGTGATGTGGGGTTGTTGGTCGATAGAAGATGTCCGTTGATGGTGGCCAGTGATGGCCAGAGTTGGTGAGTGGGTGCACTGGGCAGTGGCGTGCATGTTTGTGATGTTTGGTTACAGGGTTTGGTTGCCCGTGATGGTCTCGAGTAAATTAGTGTAGTGACTCGAAGCAATGTTGCATCTGACTCGAAGTAAAAATATGAGGGGCTTGGGTTATTTTTGTGTTTCAGGTTTTGGAAGAACAAAACCTGGTTTTTTCCAGTTTTTTTTTTAAATTTAAACAAAGGTCTTGATGCTAACTAAAATTTAAAACTAAGATTTAAAAACCTAAATTTAAATTTTGAATTCCATTAGTTTAAATCTTAGGTTTTAAAATAATTTAAATTTTGAAACCTTAGTTTGGTCTTAGCATAATCAGGAAATCTGTTTACAGTTTTTAAATTTTAAAAGTTAGAATTTAAAATGTAAACTTAATTTGAACTTGGGTTTTTAAAACCTGAATCTAAAATATGAATTCAAATAAGTTTGAATTTTGTTTTTAGAAATAATTTAAATTCAGAAAAAAAAACTTAAGTTTGGATACTGTTTTTTTGTTTTTTTTATTTTAAAAGTAAAGTTGAAAATGTAAGTTAAAGTTCAACTGAGATTTTTAAACCTGAAAATTTAAATATGTAATCAATAGTTTAATTCTTGGATTTTGAAACATTTTTGAATTCAAAAATTTAAGATGTTTAAACTAAAACAGGAAACTGTTTTTCTGTTATAAATTTAAAAGTAAATTTTATAATGCAACTGAAAATTTAAAACAAAGTTTAAATCTGGAAAACTGAAATTTAGAATAGATGAATCTGAGTTTGAATTTAAATCTGGGAATTTAAATTTGGATTTTAAACTTTTTAAAGTATAAAGGAACATTGGTTTTGAATTTAAAACTATGATTTTTAATTTATGAATAAGGATTTAAAATGAGTTTAAATTCTGTTTCAAAACCTGAATTTTTATTTTAATGTCAGTTTTTTTAAAATAAGTTTTTAAATTTGTTTTAGCTATTTTAGAAAAGGTTAAATAATTTGAAAATGAAGATGGAGATGTAAGTAAAGTTTTAATTTTTAAGTTTGAATTTGGAATGAAAATTTAAATTTGTATTTCAGTTTGTAATTTAAAAGGAAATTTTTTAAATTTAATTGAAATAAATTTGTTTTATAATCTTTTGAACCTTTATTTTATAAAGGGTATGTTCTTAAACATGTTAGATAAAAAGGGTTTTTAAATTTGTTTAAAACCTTGTTTAAATAAAATTTTATTCATTTTAAAATCTTAAAATTTTAAAATGAAATTTAAAGTGATGTTTAAAATTTATTTGGAAACAAATTGTTTAAAATACTTTATATAAGAAGAATGTTTCTTAATTTAGAACTTAAGAAACTGGTTTCATTTAAATTATTAAATTAATTTAAATGGAATATTAATTATTTAATTAATGAATAATGTGGATGTTTAATTAAGTAATTAATAATTTTTAGGTTAATTAATTAGACTTGCGATTAATTAATTAAGGTTAATTAATCTATAATTAAGGATGGTTAATTAAATTTTAAATAATGATTAAGATTTATTTAATCAAGTGATTAAAGAAAATTAAGATTTTAATTAACACTTAATTAACTAATAATTAGAGATTAATTAAAATTGTAATTCAATATTACTTAATTGATAATTAATAATGATTTGTATAAGTTAACTTTTAATTAAGTAATTAAGAAATGTTAATGAAGGTCATTAACTTAAGATTATTTAACAATTAATTAATGTGCTTAATTTTTGATAATTAATTTAATTAATTAATTAGTAATAATCAATTGTTTAATTACTTAATGAAAGTAATTAATAAATTAATTACTTGGTGTAATTAATTTGATTAATGTGATTAGTTTAGATTAATTAAGTTAAATTATTTTAAACATTTGTGGATTGTTTGATTATTACTTTATGTAATTTATGGATTTGTAATTACTTAAGGGAGTAATTAATTAATAATTACTGAATGTAATTAAGGATATTTATTATAGAAGTAATTTGGATTTAAATTACTTTGAAAATTAATCAAGGGATAAATGGAAATAATTAATTAAGAGTAATTAATTTATGGGATGAGTAATTAAAGTAGTTAATTATTGAATAGTTATTAATCAAGGGTGATTAATATATATGTGTGGATTAATTTCAGATTAATTTCTTATGTAATTAATTTATATTGAGAGATTGATTAAATGTAATCCGAAATCATTAATTAATTAATTGATGATGTAATTTAGAATTGATTAATTGAGGTATAATTAATAATGAATAAATGATTAATGTAATTAATTTTAGCTAATTAATTAATTAAGCAATTACAAGTTAATTATTTGCAAAGGGTTTAATATAATTAACTTGTGTAATTAATATTAAAGGCTAATTATTTACTGTAATTAGAGATGGTTAATCAATGAGGATTAATTGAAATGAATATTGAGATGGTGTTTTATCTTATTGATTTGTAATCAATTGATGGTTAAGTTAAGCAGGATTAATGATGAAGTAATTAATTTAATTTAAATTAATTAGAGATTAAGTAATTAATTTAATTCATTTTAAATTAATTATAGAAGGTGTGATCATTAGATCATTGCTTATGTTTGATGATTGGTATTAATTGTCATGTAGGGTTTGTAATCGCAGCTATGAGATGAAAATGTATATGATATGGATGCATTGGTTGCTTTTGGATGATAATATGGATTATCTGATTTTGATATGAATTATCTGTTGGTAATGATAATGTTGATTATCTATTGTGTTGTGAATTATCTATCTGTGTGTATATAGATAATAAATTGAATTGTTTTAAAATTTAAAACAACTTGGCCTTAAAAGACACGTTTTGGATTTCGATGAGACCGGGATCGGGTTTCCATATTTGGATATCCGAAAACCACATCGATCCAAATTAACGTTAGGTCATGAATCTAAAGTGAAGATGAAGATTAAGAGTGCAAGGGTTATCGTCGTTAACTCTAAGGGTGATTCCAAAATGGGTGTAACGAGATAATGCCTTCGGTTTCGTTCGAACCCGGAACGAACTTGTACGAATTGAATGCTTTCAGAACATCGTCAGGTGGACGATGAGCATTCTAAGTGATATGTCCTATAAAGGTAATCGTAGCCTCAAGCCTCATCAACCGGGAATGGCTAAAACAGGGGAGGTGCAGCAAGGCTTCGTGGGTAGCCCCCACTTGAGAGCGAGATTTACCCATGTCTAGATGTCCCTTTATTTCGACTTAGTGGTGCGGTTGCTGATCACAACTGCGGGGTGGTCTTGTTCGGAACTGTTCAGTAAGGAATGGTTTCGGCTTTGTGTTGCAGGGGAGCGGGCGTACTCCTCGATACGGTGATCTAGGCCACGTACTGTGACGGGCGGTACCCCAGTAGCCCAGCCATTGTATGGAATCCAAAATCCAATAAGTGCCAACGGTTTTAATTGTATTACCCACTTTTGTGGCAAGTAGCTAGAATTTAATGAATGTAACAATTTCGGCTATTTCTTATTTACTTGAAAACCCTAGACACTATTATAATATCATCGGATTTCCTATCAAATGTTTTGGTTAGCGTAAGGTAAAAACTTTTCCATGTTTATGTGTGGGAAGTCTTACGTGATACCTTTTCTTTTCAAAGTTTTTTCAAAGTTAAGCAATTTTAATATGTTACTCACACCAGACCCATGTTTGACCCAAAGTTATTTCTGTTTTTCTTTAACTCTTGGGTACTCAATTTTTATGAGTTGCCAAGGAAATTCAGGTTAGGATTCAGGATAGCTTTGACGAATTGTGGAGGAGCATATGGAGCAGGAGGCTTTTGCGTATAGTTATATAGTTTTCCGCTGTGTTGGTATCTCTAAGTGTCTTCTGTATTGTGATTGAGTTGTAATAACTAGACAGATGTTTATAACTGTCTAGTATGTGTTGTATTGTATGTGTAACTTTGATAATTGATGTATACTATGTAATACTTATGTTATTAATATAGTTTATTCGTTCCGCTGTTGAGATTCTTGTGTTGTTTCTTCTTTCTCTTCTTTCTTTCTCTTTTCTATTCCTTTCTTTGTTAAGGATGATACGACTTTTTGTGGAGAAAAAGTCGGGTCGTCTCAGGACAAATGATAATAAAAATCCATCCACTAATGGTGAGGATGTGATCTCCGTTCTTATCTTTGACTATTTATTTCCTAAAGAACCAGGGTTGAGTTTAACGAAAACTGTCGAATGTTGTTTCGAAGAGATCGAGATCGGATCTATTATTCAAAAACCACTTTGATCCAACTTGAGCGTTTCGAAGTGAAGAAATTTTGAAGATGATGAATTGGAAGACAGAGCTCTTTGAAGTGCAAGGGCTGCTTGCTACTAATCCTAAGAGTGGTTCCAAAGTGGATGTGGTAGAAGTAGTGCCTTCGGTTTCGCTTAGTCGCAGAATGACTTATATGGATGAATGCTGAAATTATGACGTCGGCGTAAGGCAATGTAGCATTCCAAGTGGGAAGTGCTACATAAAGGTAAGGCATAGCCTCAAGCCTCATCAATTAGGGAAATGAGAAAAATAGGGCATGCAGCAGGGCCAAGTGGGTCGCTCCTATCAAGGTATGGTCATTCCAAATCTAGACCGATTACTATCTACTCATGTATGCTTCGGGGCCCATTAAGCAAGGGGGTGATCACATTAGGTACTACTAGTCAAGTGGTAGGCCAGTCCTGTGTGGTAGAGGTATAAGATGTTCTAGTTAGAACCTGCTGCATTTTATCAAGAGATGTACCAACGGAAGGTAGTTCCTTACCTTGTCATAGTATGTAATCCATTTTCCAATATGAGATTTATGGATTTAGTTGTGCCCAACTACTTTGAATGTGAGATGCAAGCATTTTAGCTATATCCATATTTTACTTTGTGTAACAAACTGGATTTTCGACCCTCGAAAATCGACACTGATACATCCACTGTATCACATGCCAAGCAATTGAATGCCGGAAAACCTGATTGTTAGGGGAAAAAGAAAGAAGGAAGAAGATAAGAAGAAAACTAAACAACACAAAATCTCACAGCGGAATGAATAATCTATAATATACCATATATCTTTTCACAAAAACAAAAATGTAATATATGTATACAGACATCAATCATAGTATACTAACATATCTCTGTCAACGACCTAATCTGGCCAGATTTGATAGTCAGTTATTTAACTATCAAATTACACACATAAGCAGTCACTAGACCCATATTATAAATCTCTCAAACACTTATTTCAAAGTATCTTTAACAAGATATATATTTAAATCTCTTTCAATATTTCAATATTTAAAAATGACTTGAAATACGTAAATCCGTAACTGGATATTCCAATCCATATCAACACTTAGAAAATTTTCCCGGTCCAACTTATAATTCATTACTTAGAAAAATATTTCAATATAAATGACTTCATTACTAATATATATCCAAAACTTTAATTCCGATACTTAGGAAAATATTATAAGTCTATTTCCCAAAATCATTTCTAATATCCATACTTAGGAAATATCTCATACTTATCTCATAAATCTCCGGAACTTTTATTAATTCCCTTTACAATTTCCAAAAATTATCGATTATACTTGTATATGATTCAACTAATAATTTATAACTCCTTTAATGAATTCAGATTCATTTTCGAAGTTTTCATATAGAATTTCATTTCCTCGAATTTACTTAAGTTCCCGAATTCCATTACAAGATTTTCTCTTATAATATCACATTCATTAAATAAAACTCGGTTCACAAATCTCGAGAGCATCTATAAATAAATTATAATCACTTACTTTTAAACTATATATATTTATAAAAATAAATTTCAAAACATAGTTAAATGATTATTTAAAATATCAAAGCAATTTTATTATAATGTCAATAACTAATTTCAATTCATTTATGAAATTTCTAATTGATTTACAAAACTTGTTATTAAAACTTAGAATTCACTTCAACAAATTTTAATATTTAAATGACTAACTTTTTGAAATATTTCAATCCAATTAATAGTTTTCAAAAATACGTAGTTTAATAAATAAAAATTCTTTAATAAAAAACAAACCTTAACTTCTTTTGAAAAACCAATTTTGAAATTCAACATACCCATTTTTATACTTATAAATCTATCTCGATTTATCACAAATCAATTTTCACTTTCCAATTTCATAACTATTCCCAAATTACGAAATAGAATTTTCTATTTCTTTCTAAACCGATTTCCATATCTCATTTTAAATTCACACTGTGAATTTATATTCCTAATGTATCGAATGATAATCATTCCACTTTATTTATAAACATTGTTTATAAATTTCATAAACTCATTTCCAGTTTTATAATAGAATCATATTACTAAAATCCATTTATAAATCGATTTCTAATTAAAATTCCATTAAGAAATATATTTCTTAAATAATCCAAACTATATTCCCAAAGCTATTCAAATCTCGATTTCGACTTCCATTTCGTATTTTGAGAATCTCGTTTAAAATCCATTGTTTTAAATCCTCAATTTTAAATTCTCTATTTGAAACCATTCTATGAAATAGATAAATAAATATCCAAAGTCCAATCATTTATTTTATCCAAATCAATTCCTTTATAAATAATTCCAAAATTCAATATAAATATCTTCATTTCCAAAATCGCCTTTAAATTTCATTTTTAAATTCAAAAATATTATTTGTTGTATCTATAATACCAAAAAATTAAGGCCAAGCTACTATAACATTCAATGGATTCAAATCACATCATAATCTATCACAGATTATTCAAAACACATCATAGATCAATATATATGATATCAAAATCAACAATTTTGAGGAATCTATTTGGATCCCTCCGACCTGTTTTCCTACAACCACGGATGTTATATAATCACAAAAATATAATCATCGCTTCGAGTCGGGATATCGCAATAAAAAGTGCCATCTGCTATTATGCGGGGTGTATGGTGTTTCTTCCGCTCCAACAGGTGGAAAATACAACCAACTACTAACATATACTACTACTACACACACACACATATATATAATATGACATTCAACTGATAATAATTTATCGATCCATCCAATCAACCAATAAATAATTTTAACTATGTAAAATAAAACCAATTACCCAACTGAGTGAGATTTACTCACTTTTATTTTTTGTTGTCGCCGAGGTGTTCCAGTTTGGAAATAAAACCGAACAACGTCCGATTTTATCCCAAATTTCCACAGTCTCCAAATTCGTTCAAACTAGTTCTGTTGCGAGGCTTTCATCGCCACGATCGCAATGCAAAAATTTCATCTTGATCGGACCTCGTATGAAGAAGTTACGAATTTTATAAGTTATCGAACACATCTTTAATTTAAAATAAATTAAACCAATATAACTTTTAACTAATTACATTTATACCCTTACTCCTTCTTCCTTAATTTTACTTCCTATACGCGCAAAAGCATGTGGTCGTTCACCTCTCTCGATGACATGGAGCCCCGCAACTCGAATTGAAAATCCGACGATGCCATCGACTTTCTCTCCTCCTCCTCGACGAGCTCATCACCACCACTCATCATCCCAGTCCCCACAAAAAAAGCGATCGAACAACATCTATTTCCACCTGTACAGGTGTAAGCCTCTTCTTCCATGAACCACGACTTCCCTTCTTCGGCACTAAGGTGCTACACACCCTCACGGTCTCGATTCTAGGCTTCGTTCGACCCAACTCTTCCTCGATTTTGAAAAATCAACCCTAGTCAGCAAGGCTTCACGCTGCTCACTGACCATCCTTCTAAACGAAATAGCAGACCCCAAACCATCTTTGAACCCCCTATAACACTTAATGAATTAAGTTTTTATTTATTTTTAAACGTTTAACGTTTCTTCCATTTTTATATTAACTGGAAGCGTTTAAATAGACGAGAGGGATGGGAGATGCGTATAGGGTGGCTGAAGGAACGATAGGGTGGCTGAAGGAATGATAGGGTGGCTGATACTGATGGGTCAGGGTAGGTAAAAGTCAAATCAATAAAAATATATATTATTTATATTTAAAATATCTAGCTTATTTCATCAGGGCTCTGGGTTGAGATTTTTTTTAAAATATCTCGCTTATAGTAACTTAAATCCAAAATCCCTATCGAGGCATGCCGCCTGGCGTTTCTAATGTTGTACCCTTATTTCGAACACAATTTAACTACTTTTGAGACCTCATTCGATCGTATACCGAAGATAGCTTTTTGAACCCAATTATTATATTAAATTTCCGATATTAATTTCAACGCGTTTTTGTCCCGTACGACCAAATGGTGCATCTGATCGCTACGAAATTTAACGGCATATTATATAATTCATTATTACGGACCCAATGACACTGGTTCGTCAAAATATGAGACTGTGCCTCGGAAGGCAATTTTTGTATGTTAATTAAACGAGTAAATTTCAAAATTAGTTAAATCACCTATAAATCAAATTTAAGAGTTTTATTACCTTCATTCTTATTAATAGAAATTCTATGAGCCTTTAAATCATTTTTATCCAAAAAAAATCCAAGATTTAAATTATTTAAAAGATTTTCGATTATTAAATTCAACAATTAAATTTTTTAATAAATCGTTACATTTGAAATTCAAGTTATTAAATCTATAAAAATTAACTTTTAAATATCTAAAATCAATTAAATAATCCAATTTCAAATAACCAAAATTCTAGGTCGTTACACTTGACCCCTGAACACTATTATAATATCAATGGATTTTCTATAGAAAATGTTTTGGTTATCATAAGGTAAAAACCCATCCATGCTCATGTGTTGCGTTGTCTTACGAGATGCCTTTATTTTGAAAGATTTTTGATAAACACTAAATTCCATTTGGGTGTGTTTTTCTCACACTGTTTACCGGACTAATTGGGGTGTTATTTTATTATAATGCTCAGGTCAGACCGAGCATATTTACACATTAGTTTGGATGTTTGGAGCTTTAAGAGATAAGTTTGAGGTCTGAAAAAGTATCCACGTACATGGTTATTTTTCCACTGCATTTCTTGTTGTATTTATCAGCAAATTATAAGGACGGACTGTTATAACTTTCCAGGCTGAAATAGGTTAATATACTCTAATTGATATATATATATATATATATTATATTATAGCTGTTTCCTTTTGTAAAGTTCTATTTATATTAAAGATTATTCATTCCACTATGAGTAACTATGTTGTTTAGGTTTCTTCTTGGCTTCTTCCTTCTTCTTTTCCTTTAACAGTCGGGCTTTTTGGTATTTGATTGTTACCCGATTGTTAGGCATGCTATAAAGTGGCGTATTAGTGTCGATTTCGAGGGTCGAAAATCCCGGTTCATTATAGATTCCTTTATGATATTTGATGTGTATTAAATGTGAATTGTTTACACATCCAAAAAACATATTTTCATTTCCAAACATGGTAAAATCAAGCATAACCAAACAAATATATCATCCAATATATCATAATATAAATAGAGTTTCTCACTTTCATTGGTTTCTAATTTTACAAAAATTTGCTATAGCTTCGCTACGATAAGATCAAAGCCTATGGAATCAAGCCCTGGACCTTTGAAAAAGCCACGACCAACTCTTTCAAGTGGAAGTGGCTTAGCCTTGGGCAGTAGTAGATGGTGTCTGTGGGTTTTGAGTGAGGAGAGTAGTGGTTTGAGCTTGTTTTGATGTGGATTGCTAATGTATATATATTATATAAATTTATTTTCTTTCGTGCTAATTTTTCTTCATAATTTTCCTAAGTAGAGAAGCCACTAAAGAGGAGTATAAAGAGATGTAGAAGTTTAGGAATTTATGAACAAATGAAGTGAAGGTGGAGGGTGGTATTTATTGGCAGAAATGTGAACTAAAATATCATGGTATTTATGTGCATATACATCACCATTTCATCACCACCACACCCTCCTCCTCCATCACTATGCATGGCAGAACACCACCATCATGTTGTAGCCATATGTGAGAGTTGATATGTGTAAGAGTGAAGTGAAGTTTGTTTTTTAAGCGTGAAAATATCTTAGATCTTTTGTAATACATATAAGAGTGGTGTGTGTGTGTGTGTATTTATATGTATATATGTGTTCATGTATATTATTTTAGGGGTATGCATGTGTATGTTATATATGTGCACAAGACATATAAACAAGGTTGTAACAACTTTAAACAACTTCCGTTCGTTAAACCATTGAAAATCTGAAAACCAATTTCCGGTCACATTTTCACTTAATAATTAAATTAAATATAAATGTAAACAAATTTTGAAAAGTAATTTCTTATTATATTTAACTGATTAATATGATCATTTTTTATTTATAAAATCATATAAATTAATATCAAACGGTTGTTTACAAAAAATGATGTTATATCGATAAAATGATATCAATTTTCCTTATAATTATAAATCTAGTATATATCTTTATAATACTATCATAAATGATTTATTATCACTTCATAATTAATTAAAATGAATTATTATCATTTAAAAACAATTATTTGGATAATTATAATAATTATTATATCATTAAATCTCAATTTAAATTCATAAATTAATTATTAAACATGATGTCATTATTGATGATGTCATGAGTACGTTTTATTCATATTCTTGTTTAAACAGATAAAAAAGTTTCATATTCTTGTTTAAACAAATAAGTAAGTGTATGTCTCCAGCTCCATGCGTCGCTTCTGATAATTATAGAGCTGTTTATTGATAAAATGGTTTTTAGTCGTTTTATTGATGTTTTCCCTAAGTATAATTTTTGTAAATACTTATTCAAAAATAAGATTGCCATCGCTCTTTTTCAAAACATCTTAATCTATATTTTTTTAAACTTATATTTGAATGTTTAAAAATAACTATAATTTATCAAATTGATAAATTTGCGTGTCGTTACATGCTTCAACTTACAAGAATTTTGTCTTGAAATTACAATGCAAAACTCAAAGGTGTTTGCCCAAGATATTTATTTTTAAACTTACACCCGTACGATGTATATAGATTATCTGTACATAATATCTAATTCGATCTACTATTCTAATCAACAACTTCACTTACGAACTAGCATTGATCCCCCTATCCTTTGGTGCAGACTCTGATCAGGCTTTCTGATCAGATTTTAGTTTTCCTTGCATACCTCTCAACTATGATAGAGAACCCAAAACCACAACCCTCGTCAATGTTCATCGTCAAGAATTGAGTCATAAATTTTTTTCGGACTAGTGTAAACACCTCAAAGTTCTGTACTTGAATCTTAAATCAAAATCGTGCAACGAAATAATACAAGTCCTCAAATGTACTTAATAACCTTTCCAAAATATTTTTATGAAAACATTTCATAAAATATTAACTTTGATTCAAACTCGTTTATAAAGACGTTTCTTTATATATAAATTTGTTCTCCAAATATTTCTTCTAATAGGGAAACATCTCATTCAAGAAGATAAATACCTTTTGCATTAAAATTTATAATAACCATCTTTTATTATTACTCATTGGTAATCATTTCAAAATATTTACTCCAAAATATTTCCATCTCCTTTTCAAAAGAAATCAATTATCCTTTACTTGAAATGATACTATTATAATTTTATTTCAAACTTATTTCGAAATATTTTTGTCAATAAATCCCATTTTAATTTCCAAAATTTATTTTATAACCTTTTATCTTACAAATATAATTCTCCATTTAAGCTTAGTTTCCTTTATAAACTACTACTAAATACTTATAAACTACTACTAAATACTTAATGTTAGATAGGTATACTCAATCATCATTTTGAATCTGTTACTGATGGTGCACTCCAATACTTAAACTCTAATGAAGTTTCTCCTACATCCTCATCCTCACTCTCTTGTTCACTGTCAACTTCGTTCCAGTCTTCATTTTCCCTATACGGTAGCTAAGGCTAATTCCATGGAACATGTGCAAGTCCAATTGGTACTTCCAACAACATTTCTTCTTCTTCCAATACTTGTATTCCAATCTTCTTGGGGTTCTCAAACTCCTCCATAGCTTCTTCCTCGGCTTCCACTTCATTATCTTCCATATTATCCCACCGAATGTATGAACTTGATGCTCCTCATGCCAAATAATATGATCCCCATCCAACTCCCATACGATGTTGGTGTCCTCACTACTGCGGTTTATTCATTTGGATTACATCATAAGGTTCCTCGTTTGGTTTGGGCTCTTCCTCCATGGGTTCTTCTTTAAGTTCGACTTCCAAACTGGCAGGTTCAGTGACCCCCCTTCCTTTCAAGGCTGGAGCAGCCTCATCGTCACTAGAGATTATGACCAGTTCTGAAGTTAGGGGAGGCACAAGCATTCCTGCTATCAGGTAACCATCTCTATCTCTACGAGTATATGGATCATACTCCTCTTATATGGACTCTTCCTCATCACTTGAAAGAATGATTAGATCATATTTCTCACACTAATTTTCTCCCGAGGTCTCTCCTTTTGAATACCCTCGTATTTATTTACAAATATAAACATAAATACTTAAAAGTAGATACTAAGTATTTATCCTAACTTAACAAAATATTGTTTTTCAAATCAAGGTCTGATTAATACTTAGGAAGAAAATTGAGATTTTTCTCAAAATGTTTTATCCCTTTGCAAAAATCGTTTTGATTCTTTGAAAATGTTTTCCAAACATTATTATCATCGAATTTCAAAATCCTTTCTAAGGGAAAAAACTTTAGATAAAACTTCTCATTATCCAAATCTTAGGTTTTCCCTTATTCTTAATCCTCTCAATACTATTATTAAATATCTTATGGTCAATTGTGAAATTCTAACCATAAGATGATTATTCTTGATTTGACTAACTTGTTTTTTTAAACGATTATCCAATTTATGACTTTAATACAATAACTAACTAAAATATATTCTTTATAAATATGACCTCAATTAAGATTATTTCATTTACCACTTTTCAAAACAAATCATTTATATGTATCGCTAATAAATACGTGCATTTATATAATACGCTCAACTCATTCTAGGGTGTTACTAACCCTATCTCTAATGAGTTACTCATCCTAGGGTATTACTAACCCTATCTCTGACGAGACTTCACCCATATCAGGATTTGATGTTTGCTTAACTTAAGCTCTAATGCCAAATGTGTAATGACCTAGAATTTTATCGCTATTTGAATGAATATTTAATTACTCTTTAAATGATTAATAAATGGATTTTTATTAACAAATAAAACTATTTTAAATAATAATTAATAATTATAAAATCATTTTCAAATTTGTTTACCATATAGTTCATAGAAAAATAGAAAATGCAACCGAAAGTTATTTTCCAAAATATTAATTTTTCATTGATTAAAAGTTGTTTCAAAGGTCATAACACTATGTTAAACAGACGTGCACTCGGTATAAATCATTTTAACATGATTAATATATGTGTACATATGCATGAGTATGCGCTCTTTTATGTGCATACATATAAGGATAAAAGAAATATTTTATAAAGGAAATATATATATGCACACACATATAAAAACACACTTTTTTCAACACAACGACTCATGACATGGTCTGAATAGTTGAAAGTTTGGGGCGGTTAGAGTAGACGGTTATGAGGGAAGGGAGGAAGTATGGTGCGCATGCATATGTATTTTTAAATTTAAAACACTAATTTTTATTTTAATCAAATCCGAAGCCTATATATACCCCTTTATCTTCATGTTCTTCATTTTACAATTCTCTTCATTTCAATTTCTTGATAGCTTAAGCAAACATATCCATGGCCACTTCTTCATAATTCTAAAACAAGGCATATCACTTCACCAAAAATCACCTCCTTATTTAATAAAACCCCTTCTTCATCTTCTACAACGTCTCTTCTTTCAAGTTGCAGGCCACATCCCCAAAAGAACATAATGTGGAGCCCAAACCTCCCAAGGATGAGCGCATTAGCCTAAGCCCGAGCCCAATTCAAGTGTTCGAGGGTCCAAATGCATCAATTTTGCAACATTCTTAAGCGTTATCGAGTTTCGACAAAAGTTTCTTTAATTTAGAAAAGTTTCAGTGAGTAAAACTTTTGTTTTTGAAAAAGAAATTTTCTTGATTTTGATGGACTATATGTTGTTAAAATATGATGATAGTTATGTTGAATTATCATGTCGTGTTGATGACATATGATGATATGTTTATGTTTGAACTTGGATTTGGTGATTGGTTGATGTTTTTGGACATGTATATGGATATGGATATGTGATATTGGGTATGATATTATGGTATTATGTTTATGAAAACAACACCACGTGTATATGATCTAAATGTTTGTGAAGTTTTCACCTTGAAAAGTCGCAAAGGACTTGGGATCTGATTAGAAATGAAAGCTATTTTCTAGCTTTGGATTTTTGAAAATGTTTTTCCAAGTTTTTACCTTTGTTTTAAATTTTCAAAACTTTCCCATTTGTGTGTTTAAAGATGTAGTAGCTAGATTTAAAGTTAAGATTTCGCCTAGAAATCAATTCTAGCGAACTACGTTTATAGCGATAGTCGCTATGGATGAAGTTCGGAAAATTTCATTTCAAGTTTTAAGTGTTTCTTCTAAATTATTTTGAAAACTCATTTTGAATTAATTACGTCAAAAGTTTAAGTTTTTAATTATTTAATAATTTATTTATTTAATTTAAACTAGTTTGGGTAATTACTTATTAATTAATTAAGTAATTAGGTTAAAAAAATAGAGTTTAAGAAATTATTAACTAAGTTAATTACTTTTAATTAAGTAAGTTTTAAATAATGATTAATTAAGATAAAAGGGAATTAATTTTTTTAACAAATTTTATTTTGTTTACTAAATATATAGTTAGGGTTAGTTATTTAATTAAAAACTATTTAATCAAAGGTTAATTAACCACTTAATTTGGATTTAATTTTAAATAAATGACATTTAATTAAAGTTTAATTGAAGCTTGAACGTAAATAAAATTAGGGTTATTTATGTTTAATGATTTAATTAAGACTAACTAAGGTTTAATTGAGGGTTTAAACTTATGATTAAAATGGGAATTTATTTGTTTTAAAGTTTTCTTTTAAATTCTATCGGTTGTTTATTTTTAACAAACTTCCTTATACAAGAAAATTATTTTGGAAAAAATAGGATCTCTTGTCCATGCTATTAAGTAGCCGAATGAATTAAAGTAGTTGTAGTAAAACGTTGACACGTTCTACTAAATGTATGTTGACTTGTACTTATCACAATATACCGCACTTCAGAAAACGTGATGAGTACACGAGGGTTAATTTTGATAAGCGGGTGATGATAATCTAAGCATATGAAACGTATATTCATATGTAAATCTTTACACCCTGATAGTGGAATAGTCCACTATAAACAACTTGACCCTTTAAATTATCGAGTGTTGATTTGGTAAGACCAGGGATCAGATATTAGTTGTTATTCAAAAACCACTTCATACTAATGTAAACGTTCAAATTGGAAATAGTAAGGCAATGCCCAAGATGAAGACTTTGAAGTGCTAGCACTGTTTGCTACTAACCCCGAGGGTGATTCCAAAATGGGTGTAGTGAAAATAGTGCCTTCGGTTCGCTCATCTCCTGAACGAGTTATATGGACGAATATTGACATTCTGTCAACATGTGGAAGGCGATGTTAGCATTCCAAGTGGCAATGCTATAATAAAGGTAAATATAGCCTCTGGCCTCATCAACTGAGAATGTCTAAAACAGGGGAGATACATCAAGGCTAGGTGGGTCGCTCCCATGAGGGTAAGGTCGTCCCCATCTAGAGTCCCTAATACTAACTCATTTTTCTTTGATACGGTTGTTTATCCTAATTGAGGGTTGATCTTATTCGGTACTATCCAGTAAAGGGTAGGCAGGTTTTGTGTTGGCAGGGGTCGATATGTTTGACCTCGATATTATTTATCTAAAGATGCATCGTGACGGGCAGTACCCAGTAGCCCAGTCATTGTATGAAATCCATTCTCCAACAAGTGTCGTACGTTTTTAGTTGTACCCGAATATGTTGAAATGCGAGACGCAATCATTTCAGCTAAGTTCTATTTTACTTGAAAACACTAGACATTATCATAATATCATTGGATTTCTCTATAAAGTGTTTTAGTTATTGTACGGTAAAAACCCGTCTGTGTTTGTGTGCGGCATGGTCTTACGAGATACCTTTGATTTAAAAATGTTTTATAAAGTAAGAATTAAGTTATTTGAGTTTACTCACACTAAACCCATGTCTGACCTGGGGTTTTATTTTCTTTTCTTAAAACTCTTGGGTACTCAAATTTGTATGAGTAGCCAAGTGATCTAGGTTTCGTACGAAAGCATTTTTAAAGAGTTGGAGCATGTAGCTTCACCGTTAGCTAATTGTTATCTTATTCAATTGTATTTGGTGTATGACCTATGTTTTTGTGTAGGAAGGTAGTTATAACTATACATTTGAAGTTGTAATGTAGTAAACTCTGATATATTAAATATTTTGGAAATAACTATGTAATATCCTATGTTATCCATTATATGCGGTTCTAATTCATGGTGAGATTCCATGATCGTGTAGTTTCTTCTTATCATTCGTTTTCTTCTACCCTTAGTGGCTCATCTTTCGAAGCAAGAAAGGAAACCGTTACAAAATGTGATGACCCGCATCCTCGACCCTTAGAAATCGACACTAATACATCGTCGATATTCACGTGCCACAAATCCAAGTGCCGAAGTTAAACAAAATCTTACACGAATGGAATAACATATATTATTTTGGTGTATATGATCTTTACAACGGAAATTTTTAAATACATTTACCAGAGTCTGTCTTATAAATCAGCCTGGACAGTTATAAATCTCTGTCCTATAAATGTTGAATACAACTAGTAAATTAATGTAGCAGAAATGGAAATGGAGAACATCTACAAGAACATCTTCAGCTCTAGACTTCAAGTTCCATCACAATGCTCTAAGTTAAACCTGACTACTTGGCCGCCTGGAAAAAACAAGGCATCTAGATTTTAAGGAAAAACAAAAATAAACTCCGGGTCAGTCATGGAACTAGTGCTAGAAACTCAAAATACGGATATTTGAAAACAAAGGGTATCTCGTAAGACCACGCCACACATAAACGTGAAACCGATTTTTACCTTATGATAATCAAAACATTTTCTATGCAAAATCTAAAAATATTATTTTTAATGACATTCTTTTGAAAACACCGTTCAAGTAAACTTATATATTCTTAGCTGAAATAGTTACATTGATTAAATTCCAGCATAATAGATTCTATAATCAACTCTGAAGGCACTTATTAGAGAATGGATTTACATACAATGGTAGTTAAGGAACTACCCTCCGTATAGTGCATCTCTAGAGGGATGTACCGAGGATCAACACCTTTGAAATCTCTGCATCTGCCAAGACCGACTTAGCCGTAGACCCATCTGGTGGCGGATAGAACCGAATATGACATCGCCCTGGTCGTTCATGACCTATCTGAGAGCTCTAATAGCATACACAACACACCCAATATGGGAAAATCTAGAATGTTAGTGACCATACCCTAATAATTGCGAACCACATAACCTTACCGCATGCCCTGTTTAAGCCATTTCCTAGTGATGAGGCCTGAGGTAATGGTTACCATTAACATTACACATTCCACTTTGAATGCCACATGGCCAATTCCATCACACACTATTGATTTCCACAAATGTACAACCTCTGAGCTCGTACATCTTCGAGAAGGGTGTTAAGTGTAAGAGGGTTACTTCCTACACCACCTAACAGATGTACATTTGTAAAAATCAATGTACATGTATTTTAGAAATGCAATGTCAGACATGCATCCATACAAGTTGTCTAGGAACATGACAAATCAAATGAGCTCTCCTACCACGTCTTGTCGATAATCATCCCTAGGATTAGTATGGAGCTGCTTTTGTATCGAAGATCAAAAGAAGATACCACTACCATATATAAACGATATGGTAAATTTCCCCCCGAGGGTCAGTGACAAGCAGCCCTGCATTCCATCTTATCATTTCATGTCTTCACCTTTGAATAAGTAAATTGGGTCGAAGTAGTTTTCTCAATCCTTTTCCTTAGAACCAATCATCGATAAAAGGATTTTAAGTAAATAGGTGCTTGTCATTTAATTAATTACTTTCTTTTTATCAAAAATATTTTCTAAAGTTGTATATTTTTTAAAAAAAATTGGTATGTTCGGAATCAATAAACCTTTCTTTAAATTTGGAAATACCAAACCATAATCATTTCTCATAAATCTTATCGCAAAACCATATTGAGTAAAAAGGGTCGATAGAAATTACACTAATTCTACTCAATATCATTTTTCGTATTCAACCCTTGCTATCCATTAAATAATGGTGATATCACCTTTTAAATTCATATGGATAGTACGAGTTCCATCCTTGGAATTTAATACCAAATATAAAAAGATTATTTCTATACAATCCAAGTTGTATTAAATTAAATGTGAATCATTGTATACTTGCCTCATTATCGACATTTCGACCTTATTTATTCCTCACCTAGGAAAAAGGCCAGGTGAGCCAGGGCATTGGTTGCTCCTGAACATCTCCTTAGTTTAAGCAGCTCGCATTCAGATTTCACGAATAGAAAAAGCAAGTCTACTCATTGGCTTTTAGGGGCATGATTGAATCACTTGATTATAACAGCTTTTCTTTAAATTATTTTTTTAAACTCTTTAAAATAAATTATAAATTCTCCAAATCATCTTTAAAATACTGAATTATTTATTTTAAAAAATTTATAAAATATTTAAGAAAGAATTTTAAGTTTAAAGTCATATTGAAAAGTTATTAAAAATGATGTGAATGGTGCTTTTAACGCTTATTTGATCTAAACAACTATTCTATCATTTAGAAATCCATATATTATAACTCAAATCTCTTTTAAAACATTTTAACATACTTTAAAATTTTATTCCATATTTTTAAAGAGATAAAAATATCAATTTTAAAGAATTCATCGTTTTGGTTTCCGAACTATCAAACCGTGACAATTTTGAAAACTTGATTTGCTCATATTTCAAAATATACTAAATGAAGTCCCGATATTTTTATTTTTATTTGAAAATTATGGTTATAAGAGTTTAGAATATTCTTATTACAAAGAATTTTGACTTCGAATCCATCATTTAAATGGATTTAATTTTCTAAGGCGTGAAATCATGAACTACTATTACGCAACGCGCCTATTTTTGACTCAATTTCCATAACTTATCAAAACTTCACTAAATTGGGTTTTAGTATTTATAAAACATTTCTAAACCATTTTAAAAAGGTTTAACAATCTTGTATACACCATTTTATTTATTAAAGAAAAGTGATTTCCTTTGTGATATTCGACGTGTATTAAATGTGAATTGTTAACACATCCAAATAAACATCTTCTCATATCCAAACATGGTTCACAATCATCACAACCAAGCATAACCAAACATATATCATCCAGTATATCATAATATAAATAGAGTTTCTCACCTTCATTGGTTTCTAACTTTACGAAAATTCATTATAGCATCGCTACGATCGAATCAAAGCCTTTGGAATCGAGCCTTCAACCTCTGAAAATCCATGGTCTAAGCTTGCTAGTGGAAGTGGCTCGACCTTGGGTGGTAGGAGGTAGTGGCCGTATGTTTTGAGTGAGGAGAGAAGTGGTTTGCGCTTGTTTTGAAGTGGATTACTAATGTATATATGCTTATATGAATATTTTCTTTTCTTTTTTGCTAATTTTCTTCATAATTTTCCTAAGTAGAGAAGCCAATAAAGAGGAGTATAAAGAGATGAAGAAGCTTGCGAATTTATGAAAAATGAAGTGAAGATGGAGGGTGGTATTTATAGACAAAAATGTGAACTAAAATATCATGTATTTATGTGCATATGCATCACCATTTCATCACCACCACACTCTCCTCCTCCATCACTTTGCACGGCCAAATTCCCCATTCCCCCAATATGTGTAACCATGTGAGTGAGTTGATGTGTGTAAGAGTGAAGTGAAGTTTGTTTTTTAAGTGCGAAAATATCTTTGATCTTTAGTAATATATATATATATATATATATATATATATATATATATATATATCAATGTATATGTATATTTATATGTATATATGTGTTCAGGTATAGCTTAGGGTGTGCATGTGCATGTTATTTTTGTGCACAAGACACATAAATAAGGTTGCAACAACTTTGAACAACTTTCGTTCGTTAAACCGTTGAAAATCTAAAAACCGATTTCTGGTCACGTTTTCACTTATTAATTAACTTACATATAAATACAAACAAAATTTGAAAACTAGTTTCTTATCATTTCCAACTAATTAAAAAAATCACATTTGATTTATAAAACCATATAAATTAATGTTAAAAATTGTTTACAAAAAGTGTTGTTATATCGATAAAGTAATCAATTTTCCTTATAATTTTGAATCAAGTATATATATATCTTTATAAAATTATTATAAATGATTTATTATCACTTCATAATTAATTAAAATAAATTATCATCATTTAAAAGCAATTATTTGAATAATTATAATAGTTATTAAATCGTTAAATTTCAAATTAAATTTATAAATCAATTATTAAATATGATGCCATTATTAATGATGTCATAAATGCATTTTATTTCTCAAAAATAAAGTAAATAATTTTATTTCATATTTTTGTTTGAATAGATAAATTAGTGTATGTATCTAGCTCCATGCGCGACTTTTGATAATTATAAAGCTATTTATTGATAAAACAGTTTTCGGTCATTTTATCGATATTTTTACAAAGTATATATTTTTGTAAATATTTATTCAAAATAAGATCATCATTGTTCTTGTTCAAAACACTGTAATCTATGTTTTAAAAAAATTATATTTGAATATTTAACAATAAATATAATTTATCAAATTGATAAATTTGAGGGTCGTTATATATATGTAAAATGTAGAAAGACAGAAGCATAAGAATTTTAGATGAATTTTCTATAAAAAATATAGGGTCAAATAGTTAAGTATTGTGTTGGGGATTTTGGGTACTGTGGGCAATGCAATGAAATAAAATCCTTAGAAATTAACAAGGGTTAGGGAAAAAAGGGAGACAAGATCCAAGTTTTTTGCATAAAAGAATATTGGAAATGATAGAAAGTGAAATAAGATCTGATGGGATAACGACATGTGTAAAGACGATATCAGAGTTGTTAGAGTTGTTAGGGTACATATAGAACATTATGCATGGGAACAAGGGGCTCTACACTATATGGAGAATTAGATATAATGCTTATATAAGATAAGTTAATAGGACTCAAGAGAGGCCAGGTCAGAAAGGGGAAGGAACAGTACGTTAAAAGGAAAGGATAGAGTCGAAATGGCCACTAACGCCGAATGGAGACTCGAATGCACATCTTGGAAAGGTGAGGAGAGACATTCAACTTTCAGGGACTGCGGAGCGATTCCAATAAAACAAAAGGATGTATAACTTTGGAAGGTAGGCATTTTCCTACATAGGGTGCAAACTTCACCTTGGGAAGGTGACATACTGTATTTAACTATGAACGGTGCAGTATAAATACTTAAAGAGAAGAATCAGTAGGGATTCACCTTGGGAAGTAGAAATTGCACAAGGTGCGGTATTAAATTCCAAAGAGGAATAAAATTATAAAGAAGAATGAAATAAGTAACTGTGCGGGGTGAGGTATTGAGATACCGTAAAGCATACTTTAAGGGATATAAGAAGCCTATGCAGGGAGTGCGGTATTTTAAACTTAGATTTATAGAAATTCAAATTAAGATTCGAGTGGTATCAGCGCAAGTTGCATAGTAGTAAAGGAAGCTACTTAGGAAAGCATCAATTAAGGACGTAAATAAGAAATAATCGTGTCAGAAGTTTATATTGCTTTCGCTTATGATGTTTGAATTGTGTAGGGAAAACCTAATCTTTGCAGTATAAATTGGTCTCACCATACGTTTGTTTTGGAGATAATATTATTCACACTAAACTTTATATATGACCCCTTTTTTTATCATTGGCTTCCCAATAAACTCACGAATACTCATTTGAGTAGGCTGAGTTTATGGGCTTAGGCAGGTTTGGAATAATGGCCACGATACATAGGCTGAAGATGGAGCAGGAAGCTCTTTACCTAATACAGATTTTATTTTTGCTGTATGATGGAGTGCAGACTGCGTTCTCATATATGAACCCATCTATTAGTTTATGTTAATTACTATTATATTTAAGCCCTGCGGACATAGCAGTTGGGTAGTATCGGCTGAAATAACGTAATGATATTAAAAGAATTTGTTGTGTAATGGAATCTTGTTGGTTTTCTTTATTTATTTAACTATATATTCATAATATACTAAACTCACTCTAGTCACCAGAAGATAATTCTAGTGATGACTGCAACGTCATCAGCGTTTATCTTTAAGTTTCAAGTAGGGGATGTTACAGTTGGTATCAAAGCATAAGCTAGGGACACTTAAATAAAACAGAGCTAACAAAAGATAAAAACAGTAACTAAAATTAAATAAACACTATGAGGTGGGATGCACTAACACACACACACATACATATATGTCATATATGTCATATTTCTATATAGATATATATAGGAAGATATATATATTCTTTTATTGTGATTTAACTTTCAATCTTTTCATTCTGATAAAGACTTGCTTAATAGAAAAGCAAGATGGATTTGAGAAGCAGATAGATCACAACAGGAGGGATGAGTGCAAGAAGTGACACTGAGGAAACATTGATGGATGAGGAAGGGAGGAAACAATTCCAAGTGTAGTAAGGGAGGAAGTTGCACCGTCAACAAATAAGGTAGACTATTAATGTCTTGTTTAGGGAATTCATGGCTCATATGGTGAGGGAAGCTACACCAGCGGTAGTACAGCCAAGAGCTTAGTGACGGAACGTTTCCTTAAGGCCAAGCAGCTCGCTATAGGGAGCAAGGGCAGTGTTTATGAAGAAATCCAATGGGTCTTTGAGAATATGCATAGAGTATCAGAAGTTAAATGAAAGGACAATGAAGAATAGATATCCTTTTCCAAGAATAGATGATCTCTTTGATCAGTTGGGTGGGGCTAAAGTGTTTTTGTTTGGACTTAGCTCTAGAGTTTCATTAACTAAGGGTTGCATAGAAAGTATTCCCTTGACTTCATTCAGAGCTAGATGCGGTTCATATGAGTGGTTGGTTTTGTCGTTTTAGTTGATCAATGAACTTGCATTCTTTGTGGACATGATGAACAAGACCTTTCGAGATAAGCTGGAAAGATACATGTTTGTGTTCATAGATGATATTTTAGTTACTCTAAGGATGAGGAGGAGCACACAATTCACCTAAGGCTTGTGCTGGAGATGGGGAGACAACATAAGTTGAAGGCGAAATTTTTTAAGTGTCACTTTTGGAGAAGGAAAGTTAAGGTCCTAGGCCATGTAATTTTGAAAGAAGGATTAGCTATAGATCTAGAAAAGGTAAAAGCAGAAAATGAGTGGAAGAGACCAAAGATTGTGACTGAGCTGAGAACTTTTCTAGGATTGGCTAGTTATTATACTAGATTCATTAAAGATTTCTCCCACATAGTGGCACTAATGATTAGACTGACCAGGAAAGGAGAGCAATTTGTTTAGACGTAGGGGTGTGAAAAGGCATTCTAGGAGTTCAAACACAGATTGATGAGTGCGCCTGTATTATTAATCCTTGAAGGGAATGATTGTATGACGGTGTATATTGATGCATCCAGTTTTGGGTTAGGCATAGTACTGATGCAAAAGGGTCGAGTGATTGCTTATGCATTTAGGTAGTTACGACCCCATGAAGTTAGGTATCCAAAACATGATTTGGAGTTAGTGGCAATTATCTTCGCACTGAAGATTTGGATACATTATCTCTTGGGGGAGAGGTTTGAGTTATATACCGATCATAGGTCTTTGAGATATTTATTCAATCAGAAGGAGCTAAACATGAGGCAATAGAGATGATTGAAGTTTCTAGCGTCGTATGACTTTGTGGTAGAGTATGCCGCAGGAAAAGGCAACAAAGTAGCTAATGCCTTAAGCTGAAGACAACAAAGTTGTGTTATGGCTATGTTAGAAGAATGGGCTGCGTTTGAAAGTTTTCTTCATGCAATATCCAATATCGGTCTTGTGTAGGATCAAGCAACGCAAAAAAGATATTAGCATGCTTATAAGTTAGACTTGTGCTGGTAGAAAGGATAGTTGAAATGCAGAAGAATGATAAGTTCCAAGCAAACATGGTAAGGAGTTTAGAATCAGGAGTCAAGTTAGAAGAATTGAAGGGGTTAAGTGTGGATAAGAAAGGAGTACTATAGAAGAATGGCAGGTTCTATGTTCCAAGTACGGAGGAACTGCGAAAGGAAGTATTAGACGAGTACTATAGTTCAAAGTTTGTTATACATACTGGAGGTATGAAGATGTACTGAGATATGAAGAGGAGATTCTTCTGGAAAGGAATGACGAAAAACTTAGGAGAGTATATGATAAGATGTCTTAAATGCCAGTAAGTGAAGGCAGAACATTAGAATCCGAGTGTGCTTGTAACAATCCGCATATTTAACAATTTTATATTTAAATATTTTATTTAAATATAGTGTTGTTAGTCGGATTTTTGGTCCAAAATGTTACTTTTTGCAAATGGCCGAATTGGAACTCGTTACCACCTCCATTTAGTCCAAAATGGCGTTTGCGAACTTTTTGAGTATAAGCTTTGATATGTTTGGAGTAAGTTGAATTTTGCTACCTTTTCTAGTTAGGCTTTGGGTTGGGTTCAGCCCACTAACTATCTAATTAACCCTAACTCAGTCCCTCTCCTCTCCACACTTATTCATTTCATAAAAACTTAAGCTAAAAACTGAAAATGGGGGAAGAGAATGGGAATTAGAAATTCCAAGCCCTAGTTTCTTCTTGCAACTTGAATTCTTGCTCCAAAATCAAAGTGAAGATTTGGTAAGCCTCCTCTTCATCTTCTCCAACTCTTCTCCTCTTCAATTTCAAAAAGTTTCCTAAACCTAACTTTGGGAAATATGTGTTTTATTCTTAGATTGAAGCTTGTAGAGTTGAAGTGAAGAGTAGTTAGTCTCCTTCTTGTGTTTGTGCTTCTTCTTCTTTATTTTGAGATAAAAGGTGAGTTTTGAACTCACATCTACTCCTCTTGATATTATTGATGTAAGGTGATATTTTTATCTCACATCTATGTTTATTTCAATCTTTGATGTTGGGTATGAATTCCTAACACCTTGTTCATATGCACTTGCTTTTGGTTTGGATTGAATTGGCGAATATCCAAATTTTTAGTGTTTGGGTTCAATTCTTTATAGATCATAACTTTGATGTTTGAACATGTTTTGGTGGCGAATCGGAGAGCTAATGGAGCCGGGGTATCAATGGGCTAAAGCTCCTTAGGTCTATTGCTCGAACGGTCGCGTTTCGGAGGAATTTGCACCTCATTGAAAAAGGGCAGGAACTGCAGAAACTAGCAGTTCGGCCGACCGAACCTCTGGGCCAGTCGACCGACCTGCTATCCCGAGCTTTTTTTTTATTTTCTGCTTCTGGCCAGCCGACCGAGCCCTGTAGCCGGTCGACCGACCTGCTCCTATTTTTCTGTTTTGCCTATTTTTGCTTATTTTGATTGGTTTTTCAAATTTTATCGATTCAAGTTGGTTTTTAGTGGCTGTCATTGCATCTTTGGCTTTGATAACTTATTTTTGACTTCATTCATGGGTTTTCGTATATAATCCCTCTAAATCGCATTAAAAGCTCGTTTCTCCAATTTATAAATTCTATTTAAACACACACGATTTCGCACTTCGAGCGGAATGGAAGGGAGATTAAATGGTTAGGTAAAACACGGACCATGAATCCATGCGTTTGTCTTTCCGATTAATCCTCGACCTATTCGATTGATCGTTTTGGCCTTTTGGTCTGGTTTACCGATGAGACGAGGTGAACTTTGTACTATTTTGAGTGTGAAATTAACTAACGGATAGTAAGCCGTTTAGTGCGAACGAGTGGTTATGGGACTCACGTTACCACTTTTCGGATTCCTTTTTGAGAGTTATGACACATTCCACCAGTTAGTGGTGTCCAGTACTGGGGCTCCGGAGCTTCACCACTACGGTTTGTTGCCTTCGGGTTTGCACCTTCAGGTTTGTTGCCTTCGGGTATGTTGCCTTCGGGTATGTTGCCTTCGGGTTTGTGCCTTCAGGTTTGTTGCCCTATTGTATCGCTTTCGGAGTTAGGTCTTTATGAGCCGCTCGAGTAATATTTGGGTTTGGAGTCTTCGGGCTCATGGATCCTTGTTCATACAGTACTGAGCACGTGCAAATTTTATGATGTTTCATTGATATGTATATTCCCTAGGTATCGCCCTTCGGTGTTGGTCTTTTTGAGCCGCATGATATGTAGCGATTACCTTGTGGAACTTGTGTTACCTTCATTGGTATTTGTTATTTGCCTTTATGGCTTGTTTTGGGACATTCCTATCCTTTGTTTCTTTGAGTTGCTAATGATATGAGGCTTGTTATGATATGATTCATCTTTTTGTTAGATGATTGTGTTATCTCTTTTAGAGATATTTGTTATACATTGTGACCTTGCAGGTTATTGTTGTTCAGTTTATCTAACTGATTTGTTTAGCTAGACTGACCCGTGTATTTTATACTCGGGTCAGACCGAGATGTTTCAAGTTAGGTGCTTTTGGACTTAGCCTATTTTGCTTCCGCATGGACTGTTCAGCTTGTTCCTTTTTGTTGAAGCTTTTTGTGTAGTCCTTTTTTTTGTAACTCTGATATATGTATTCATCTGGAATCGTCTGTATATTGTGGTTTGCTATACCACTTGACATGTATTATTTTGTATACTCTGTTATGTATCAATATATGTGTATATGATGATCTACTGTTCTGTGATGTATATTACAATTGAGTTGTTATATTTTGTTCTGATAGATCCTTCAACCACCTATGGTTTTGTTTTAAGTATTCATTGGGTATGTCGACCTGCTTGGTATGTCTATTGTCGATGTATTCAATAGATAGTTAGAGCAAGGCTATAGATGGTCGCTCCTAACCAGCCTTATTCTCCGTGTTAGTTGACGGCATTACCCTGTAGTGTTCTTGGCTAGCGTGGGTATAGAGGTAGGGCGCCACAGCGTGGTATCAGAGCTGAGTTCAGAATAAAATATGATAAACACAGAATAGATGCACATATTCTGGTACATCAAAGTGTATAGGTGATACAAATCTTTGAATCATCGTAACTCTCTATTCCTTCTACCATCAAGGGTAGATAGTGTGGGAATACGTCTAGGAATGTATTTTATTCCGTAGTATTCCATCTTGGATTATTTACCTTGTGAATAATCTTGTTCTTATCTTACTTTCAGCATATGGCTGGAAGAGGCAGGGGACGACGTTCGGATGCTGGGCAATCCAGTGGCTCACATCCGGATGGCGTTTATACGTCTGCCGATCAGTTTTTGGAATTGTTTAGGAGCACTCAGCCTCCCGTTCCTCCTCGAGTATCTCCACCTCGCAAGTCTGCCTTTGCACGTCCGTGCAGTGATTTTTCTCATCTTGGAGGGAAGCCGTTTAAGGGCTCCGAGTCTGTTCTTGAAGTCCAAGCTTGGTTTCGCACGTGCGAGCGTATCTTCTTTCGTATGGATCTTTCTGACCATGATAGAGTTCTTGTAACTTCTAGCTTATTGCAAGAGCGTGCTCTTGATTGGTATGAGCTTCTTGTAGCTGAAATTGATGAGTCTACTCTTTCTTGGACTCAGTTTCGGGAGCGATTTGAACTCAAGTTCGTTCCTGAATCCGAAAAAGTTTTATTGACCCGTCGCTTCCTTGAGTTGAAGCAAGGGAAATCTTCTGTTTCTGAGTATGTTGCATCATTCGAGGCTTTATCTAAGTATGGTCTTGAATTCATTAGCACTTCTTATAAGAAGAATTTGAAGTTCGTTTCTGGTCTTAAGAAGTATCTTAAGAAGTATTTGTTGCTCCAGCTTAAGCTTTCTTTTGAGGAGTTGGTTGATTCGGCACTTCATCTCGAGACCGTCGAGATAGAGTGTGATAGTGATGTTGATGTTGAGGTTTCCAAGAACCCCAACAAGAAGCAGTTTCCATTTCAAAAGAGGTCTTTTCCTTCTAAGAAGAAGGAGACTGGTGGTTTTAGCTCTCAGCCTCAGTCTTCCGGAACACCTTTCATTCGGAAGTGTTTCAATTGTGGTTCTTCATATCATATTATTCGAGCTTGTCCTAAGCCTCTCTTCTGTCGTTATTGCAAGAAGGAAGGACATCATGTTTCCACTTGCCCTACTGTTCCGGCTGGTGCCAAGTCTAGCAGGCTTTATGCTGCTAAGTCTTCTGAAGGTCCTTCTCAGCCCAAAGGTATATCTCCATCTATTTTGGAAGGTTCTATTTTATTTCATGATCATAGTATACGAGTTCTTTTCGATACGGGTGCTTCACATTCTTTCATATCGAAGAAGCTCGTCGATGATTTATCTTTGGATGTTTCTTGTTTGATTACTTCTTTAAGGATTACGAACCTTATTGGGGGATCCGCGACCCTTAGTATGCTTTGTGATGATGTTGAGGTTGTTTTATGTGGCTTTTCTTTTCGTGCAAATCTGCACGTTATTTCTTGTCTGGGATTTGATATGATTTTGGGAATGGACTGGCTAGTGAGATATGACGCCAAGATTATTTGTTCGGAAAGAATTTTGTATCTTCGACATCCGGATTCGTCTACTCAGTTATCTCTTGTTCTTCGGAATGTGGATAATTCCGAAATGGCTTTATGTTCTCTTGACTCGCGAGATGATGATGACATATCTCGTATTCCTATTGCTTGTGACTTTTCTGATGTTTTTGAACATGTTTCGGGTTTGCCACCCAAACGGGCAATTGAGTACCGCATTGATCTCATTCCAGGTGCGCAACCAGTTAGTCGTCCTCCCACGAGGATGTCTACAAAGGAAAATGAGGAACTCAAGGAGCAGCTTTTAGAGCTTGAGTCCAAGCAGTTGATTCAGTCCAGTTTTTCTCCGTGGGGATCCGCGGTTGTCTTCGTGAAGAAGTCTGATGGAACTCTTAGGCTTTGCATAGACTATCGCAAGCTTAACGAGTTAACCATTAGGAATAGGTATCCATTGCCTAGGATCGATGATATGTTCGATCTATTGAGTGGTGCTAAGGTCTTTTCTTAGCTTGACCTTGCCACGGGTTTTCATCAATTACGAGTCGCGGAGGATATGATACCTCTTACCGCTTTCTGCACTCGTTATGGTTCTTTTGAGTGGCTCGTTATGTTGTTCGGTTTGACGAACGCTCCTGCTTTCTTTGTTGATCTCATGAATCGAGTATTCAGGGAATATCTCGATAAGTTCGTCCTTGTCTTCATTGATGATATCCTTATTTATTCTAAGTCTGATGCTGAGCATGCTAATCACTTGAGAATTGTCTTGAGTACTCTTCGTCATCATCAGCTTAGAGCCAAATTCTCCAAGTGCCATTTTTGGGAGAATAGGGTTAAGTTCTTAGGCCATGTTGTATCTTCCGATGGCATTTCTGTCAATCCCTCAAAGATCGAAGCCATCCAGAATTGGAAGAGGCCTGAGAATGTGCATGAGATTCGTAGTTTCCTTGGATTGGCAGGTTATTACCGTCGGTTCTTAAGGATTTTTCCCGTGTTGTGCTTCCTCTCACCAGCCTTACTCGGAAAGGCATTCGTTTTATTTGGTCCGACAAGTGTGAAGCTTCCTTTCAGACATTGAAGGAACTTCTCACTGATGCTCCTATTTTGGTGGTTCCCGAGGGGAATCATGATCTTGTTGTCTACACCGATGCCTGTGGTAGTGGTCTCGGTGTTGTTCTTATGCAGAAGGATCCGGTAGTTGCTTATGCTTCTAGGCAACTGCGTCCGAATGAAGTTCGCTATGCCACTCATGATCTTGAGTTAGCCGCCATCGTCTTCGCCTTGAAGATTTGGCGACACTATTTATTGGGCGAGCGCTTCATTCTCTATACCGATCATAAATCCTTGAAGTATTTGTTTACTCAGAAGGAACTCAATATGAGACAACAGCGTTGGCTCGAGTTTCTTGCTTCTTATGACCTTGATATCCAGTATACCCCTGGAAAGGGTAATCATGTTGCTGATGCGCTTAGTCGCAAACATTCGGTTGTTATTTCCATGATGCTTGCCGAATGGGATATTCTCGAGACTCTATCTTTTTATGAAATTCGTTATCGAGGTTCATCTTCTGATTCTCCTATTATATTATTTAGTTTGGAAGCTCGACCCATTTTGTTAGATCGTATTGCCGATGCCCAACGGCGTGATCCTGATTTGTTGCATCTTATTCAGCTTTGTGAGTCTAGATCCTGTAATGAGGCGTTGCGGGATTTCAGCATTGATTCTCATGGGTGTCTTCGCAAGAAGAACCGTCTTTTTGTGCCTTCTGATATTGCACTTAGGCATGACATTCTTGATGATTGTCACCGTTCTAAGTATACCATTCATCTTGGTAGTAGTAAGATGTATGTCGATATGCATCGTCTTTATTATTGGGAAGGCATGAAGCGCGATGTGGCGAGTATCGTGAGTAATTGCATAACTTATCAGCGTGTTAAGGCCGAACATCAGCGTCTTTCGGGTCTTCTTCAGCCTCTACAGATTCCACTGTGGAAATGGTATCAAATTTCTATGGATTTCATTGACGGCCTACCTCGTTCGAGATCGGGCCATTCTGGTATCTGGGTTATTGTTGATCGTCTCACTAAGTCTGCTCATTTTATCCCTATTAAGTCTAATAGGACTGCTTCGCATTTGGCTAAGTTATATGTCAAGGAAATCGCGAGGCTTCACGGTGTTCCTAGTTCTATTGTGAGTGATCGTGATCCTTTATTCACGAGTCATTTTTGGAAGAGTCTTCAGCAAGTTTTGGGAACAAAGCTTAATTTTAGTACAGCTTATCATCCGCAGTCTGACGGACAGACTGAACGGGTGAATCGTATCTTGGAAGATCTTCTCCGTATTTGTATTTTTGATTTCGGTGGTAGTTGGGAGGATCATATACCTCTTGTAGAGTTCTCCTACAGTAATAGTTTTCAGTTTAGTATCGGTATGGCTCCTTTCGAAGCTTTATACGGAAGGCCATGTCGATCACCTTCTTGTTGGTTGGAATCTGGGGAGAAGCTTATTCTTGGTCCAGATTTTGTTCATGATTCTTCTGTGAAGATTGATCTTATTCGGTTGAGAATGAAAGAGGCACAGAGCCGCCAGAAGTCCTACGCTGACAGCCGTAGGAAGCCTCTCGAGTTCTCGATTGGTGATCTTGTCTTTATTCGTGTTTCTCCTTTGAAAGCGGTTATGCGTTTCAGTATGACAGGGAAATTGGCTCCTCGCTTTATAGGACCATTTTCTATTACTGAATGTATTGGCCCTGTGGATTATAGAGTTTCACTTCCTACTCATTTATCTGGCATTCATGACGTGTTTCACGTCTCTCAACTTCGGAAGTGTCTTCGGGAGTCGGATTCTGTCGTTACTTATCCTGATTTGCAAGTGCTTGAGGTCTCACCGGACTTATCTATCGTACAAAAACCTATTCGTGTACTTGACACAGAGGTGCGACACCTTCGGAACAAGGACGTGCCGCTCATTGATGTTCAATGGTCCGCTAGTCCCAATGACTTTACTTGGGAAACCAGAGAGTATATTGAACGATCTTATCTGGGTTTTCTATCTTCGCTTGGCAACGGTGAGTTTATTTTTCGTCTCAAGCTTATTTCCTTTTCTTTTGAATGTTGTTTTTATGTAGTTGTTACAAATATCGTCTCTAGGAATTGCGGGGACGCAATTTTGTAAGGAGGGAAGATCTGTAACAACCCACATATTTAACAATTTTATATTTAAATATTTTATTTAAATATAGTGTTGTTAGTCGGATTTTTGGTCCAAAATGTTACTTTTTGCAAATGGCCGAATTGGAACCCGATATCACCTCCATTGAGTCCAAAATGGCGTTTGCGATCTTTTTGAGTATAAGCTTTGATATGTTTGGAGTAAGTTGAATTTTGCTACTTTTTCTAGTTGGGCTTTGGGTTGGGTTCAGCCCACTAACTATCTAATTAACCCTAACTCAGTCCCTCTCCTCTCCACACTTATTCATTTCATAAAAACTTAAGCTAAAAACTAAAAATTGGGGAAGAGAATGGGAATTAGAAATTCCAAGCCCTAGTTTCTTCTTACAACTTGAATTCTTGCTCCAAAATCAAAGTGAAGATTTGGTAAGCCTCCTCTTCATCTTCTCCAACTCTTCTCCTCTTCAATTTCAGAAAGTTTCCTAAACCTAACTTTGGGAAATAAGTGTTTTATTCTTAGATTGAAGCTTGTAGAGTTGAAGTGAAGAGTAATTAGTCTCCTTCTTGTGTTCTTTGTTTTGAGATAAAATATGAGTTTTGAACTCATATCTACTCCTCTTGATATTATTGATGTAAGGTGAGATTTTTATCTCACATCTATGTTTATTTCTATCTTTGATGTTGGGTATAAATTCCTAACACCTTGTTCATATGCACTTGCTTTTGGTTTGGATTGAATTGGCGAATATCCAAATTTTTAGTGTTTGGGTTCAATTCTTTAAAGATCCTAACTTTGATGTTTGAACATGTTTTGGTGGTGAATCGGAGAGCTAATGGAGCTGGGGTATCAATGGGCTAAGGCTCCTTAGGTCCATTGCTCGAACGGTCGCATTTTGGAGGAATCTGCACTTCATTGAAAAAGGGCAGGAACTGCAGAAACTTGCAGTTCGGCCGACCGAACCTCTGGGCCGGTCGACCGACCTGCTATCCCGAGCTTTTTTTTATTTTCTGCTTCTGGCCAGCCGACCGAGCCCTGTATCCGGTCGACCGACCTACTCCTATTTTTCTGTTTTGCCTATTTTTGCTTATTTTGATTGGTTTTCCAAATTTTATCGATTCAAGTTGGTTTTTAGTGGTTGCCATTGCATCTTTGGCTTTGATAACTTATTTTTGACTTTATTCATGGGCTTTCATAAATAATCCCTCTAAATCGCATTAAAAGCTCGTTTCTCCAATTTATAAATTCTATTTAAACACACACGATTTCGCACTTCGAGCGGAATGGAAGGGAGATTAAATGGTTAGATAAAACACGGACCATGAATCCATGCGTTTGTCTTTTCGATTAATCCCCGACCTATTCGATTGATCGTTTTGACCTTTTGGTCTGCTTTACCGATGAGACGGGGTGAACTTTGTACTGCTTTGAGTGTGAAATTAACTAACGGATAGTAAAACGTTTAGTGCGAATGAGTGGTTATGGGACTCACGTTATCACTTTTTGGATTCCTTTTTGAGAGTTATGACACATTCCGCCAGTTAGTGGTGTCCAGTACTGGGCCTCCGGACCTTCACCACTACGGTTTGTTGCCTTCGGGTTGGCACCTTCAGGTTTGTTGCCTTCGGGTTTGTTGCCCTATTGCATCGCTTTCGGAGTTAGGTCTTTATGAGCCGCTCGAGTGATATTTGGGTTTGGAGTCTTCGGGCTCATGCATCCTTGTTTATACAGTACTGAGCACGTGCAAATTTTACGATGTTTCATTGATATGTATATTCCCTAGGTATCGCCCTTCGGTGTTGGTCTTTTTGAGCCGCATGATATGTAGCGATTACCTTGTGGAACTTGTGTTACCTTCATTGGTATTTGTTATTTGCCTTTATGGCTTGTTTTGGGACATTCCTATCCTTTGTTTCTTTGAGTTGCTAATGATATGAGGCTTGTTATGATATGATTCATCTTTTTGTTAGATGATTGTGTTATCTCTTTTAGAGATATTTGTTATACATTGTGACCTTGCAGGCTATTGTTGTTCAGTTTATCTAACTGATTTGTTTAGCTAGACTGACCCGTGTATTTTATACTCGGGTCAGACCGAGATGTTTCAGGTTAGGTGCTTTTGGACTTACCCTATTTTGCTTCCGCATGGACTATTCAGTTGTTCCTTTTTGTTGAAGCTTTTTATGTAGTCCTTTTTGTTGTAACTCTGATATATGTATTCATCTGGATTCGTCTGTATATTGTGGTTTGTTATACCACTTGACATGTATTATTTTGTATACTCTTTTATGTATCAATATATGTGTATATGATGATCTACTGTTCTGTGATGTATATTACAATTGAGTTGTTATATTCTGTTCTAATAGATCCTCCAACCACATATGGTTTTGTTTTAAGTATTCATTGGGTATGTCGACCTGCTTGGTATGTCTATTGTCGATGTATTCAATAGATAGTTAGAGCAAGGCTATAGATGGTCGCTTCTAACCAGCCTTATTCTCCGTGTTAGTTGACGGCATTACCCTGTAGTGTCCTTGGCTAGCGTGGGTATAAAGGTGGGGCTCCATACCGCTCCTATAGCCATTAGAAGTTCCAATGTGGAAATGAGATTTAGTATTTATGGATTTCATAGTTGGGTTGCCAAGAAAAAGGGTAAAGAACGAAGGTATTTGGGTCATAGTCGACGACTAACTAGGTGTGCCCATTTCATTCCAGTGAAGGCTAAGAGAACTGCATCGAAGTTAGTAGAAATATAAATAAAGTTGACACTAAGACTGCATAGGATGCCATGCACTACTATTAATGACCGAGATTAGTTGTTCACTTGTGAATTTTGGAGAAGTCTACATAAGGTATTAGGACAGAGCTGCGCATGAGTATTGCGCACCATCCATAGGCAGATGGACACACCGAGAGGGTCAACAAGGTCCTCAAAGATTCGCCGAGAGCATGTATTTTAGACTTTGGTGGATCTAGGGAAGATTATCTACATCTGGTAGAGTTCTTATATAATAACGTAAATAGAAGTAGTATTACGATAGCTCCATTTAAGGATTTTTATGGAAGGCCATGTAAATTGCTTGTATGTTGGTTGGAAGCAGGAGATAGTGTTGGGACTAGATATGGTAAAGGATGCTACTGAGAAATTAGAGCTAATCTGAGTTAGGATGAGAGCAGCATAGCCTAGGAATAGGAGTTATGCCAACACGAGGAGAAAGAAATGGAGTTCGCAGTAGGTGATCAGGTGTTCATGAAGGTTTCTCCAGTGAGAGATGTGATGCTTTTCAAAAAAGCAGGGAAGTTAGCACCTAGATATGTAAGACCGTTTCCGATGATGGAAAGGATTGGGAAGATGGCATATAAGGTAGATCTACCTAGTGTTTTTGCAGGGATTTATAATGTATTTCACGTATCATGTTTTCAGAAATGCATTAGGGATCTAGGAGCAGTTGGTCAGAGGGCAGTAGAGGACCTAGCTATTAAATAGATATGATTTATGAGCGTAGATCAGTTCGAATAGTGAAGTGGGATGAGAAGCAGCTTTAGAATAAGGTTGTGAATCTTGTATGTATTTAGTAGAGCGCAGATTGGGAGGACTTCACATGGAAAACAGAGGATAAGGTTAGAAGGATCTATCTAGAGTTGTTTGTCACTAACTAGCAGATATGTTATGTATTGAGTTATATTGATGAAGGCCGTGTGTGTGTGTTTATATATATATATATATGTATGTATGTATGTATGTATATATGTATGTATGTATGTATGTATGTATGTATGTATGTATGTATGTATGTATGTATGTGATATTATGGTTGGTTATTGTGTTAGTAAGTAGTATTAGTACGTATCTTGTATGCATGGATAGGGAATTCATGGAAATGCTTAGGGTAAGCATGAAAGAGAGGACTACACTATAGTTGACCTTAACTAAATTTCAAGGTGAAATTCCTTTAAGGAGGGAAGACTATAACAATCCGAAAATTAATAACTAACTAAATGAAAATTAAGGGGGAAATGGTGGGTTAATAAAAGGGTAGAAGGGTATGAATCAATAGAAGCGGGTATAGGGCCCAGGCCTAAATTATTGTGGAACAATATATGTTACTCATTTTTCTTCATGAATTTCATTGCACTCGAACCAAAATAAAACGCCAAAGAAATTCTTTAATGGTGAAAGAATAAGAAAGAGAATAGGATAAAGATGCAAAAACACAAGCTAGAAGAAATTAAAGAATGTTAAAGTAATAAATCCTAAAGATCTAAGTGAGTAATACTTAACCTTCCTAAATTTATTTCCTTATGTATGGGTTCGGTTTAGATCTATATGTTTCTATGTATGATGGAGTGCATATGAGTTTTCATGTAAAGATCTAAGGTTTAATGAATGTTTTAGTGAAAGAATGTGTGAACATGGGATGTTTACATGTGTTTTTCCAACTTTAGTGATTTTGAAACTAAATGGAAATTTTACATAATGTTCAAATCATGGTTTTTGAAGTGGGTTTTCAGTTAGAGGAATTTCCTAGGCTTATCTAATTTTATACGAATCATTAAAGTTGTTAAACTTAAAAATACAATTGAAATATTATAAAAAAAAGACAAATATATGTAAATTGTGAAAGGATGGAAGCTCGAGAATATAAGAAAATTTCATTTGAATTTTCTATAAGAAAATATAGGGTCAAATAGTTAAGTACTACATTAGGGATTTTGAGTACTACGGGGAACGCAATGGAATAAAATCCTTGGAAACTAGCAAGGGTAGGGAAAAAAGGGAGGCAAGATCCAAGCTTTTTGCTAAAAAGAATACTGTAAATAACGGAAAATAAAATAAGATCCAATGGGATAACGACACGTGTAAAGACTAGGTCAGAGCTACTAGGGTATGTGTAGGACGTTCTGCATGGGAATAGGGGGTTCTACGCTGTATGGAGAATTAGATATAATGCTTTTAAAAGATAAGTTAATGGGACTTGGGTAGAGGCTAGGTCAGAATGGGGAAGGGACATTGCGTTAAAAAAAATGACAAAATCGAAAGGGTTATTGACGCTAGGTGAGGATGCTCACTCGAATGCACACCTTGAGAAGGTGAGGAGAGGCATTCAACTTCCAGGGATTGCGTAGCAATTCCAATGAATAAATGGACATATATATCTTGGGAAGGTAGACATTCACTTGCGTGAGGTGCAGACTTCACCTAAGGAAGGTGAAATAAAATATTTAACTATGAAGGGTGCAGTACAAATACATAAAGAGAAGAATTAATAAGGATTCACCTTCGAAAGGAGAAACTGCATAAGGAGAAATATTAAATTCAAAAGAGGAATAAAATTCTAAAGAAGAATGAAATAAGTAACTGTGTGGGGCGTATACCTTAAAGCATACTTTAAGGGATATAGGAAGCCTGTGCAGGATGCATAGTATTTTATACTTAGATTTATAGCAATCTATACCGAGACTCGAGTGGGGTCAGAGCAGGGTGCGCAGTAGTAAAGAAAAGCCGCTTAGGAAAGCATCAACTGAGGACGTAAAATAAGAAATAGTTATGTCAAAAGTTTATACTGCTTTTTCTCATGATGTTTGAATAGTAAAGGAAAAAACTAATTTGTGCGGTATAGATTGCTCACACTATATGTTCGTTTTGAGGATATTATTATTCACACCAGACTTTATGTCTGACTCGTGTTTTTAATATTATATTTCCCATAAATTCATGGGTACTTATTTGAGTAAGTTGAGTTTATGGGCTTTGGCTGGTTTGGAATAATGATCGCGGTACATGGGCTGAAGACGGAGCAGAGGCTCTTTAGCTAACAAAGATTTTATTTCCATTGTATGATAGAGTATGGGTCGCATCCTCATATATGGACCCATCTCCTAATTCACATTAATTACTATTATTTTTTACACCTGCGTGGGCATGGCAATTGGTTTGTATTGACTAAAATGATGTAATGAATATTAAAAGATATTGCCGTGTAATGTCCTTTTATTGGTTTGCTCTATTTATTTAGATATGTATTCATAATATACTAAACTCACTTTAGTCGCCAGAAGATGATTCTGATGATGATTGCAACATCATCATCGCTCATCTTCGGGTTTCAAGTAGGGAATGTTACACCTAGCCGAACCCCTTATCCATAAACACAAAAAAGAGGAAGAACAAGGTGAAGTTTAGGATGTAACATTTTGCTCTTCTTGGATAGTCAGAATGGGTTTAGCAACGTGTAGAGTATAAACGATGGTATCATATGCATCTTTTTTGGGAGCAATAGAAACTACGGCAGACACGGATAATGTCACATCTTCTCTCTGGCTTTCTCCTTCACCACTTGGAGCACCATTAATCGCATATAGCCTCGATAATATCGTCATCACTTAGGAGAGCAGCTGACCTCTGGCCTCTCCTTATCTTCACTGCCCGCAAAAATTGCCTTTTTACCTATGCATAAATGCAGTCAAGAATTACATATGTGGCATCCTCCATGGCATACCCTCACTTTGCCACTACTTTAGCCACATCTTCCTTTCCACCACACGCTTCTTTGTAGCCCACTTAGTAGATTGTTCGGTCTTCTTTGGTGACTAATCAGTCCCATCTACCTTGGAATTTTGTGCAGCTTCGTTATCATTCTAGGAGAAAAGGTCGGCCTTCAACTGCTTTGTATCCTTCACTAACTATTATTGGGAAGCTTCAATAACCCCTCGTTAGGGGCAGACAAATCCAGCTTACCCCGACACCAGTCGAAATGCTACTACATTTGTAAAACAAAGACGTCGCGGTGAAACGACACTAAACAAATGTTGAAATTATAAGTGTAATAATTTAATATACAATATGTGCACTTCTTTTTCGTTGGAAAAAGCCTCTATGAAACCTTCAAAAAGTGCAACAATGGGGCAAGATGCGGAAGAAAAGGCCAACACAAGAGCAAGAGTAGGGGCGGAGAGGTAAGAAATCATCAAGATCCAACTTGTAGTCTCTTCGGATAGGGATATGATGTAGTGGGGAGTATGGAAATAGGCACCACATGCCAAGGAGGTTATGGAACCATAGTTTTATTAAAGGGCTTCTACTTAATACCCTGCCCAAAAGGCCCTTCCCTAAGTTGTTTTTTGCTTTCTTTATCGGGCTTTACTAGATTAGAAAGAGGCACTGCGAAGACAACAGTCAACCTAGGTTTATTTTGGGAAGACATGCTATAAACAAAAATATATAAATAGGTAACTCATATTCATACATTCATGAAAATCTATTTTCTATAACTAAAGAAAAATGTAACATAAACAAACTAGTTAATGTCAAACGAATCAACACCCTGTTCAGGGGCTAAAGAGGAATTGCATACCTCTTTTACAGTAGAAACAAACTGGAAGACAAAAACGAATCATGAAAAAAAAATGAAAATCTCGCATTAATTTGCGATTGTGCAGTAGTGTTTCTATGAATAAGTTCAAGCATTTGCAAACGATATTATTTGAAGCGCAAACTAAAGTCCTAAATTCCCCTAACAACTCCCCTTCCATAGTAAAGGTTGAGGGTCTAAAATAGAGAAAAGAGAGCAAGGGAAGCATAGAGCAATTGAGCTGGAAAAAGAGAAGGAATAAAAAATACAAGCCATATTCGCATTCTGGAAAGAAGGAATAAATTCATATGCATTTCAAATGGATATTGGTGCATCCATGGATGAATTTTTAAGGCAAAGTCTTATGGATGATCTTAAAAGCCTATATATAGTAAAGCTGCTCACGTCCAGATGCAAGTTCTTTCACAAAGAGTAAAGAAAATTAAGCTTATGACAAGTAGGTGGAAAGAAAAATGATGACCACAGAGACTATAGTACATATTAGTAGAAAGTAACGGAAAAGAGCCAGTTGGATAGGGGAAATCCTCAAACTATCTAACCATTCCTCGGGTTATGGGCAGGGATAGACCACGACAGAGATATTTAGAGGTTAAAGAGATATAACCTTCCTAGGGAAGGTGGATACGTTTGTATGTGGAAGGAACTTCGAAAGGGTAACCTTTTATGCCAAACTTTTATGCCAAAATTATAAAGGACGTGGGCAATTTCTCTCTGGGTGCAGATGTTAGAAGTGACTTCGTTATAGGAAGTGATGACTTAACCCGAAGAGCTAGGTGAATTGAGGAAGACTACGTTGGGATCCCTATATAAAAGAAAAAGGAAAATAAGAGGTAACGAAAGAAATAATCAATACCTATGCCAAGAAAAACAAAACGAAATATGCATTCAATGTTTGTTGTTTGAAAGCCGAGAAAGGAAATGGCAAAGTTGGAAAGCTAGGAGAAGACTATCTTTGTAAAATAGCGAAACAGTAAAAGGGAAAATGCAGAGGATGCAAGTATGTATAGGAAAAGGAAAGAGATCCCGACTATTAAGATCAAAATTGTACAAAAATCCAAGTCGCTAAAAATAACAATGGCAATAAAAATTCTCAAAACACAAATCAAATTTCATAGAAACGAAACGGTATAACCGACAACAAAAATAGATGAAGAACAATCATGGCATGACACATGTAAAGATCATTAATGCTAAAGAGGGTGACTAGGCCACTAAAAAATAAGTGTGAGATTACATGTCTACTCCAATATGCATCACTGCATACTTGGGAGAAAGTGTCACATCATTTTTCACGTAGAAATAATTAGATTTAGAAAGGAAAAAGTAAAGGTGTTCCACAACTACGTTACACTGTTAGCAAATTTATAGCTACATGGATTCTTCAGCATAAGGATTAGCACAATACGTGGTGAACCGGGCCTAAAGCTGCATTACGTAGGAACAGGCCCGGCCCTAGGGCAAGGCTGGCAAGCCAGCCGCCTAGGGCAACAGGGTGGTGGGGGGCAACAATCCATGAATTTAGTAGATAAAAGGATTTTACTTTATAAATGTTTCAGTGGTGTTATACTTCAGCGGTAGTGCATGCAGCTGCCAAAGCAAGGGTCATTGGTTTGATTCTGGCATTTGACAATTAAGTTATTTTGTCACCTTAAAATTTTATTATTTTATTTTTGCCTAGGGCAATCGAATGGATTGGGCCGGACCTGCGTAGGAACATCACTTATGCCAAATACAACGACCAGGGCCACATGGACCCTTCACCATGCTACTCCATACTTAAAAGGCCACAAGCTGCCAACCAATGCATTACCTAACTAAGTTGTACAAACTAAGACCAGCACTAGTATTCCATTATAATATTCTTAAACAATGCACATCCAAAGCAATATAGAAGTACCATATCTATGTAGCACAGTGCATTGGATCATTATCCACTACCAAGACAACAGTGACCTGTATTTTTAACGATGAGATATTTAAATAATTAATTTAAATATTGAATCATTAATTAATCGAAGGTCCTAAAGATATGATTTTTCTCATGTGATCGAATCAAGACTCGAGACTACTTCTGTTGAGTTTGTATTGACATTGCGAATTAAAATGAGTATAAACATCACTATATTTGGGGATCGGATGATCCAATGGCCGAAATAATTTCTTAAACTGCAAAATTATCATCCCAGAGTGTTGTATCGGATAGCGATGAAATTTATACCATTAGGATCGAAAAAATGAGGTGATGTATGCAGACGAGTTTCATTATGATCGAACACACTGTGTAATCGTATGAGCTCGAAATGTATGACCTTTATTTGAGAAAATAGATAAATGGAATATTTTATTAATATAAAATTATCACTCGAGCCCTCCTCCCTCATTATCTAGTTACTATTCCATTGCATGGAACATGAATAATGGCCGCCTCCTTTTCAAATTTATTCAAAAAATAATACCTAGTAATCCGCTCCACTAAAAATATGAAATCCATTTCGTTAAGCTCGTATCGAGAAGAGCTTCGAATTTACCATAGTGGAATTAGGTGCGATGATGATTTTGGTAATGGTTGTACATAGCTCAACAAATAGAGTTTCACTTAGCCGGAGATTGAGGCGACGATAGGCGGATTCGAGGTGGCGTTGCGATTCTCGTGCGAAGAGGAGTTGATGATGACGAATTAGGATCGTGCGGTGGCTCGAGGCAAAATGCGTCTGTATGCCTGTAGCAAGTCTGCTATCGGTCACAATTTTGTGTGTATGACCGAGTTTGACATTATTAGGTCCATCATGAAGAGGACGTGTAGTGGAGTCTGTTGGCAAAGATAGTGCGTTGATTCGTCGATTATGGAGTAAGAAATCAATGAGAGAAGGAAGAGGGTTTCGGGTCTCATTGTGCATGACATGTCTAGATATAAGAAGGACTAATAAAAGGTAATTGGAGTAATTGTTAATAAACTAGGTTAACCAATTATTTATATAATTTGCTTTCTTATGTAATCCATATCTTTTGCATACGAAGTCTGTCATGGAAGCGGTTTCTTATGTTGTGCTCGTCATTTAGAGCTCTACGATTTGATGTTAATTTGGATAGCTTTTGTTGAGGTGAGTGATATTGTCACTCACCATACTACTACGATTGTTAGTATAATATTAAAGCGATGTTTTGAGATGATTTCTGACTTTAAAATGTGATTTCTAAAATACTTAAGCCTATATCTTATTTTATAAAAGAATTCAAAAGTATTTTGAGCTGATTTTATATTAAATATCATATTTTTCCTATTATCGCACTAGTTGATGATATTGCTAGACTTAGGCTATTTTTGACATTATTCCCACATTGGTTGCTTAGATGTATTGTTTGTGTGATATTATATATTTAAGTAGATTAATACAGATGTTAGTATGCTTGTTGGTTGCACGTATGCTTATTGCTAGTTTGGTTGAAAACACCGGTCGATGGTGATATATATTATTAGAAAATATCCCAAAGTATAGCATTTCGTGCATGTCGATTAATCTGAAGACGAAGGATGGACTTAGGGACGAGCTTTAGATTTCAAGATGGATGTCGAACGTTATCATTTGGTTTGCACTTGACCACTTGTGGTTAAATACATGACCAAAATTGTCATTATCGAGTACTCTGGAGTGGTCGATATGTACCACAATTAATGATGGCTGATTTGGCCAACTTGACATGGATGATGGAGAGGCTTCGAAGGGCATGATGTGATGGTCAATCTTTCGTTCATTTGACATTTGAGTTGACGCTACAGCTCTTCAACAAGCGGTTTTGGTGCTGAAGGAAGGACAATGCTTTGATGGGATAACTCCATGATTCGACGATGATGATCTCATGACAAGAAGTGGCAGCTTCGATGATGGATAGCTATACTTCGGATGTAGATTAGTCGGATTGAAGGAACTGTTGGAGGAAGGCAGGTGGATGAATGATTATATCTACGACTAATGATGGTTGTCTAGAATAGTTCCCAACCACAACGACTTTAACATTGAGTCATAAGGACAATTTCTCGATGAACTCTGCTATGAATAATATGTGAAAAGGGATCATTGATATTCGTAGGTTTCGACGTGTACTTGTGAAGCAAGGGTATTTGTGATGATATCCATTGGGTTACGGAGTATACCCTGGATCACATGTTGTTTTGTTCCATTTACCTTGGACTTTTATGGAGTATGCAGTTTTGTTTCTAGCCTACTAAGTGGCATGGATTCGAGTAATGATAAACCAATACATTGAGCATTCTCTAATGAGGTCATACGAGTATCATACATCCAACATAGTGAGTGAGTGAATGTGAGAATGGATGATGGATGCTATATTTGCTTGATTATCTATCATCTTGGGGATGTCACACAATGCAGGTGTTATCGATGTTGATATTTGAATACCATTAGTACTTTGATGTATAGTACACCCATGACGACTATGGTATAGAGTAGCATGTACCCTATGTTATGTGGTAACTCTTTGGATGTAGGGACATGTCAGGTATTATACCTTATACCCTCAATTCCATATATTATACATATTTTTATAGTGTTTTGAGATTATTTATTGCTTACACTAGACTATTATCTGAATCCAGATTTTATGTTTGCTTTTTATTACCTTGAATAATTTTAAATTAGTATAATAGAAAGTAGGTATAAACAGTACATGGAGCTCTACAAATGGACTGGCAGGAGGCGACGCTTTCTCATACTTATATTTAGGGTTATTACTGTTATTCCATTATGTGACACTGTGGAGCCTTGATAGTTTTGACTTATTATTATTATCAGTTGAGTTTATTCATCAATTGCATAAACTCTATTGTTATTTTTTATGACTGTATGTGCCTATGTACTCCGATTCTATGGTTCATGCAGTTATTACTATCTTGCATGTTTTATATCTATGATGACTATTATATTTTATATGATGCGCTGTAAGATATATGACAGGTTATGTGAATATATGATGTTTTCCTTCTCTTCTCTTCTATTCTGTTCTCTTCTATTTCTCTTCTATTCTTCTTTTCTTTCCCTTGACCATTGTCCTACATCAGTCAAATGCTCCAGTAGTGCAATATTCGGTTATATGAGCATCAGTGGTGTAGGGCGATCATCACATTTGGTATCAGACCTTATATTACATGATTAACCCGAGTTGATATCATGATCCAGTAGGGATAAGGTAGGAGTTATCACCTTAGACTGGATCTAGAAGTATACTTATATATGAGAGAGTGCGTATTTGTTATATATTTTGATTTTCAAAACTACATAGTAGTATATAAGTTGTATTGCACACACGAGTATCATTGATGCAAATTTTCTTCATGAGAGACAGTTCATTCTTATGATGTATTAAGAGTGATATAGCATACAAGAAATGCTGCTATTGACTCTATCTCTGGAATTAAGTAGTGGGTAGGATTGAGGGCCACTAACCCTAATTCACAGAATATGTTCATTGAGATGGTGCGAAACATTATTCTGGAATGCTTAAATTGCTGCAAATGATTATGGTGCTCAAGTGCAAATTCCTAGAGTCGACTTTTCCAAGTTGTATAAAGACTACGAGAGTCTATGAGGTAGACCATTTCTTGGAATGGAGTCGGCTATCGGGTGTAAGGCAGGATGAACATTTGCAAAAGAATCTTCGATGACTTAGAGTTTATGTTGAAATGAGGTAGAAGTTGACCTCTAGATGACTCTAGGGATGAAAAATGAACAGGTGGAGTATCCTTATAGCTTCGATTCTCGAGGACCATTTTACTTTGAAATAGTTCATAGTTCACTTTGAAGAAATTTATCTCGATTTTTTTAGAGTTGGTGTTGTTTAGGAAGTTCATCGGTTTGAAGTAAGTGATATGTCTCTAGCGGAATGTGTGGCCAAATTCGATATTCTATCAAAGTATGTCTATTTTCCATTGATATTCCACTAAAATGTGAAAAACTCATCATTGGGTTGGGTAATCATCTTGGAAAGCAATTGATTGGTCATATTGACGAGAGCTTCAAGAAGATGATCGAGAAGGCTTTATGATGTGAGAGCCTGTATCTAGTGTAGAAGGATTGTCCTGCACTAGCTAAGCTAAGACAAAACTATGAAGGCATATGCATTGATTGCCATTCCTATTTCATCAAGTGCTCCATCAACGAAAGAGAAGGGAACGGGAATTACCATTTGACATATGGTCTCCACTTATGGTGTTCCATACGTGTTTTATTCGAGGTTTCACATTCCTACATATCTAGTGATTTTTAGATAGATTGGGATTGAGACCCAAAATTATTGACTGACCTTTTTAATTGTGACAAACTTGGTGGTGGTTCAGTCAACCTATACACGGTTTGTCAAAATTTTTCCTTACTGAGTCATGGATGTTTATTTATTTATTATTGATTTGTTTTCGGTTTGGAATTATAGTCTGGGAATGGACTAGCTGAAGGGTTATGGAATAGTGGTCGAATGGTTCTTTGAGATGGCTTCGGAGCCTTGTTTAACAACATGAGGCATTTGATTGAGTACTTCAAGTAAAAAGTGTGGGATAGGACAGAAGTAGTCTGAGGAAGCACATTCGACAAGGTGAAGCGATGCAGGAGAGCATGAGATGCTTTGGATCGAGTCAAATGCTAAAGGGATTAGCGATAACTCTAGATATGATGGTTGTTCCTATGGGCAGGGGTATGTGAGGATCCTTACTTGTGTGCCCTGGACCGTGAGACGGCCTGGCTTGTCCTAAGAGGACAATACCTACGAGATAGGTATTCGAAAGAATCACAGATCTAATTATGGCATGAAATGCCGCTAACTTGAGAGGTTGTTGAGTGAGTTATCATTTATCCAAGAGAGATTTTATGAAAGTCATAGCGAGGTGAGACTTTGGGAATGATCATGATATTATGAGATTTCGAAAATGGTCATACAGAAGTAAGACTTTGGGGGTTCCTTGAGAAGGCCAAGATGAAGAGAGACTTGGAGAAGGTCATAGTGGAGAGAGGCTTCAAGGATGATCGAGTGGAGTGAGACCTTGGTGGTAGTTGGGACAAAGAAGCATTTGGTGATAATGTGATACTTAGTGAGGGTAAGGGCGAAGTGAGACTTCTGTTTATCATATTTTTGTTCACTTTCGGTATCATATTGGGTAGTTTAGTACCCTACATGTTAGAATAGACTTAGGTATTTTCTTTTTTCACCTGTTGCTATGTATGCATGCTTGATGTGTGATGGTTGCTTATGCTTATGTGGTTGCTAGACATGCTGGATAGTTACGGTTTGATATAGCATATGTATTTGAGATGATTGCTATATATATGATCCAATATTCTTGTTTATATGATGATATTGCTGTTATGTTTAATCTACTTTGCTGAGTACATATTCAGGTACATGGAAGCAAGTATTGGCTATTTGGATGCTTATTCACTTTTATTCGCATCTAAATGGTACACTCTTGCTATAAAAGAGCTACGTAACATCTGTAGTATAGATATGTTCTCGAAAACGAGATGCCTCGGATATGAGACGTATATATCTCTATGTTATATTGGGATTTTTCCCAGACTTAGCCACATAAAGGATCGGAGGTATTATCGAAATTTTCCGTGTCATGAGCTAAAATTGAGAGAAAAGTCAATGTATATGATATTAGATGTTACCGATAGTTGAAAGAGTCGGTAATGTATGATATTTAGTGACTTTCCTTTCAATTAATGAGTTAGCGCTTTGGTTTTCCATTGTCCATTTTCCTAAAAATAAGTGCATAACTTAGAAGTCTGGTTTAGCTACATTAATTTTGGGTCTGATTGTGATTGTACTTAGGGCTGAGGATGATTGCTTCAGCTGATTTCGAGTATATTCCCCTTGCTGCAATCACTTTCAGTTATGGTTGTGATGAGTTGACAAATGATGAATTTTCTTTTGTCATTGCTTATGCAAGGGTGTTGGGTTTTATTTATTCGTCCTTGGGATTTCGAGGACGAAATACTTTTAAGGAGGAAGAATGTAACGACCGTATTTTTAATGATAAGATATTTAAATAATTGATTTAGATATTGAATCGTTAATTAATCAAAAGTCCCAAAAATGTTATTTTTTGCATATGATCGAATCAGTACTCGAGCCCACTTCCGTTGACTTCGTATCGACATTGTGAATTAAAATTAGTATAAGCATCATTATATTTCAGGATCGGACGATCCGATGGCCGAAACGATCTCTCCAAGGGTGAAATTATCATCCTAGAGCAATGTCTCCCGTAGCGACGAAAGTTATACCAATGGAACCAAAAAATAAGATGATGTATGCAAATGAGTTTCATTGCGATCGAACGCACCGTGTGATCATATGAGCTCGAAATGCATGACTGTTTATTTAAGAAAATAAATAAATGGAATATTTTATTAATATAAAGTTATCACCAAAACCTCCTCTCTCATTATCTAATTACTATTATATTGCTGAAACATGAAAAATGGCCGTCTCATGTTGTGACTTTTCTATTGATTAGAAAAGCATAAATTTTACTTAATTCTGCAAGCGCACAGGCATGTAGTATGCAGGTCGAACACAGGGAATTGTATTTTAAAATAATTGAAATCCATAGTTAAATCTTAGGCGTGTTAAACGAATTCGACAGTGAATTTGAACAGAGAATAAAAACAATAATATACTCTGAATCGATTCCGAAACTAATCGAAATTGCAACCAAAATATAAAATCGTAAAAATCAGAACAGAAATTGAAATTGCGGAAAAGAAAATAACAGAGCAAACAACTGAAATATTTATTAACTAACTAAATAGATTGAAAAAAATAACTAAGAACAAGAATAAATAAATTGCTAAATCTAATCAACAATCCTACGTATTTTGTTCGAAAATAAAAACATTGCAGAATTTAAAATTAAACTTGAAGAAGAGTGATGGGGTAAGAGATAAATTTCCATCTACATTGCTCTCTCTATTTGAAGACTTCAACCTCCAAAAATAATCCTACTATTTAGATCCATATGCTTGATATTTGAAAAATAATAAGGCCACCTCACTTTGAATTGGTCTTTGCTTTGTTATTTGATTAACAAGTGGCCTTGCTTGAGATTTTTAGGCTAATCTTTGAAAGTGTATTTTCAATATTTGCAATTGATTTCTTGCATGAATAGTACACATGTTGGTGACGTGAGATGCATTTCTTCATGAACGATATGTACTTTCTCTTCGAACTATTCGGTACTCAAAATGTTGCACTCTTTTTATTGCGTGTCATTTGAACCATTGGACAACACAGTCGATTAATTTCAACGTTGTACTTCGGAATCTACAATCTGCAAAACCACAACAAAATACACGTGTAATACCACTTTATTAAAATAAAAATATATGAAACAAATGGTTTAAAATATATAAAAATACGTTCATCAAATACCCCCACACTTGAACTTTATTCGTCCTCGAATAAACGAGAAAATAAAAACTAACTAAATCCTTTTTCGTAGGAAACATGATTGCATTGAGCGTATACAACAAGCCGTTAAACCTTTAGGTGTCCCTAGTAGGGCGAGTGGTGTCTCGTGAGGATTTTCAGCAGATACTACCCACAAAATCCAAATGCAGTATGTGATGATTCTGATGTACTACATGAATGCAAAATTTTAAACAAATGGAGACTCGATTTACTTTAGAATAGTTACAACAAAATAATGTATATCAGTTTTAGCCAACTTCTTTAAATTTTTGGTTCCTCACTAATCACAAATTTCAATACAACTCAAGTTTTCATACATTAGATTCTAGTTTGGCCAGTTGTTTCGGTAGATAGCATAGTGCAGCCATGAAATAAATTCTTCACTGTTAATCACGGTTTTTTTTCAAAAGGGTATTTTTCATTTCCATTTGTATAACAAGACAAATCAATAAAGTCAAGAAGTGTTTGGGTTTCAAAGCTTAGTCTCTCTTTACTAATTTATTTATTTATTTTTATTTTTTATACACCTAACTTTTGGACCAAGGTATACCACCCATGCACTGCCTTACGGGCTTACGTGAAAGTTGGGACAGAGCTTGGCGGATTGTGCAAACCGACGTTGACTATGTCAGAAAAGGTCGGTAATCCTTAGGTGATTATTTATTTAATTTCTTTATACACCTAACTCGGAATGCTAAGGCCAGATATACCATCCATGCACTGCCTTGCGGGCTTACGTGAGAAGAGTACAGAGCGTGGCGAGTGCACACACTTTCATAAGTGTGCACACCTATTGACTCTAGGCGTTTCTTATTAGATTTTTTTTTGAAATTAATTAAAGAGAGTTATGCAAATCAAATTAGCACCACTTAACTTTTATGATTTGTAATGTCAATGCATGTACTTTAAATCTGCCATTTTAAACAAAGACCACAGTTTAGAAAGGATTTCATAACCATCACCTATGAATCCTCCTATATACTAAGCTCACAATTATCGCTTGTAATCCAACTTTTCATTATATTTTACATTTAAAATTAGTGATTCACAAAAAATTTCATCAATTGACTTCAACTGTTTACTTACTTTGTCTTAACTAATTAAAATAAATCAGAGTCTTAAAAAAATGGAAAATGAGATGAAGCTTGAAAAATGAAAAAAAAATTGAAAACAAATAATGAGATTTTTTTAATGATGCCACACTGTGAAATATGAACAAACAGTATGAGATATGCATCCCCCCCACACTAGAATGAGACAGTGTCCCAACTGTCGAACAGAATGAAAATGCAAAATAGAAAGAAAAAAAATATACAACCTGATATGTACATGATAGTGAGTGGCTAATGCCGAGTAGCTAGGTTCATGGAGATCCATGAACTCATCGTCCTCGTGTTGTCCAAACTCTAGAAATGGCTTCAAGAGTTGTCCATTGACCTTTGAAATGGAACTGTCCCCAGGATTTTCAATTTCAACTACACCACAAGGGTATACTGTTTTCACAATATATGGACCTGTCCAACGGGATCTCAATTTTCCCAAAAATAAATGAAGTATGGAATTATATAAGAGAACTTTCCGACCTACTTCGAATGTCTCACGAAGTATGGAATTATCATAATAAAATTTAGCTTTCTCTTAATAAATCTTTGCATTTTCATACGCTTCATTTCTTAGTTCTTCTAATTCTGACAATTGTAATTTACGATGGGATCCGGCTTTTTCTATGTCAAAATTAAGGTATTTGATTGCCTAAAGTGCGCGGTGCTCGAGCTCAACGGGTAAATGACATGCTTTTTCAAAGACTAATCGGTATGGTGACATTCCTAGATTGATTTTATAAGCTGTGCGAAATTCCCAAAGGGCGTCTACCAATTTAGATGACCAATCTTTTCAGTTGGAGTTAACCGTCTTTTCAAGAATTTGTTAATTTGTCACTGGAAATCTCGACTTGACCGTTGGTCTGTGGATGATATGGAAAAGATAGTTTATGAGTGATAGAGTATTTCTTAAGAAGAGATTCAAAAGCACGATTACAAAGATGAGAACCGTTATCACTTATAATGGCTCGAGGTGTGCCAAAACGGGAAAATATGTTTTCTTTCAAAAATTTGACAACAACTTTATTGTCATTCGTTCTGGAGGGAATGGCCTCAACCCATTTTGACATGTAATCTACTGCAAGTAAGATGTAGAGATTTCTAAAAGAATTAGGAAAAGGACCCATGAAATCGATGCCCCAAACATCAAAAATTTCGATGACAAGGATTGGGTTTAGGGGCATCATATTACGTTTGGAAATACGACCTGTTTGTTGACATCTAGTGCATTTGGAGCAAAATTTATGGGCATCACGAAAAAGAGAAGGTCAATAAAAACTGCACTGTAACACCTTGGCAGCAGTTTTCTTTGATCCAAAATGCCCTCCACATGCTTGATTATGTGAAAAAGAGAGGATTCTATGGAATTCATGTTCAGGGACACATCTACGTATGATTTGATCGGTGCAATATTTGAAGAGATAAGGATCGTCCTAGTAAATTTTCGAACATTGGGGAGAAATTTTTGTTTATCCTGCTTTTACCAATGGAAAGGTGTTTCATTTATGACAAGATAATTTACGATGTCCGCGTACCATGGTGCACTGGAGAGGGAAAGAATTTGTTAATCGAGAAAATGATCGTTGATTTGATAATTATCGATGTTTTCATGAACAATACGAGAAAGATGATTAGCTACGACATTTTCAAAACCCTTTTTATCCCGTATTTCTAGGTCAAACTCTTGAAGAAGGAGAATCCAACGGATTAAGCGGGGTTTGGCATCCTTTTTCGTGAGTAAATACCGTAATGCGGCATGATCGGTGTAAAATATGACCTTAGAACCTACGAAATATGATCTAAACTTATCGAGGGCAAAGATAACCGCTAAAAACTCTGTTTCTGTGGTTGAGTAATTCAATTAAGCTTCGTTAAGAGTTTTGCTAGCATAATAGATGACTCGAGGAAGTTTATCGATTCATTGACCTAAGATGGCTCCAATGGCATAATCAGAAGCGTCACACATTAATTCGAAAGGGAAAGTCCAATTTGGAGGTTGGATGATAGGTGCAGTGGTCAAGATCGATTTAAGAGTTTCAAAAGACGTTTTACATTCATTGGAAAATTTAAATTTAACATCTTTAGCCAGAAGATTCGAAAGAGGTTTTGAAAATTTTGAAAATCTTTAATGAACATCGTATAAAATCCTGCATGGCCGAGAAATGAGCGAATGTCCTTTACGGACCTTGGAGGAGGAAGACCAACAATAAGATCAACTTTAGATTTGTCAACTTCTAGGCCATTTTAGAGACAACATGACCTAAGACTATTCCTCGCTTAACCAAAAAATGACAATTTTCCCAATTAAGAACAAGAGATTTCTCCTTACATCACTTTAAGACACGTTCTAAACGAAGGAGGCATTGATCAAAAGATGACCCATAGATTGAAAAATCGGCCATGAATATTTCTAAGAAATCCTACACCATACCAGAAAATATACTCATCATACATCTCTGAAAGGTAGCGGAAGCATTACAAAGACCGAAGGGCATGCGACGATAAGCAAAAGTTCCAAAGGGACATGTGAACGTTGTTTTGTGTTGGTCCTCTAGCGCAATGGGAATTTGATTATAGCCGGAGTAACCATCAAGAAAATAATAATATTCATGACCGGCTAAGTGTTCGAGCATTTGATCAATAAAAGGGAGGGAAAATAATCTTTTTTTGTTGCTGTAATGAGTTTTCGATAGTCGATGCAAATGCGCCATTTTGTTTTGACTTTTGTCGAAACAAGTTCGTTATTCTCATTTTTGGTCACAGTGATTCCAGACTTCTTGGGCACAACTTGTACCGGACTTACCCAAGTACAATCAGAGATAGGGTAGATAACGTTATTGTCCAAACATTTGATAATTTCTTCCTTTACCACTTCTCTCATATTAGGGTTTAATCGCCTTTGAGCTTCGCGAGTGGGTTTAGCCACGTCGACTAAATGTATTCGATGTGCAATGATTGATGGACTAATTCCCTTAATGTCAGTGATTACCCATCCTATTGCCTCTTTATTTTCCCTTAAAATTTTCAAAAGTTGTTATTCTTGGTCCTTAATGAGATCAGATGCTAAGATTGTAGGAAATTTTTTCGAAGAATCTAAGTACGCGTGCTTAAGATCGCTTGGAAGAGGTTTGAGGTCTAATTTAGGGCGTACTTCTTTTGAGGCTTCAGTAGACATCAACTAATTGAATTCTAGTGAATAACGAGAAGAGCAGAGCATATCATTTAATTCATAAATGTATTCATCTTCATGGAAGTTGAAATTAAAATGATCCAGGCACATGTTAAGAGACTCCGTATATCACTAAAATCATTTTCTACAAATGTTTGGATCATGTCAATTTCTTCTGTTTCAAGATCCCTTGGTTGTCTGTTAAGATTGAAAATATTTAGTTCAATGGTTAGGTGCCCAAAGGAAAGTCGGAGTTGACTATTCCTACAATTTATGATAGCATTTGATGTTGCTAAAAATGGACGACCTAATATCAAAGGAATCTAACCATTGGGATTTGAGACAGGTGGAGTCTCTAGGACTATGAAATCGACTGGGAAATAGAATTGCTCGATTTGTATCAAAACATCTTCAACTGTGCCTAATGGTTTTTTGACAGATCGATCAGCTAGTTGACTTGTGATGTTTGTAGGCTTTAATTCCCCTAGTCCAATTCGACAGTACACAGTATAAGGCAAAAGATTCACACTTGCTCCAAGATCGAGTAAGACATGACTAATGTGAGTGTTACCGATTTTACAACCGATTATAGGACAACCGGAAGCCTTATACTTGAGTGGGGAGGGATTTGAAAGAACAGAGCTCGTGTTTGCAGTTAGAAATGCAGTCTTGGGAACGTCAGTGGCACGTTTTTGAGTGCATAGCTCTTTCGAACATTTGGCATATTGAGGAATTTGCTCGATGGTATCAAGAAGTGGAATATTGATTCGAACTTGTTTAAATATTTCAAGAATTTGGTCAAAATTAGCGAGCTTTGTTGAGTCTATGGGGAAATGGAGCAATGGGTTTATAGACTCGTTCGGTAGTTTTTTCATTCGAAGAAGAAGGTATTATATTAGAGGGTGAAGATAAAGGAGCTAGAATGTTGGGGCTGTCAACATTAGAAGGTGAAGAGTGGTCAGGATTGCCAACCTTAGATGAAGAACTAGAGTCGTTTTGATTGACAACCGTGGTTGTCGATTGAGTTTCAGAATTTGAAACATGGGAAGATTTAAGAAGGATGTCGGGGTTGCCGACGTGGTTGTCTACCTTCTTTCTAAACCTTAATGTGGTGACAGCATTAACTGGATTTACATTTTCGTCCTCACAACGATTTACTCCTCGAGAGTTATACTTTGGATTCACTTCGGTTTGACTAGGCAATTTACCTTTCTCATTGATTTTCATGAGATCCTTCATCATTATCAACATTTGTTCATTTTGTTTCGTGATTTTCTCAATTCTTGCATCTTGGTTAGTGATTTGTTCATTTTGTTTAGAGAGTTGTTTTTCTAATCGAGCAATTTCTTATGAAGGCTGAGAAGGTTGGGTTGATGGATTGAAATTAGGATGCATGTATGGTTGATTCGAAGGTTTTGTTTGAGGAGTTGGTTATGAATTTTGAGCATTAGATGTTGGGGCTCGATAATTCGGATTTGGTATCATCGGATACATATGTGATGGATTAGCCACATTGTTAGGATTTGACCACGAAAAATTTGGATGATGCTTCCAGTTAGGGTTGTATGTGGATGAATAAGGACTGTTTTGAGCTATAGCATTGATTCGGTCTTGTGTGTAGTAATGAGGCAGTCCTTCTCCTTCTTGAGGAAATTGGGCATCTATAGGAAGATGTGATGGGTCTACGGCATGTACTCCTCTGTTAGGAGTACGAATTGGAACATGAATTGTTTCCCATTGCATATCCTTTTCCGAATACTCTTCTAAAAATTCCCAAGCTTCCTCGTCTGTTTTTGCCATGAATTCTCCCCCGCACATTGATTCGAGTTGGGATCTTGTTTGATAGTTAAGCCCTTCATAAACAATTTAGCACAAAACGTGTTTGGGGATTGCATGATGTGGGAAACTATATAACAATTGATTGAACCTTTTAAAATATTTTTAAAAAGTTTCTCCTTCATTCTGAGAGAATTAGTTGATTTCAGTTTGAATTTTAAGACTTTTGTGGAAAGGAAAAAACTTTTTCAAAAATAAAGTAACGAAATTGTCCCAACTTTTAATTGAATTTTTAGGAAGAGAATTAAGCCATCTTTTCGCACTTTCAAGAAGTGCAAATGGGATAAGATTTAGCTTGATGGATACATTAGAAAGTTGTTGCATTTTAGTTGTAGAGGCATATAACTCAAATTCACTAAGAAATTCATATGCATTTTCAGACCTAGTGAATTTTGGTACCCTTTGGATAAAAGAATTTTTTAACTCAAAATTATTTCCTTCGGCATGTGGAAATGAAATAACCGAAGGTTGAACGGTCCTACTTGGATAGCATCGGTCTCTAAGGGATAATGGTCGGTTCTTACGAAATTCATGATCTCCAATATGTGAATTAGGCGAGGATTTTGGTGAACTGTGATGTGAACCGTGTTGTGAACCGTGATTGCTCATATTTGTTTGATATGAAATTTCCGTTGATTTGTTTAATGATATATTTTGGCTTTCTAAACGGTTAAAATTATTTCTTTCCCAAACACGCATAAACAAACCAAGGTGTAATAGCCAAAAGTAAATTTAAACAGCTTTCATTTGGGCACCTGTAGAGTAAAAAATTACTTACAGAGGGGTATGGCAGTCCGTCCAATGCATCTGAGTAGCGCTAGCGGATCAAACTCCAAAGTTTGTGGTTGGTGTTGCTACCTGTCAGAATCTTAGTTTGTGAGATGATGGTTTTGATGACAACAACCTTAGAATAGATTATAAAATATAAATACTAACATTATAAGTTTAGATATATACGTATATGCAAGATTTAACCATGCATGTACCAAGATGAAGACTATATAGTATAGAGATTCAAGATATCGAGATAGAAGACTCATGAGTATCAAAATTATCAAGAGTTCAAGATTTCAAGGTTAACAATTTTTAATAGGAATTTTGTTAAAACTCATAGAGAAGAACTGGCATCTTAAAATCCAATTTATTCGTGGAATGGAATCCACTTCGAGCCTGTTAAAGGGATGGAACTCTAAGTAGGATGGAACCTACGAAAAATCTAGTGGAACATTGTTTTGTATCCGCTAACTTTTTATTCAAAATGATTTTTCAAAATTATATCATGTTTTCAAACTGTTTTTCAAAACTTTCCTTTTAAAAGATTCAAAACCCTATATCCTAATTTTAAATAATTTTAGCCTTAAAATTATCTTTAATTTCGAAGTCAAATTACTCCTGATTTTAAACTATCTTTTAATATAATATATTTAACTTTTAAATATTTATACGTAGATTTAAATATAAAATTATAGTTAAATTCTATATATATATATATATTATTTTCTATATTTACTTATGAATTTTAACCGTAGTCAAGTATATTTATAAAGTTTAAAATAGTTTTAATATAAAATAAATGTTATTTTCAAAGAAAATCAAAACACCAAAAAATCCTTTGGGATGCCGACATGCCCAAGTACCCCATGTCGACATGCCCAAGTACCCTATGTCGACATGGTGTCAGTTGAGTTCAAAATTTAAATTTCAAAAGAAGTGTCTATTCGCTATAACTCTTCATGAATGGACATGGCTGTTGTTCTTCTATAAACATGGGTTAGTTTCAACGAATTTTATATCAGATTTTCTGGTTTTTCACTCCTCTTCTTCTTCCATATTTCTTAATACATATTCTTACCATTACTCTGTCGAAATCAACATTTAATCGAACTCGATTACTTCTAGTTTGATTCTCTATCACCATCTCTACAAGGTTCTCAGTGCTATTCAGAGTTATAGACTTCTTTGTAATCTATTAAGCGAGAAAAGGTGTGATTGTAGCCTTGGAAATCAATCTAGAGAGGAAAGGTGTGATTGTAGCCTTGGTAAGTCAACTGGGTAAACTTGTGGCCCGAAAATCAAGTATCTCTACCCAGAGGATAGAAATTATGGAGGGTGTACCTCGTAGCCTTGAAACCGAGGGTGTAATTGTACAATTGCTTTTGAAAGGAAATCCATACTTGTGTTGCGGGACTGGATGTAGGGTAACTCCGAACAGGTATAAAATCCGGTGTGTTCTTTCCTTTACTGTTTTATTTTATTTCTGCATCTGTGTTTGTTTCTGTGATCATATCTGTGTCTGTATTTTGCATACATCGGTGTCTAAATTAACATAAACTCAAAAATATTTAGTAATTCTTTATTAACACTATTCACCCCCTCTAGTGTTAATCCTAGCCTTAAGATCCGTAATCCGCATTTCTCATATAGATATCTAAGAGCCGATAAGCTTAGAAAAAATGAATCTGCAACCGTGTGTGTATATAAATGAAACGTGACTGAAATAAACTAAATGGAATGTAACTTGATGAAATAATGCAATGAAGTATGCTTTGGTTATGTGAAAAACTATGTGTGAATGAAATAAGGAAACATGAAAATGTGTACTGCAGTGATCACTAAAAAATGTGTGAGTAAAATATAACTAACGTGTCATGTGGTGAAAATGAGTGCAAAGTGAATGAACGTGGAAGCAAAGTGAAAACACAGTGAACGTGCAAAACGAACTGTGTAACAGCAAGGTGAATGAATGTTTTAGTTAGAGTTATTTGAAACGTAAAACGCTATGCGATGCTAAATAAACTGAAAAGCAAGTGGCTATGTGAAACCATTTGGGTGAATGGTTGCAGGTGAATATTGATTCGTGAAAATGCAACCTGGGCTATATATGGATTATGTGAAACTTTGCCACACGTGAATAACTGTGAAAACGTGAGGACTATGCAAACGCGAAAACAATGGAAAGTGTAAGTGCAAAATATAATGCGAGAATGCAACTGACTGACATGCAAAACAACACGCGTGAAAAGTAAATATGAAACAACGAACGAAACGAATTAAAACAGCGCAAATATGCAGCGAAAAAAACGAGTCTTTTTTTTAAGTAAAACGCTACTTTAGTGAAATGAACCGAAAAACAAAAAAAAATTGAAAACTAATGTAAAAATAATAAATTAGCACGAATAGACTTAAAAAATGAAAAATCGAAAATTTCAAAATAGCAATTCTCCGGTAACGGTGCCAAAAACTTGTTGTGACTTTTCTATTGATTAGAAAAGCACAAATTTTAAGTAATTTTGCAAGCGCACAGGCGTGTAGTATGCAGGTCGAACACATGGAATTGTATTTTAAAACAATTGAAATCCATAGTTAAATCTTAGGCATGTTAAACGAATTCAACGCTGAATTTGAACAGAAAATAAAAATAATAATATACTCTGAATCGATTTCGAAATTAATCGAAATTGCAACCAAAATATAAAATTGTAAAAATCAGAACAGAAATTGAAATTGCGGAAAAGAAAATAACAGAGCACACAACTAAAATATTTGTTAACTAGCTGAAAAGAGTGCAAAAAATAACTAAGAACGAGAATAAATAAATTGATAAATATAATCAACAATCCTACGTATTATGTTCGAAAATAAAAACACCGCTGAATTCAAAATTAAACTTGAAGAAGAGTGATGGGGTAAGAGATCATTTTCCATCTGCATTGCTCTCTCTATTTAAAGACTTCAGCCTCCAAAAATAATCCTACTATTTAGGTCCATGTGCTTGATATTTGAAGAATAATAATGCCACCTCACTTTGAATTGGTCTTTTCTTTGTTATTTGATTAACAAGTGGCCTTGCTTTGAGAGATTTTTAGGCTAAACTTTGAAAGTGTAATTTCAATATTTGCAATTGATTTCTTACATGAATAGTACACATGTTGGTGACATGAGATGCATTTCTTCATGAACGATATGTACTTTCTCTTCGAATTATTTGGTACTCAAAATGTTGCACTTTTTTTTGCGTGTCATTTGAACCATTGGACGGCACAGCCGATTAATTTCAACGTTGCACTTCGGAATCTATAATCTGCAAAACCACAACAAAATACCCGTATAATACCGATTTATTAAAATAAAAATATATGAAAGAAACGGTTTAAAATGAAGAAAAATACGTTCATCGCCTCCTTCTCAAATTCATTAAAAATAATCTACCAATTTGCTCCACTAAAAATCAAGAAACCATTTCCGTTGAACTAATATCGAGAAGAGCTTAGCATTGACCATGGAAGAATTGGGTGCGGCGACGATTTTGGTGATGTCCATACATAGCTCGACAACTAGGGTTTCACTTAGCTGGAGATTGAGACGGCGATAGGAAGATTCAATAGTGGCATTGTGATTCTCGTGAGAAGAGGAGTGGACGACAACAAACTAGGGTCATGCGATGGCTGTCGATCGCATTTTTATTGGTACGATCGAGTTCGATATTAATGGTCCGTTATGAAGAAGGCATGTAGTGGAGTCTATCGACGAAGACGGTGCGTTGATTCGTTGACTCTGGAGCAAGAAATCGATGAGAGAAGGAAGTGGATTTTGGATTTTATTATGCATGGCGTGTACAGATATTGGAGAATAAGGATTAACAAAAGGTAATTAAAGCAATTGCTAATTAATTATTTATATAATCTGGTTTCTTGTATTATTCATATCTTTCGCATATGAGATTCATTTTGGATGTTGTTTCTTGCATTGCGCTCGTGATGGAGAGCTTTACGACTTGACGTTGGTTTGGAGAGCATTTGTTGAGGTGGGTGATGTTATATCTCAGCATATTGTGATTGTTGGTATATATTAAAACGATGTATTGAGATGATTTCTAACATTAAAATGTGATTTCTAAAATACTTAAACATGTATCTTATATAAAATAATTGAGAAGTGTTTTAAAAGGTTTTAAATTAAATATCACATTTTTCCTATTATCGCACTGCTAGACTTAGGCAATTTTTGACGTTATTCCCACATTTTTTACTTGGATGTATATTTTTGTGATATGATAGATATAAGTAGGTAATTACATATGTTAGTATGCGTACTATTTGCACGTATGCTTGTTTGCTAGTTTGACTGAAAAAGCCATCGAAGGTGATACATATATTATTAGAAAATATACCATACGATAGGATTTCATGCATAGAGTATCGTGCAGGTTGACTGATCTGCAGATGAAATATGGACCTGGGGATACGCTTCGGACTTCAGAATGGATGCCGGACATTTTCATTTGGTTTGTAACCACTTTTGGTTAAGTATATGATCAAAGTGGTTGTTGTCGATTACATTAGAGTGGTCGATATCTGCGACTATTAATGATGGCCGATTTGGCCGATTTGACATAGATGATGAAAAGGCTTCGAAAGGCATGATGTGATCGTTCTTTCGTTCACTTTTTTGACAATTGATTCGATGCTATGGCTCTTCGACGGGTGGTTTTAAGGCTGAACCGAGGACGATGTTTCCACATATTGACTTTGTGATTCGATGATGATGACTCCATGATGGAAGGTGACGGCTTCGATGATGGACAGCTAGACTTTGGGTGCAGATTAGCCGGGTTGAAGGAACTGTTGGAGGTAGGCTATGGGAGGAAAGATGATATTCTACAACTAATGATGACTATCTAGAATAGTTTACAACCACAATAACTTCAGACAGGAATCGTAAGGACGGTTCCGGAATGAACTTTGATGTGAACAATGTGAGTAAAGGGATCATTGATATTCGTAGGTTTCGATGTTACTCGTGAAGCAAGGGTGTATGTGATAATACTCGTTGGGTTATAGAGTATACCTTGGATAACACAATGTTTGGATCCATTTACCTTGGACTATTACGGAGTACGTAGTTTTGTTCCTAGCCCACTAAGCGGCATGAATTCGAGTACAAAGAAACCAAGACGTTGAGTAGCTTCTGACGAGACGAGGTCATACGAGTATCACATATCCAATGTACTGAGTGAGTGAATGTGAGGATGATGGATGTTATGTTTGCTTAATTGTTTATCATCTTAGAGATGTCGCACGATATAGATATTATCGATGTTGATATCTAAACACTATTAGTACTTTGATGTATAGTACACCTATGACGACTATGATATAGAGTAGCATGTATCCTATGTTATATGCTAACACTATAGATGTAGGGACATGTCAGGTATGATTCTCTATACCCTATGTTTCATATACTATATCGACTTTTATAATGTTTTGAGATTATTTATCGCTCATACCAAAATGTTGTCTGATTCGAAGTTTATGTTTTTTATTTTTTGCTTCTTATTACCTTTGGGTACTCTTAAATAAGTAGTTTGGAAAGCAGGAACAAATGGTACATGAAACTCTGTAGATGGACTAGCAGGAAGCGATGCTTTCTCGTACTTATATTTAGGCTTATGTTTATTATTCCACTGTGTGACACTGTGGAGCCTTGATAGTGTTGACTTGCTATTATTAGAGGCAGTTTATCAGCTGAGTTTATTTATTATTTGTATAAACTCTATTGCTTTCTTGTATAGCTGCATGAGCCTATATACTCTGAATATGTGGTTCATGTGGTTATTACTGTCTCGGCTGTTTTATATTTTTGATGACTATAATATTTTATCTGATGCACAGTGAGATATACGAAGGTCATGTGATTATATGATGTTTTCTTTTTCTTCTCTTCTATTCTCTTATCCTCTATTTATCTTCTTTTCTTTCTCTTGACCATTTTTCTACATCGATCGGATGCTCCAGCAAAACACTATTCGGTTATACGAGCATCAGTGCTGTAGAGCGGTTGTCATAAAGGCAAATCAAGACACTTCAACGAATAACACATACCCTAGAAAAATGGCAAGCGACCAGTGGCATTGTGCCCATTTTAACATTTCAAATATCAAATTATCCCACCTAACCAAATTATCCCCGTGAAGCCAAAATTATCCCGTCTAAATCAAACTATCCCACCAAAATCCAAGTCATTAATCCATAACAAGCAATCAAAGGTGCACAGATGAAGGGCGCTTTGAGGAAACATTTGCAACAATCAAATACGAGAAATGATGTCAGTAATCCATGTGATGACATTTCATCTATAAGAAAAGGACTATAGAAGAAGAAAGGAATCCAACTACTGGTACTCAGAGAATTAATATTGTAAAAATCAAAACTATATATTCATATATTTATGTGCATGTACTAAGAAAGAATATAAACTAAGAAAGAATATAAAAATTGAACAAGCCTACCACAGTAGAATCACTTCCCTTAACAACATTCTAAAAACCGTTAACCTATGAATTCCTAGTTGTGTAAATGTACAACAAAACAACTACTTCTTTTGATGTTATGAGAACAGAATTTTTATTGATTATATATATATATATAATTTATTTTTTTAAAAGATTCGACGATGGGGCTTTTTTAAAATAAATATTATATGTTTTACAAAATTTAATCATGGGTTGAGCCCAATACGTACATACATACTTACATATTACTTAAAATGATAGATTATATTTGTATGTGCATGTGTGTATGTGTGTGTAATATGAAATTCTAAGAATATATACACATTACATATAACATGTTCAATTCACATAGCATGTAGTCATGAATCATGATGATCACGAATATACACACTACTTCATTTTATTTTGTATTGATTAGGTCACTATACATAGTTGCGTACCATTAGTTCTTATATTATATATGTAAATGCATTGTTTGCTAATGAATACAACATAAAATAGTATAAATTAAATTAAATTTTAAATAGCAAATCTCTTCTAATATCAAATTAACATTAAATATGATTTAATGTAAAAAATTATTCATGATAACACCAATTAAAAATCCAGTGCAATAATTAAATTAAATTTTTTAAAATTTGCCCCTTTTTACCTCGTTGCCATTACATATGATCCAACAAGTTGTATCCTAACTACGGTATTAACACTTTCTTTTCTTTTTAAATTTATTGCATTTAAGCTTACAGTCATATTTCTTTTTCATGGCCATTAAAAATGGTTCCTTCATTGGCTGTCTTCTCTGTTTTATCACCAATAAGCTGCACTTTCAGAACTATCACATTTAATTCATCAAAACTATCACATATAATAACTAGCGAAAATAACAGCTACCACGCTTATGCTAGCTATTGTAAATACTTCCTGTATGGTAGTTGTCGCAAGCTTGACTATATGCCAAAATCACCGCAAGTTATTTCCCTTTAGGCCATCGCATGTTATATTTTGCATATACAAATTATCGTCCCCCAAGCAATCGTAAATTATTTTTCCCTTTTGTTGTTGCAAATTTTCTTTTCCCTATGTTATCGCATGTTATCTTTACCACAGGCTATCAACAATTATCTTGCCTCTTTGTTTTCATATGTTATCTTTATCATAGTCATGGGCTATCGCATATCGTATTTCCCATATACTGATACAAATTATCTTTCTCTTAGGCTGTCGAATGTTATCTTCACATAAGTTGTCATTAATTATATTTTCCCAAGACCATCATAAATTATTTTCTTCCTGGTTGTCACTGTTATCTTCCCCAGAGGATATTACATGTTATATTTCTCTTGATCTATCGTATGCTTTGAAAATGGAAGTTTTGTAGCAAAGTCCAAATGACTAAGTTGTTTTCATCTAGTTTGCATACTTGCCTCATTTTATTGGTTCTATAGTTTTGTTTCTTTTCTTCTGGAAAAATAGACACAGGGAAGAAGTTACAGAAATATTTAGTCTCAGATACAACAAGTTTGGTTTTTAATCTGAATGACACTTTTCATTGTAAATAGAAAATGATTGATACACCTATCATTCTGTGATTTCCACTGATTTTAAAATCAGAATAAAGCAAGAAAATGACTGGGAAATTATAGAAATTTTTTTGAAACTCATAAAACATATTCTCAACATAATATCTATATTTTGACCCAATACAAACGTTTTTCTTGTTTATATGCCATTTTAATTTCAAAAAATTGTCATATTTCGCATTTAAAAATTCATAACAATATTAGTTTATAATATGGTAGAAAATTATCAAATTAAATACTCGTTTCTCAAAACTTGTTCATCGCATCATTTCAAAATTTTGCTATGATTGAAGTACGTATGTTCATGTTATACCTGAAGTATTTTAATAACTTTCATAGTTCTCGACATATGTTAGAACTAATCATATAACAAAAACATCCATGTTTATAAAACACTTTAACACCGTGCTAACCACAAATGTAAAATCACACAAAGATGAACCTGAGATTACTATAACAAAATACATTTTTTACAACAAGCAATGGTAGTTGTAATAGCTGTTTAACAACGGACTTGCAACTGTCATAATATGTGGAGTTGTAATAGAACGATGAGATTGTACAACAGTTTATAATCGTTGTAAATGCCCGTTGTATTAAAAAAAATTCACAACAGTCAAAAGCCGTTGTAATATGCCTAACCTACAACAGGCATGGACTAATGCAACATGCCTCAACTACAACTGACATAGACCGTTGTCATTTTATCTTTTGCAATTATTTTCGACCGTTAGAAAAGAAATGCAAAATGAAAAAAAAAATTAGCTGCGTATTTTATACAACAATACACATGTACTAGTATTTAATAATTTAATAACTAATAAATACTATCATAACAAATTCAAAATCACACATTTCGGAAGACTAAATAAAATTACATTCACAAAGTTCTAACACGCATTTCAAAAGGCTAATAAAATTATATTCACAAAGTTCTAAAGTAACAGAACACATAATCCATAAATACACACCCAAGCGACGGTTCCAAAAAGCTAAACAGTTTCAAAATACATATCAAGTTCTAAAATAGCACTTAATCCATAAAACCAAGCAAGTTCAACTCACTAAAACTCTATACATAGCGCCGATCTAATATCAAGAACTGGATTATAATTTATATTTGTAAAATGGTTATTAGTGTAGCCATTCCTTTATGGGTCAACAAAAAATAAACAAGTAACCGCCTCAGTAAAAGTACATTAAGCTGCAAAAAAATAAACCTGCAAAAAGAGAATTACTTGAACTGCAGCTCCATTTGGGATTCCTTCAGGCTACATGGGTATCACAACATATATGGAGAATCTTTCATTTGCATTGATCTTGCTAGCAAATTTCAATGCTAATTCCATTGGGATTAGATTATCCGCTCCTATAATGCATAACAATTTGTCATCGGTATTTGTAAACTTTTGATTAATGATGAAGAAAAAAGATTTTATCTTTTATTTCATAAAGCAAATGATACAATACATATTGAACAGAGTTGATTGCTATATATATATATAACAATCGTTATTACATAATGGGCTTTTAATAAACATAGCCCAGATCCACATAATATAAGCTTCTTTATATCTCTGCTGTTGGATTGATATGGACGGTGATGATTTATCCAGCTATGTATAACTCCATACAATTGCTTATCTTCATTCATTTCCAATATTCCCCCTCAAACCCTATTGCGGCTAGAGTTTGCTGCGATAAGCATAAAGATCCTCTTCTCCTATAACAACTTGCGAAAATTATCTGTTCTGAGATGAGATTTTGAATTTATCTTGAAGACGATGACATGGTTGTTCATATTCTTTCAAGTGTGTGAACAGTCATCCAGATTTTCGATTTTGGTTATCTTTGAGACAAGTTGTAAGCTTTGATGCAAAGTTGAGACCTTTTTTGAGAAATCGACCATCATGGTTGTTCATATGCTCTCAAGCATGTGAACAGTCATTCAGATTTCTGAATTTGGCTACCTTTGGGACTAAGCTTAAGATTCAAATGCAAAGTTGAGACCTTTTTTGGTTGAGAATCTGGAAGTTGAAGAGATTTAAAGTCTTCTGCTTTCTTATCATACTTGTTGCCAGAATCTTCAACTTTCAGATCTTTCTTTAATCGAAGAAAATTTTTCTTCGACAAAGGCTTTGTCAAAATGTCTGCCCTTTGGTAAGTTGCAGGTGCATGACTAACATTTAATTTGCCATTGATTACTTGTTCCCTGACGAAATATAAATCGAACTCCATATGCTTTGTTCTGGAATGCAACACTGGATTTGCCGTAAGCTCTATAGTACTCATATTATCACACCAGATCGTAGCTTTATTATGAGTCTTGACCTTTAATTCATGTAGTAGTGATTCTATCCACATGACTTCAGCTGTAACACTTGCCACACTTCTGAATTCAGCTTTGGTACTTGATCTAGAAACTGTTGTTTGCTTCTTTGAATACCATGATACAGGATTGTCACCTAAAAATACACAATAACATGTTGTGGATTTTCTGGCATCAATATCTGTTGCCCAATCTGCATCTACATATGCTATAATATTAATTGCATTGCTTGATTGTAATGTTAAACCATGATCCAAAGTACCATTTAGATATCTCAAAATTCTTTTAACAGCTTTCCAATGCTCATCTAAAGGATTTTGCATGAATTGACTGGCTTTGTTAACACTATATGAAATTTCTGGCCTTGTGATTGTGGCATATTGCAAAGCTCCAACTATACTTCTATACTGTTTGACATTTGATATAGGTTCTCCCTTATTCTTAGATAAATGTAAACTGCTCATCATAGGAGTTGGTAGAGCTTTTGCATTTTTCATATTTGCTCTCATAAGAATTTCAGTAATATATTTCCTTTGACTTAACTGAATTTTTGTAGCAGAAATCATGTTGACTTGTATTCCCAGGAAATAATTGACATTGCCAAGATCTTTTATAAAAAACTCTTTGTTCAGTTGATTTGTAACATAGTTGATTTCTTGCTCACTGTTTCCTGTAATTAAAAAATCATCAACATAGATTAGAATATAGGTAACATCATTATTGTAAAATTTAATAAATACTGAGTTGTCTGATTTTGTGGAATTGTATCCCATTCTGACAAGGGTTGATTTTAGCTTACCAAACCAAACCCTTGGAGCTTGCTTCAAACCATATATGGCTTTATTAAGTTTAAACACTATCTTTTCTGTTCCCTCCTTTTTGAATCCAATTGGTTGTTCCATGTAAACTTCTTCCTGCAATTCACCATTAAGAAAAGCATTATTTACATCAAGTTGCTTTATGGTCCAGTTTCTATGTAAGGCAATTGTAAATATAATTCTGATTGATGTAGGTTTCACAACAGGTGAAAATGTTTCATTAAAATCAAAACCATTCTGTTGTGAAAACCCTTTGGCCACCAGTCTTGCCTTATACTTAGAAATTGAACCATCAGAATTTTTTTTAATCTAAAAATCCATTTGCAACCAATAATATTTTTGTCACATGGTAATGGCACAAGATCCTATGCTTTGTTTCTTTGTAATGCTTCAAACTCTTCATTCATGGCACTTTTCCATTTTTCACATTGAATTGCTTGATGATAAGTACATGGTTCCTCATATTCAATTGTTGAATTATATATTTTTGGCTTGAATATTCCATTTTTTGCTCTTGTGATCATATGATGACCAGTACTTTCTGGAATTATTTGAGGAATAACTTCTGTAGCACTTTGTTGACTAGTATTGTGACTTGAAGGATCTTGTTGATCAATAGGTAATTCTAAATTGCCTATTGGTTGACATTGATCTAAATATCTGCTAGTATGACTGCTGCTATGATGTAGGTCTTCAGAACTACTTGCTTCATTGCTTATCTGATTATCATCTGCTCTTGAGTTGGATAAGAGTTGATGTTGACAAGGCACATTTTGATTGCCTTCTGTTGCAACTTGCTTCATCAAGTCAGGTAATACAGAAACAACATTTTTTGTGTTGTATATTTTATGAGAAATTTTCATATGTGTTAGACTAAAAGGAAAAATTTGTTCATTAAATACAACATGTCTAGAGACAAACACTTTTCCATTGCTATCTATACATTTGTAACCTTTCATATTAGTAGCATAACCTAAGAAAGTACATGGAGAGGACCTGAAATTCAACTTATGTGAATTATATGGTCTTAAGTAAGGAAAACATAGACATCCAAAAATTTTAAGATTATCATAATTTGGTTTAACACCAGAGAGTACTTCTAAAGGGCTTTTATACTTCAGAGTTTTTGTTGGTAATCTATTTATCACATAAACACTAGTAGCAAAAGCATCAGGCCAAAATTTGTGAGATAAAGAAGCCTGAGCAAGAAGTGTTAAACCAGTTTCTACAATATGGCTATGTTTTCTTTCTATTAAACCATTTTGTTCTGAAGTATAAGGACAAGTAATTCTATGATTGATTCCTTTTTTCTGAAAATATTGCTTCAAAGGATAAAATTCTGTTCCTCCATCAGTTTGAAAATTCTTAACTTGATAGTTAGTTTGATTTCAACTAAATTAATAAACTGGATTACAACATCTCAGACTTAGATTTTAAGAAGTATATCCATACATGTCTAGAATAGGCATCTATAAAAGAAATGTAATATCTGTAACCATAATCCGTGGTTACAGATGTAGGACCCCATAAGTCTGTTGCAATCAACTCTAAAGGTTTAGAATAGACTGTCTCAGAATCAGAAAAAGAAAGTTTGTGACTCTTACCCATTTGACAGTGTGTACATATATAAGGCATAGAAATGTTAGAGAATGAAATATTATTATTCTTCAACACTTTCTTTACAACATTTGCATTTGCATGCCCCAGTCTGCTATGCCACATATCAAAAATCTTACAATTACTTGCTTGAGTTAATTCAGAACTGTTACACCATTTATCTTTATACCCTTGACTTTCAGAATTGTCAACACTAAATTTGCATAGTCCTCTACATTCTTTACCCTGCAAAAGAATTTCATTAGTCTTAATGTCTTTGACTAGACAGTATGTAGGAAAGAATTCAAAATATACTTGATTATCTTTAGCAAATTGTGACACACTAAGCAAGTTTTTTGTAATTAAAGGCACTCTCAGTAGATTATTGAGATATAGTTTTCTTGCACCTTTAATACATGCACTGCCTGTGTGAGTAATGCTTATGGGCTTACCATTTCCCATATGAATACATTGTTTACCTTTATATTCTTGGTTTCGAAGATTCAGATTTCCAAGATTATTTGTTACACGATTAGTAGCACCAGAATCAGAAAACCAGCTTTGATCTTGAGAATTATCTGCACTGATATTATTCTCTTTCTGACTGGATGAATCATTTTGAATATTGATCATGTTTGCACTTTGATAATTCTTTTGGTTGCTATTTCCTGATTGAGATGGAACATACTTTGCATCAAATCTAAAGTAACATTTGTTACCACTATGCCCAAACTTTTCACATATTTGACATCTCAGTTTATTGTTATTGTTATTTTGAAATCTACCACCTCTGCCTCTTGATCTGTTTGATGAACCACCTCTATTGGATGACCCACCTCTTTGGATTTTGTTGTTGTAAGTTTTCTCTTGATTTTTTGACACATAGTTAACAGAAAATTCTTGAACAGATTTCTTTTGTTCTATTCTTCCTTCATGAGATAAAAGAATAGAACTAACATATTCAATGGATGGTGTTTTTTCTTGAGATGAAATTATTGCTACAACTGCTTCATAGTCATCATCTAAACCACTTAAAATAGAAAGTACCTGTTCAGTATCTGACAGTTTATGACCTGCTGCAGCTAATTGATTGCACAAATTCTTGATTTTGGTCAGATACTCTCTTATATTTAATCCATCTTTTCTTAAGTTCTGTAGCTGTCTTTTATAATAAAGAACTCTTGCTGCAGACTGAGTGTTGAATGTATGTTCTATTGAATGCCATATTTCCTGAGATGTTTTGCAATCTATGAGTTGAGGTAGAATGGCAGGACCAATAGAAGATAATAGCCAAGAACTAATAAGGCTATCTTGCTTTTGATAGTTTGAGTAATCTTTATTGATTACAAGTTTTCCCTCACTATCTGTGACATATTTTGCCGGAGTAATAAGGGTTCCAAACACATATTTTTCAACATCATACCCTCTTATAGCTGTTTCAATTTGAAATTTGCACAACATATAATTTGATTCATCAAGAATAGTCGTTACTAACCGACTCTTTGGTTTGATTAATGCCTTCAACAGATTTTGTGAATCAGACTGATAAGAAGTGGCTGTTTTTGAAGCATTGAGAGATTCTTGAACATCGTTGACATTTTCTCCTGCCATATCAAGAATTTGTAGACAGCAACAACAACTGATCAGATGAAGAATCTTGAATATTCTGAGATCACAAAAGGTGCAGCCAGAGAATTCTGATGATGAGAAATACTCTGAAGATGACCTCTAGGCGAGGCACTATTGCAAAACAATCTAGACCAAGGCAGAAAAATGCAGAAATTTACAGTTCTTGATCAAGAACCGTAAAACCAGTGGGTAAGGATTTGAAATCAACAGCTTCCTCGATGATGACACTAATCTGGGAGGAGCTAGGGTGCAGCCACCATTAAATGATGATAATTTTCTGATAATTGTAAGGCAAGGCACTTCTTCTTTTGATTAATGGAATCTAACAACAGTTAGGTTGATTTTGTCAGCTCTGGTACCATGTAAACTTTTGATTAATGATGAAGAAAAATGATTTTATCTTTTATTTCATAAAGCAAATGATACAATACATATTGAACAGAGTTGATTGCTATATATATATATATATATATATATATATATATATATATATATATATAACAATCGTTATTACATAATGGGCTTTTAATAAACATAGCCCAGATCCGAATAATATAAGCTTCTTTATATCTATGCTGATGGATTGATATGGACGGTGATGATTTATCCAGCTATGTATAACTCCATACAATTGCTTATCTTCATTCATTTCCAATTAGAAGAAAAAAATCTGTCAACTTAAAAGAAAATCATGCAAAATTAAAGAATTTTTCTTACAACCTAATATGAACGGTTAAACATGTAAAATTGAAGAAATTGAAAACTGAACCTCCAATCTGGTTGTATTAAAAAAGAAGAGGTAGCATTTGGGTCTGGCAACCTTGAAACTTGAGCTGGCAACGTACTAGATTTTTGCATGCTAGTAAATTTAACTTTTAATAAAATTAAAAATTAGAATTCACTGAATATGGATATGCTGAAGCACTCTACAGGTAGTAGTATAAAATGAAACTGGTCTCAGTCTCATACAAATGCTGAAGCCTCTACCAGGTATTTGTATAAAATGAAACTGGTCTCAGTCTCATACAAATGCTGAAGCCCTCTACCAGGTACATGCTAAAGAATGCAAGTCTCAGTCTTTCTACAAATGTTGAAACTGGTCTCAGTCTCATACAAATGCTGAAGCCCTCTACCAGGTACATGCTAAAGAATGCAAGTCTCAGTCTTTCTACAAATGTTGATTATTTCTTTTTTTTCTTTTTTTCTTTTTTCTTTTTTTTTTTTTTTTGCACTCACAAAATAAAAGGTTTAATAACATTCTTCTTTTATGTGTTTGTTTAAACTTTGTTCTATACATGGTTATACTTATGCATCTCACCATAAAAAAAGCTTGTAATAAATTTTGCGCTTTTGTGAATAAAAAAAAGTTAACCGCATAATTTCCGACTATTTATAATTCATGCTTGTGATACAGATATAGATTTCTACAATTTCTACTATTTTCTTTAGACTGAAATTTTATTTTATATTATTCAAATATACTTTATACATGCATATTTTGGTGTAATATCTATAGCATAAGATTTAATAACAAGCTATGTATAAGATCAATGCCGTAAAAGTTATATTTGGGAACTCAGTCTAACCATTAACATTGTTGCAAAAGACGCACATGGCAACAGCCTCTTTTTTCAACTTGTAATTCTGTTGTTTGAAATATATTTAGTTTTACTTTGTGATATCAACTATTTTTACTAAAGAAAAATACGTATTTTTATAGTATTTCAATGGTGCCATTTACACAGCAATTTATCATTTACAATCCTCTTAATTAATTAGGTCCTTGTTTATAAATTTGAATTTAGATTATATGGTTCTTACAATCAAATAGAAAATTCAGTTGTTACATTATATAATATAAGTGCAAAGAGAATCAAATCAGAGAGATTACTCAATGCTCTATGCCCAATCGGTTGAAGAGGATCAGACCGTTACTGAAAAAACATCCATCTGTTTTTGAACAGACAGTCCCCATTATATTTCCAATTATTGATAAGTTGTGTTTAAACACAGTACGGTCGCCAATATTTAAATTAGTGGTTAGTAGAAACAGACGTGTGTGTGTTATAAACAGACACAAGAATTAGAAAATAAATAACAAAGAGCTGGATCTACCTATTATTAAGAACTAGGATAGATGAAAACTAAATCCTTGACTAACGGGGATAAATCCATTTGTTGGTAAAAATATATAGAAATGTTATTCAAACCCAAGCTTAGTTAACAATATATAAAAATGCAATAGCAAAGAGCAAGGTACTGGAAACGTACAATTTAAGGATGATTTAGGGTTTAGGTTTAGAAGGTAAATTAAACAGTTGGAAGGTGAGTGAAAAATTAGAGCGTGTTATAAAATGAAATAAAAGAGATATTTTTATTTAAAAGTACAGGTTAATTGACCGAATTTCTATCGGATTAGAAAACCGTCAAAAAATTTCGAAATAAAAATAACCACAAGCGTACGGCGTATACTTGTAGTACGTGGCGAATAAGGGTCGATCCGCAGAGAATTGCAGATTTTGAAATTCTATTCAATCAAATTAAACCAAAGTCGAATGATTGTTAACAACTAAAAGAAAGTAAAAACAAACTAAATCTAAGAAAAATAAAAATATAAAATTAAAGAGCAATTTAGAGGCAAATCCCCTCTCATGATTACATAAATCAGCGTAATGAAATTATAATCTCTTTTTGGTCATTTGTGAGTTTAGTTGATGCATTTATCATAAGCATGTTCTAATTGTGTTATTAATTAACATACTTAAGCCATCAAACTTTAATGCGCCCTCTGTCACACTTACTAACTTCAATGAAAATGATATGAAATTAAAAGCAGAATCTATTTTAAGCATGGTTTATTAGCTATTGAATTAGAAACATAAACCATCAAATTTTGATTCTAAATCCACTTCAATTACCGTGATCATATATAGATGAAGAGGTAATTAGTGATTTATATGACTAAGCATAACTTATTTGTATTGAACAACATAAGCTATCAAACTCGATATAAACACAAAATTACACAAATATCTAACTTTCCATTAAGCACAAAAGAGACATAAATGTAAAATTATGTTGCATCCACATGATTCAAGAGAGCTCCATTACTCATAAATTGTAGGGATTAGCTTCTCATATTTGTTATTATTTCAACAAATGTAGAAAGCAACATGAAACAAAAAGAAGAGGAAAATGAAAAGTAATGAAAAAGAAGAGCTATTCTACTTGCATGAAAAATAAAAGAAATCTACTCTACAACATAAGAAGAGAAGCATGTAAAAAATGAAAAGAGCACTGATTTACAAAAAAAGAAAAGAAAAATTACATGAAATAAAAATGGCTAAGTAGGTATGAAAAGAAAAAGAGAAGAGCTTTTTTATTTTTGTTCCTAAACTAAGACAAACTAAGGAAGAAATGTTACATGAACATAATGGATAATTTATACAAGCATGAAACCCTAATCCATAATTTGAGAAATGCCCAAAATGCCCTTGAGATAGTGTGGAGACCAAGTACTCATTAGCTTCTATTAATCATCATTTAAGTGTACATGAAGGCATTAATTCCATAAGCATGTGCATTAGCCTCTAATTTGTACATTAAGATATGTGGGTAAGTGGGATCCTCCATGTTCTTCACTTTGAATTATTTCCATCTTCATTCCTTTGTATTCATTTTGTGCATGCATGTGTCTTCATGAACCCACTCCTATTTGAGATCAAATTCCTACAAAAATATGTATAAGTTTCCAATTAATTTTTCTCAAAGAAATATATGCACACAAATGACCGTTTTACCCCTATATGAAGATGGATATGTGACAATTTGAAATTAATATGGATTTTGGTTAAAAAATGTTTAAATTCCAAATATGATCATTTATTTAATTTAAATAGATTAAATATGCTGGTAAAAATATACACATTTATGTGCACATCATGCTATTACTGAGTTGTCTCGTTAAGACTTTTCTTGAAAACAATCATTTTCATTAAAAAACAAGCAATCTATTATATTTGGAGTAAAATTTTGCTATCATTAAAAATTTATAATTTCTAATTACTAACTATTAGATAATACTTAATAATTTTTAAGTGATAATTAATTTTAGAAATTTAAATTCAAATATAATGGTAATAACTAACGATAGAAATATATCTCAAATTCAAACTAAAATATAATTTCAAACACCTACTATCGACTCAAATACCAAAATTTCAAAAAATATTCATAGTATTCAAATATTAAGAATTACGATCCAACCTACTTTTTACATCTAAAAACCACTAGGCGCCATTCTAAAATTTAAACCCGCTCTGTTGTAGTATTATTAGTAATAAGGGTGAATATGTTGAATGTCAAAGGACATTATTGTAATCTCCATTGCATATGGAGTCTATAAACAGAGAGCTTATTTGCATTGTACTTTTATTGAAGTGGATAAAGATGTCTTCTCTCCCTAATGTCTTCTGCTTTTATTTCATTTTATAACACGTTATCAGCACGATGTTCTAGGTTACTATCTAGATAAGTTTTTATTTTAAAATGTTTGATGTGCATAAAGTTGTAAGATTTATATCAAAAATGGTAATACTTTAGTACTTTGTCTATTTATTTTAGTAGAATGCATCATTCGATGCTTACATGTGAAGTTCACGTATGAGCTTCATTTTTTGGAAGAGTTTGAACAAGTTTATTTTTTTCCTTCTTTAGCGTGATATTTGTTAGCACGGCCTACTTTTACTAGTTCTCTATCAAACAGCATTTAGGTAGTTACCCTATAAATATTAATTCTTATGGGTCCAATTTCATATTCGAGGAAACCTTTCAGTACATCTTCATTATTGCTTTTCCTGTACATCAAGATACGGCTTAGTTTTATTTTTAATTTTTACTTTTCATTTTCAATGCAAGCTGACGGACAACATCATTATATTATTATAATAGCATTTCTATTTTTCATTTCATTTCAAGATAGCAATAAATCTATTGGTAAGAACGTATCATCCATGGACATCAATTCCATGTCTAAGTTTTTTTCTTTCTTTCTGTGTTGTTTTCTTCCATTTTTTTCATGGCTAAGAATTTTGGTATGCAAGTCTAAAAAGTTCAAATATATTTAATGCTATATGTCCAGTTTTTATTCTACATATTATATATGGACTATAAATATAAGTTCTTGCCTAAATACGCATGTCATTGCTTTATATATATATATATATATATGTGTGTGTGTGTGTATGTATATATGTATGTATGTATATATGTATTTTGTTGCGTGTACTTGTTATTTGCATAGCTGTCGCTTTGAATTTATCTATCATTTCTTTTACGGTACACTTTATTTTACGCTAAAATTGTACTCCAGGTCCGATTTTATATATCATTGTATACACACCACAAACTATTTTTTTTCCTTTTCTTTTTTGTTTGGTGGAGACCCATTTTATAACATGACAACATAGCTAAACTTAAATTCAAAGCATTGGACAAATTTGGAAATAATTATTTGTCATGGATATTGGATGCTGAGATCCACTTGCAATCTCAATGCTTAGAAAATATCATTGAAAATGGTAACAATATGTCCCCGTAGGACAAAGCAAAGCTCTGATATTTTTAAGACGTCACGTTTACGATGATCTAAAAATAAAATATTTAACGGAAAAGGATCATCTTCACTTAGGAAACTCCCTGAAGGAGCGTTATAACCACCAGAAGACGGTCATACTTCCAAATGCTAGGCAACAATGGTTGAATTTGAGGTTTCAAAACTTCAAAACTGTAAGGAAATATAATTCTGTTATACTTAGAATTACTTCTAAACTAAAATTATGTGCACAAATGCCTGAAAAGACATTTTCAACATTTCACGCCTCAAACATACTCCTACATCAATAATATCGAAAGCGTCATTTTACAAAATATTCCGACCTCATAGAATGTTTATTAATTGCTTATTAAAAAATCACTCCTCAAGACCAACTGGTTTAGATGCATCATCGGAGGTTAGCGTTAATTTTGCCCACTTCGGAAGAGGCAGAGGTCAAGGTAGAGGACGTGGTCGTGGCCATGCACATGGGTATAGCTCCAGCAAAGGCGGTTATGGTGGTTTTAAAGGCAACAAAACTATCAACTTTAAAAAGCAACAAAAGAAAAATGAGCTTGAAAAGAACAACGATTCTGCACTAGAAAATAAAAAGCACTATGATGAAGTTTGTTATAGATGTGGACACTCTAGTCATTGGTCGTGTACATATAGATCATCAAAAAAAAAAAACAGTTGAAGAATACCAACGTTCGAAGAATATTGAAACAAATAATACTGAAGGATTGGTTGATAACACTAGCTTGAAGTTAGATGATTTTTTCGAAGATAATGATGGGAATATCATGAATAATGAAAATCTCAATGCAATGATTGATGGTATGAACGATCTGATCAACTAAAAGTAGCTTGAAGCTTGTTGTGTGGTTTTTTCCATTTTATTTTAGTTAGTTTGAAGTTTAGTTTGTTTTTTTGTTTTTATTTTCCAGAACTAGTTAAATAGTGTGTACTAATGGATATTGATTGAATTAGTAATTTGCTTTGTAATTTTTTTAGGAAATATTAGCATTTATGTTTTAGAATTATTTTCAATAATCGACTATATTATCTTTAGTTCTTAAGGTATGGACCATCAATATTTGAATGATGATATATGCCTACTAGACAGTGCAACTACTTATATGATTTTGAAAAACTAGAAATTTTTCTCTGAATTATCTGAAAATATTTCAGCTAAAGTTCCTACTATAGCTGGATCTGCTAATATAATTGAAGGGTCTGGAAGAGCCCATATAGTATTACCAAATGATACACATATCTTTATTCAAAATGCATTATACTCAAGCAATTCTAAATGAAATCTTCTAAGCTTTAAGGATATAAGAATGAATGCTTACCATATTGAAACTATAAATGAAAATAACAAAGAATATCTTTGTGTTATTTCTAGAAATGAAAGCCAAAAGCTTATTTTAGAAAAATTTGAAACAATTTCGACTGGATCATATTTCACAAAAATTGGTATAGTCGAATCTCATTCTATAACGATGAGCCAAAATCTCATAAATACAAATTGATTCTTTGGCATGATCGCTTGGGTCATCCTGGGTCAACTATGGTGCGTAAAATCGTTAAAACTCAAATGGGCATGATTTATCAGACTAATTGAATTTACCAAGTGATTACTTATGTGCTCCATGTACACAAGGAAAATTAATCATTCGACCTTCATATAGAAAAATCACTTATGAATCTCCAACATTTCTACAAAGAATTCAAGGTGATATGCGTAGCACAATCCACCCTGATTTTGGACCATTTAAATATTTTATGGTATTAATTGATGCATCGACTCGTTGGTCGCATCTATGTTTGCTTTCTATAAGAAATATGGCATTTTCCAAACCCAAATAATCAAATTAAGAGAGCACTTTCCTGATCATTAGATTAAATCAATTCGATTGATAATACAAGAGCGTTTACGTATTAATGATTTTTATCTATCATTGGAATTGAAGCTGAACATCCAGTAGCTCATGTTTGCACTCAAAATGATCTAGCGGAATCATTAATTAAACGCTTGCAACTTATTGCAAGACTATTGCTTATGCAATCAAAGCTACATGTTTCGACTTAGGGACATGCAATTTTGCATGCATCAAAATTAGTTAAAATTAGATCAACGGCTTACATCAATTTTCACCATCACAGTTTTTAACCGGATCCTAACCAAATATTTCACATGTACGAAAATTTGGTTGCACTATGCATGTGCCAATTAGTCCCCCACTTCGTACTAAAATGGATCCTCAACGTAGGTTGGGAATTTATGTGAGATTTGATTCACCCTCGATAATTCGTTATCTTGAACCTCTCTCAGGTGATGTCTTCACTGTAAGATTTTCAGACTGTAAATTTGATGAAAGATTTTTCCCACCGTCAGAGGGAGGAAAGACCGTTTCAGTAGAACGGTGTGAAAAATCATGGAATAATCCATTTATGTCTCATTTGGATCCAATACCAAACAATGCCAATATAAGGTACAAATTTTTTTGCAACTTCAGAATATCGCAAATCAAATGCCAGATGCATTTAGTGATGGTGCAAAAATAACTAAATCTCACAGTCCAGCAGCAAATGCACCATCTAGAATTGAAATCCTAGAAGGAATAATAGTAGCAAATGAATCTAAAGTAGGAAAAAAGCATGGAAGACCAATTGGTTCAAAAAACTTAACATCTATAAAAAGAAAGTCTAACGAAAAATCACCAACTGATAAACCTATCAAAGAGGTTATAAATAATCCAAGAGATAACTTAAATAAAAATCCCAATTCTCCTAAAAATGCCAAAGAAACTATTGTCCTAGAAGAAATAATATATGCTTCCAAAAATAAAATGGTACCTAATAATAATGAGATCTTAATATTTTATACAAACAATGAAGAAATGTGAGATCGAAGTAAAATAATAATTGATGATGTATTCTCATTCGCAGTAGCTAATGAAATAAACGAAAGTCATGACTATAATGAGAGTAATGATACTGAACCAACTAGCATAAATATCTATCGAAAAAGACATGATTGATCAAAGTGGAAAGGTTCTATCCAAGTTGAGCTAGATTCACTTTAAAAACATGGTGTATTTGGACCAACAGAGAAAACACCAGAAAATGTTAAACTAATAGGCTATAAATGGGTATTCGTTAGAAAACGAAATGATAAAATAAAGTCGTGAGATACAGGGCACGGTTTGTTGCATAAGGTGTCCTGCAGAGGCCAGGTTTTGACTTTAAAGAAACAAATTCTCCTGTTATGGATGTCATAACATTTTGATATTAGATAAGCCTTGTAGTTTTCGAAAAACTAGATATAAGATTAACTGATGTTGTGGAAGCTTATTTTGATGGTGAATTAGTTATCGATATTTACATGAAGATCCCAGATGGATACAGGTTGCTTGAAGAAAAATCAAATCGATGTACTCATTAAAACTGAAACGATCATTGTATAGTTTGAAACAATCTGGAAGAATGTGGTATAACTATCTTAGTGAATATTTGGTAAGAGCCGGATATAAAAACAATCTCATTAGTCTATGCGTCTATATAAAGAAATCGGTAAAGTGATTTGATATTTTAGTAGTTTATGTTGATGGTATAAATTTGACTGGGACTCCATAAGAGATTGATGAAACAATAGATTACTTAAATTAAGAATTTGGAATGAAAGATCTTGAAAAAACTAAATATTATCCCGATCTACAGATCGAGCATAGTACTAATGGCATACGGATCCACCAATCAAACTACATTGAGAAAATTATGAAGCGTTTTCAAAGGGATAAAACATACCCACTCGGTACGCCTATGGTTGTCAGATCTTTGGATATTAAAAATGACCCTTACCGCCCAAAAGAAGATGATGAAAATGTGCTTGGTTCAGAAGTACCATATCTTAGTACCATTGGTACATTATTATATTTAGAGCAATGTACTAGACCAAATATTACATTCTCAGTGAATCTTCAAGTAAGATACAGTTCAACACCAACAAAAAGACACTGGAATGGTATAAATGTATCAAGAGATTTCTTCGTGGAATGACAAATTTAGGCTTGTTTTATTCTGACATAGGTATTAATCTAAATCTGGTTGACTATGCTGATGTAGGTTATCTTTTCGATTCACATAAAGCAAGATCACAAACCGGATATATGTTTAGTAATAGTGATGTAGCTATTTCATGGAAATCTACAAAGAAAACATTGTTGCAACATCATCCAATCATCCTAAAATACTAGCACTACATGAAACAAATCAAGAATTCACTTAGTTAAGATCATTAATTGATCATATTTGAAACACATGTCAACTCCCCTCAGCTACATAAGGATCAACTATTATTTATGAAGACAATGCAGCCTGCATAGCTCAGATTCAGGCAGGTTACATCAAGGGTGATATGACTAACCATATTTCACCTAAGTTTTTCTTCACATATGAACAACAAAAGAAAACAAGATAGAGGTGAAACAAATCCAGTCCCAAAAAAAAATACGATAGATCTGTTCACAAGGGCACTTCCAAAATTAATGTTTCAGAAGATGCTGTATAAAATTGGTATACGTCGGATGCATCAACAGATTAACTGAATAACGCATTGTAAATCAGTGGGAGCATAAAAAAGTATGTTATAATGTACTCTTTTTCCTTTACTAAAATTTTTCCCACAAGGTTTTTGTTAGTAATATTTTGATGATGTATTATCTTGATCTAGAAGTATCAACCTTCACAGTAACATTGTAAAATATGTTATCTAAAGATGAAATAAAATTGCATTCTTTTCCTTATTTATGATTTTTCTCACTGGATTTTCATAATATATATTTTTAATGAGACAATAATTCTTACCAGACGCATATTCAAGGGGATTGTTGTAGTATATATTAATGATAAGGGCGAACATGTTAAATGTCAAAGGACATTATTGCAATCTCCATTGCATATGGAGTCTATAAATAGATAGCTTATTTGTATTGTACTGATATGCACATAAATGTACATATATTTTTACCACCATATTTAATCTAAATAAATGATTATATCGGGTATTTTAACTTGTTTTAACCAAAATCCATATTAATTCTAAATTATCACATATCCATCTTCGTATAGGGGCACAACGGTCATTTGTGTGCATATATTTCTTTAAGAAAAATTAATTGGAAATATATACATATCTGTGTAGGAATTTGATCTCAAATAGTAGTGGGTTGATGAAGACACATGCATGCACAAAATGAATACAAATGAATGAAGATGGAAATAATTCAAAGTGAAGAACATGGAGGACCCCACTTACCCACCTACCTTAATGTACAAATTAGAGGCTAATGCACATGCTTATGGAATTAATGGCTTCATGTAAATATAAATGATAATTAGTAGAAGCTAATGATTACTTGGCCTACACACTACCTCAAGGGCATTTTGGGCATTCCTCAAATTATGGACTAGGGTTTCATGCTTAAATAAATACCCATTATGTTCATGTAACCTCTTCTTCCTTAGTTTTAGTTTAGGAACAAAAATAAAAAAAAGCTCTTCTCTTTCTCTTTTCATAGCTATTTAGCCATTTTTATTTGAGTGTATATGCACTCCCAGGTGGACCTGCAAATCGCATTGTGCATGCATTTATAGTTACACCCCTGACAGTATCATTATCTACATAAACTGAACCTAAAATAGCATTTGGAAGACCAAAACAACTAAAGAATAGCCATGAACCAATTTTTTTATAATACTAAAGTTTTATTATTTGTTTCTTTAGTTTTAGTTTACTTATACTACTGAAAATGGAAATGATACTTGTACCTATTTATTATGATCTTTTAGCTAATATGGAAACATATTATATGCATCATCACTTCACAACATGGCTTCATCTCTTCTATCTAGTCTAGTAATAGGGAAAATTCAATGCATAAGACTTTCACCGTGCCTTTTGTTACATATGAACTTCTATCCTTGGTTCTGACATTTGACTCTTGTTTATAAAAATACCTTAAAAAAAGGAAAAACAAAAGATATAGCGAAACTAAACTACTATCCAGCTTTACATCAACAAAGTAGTTGAGGCTAAATAATTAAGAATGGTGCACTGGTTGATATATTCCTAGAAAAACTCTACATTTGGTTGTATTGTCCTTATTTTCCAAATATGAAAATTCTCAGTCGTTTAATAAAGCATATATGACCATGAATGTATATTTGGTAACAAAATAGTGCCATTTCCATCAACTTACATGTTATACCATTAAAGTATAACTCTGAGATAATTATTTAAATGTGCTAAAACTTATTTACCATAACATGCTAGACTAACCACTCCACCTTTTGCTTTCCTTTAGTTGAGGAAGCTGAGTAGTATGGAAAGTAAGGTTAACATTTAAAATTAACCCTATAAACCGAAAAAAATTGTAGTCAGTGGGATACAGCATCGTATATATTATTTTAAGATTCAACTGTGTTTGAATCCACAATAATAGTCATTGAAGTTTATGTGGTATTTCTGGAAAAAGAGTTCTAACAACTTAAGTCAATGTTCTGTCAACTGCTTGCACACTTTTGGAACTATCTTTGTTAATCAAGATTCATAAACGGATGATTTGTGATGATCTATTCATTAACAAACCTCAGTTTCAAATAAAACACTCATCGTAAATCTATTATTACAATGTAATTTTATAATGAAATTTTTTTGAACGATCATAACATATTTAGCTTTTACATTGGTGCTATTTTTATAAAAAAAATCCAATTTTGAAATCAGTTTTTGGACATCCTCGATGCCAACCAAAAATCAAATCAGATCATCATTCAATCCTCAAGCTTTGCGAATATCGAAAGGGATGGGTTTATGCTACAGGAAGCATGGCAAGCATACAGTTGAATTCACACTTTCTGATATAAAATTTATTCGATTAATGTAGGAAATTAATAGAAAGCTATAAGCGCTATTTGCAATAAAGTATGGAGCCCATGCCGATGGCATGGGCCTTATATGACAAAATAATCTATAAGGATAAAAATATTGATGAATGTAATATTTATTGAATATAAAAGAAGGATAAAAATATTGATGAATGTAATATTTATTGAATATAAAAGATGTATAAAGCAATGCATTCGCAAAGTTTGAACTGTTTTTTATGTTCAAGTAATAGAAAAAAAAACTTCTATGTCTAAAGACTCCAAACAACTCCAAAATACAAAGCCTAACCAAATGATCAGTGGTTAAAATTTTACATGATACAATTTTATTCCAAATAATTGTTATAGTAAAGAATACAGAACTTCAAAACATAAACAATAGTCCTTGAATGTCCTCTTACATGGCAGCAGTTTGTATTTTAAAAAATGCAAATAAGTACACAAAACTCTTAGATAATGTAGAAGAGTCATCATAGGAACTAGTAAGCAGATATCACTATGGACCATGCATTAATCACAATCCCCGTTCTTGGTATATAAATTTGAAAAAAATAGTATAAAATTTGGATAGTTCACAGGGTAAACTCATAGAAGAAATCATGCAGAGCAGATCCCCTCCCCAAAGCAACCACTTGCCTATGCTCCTCCCACATTGCCCTTTTCAACTCCACCCCTGTCAACCCTTTCTCACTGTATATAGAAAATGCCCTCTTGCTCAAAAATACATGTACACAACATGAGATATAGGGAATATGAACTGGTAATAGTGCAAAAATAATTCACGTAAATCCCAATGTGCGCATAACTTGCTCTTTTCATCATTACAGTGACACTTTCTGATTTATTTCTGATGATTTCAAATGTGCAACACTAATTTTCTTATTTAATGGTTACCACATCCTATTATAGTATATTGTCTATTGATCTGAAATTAGCTGCACACAATAAACAAAAATAATCGATGCACGTTTCCATTTACCAAGGATTTCTAATAGTATTGATGTGGTAATACTAGTATGTGCACATAACTTTTTTTTTCATCATTATAGTGACACATTCTACTTTAATTTGATGCCCAATAACACTGCTAATTTGGGTAAAGCTTCTGCATCCCAATGTTTTAACTGCAAGTTCTTCAATTTAATCCCAATAGGCACCTGTTGTAACTATTCTTTAATATAATCCATGCCCAGAGACTACTACTCGATAACGGTGAATCGAGGGTTATATGTGCAACCCATTCTCTGGCACTTTTTGCATTTGTAGATATATTTATGATAAAATTGCCAAGCTAATGTATTTCTAAACTTGTATTCATTTTCTGGTTGCCAAAGTCTGTCGATATAGTTTTTGAACTGAAAGAATGTTGGTTTGAAACAAAAACCTTAGCAAATTACTGTGTTTTGCCATTTGTTTCTTGGTCTGTGTAATAATTCAACTGGTAATAGAGTGAATTCTTCATCTCCTTCTTTGGCTAGTTCGTACAACTGTAGTTTCAACGCATTTGGCTTTGATTTGCATATGACTGCTTCCTTAAATTATCTCTGATTAGTGGACGAAGTTTCTGCAGATGTATGATTGCCCTGTGCAGCTAAAGGATTATTGGATTTTGGTGATTCCTATGGGTTCTCTTCTCTAACTATTTCTGCCATTTATGAAACTAGCTGCACATAGTAAACAAAAATAATCATTACACATTTGAAATCATTAGACTACATACTTTAACGGAAACGTGGTACAAAAATAATTCCATCCATTAAAGTATATAGTCTAATGATTTGAAATTAGCTACACACAATAAAAAAAAGAAAAACTATGAACAAAGGACAAATGCAATATCTTTGCACATTTATATGTAGTAATTTACCTCTGACATGTCACGCACATCTTCATTCCACTCTCCATGGAACAAATCAAACATTACATCAGAAAATGGTTTGTTTATTTAATGCATCCACTAGTTGAAAAGAAACTTGGGAACAAATATCATGAAAATCAACAGTTTTGTCTTGAATAAAACTATACCAAAAACAATACACGTAAACTTAAAGATAGAGAACTAATATACGTTGTCTCTTGGTCCCTCGCAACAACAAACGACATTTGCTCATTCAACCTACACAGCAAAATTTGTGTCTACAATGGTTTGGCACTAAGTTTCCGTTATAACTGTTGGATTTTGTAATACAATATTTCCAAATCAAAATAGATTTTGGGGATATTTTGATGGAGGTGGATTTGTGGCTAAAATACATTGCCACTTTTACGGATTGTGCAGATTTTAAAGATAATTAATTGCTTTTTTTATTGCACTAAAAAAGGAAAAGAATTATCTACGTGGGAAGAATTTCTTTTGGAAGATGGAAATAAAAATGGTTGATTAAAGAATGCATTTAATCAAAACTATTATAAAAGGATATGCATATGGTCCATTAATTAGGTGTGTTAGAAAAGTATTTGTAGGATGTTTGGGATTGAGATTTCTTCTCAATCTTAAGTCTCTTTTGTATTTTCTTGGTTGAATCAATAACAGTATTTTGTTTTTGGGGGAATTAATTTTGTTTGCTTTCTTCACTACTTTCTCTTCTGAATCTAATTGTGTAGTGATCCTGGAAAATTCTTAACATTTGGTATCAGAGCCAACTACACAAATTTTTGAAAGAGTCTTTGGCTATGGAGAAGATAAGTATTGAAAAGTTTAATGGAAGGAACTGGGGGTTATGGAAGGCGAAAATGGAAGATTATCTCTATCTTAATGATCTTCACCAACCCTTGGAAAACAAAGGGGAAAAGCCAAATGGAATAACTGAGGCAAAGTGGGAAATTTTGGATAGGAAGGCAGCTGCATAAATTCGGTGTTTTATGGAGAATTCTGTGTTTCATATCGTTGCTTGTGAAACTTCTGCTTTTGGCATATGGAAGAAATTGAAGGAATTTATGCAAAAAATTCTGTGACAAATAAGGCATTCCTGATGAGAAAGTTGGTAAATCTAAAACTAAAGGAAGGCGAATCGATTAGTGAACATCTCAACAGCTTTCAAGCAATTGTGAATCAATTGACGGAGATAAGCTTCAAAGTTGATGACGAAACTCAAGCTTTAATATTAATGAGCTCATTGCCTGAAAGTTGGGAAACTCTAGTAGTCGCATTGAACAATTCAAATTCTAGTGATGTTATTTCCATGGAAACTGTGGTTAGCAGCCTTCTGAATGAGGAGATGCGGAGGATAAATACAGCGGAAGGAAAGGCTACTGAAGAAAAGGAAACTACAAATCCATTGCAGAGGTCCACTTTGCAAAGAGAGAAAGACGCTCATTCAAACCAAATACGGATCGAGATTTCATTTGCTATTACTGTGAAAAACCTGGCCATCAGCTGAAATTTTGCAATAAATTAAGAAAGGATAAAGAGAGGATGAAAACTCAAGAAGGAAGCAAAAATAAGCTGGAGGTAGACCGTGATGAGGAGGTAAACTTTGGCATTAGCAATGATGTTCTTTGTGTTGATATGAGTATGGAAGGAGAGTGGGTGCTAGATTCTAGTGCATGTTTCCACATTTGCAATCAAAGGGAAGCATTCACTGATTATAAGGAGGAAGCATGCAAAGTGGAGTCTGCTAATGGTGGAGATCTACAAGTTCAAGGCATAGGTTCTGTCATATTGAAGATGGATACTGGAAGGTTGGTGACGCTTACAGGGGTTAGGCATATCTCGGAAATTAAAAGGAATCTTGTCTCTGTTGGACAGCTGGAAGGGAAAGGTTGTAACTTCTCAACTCGAGGTGGAGTAACTAGAGTTTGGAAGGGTAACAAGGAGGTGCTGCGCGCGAAGAGGAAAAACAATAATATTTATTCATTGCTTGGAAAAACCTTAAAGATTGCAAATTCTTATACAAGTGAAGTTGGAGAGACAAATCTGTCTGAATCAAGGTGGAGCCAACAATAGAAAACCACAAAGCCTACTTGGAGGTCTTTGTGGTATTACAAGCAATTCTGATATGTTGATTATGTGCATGTTCGATTGGCGGGCATGCATAGTTTGGAGGAAGGTTTAGCATTGAGGTGGAGACATTGGTTTTCTTGGATATATTGTTAGGAGATTTGAAAGACGTTTTTGGAAATATAGTATCAAGGTGGAGATTGTTGGATTTTGTAATATAATATTTCCAAATCAAAATAGATTTTGGGGATATTTTGATGGAGGTGGATTTGTGGCTAAAATACATTGCCACTTTTACGGATTGTGCAGATTTTAAAGATAATTAATTGCTTTTTTTATTGCACTAAAAAAGAAAAAGAATTATCTACGTGGGAAGAATTTCTTTTGGAAGATGGAAATAAAAATGGTTGATTAAAGAATGCATTTAATCAAAACTATTATAAAAGGATATGCATATGGTCCATTAATTAGGTGTGTTAGAAAACTATTTGTAGGATGTTTGGGATTGAGATTTCTTCTCAATTTTAAGTCTCTTTTGTATTTTCTTGGTTGAATCAATAACAGTATTTTGTTTTTGGGGGAATTAATTTTGTTTGCTTTCTTCACTACTTTCTCTTCTGAATCTAATTGTGTAGTGATCTTGGAAAATTCTTAACAATAACTATCTTTGACTACTGTTATATGTTTTAGCTTTTTTCAGATTTAACACTTGCTACTCCACTCCAACAAAAGGATATCAATAACATTTATATATTTTTAAGTCCTTATATACATATTAAGTGTTTAAGTAAGATCCGTCGCAATGTCAAATGAAATTAAGCATAAAATAAAACACATAATGAAGACAAAATATTGGTTGTTGGTAATTTAATAAGTTACTAAAGAGTGTAATTATTTTAAGAATACATAAGATGACCAGCATATGCAGCTTGAATTAGAAATCTATTTTCTACTGAGAAAAAAAAGTATATAGAAATGAAACTTTGAAATTAAACAGAAAAATTGAGATGAATTCTAGATTTTATTTTCCTAGCATAATAACGTATCATTCCAAACTCGAATCGATATAAATTTTCTTGCCACCTTCAAATAAATTTCTCTACCTATGAATCTTCCTTTTTCATAGCATGTCAAGTTGGTCTTCTCAAATACTTGCTACATTAGAAGCCCAAGGAAATGTAGTAGACCAAAGTTATATGTACGAAAATTAGTATTCCAAATATAACACTACATTACCAAAACAAAAACAGTTTGCATTTACATGAATAATTTCAACGTAACAAAATGACAAAGGAATCTATCATTACTTACCAAGTGCTAAGATTGTCCGGATGCATGCTGTACTCATTTGCAAACACAAAGGGAACTATCCCTTGAGGCAGTGATGCATGTTCAATAAGAAGAATAATAACAAAAATTAAAAGAGAACTTAATCGAATATCATTACTTATATAAACATACGACCAACATGATTGCAACTTGAAGATGTATGCTGCGACAACCAATATCAAAGGAAGCTGCATCCATGATGTAAATTGTAGGTCTATCTTACAATTTCAACACATGTAGATCATTTAGAACACTATCAATAAAAGCAATAAATAACACTAAAATGTTTAGATGTCCAATTTTCTTCCCAGGTCATGTAAAGATTCATTTACAGGTATGTATATATATACAGTTCAATTTTAGTTAACACAACATTTCATTGATGGATTTATGTAAATTGTCTATGAAGAAATATATTATGTACGACATTCATAAATATAGAACTGGCAAGAATATGCCTCGGTCCTAAGGCAAATAGCATTTTTAGTTTATTTTTTCACTGCAAGTCAATAATAGAGATATGTAGCTCAGGGTTAGAAGTATAGATCAAATTAATTAACCAACATTACTTGTAAATTTAACTTTCTAGCCCTAGTTAGCTTATGCTATTTTCATATACTATCTAAAGTAACTGAATATTCAAGTTAGTTTATGTTATTGGCGTATGAGACTCGGTGTCAGTTGATCATAAAGAGATCAAGTTAGTTAACCAACCTTACTTGTTTTCTATTTCCAGTAAGCTTATGCTATTTGCATATGTAATGTATCTAAAGTAACTAAAATAGGTAATTTGTTAATAGGTTAATTTAAAAATTAGCAACAATTTGTTAGGTCGGTACATAATTACAATACATATATTTTTCTGTGAAGAAAAACGATAGTATATAGAAATCAAAATCAGCAATACCTTAAACTGCTAGAGTTATGATCAAAATTCAAAAAAAATCATAAAAATTAAAAGGGTAAATTTTGTATACCTGAATCCTAGCAGTAAATAGTACATAGATGAAGCACTGCAGTAGAAGAAGGGGTTGTGGGTTGGAGTGAGTAGATAGGATAATGGTGGCGATGCTTGTAGTCGATTTGGACGATGGAGGATTCATGGGTAGCGTGGATTCAACAGTGGATAAACGGAGCATATGGTAGAAGAAGGGACAACGGTTTGTCTTGAGTAGATAGGATAATGGTGGCAATGTTTCAAGTTTATTTGGATGAAGGAGGATCATCGGGGAGCGTGGATTCTATAAAGGGCTTGAAGTTAGGGTTGGAGGGAGGGCAGAGGGCTGATGACGGAGGTTTGATCTAATAAGGAAATAATTTATGATTCAGCTTTGTGTGGTAATAATAGGTTGAGAGTAAAATATACAATAAGCAAAAATAATGTATACCTGGTTATTAGGGACAAACTCAGCATTCTTATTGTTAGGAACTTGATTTGTTTCCATTATCTCTTTTAGCATCACGTCATTGGGATGATACATTAGCATATATACAATTAACAATTTTCCACGCGATACATACTAAGTTGCCCTCTGTTTTCACAAAAATTTTCATGACAAAAATGCCCCATAATTTTTTTTGTTTAATTTATGTTTTACTTCTTCTTTTCTCAAATTTTCTGTCCATCACGCAGTGGCATTGCATGGTGGCTTGAAGGCACCAAGCGATGGCACCATGTGGGAGAGTAACTTTGCATTTTTTTGCTTGACATAACTTATAAAATGATGCATTGGATATGTACAATTTCTTTGGTGTTAACTTTATCGCAAATTTCTCGATAGTAAATTTAGCCGTCGTTCCCAGATCTAAAAAGTCTCTTTCAAAATCCTTATACATTTTTGACATTTATTTTTTCATACATATGTACAACTTAAATGTTGTGTTAAATTGTGAAGGAAGAGAGTTTAGAAGGAGGGAACATACACTTTACTTCGTACGTACTTAAGGTAGCTCATATGAAAACTTGAGCGTGAATAATTAAATAACATATTTTAAATTTTAAAAATGAATTATAAATTATTAGCTAAGAATTAATAATTGCTTATTATTACAAAAGAAAATATACTAATAATATGGGAAGAAAATATCTAATTACTTCATATTCAACCTTTGACCATACTCTAATCAAATTTATGAAATGTCATGATACTTAACTATTATGTAATTTCTTTGGAACTCATCCTCATCCAACAAATAAGTGCATGCTTCCTTTTTATGTATAAATTGTACATAAACTAAGAAGACTGCATCTTTTTATCTTCCAATACCCTTTGAATTCCCATTACCCCAATTAGACAACGAAATTTTTATCCACAGAAGTTAGAACAATCTATAACTAAGTGCGGAGTTGGTACAAAACAATTATATACAAAAGAAAAGAAATGTAATTTGGTATTTTTGATCAGTCATAAATAACCAATCCAAAAGAGCATTTGCATCAGGCGTAAGAAAAATTGGTGAAATTGTGTCTTTAAATGAGAAGACATATGGTTTTGAATTCGTGTACAGCTTTGTGTAATTGGAATATATATTATCCACATTGCTAAATTAAAGGACCATTCAAATAAATTCCTTATTATTGCCATATTCAATATTAAAATAAATTTTCAATTCAATACAATATAACATGGAAACAAACATTAAAGCATTAAACTTTAAAACTGAATCTGCCTAATATAACAAAAAGAAGCTGAAACATCATGCTTGCAAGTACTGTTTATTGGCAACGATTTTACAAATCCAGTTTGATATATTCAAAATCTAAAATGAATAACTGTTATTAACAAAACTCTAATGATAAAACTGTTAAATAGAGCTTGTTAAATTACAAATTAGCAATTGAATGTCGTGCTATCAAAAATTCCACTCTAATCAAAATCTTTAGGATTTCTCATCTCCTTCCATAAAAAACAAAACCACCAAATTATTTTCATCCAAAAGTCTTCTGCTTGTTTTCATTTTTTGTACTGTAACTTGAATCCATCTTGCTTCCTTAATTTTTTACTACCCTTGAATCGCATCCACCAAGGAGTGACATGTAAGATACATATTATTCTTCTTTCATCTGTTTTGCTTTCTTTGTCTATTTGGTGGTAATTTAGAGAATAGAATAGAAGATTGACCATCGACAAATCAATTAAGTGAAGAACGATAAATTGTAGTAAATCAATTTGTAAAAAAGAAAAAAATACAAAAAAATATACCAAATTGTAAGGTCAAATTCTTGAAGTAAAAGGATCCAACGAATCAAACGGTATTTAGCATCCTTTTTAGTGAAGAGATATCAAAGCGTAGAATGGTCAGTGTAGACCGTAATATACGAACCTATCAAGTAAGGTCGAAATTGTTCGTAAGCAAAAACTACAGCGAGAAGCTCTTTTTAGGTTGTTGTGTAGCTGAGTTGAGCATCGTTCAAAGTCATACTCGCATAGTAAATGACGTGAAGGATCTTGTTGATGCGTTGTCCTAAGACAACACCAATGGCAAATTTCGAAGCATCACACATTATTTCGAAAGGAAGATCCCAATTAGGTGCGCAAATGATTGGAGCAGAAATGAGTTCGTTCTTAAGACGTTCAAAAGAGGAGATACAATCAGAGTTAAAATTGAAAGGAACATCTTTTCCAAGAAGAACCGTCAAAGGACGAGCGAATTTGCTGAAGTCTATCACAAAGCATCGGTAAAAGCCAGCATGTCCTAGAAATGATCAAACGTCCTTAACAGATTTGGGAATGGTTAGATTTGCAATTACGTCAATTTTCACTTTATCTACCTCAATGCCTTTATTTGAGATGATATGTCCAATGACTATGCCATGTTTGACCATAATTCAAATCAAATGTTTTTCCTTACATCGATTTAGAACCAATTCGAGATGATGTAAACATTAGGAAAAAGAATCTCCAAAGATAGAGAAATCGTCCATAAAAACTTTTAGAAAGCGTTCAATCATTTCGGAAAAGATTCCAACCAAGCATCATTTGAAAGTTGCAAGAGCGTTACAAAGTCCGAATGGCATACGCCGATAAGCAAAGGTATCGAATGGACACATGAAAGTCGCTTTCTCTTGATCTTCGGGAGCGATTGGAATTTGGTTATAGCCGGAATAACCATCAAGAAAGCAGTAAAATTCATGGCCGGCTAAACGTTCAAGCATTTGGTCAATGAAAGGAAGAGGAAACTGATCTTTACGTGTTGCGGCATTTAGTTTTTGATTGTCAATGCTAACACGCCAAACCGTTTGAGTTCGAGTTAGAATAAGTTCTTTTGAATCGTTCTTGACAACGTTTAGCCTAGACTTTTTCGGTACAACGTGAATTGGGCTAACCCATGAACTATCGGAGATTGGGTAAATGATTCCGTTACCGAGAAGTTTAAGAATTTTATCACGCACCGCATCTTTCATTTTTGGATTAAGCCTTCACTGTGTGTCGTGAATAGGCTTGGCATCGTCGATTAAATGGATGCGATGTTGAATAAGAGCAGGCCTAATGCCCTTTATATCAGAAATCGACTATCCAATTGTTTCTCTGTTCTTCGAAAGAATAGAGAGTAACGAGGTTTCTTGATCAAGAGAGAGAGAGAGTTGTAGAAATTATAACGGGCAACGTTTTGTCTTTACCTAAGTATGCATTGTTAATTCACGTTTAATTTATGTTTTGCCTTTCATCCTTGAATTTTGATTAATAATAACGGTTTGACATCGATAATCCTTAACTGTATATTAACAATTTGTCTTCTTTGAACAATTTAATTTCTTGGTGTCTAGGCTATGGCAGAGTAATAACCATTTATAAATATTATGGTGATTCATAAATATTATAGTGGTTGTTCCTCTAAAGGTACTTAAAACTTCGGTTGCATTGCTACGGTGATTCGTGGTGCACCGATAATTCCTGTCCATTACCTGGCTGAGAACTATCTTGTTTATCTAAGACAATGTGCGAGTATACAATTTTGGGTTAACTTAGGATAAATCATTTGTAATTAACCATTGCATTCAATTTAGTTGCATTAGTTCATGCATATTTTAAAAAAAACAAAAACAAAAAAATTCAAAATCCAAAACTAAAAAAATTGTAAATATTTCTTAACTTGGTTTTTTTTCTTTTCCTTTGAAAATTTTCTAATCAAAATTCAAAAAATCCAAAAAAAACTTTGCTTAGTTTTTTTAGGAAATCAAAAATCCAAAATCCAAAAAAAACATAAAATCTTTTCAAAAAACAAAAAAAATTGAAAAATAAAAAAATCAATTTCCCTTTTGAATAATAAATTTTATTTGTAAATATTTTTCCTTTGTAAAAAAACAAAATAAAACAAAAAAATTCTTAAAATGTTCGAATTTCCATATTCACTTGAATTTTACAATAGTTGTGAAAATCAATATAATCCATATGATTTCACACCAAATTCGTATGGATATTTTAACAACAATTATTGTGTAAACGATACAAATTTTGAACCACAAAATTTTCAAAATGATTACCAACCTTCAAATCATGGAAATAGCATTTTATCTTTACTTGAAATCTCTACACAACAAAATAAAATGATAAATGAGTTGTGTAATTCATATTTGTGCGATAACTCGAATCAATGTTTTCAAAATAATAAAAATTTGAATTCACTTCAAAATTCAAACGATTTCGAGCATAACCCATGCCAATTCAATTTTGAACTCCAAAATGAATTTCAAAATTAAAACGAAAATGTGATCCACTTTTCAAATAATTTTGGCAATGAGAATAATCTCGACTACGATGCAATTGAAATTTTTTATTCTCAACAAATCCAAATCGAAAATTCTCAAGTTAATAATTACAAACTGGATTTTATTGAGCAAATGAACGAAATTTACGATAAACATACGAATTTGTTGTTCGAAACACATATGAAACAAGGTGATAAACAAAATCAAATCCTAGCATGTGATGAGTCAAATGATAATCCATCTTTTACCCAAATCGACGATTTTCAAATAACAACTTTTGAAATTGAAAATGAAAATCTTAACGAAGTTGTTGAAAATTTGGTAGTTCAGTTGGATTTCAATTCTTTTGAGGGTGTGGAACCAAATTTAAAATTTGATCTTTCTTTTCTCGATTTCGAAAATTTGAATACAGCAACATTGGATTTTGAACTTGAGACACACAATGATGTTGTTGATAATCCAACAAAGGAAGACGAATTTAATGAACACGATTTTTTTGGACTTTTGGATGACGAGTTTTTAAATTCCGACGGGAAAGACACCATTTTGAATTTGAAATCAATAATTTTGAAAAATTTGTTGATGACGGGCTTAACTTTCAATTTAGTGAAAATAAACTTGAATTTCAATCAATCGTTTTAGCTACCCCAAAAATCATTGAAAATAAAACAACTCGTACGATTTTTAATAAAAGGACATTTTTTTTTCAAATCCACATTCGATTCCAAAATCTTATACGGTTTGATTTTTCAAGCTTAAGTTGTATCTCGCATACTTGATGAGACAAATGGATCGATCTTTGGAAGATCGTTTCATTTACTATTTAACGATATACTTTCTGATGCCGTGTAAATACATTTCATTTTCATGTAAATAATAATAAACATTCCTTTTACTTTGATTGATTGTGGGGACACAGTCAAAATCAAGTGTGGGGGTATTAGAGACTCGCCTTCTTTTTTGATTTTTCATAGTTTATTTTACATTTTCTTTTCAAACCACAAAACCAAAAAAAAAAATCAAAAATAAAAAACTTGTTAATTGACGGAATTTCTATCGGATTAGAAAACCATCGAAAAATTTTGAAATTAAAATAACCACAAGCGCACGACATACACTTGTAGTACGTGGCGAATACGGGTCGATCCATAGGGAATTGTAGATTTTAAAATTCTATTCAATCAAATTAAACCAAAGTCGAATGATTGTTAACTACTAAAAGAAAGTAAAAATAAACTAAATCTAAGGAAAATAAAAATATGAGATTAAAGAGAAATTTAGAGGCAAATCCCCTCTTATGATCCCATAAATCAACATAATGAAATTATGATCTCTCTTTGGTCATGTGTGAGTTTAGTTGATGCATCAATAATAAGCATGGCCTAATTGTGTTATTAATTAACACACTTAAGCCATCAAACTTTAATGCACCCTCTAACCCACTTACTAACTTTAATGAAAATGATATGAAATTAAAAGTAGAATCTATTTTAAACATGGTTTATTAACTATTGAATTAGAAACATGAACCATCAAATTATGATTCTAAATCCACTTCAATTACCATGATTATATGTAGATGAAGTGGTAGTTAGTGATTCATATGACTAAGCATAGCCTATTTGTTTTGAACAACATAAGTTATCACACTCAATATTAAACACAAAATCACACAAATATCTAACTTTTCATTAAGCACAAAAGAGGCATAAATGTAAAATTATGTTGCATCTACAGATTTAAAAGAGCTTCATTACCCCTAAATTGTATAAATAGGCCTCTCATATTTGTTAACATTTTAACAAATGTAGAAAGCAACGTGAACATAAAAAGAAGAGGAAAATGAAAGCTAATGGAAAAGAAGAGCTATTATACTTGCATGAAAAATAAAAGAAATCTACACTACAACATAAGAATAGAAGCATGTAAAAAAAGAAAAGAGCATTGATTTACATAAAAAGAAAAGAAAAATTACATGAAATAAAAATAGCTAAGTAACTATGAAAAGAGAAAGAGAAGAGTTTTTTATTTTTGTTCCTAAACTAAAACTAATTAAGGAAGAAGATGTTACATGAACATAATAGGTTATTTATACAAGCATGAAACCCTAATCCCTAATTTGGAGAATGCCCAAAATGCCCTTGGGGTAGTGTGGAGGTCAAGTAATCATTAGCTTCTACTAATCATCATTTAAGTGTACCTAAAGCCATTAGTTCCATAAGCATGTGCATTAGCCTCTAATTTGTACATTAAGGTAGGTGGGTAAGTGGGGTCCTCCATGTTCTTCACTTTGAATTATTTCCATCTTCTTTGCTTTATATTCATTTTGTGCATGCATGTGTCTTCATGAACCCACTCCTATTTGTGATCAAATTCCTACCCAAATATGTATAAATTTCCAGTTAATTTTTCTCAAAGAAATATATGCACACAAACAACATTTTTGCCCCTACATGAAGATGGATATGTGACAATTTGGAATTAATATGGATTTTGGTTAAAACAAGTTAAAATATCCAATATGACCATTTATTTAATTTAAATAGATTAAATCTGATGGTAAAAATATACACATTTACGTGCACGTCAAATACCCTCACACTTATCTTTTTATTCGTTCTCGGATAAAGAAAAACTAAGGTAAATCCATTTTCGTAGGGAGCATGATTGCATTGAGCGTATGAAACAAGCCGTTAAACCTTTAGGTGTCCCCAGTAGGACGAGTGTTGTCTCGTGAGGGTTTTCAGCGGATACTATCCACAAAATCCAAATGCAGGATGAAAATAATTACAAAATGCAAGATTTATTTGCAAAGAGATGAATGCATGTTTTTGAAAATATTTACAATTGGAAGATTTACTTTTAAATTGACATAAATAAGTTAAATATAGGTTTGGTCATTATCTTAAGATTTAAGTCATTTACTTGTCAAATTTTCCAACAAAAACAAAGTTATCATAACAAATAGACTATAGTTTAACTCGTTGTTTCGGTTGATAATAAAGTGTAACTATGAAATGGATCCTTAATTGATTATCAAAGTTTATCAAAGTGGTATTTTCATTTCTTTTCAATAACAAGTCAAATAAATAAGTTAAAAATATTGCTTGGATTTCATTTGCTTACTCTCTCTTATTTTGTTAAATTTTTTATTGATATTTACAATATTTACATATCCCTAACTCAGATAAACTGAGGCCAGATATATTACCCATGCACTGCCTTGCGGACTTATGTGAGGGGAATACAGAGCTCGGTGATGAACACACAAGTGTGAACACCTATCGACTGTAGGCATTATTAATACAAGAATTTTTGTATACATACACCTAGCTCAGATAAACTAAGGCCAGATATACCGATCATGCACTACCTTTCGGGCTTACATGTTTTTTTACTTATTTCTTTATATTCTTTATTTCCTTCTAATTATGCACCATTCGTTGGATCAAGTGATTATGCATTGGACAATTCGGGCCTTCGAAACAATTTCTTTCTAAATTATTACATTAGATTTTAACTTCTATTGTATGAATAATGTGATTAAGTTAAATCAAATTTAATGTTGGCTTGATATAATGAATGGTATATTGAATTGAAATTCCTAAATTAACAATACGATATTTGTACATACTTAATAATGAACATCATATTATATCCATATGTGATATCTAAGGGTATATAATATTTAATAATCTAATTCTTGTAGATACTACATTATATATAAATATTTATTTTATTATTAGACCATTGTCGTTCGGTATATTCATGAAGATGGTTGCCATTCAGTTTCATACTACTTGAATTATTGTCATTTGGTATTCCATTTCATCCGTGTTAGAAAATATTTATTTATTTCCTATTATTTTGCCTATTCTATTGTAATACAGAGGGAAAATTGTAACAATCCAAAATTTAAGGAGGAATTAATAAATAATTACAAATGAAAAGAATTAGTGTTTATAATTAGAATTCATTTGAAATCAGTATCGAAATTAATTGTCAATAGATTTATTGAAATGTTTCAGTTAGAAAGGGAAAAAGGAATTAAATTGTAATGATTGAGTCTAATATAAGAACTTGCATTTGTGTCAAAATGGAATGAACATGTTAGATAAAAATAAATGTATGTTTGAGATAATTAAAATAAACTTCTCATTTTTGAATATATGTATGATTTTATAAATAGGGAGTTTGTTTTGTTACAAAAAAGAAAAAAGGGTATAACAGTGTATTTAAAAAGAAGGTATCCACTTTTATAAATTTAGATGACGATGTTCAAATGAGATGGGATATTGTAAATAAGAGAAAATGTAACCATATATTTATAAAAAGAAGGCATTTAATAAAATAAACGTTATATTTTTAAAAGAAAAGGCAAGATTGTATTATGAAAGGATTACATTTCTTACCGAAAATATAAGGCATGTTATTTGTTTGTTAGTAAAGAATAAGGGTCGGTTTGACTTTTAAACATAAAAACATCAATACCAATCAATTAATGTAACTGATTGCTCAATTTAATAGTAAAGAATTAGGTTACTAATTAATACACAACATATATGCACGTTTGTGGACATATGTTATTTATCTAATTACAACAGATGTGAATATGGAAAAAAAAAATGTAGACATAACAATTCACATGTTATTTAATGAATTCCGAATTGAATATATAGAATATTGACATAACAATTCGCATGTTATTCATCCAATTAATTCAAACGTGAATATGTACAATACTAGCATAAGAATTTCTAGATATTTATAAATTTATTTTAGACACAAACATGGAGAAATATTGACATGTTAATTTACTTATTTCAAATGTAAATATGAAAAGATATTGATATGTTGTTTGTTTGTTTATTTCAGAAGTAAACATGTAAATTAAATGGGATGTTGAAAACTGAAATGAAACATGCGAATAAAGAGAGAAGCATGGAAATTTAATATGAAATAAAATGTCACAAACTAGAAATTAATTGAGGATTAGAAAAAGTTATTTATAGTTGTATATTATCACGGTTGTAATTAATTAAAGTAAATATAAGATAAGGCGCTGGCAAGGCACATTGTAAGATTTGACACAACAATGAGTCAGTAGAAGTTTCTAGAGATTTTAATCTACGGTAGAAAGCACACCTGAAACACTATAAATATGACCTAAACTAACCTAGGTTTTCACTCTAAAATCAAAACCCAGCCTCCATTTCTCTCTCTCAAATATTTACCTACATTCTTCATTTTGTAAAATAAAATTATATTATATATATACATTCAAATAAAAGACGAAGATTGTACAAATTAGAGGAGATATCTAGAGAATATTGGTTGTAATAAAAAAAGGGTTTCTAGCTTTTGTTAAGGTGGGTGATTGTAATTATTTAGATTTTGTTAGCAATTCAAAGTAATAGAGTTTCCAATAGTTATAGTTTTACTATGATTTTTGGAATAACATTTTTAATAGTTTATTTAAAGTTTTGAATTACTTTCAGTCTATTTCTTTTAGCTATTCTTTTCAGTTGATTTTTGTTTATTTCGGTTAATTATAGCTTTTCCGTTTAATTATAGTTTATTTATAGCATTTCAATTTATTTACTGTTATTTATGTGTTATTTACATCCTTTTCCTACGCTTTGGATTTTCTTCTATTTTCATTTTTCTTTTATTTTTCCTTCTTCTTCGCGTATGGATTAGAAAAGAATAAATGCGAATATGGATTAAAATTACAAGAATACTGAAATAACGAAAGATAAGATGTAAATTATAGAGATTGTAATAAAAATGGAATTAAGAATGAAACTAAGTGTGACGACCCTGACTCGACCTTCGAAAATCGACACCAAATACATCACTCTTATTCGAATGTCGTAGATTCATACGTCGAATCTGGTTCGTCGGAGCTTATAACACATTAAGTACAACAACACAGTAGAAGAAAAATGAATAAATTTTATTGATACACAACAGATACAACATCTGATACAAATGAGATATCAATATTTACCAGAGATACAAGACAACAGCGGAAAGATAATAGCAACAGTAGAAGAGATAACAACATCTTCAATGCCAAGCTCCGAAGATCTCCAATCCAATAACCTCGAACCACCATCAAGTTGTATTATAGCAAGGTCAGTCCGGAATGTTAAAGTGAAATAAATGCTATCGCCAAATCCAAATCCAAAGGCTCCAAAGAATTCCAAATAGAAAGCTGAAGGCTACCGAAACTATATCTACTAGCTGATTATCTGAAAATATGACTCTAGGCTGCCCGTGTGGAAAATTTTGGGCACCTTGAGTTTAGAAAGGGAACAATACACTCCAGGTCAGTCATGAGACTGGTGTGAGCAAACGAAAATAATTTTATTTGAAACAAAACAAACAACAAGAAATTAATAGAAATTCGCTATGCTTTTTGGAAAATGAAACTACCATAAGGCCTCCCCACACATACACAATGCAAAAGCACAATTGGAGGAGATTTCTCCTTATGATATTCAAGCATGCTTGATACGCAAAAACCTTTTGATATTATTATTAGTGCATAGTGCAGAAAAACAATTCGAAAGTATAATATTAATCTTAGCCAGCATACACATTTCATAGTATGCTAACTATAGCTACCATGTTCAATAACAGGTTACCACCACATCCCATGGCAGGTTATACAACTAAAACCATACAGGGCGCGTATTGTTTCTTTGGATTTCCAACAAATGGTCAGGCTAAGGAACTTCCTATGCCATATGGGTACGCCTTTGAAGGGAAGCTCCGACAACTTAACCAGCTCTCTGCCAACACAAGGCCGGGTTACCTCTGTAACTAGGTAACTACTACACGAGTGTGCCATCCCCCGGTCGTCACCGACCTTTATCTGGGAGCTCTCAACACCAACCACCACAAAGTAATAAATTTGCAGCAACCACATAAGTTAAGTATCTAGGTACCATACCATGATACCACTTTTATCCAGAAGGAAATGGACATACCCTAAAGGGCGCGACCCTCATAACCTTGCCGCATCATTCCTATTTCGACCATTTCCGAGTTGTGAGGTCCTGATGAGGTCTCGTCCACAAAGCTATGCTTTTCACAAAAGCCATACTTTGATCAACAAATGATCAACAGCACTTAGTATGCCACGTTACCAAATTGGGAATGTATCACAAGTAACCATCAACTACATAACCTCTGAGCTGATACATCTCAGAGAAGGGTGTTAAGATAAAAGAATAAATTCTCCACCACCAAACAGAAATGTATCTGATAGAAACCAGCTTTACATCTCAAAGTGTAATGTCAGACACACATCCACACAAGTCTGTTCCGGTGCGAACGGAACTGAAGGCACTTCAAAGAAGCCCTTGCAATCCGGGTGTTCACAATCCCGATTGGACCCCTCATCACATATGGATATCTCTACACCAGCGCGCTCAGTGTAGAGACATTCGACAGGTAATCCTTTCGTGCTCGAAAATACCCGGTCTTCACCACCGGTCTTCAAATGCTATCCATTTCGTCGTATCGCTGTTCGGAATGGGTTATATGACATAAAGTCATCTCCGGACTAAACCGAATAATGAGCGCAAATTTTAAAACCATATGGATATATTGTGATCTTAGTTAAGGTATAATTTTTTTAATCCCTAAAACCTTTCCCTTTGAATGGTTTAAACAAATTTCATTTCAAATCTTTTAAACAAAAGATTCACCCTTTTAAAATTACTTTCAAATTGAAACAAAGTTTCACCAATATTTCACAAAGATTCATTCATGGCTTTCAAAACAATTCCATTTCAATTTTGAAACCCTTTCAACAAAAACTGGAAATCCATTCTTTATTTGAAAGCAATTATCATTTGAAAACAAAGTGTTTCGTTTTGGGAAAATCCGATTACATTTGCTCAATTTATTGCCCTTAAAGTATAAACTTGGGTAAAATTCAAATTCCCACAATAATACTTTTAAAATAGTTTAAAACCCACATAAATACATTATATAATTTGTATAACCTTTTTAAACCAAAGTTTCCAAACATATATTCATAGATTTCAATTTCGGAACTTGAATTCAAATTCAAATCAAACCATTTAAATTTCAAAACTTTAACCAGTTATTCAAAATAAATTTTATCTTCAAAACTCCTTTTCAAAAGTTTTTCATATTTAACCCAATTCCATTTCCAAACCATTTTGGATTCAAAATTCAACTTTAAAACCATTTCATTATTTTGGATAAAATAATATTAAATTCAAATGCCTGTGACTTAACTGAATCCTCATGAAATCCATATTTGTGTGTGTGTGGTGTAGTCTAGGGATATTACACACAACAACATATCACCACTATCATCAATTCAAGCACAATAATATCGTTAAGCGGTATAATACTATAATGCTTATCTTCATTCACAGATTCACAAATAAATATGTAAATTCATCACAGATAAATAAATCACAGTTCACATCTCAAACATATCACAGAACATCACACATCAGGTATAACAAACAATTCAAAGCATTCAATACAATTCAAACATCCATAAGTAAGATCAACTGATCAGCTGATTAAATTAAACCAGATTAATTACTAATCCGGGCTAATTAACATTAATTAATTACAAACCATTTTAATTAATTATTCTTTAATCATTTACTAAGTAACCTTTAATTATTAATTAATCAACCTTTAATTAATAAATTAATCAACCTTTAATTATTAAATTAGTAACCCTTAATAATTTAATTATCCTTTGATTAATTACCCTTAATTACATTAATTAATTAACCCTTAATTATTTATCATTTAATTAATTATCCTTAATTAATTACAATAAATGATTATCCTTAATTACTCATATTAATAAATCTCAAATTAATTTTAATCACTTGATTAATCAACCTCTAATCATTAATTAATTACTTTTAATTAAGTAATTATCTTTAAATAATTAATTACCTTTAATTACTTATCATTAATTAAACTTTACTTAATTAATCATCCTTTAATGTAATTACATGAAGTAATTATCTTTAATTACTCATCATTAATCACTTAACTCACGATTAATTAATCCTTAACTAATACTTAATCAACCTTTAATTAAATAATTATCATTAAATTTAAAATTAAAATAACCCATTTATTTCAATTACTTGCTTAATTATATTCAAGTTTATTTAATAAACCTTTAAATTAATTATCATTAACGCACGGATTTAACTAAAGACATTTAAGTAAATCAAAAATTGAAATCATTTCATTACCTAATTAACTATATAATTACCATATTCATTTTATTTAAAATAAACTTTTAAAAGAAAAGATACATATGTGCCTATTAAAAACATTTTTAAACTAAATAAATTTAAAGTAATTTATTTAAAACCTTTAATTAATCCAAAATTGAACACATATTGAATAAAATCATTAATTTAGCAAAATTTGTTAAAACTCGATTTAAACTTTTTAAAACTTGTTTAATTTTAAAATTTTACCATAGTTATACCCTGAACCTGAGTCAACCCGAAATAAACCCAAGTTCATCCCGAGAAACTCACGACCTTACTTTTCTTCGAGCCATCACCACAAATTCTCGAACACAACTTCAAGTTACCATTCTTCTTTCCAAACCTCACAACCACCTCTGATACAATCACTCAAGCGTGCACGTATACAGATCGTCGGATTCACTCCGACTAATCTCGCCTACTTCGACACGTCAACGACGACCTGCCCTAGCCTTCCGATCACCCAAAATCACCAATTTCGCCAAAACCCAAAATCGAGCTACACTGAATTCTACAGGCATGAAACCGATCAACTAAAACGCCAACCACCATCACCTCCGACCATCTGCAACTTCAACCTTTCGCTAAATGTTCGCTAGAGTTCCCTCTTCTATTTCCCCCACCTGCGATCCACACCAGTGCACCATCGCTGCCGTACGAACCATGGAAACATCAACGAACAAAACTACACCCCAAGCCCTAGTTCGACTTCGCCGATCCTCCGATCATTAGAAAATTTTCATACTATTTTTCCTGTGATCAGCGATACATCAGCGACCTCCAGGCCCAAACTCGACAAACATTACCACGCCGATCGATAGCAATCGGTGAAAACCAAGAACTGATCATCCTAGGATAACTCGACTTATACAAGCCTAAAAATCATGAAACCAATTCCAAAAATCATTATTTTCTAATACAAACTAGATTATGAAATCTAAAAACAAATTCATGATCATTGAATTTTTACTTATAATTGATTTCTACTGTAACTTATCATTTTTGAGATAATTACTAAATTTAAAAACTTGAATTTATTTTTAAAAATGAATTCACATTCATTCTATCACTTTTCATTCAGAGATCACATCCAGGAATAGATTTGAGGAGTAGTAATTGAGTTTGAATTTGTTTAAAACTTGTAAGTTTTTAAATAGAGGTTTATATACACCTGTATACAGACAAGTATACACCAAAATCTCAGGCATGCAATCACATTTTTTTCTACTCATACAACTACTTTCAAGTCATCATCATCATAGGCATACAAAATCAAGCAACAACATATAAATATATTGTGGGTTGAAAGTTTGCTCACCTGTGATTTGAAAGCAGAGAACAAAACCTGGAATTGTTGAAAACTGGAGGATGATTTTGATCTGCCACTTGATTGTTGATTTGAAAATTAATTTGCTTAGTTGATCTTTGCTTTGAATCTATAGCTTTAGGTTTAAATTGTTTGTTATTCTGGGTTGATATATAGCCTTCTTTGATTTAAATAAAATGAATTTTGAAAAATTGGAATTTGAATTTTGATCTGAGCTTTGAATTGTTGAGATGAATTTGAAGAAACTGAAGTATATTGATTTGATCTTGAATCTTTAACTTGCTTTGATTTTGATTCTTGTTTGGATTTCCTGAAGCTTTAAACTTAGGTTTTAGTTTGAGATGCTTCGAATTTTTCTTTTTTGATTTTTGTTTTTTGGTTTTACTTTGCTTTTTAGTTTTGTTTTTCAAATTTGTGTTTTGATTTTGTGAAAGAAAATGAGAAAGAGATTAGAGTGTGTAGGAATGTAATTCTTTTATTTAACAATTTTCTTTAAAATAAATATAGGTGACACTTGTTTAATTATGATAAAACTAAGTAAACACTTGTTAAATTCCTTGTTATATGTTTTACACTTGTTTAAACGCTTATCAAAATGTTTACACATGTAAATTTTATTGTTAAAATGCTTACACATGTCTTTTACATGTATTTATGTTTAAATATAATTTTTATATCTTATTTTAAATTTAAATAAATCCATTTCCTTTTACATACATATTTATAACTTTAAAGAGTATGATTTAAGAACTAATTATACATAAATAAATAAACACACAGATGTATATTATAAAGTATAGAATTTAGCTTTAAACAACTTTTGAAAATTTGAATTAAAAATATAACTTCTAAATCAATATACATATATATACATTATAATTTTTAGAAAACAAACTTTTACTAATTTAAAATGTAAAGTTTTAAACCCAATTTATTTTCGATACATTTATATTTGAATTTCAAACCAAAATTCTTTCTACAATATATATATATAAACAAACACATTTCTTATTAAACTCTGGGAAAAAATTAAAATTAATTCACAATTTAGTTCAAAAATTAAATTAACTACCAATTTAAATTTGATTTAAAACCAGGATCGTTACAGATTCCCCCTTTAATAAAATTTTGTCCCTGAAATTTGCAAGACAGGGAGACAGCCGAAGAATAGATGGAGAATGTTTTACCAGATCAAACTGAATATCTATTCTGCACTTGGCTTACCAAATCAGAATATCATTAATAAATACGAGAATGAACTCATTCAATACTACAGAAGATACTCAGGTCATCAAATCTACAAGATATGCCGGGGCATTGATTAGTTCGAAGGATAACTAATCATTCGTAGAATGTATCGGGACCCAAAAGAATAGACAGATATATGGATACAATCCAACACATTTTTTATATTTTGTTAATTAATTTATTCCAATTAAAATTCCAAATTCATTAAAGTTAAAAATAGATTGATAGAATGATGAAGAGAATTACGAATTAGGAATTTACCAATAAAGATTCGCAAGGCCACTGTTGCACCAAATGTTCTCCTTATAGCTGCCAGGAAACCATTAAAGAATTGAAATTGGATGACGATCAAAGAAATTGAGGGAAAAAGTTGTTCCTTGTTGTTGTAGGGTATCGACCATTTGTAGTGGTACTCTCCTGTCCCCTACCTCGTTCTCTTCTTGCACTCATACTCACTATCAGTGGATAGTAAGAGAATTTACTAAGGCGTTCGGACGGATATCTTAGGTATATACTCATTCTAGGGCTACCCTATCTCTAATGAATCACCAAATGTGTTATACTCCTGAGCTAAAGTTCTTACTTAACCTTCAGCTTTGATACCACTTGAGACGACCCTGACTCGACCTTCGAAAATCGGCACCAAATACATCACTCGTATTCGAATGCCGCAGATTCAAACGTCGAATCCGCTTCGCCGGAGCTTATAACACATTAAGTACAAAAACACAGTGGAATAAAAATGAATAACTTTTATTGATGCACAATAGATACAACATCTAATACAAATAAGATATCAATATTTATCATAGATACAAGACAACGACGGAAAGATAATAGCAATAGCATAAGAGATAATAACATCTTCAATGCCAAGCTCCAAAGATCTCCAATCCAATAAGCTCGAACTACCATCAAGTTGTATTATAGCAAGGTCAGTACGGAATGTTGAAGTGAAACAAACTTTATCGCCAAATCCAAAGGCTACAAAGAATTCCAAACAGAAAGCTAAAGGCTACCTAAACTATATCTACTAGCTGATTATTTGAAAATATGAATCTAGGCAGCTCGTATGAAAAATTGTGGGCACCCAGAATTTAGGAAGGGAACAATAAACTACAGGCGAGTCATGAGACTGGTGTGAGCAAACAAAAACAGTTTTATTTGAAATAAAACAAACAATAAGAAATTAATAGAAATTCGCTATGCTTTTTGAAAAATGAAACTACCATAAGGCCTCCCCGCCACACACAATGTGAACGCACAATTGGAGGAGATTTCTCCTTATGATAGTCATACATGCTTGATACGCAAAAACCTTTTGATATTATTATTAGTGCATAGTGCAGAAAAACATTTCGAAAGTATAATATTAATCTTAGCTAGCATACACATTTCGTAGTATGCCTACTGTAGCTACCATGTTCAATAGCAGGTTACCACCACATTCCTTGGCAGGTTATACAACTATACCCGTACAGTGCACGTATTGTTTCTTTGGATTTCTAACAAATGGCCAGGCTAAGGGACTTCCTATGCCACAAGGGTACGCCTCTGGAGGGACTCCCCGAGAATGTAACCAACTGTCTGCCAACACAAGGCCGGCTTACCTCTGTAACTAGGTAACTACTACACGAGTATGCCGTCCTCCGGTCATCACCGACCTTTATCCGAGAGCTCTCAACACCAACAACCACAACGTAATAAATTTGCACCAACCACATAAGTTAAGTATATGGGCTTCATACCATGATACCACTTCTATCCAGAAGGAAATGGACATACCCTAAAGGGCGGGACCTTCATAACCTTGTCGCATCATTCCTGTTTCGACCATTTTCGAGTTGTGAGGTCCTGATGAGGTATCATTCACAAAGCTACAGTTTTCACAAAAGTCATGCTTTGATCAACAAATGATCAACAACAATTAGCATGCCATATTACCAAATTGGGAATGTATCACTAGTAACCATCAACTACATTACCTCTGAGTCGTACGTCTCAGAGAAGAGTGTTAAGCTAAGAGAATAAATTCTCTGCCACCAAACAGAAATGTAGTTGATAGAAACCTGCTTTACATCTCAAAGTTTAATGTTAGACACACATCCATGCAAGTCCATTCTGGGTTCGAATGGAACCGAAGGCACTTCAAAGATGCCCTTGCAATCCGGTATTCACAATCCCGATCGGACTCCCCATCACATATGGAGATCTCTAAGCCGGCGCGACTCAGTGCAGAGACATTTGATAGGTAATCCTTTCGTTCTTGAAAATACTCGGTCTTCACCACCGATCTTCAAATGCTATCCATTTTATTGTATCACCATTCGGAATGGGTTATATGACATAAAGTCCTCTCCCGGCTAACCGAATAATGAGCACAAATTTTAAAACCATACGGATATATTGGGATCTTAGTCAAGTCACAATTTTTTTAACCCCCAAAACCTTTCCCTTTGAATGGTCTAAACCAATTTCATTTCAAATCTTTTAAACAAAAGATTCACCCTTTTAAATTACTTTCAAATTGAAACAAAGTTTCACATATTTCACAAAGATTCATTCATAGCTTCCAAAACAATTCCATTTCAAATTTGAAACCCTTTCAACAAAAACTGGAAATCCTTTCTTTATTTGAAAGCCATTATCATTTGAAAACAAAGAGTTTTCTTTTTGGGAAAATCCGATTACATTTGCTCAAGTTATCGCCCTTAAAGTATAAACTTGGGTTAAATTCAAATTCCCAAAATAATACTTTAAAAATGGTTTAAAACCCATATAAATGCATTATATAATTTGTATAATCTTTTTAAACCATAGTTTCCAAACATAAATTCATTGAATTCAATTTCAAATCTTGAATTAAAATTCAAATCAAACCATTTAAATTTCAAAACTTTAACAAGTTATTTAAAATAAATTTTATCGTCAAAACTCCTTAGTTTTTCAATTTAACCCAATTCCATTTCCAAACCATTTTGGATTCAAAATTCAACTTTAAAACCATTTCATTATTTTGGATAAAATAATATTAAATTCAAATATCTGTGACTTAACCGAATCCTCATGAAATCCATATTTGTATGTATGCAGTGTGGTCTAGGGGATTTAACATAACAACAACATATCACAACCATCATCGATTCAAGCACAATAATATCGATAAGTGGTATAATCCTATAATGCTTATCTTCATTCATAGATTCACAGATAAATATGTAAATTCATCACAGATAAATAAATCACAGTTTACAGCTCAAACATATCATAGAACATCACACATCGGGTATAACAAACAATTCAAAGCATTCAATACAATTCAAACATCCACGGGTCAGATCAACTGATCACCTGATTAAATTAAACTTGATTAATTACTTATGAATAAATTACTAATCCTAGTTAACTAACATTAATTAATTACAAACAATTTTAATTAATTATTCTTTAATCATTTACTAATTAACCTTTAATTATTAATTAATCAACCTTAATTAGTAAATTAATTAACCTTTAATTATTAAATTGGTAATCCTTAATTATTTAATTATCCTTTGATTAATTATTCTTAATTTCATTAATTAATTTACCCTTAATTAATTATCATTTAATTAATTATCCTTAATTAATTATAATAAGTGATTGTCCTTAGTTACTCGTATTAATAAATCTTAAATTAATTTTAATCACTTGATTAATCAACCTCTAATCATTAAGTAATTACTTTTAATTAAGTAATTATCTTTAAGTAATTGATTAACTTTAATTACTTATCATTAATTAAACTTTACTTAATTAATCATCCTTTAATGTAAATACATAAAGTAATTATCTTTAATTACTCATCATTAAACACTTAACTCGCGATTAATTAATCCTTAAGTAACTCTTAATTAACCTTTAATTAAATAATTATCATTGAATTTCAAATTAAAATAACCTATTTATTTCAATTAATTGCTTAATTATATTCAAGTTTATTTAATAAACCTTTAAAATTAATTATCATTAACACATGGATTTAACTAAAGACATTTAAGTAAATCAAAAATTGAAATCATTTCATTTCCCTAATTAACTACATAATTACCATATTCATTTTATTTAAATTAAACTTTTAAAAGAAAAGATACAATATGTACCTATTAAAAACATTTTTAAACTAAATAAATTTAAGTAGTTTATTTAAAACCTTTAATTAATCCAAAATTAAACACATATTGTATAAAATCATTAATTTAACAAAATTGGTCAAAACTCGATTTAAACTTTTTAAAACTTGTTTAATTTTAAAATTTTACCATGGTATACCCTGAACCCGAGTCAAACCCGAAATAAACCCGAGTTCATCCCGAGAAACTCATGACCTTACTTTTCTTTGAGCCATAACCATAAATTCTCGAACACAACTTCGAGTTACCATTCTTCTTCCCAAACTTCACAACCACCTCTGATACAATCACTCACGCGTGCACATGTACAGATCGTCGGAGTCACTCTGACTAACCTCGCCTACTCCGACACGTCAGCAACGACCTGCCTTAGCCTTTCGATCACCCAGAATCACCAATTTCGCCAAAACCCAAAATCGAGCAACATTGAATTCTACCAGCATGAACCCGATCAACTAAAACGCCAACCACCATCACCTTCGACCATCTGCAACTTCGCCCTTTCGCCCAAATGTTCCCCAGAGTTCCCTCTTCTATTTCCCCCACCTGCGATCCACACCAGTGCACCATTGCTGCCGTACGAACCTTGGAAAAATCAACGACCAAAACTGCACCCCAAGCCCTAGTTCGACTTTGCCGAGCTCCTCCGATCAATAGAAAAACTTCCTACTAATGTTTCTGTGATCAGTGATATACCAGCCACCTCCAGGCCCAAACTCGGCAAACATTACCACGCCGATCGATTGCAATCGATGAAAACCTAGAATCTGATCATCTTAAGATAACTCGACTTATACAAGCCTAAAAATCATGAAACCAATTCCAAAAATCATTATTTTCTAATACGAACAAGATTATGAAATCTAAACACAAATTCATGACCACTGAATTCTTACTTATAATTAATTTCTACTGCAACTTATCATTTTTTAGATAATTACTAAATTTAAACACTTGAATTTATTTCTAAAATTGAATTCACATTCATTCAATCACTTTTCATTCAGAGATCACATCGAGGAATAGATTTGAGGAGTAGGAATTGAGTTTGAGTTTGTTTAAAACCTGTAAATTTTTAAACAGAGGTTTATAGACACATGTATACAGACATGTATACACCAAAATCTCAGGCATGCAATCACATTTTTTTTTGCTCATACAACTATTTTCAAGTCATCATCATCACAGGCATACAAAATCAAGCAATAACACATAAATATATTGAGGGTTGAAAGTTCACTCACCTGTGATTTGAAAGCAGAGAACAAAACCTGGAATTGTTGAAAACTAGAGGATGATTTTGATCTGCCACTTAATTGTTGATTTGAAAATTAATCTTCTTAGTTGATCTTCGCTTTGAATCTACAGCTTTAGGTTTAAATTGTTTGTTATTCTGGGTTGATCTGTAGCCTGCTTTGATTCAGATGAATTGAATTTTGAAAAACTGGAATTTGAATTTTGATCTGAGCTTTGAATTGTTGAGATGAATCTGAAGCTTGAAACTGAAGTACATTGATTTGATCTTGAATCTTTAACTTGCTTTGATTTTGATTCTTGTTTGGATTGCCTGATGCTTTAAACTCAAGTTTTAGTTTGAGATGCTTTGAATTTTTCTTTTCTGATTTTTGTTTGTGGCCCTTCCTTTGCTTTTGAGTTTTGATTTTCAAATTTGTGTTTTGATTTTGTGAAAGAAAATGAGAAAGAGATTAGAGAGATACATATACTTTTATTTAATAATTTTCTTTAAAATAAAATATAGGTGACACTTGTTTAATTATGATAAAACTAAGTAAACACTTGTTAAATTCCTTGTTATATGTTTTACACTTGTTTAAACGCTTATCAAAATGTTTACATATGTAAATTTTATTGTTAAAATGCTTACACATGTCTTTTACATGTATTTATGTTTAAATATAATTTTTATATCTTATTTTAAATTTAAATAAATCCATTTCCTTTTACATACATATTTATAACTTTAAAGAGTATGATTTAAGAACTAATTATACATAAATAAATAAACACATAGATGTATATTATAAAGTATAGAATTTAGCTTTAAACAACTTTTGAAAATTTGAATTAAAAATATAACTTCCAAATCAATATACATATATATACATTATAATTTTTAGAAAACAAACTTTTACTAATTTAAAATGTAAAGTTTTAAATCCAATTTATTTTCAATACATTTATATTTGTATTTCAAACCAAAATTCTTTGTACAATATATGTATATAAACAAACATATTTCTTATTAAATTTTGGAAAAAAATGTAAATTAATTCACAATTTAATTCAAAAAGTAAATTAACTACCAATTTAAATTTGATTTAAAACCGGGATCGTTACACTGAGCCTAATTATGAAATTAATGTTTGAATTGGACTAGTTAAAGATAATTGTTGTAACGACCTGGATCTTTCAACTTTTTAAAATAAGAATTTAAAGAAGATTTTAAAATTAAATTATTTTTGAAAATTAAATTTTTGACAATGAAAACTGGATATTTGATATGTCTCCGTTTAAATAAGACTAATAAAATTTGTTTCATATCAAAATTCATCCGAAACACAGTCAGCACAAAGTTTTCCGAGCGAACTATCAAATTTTGAAGTATGAAATTTTTTACACAGGAAATGTTCTAAAATTTTTTTGATAAAAATATCAGAGTTCGTACCGTCCAATTCCGACCTCTATAGCTCCATTTATCAAGAATTGCCGTTGTCGTTCGATTTCGTAGTGGTAACAACGGCAGCAGACGAGATTTTGCTACGAATGTCATAACACAGATTTAATTGTATCATTGGAATCGCCTCGTCGCGCTGATCACCATGATATATTCGTTTTCGTGTTTTGACTTCCGTGGCAGAACGCTGTATGGTTGAGATATGGGTCCGTGACCGCGTTGGAGTCATAATTTCAAGCGTTCCATTCATTCTTTTCAGTACACATCCATTCTTTTCAATCGCATGGCTTGCGTGCGCTGTAATGCAGTATTAAATGACAATCTCTCTTCTTTATAAATTTAAGTGTTGCCTTCTACTGGTTACTCAAGAAGAAAGAAAAATGAGAGGTGAGTTCATTTTTCGTTTTCATTCCTTTATAGCTCTTCTTCATGCTTGAGTGGAAATTCGTGTCTTCCCTTCTTTTTCTCGAAGGGCAGTTGAACCCATCCCACGCTACAATGATTTCAATTTAAATTGTGCTGCGCTCTAAAGTTATTTTTTTTTTTTTTTTTTTTTTAAAACCAGGAGAACCTGAGGAGGGTATGATAAAGCCGTCCGCTGATCCAAGCCCTCGTAACCCCAAGTAAATTTATGTAGGATAGGTAAACGCATGGTAGGATTCGAACTTGGGGTCTTTCTACCAGAACCCAAGCCTCCTTTTTACTGCGCCCCACCTGCGGACTTAAAGTTATTTTGTTACTATAACATCTTTCTACCCTTTTTATAAAACCTTCTAATTATATATACGTGATAAAATTATATGTTGCAACTTCCAGCTTTTTTTAATTTAGCTTTTTAAAATGTACTTTTTAGCTACAACAGAACTTTTTTTGATTAGGAAGGTTTTGTCATACACCTTCCTATACGTTTCCAAATGCAATTCCAATTTCACACTTCTTTCCAAAAGTAAGTTTCATGAATCACCATTATAATTTTTTCAGGAAAATTTGCAGTTTTTTGTTTGAACTCACGCCTTCACACCAGCCTCACCTCACCGCTGTCCCACCGCTAATCCAAGCCACAAACCACCCCACGCCTCCCCTACTACAAACCGGAGACCGACACCTCAACCCGACCCGTAGCAGCCGCAGCAACCACCCAAGCACCGAACGACCTCCGCGCCACCTCCTCCTTCGGCCCACTCGCCTGATTTATAGCCAAACCATGCCTGTCCCTTGACCGAACTAGGAACCCCCTCCTCTGTATGTTTTGGTGAACAACACACACATATATATGAGAGTGTGTGTGTGTGTGTGTGTATATATATATATATATATATATATATATATATATATATATATATATATATATGTTGCAGTTCATATTGGTGCACTCTGTGCATGTGTGGGTGTCTGTTCGTACAAGTGCGTATATAGGACTGTATATACATGGCTCAAGCTCATATATGAGCATCTATTTGAGATAGTATGACTCGCGCCATAAATTGCTTGAACATATGCCATATCATAGCTTGTAGTCTGTGCTATGAAATTTTATATAGGTTGCATATGTTCAGAGTCTCATATATTTATGCTGTGGACCGAGAAGTGTATATATATATATGCTACATATTTATGTTAGTAGAAAAGTTGTGTCAGACTAATTGCGTATATGTAGCATGTATATAAAGTTCGGCAGACAAATTTATGTGTAAAAAGTGTGTGTGTATCGAATATGTATACATTTGTTCCATCGAATTCTCGTGCTAAATCAGCTTTTGTGCTCGTCGCAGCTTTTTGACTTGTTGCGTCTGATTCCGTGTCCATCACATCGTTCTTCGTTGTAGTTGTTTCCATCGTTCTCTAACCACGAAATGTGAGTAATCACTCACGATTAGTGTTCTTATGCTTAATAGATTAATTTCCATATGAAATGACAACTTAGATATATCGTTAGACTGAAATGGTTAGATACTTAACTAGTAAATATGAGATGTTGATATTTTGCTCACTTATGTACATTGGCACCATAACGTGTTGACTGACTATTATGTAAAAAAGTTGTTTTTGACCATATGTACTTGTAATCGATATGTTATATTATTCCAGGGTATTATTCTCACTCTGCAAGTTCCCTCAGTTTAGGAATCACTACGGGTTGAAATGATAAATACCCAAATTAAATGACTTGGCCTAGTATAGAAAATTAAATAATAAAGACCGACTGGTCAATTAAAATTTATTTTGGATATTTAATACTTAAATTTGAAAGTAAGGAATGATTTGGGAATTTAATGTGAAATTTATAATTTAAATTATACGCTGAAATTTTATATTTAATTTTGAAATCAGTAAAGCTAATTTAGATTTTGAAATAAAAGATTTATCAAACTATCTAAAATCAGGAAACTAATTAATAATGGTTATGTTAAGTGTTAACGATTTTAAAACTCGTTAAGTTGATTTTTGGAATTTAATGAAATGTTAATATTACTTATGTAATTAAGCTTTAAATGGAAATTTAATTTAATTTTAATTCGATATGATTGAATTAAAATATAATAATAGGATTTTAAAGTAAATATTTGAAAGAAAAAGAATCTTTAATTGATTATGTTAAAACATAAAAATAGAATGATTAAATTGTTTGACTTTAAAATTGAGTAGTAGTGTTTAAATTAATTTCTGAAGTTAAATTAAATTAAATATCTAATTATTTAACTTTTGTACTTAACACTTAATCAACTCAATTAATTTGAAAAGTTATTAAATTTGAATAATTTAGTAAAAATGAAACATTTATTTAAAGCATATATCTTTTGATTTTAAATCCAAATTTTCGAAGTCAAATGATGAGATGTTGTTTGAAAATAAACACATTTTAATTTAATAAAATATCCAATCGGTGTTAAAATGACGTTGGTTATTAAAGAGACCGGAGCTGGATATGGACATCTCTCAGTCGATACTGAAACCACTTTAATAATTATGTAGTGATGATCCAGAATGTTGTGTTGGATTTGGCGTACATTGTCGGATTTGAAGAAAGAGAACGATAATGGATAGACATCGGCATTTGTGTCAATCTGAAATGACTAAAATAGGATGGCTTGATAGGGCCAAGGGGGCTAGCTACCCCAAGCGGACATACTTCTTCATTTAAACGCACTATCTTGATTGTTATTGGTGATCGACCTCCGATTATGCAAGTGTTGGACACGGTGGGCGTTCATAGCTATGATGCATCACCACCAGTCCTACGACCCAATCTAGTAGTATCTTACCTTGGACATTGCCTCACGTGTCTTGTCATACTTTTATCCCTATACGAGACCACTACGACTTTGATTTAATATTGTCGTATCATGGCACATCCCTATCCATCGACGGTTTACTGGTGTTTTATGTGCAAATTGTATGACAATACTTAAAAACGTATTAAGGGGGATCAATGTAAAGTCTTAAAGCTATTTTGATATTTTATATTACTGATAGACACTACATATACAGCGTATCCTATTGTATACATAAATAGTTTGACAAATCCTTAAGAGATGGAAAATCTCGTAACATCTCTTAAGTTACTTGTACATTTTACTTGAGTAAGACTGCTTACATGAGAACTTCTAGTCCTGATTCGAGTGTATTGTTTACTTTATGCTCGGGTTAGCCTGAGTATTGCAGTTGTAAGAAGTGCTTATTTTGGGAGCCAAAGACTTGGTTGAAGACTCCACGATATCCAGTATTGGTCATCTATTTCATTTTGGGCATGTATCAGTAAACTTCTATGCATCTCTAGTATTGTATAATTGAAGTCTAAAACTTTGATGTATTTGGTGTAGTAGCTTTATGAACTACTATGTATATTATTTATTTCCACTGCGAGATTTGGTACTTTTCTATGTGTGATTCTATATCTGATTCTACATTTGTTATTCGGTATTGTGGCCGACTACGTAGTGATAATCGTAGAGCTTATGATTGAACCTGAATGAGATTTGAGCTAAGAATGGGTTGGAAGTATAAGAGGCTGGTGTAGTTCAAGTTTGGGTCGCCCTACACATGGTTCGGTATGTTAGATGTTGTTCGGCATGACTATAATGCATAAGAATACAAGGTGTATCGACGTTATAACGTAAGTGGGGAGGACCGGCCAAGAGTGGCTCAGCCAATGTCATCTGGTCAAAAGTCATTCGGCTACTCATCACTTAGTTTGGAAGAAAATCTCAGCACTCTTCTTAAGTGAGTAGTTCATCGCTCGACTAGGCTAGACAAGAAAATGTGGTTAGGCCAGGAAGAGTGTGGAAACAGTCGCTCGGTGTGGACGAGATTGAGCTTGGTGGTTCGGCTGATCATGTTCAGCCTTGGTTGTTCGGCAGACTACGGTTCGGCCTAGATGGGTTAACAGTTCTCGCTCGGCCGAGGAAGGAAAGGCACGATGGATCGACCTGGATGGTTAGGGTCGGCCTTGCTGGGTCGGCCTAAGTGGTCCGGTCAAGACAACAAAGAAGAGGTGGCCTTTCACGAGCGATGCAGCGCGAATGGATCAGACTGAGTGGTTCGGCTTTCACCGTTCGGTATGCCTGGCTCGGTGCACAGAAGTTGCCTATTGTGGGTCGAAGTACCCTATTCTTGGGCCTGCGCATGGAGTCCTGCCTATTTTGGTCTATAAATAGAGAGACACGGGTACAGTTGAAGGGACATTTTTTCAAAGACTCCATGGAGACTTTGTCGTTTTATATACTCATTTCTTTGCTGTCAAATTTGTACTTGAGTTTTTTATTTACGGATTGTATCAATATTCAAGTCATTGAAGAAGCAATAAAGATTTCACTCAATGTGGACGTAGGCAGTTACGCCGAACCACTATAATTCTGGTGTTCTTGTTTTTACCATTCTTATTGCATTTTACTGCGATATTCATCTGTTTTAATTTATTTTCTTCATTAATTTTTCTAAAAAAATCTATTCTTGGATGTTAGTGACCAATTTTGGTTCTAAAATTTTGACGCTTTCACTGAGATCTGCATTCTCAGGCTGTTAGGATCTACTTTGTCGCTACTGGATTGAAGAGATCCCCCGAAGAAGATCGAAGTTCATTCTCAAGAGTTCATAGATTCTAATCAGAGTCTACAATAGGAAGACCGCATGCCAGATCAGCATCCCACAATGCGAATGCAACGAGACTGCTAACATCCAACAAGTAGGACCTAGCAATCAACAAGCTAACCCAGCTGCAGAGATCGCCATCGTCCAAAACCAAACAGAAGTTGTCATCGGGACAGAGTTTAATGAATTGATGAGAGAACTTGTGGAAAGCAGGAGACAACTTAACGAGCAGATTCAAGCTAACGCTAATCTCATGACCCAGCTTACTCAGCAGCAGCATCAGAATGCTGAATGAAGCCCTGCTACCTACTCATCATCTGACAGCTCCGCTTCATCTGATGATCATCACAGGCGTAGATGCCGTAGAATTGAAACAGCAAAAACAGGTGCAGCAGATCAATCCACCGAGAATGGTCCAGGTCTCCTACCTCGAGCCGTGGCCCCTCACTTGCATCTGGGAAATCGCACTCAAGTTGGAATGGGAAACTTAGGATCTAGAGCACAAGCGAAATTAGGCCGACTGACTCACTAGGGTCGTGGCGAAGCAGGTCCCTAGGACACGCATTTAGGAGACCACCAACCGAGGAGGCACTAAACAGAACGGTCACGTAAGACGGAGTCCAACTTACCACCTCCCATCCATACCCCGAATTTATCAGCTATGGTAAGACAGCTAATGAGAGAAAATCAGGGCTTAACTAACGACGATTGAGGTACAGGTAGGAGTCATACTCCATTCATAGATGAGATCCTACGAGCTAGGTACCCCCGAAATTTCAGCATGCCGACTATTCTGGTCTATGAGAGGAAAACTGATCCTCGACGGCATGTAATGAGATACGAGTGGACGATGGACTCAGCCAGGGAAAATGATGCAACCAAATGTAGATGTTTATCTATAATCCTATTCGGAATCGCCACCATGTGGTTCACCAGACTTCCCCCTCAATCGATCTTCAGGTTTGATGAGTTAGCAATGAAATTTGTGGAGCATTTCAGAATCCATACCACTCGCCCATAGGACGTGATGTCATTATCCAGTGTAATTCAGGATCTAGGGGAGTCCTTAAAGGAATATTTGCAAAGATTTCATGTTGCTGCAGCAACCCAAATGACCATGCTATTCTTATGGCCGTGATGTGAGGAGTAGATGCAGACTCTGAGTTTGGTGATTGGCTGGCAGAAAACCTCCGGCTACCTGGAACGTTTTTATTAAAAGGCACACTAGTTCATGAGAAGGGAGGAAGCCAGGTGGACGAGGCGAGGCAGTGCGCCAGGGCCTAGCAAGGAGACGGTGCAAAGCAACATTGTGATAAAACAGGCTGGCGACACCTTTGGAAAAGTCCAGGTCAATGTTCAAAACTAGCCCAAGCAGTCTAAAGAATCTGAAGGAGAAAACTCCAGAAGGAAGAGGGAAGCAAGAAAATGGAAAATGCGGATCCCAACCTATAACGAATACACTCCTCTGAACACATCCCTGAAAAATATTTATTTATCAACCTGTAATACATTCCAATAATGGAAACAACGCCCAAAGGAATCCACTGAGGAGAAAAAACAGACTGGGAAGTACTACCGGTTTCACGAGACCTATGGACGCAACACTGAGGAATGTAGACACCACCATGATGTTATAGAAAAACTGATTCAGCAAAAGAAGTCATAGGAGTTTGTTAAGGATCCGTAGGAAGGTGGATAGGGAACGTCCGACCCTGGTCGCGGGCAGGCTCCACGTCACCCTGAGGAACCTACTTGGACCGTAGGTAGACTGATCATAAGCACGATAGTCAGTGGGCCTCATCTAGCAAACAAGTGTTGGCAAGAAATGGAACGCTATGCTTCCTTGAAACATGCAGATTTCAAATGCTGCTCAAACTCGGAAGATGGGACTCCACCGAAACAGCAGCAACTGATGACAGATGATATAGTATTCAGGAGCAGGGATGCCAACCGGGTGAAGGCACCCACTATCCACCCGATGGTCATTTCGACCACGATTAGGCCAGCATTTGTGAGAAGGATACGGATTGATTGCGGGCGTTTTGTGAATATTATTTTCAAAAAAGCGTACGACCAAATGAAGATGGAGGCGAAAGATCTAAAACCATCTAAAGCATATATTCATGGCTTTAATGGAACGGCTACTGATGTAGTGGGTTTTTTCGAATTACCAGTTGAGTTAGGAGAAGGTGAACATAGGAGGGTACAGATCCTACCGTTCAGTGTTTGGGTGTTGATCCCCCGTATCATGTTTTTGGGCCCACCGACCCTAGCGGAGTTTAGGGTGGCTTTGGCCCCGTGGCGTTTGGCTTTGAAGTTTCCAATGGATAGAGGAGTTGGTGTAGTGCATGGCGATCAAGAGACTGGTCGTGCATGTTATGTGGCTAAACGAAGAGAGGCCCAGTGAAGAGAAAAGGGAAATGTTGCGGACGACTCTGTCCGCATCCACGTTGCTCAAAACTGACAAGTAATGCTCAAGCCTTGGCTCGAGCGACAGAGTCGAATCTACAGAGACATAGATCTGAGAGACGATGATGAAGAACCTAAAGAGTCTAAAGCAGCATCGGCTGAATTGACAATTGACATTCCAGTCAGCCATGACGACCTATCACGGGTGCTGAAGATTGTATCATAACTCATCCCCTCGATGACTGAGGATCTTACCGATTTCCTCCGAGCGAATCTAGATGTTTTCGCTTGAACATATTTTGATATGTGCAGGATTTCTCCCGCCATAGCGAGTAATATGTTGAACATAGACCCAAAATACATGCCAGTGAAGCAAAAAGGGAGAGGTATGGACCCGGAGAGGTCCGCTACTCTCAGAAAGGAAGTGAAAAAACTCAAAATCAATGGGTTTGTTCGCGATGCCCTCTAACCAGAATAGATCTCTAACCCTATACTAATGAGAAGAGCAAATGGGAAATAAAAGACCTGTGTTGAATATTCAGACCTGAACAAGGCATGCCCTAAGGATAGTTTCCCTTCACCCAGAATTGACCAACTGGTCGACTCAATAGCAGGACACAAGTTATTGTCACTACACCACAAAAGGCTTTTAACAGCGTTTGATAAACGCTGTAATATGATACAACAGCGTTATTTCAAACGCTGTATAACGACATGCTGTCGTATATACATAACTTACAACAGCTTTTCTATAAACGCTGTTGAAACATCTCTGTGACAGCGTTTATTACGAGCTGTCAATAATGTTTTCAACAGCGTTTATAACGTGCTGTATTATGTTTTCTAAACGCTATTATTGAATCATCAACAATTTCGACAGCATGTTAAAAACGCTGTTATTGAATCATCAACTATTTCGACAGCATGTAAAAAACGCTGTTATTGACAATTTCAAGATAATTACAGCACGAATTAAACGCTGTTGTTTCTTCATTGACAGCATTAATCAAACGCTGTCTTCTATTTATATAACAGCTTTAATATTCCACTCTATTTTTTAATATTTCAGAATTATATTTTGAGTATATTGAAGCAACTAGCATATATAACATGTTCTAATAACTATTAATTAGATACATAAACGTTTACATGATATATACGTTCAGTATATTACAATTACAAATATATACATTCAGTATATTACAATTACATGATATATACGTAAACTGCTAACAACTCCTTGCGGCAAATCAATAAAAAAGACTGCAATTGCAACTGCTAACAACTGCTACTACCATACAACCCCTCTGCCATATTTTCCCATCACTGCAATAACAAGTTCCATCACAACTATCCACCTGAAACACTTAAATCATTCACCAACCATCCATCATTTACCTCTGCTTTCAGCCACAGTTCAACTACAGACCACCGTTTAACCACATATAAACAGTCTCAACTCTACTTATCAACCTCAGGCCACTGCCAATAACCCTTGTTGTCACTTAACCACTGCAAATATTTACATCATCATCTTGCTTATAATTCACTTCTGGTATTCATTTCACTGCCATCAACTTCTGTGTTTCAATTCACTGTTGCTCCATATTTACATATCTCCTCCTCGCCACGAATCACCACTTCAAATATACCCTCCCTTCAAATATTCCCATACTTCAGATAATAACAGTGCTCCATATATGTGTTTCATTTCAGATACCCCCCTCACTTCCAAACACTGCTGCCTCACAACTTCTCCAACATCAAATACATCATCAACATCCTTTGCCTTCACCATTACAACTGCACCTCCATCATAACATCTACTCCCACTGCCATAATCACTGATTTACCCCAAACTGATACTACCACCATCACTTATACTGCTATAATCACTGATACATCACGAACTCTCAACATCTCATATCTTCTCCTCTAACACAGTGCCAACCCACATCATCATCCAAACCAACATTACCTTTGTGCATGCATGCATCTCATTACCTCTGACATCAACAACAACATCACCACAACCATTCATAAACATCACTTCATATATATCACTACAACTATTTCCATATCACAACTACACAAAACAATTTCATGAACACTTACTGTCTTTGCTTCTTACAAACACCCCCTTACATCCATTACTTCACCACTATCCACATTGCTTTATTGCCTGAACTAACTTCTGCACTGTTACATTCCCTTCCCCTATCATCAACTGTTCCATCACCCTGCATCAACACTAGTCACATAGCCAACTTCGACTGCCAACAGTACATCCCCTCTGCACTTTCACAATTCATCTACAAACACACTTCACTGCTGCAAAACTTCATACACCCATCACCATCCCAGTTCAACTCCACTCTTGCCACACATCACCAAATAAGCGTATACTGTCCTTTATCATAACCTCCCAGATTATGCCAGTGCAAGGAAAAGACCACAACTGCTATAGAAAATGAAAACTAGAGTTAATAGCATAGAGTATTTCTGTTTATAACAAAATATTAAAATATAAATCATATTTTACCATATGTAAGTTTGACTAAAAATTTAAGTACTTTTTTATATTTATGGAACAAAGTAAAGAGAGAAAGAGGGGAAAACCAAACGTCAAACTCAACCAAAGGGTATGTGGATAAGAACCTGTTATAGATATCCTAAAAAGTAGTTCATCTCATCACGAATCCATCTGTTATGGAATGATACGTCCAAGTAAAACCTGGGCATTAAAACAACAAAAATTTGAGCCATTAAAGCAACATCTACAATTTTTAACATCTATTAAGATTATAAGAATCAAAAACTTGTTTATCCAATTACCTCAAAAGAATGTTTAAGCAACAAAAATTTGATGTTCTGATCCTGTTTATGAAATAGTGCAACATATATAGAACCTTGAGTTGACATGATTATAAACTGATATTGCAGCAACAAAAAAATACAGACAATATTTAACTAACTAAAGCACTTCAAGAAGGGAAATGTCATGAGAATGGAAATAATGGCCTTGTGTTCTTGGACTTGAAGAGAGATTTGAAGGGCAGTGATTTTCCCATCAAATGATTTTGGTATTATATTTGAGTTTGATACGCACTTATACTCAAAAAAATTATTGATTAAACCATGAATAAGGATGTATCAACTTTACAATGCTGTATTCCAACGTCCCTAATAGCTTTGACATATGGGTGAAATGGTATTAGATAATAGCAAAGCAGATCATAACTTTAAAATATCTGAATTCAGTAAGTCCTATAGTCAAAGTGTCACAATTGGTGATACAAACTTACTGTCAATAGCGCATTACATCAAATGAAAAAACAATTTTGATTGTGTAGTTATATACATTATAATTCTGTAACTAAGCAACTAATATACATGGTCAAATATCATGTAAATGTAATAAATATACCTTATTAATTTGCACATTCCAACGACATATCAACATTTTATGTATGGGAGTACTGATGCTTGCAGATGCAAACAGAATCAGAATGCGAACCCCAAAGGAAGTAGTCAACTGCATCAAACAGTAGCAGTTATTATATGATGGTACACATAATAGTTCACAAATTTAATGCATTACTCACTTTTATTCTGCATGATCATTGACCTATAGGAAAAATTGAACTGCACCTCCATAAATGTTGGATAAAGTTACCCCAAAGTGGCTTTAAGTAGCTGTGGCAACGGTAAAAAATCTTTGTAACCATCAACAACGATTATGTTTGGGGATATAACAATAGTTACCGCAACCATAGCACTCCTAGATTTAAGTAAATCTAACAATGGTTAAAAAGATGAAGAATTCTGCTATTAGAAAAGGATGACATTGACAGGAAAAAGGGGTCACAAGTCGTGTAATACTTTCAGATATCATTGCATATGAACGATCTAGATTACAACAAAACGTTAGGAAACAAGTGAATGATTTAAATAAAAACAGATTAGATAGTCAGACACACCAGGCTACCGCATAGTACATTAGGCAGGAACAGAATTCGTGGATCATGCATAATAAGCCTATTTTCCCCATGGTATGAAAAAGCCCTATAGCCATCAGTTAGGATCAAGAAGCAATGAAATCTTATTTATTGAAATCAAGCAGAAAAATTTGCTATATCAAGTTTATATAAATTATAAATATTAGTTTATGTTGATACGTCTTTTTGATTAGTTTTTATTATTATTATTACTATGGGTATGCTAATCATATTCAAGTCTTAGTTTCTAAGTCACTAAGTCACTACTTAACTAAACCTGAAAAACAGTACCTTTAAATTAAAGAGTGAAGGGTCCGCGCCTTAAATATGGAAGTAATCGAGCGACCACTAAGGTAGAAGTAATAGCTTTAATCCTGGTTATCACTGCCATCTCTTTTCTTAAGTGTAATCTTATTCAAATTTTTGAAAGAAACTCAATCGGTTCTGAATGATGTCATCCTCATCAAAGTGGAATTCGATGAGATTTAGATTTAGCTCTTCATATGCCACAATTACCCAACTGTTCTGACACTGCTCCATGTTATGTCGCTGTTCACATTATCTTAAGATCAGTAGGCTTAACTACATGCTTCCCACTATGCGGCAGAGCTCCTCTTGTTGCTGTAGATTTCCTATAACAGAAACACCAACATGTAGGAAATAAAAAAATAACCAAGGCAATATTAAATCAAATCATATTTTGAGACATTTCACATTTGTATCAACAAACTTCTCATGTTAGTCATATAAAAGTAATCTCAAATTATAATTTTCTACTACTTACGATTTTTTCGATTTATTTAACTTTATGGAGTATATTAGAAGTAGCACACAAAACTAGAAACAGAGCAAAAACAAACCAACAGCAAAATCCTATTTGACAATCGCAAAATTAGAATGTACACGTATTTTTAAGTTTGAGGATTTGATAGAATATTATAGCTCATAAATCTATCTTTTAGCTCATGAATCTATTAAAACTCACTGTTTATTCATAAATTGAATTTGAAAATTTTGAAAACCTTTAATGTACTTGAAGAATAAGGGTGCCGCCTGTGACTTGACATGTAGGGCATTTATACTGTTTTTCTCCATTGGAAACTTAGGTTCCTGCATAAGGGCATATCAACGAGAGGAAAAAAAGGAGGAAAAAGCAACCGATGAGGTAAACTAGCATAAAGGTCATATAAGTTACGGCTGAGGACCACTACTAAATTGGTAAGGCCATTATAGCGTGATCCTAAATGTATTGGGCTTAAATCACACTATGTAGAAAATTTAAAAAATTGGAAAATGTCATAAGATAAACTATGTTTGGACAACAGAGTAGTAATATGTATAATCAATTGTAAGTACATGTATGTAGATTCAAAAAAGAAAAAAATGGAAAATTGAGAAATCAGACTGGCTATAAGAGACTATAGGTCAAGAAATAACCACATGGTAGGTGGAAAATATAAAAATAAAACAATACGTTGGGCGAACTTATTTATAGCTACTAAACTGTGGAGGTTGAAATCGAACATTGTTTAACTGTATTATATATATATATATATTTCATTTTTTGAGCATTTAAACAGCTAAGCTTTTTATATTACATGCTAATGATTTACCAGATCATATCCAAATTACTTCAATGAATTTATTTACTCATCAAACAATTTTTGACCCATCTTATGCCAAGTAACCAATTACAAGTGCAAATTATCAAATCAATTGACCAACATCATTCACCAAATCATAGCTAAGCTAAAAAGTTAACAAATGGTAATAAAAAATATTAACACATTAGCAACAACTTGATCTATCTATGCAGTAATGAATGAAGAAAAAAAGGCAGTTTAGAAGAAACTGATAACACACCACTGCAGTCACGTTTATCAGTGCATAAATTACACACACGCAACTACTTAGAATTAAAACCAATTGATAACGCTGCACATTACATACACACTCAACTACTTACTATATATTATAGCTTCATATATACTAATTGAAATTAAAACAATAATTGACAGCACATGTTCGGTAATATTCAGAACTTATAACAAACAATTTATAGGTGGTACTTATATAGCTTCAACTATCAGTGCGTAAATTAACTAAAACTTTCCTAAACATGAATCATACATTTAATAAATCATCTAACTAAATTCAGTCCCAAAATAACCCCGGTAAGCTTAGTTTTATATAACTATATGAAAAGAAAAAACATTAGAGTGAGAAAACGATCTCCATATTTCTAATTGTTAACAAAACGTGGAAGAGTGCCCTAAACTATCTCAGTAGCCTAAACAAATCATAAAACCAAATAGCTCATGGAAGCAATAAAGCTAAATTTACGAAAGGAAAATATGAATATTATTTAGTTAAAGTCGACAATAAACTACCATATAAATATGAATTAAGCTGACCTCTTTAGCTGAGCTAATTTAGGAACTCAACGAGTCCTTACAGCAAAACTTAAAGCACGAACGAGAGAGGTTTCTTATTGTCTATGTTTGAAATTTTAGAGTGGAGTAAGGGAAGAGGAAAAGAAGGCATGAGCGATTAGAGACTTTTGCTTACTGTATAGTAAGGGGAAAATAACCTTTAACCGGGAAGTAAAAATAACAGAGGGAAACTTAAGCGGGCTATCAAAATGTACTGGAAAGTAACTTAATACAGCACCATGCTGTGCTGTGCTCAGTTTTTTTTATTTACGTTGAGATTTACAACAGCAAGTAGTGTAAAATCGCTGTGTTAAGGTGTTGTCAAACATAATATTTCTTGTAGTGAGTTTGAATGTGCCTGACATAATTATAACCATTTAAAATAAAAATTAGAGAATTTCTAGCATAATAAAGATGCATTGTTATGAGAAACTAACATTTTTTAATTTTTGCAGGTATAAGTAATGACAATGGTGGAAGCAACAAGAAAACCACACAATAGAAGTGAAAAAACTTGTTATGCACATGTGATGCATTTCGCTCTGCTAGAAACATGATGGATTTGCAATAGCCAGTGGTCAGGAAATGTTCCATAATGCGTTAAACAACAAGTTTTCATTTTTCCTCCTTGATTCTTAAAAACTGTTCACATACAAGCCAGATCATCAAAATGCAATTCGAAAAAGAGTTTATCCAGAGATAGGATAAAGTTAGCTGGTGGCAAGAGTCAAGACCAGGTAAAATTCTACTATCAATTTTTCAAGGTGACTAATAAATAAACAATAGTAATCTGATTGATAAAAGAACGAAGGAATAATTCCTCAAGACCGCTCATCTACATCCTTCAATTCGACCACTTTCTAAAGCATAAATAATTGGCACATTTTGAGACAGTATTAAGTCAAAATAAATAAAGTTCTACCTTCTCTACCCCAAACTCATCAGCCCAAGATTCTTGGACTATCCTTTCCTTAATATGAAAATCAAGCATAAAATAATTCCCAAAATAATCATCAAAAGCCTTCATTTTATTGAGACATAGGAGTCGATATTCATGACCATGCCATTTAAAATTCAGTTACAAAGCTTTAGAGTGATTGGATATTAACTTCAATGTTTCTCAACAATTATATGGCACAGCTGAGGATTACAGTAGTGGTACAACAATCTTTCAATAAACTTCAAACCAGAGCCATCTAAAATTACATAAACATCCACTTCAGGAAAAGGGGGAAGAATCTAAAGATAAAAAGAGATTTTACCAAATTAGGGGAACGACGAGAAAATTGAGAGAATTCACCGAAAACTTTATTCATCACTTATTTTCTTGATGGATAGAGAGAGGGGAATTAACGAGGGTTCGCTCCTTTTTTTACAAACATGAAACGAAGAGTAAAGATAGGAGAGAGGAGAATATAATGTGAAATTGGAAACATTAGCGGGATAGAAGCAAATTTTCAGAATTAAAAGGAGGGAAATATGTGACAACGTTTTATACATAGTTTGATATTAGGGATTAATGCGTGGAACAGCAATAAGGCTATAAACGCTGACAATGAGTGCTGTAAACACTAAATTTTCTTGTAGTGTGTCATTCTTGGATGCGTATTCGGGATACAATCAAATCTCGATGCACATTACAGATCAAGGACACACTAGTTTTGTCATGGACGTTGGACTGTATTGTTATGTGGTGATGCCTTTTGGGTAGAAAAACGCAGGAGTGACTTATCAACGCTTGGTAAATCGGATGTTTAAAGACCAAATTGGTAGAACAATGGAAGTCTATGTAGATGACATGCTCGTGAAGTCGCGGTAGTCAAACGACCACATTTGAGACCGAGCAGAGATGTTTGATATACTAGATACTACGGAATGTAAATCAATCTATTAAAATGTTCCTTTGGCATTGCGTTGGGGATTTGGGTTCTATTGTCAATGCACGGGGAACCGAAGCTAACTCGAAGAAGATTCGGACTATTCAAGACATACAAGCGCCCGGAACTATAAAGCAAGTACAAAGCCTGAATGGAAAAGTCGTTGTATTCAGTCGATTCATATCCAGAGCGACTGATAAATGTATTCCTTTTTTCGTTGTGATAAAGAAAGAGAATAGAAATTTTGAATGGACGCCGGACTGTGAGGATGCGTTCCGAGCTCTGGTGAGACACTTGGAGAGGCCTCCAATTCTCTCTAAGCCTGTAGACCATGAAGAATTATATGTTTACTTGGCCGTATCCCAACATGTCATCAGTACTACTTTGGTTCGTGAGGAGGATCGAATTCAAAAGCCAGTGTATTATGTTAGTAAACGTCTAGCGGGGGCAGAGAGAAATTATCCTAAGATAGAGAAGCTAGCCTACTGCTTGGTGATTGCATCATGCAAGCTTCCTCCTTATTTTCAAGCACACCCGATCAACGTTTATACCGATCAACCTCTGCGACAGGTGCTTCAACGACCACAAACCTCTGGAAGGTTGTTAAAATGGAACATTGAGCTGAGTCAATTCGATATCACCTACCTGCCACGGAGGGCAATCCAAGGGCAGGCGCTAGCAGTCTTCATTGCAGAATTCACCATATCAAATGAGCCAAGCAGGGATGATGTTATTCTCCCCATTCGATGGAAATTATACACCGATGGGGCATCCAACGACCGTTGTTCTAGGTTGGTGTTATTCTTGTAACTCCCAAAAACCGATTAATCTGTTATGCTTTAAAGCTTTCCAGCTACAAATAACAAGCCGAAAATGAAGCACTGATTTCGGGCTCAAAAATTACCAGGGAACTAAAAGTGAAATCGGTTGAAATCTTTTGTGACCCACAATTGGTGGTGTACCAAGTACAAGGAGACTATCAAGCAAAGGGGAAGAGACTTGTCCCATACCTTTCCTGGGTTCAAGAGCTATTGGCAGACCTTGAATATTACGATATTTCGCATATCCTGCATGAACAAAATAGGAAAGCCGATTCATCTAAATTCGCAAGTACTGGTGATGCACGGTAGATGGGATTAGTTCCCATTGAAATTTTTCATGCTCCGAGTATAAACGAGATGGAAGTAGATTTTGTGTTGGGGATGGAAACCGAAAGTGAGTCTTGGATGACTCTGTTCAAACGATACCTACTATGTGGGACTCTGCCCGAGAGAAAGAACGAAAAACGACAAGTCATTCACAAGGCCTCGTGGTACATAATGCAGGATGGAGTAATGCATCGAAAAGGATATTAGATTCCCTTACTTCGATGCATCGCCCATGACGAGATAAAGCGGGTCTTGAAAGAGGTTCATAAAGGAGAATGTGATGACGATACTAAAGGGTAGACACTAGCAAAAAAGATCCTCCGCTATACATACTATTGGCCAATCGTGAATCGAGACGTCGTGGACTATGTAAGAGGATGCGACAAATGTCAAAAGTCTACAAAAATCCCAAGAGCTCCGCTAATGGAACTCACAAAAATGGTTAATCCCTAGCCATTTGCAATATGGAGGATCGATATAATTGGCTCCTTGTCAATCTCTAAAGGTGATGCAAAATATTCAATTGTTGCGGTCGATTACTTTACCAAGTGGGCGGAGGCAGAGCACTTAGCTACGATCACCACCAAAAAAATCATTAATTTCGTTGTACGAAACATCATATGCCATTTTGGCCTCCCATGAACTATCATTACGGATAACGAAACTCAATTTGAAAGTAGGGAGTTTAAAGAATTTTGCCAAAAGTACAGCATTGAGAAAAGGTTTGCGGCAGTTGCTCAACCTAAAGCCAATGGAAAAGTTGAAGCCGTAAATAAAATAATCAAATCAATATTGAAAAAACGTTTGGAGAAGGCTAGAGGCAAGTGGGTGGATGAGCTTTCGACAGCACTCTGGGCTTACAGAACCACCCACGAGTCCGCGACTGGCCATACTCTATTCACTTTGGCATACGGCATTGAAGCTGTTATATCCATGGAACTTGAAGTTCCTTCTCATTGGGTGACTCATTATGATCCTAAGATGAATCAATATCTCTTAATGGAATCGATGGACTTTGTCGATGAAAAACGTGAAGAAGCTGATTTAAGGGCGGCTGCATATAGGCACCGAGTCGCTCGATATTATAATGAAAAAGTTCGATCGAGGATCTTTGATGTGGGGGATCTCGTTTTGAAGCGAGTTTTTCTGATCCCATCACATATGAATCCCACATGAGAAGGTTCATACGTCATCGAACGGAAGCTTAGAGATGTAACAATTGCTACTAAAATGCAAAAAAAATAGGCTGAGTGTAAGCTTAGCGATCGTCGATGGCATGACGTTCCCCCGAGCATGGAATAGCATGCATTTGTGCCATTGTTACACTCAACCTATTTTTTTTTGCATTTTAGTAGCAATTGTTTCCGGTATATGTTTCTTTTGTTGTTCTTTGTTTTCGGAATGTAATAAGGTAATTCAGTTTATTCCTATTTGTTATGATCAATAAAGGCTTGAAGCCGTTTTTCTATGAAATGTTGATGTTCCGTGTGTTATAATTCCATGGTAAAAATTAAATTACATTATTATGTCCAGCGTATGAATGCGCACACAAAATTAAAAGTCAATCGATAAAATAAAAATCTCTATGTCCTCGTAGCGCGGACTAGAGCACTCCAAGTTCCCAGAGTGTGGACTAAAGTATAAATGACTTAAAAATATCTAAGTCCCCGGAGCACGGACTAGAGTACTTTGAGTCCCCAGATTGCGTACCAGAGTATAAACGACTTAAAAATCCCTAAGTGCCTGGAGCGCGGACTAGAGTACTCTGAGTCCCCAGAGTGCGGACTATAGTATAAACGACTTAAAAATCTCTAAGTCCCTGGAATGCGGAGTAGAGTACTCTGAGTCCCCGGAGTGCAGACTAGAGTATAAAAGACTTAAAAATCTCTAAGTCTTCGAAGTGCGGACTAGAGTTCTCCGAGTCCTTGGAGTGTGGACTAGAGCATAAACGACTTAAAAATCTCTAAGTTCCCAAAGCGCGGACTAGAGTACTTTGAGTCCCCGGAGTGCAGACTAGAGTATAAATGACTTAAAAGTCTTTAAGCCTTCGAAGTGTGGACATGAGTACTCTGAGTCCCCGGAGTGCGGATTAGAGTATAAACGACTTAAAATTTCTAAATCCCCGGAGTGCGGACTAGAGTATAAATGACTTAAAAATCTCTAAGTCCCCGGAGTGCGGGCTAGAGTACTCTATGTCCCCAAAGTGCGGGCTAGCATACAAACGATTTTGTAAATTTGCTAAGTCCCCGAAGCACGGACTAAAATATAAGAAATTCAGAAATCGCCAAGTCATGCAGAAGCGAACAGGTGCTCACATGACCCGCAAAACTTTGAATGTCAAGTACTAGTTGGATGATATGCTAAACAGCGAAAATCATCAAAAAAAAAATTGTATACTAATCAAAGATTCAGTTTCATTACAACTTCTTCTAAACTCGGAGCAAAGAGTCAATTTACAATGACTATGAAAATACATAGAAACAACTGCAAGATTCATCTTATTCGGGTTGAAGGAAGCATAACCAGATAGCTACTTTTTTTATTTTTTCTCCTTCTTGGGTTTCTCTGAAAGCTTCTCTCCCCAGCGTTTTCTCTTGGATGTCTTACTCTCTAGTGAGGTGGTGCTCGGGGAAGGAAGAGGAACATCCAATGGTGTGTCCCAACGGGGAGAATGACTTCAAAGGGCCTGTTCAGAGGATCATCAAGTTCCACCACCTAAGGCTCAGCCTTAATTTCATCTTTCTTCTTCCCCTCTTCCGTGATTTGCTCCTCCATGCCTAATTTCGAAGTGTGTTTGGAGGAACCCATGATTTCAACCTCCTCACATTCTTCTGTAGGTGAGGGATTCTCGAGTTTGTCCTCATTGAGCGTCCCGATCATTTGAGCATCGGGTCCGGGAGTATCCCCAGTGTAAGATGCCTCTCCTATTTTCTCTTCCTTCTCCGTGGTGACATCGCTCCTTAGAGTTGGTTTAGGATATGAATGGTCTATACGAAGTCATAAAAGACAAATGTTAGAATACATTTATTGTTTGTCAAGAGCAATGGTCCTTTTAACCCTAGGAAGAAAAATTACATACCGGCTTTCGGTTGACTCAGATGTTTTAGGAGTCTCAGCCTCTAGAATAGGGGATAGAACGTGAACATTAAGCCCGAGTGTCTCTGGGTCATAACCAGCATGCTTCTCAAAAGAGTCGAGTGATGAGCAACCAGCCGGATTAGCGGAAGGAGGAACTGGAGACTCAATTCCGAATAGGCCAACAATGTCATCTTTTCCTTTGAATGAGGATGAGTCTTTTCCGTAGAAGGCCTTCACCGCAGACAAGTCGGAGAGCTCATTCTCACGAAGCACTTCCTTCGCAAGAGCTTTTTCATCAATCTCTTAGGTGCCTAACTCCACTCGTTTAATTTTTATTAAAGTGTCACATGCTTCGGCTAATGATTCGAGGTAACTCTCGCCTAGAAAAGATAGATCTCAATGCATGAGAGCTCAAGTGTTATATTTGGCAATAAGCGGATCAAATAAGCATTTAATTTCTTCCCTGCCGGCTTCAGCAGCTGCCTCGAGGTGAAAATCAATTTCTGTCAGTGCCATTCTTTTGACCTTCTTACGAGCTTCATCCTTTAAAGTTTCAGCTTTAGAAAGTTCCTCTTCCAGCTTCGCCTTTAAGAGTCGTGTTGCGACAATTCCATCGCAATATCGTTGTGACTCTTCTTGTGCAGCAATTTTTTCTTCTTTCTCTTTAAGCAGCAACTCCTCCAGTTCTTTAACTCGTCGAGTGAGGATATCCTTTTCTTTCTGGATGGAGTCTTTTCTAAGGCTAGAGCACCACTGCATTGAACTGGTTCATCAATTTCCTTTTTTTTAGTAGCTTCCAAACGATCGACTTCCTCGATTGTATCTTTAGTGCTTTACTGGGCAGATTCAAATTGAGATTTGTATGATGAAGCTCTTTATCTTGGGCTTTAATAATATCTTTATCATGGATGTCTTCAAGTTTCAGGCGATCAATCTCATGCTGACGTTCCATAGAAACTTATGAAAAATTTTCTACCAAATGAACAAACGCATCGTGTTGGACATAGACATCGTTATTGCAGGCGATCGTGCTTTTTTTAACATACCTTGGAATTGGGTGAATCGCAGGAAGAAATTTCAGTCTGTCAAAGTATACCTTCGGAAATGTGGCTTAAAGCTTGGCTAATCTTTCGGCTGTCGACGGATCAGGTGCAGAGATTGGAGGAGTTTTCTTAGCCAGAGTCACCAACTTCTTATGGGGCTCACGAGATTGCTTAGTGCTAGACGAGACGGAATGTTGGTCACGGGGAGCTTCAGATTGAGATCCCCTCTAAGCAGATTTCTCCCTATTGTGCTCTGAATGAGGGGGAGGATCGTTGGGATATGAAGAGTGGCTATAGGTTTTTCTTCGAGAAGACGATGAATCTCTAGGATGGTAGTATGTATCGCCACTATCATCTTTGTCTTGACATCTACCTAATCCTGATTCCCTACTGGAGTGGTGGAAGACAGAGGACCTGCGAAGGCGGTTAAAGCCGTTTGTGCACCCCACCCCATATCACCTACACAGAAACCAAGCGAAGATGAGTTAGTGAGAATCGCATGATGGTAAAAACTTAAGTGTAGGGTGAAGTGTGAGTGTTCGCGTGTGTCCTAGTGTTTCCCCCCGATGGACTAGTTTCTTTTACTTTACTTATTGGAGTTTTTTCTCCCTGATGATGAACTTGATCACCTTCATCGCCTCTCTCTGGAGAATTAAGTCCCAAAGTCTCTGGATCGTTGAAACCGTAACTAAGCAAGTCATCAGGGATGTCAGATCTAATAGACCTTTTAGTGAACCCTCTAGATGTTGGGGAGACGACTTTTTCTCAACCGGAGTAATTGTAACTTTTGAGGTTCCGTCCACTGTTTTCTTTCTCAGTTTGTAGGCTAATTTATTTTTCCCTTTTGAAGGAGGAGGCGATTCATTGATCCAGGGTACATCAGTCACCGGTGTTGAATCGGGACTTACATTCGCATCAGACGCTTCTGGCACCCTGACCTCTTCAATTTCACCTTCATCGGATGTGTCGAGGGCCCCACTAATAGGGGCATCAAAGTCACGGTCGGCTCTTTGCCTTTCTCCACCGCGGATCCAGCTGTAGTGGCGCTAGTTGGGAGAATAGTTCGATGACCTTCCGCCAAAAATCCAAACTTTAAAAGCGATTCATTGGAAATAACGGATTTGATCTTCCGGTCTTCCACGGGAATAGCTCGAATGGCCTCGACGGACTCAGAATACCCATGCCTTCGGGACGTGGACTGATACCTATAAAAGTCGAAAGAATTTAGAAAGAATGCACTTCGTTCCCTAGACATATTAATATCAAAATGGAACTTACTCCCTTCCTGCCATTTTCTCGCAAAGCCAGCAGGGCAACGTACGTAAAACCATTCCTGCTTATACTGGGAGAATTTACTCATGCCCCCGTCAGGATTTGACACTTGGAGTGTGGCTCAAGAAATATGAAGGATGGACTGTCAGACCATCTTTCGAAGCGATAAATGTAGCAGATGTCCTTCGGAGTAGGGAACTTGAATAAAATGCTCATGAAGAGAATACGAGTGCCATGGATAAATGCATGACTATTGGGGTGAAGCTGTGCCGGAGCAATCCCGATATACCGCTACACCTCACAGAGAAATGAATTGAAAGGTGGTATATTTCCAACCCAGCACATGAATTTTTTACACGCTGTATACCTGGCTATGGGCAGGTGAGGCCGATCTTGTCCTGATGGAATTAAAACATCGTCAAAGGGAATTCCATAAATCAAACATAACCAACAAAGAGCGGCTTCACCGATTTTTGAAGCTTGTGAATTAGTCAGATTATCTAGGATAACTGCTCCATCTATAACATCAGGGGCAGGGCCAACAACTACAACAGATGGATCCAGGTACCCTATATGGAGGTTGTAAGTGGATTTGAAGTTCCTACTACCTCTTGCTGCAAAACTGGCTCAGGCCTATCGAAAACTGTAGCAGAGCTCGACTGTCTGGACATCTTTAAATAACGATGGATGTGAACAGAATTTTGTTTAAACTATACTTGAAAGACAATCGATATCAGATATAATGACAAAATATTCCCCCGATGTGGTGTGTAGACTAGTGCAATCATTCAAGCATGAGTATAAAAGAATTAAAGATTTAAAGACCGATGAAGTGTGATTGAGTATTAAACTATCGTCTTCGGGGATCGTCATCGCTAATCGTCTCCGAGAGCTTGTCCTATGGTAGTAGGGACCTCATAATCTGACATTGGCATCATATGTGAAGGCTATTGTTTTCTTTTGTTGAGTTGAATTCGCGTCTATAATTGTTAAAACTATGAAGTTATTAGTCCGAACCAGTTCCATATGCTCATGTGCTTAAATTCTTGTCATTATTCGTTGTTCTACAATTAGGCATGGGAATATGTGGACTTGACTCATGCTGTGCTCAAACTGAGGTGATTTTAATTATCAATCAGCCGATCCCAAGGTCCGAAGCCGGCCGTCCCTCTAGACCAATGACACCGACCATCTCACTCTCACTCTCTGATCACCTAATGACTCGCTCGCTCAGAATACCGAACCACACCTCTAAATCCTTCCCCGCTTCACTCGCTCCCTTCCTCTCCCTGCTCACCGACCCACTCTTTGGGTCCTGACCGACCCACACTCACTCCCTAATTGTCGAGCGGCCTCATCAAAACTGTGCCGAGCCACTCCTTCACAGAATAAAGAACAACACTACTACCAAACTCCCACCGACCCAACCTTATAGACTCCACTACCAGTCGACTACTTTGGAACATGCCGACATGACTTTCCCCTGCGGATCAATCTACGAAGGCTGCTAGCTGGCTTTTCTACTCCCCAAGCCATGACTCTCTCTCTTACCAAAAAATAAACTCTCCACTTAAGTACGTCACTGATCTCCCTTCCTAGGAGCAGCTATGCCAGCTCCACTCGATTCGGTGTCGAACCGTGTCACTCACTCCATTATCCTAATCCATACACTCACTCCCACCATCTTTCTCCTCTCTTCCCCACCCAGAAGGCTCGAATACGAGTAAGACTCAGATCCAGGACGAGTTCAAGGAGGCATGGACTAAGAGCTCAAAGCAAAAGTGGATCCTTACCTATGAAATAATTGGGATCAAGGCACGTGATCTCTGATGCTTGAAGTCAATAATAATGGTGGAAGACGTCTGGGAAGATAGTTAAAAGGAGTGTGGAGGCAGTTCGATGGGAGAGGACTTTTTTGTTGTGAGTAAAGTTGAAGGGAAAAGATAATAAAGTGAAGGTGGGAAGAAGAAAGTGAAGGCTTGAGTTTTTATATGTAGAGGGGGATGTGAATCACCATTCTCTTAAAGATCCAGTCACCATGTTTCATGGGTTCGACAAGGCACCATGCCGAACCATTCCAGATGAGCCGAACAAGTGGGTCGGCTTTTGTATGCCGATCCCTCTCTTGTAAAAAAAAGAAGAGAGAAAAAATACAACTGAGTAAAAATATATAAGCGTATATACGTGATGCTAGGAAAGTCCACCAAGATTCTGCGTTCGTAAGATCATGTACATTCGGCTTTTGAAAAGTCAAGAAAAGATTCTAAACGACGAGCGACTAACTTTTCTGGATGCGCTAGCTTCTGAAAGCGAGGACTGAGTGATAAATCAGAGCACGTCGTGTTGATTCACACGATGCGCTTTGGGGGGAAAATGTCATCCCGCACTATGGCCCGACTACGTAGTGATAGTCATAGAGCGTATGATTGAACTTGAATGGAATTTGAGCTAAGAATGGTTTAGAAGTATAAGAGGCTGGTTTAGTTCAAGTTTGGTTCGGTGCACACATGGTTCGGTATGTTAGATGTTGTTCAACATGACTATAATGCATAAAAATACAAGGTGGATCGGTGTTAGAACGTAAATGGGGCGGACCGGCCATGAGCGGCTCAGCCAATGTCATCTAGTCAAAAGTCATTCGGCCACTCATCGCTCAGTCTGGAAGAAAAGCTCAGCGGCCTAAGTGAGAAGTTCATCGCTCAGCTATGCTAGACAAGACAATGTGGTTCGGCCAGGAAGTGTATGGAAACAGTCGCTCAGTGCGGATGAGACTGAGCTTGGTGGTTCGGCTAATCATGGTTCGACCTTGGTCGTTCGACTGACTACGATTCAACCAAGATGGGTTAATAGTTCTCGCTCGGCCAAGGAAGGAAAGGCACGATGGATCGGCTTAGATGGTTAGGTTTGGCCTGGTTGGGTCCGTCTAAGTGGTTCGGCCAAGACAATGAAGGAGAGGTGGCCTAGCATGAGCGGTGCGACGCGAATGGATTAGACTGAGTGGTTCGGTTTCCACTATTCGCTTTTCCTGACTCGATGCACAAAATTTTCCTACTATGGACCGAAGTTCCTTGTTCTTGGGCCTGCACATGGAGTCCAGCCTATCTTGGTCTGTAAATAGAGAGGCATGGGTACAGTTGAAGTGACCTTTTTTCCAGAACTCCAGGGAGACTCTGCCGTTTTCTATACTCATTTCTTTGCTGTCAAAATATGAGTTGTTTGTGTGTGGATTGTATCTATATTCAACTCATTGAAGAAGCATTAAAGATTGCACTCAGATTGGACGTAGGCAGTTACGCCGAACCACTGTAATTCTGGTGTTCTCATTTTTACTGTTCTTATTGCATTTTACTATGATATTCATCAGTTTAATTTATTTTCTTCATTAATCTCTCTATACAAATCTATTTTTGGGTATTGTGACCAATTTTGGTGCTAACAAAATTAAAAACCCCAAATTGATAATCTATCTAATTTGAATGATTTAAGTTGGACATGTATGGTTTATTGTCTGCTTAAGTTATTCGAAAAGGTTAGGTCATCACAGTTGGTATCAATGCTTTGGTTTAGTGAATACCTTAGCTTGAGAGGTAAAATCATTAGGAATATGGAAAGAAATGCCCTATAATGAGTGGAATCATTCTTGAGAGAGCGTATTTTGAAGATATAAAATATTTTAAAATCCAATATGCTTTCAAATTTCTACCTATACAGGTTCATCTTCCATATTAAAATTTGCTTTGATTAGGATTTCCTTTAGTTCTTACTTTTCCTTACTCTGATCTACCTTTGACTTGCAAGATGAGTAATAGGCGGAATGATTGAGGTCGAGGTTGGGGAAATGGTCAAGTACCAGATCCGGTCGCACCAGTGGCACCAGTTGAATCCGTTGCACCAGTTAAGTTCGCTACGCTTAGAAAAGAGTACACACAGCTTGGTGGTACAAAATTCTCGGGATCCGAAGGAATTATCGAAGCTCAATAATGGCTTAAGAGCTTAGGGAGAATCTTTACAGAGCTTGGGATTACTGATGCCCAGAAGTGCCAGTTAGCTTCATGGCAGTTGTACGATGCTACCCAAGATTGGAGGGAATCTGTTACCTCCCGCGCTAAGGAAGAAAACATCACTTGGGAACAGTTCAAGGAGGTATTCATAACCAGTGGATGCTAGAAGTGGGAAAATCTCAGCTCTATCATAGCTTTATGGATCTTAAGCAAGGAAGCATGTCATTTTTGGAGTATGAAAGGAAATCCAACGAGCTATCCAAGTTTGGACCAGGTCTGATCGATACTCCACTTAAGAAAAATGAGAAGTTCATAGCCAGTGCTCATCCCAAATATTATAACCGTCTGTCCGTCCCCGTTCATGGTACCTTCACTAGTCTTATGGATATGGCCCTTAGATATGAAAACTTGAGTCCGAAGGGAGCATTGGTTGTTCGCCTAGAAACTGCTTCAGTAGCTACCAACAATTCCAAGAAGAGGAAACCTAGCTTTGCGCAACAAAAGAAGAATTGGAAGAACGAAAGTGGAATTGGGCATTCTCAGAGGAAGCCCATTGATATCTCCTCTTATCACCTGCTTCAAATGCGATCAGAAAGGCCACCATGCCAATAGTTTTCCAGTTTCTACAGAAGCATCTGTCCCACTAGTTCAGATGACCAGGCAAGATCTTTGCCACATATGTTAGAAACCAGGTCATTTCAAGAGAGACTGTCCTACCCAGAAGAAAGGAACCCCATCAGGAGTCTTTGCAGTGACCACTTCTACTCCCAGGGTAGAAGATGACAAAGGTACACTTTAAGGTACTTTAACATTGCACAATTTTTCTGTTTATGTTTTTGTTTGATAGCGAAGCATCCCATAGTTTTATATCTGTCGACTTATGTGACAAACTCAACCATACTTTGAAACCCACACCCGCACCTCGACTTTTATGTGTATCAAATCCTATCGAGGGTCCTACAAACCTTGGTATGATTTGTAAAGGGTCAAACTCTTCAAAAATGACAGATATCATTTCACATGGGATTTTTATGTTCTTGGTGTTTTTGGATTCGATACTCTGTTAAGTATGGATTGGATGTCCGCATTTGATGCTCATATAGCCTGCAAATCTGGAACAATTTCTTTAGTAGATGATGGTAGAAATCCCTTGGTAGTGGAGTGTAGAATGCCTTTATATTTTGCTGGTAGTTTTGTTTTCTCTCTGGACGCTTGTTCGAGTGATCTTAGTACTACTCCTGTCATCCAACACTTCCCCATTATTTTCGGTGGAGTAAATTCTTTGCCACCTCAGCACGAAATTGAATCTTACATTGATCTCATTACTAGAGCGAGGAAAGTCATACTTTCTCTAAAAAGATTGTCGCCTAGAGAGAAAGTTGAATTAAGAATCCAAATTGAGGATTTATTCTCCAAACGTTTGATTCGTCGTAGTCATTTGGAATGGGGCGCAGCTGTGGTATTTTGCAACTAAATATGACGGTTCCCTAAGGTTGTGCATAGATTATAGAGAACTGAACAAGCTTAGCCACAAGATACCCGATGCCTCGTATCAACGACACGTTTGATCGGCTGCATGGGGCAAAGGTATTTTCTTTGCTTGATCTTGCTTCTAGTTTCCCTCAGCTCAGGATTGCCAAAGATAGTATTCCCAAAACCGCTTTTCGAACAGAAGATAGTTTCTATGAATGGTTAGTTATGCCTTCCGGCTTAACCAACGCATCGACTTACTTTGTTGACCTCCTTAATAGAGTATTCTGGGCAGTTCTAAACAAATCCGTTCTTGTTCTTGTTGATGATATTCTTGTCTTTTCTAAGACCGAGAAGGAGCATGAGAAACACGTTAAATTTGTCCTTGAAACTCTGAGAAGTCGTCAATTGAGGGATAAATTCTCTAAATGTCATTTATGGCGAGAAGAAGTTAGATTTCTTAGGCATGTAGTTTCGTAGAATGGAATTTCGATTGATCCAGCAAAGATCGCTATAATCAATGATTGGGAAACTCCAAAAACTCCTACAGTTGTCCGCAGCTTCTTAGCCTTAGCTAGTTATTACATGAGATTTATCGAGAACTTCGCTCAAATTTCTTCACCACTCACAACTTTGACTAGAAAGAATGTTAAGTTTGTCTGGGATAAGAAGTGTAAGGAAGCATTTGAAGAATTGAAATTAGGATAACCTCTGCCCCTATTCTCACTGTCCCAAATGGTAGTGAAGGGTTCACCGTTTATACAGATGCTTATCGCGAAGGATTGGGTGATGTTTTGGTGCAGCATGGTAAAGGTATCGCCCATGCTTGTCAGCAATTGAAGACCCACGAGGAAAATTATGTAGCTTATGACCTGTAATTGCTTGCCTTTGTCTTTGCTTTGAAGTTATGGAGACATCACCTTCTTGGAACAAAATTTGAACTCTTTACAAACAACAAATTGCTAAAATATATCTTTACTCGGAAGGATCTAAATTAGAAACAAGTTAGATAGCTTGAATTCTTATCATCATTTGACATCGACATCAACTATACTCCTGCAAAGGCTAATATTGTGGCCGATGCTCTGAGTGGGAGCAAAGCCATGTTATATCAACTTGTGGCTTCTCCAACTCTTATGGATCGCATAGCCGCTAAGCAGGATGAGGACCCGATGCTTAGAAAAATAAAAGAATTTTTTTTGGTAAGAAGGATAATGCCCAAGGCAAATGAAGCTCACAAATCGATAGAAATGGAATTCTAAGAATTAATAATAGAATTTGTGTTCTGAACCTAGATGGTTCGAGACAAGAAGTGCTTACGGAAAATCACCAATCCTGACTTTCTATTCATCCCGGAGTTACAAATATGTTTCAAAATATGAAGAATTTTATTGGTAGAAAGGGATGAAGAGAGATATTTCTATTCACATCAGCAAATGTGCCACTTGCCAGCAAGTTAAAGCCGATCACCAGAATACAATAGGATTATTGTAGCCTCTTAAGATTCCGAATTGGAAGTGGGATCAGATTTAATGGATTTTATTGATGGACTACCGAGGACCATGTGAGGAAATGAGAGTATCTGGGTTATTGTCGATAGATTGACCAAGTCTACTAACTTTATTCCAGTGAAGACTATGCGAACCGCCTCGAGTTTAGTCAAGCTTTATATAAAAGAAATTGTTCGCTTTCGTGGCGTTTCGTCCAGCATTGTAGTGATCGGGACCCTATCTTCACTAGCAATTTCAGGAAAGCTTTTCAAGAGACTCTTGGTACTCAATTGAATCCGAGCGCAGCTTATCATCTTCAAACGGATGGTCAAACCGAAAGAGTAAATCAGATTTTAGAAGATCTTCTTCGAGCTTGTATTTTGGACTTTGGAGGAGCGTGGGAAGATAATGTACATCTCGTTGAGTTCACCTACAACAAAAACTATCAAGCAAGTATCAAAATGGCACCGTTCGGAGCTCTTTACAGATGGCCATGCAAAGCTCCATCTTGTTGGGTAGAATCGAAAATCGACTTGTTCTTTGCCCCAAAATGTTTTTGGAAGCTTCCGAGAAGGTCAAAGAAATCTAGAGGAAAATGAGAATTGCCCAGGATCGTTAGAAGAAATATGCAGACAGAAGGAGAAGAGACTTGGAATTTGCCGCTGGGGGATCAAGTATTTCTCAAAATTTCACCTTTGAAGAATGTGATTCGGTTTGGAAGGAAAGGAAAACTCACTCCTAGATTTGTTTGTCCTTTCCGCATCTCAAAAAGAATAGGAACTTTAACATACATATTTGACTTACCAGAGAAGCTGTCGGAGGTACATAATGTGTTTCACGACTCACATCTCTGCAAATATGTACACGATCCATCAGCGATTGTCTAGCCTGCTTCGTTTGAAGAAATGGATGTTGATCCCAATCTGACTATTGAGAGAAGACCACTTCTTATAGCAGGTACAAGCACGAAGCAGCTAAGGAGGATGGTTGTAAATCGCGTCAAGGTTCAGTGGAGCGAAGATGATCGAGATTGTACTTAGGAAACAGAAGAGAGTGTCCGCGCTTCAAATTCCGATTTGCTAATGCCAGGTATGTAGTCCATGCCCAAATCTATTTCTATTTTTCTGTTTATATTTCGTTCTTTTATTCCATTCTTTTCGAGGACGAAAAGTTTTGAGTGGAATAGATTATAACGACCTGGATCTTTCAACGTTTTAAAATAAGAATTTAACGAAGATTTTACAATAAAATTATTCTTGAAAATTTAAAATTTGACAACGAAAACTAGATATTTGAGATGCGTCCATTTAAATAAGACTAATAAAATTTGTTTCGTGTCAAAATTCCTCCGAAACCTGGTCAGCACAAATTTTTCTTGGCGAATTATCAAATTTTGAAGTATGAATATTTTTAAATAGAAAAGTTCTAAAAAAATTCTCACTAAAATGTCAGAATTCGTTCCGCCCAGTTCCGGCCTCTGTAGCCCCATTTATCAAAAATTTTCGTTATCGTTCGATTTTGTAGTGGTAACAGTGGCAATAGACAAGATTTTGCTACGAATGTTGTAATACAGATTTAATTATATCGTTGGAATCGTCTCGCTGCGCTGATCACCATTGTATATTCGTTTTCGTGTTTTGGATTCCATGGCAAAACGCTGCATGGTTGAGATATGGATCCGTGACCGTGTGGGAGTTACAATTTTCAACTTTCCCTTCATTCTTCCCGGTACACATCCATTCTTTTCAGCCGCATGGCTTGCGTGTGCTGTCAACCAAAAATTTAATGCGGCATTAAATGACAATCTCTCTTCTTTATAGGTACTAGAATTGGTACATGCGAAGCATGGACTGTTAACACTATTGTAAACGGAAAGCAAGGGCATTTTCATAATTTCAAAAAGACGTCAGTAAGTTAATTCAATGAATTTTGTTTATTAGGAGTAGAGATATATAAGTGTTGCCTTCTACTGGTTACTCAAGAAGAAAGAAAAGAAAAGAGAGGTGAGTTCATTTTCCATTTTCGTTCCTTTATAGCTCGTCTTCTTGCTCGAGTGGAAACTTGTGTCGTCCCTTCTTTTTCTCGAAGCACGGTTTAACCCGTCCCCTATAGTGATTTCAATTTAAATTGTGCTGCGCATTAAAGTTAGCTTGTTACAAATATCTTCCTACCCTTTTTATACAACCTTTTAATTATATATACGCGATAAAATTTTACGTTGCAACTTCCAGCTTTTTTAATTCAACTTTTTAAAATATACTTTTTAGCTTCAACATAACTTTTTTTGATTAGGAATGTTTTGTCATGCACCTTCCTATACGTTTCTAAATACAATTCCAATTTCCACTTCTTTCCAAAAGTAGGTTTCATGAATCACCATTATAATTGTTTTCAGGCAAATTTGTAGTCTATTTTTGAACTCACGCCTTTGCACCAGCCTCACCTCACCGTTGTCCCACCACTAACCTGAGCCACAAACCACCCCACGCCTCCTCTACTCCAAACCGGAGACCGACACCTCAACCCGAACCCATAGCAGCCGCAGCAACCACCCAAGCACCGAACGACCTACCGACCTCCGCACCACCTCCTCCTTCGGCCCACTCGCCTGACCTATAGCCAAACCATGCTTGTCCCTTGACCGAACTAGGAGCCCCCTCTTCTGTATGTTTTGGTGAACAATATATATATATATATACATACATACATACATATATATATATATGCATACATATATATATACATACATACGTACATACATACATATACATATATATATATATATATATGCATACATATATATACATACATATATATGCATACATATATATATATACATACATATATATACATATATATACATAGATACATATATATATATACATATATATATATATATATATATCCATATATATATATGTATGTATGTATGTATGTATGATTATATATATGTTGCAGTTCATATTGGTTCACTCTATGCATGTGTGGGTGTTTGTTCGTGCAAGTGCGTATATTGGACTGTACATACATGGCTCGAGCTCATATATGAGCATCTATTTGAGATAGTATGACTCGCGCCATAAATTGATTGAACATATGCCATATCATAGCTTGTAGTCTGTGCCATGAGATTTTATATAGGTTGCATATGTTCAAAGTCTCATATATTTATGCTATGGACTGAGAAGTGTGTGTGTATATACAATATAATCAGCTTTTGTGCTTGTCGCAGCTTTTTGACTTGTCGTGCCTGATTCCGTGTCCATTACATCGTTTTTCGTCGTAGTTGTTTCCATTGTTCTCTAGCCACGAAATGTGAGTAACCACTCAATAGATTAATTTTCATATGGAATGACAACTTAGATACGCTGCTAGATTGAAATTGTTAGATACTTAACTATTAAATATGAGATGTTGATATTTTGCTCACTTATGTACATTGACACCATAACGTGTTGACCGACAATTATGTAAAAAAATTGTTTTTGACCATATGTACCAGTAATCAATATGTTATGTTATTCCAGTGTGTTATTCTCACTCTACAAGTTCCCTCAGTTTAGTAATCACTACGATTGAAATGATATATCCAAATTATATCACTTGGCCTAGAACATAAAATTAAATAATAAACATCGATTTGTCAATTAAAATTTATTTTGCATATTTAATATTTAAATTTGAAAGTAAGAAATGATTTGGGAATTTAATGTGAAATTTACAATTTAAATTTTATGTTCAAATTTAATATTTAGTTTTAAAATCTGTTAAGCTAATTTAGATTTTGAAATAAAAGATTTATCGAATTATCTTAAATCAGGAAATTAATTAATAATGGTTATGTTAAGTGTTAACGATTTAAAACTCGTTAAGTTGATTTTTGAAATTTAATGAAGTGTTAATATTACATATGTAATTAAGCTTTAAATAAAAATTTAATTTAATTTTCATTCGATTTGATTGAATTAAAATACAATAACGGGATTTTAAAATAAAGATTTAAAAGAAAAGGAATCTTTAATTGATTTTATTAAAATAAAAAAATAGAATGATTAGATTGTTTGACTTTAAAATTGATGAGAAATGTTTAAGTAAGTTAATTTTCGAAGTTAAATAAAATTAAATATTTGATTATTTAACTTATATACTTAAGACTTAATTAACTCAGTTAATTTGAAAAATTATTAAATTTGAATGATTTAGTAAAAACGAAACATTTGTTTATAGGATGAATCTTTTGATTTTAAATACAAATTATCGAAGTCAAATGATGAGATGTTGTTTGAAAATAAAGATATTTTGATTTAGTAAAATATCTAATCGGTGTTAAAATGACATTGGTTATTAAAGAGACCGAAGTCGGATATGGACATACTCTCTGTCGATATCGAAACAACTTTAATAACTGTGTATGTGGAGTAATGATCCAGAATGAAGTGGTTGGATTTGGCGTTCGTTGTCGGATTTAAAGAAAGAGAAAGATGATGGATAGACCCCGGCACTTGTGCCAATTTAAAATGACTAAAACATGACGGCTTGATAGGGCTAAGGGGGCTAGCTACCCCAAGCGGACATACTTCTTCATTTAAACATACTATCTTGACTGTTATTGCTGATCACCCTCAGATTATGTAAGTGTTGGATGCGGTGGGCGGTCATAGCTGTGATGCGTCACTGCCAGCCTTACGACCCGAACTGGTAGTATCCTACCTTGGCCATTGCCTCACGTGCCTTGTCATACTTTTATCCGTATACGAGACCACTATGACTTTGATTAGTGTTGTCGTATCACAGCGCATCCCTATCCACCAATGGTTTACTTGTATTTGATATGCAAACTATACGACAATGCTTAATAACGTGTTAAGAGGGATCGACGTAAAGCCTTAACACTATTTTGATATTTTATATTACTGATAGACACTGCATATATAGCGTATCCTATTGTATACATAAATAGTTTACAGATCCTTAAGAGATGGAAAATCCCGTAACATCTCTTGAGTTACTTGTACATTTCACTTGAATAGGACTACTTACATGAGAACTCTTAGTCCTGACTCCAGTTTATTGTTTACTTTATGCTCGGGTCAGCCTAAGTATTGCAGTTGCTAGCAGTGCTTATTTTGGGAGCCGAAAACTTGGTTGAAGACTTCATCCTATCCGGTATTGGTTATCTATTTCATTTTCGGCATGTATCAGTAAACTTCTATGTATCTCTTGTATTTTATAACTAAAGTCCGAAACTCGGATGTATTTGGTGTAGTAGCTTCATGAATTACTATGTATATTATTTATTTCTGCTGCGAGATTTAGTACTTTTCTGTGTGTGATTCTGTATCTAATTCTACACTAAAATCCCCAAATTGATAATCTGTCTAATTTGAATGGTTTTAGTTGGACATGTATGGTTTATTATCTGCTTAAGTTTTTCGAAATAGGCGGGTCGTCACAATTGATGTCAGAGCTTTCGTTTAGTGAATCCCTTAGCCTGAGGGGTAAACTCATTAGGAATAGGGTAAGAAATGCCCTGTAATGAGCGGAATCATTCTTGAAATTTCTACCAATACAGGTTCATCTTCTGTCTTAAAATTCGCTTTAATTAGGATTTACTTTAGTTCATGCTTTTGCTTGCTGTAATCCACCTATGACTTGCAGGATGAGCAATAGGAGGAATGCTCGAGGTCGAAGTATGGGAAATGGTCTAGTACCAGATCCAGTTGCACCATTGGCACCAGTTGCACCCATTGCACCAGTTCCACCAGTTAAGTTCACTACACTTAGCAAAGAGTACATATAGCTTGGTGGTACAAAATTCTCGGGGTCCGAAAGAATTATTGAAGCTCAATAGTGGCTTAAGAGATTGGAGAGAATCTTTATAGTGCTTGAGATTACTGATGCCCAAAAGCGCCAGTTAGCTTCATGGCAATTGCAGGATGCTTCCCAAGATTGGTGAGAATCTGTTACCTCACTGGGGAAGCAAACATCACTTGGGCATAGTTTAAGGAGGTATTCATGACCCAATGGATGCTAGAACCAGAAAAATCTCAGCTTTATCGTAGCTTTATGGATCTTAAGCAAGGAAGCATGTCATTTTCTGAGTATGAAAGTAAATTCAATGAGCCATCCAAGTTTGGACCAGGTTTGATCGATACTCCACTTAAGAAAAATGAAAAGTTCACGGTTGATGCTCGTCCCAAATATTATGACCGTTTGACCGCCCACTTTCATGGTACCTTCACTAGTCTTAACACTATTTTAATATTTTATATTACTGACTGACGCTACATATATAGTGTATCCTATTGTATACATAAATAGTTTGACACATCCTTATGAGATCGAAAATTCCGTAACATCTCTTGAGATACTTATACAATTTACTTGAGTAGGACTACTTACATGAGAACTTCTAGTCCTAACTCGAGTGTATTGTTTACTTTATGCACGGGTCCGCCTGAGTATTGCAGTTGTAAGCAATGCTTATTTTTGGAGCCAAGGACTTGGTTGAAGACTCCACCCTATCCAGTATTGGTTATACATTTCATTTTAGTTATATATCAGTAAACTTCTATGTAACTCTAGTATTGTATAACTAAAATCTAAAACTCCGATGTATTGTGTGTAGTAGCTTCATGGACTACTATGTATATTATTTATTTCCGCTGCGAGATTTGGTACCTTTTTGTGTGTGATTCTACATCTAATTCTACGTTAAAACCCCCAAATCGATAATCTGTGTAATTTGAATGGTTTAAGCTAGACATGTATGGTTTACTGTCTGCTTAAGTTGTTCGAAAAGGGCGGATCGTCACAATTGGCATAGTTATAACTTAGAATTATAACTAAAATGAGTATAAGATAAAAGAGGCTTATTTTCACACTTAGACCTTGGGTTATATAATAAGCATGGTTATAGCGTAGGTTATAATAAGAAAAAGAACGGAATGAGGCTTATTTTAAGACTTTAGATAAATTAATAAGCAAAGATAGTGAAGATAATAATAAAGGCTTATTTAAATAATTTATCTAAGTTAATAAGCAAGGATGAATGTAGGACATATACAAAAAAGCATCCCCTATTAGACAAAATGTGGTCTCACATTAGCCTAAAGTGAGATGAGGGCACGCTTATGCAAATAATGGTAGTAATTGGTCAAATAAAAGTCCAAATCATGGGGGATTTGGACAAGGTATGCAACTAGATATTGCTTGGATGACGAGCCAGTACCAACAACATTTCTCCTATTTTTCTATGGTCGCGGTGTTTCACATAATCCTAAAGTGTGATGCGAGGTACGCTTATCCTGGATCTTGAGGTAATAAGAAGACCTAATAGGTGGAGCAACAGGTAGTTGAGCATGGTGGCAGTTACGCGTGCGACTTCCTTTTCGGTGCTCAGTAATCGTTATCAGTTCCAAGCGATTAAGTATGTGTGCCTTTCGTAGGCACCATTGCCTTCTGGGTAGGGAGCTATATAACATCTAGTTTATAATAAATAATTTGTGCGTCTTTCGTAGACACCATTGTACTTTGTTTGTCTTTTGTAGATGTCATTACCTTATGTGTAGGGAGTTATATAGTGTCCAATCCATAGTAAGGTCTATGGAGTAGCAGACCGGTCAAAGGGTAGAATTAGGATTTCAGCCTAATTATAGGATTTGGAATTCAACCTAAACAAAGCTACAAACAAAGACAAATGCAAACAATCAAAGTTATCCAATCATATTAATTTAGCAATAGTTAAATCCTATTTATTTCCAGCTCTATCTTTCATTCTTTTTCCTTTAGTTCTTTTTATAACTAGAACTATTGCAAAATTAGTTATCTTTACTTTGCTTAAATATGCTAGTAACTACTATCATTCACCAGACTTCTAGTCTGACCCACTTCTCTATTTTTCCCTTTCCCTCCATAGAAAATCAGGGGCATGGGCGGTAGACTGCATATTCTTGGAGACTCCTTTGGCGGAGATTCTAGCATGTATTCCTTTTCTTCGTCTCTAGTTTATAGTTCTTTTGTTGTACTGGCACTATTTGAAGGATGCTTTGTATTCTGATTTTATTGAGACTGTGTTTTTTTTTTAAATTTCAAGACATGTACGAGTATTTTGACATATGATGTATTCGGTATTTGGTGTCTTATTTGGTTTTAAAAGTAATTATGAAGTTTTGTTCTAAATAAGATATTATGTTAATTGTTTTTGCTGTTTTTATCAATTTTTGTCTTATGAATATTAATCTCTGCTGGCTATAGTTATACCTGCACTACACCACACATTTTAGTGTTTTCTTTTGGGTATACTAAGGGATATGGGGTGTTTCACTTGGTATCGGAGCCTAAGGTTACAGGATTTCTAAATTTTTTTTTTTTTAAAAAAAGTAAAGTATTTTTCAAAATAACTGGTTTTAGTAGTATTTTTCAGTAAGAATCTCTTAAATTTACGAATTTAGTTTTCAGATAATAAAGAGTTATTCTTAAAAATCCCCTCAAAGTCCAGTTCAAACACCTTTCGATTCTGGAATATCACACTCTTCCATCTCTAGTTCTTTGGTAGGTTGTTTGCACTTATACATCTCTTTAGTAGTAGACTCCATTGTTGTTTCAAATCCCATAGGAGGATCGACTCACTTGTCTATGATTTGTAGGGTTTGAAATTTTTTATACTAGGTGTAGAGTTTGATTGTGATGCCTATGTACCGGGATTTTCGGGGTATGGGATGGTTTTGGGGATGGATTGGTTATCCACTTATGGTGAGATATTAGACTGCGAGAAGGGAGTCGTTAGATTAGGGACATGTAGTAGACGGACTCTCGAAGTTTCTTGTGACCCATAGGTATCGATCAAGTTGAGCTTCCTTTATTCTTATTCATCACTATAAGAGCTAGATTTTGTTTCAGTCGTTAAAGATTTCCCAGAAACTTTAAGGAGGTTCTTTGTACACTTCGCATTCATCGATTGAAGGCAAAAAATTTCAAGTGTCACTTTTGGAATAATGAAGTGCATGCGTTTTTTTGGAACATAGAGAAGGTCAACTCATGGAAAGAGTTTAAGAAATGGTTTTGTACATCTAGGTTCAGATAAATGGATATAATGGTAGTGCATTGGAATAAATATGAGCATAAAAGAGGAATAGGAGTAAAAGACTTTAGTAAGGAAATGAAATTTCCATGATTTAGGAAGGGTACTCCAAGGGTGGTAAGAAGAAAATCCACTTTACGTCTAGCCCAATAAAATGAAATAGTTAGAATTGAAAGTTTGAAAAATATTATTGTCAATATTTTTGTAGAAGTAAATATTGGGTTTTTGAAAAAAAAGTGGTATGAAATGTAAATTGGTTTTTATATGATGTAAATTTTGTTAAAAGTGAAATTCTTTTTAAAGAATTATAAAGCACATATAGCTCGTCGGTTTCGTTATAAGTAAACAAAGATTTTAAATATAAAAGCCTAGAGTGTATTAAGTATCGAAAGCATATGTTACAACATTTATTATTGTAATAGATGCTTTTGTGGAAAATAAAGGGAGCATAGGCTATCACACTATTGTGAAGCAGGTGACTCCGAAAGGAAATGTTTTTACATAGTATATGAGGTTAATTAGTATTTATTTTTAATTAAATTCATACACTAGAATTTTTGGGTTATAGTAACGGTGTTTTATGCAACATCTGTTTTAAATCTAAATAAAAACGAATTTTAAAAAGATAATTTCTAAGAGTAGAAATATAAGTAATACACTTATTATAAAGAAATGTTTTTGGTTATAGATATATTAAAGCAGTTTTGGTGGTGAGTTTTTCTGAAAAGAAAAGAGAAGTTAGATATTAGAAGATGTCTATCATAAGAGAACGTAAATTAAACATATTTTAATCTATTCGAATGAAAAAGAAGTTATGGTATAATTTTCTATGAAACTGATAAAAATGTTTTATGCAAGTTACACGGAATACATGAAAAGAGATGTACAAGGTATGAGAAGTAACATATTTTGTATAGCCAATTTTGAAAAGTATGAAATAAGTTCCTTGTAGTTTCACTTAAACATGAAGTCCTCTTTTAAAAAGGTTCATAGAAGATTTTAGCGTTGACAATTTTTCATAGGAGAAAGTAGTTCCAATACATTAAGGTATGAGACTGTTAGGTATAATGAGAAGATGTTTTGAAAACACATAAGGATATTTTAAAGATATTTTAAAAGAAAATAGTTTGGTGAGAAAGTAAATAAGTGTTTGGAAAACTTAATATAAGTAAAATTTGAAAATTCAAATTTTTATAGAAAACTAAAAAGGTCTTTAAAAGAAAACGAGGAATAAGTTTTGGACTTAAAAGTTTTTCCCTCTAGTTTTGGGAAATAATGTAAATTCAAAAAGCTGTGAAGAAGTAGGTCTAGAAAGATAAGATTTTAAGTAACCTAGTATTTTTGAATTTAATAGAAACTTAAAGATAACACTTTTAAGGACAAAGGTTTTGGGATTGATGTTTTATAAATTTAGAAACCTTAATTTTTAAAATGGAACTATAAACACCGAACCAAACTCCTAAATATGAAGTAGATAGGAATCATTTCCTAGGTGTAACGAAAAGAAGTAAGGCTACAAATGAGATAATAGTAATTACTTTTGGAAGTAATAATAGAGTTTTCGTGGAGTGTATAGGACCCTAGTGAGAACCTAGGAATGTTGATTCATGTGAGCAGACTAAAGAAGAACGGTAAAATGGAGTTAGTAAAATTGTAAGCCACACATGGTTAAGAATGGATATTCCTGTTTTTGAAAGAACTTGGGAAAAGCATCTTTCTTTAGTGGAATTCACATAAGATAGTAGTTCTCAAGCTAGCATTGGAATGACATCTTCCGAAGCTCTTTATGAAAGACCATGCAAGTCGCTTTCGTGTTGGATAGAGTCTACAGAGGTTAGAAAGACTTTGAAGAAGATTAAACTAATTAGGAGAAAATGTGTACTTATTATCCACATCTCTCTTTGATAGTAAATTTCGAATTTCCTATTTCCATCTTTAGTTTAGAATAGGTTCTTTCCTTTATAATCCCTTGGAAGGGTAGAACTTAGGATTTAATATATAGATGATAGGATTTGATGTAAACATGTTATTAGAACATGTTATATATGATGGATGCAAGTGTTTGCTAGTGGATGCTAATGGACGCATATACTTACACTGGGTATTATTATCTTTAAGGGATCGGCCTAACTAGGACACTGGAACATATGCCAATGGATGTGTGCGGATTTGCATTTTATTTTGTTTCATGGTTGCTATAAATGGATGATTATCATATGATTGTTGCATTTGGATGATGATTGTAGCACGTAGATAGAATAATCAGTTATCATTAGAGTATTTTTGCATTCATTTGGATACATGGCACGGACATGATTGCATAAAAGGAGGTCAATTGAATCAGTGGACCATCTAATTTTTTCATTAGTTAGGGACATTGACACTACGCTAATTGCATAAGTATCATAAATCACATTAGAAAAACTTAAGGACAATGGATGTAATGGGTGATGGTTGAGTAGTTGGTTGTAGAACTTGGATGAAACCTTTTATTTTATTCTTCTATCCTTAGAGATTTCGGGGATGAAATCCCTTAAGGAGGGGAGAATATAACAACCCAAAATTTAAGGAGGAATTAATAAATAATTATAAGTGAAAAGAAATAGTGTTTATAGTTAGAATTTGTTTGAAATTAGTATTGAAATTAATTGGCAGTAGATTTATTGAAATGTTTTAATTAGAAAGGGAAAAAGGAATTAAATTGTAATGATTGAGTTTAATATAAGAACCTGCATTTATGTCAAAATGGAATGAACATTTTAAATAAAATTAAATGCATGTTTTGAGATAAATAAAATAAACTTCTCATTTTTGAATATATGTATGATTTTATGACCAAGGAGTTTGTTTTGTTAAAAAAGAGAGAAAAAGGGTATAACGGTGTATTTAAAAAGAAGGCATCCGCTTTTATAAATTTAGATGACGGTATTCAAATGAGATGGGTTATTGTAAATGAGAGAAAATCTAACCATATATTTATAAAAAGAAGGCATTTAATAAAATAAACGTTATATTTTGAAAAAAAGGCAAGAGTGTATTATGGAAGGATTACATTCCTTACAGAAAATATAAGGTGTGTTATTTCTTTATTAGTAAAGAATTAAGGGTCAGTTTGATTTTTAATCATAAAAACATTAATACCAATCAATCAATGTAATTGATTGCTCAATTTAAAGATAAAGAATTAGGTTACTTATTAGTACACAACATATATACTCATTTGTGAACATATGTTATTTATCTAATTACAACAGATATGAATATGGAAAAAAAATGTAGACACAACAATTCATATGTTATTTAATGAACTCATATTTGAATATATAGAATATTGACATAATAATTCACATGTTATTCATCCGATTAATTCAAATGTGAGTATGTATAATACTGGCATAATAATTTCTATTTATTTATTAATTTATTGTAGACATAAACATGGAAAAATAATGATAATTTATTTTACTTATTTTAGATGTAAATATGGAAAGATATTGATTTGTTGTTTACTTATTTATTTTAGACATAAACATGTAAATTAAATTGGATGTTGAAAACTAAAATGAAACATGAGAATAAAGAGAGATGCATGGAATTTAATATGAAATAAAATGTCACAAACTAGAAATTAATTGAGGAAGAAAACGTTATTTATAGTTTGTATACTATTAAGGGTGAATTAATTAAATTAAATATAAGGTAAGGCGCTGACAAAGCGCATTGTAACATTTGGCACAACAATGAGTCGGCAGAAGTTTCTAGAGATTCTAATCTATGGTTGAAAGCGCACCTAAAACACTATAAATAGGACCTAAACTAACCTAGGTTTTCACTCTAAAATCAAAACCTGGCCTCCATTCCTCTCTTAATATTTACCTACATTCTTCATTTATAAAATAAAATTATATTACATATATACATTCAAATAAAAGATGGAAATTGTACAAATTAGAGGAGATTTCTAGAGAATTTTGGTTGCTGTAATAAAAACGGATTCTAGCTTTTGTCTCAGGTGAGTGATTGTAATTATTTAGATTTTTAAGTAATTTAAAATAATAGGGTTTCCAATAGTTGTGGATTTACTATGATTTTTGGAATAACCTTTTCAGTATTTTATTTACAGTTTTTAGAATTATTTTCAATCAATTTCTTTTAGCTATTCTTTTCAGTTGATTTTAGTTTATTTCTATTAATTATAGCTTTTCCATTTAAATACATTTTATGTACAATATTTTAATTTATTTATTGTTATTTATGCGCTATTTACATCCTTTTCCCGCACTTTGGATTTTATTCTATTTTCAGTTTTCTTTTATTTTTCCTTCTTCATGTATGGACTAGGGTAGATTAAACTTGAATATGGATTAAAATTATAAGAATACTGATATAACGGAAGATAAGATGTAAATTGTAAAGACTGTAATGTAAATGGAAATAAGACTGAAATTGAGCCTTATTATGATATTAATGTTAGAATTGGACTAATTAAAGATAATTGGCCTAGTTATAACTTAGAATTATAACTAAAAAGAGTATAAGACAAAAGAGGCTTATTTTCATGCTTAGACATTGGGTTAAGTAATAAACATGATTATAACATAGGTTATAATAAGAAAAAGAACAGAATGAGGCTTATTTTAAAACTTAGAATAAATTATTAAGCAAAGACAGTGAAGACAATAATAAAGGCTTATTTAAATAATTTATCTAAGTTAATAAGAAAAGATGAAAGTAGGACCTGACCAAACTGCATTCCCTATTAGAAAAAATGTTGGTCTCACATTAGCCTGAAGTGAGATGAGGGCACACTTTTGCTAATAATGGTAGTTATTGGTCAAATAGAAGTCCAAATCATAGGGAATTTGGACAAGGAGCCACTACACCATATAAGCAATTTCGCAACACCATAGTGCGGCAAATTCACAACGGACTTAGGCCGTTGCAATATTCCAACGGCTTTGATCCATTGCGAACACTTTGGCAAAGGCTTTGAGCCGTTGCTATATTAGAAGGGGTTAGGGCCTGCAAACCGTACGTGGTCTTCTATACAATAATAGCACACCCTCAAAACAACACGCCCCGTACCCTTCAATTTTTTTTCTCCCGCTCCTTCCTAGTTTCTTTTGGCAACAAGGCGATTTCCCCAAATCCCACAAAACCCTAGCTCCACGTCCTTTCCACTTCTCTTCATTGCAACCTTCCTCCTCCCCAGTACTAAACTGTAACGACCCAGAATTTTATTTAATTAAAATTTGAATATTTAATTTATTTTAAATATTAATAAGTGAATTTATAAGTCGAATAAATTTTTATTTGAATTATTGGATTTAATTGAATAATTAAATCGATAATTTAATATGTTAAATTATGAAAATAATTGAAAATTGAGTTAAATATGATTGAAAATGATTTGTAAGATTTTATTTTATCATGTTGGAGCTAGAACGATATTTTAGAACTTTTAAAATCGAATTTAGAGTTAATTTGTGAAAATTGAATATTTTAATATTAAAATCGACTAGAGAAAATAGTCAACTTTTGAACAGTCTCAGAATTAAACGAAACCCATTCCATTGGATCCGTAATAGTTAGTTATTATCGGGTTTCAATTTTCGTGTCAATCGGAGCTATCGTTTGATTGTGGCAGCTCGAAACGCATCGAATTATTTTTAATTTTAATTTAGCGAGTTAAAATAGCCATTTTTCAAAAAGTCTCGGATTTCGACGAAACAAGTTTCATCGGATCCGTAATGTGATATTATTGTAAGCTTTCAAATTTCGCGTCAATTGGATTTACCGTTTGTCCGGTACAAATTAAAACGCCTAGGAAATCGTTTAAATCGGTTTAATTTAAATTGAATGTTTATTGCCATAACTCGGACAGATGTCCGAATTAGCTTCCGAAACCTGTTCCATTGTGTCCGGAACGCGGGGTAAACCCTAGAAACGCTGGTTACGGCGCGTAAATCGGAGTTCGGAATTTCCGGATGAATAGTGTCGTTCGATTCTCTATAAATAGACCCTAAATTCTCACAATTTTATAAAAATCCAAACCCTAACCCTAAATAAACTGCAGCCGCCACCTACAACCATGAATGGTCGAAATCATCCCAACTTCTCCCTCCATTTTCTCAAAATCCTTGCATCGAATCGAATAACTTCTAACTGGAAGATTGTAGAGCATAGAGAGATCTTGGGTTTCAACGGTTATGATCGAGAATAGTTGAGCGGATCGCCTGGAATTTAGCCGTGAAGCCACGCGTTCGTGCACGGTTTACGAGGCCAAGGGGAGGCCGCACGTGACCGGTTCCTGGGCGAAGGTAGCTCTCGCGAAGGCTAGGACAATGGCGCTCCCTGATCGAGTTTTAATCGAGCGAGGAAGTGGTGATATTTAACCCTAATTCTAAAAGATGGGTTCGGCACTTACTGTAGGAAACGCGAGAGGAAGAAGAAGCAAAAATATGCGGCCTTGATTCAATATTGCAAAAAGCACGGCCAAGATGGATTAGGTTTAGAAAATAATAGTTTATGTTGTAAATTAGTTTATATTTAAATTCGTATAAACTTGTAAAAATCATAACTTTTTCATACGAGGTCGAAAACGCGCGAAACCAGTTGCGTTGGAATCATATGGACGAGCACTACGCGATGGAATTGGATTGGAGTCGTTTGGAGTTAGTGAGAATTTTGGGTAAAATTAAACGTCCGTTTAATTTTATTCGAAATAAATCGTTAAAACGGAATTTAAAATCAAGGTGAGAATTTCTCACTCAATCGAATCAGTTTCGATTTTATTTTAAATAGTTAGATTTAAAATATTTGAATGCATGTTTGAATGATGATTGTTATCTATTGATTGTTAAAATAGACATTATGCGCCGTTAGTAAGCGGATGTTATTTATTAAAAACATATACCGCGAATATTTCATAAACAGTGAAATTGGTATTATATATAATAGCAATATATATATATTGGCATATGTATATATTGGAGTTGTTGATTTCCCGCATTTGTTTAGCGGATGAGACCCTATTGCGCCGTCTATTAAGCGGATAATATTTAAAATCCCATATACCGCGATAATTCCGTACTGGAGCGGAATTGGTATTGTGCTAATGTTGTGGATGCAGGAAAACAGGTTGGAGGGATCCAACTGGATTCCTGAACAGTATTTATTTGATTTCAGATATTTTGATATTTGATAGATTATCATATCGATATATGATAACGTTGTTGTCGTGATTGACTATTTGGTATGTAGCATCATTGGACCAAATTTTGGAATTTTAAAATGATTTTCAAAGTGATTTTTGAAAGTATACGTTTATAAAATAATTTTGGAATTGATTCATTTTAAATAAATAAACGTATAAATTTTAATGTTATAAAAACTTATATTTTTGAGAAATATAGTTAAAGGTTGATTTTTGAAAATATGAGGCTAATGATTTTATAAAATAGTAAAATCGGGATTTTTGAAATTATTGTGAAAAGTTTAAATATAGGATTTATGAAATTTAATTATTTTATAAATCAGAATGATGAAATTATAAAAGGAGTTTAAAGATGTTTTAAAGAATAATATAAATTGATTTATATAAAAAGATTTATAAATTGATAATTTATAAATGAAAATATTGGAGTTATAAAACGAGTTTTTATAAGTGTTTGAATGAAGTGTGAATGAATTTCATAAGTGAATGAAATTTACAGAATTATAAACGGTGAAGTTATAAATGGAATTTTATAAGCAGTAGGTTTATAAAATTTATAAAGTTATTAAAAGAATGGTTTTGGATAAATCATTGAATCTTATAAGTTATAAGATATATAATTATGAAGTTTAAAAGAACGATTTTGTAAATAATCGTTTTTATAAGTATTTAACTTATAATGTGAACTTTTGGTTTATAATTGAGTTATGAATTGAATAGGTTAATAAAGGAATTTATAAACGTTGTTTTATAAATTCGTAAACAACTTATTTTGATAAGTAAATTCTTGGAACCTATTAATGGTGTTATATTCACATTTTTGACTGTGAATAATCCTTTGAAATAAAATGAATAAAAGGATGAAAGTTGTTAACGTAGTATATTCACGTTTTTGAATAGTGAATAATATGTTAAAGAAAATGTTTAGAATGTGATATTTTAAATTGAATTAAACGATCTAACAATGTTTTAAAATATGTTAAGATTCGAAACCATAGATTTCAACATTCATTGTTGAAATAGACGTTTTCGAGAAATAAAAGGAAATAGTGGACTATAACACTGTTGTTATAGTAAATGATTTCCGAAAGGAAATGTTTTGTATAGTATTGGGATTTATATATCTATTTTAATTTCGAATCCCTATACTAGTGATTTTGGGACGTCGTAACAATGTTTTACGCAACATTCATTTTGGCCCAAATAAATATGTTTAAAAGAATGATTTCCTTAAAGAATGAAATATATACTAAATTTCGATTGAAGTATATTGAATATTTTCCAAGTGTTGAAAATAAATAAAATTTGTGAAATACTTATTAAATAAGTATGGAAATGTTTCCAATATAAAGTGAATATATTGGGAATTTATCTTTTTGAAGATAAATTGAAATGAATAATTGAAATCGAATATTCATAGATATTTTGGATTATAAATTCACTATGGGATTTATAAAAGAAAAGTGGAAATTGTTTAAAAATAAATATTGATTTATTTTTGAAGTAGTGAAATTATATATCTTGTAAAGATATTTTATTTGGAAAATAAATAATTTGGAAAATTATTTGGAATCAAGTGATGTTGTGCATATCCATTGATAGTTCAATAACCGACTATCAATATTTCTCTTTGAATGGGTAATTGATGTGATTTGTTTGAATTTGAATGCCACACTTATTTTTGAATAAGCGCTCACTATTCGGGTTAACCGGGAAAGGACCATGGGGTCGTATAACCCATTCCGAATATGTGATACGTCGTTATGAATTGCATTTGAAGATCGGTGTTGAAGACCGGATCTTTTTGAAAGCGAAAGGACAACTCGTCGATTGACTCTGCACCGAGTAGCTACGGTATTGAGTTCTCCCTATGTGATGGGAAGTCCGGCGTGATTATAGATTATCCGGATTGCAAGGACTTCTTTGTAAGTGCCTTCGGTTTTGTTCGAGCCCGGAACAGACTTGTATGGATTGTATGTCTGACAATACAAATTGAGATGTAAAGCCGATTTCTTTCAAATATATTTCTGTTGGTGGCGGAGAATTTATTCTTTTAGCTTAACACCCTTCTCTGAGACGTACGAGCTCAGAGGTTATATAGTTGAAGTTATCAGCGATATATTCCCAATTTGGTAATGTGACATGCTGAGTGTTGCTGTAAATGATCATTGTGTTGATTATTTGTGATAGGATCATTTGTTTGATCGTCTATCTTTGTGATCATTTCTATGATCATTTGTTGACCCAAAGCACGGCTTTTGTATAAAGTGTGTTTTTGTGGACGTGACTTCGTCGAGCCTCACAAACCGGTAATGGTCGAAACAGGAATTGTGCGGCAAGGTTTCCAGGGATCGCTTCCCTAGGGTATGACCATTCCTTCTGGAAAAGGGTAGTATCATGGTATGGAGCCCAGATACTTACTCATGTTGAAAACACTTTATGATTGTGTGATGATGGTGACGAGCGCTCGGTTTAAAGGTTCCAAAGGACCGGGGGTGGTATATCTGAGGGTTTGTAATATCCCTTGGGAAAAGGGATTCCCGGCTTTGTTTAGCGGAGAACGGTGGTTCTTGGGGCGTCCTTCCAGAGGCGTTTCCATGTGGCAATGGGAAGTTCCTTGGCCTGACCATTTGTTGGAAAATCCACTACGAGCCTTGTACGGTTTTAGTTGTATAACCTGTCATGGAATATGGCGGTAACCCGCTATTGAACATGGTAGCTATAGTAGGAATAGTTCGAAATGTCTATGTCGGCTAAGATTTATATCTTTATTTTCGAAATGAAATTTTCTCTACACTATGCACTAGTAATAGTATCAAATGTTCTTTTTAATGCGTATCAAGCATCTTTGACTATCATAAGGAGAAATCTCCTCCGATTCTGCGTTTGCATTGTGTGTGTGTGCGAGAGGCCTTATAGTAGTCTCATTTTTAAAAAGCATTGCGAATTGACTTTAAAAATATTCCTCTATTTTGATTTTAAAGATAAATAAACTGTTTGAGTTCTCACACCAGTAACATGACTGACTCGGAGTTTATTGTTTTCCTTCCTAAACTCTGGGTGCCCACCAATTTCCACACGGGCAGTCAAGAGTTAAGGTTTATCAGGATATTCAAGATATTCTGGAGTTGCTGGAGGCAAGCTGGATGGCATGGCGTATTATTAGTTATATAGTATTTCTTTTTCCACTGCACTATTTGTTGTTGTTGTACACTCTGATGATATGATGTAATGAAATGTAATGTATAAAATGTAATAACTGATATAGTTCTTTGTTTAAAGATTATTCATTTATTATTATATGTTGTTCCGCTGCGAATTGTGAGATTCTGATGTTGTTCTGTTGTTTTTTGTTCCGTTCTATTTTCTATTTTCCTTTCTCTCTATTTTCTATCCTTTTCTCTCTTCTTCTCTCTTTTTCTCTTTCTTAAAACCATAACATTTCGGGTTTCCGGCCTTCGATTTCTCGGCAGTCGATAAAGTTAGTATCGATGTTGAATTTTCGAAAGTCGAAAATTTCCGGGGCGTTACATTTGGTATCAGAGCTTATGGTTAAGCGACAACGATGGTTCTGTTGGGTATTACTCATTAGAGATAGAGTCAGTAGTGCTCTAGAATGAGTTTGAGTGTAATAATAGCTATGAGAGCGTATTTGTTAGTGAATATAAATTGTTTTATATTGTGATGATTGGTTTATTGAGTGGCATATGAACCTTCGTCAGCGTGGTCCGCAAGACTATGCCGAAGGGGTTTCTAAACACTTGAATAGAACAATTCGGCATAATATTAATTTTAAATTGGGTAAATGAAATAATTTTACCTTGATTATATTTTTATATATAAAGAAATAATTTTTCAGAATTATTAAAGTATATAAGTTGATTGTTTAGTTGTTTGAGTAATCTAAATAAAGGAATAATTGTATAAGCAAAAAGAATTATAAGAATTGAATTATAATTAAAGTAATTTACAATTGTGAAATAAACTTATATATATAAGAAGTGAAACTATATGAATATGAGTTGTAAATAAAAATGAATTTAAAGTTAAATGGAAATATAACTTAAGAGATGTTGAATTAAGTTGATATTAGTATCAAAGTAAAATAATAAAGTTGAGTGAATGGAATGTTAATCAATTAAATTAAATTGATAGGAAATAATGAATATAAGTGTTAATGTTATTGAGAGTTGAATAGTTGAATGAAAATTAATTTAATTAAACCAATTAAAAGCAAAGGAATTTGGTTGTAATTAATATACATTGATTGTCATATGGTTGTTAGTTGGTTGATAGTATATAATTCATTAAGTGTTAATGAAATTGAAAGCTAAAATAATTGAAATTCAATTGGAAGTTAAGTGAATCTTAAATAGAATTGAATTTGATTTGGAAGTGAACCAACTTGAATATGAATTAGTGAATATAAACTAATTGAAAATGAATGTTAGTAAAAACATCCACTGTTAATGAATCAAAAGTGATTAAAATGAAAACCATTTCATTGAATATTAATGAGAATATGAATGAATATATATTGGTTATGAATTTGTTGAATGCTAGTTGGTTGATGTTTGAATATATTGCTTTTGTTTCAATTGCTATGTTGGCATATATAGTTATTATGTTGCTATATGATGTATGTTGATACTATTATCTATATGCATGTTCTCATGTTGTTTGTTGAGTATTTAGTAGGTGCGGATCGCGTTTGCTTCGCATTTGGAGCTCGCTTTCGCGCTATATTAGCCGTATATGCTTGCTAATAAAATATAAGGTACATATCTCGGATTACATACCGTACTTTTATACTTTTTCCCTTCGGGATGCCTCATTACTTGATGAGATGTATATTTGTGATATATATACTGTCATTTTTTTTCGGATCGAGCCGCGCAAAGGAGACTATGGCGAATTTTTTCGGAAATTTAAGGCGTTAGAATTCTTTTTGAGAAAATGGGGAAATTTTGAAAACTTTAACTTTGATTTGGAATTGAAAGTTAAACAATAGTAGTTGTTTTTGAAAAGATAACTAAGTATGATTTGAAAACTTAGTAAGTTATTGTAAGAAATTTGACTATGGATTTTGGAAAGTTAATAAATACTATAACTTTTCTTACTTAATAATTTCGAGGACGAAATTCTTTTAAGGAGGGAAGATTGTAACGACCCAGAATTTTATTTAATTAAAATTTGAATATTTAATTTATTTTAAATATTAATAAGTGAATTTATAAGTCGAATAAATTTTTATTTGAATTATTGGATTTAATTGAATAATTAAATCGATAATTTAATATGTTAAATTATGAAAATAATTGAAAATTGAGTTAAATATGATTGAAAATGATTTGTAAGATTTTATTTTATCATGTTGGAGTTAGAACGATATTTTAGAACTTTTAAAATCGAATTTAGAGTTAATTTGTGAAAATTGAATATTTTAATATTAAAATCGACTAGTGAAAATAGTCAATTTTTGAACAGTCTCAGAATTGAACGAAACCAGTTCCATTGGATCCGTAATAGTTAGTTATTATTGGGTTTCAATTTTCGTGTCAATCGGAGCTATCGTTTGATCGTGGCAGCTCGAAACGCATCGAATTATTTTTAATTTTAATTTAGCGAGTTAAAATAGCCATTTTTCAAAAAGTCTCGGATTTCGACGAAACCAGTTTCATCAGATCCGTAATATGATATTATTGTAAGGTTTCAAATTTCGTGTCAATTGGATTTACCATTTGTCCGGTACAAATTAAAACGCCTAGGAAATCGTTTAAATCAGTTTAACTTAAATTGAACGTTTATTGCCATAACTCGCACAGATGTCCGAATTAGCTTCCGAAACCTGTTCCATTGTGTCCGGAACGCGGGGTAAACCCTAAAAACGCTGGTTACGGCGCGTAAATCGGAGTTTGGAATTTTCGGATGAATAGTGTCGTTCGATTCTCTATAAATAGACCCTAGATTCTCACAATTTTATAAAAATCCAAACCCTAACCCTAAATAAATTGCAGCCGCCACCTACAACCATGAATGGCTGAAATCATCCCAACTTCTCCCTCCATTTTCTCAAAATCCATGCATCGAATCGAATGACTTCTAACTGGAAGATTGTAGAGCATAGAGATCTTGGGTTTCAACGGTTATGATCGAGAATAGTTGAGCGGATCGCCTGGAATTTAGCCGTGAAGCCACGCGTTCGTGCACGGTTTACGAGGCCAAGGGGAGGCCGCACGTGACCGGTTCCTGGGCGAAGGTAGCTCTCGCGAAGGCTAGGACAATGGCGCTCCCTGATCGAGTTTTAATCGAGCGAGGAAGTGGTGATATTTAACCCTAATTCTAAAAGATGGGTTCGGCACTTACTGTAGGAAACGCGAGAGGAAGAAGAAGCAAAAATATGCGGCCTTGATTCAATATTGCAAAAAGCACGGCCAAGATGGATTAGGTTTAGAAAATAATAGTTTATGTTGTAAATTAGTTTATATTTAAATTCGTATAAACTTGTAAAAATCATAACCTTTTCATACGAGGTCGAAAACGCGCGAAACCAGTTGCGTTGGAATCGTATGGACGAGCACTACGCGATTGAATTGGATTGGAGTCGTTTGGAGTTAGTGAGAATTTTGGGTAAAATTAAACGTCCGTTTAATTTTATTCAAAATAAATCGCTAAAACGGAATTTAAAATCATGGTGAGAATTTCTCACTCAATCGAATCAGTTTCGATTTTATTTTAAATAGTTAAATTTAAAATATTTGAATGCATGTTTGAATGATGATTGTTATCTATTGATTGTTAAAATAGACATTATGCGCCGTTAGTAAGCGGATGTTATTTATTAAAAACATATACCGCGAATATTTCATAAACAGTGAAATTGGTATTATATATAATAGCAATATATATATTGGCATATGTATATATTGGAGTTGTTGATTTCCCGCGTTTGTTTAGCGGATGAAACCCTATTGCGCCGTCTATTAAGCGGATAATATTTAAAATCCCATATACCGCAATAATTCCGTACTGGAGCGGAATTGGTATTGTGCTAATGTTGTGGATGCAGGAAAACAGGTTGGAGGGATCCAACTGGATTCCTGAACAGTATTTATTTGATTTCAGATATTTTGATATTTGATAGATTATCATATCGATATATGATAACGTTGTTGTCGTGATTGACTATTTGGTATGTAGCATCATTGGACCAAATTTTGAAATTTTAAAATGATTTTCAAAGTGATTTTTGAAAGTATACGTTTATAAAATAATTTTGGAATTGATTCATTTTAAATAAATAAACGTATAAATTTTAATGTTATAAAAACTTATATTTTTGAGAAATATAGTTAAAGGTTGATTTTTGAAAATATGAGGCTAATGATTTTATAAAATAGTAAAATCGGGATTTTTGAAATTATTGTGAAAAGTTTAAATATAGGATTTATGAAATTTAATTATTTTATAAATCAGAATGATGAAATTATAAAAGGAGTTTAAAGATGTTTTAAAGAATAATATAAATTGATTTATATAAAAAGATTTATAAATTGATAATTTATAAATGAAAATATTGGAGTTATAAAACGAGTTTTTATAAGTGTTTGAATGAAGTGTGAATGCATTTCATAAGTGAATGAAATTTACAGAATTATAAACGGTGAAGTTATAAATGGAATTTTATAAGCAGTAGGTTTATAAAATTTATAAAGTTATTAAAAGAATGGTTTTGGATAAATCATTGAATCTTATAAGTTATAAGATTTATAATTATGAAGTTTAAAAGAACGATTTTGTAAATAATCGTTTTTATAAGTATTAACTTATAATGTGAACTTTTGGTTTATAATTGAGTTATGAATTGAATAGGTTAATAAAGGAATTTATAAACGTTGTTTTATAAATTCGTAAACAACTTATTTTGATAAGTAAATTCTTGGAACCTATTAATGGTGTTATATTCACATTTTTGACTGTGAATAATCCTTTGAAATAAAATGAATAAAAGGATGAAAGTTGTTAACGTAGTATATTCACGTTTTTGAATAGTGAATAATATGTTAAAGAAAATGTTTAGAATGTGATATTTTAAATTGAATTAAACGATCTAACGATGTTTTAAAATATGTTAAGATTCGAAACCATAGATTTCAACATTCATTGTTGAAATAGACGTTTTCGAGAAATAAAAGGAAATAGTGGACTATAACACTATTGTTATAGTAAATGATTTCCGAAAGGAAATGTTTTGTATAGTATTGGGATTTATATATCTATTTTAATTTCGAATCCCTATACTAGTGATTTTGGGACGTCGTAACAATGTTTTACGCAACATTCATTTTGGCCCAAATAAATATGTTTAAAAGAATGATTTCCTTAAAGAATGAAATATATACTAAATTTCGATTGAAGTATATTGAATATTTTCCAAGTGTTGAAAATAAATAAAATTTGTGAATTACTTATTAAATAAGTATGGAAATGTTTCCAATATAAAGTGAATATATTAGGAATTTATCTTTTTGAAGATAAATTGAAATGAATAATTGAAATCGAATATTCATAGATATTTTGGATTATAAATTCACTATGGGATTTATAAAAGAAAAGTGGAAATTGTTTAAAAATAAATATTGATTTATTTTTGAAGTAGTGAAATTATATATCTTGTAAAGATATTTTATTTGGAAAATAAATGATTTGGAAAATTATTTGGAATCTGGTGATGTTGTGCATATCCATTGATAGTTCAATAACCGACTATCAATATTTCCCTTTGAATGGGTAATTGATGTGATTTGTTTGAATTTGAATGCCACATTTATTTTTGAATAAGCGCTCACTATTCGGGTTAACCGGGAAAGGACCATGGGGTCGTATAACCCATTCCGAATATGTGATACGTCGTTATGAATTGCATTTGAAGATCGGTGTTGAAGACCGGATCTTTTTGAAAGCGAAAGGACAACTCGTCGATTGACTCTGCACCGAGTAGCTACGGTATTGAGTTCTCCCTATGTGATGGGAAGTCCAGATGTGATTAGAGATTATCCGGATTGCAAGGACTTCTTTGTAAGTGCCTTCGGTTTTGTTCGAGCCCGGAACAAACTTGTATGGATTGTATGTCTGACAATACAAATTGAGATGTAAAGCCGATTTCTTTCAAATATATTTCTGTTGGTGGCGGAGAATTTATTCTTTTAGCTTAACACCCTTCTCTGAGACGTACGAGCTCAGAGGTTATATAGTTGAAGTTATCAGCGATATATTCCCAATTTGGTAATGTGACATGCTGAGTGTTGCTGTAAATGATCATTGTGTTGATTATTTGTGATAGGATCATTTGTTTGATCGTCTATCTTTGTGATCATTTCTATGATCATTTGTTGACCCAAAGCACGACTTTTGTATAAAGTGTGTTTTTGTGGACGTGACTTCGTCGAGCCTCACAAACCGGTAATGGTCGAAACAGGAATTGTGCGACAAGGTTTCCAAGGATCGCTTCCCTAGGGTATGACCATTCCTTCTGGAAAAGGGTAGTATCATGGTATGGAGCCCAGATACTTACTCATGTTGAAAACACTTTATGATTGTGTGATGATGGTGACGAGCGCTCGGTTTAAAGGTTCCAAAGGACCGGGGGTGGTATATCTGAGGGTTTGTAATATCCCTTGGGAAAAGGGATTCCCGGCTTTGTTTAGCGGAGAACGGTGGTTCTCGGGGCGTCCTTCCAGAGGCGTTTCCATGTGGCAATGGGAAGTTCCTTGGCCTGACCATTTGTTGGAAAATCCATTCTTCAAATACGAGCCTTGTACGGTTTTAGTTGTATAACCTGTCATGGAATATGGCGGTAACCCGCTATTGAACATGGTAGCTATAGTAGGCATAGTTCGAAATGTCTATGTCGGCTAAGATTTATATCTTTATTTTCGAAATGAAATTTTCTCTACACTATGCACTAGTAATAGTATCAAATGTTCTTTTTAATGCGTATCAAGCATCTTTGACTATCATAAGGAGAAATCTCCTCCGATTCTGCGTTTGCATTGTGTGTGTGTGCGGGAGGCCTTATAGTAGTCTCATTTTTAAAAAGCATTGCGAATTGACTTTAAAAATATTCCTCTATTTTGATTTTAAAGATAAATAAACTGTTTGAGTTCTCACACCAGTCACATGACTGACTCGGAGTTTATTGTTTTCCTTCCTAAACTCTGGGTGCCCACCAATTTCCACACGGGCAGTCAAGAGTTAAGGTTTATCAGGATATTCAAGATATTCTGGAGTTGCTGGAGGCAAGCTGGATGGCATGGCGTATTACTAGTTATATAGTATTTCTTTTTCCGCTGCACTGTTTGTTGTTGTTGTACACTCTGATGATATGATGTAATGAAATGTAATGTATAAAATGTAATAACTGATATAGTTCTTTGTTTAAAGATTATTCATTTATTATTATATGTTGTTCCGCTGCGAATTGTGAGATTCTGATGTTGTTCTGTTGTTTTCTGTTCCGTTCTATTTTCTATTTTCCTTTCTCTCTATTTTCTATTCTTTTCTCTCTTCTTCTCTCGTTTTCTCTTTCTTAAAACCATAACATTTCGGGTTTCCGGCCTTCGATTTCTCGGCAGTCGATAAAGTGAGTATCGATGTTGAATTTTCGAAAGTCGAAAATTTCCAGGGCGTTACATAAACCCTAGTGCTGGAATCAAAGTCGCGCCTGTTGCCTTGTGAATTTATCACAAACTTTAGCTTACCAAAAAGCGTAATAAGGATATTTAGAAGGTATTTTGTTCATTTAGTCCCTTGTAGTTACTAAAATTTGTGTTTACTTAATTTTGATTAATAAATTAAATTTACTGCAACCGTTGATTAATAATGGGGTATTTTATTTATTTATTTTGATTTTAAGGTTGAAGCATTGCAAAGTAAGTGTAGTAGAATAATTGCAAAGTAAGAACGACCCATAGCAAAGTAAGTGCTGTAGAATAAATACAACTCTTTTAAAATACGTTTGAATTTGTTCATTACCGTGTTACTTATATGTCATCCATTACCGATTTACATGTTGTCTGGTTTGTTATGTGCACCGGATTGGAAGGGATTGGGAATGTTTTGTATATACAACTGCAAAATAAAACATAAAGTTTGATAAAATAAAGTATCAATTATGATATCTTTCTGTCTTTGTATAAAAGGTAAAAATCAAGAAATTTTTTTTGATTTGTGTTAAAATAAAATTTTCAATTGCAGCTTATTTGTTTACTGGTAATAAGTTTATTTTTTCAAAATTTAACCGTAACTCACTGCTTCAATCCATTATTAACATGAAAACATAGCAAAAGTATGGATACTGCAAAGTGACATACGAATGTAACAAAAGTAGGGAATTAAAAAAATTGTTCTAGAATGTTAATGGATTAACAATCTATTTCTCGCTAGAATATTTTGATCATAGTTTTAACCGTTTAGGATTATTATCTTATGAACAAATTAGGATTTGGTTCTTATATTAAATTTTTAGTCAATACTATATGTAGTATTGGTTAACGCAAAAGAAGAATGGTACCATTAACAAATAATGGATGCAGTATACATGGGTTTGCTTATCTGTGTGTTCATATAAGCTACAAAATATATCCATTCATGCATGGTATTAGAAATTAAGAATAATAATGAAACCGAGGATTCTCTTCATTTTTTTTCACTTGAGCTATGAATTTGTACTAATAATATATTGATTACTGATTACTATGCATATTTAATCTTAATCAGCTAAAATAATTATCTTTCCTGATGTAGTGACAAATATTCAGTTGATGACATGATTCAATCAAAGTATAAAATGATAAAAGCTGAATAGAATATTGGAAGGCCTTGCAACTGAGTTGCAAGTAGATCAATGAACGAGAGCATATGCCACAAGGGCATGGTTATACCAAATCTCTTCTACAGAAAAGGCGAAGAAGATCTTAAATATTCATAATTTGCATCAAGCAATAATTTCGTAGTGTGTACCTTACCGACGTATATTCATAATGTCCTTCGTAGTGTATGTTGGAAAACTTTTAATTTGCCCAGTAGAACAACATTTTTTTTCACTAAATTTTTCAGCCATTTTAATCATACAACTTTGCTTATTAGATAATTTATTGGACTTTAGTCAAGTCTTCCTTTTGAAACATGAAGTGAATTTTCTTCGTGATGAATGCATAGATATTTTTGAGTGGATCACTGTATTATATTTAAATGATGAGAAATTGATGAGCCTGTAATGGATAGAGGGAAGAAAGTTATTAAAGCAGTATAATTTTATAGGTCATAGACGTACTTATATGTATATATATCAGTTGTTTAAAACTAACCTATGGCATGAGTCTTCTTAATCAATACCATTATCACAACGCCATATGTTCGCTACATATTCTGATTATAACCGAAACGAAAGGGAATGATGTCAAGAAATATATCTAAAATACATCACTTGGTATCACAATCATTCATAGTTCATGCTATGTAGGAGTATATTACAAGTACACGCAAATTGTACCTCAAACCAGACGCGTTTCACGAGAATCTCAGACAATAATTGAATTGCTGTTATTGCTTGGTAGAATTAATATAGCAGTTGGTAGATAATTTATTCTAAATCTACATTATTCCCGGGTGTGAAGACAGTATATTTGAGCTTATATGACCACATACATATATGTACACCCAAACACACTGCATTGATAATTTGTCAATGGAGATTCAAGAAATCTTAGCTCTATTACAACAAACCGATAAATCAGTTAGATCTACCAAATTTATTAACGGATGATGATACAAAAGGAGTTATTGTGATTTATGTGGCACGTAGAGACATGCAAAAGGGTCAAAGAGAATTAGAGCTTGTCATTAACTAATAATTGCAATTAGTGATTTACACATTTGTCCAAGAAAGATGTTTGTGTACTGTGAATAATGATTCCCCACGCTCATTTGTCCAATAGGGAAGATGGATCATATAAATGGGGTGAAATAAACAAAATGCGATCTCCAACAAGCCTAGTTCACAATTTTGTCACAACTCAAACAGTTCGCTAGAAATACAAAATTTTATTGAAAATAAATATTTTAGGGGAGTTGCAGTTGTTTCATTACAGATATTACTGTTTACATTACAGATGTTCATTTTGCTATATTAGTATGCATCATTACAGCTGATTGAAAAAGTAACCTAATACTATGCCAATCACAGGTGCGCAGACTCAAGTCTAGGCGAATAGGGATCAGATTGAGTTATCCGGTAAGTAGATTCATGTTCTTCATGTACAATTTTAGGTGAATATCCAAATACGTTTTTTCACTACTTAGCTTTAACCAGCGTTGATTGATTTATATGTGTTATCGGTCTCTTCTGGATTGGTACCTGCTGCACAAGCATGTGAATTTATACACATACACACATCTGTTCACATATATACTAAAAATCTATGCATACTTATAGATGTATGTATACAGTAGAAAAATTGAAAAAAAATAATATTTATACGTTTCGGAGGCCTACTTCAATTTGGTTTTAAAGCTGAAGTGATCTGTGAGTTCTTGATTATGTCAGGTTCCTACAAGAAGAGAGCTTAGACGTACAGAGGTATATTTGGAAATGTGATCAAGGAAGTGAGGTTGGTTGTGACTGGTAGGGTACAGCAGTTGGCAATAGTTGTACATATGTGATATGGTAGGGCAATAGCAGTAGATAGAAGGAAGTGGAGCAGAGGAGCGGTGTTGACATGCAGAGGGAATGTTGGAGGCGATATTGATGTATAGGGTGGCAGTGCAATGCGAAATGTGAAGTAATGGATGAATGGCGTAGCAGTGGAAGAAGTTAATGGCAGTAATGTGGTTTTGAAGTATGCAGTAGTAAATGTACAATAAAGAAGTTATGCAGTGAAAAGGTAGTGTGTATGGTAGCAGTTGGACGTAATTTGCTGAATTGTTGTGATGATGGCTGTTAATTGCTATGGAGTTGCTTGAAGTATTATAGGGCAGTGGCAGTTTTGTATGTTGTAGGAGGGGGGATGTGGCAGCAATGGCAATTTGTTGTAAGATAGTGGTTCGCAGTGGGTATGCAGTGGTGAATGAAATAGTGAGAAGTAAAGTGGATGTGAATTGTGCACAGTTATATGCACAATTGTATGTTAAGTCAGAGGGAGGGAATTGTTGTAGGGGACTGGTTAGTGAAATTCTATATGGTTTGGATTGTGAAGTTTGTATGGTTTGTGGTTAAGTTGTAATAAACAGAGGTGGGGATGTGATGGAATGGCAACAGTGGTTGTTTGTCGGTGATGTTGATGTAGCAATCTTTGGTGGAGGTGTAGTTATGTGCAGGCTGATGAATAGTGGTTGGCAGTCCGTGTTGATGGAGAATGTGTGATGGGAGGAGCAGAGGTTATGGGGTTTGGAGGTTGATGGCAAGCAAGTGGCAGAGAAGTAGTTTAGGAGAGTTATAAGTGAATGTTTATGCACTGTGCACTTTGCACTCTGGGAAGGTGGTAACAAACAGAAAATCGTAATATAGAAAATTGAAATGGTATTTTTTTTGTTTTTGAAACTAAATTGTGTAGTTTTTGTTAAATAGAAATGCAAATGAAAAATAGAAAAGCAACAAGCACATAAACAGATGATCATTCCATAGCCACTATATTGTCATTCTTATTTATATTAACTGGCAGAATTAAAGTATAAATCTGCAAAAAGAAATGTTTGGGTTATATCGTCTATGTTCCACAGCAAATATGTTTCAATTTGGATAGACTACTTATTTGCATCCATTATCCTTTTTCCTAAATTATATATTGTTGCACTTTTTGAGCAAATAATAGTAAGGTTTGTGCATGTAATTATTCTTTAAGTTGCTCATACTTTCAAGTTTATAAAATGTTGTATATATTTTGGATGGCAGATCAATATGTCTTCAATTATAGATAAAGAGTGGATGAAAGAAGCCGATCAAAGAACCCCATGATATATGGAAGGAGTGCAGAAGTTTATTGATTTTGTTGTCGAAAATGGTGGCAATAAGAAAATCTATTCTTGTCCTTGCACACAGTGCAAAAATGTGAAAATGAAAATTAAATTAGATGAAATTCATTTTCATCTTCTTAGATGGGGAATTGTTCAATCATATACTGTTTGACATTTTCATGGGGAAGAGTCAGCAATGAACAAAAAACAACCTGTTAGTCAAGCCATAAGTACCAATGACTCTGAACTTCCTAGGATGGAAGATCTGGTCAATGATGCTGATAGATTTCATCAATTCAACCTACAAGTTTGTTGCCAGATAATATTAGGGGTTCGCCTACGGTTGATGTTGATTGGCAGGCCAATCAAAGCAAGAAGTATAAATCACTTTTTGATAATGCAAAAGAGCCATTGTATCCTTCATGTCCAAAAGGGATAACAAAATTGTATTTCATCGTCAAGCTAAATAACTTGAAAAACCAGTATGGCTTTTCCGACATGGTGTGACTGCACCCCTAGAATTCATAAAGGAATTACTTCCTAAAGGTAACACACTATCAACAAAGTATCACGACATGAAGAAGATGATTAAGCAAGTTGGTATGGATTACAAAACTTATGATGCATGCATTAATAACTGCATTTTGTATTGTAAGGATGATGCAAATAGAATTTTTTGTCCAGTTTGCAAACAATCAAGATATAAAACAACATTCAACGAAGAGAAAAGAGCTGCCAAAGTACCTCAGAAGACGTTGAGACATTTCCCTCTAATTCCTAGGCTGAGGAGGTTGTATACTATACCATGGATAGCAGATGCTATGACTTGGCATGGTCGTGCCAAGTCTAATTCAGACGTAATACGTCACCCATGTGATACTTCTCAATGGCGAGTTGCAGATTCTTTTGACAAAACATTTTCTGTTGAATCACAAAATGTCACGCTTGGATTAGCAACGGATGGTTTCAATCCACATGCATCTCTAAGTAACCGTTATAGTTGTTGGCCAGTAGTTATAGTACTGTATAATCTTTCTCCATCCATGTGCATGAAAAGCGAGTTTCCAATGTTGACATTGTTGATTTCTGGACCAAAATAACCAGGAAAGGATATTGATGTTTATTTGCAACCATTAATAGACGAGTTACAACTATTATGGGAAGGACTCGCTGCATTTGACTCATTTAATAATTCTGAGTTTACATTGAGAGGTAGGTCGTTGTGGGCAATTCATGATCATCCTGCACTTGGGACTTTATCGGGATGCACAACTCATGGCTATTTTGCATGTCCTACATGTAGGGAAGACACTTGTTCTTACTATCTTCATGCAAGTAAGAAGATGTGTTACATGGGACATCGAAGATTTCTTCCTTTCAAACATAAGTTTCGAGACGAAAAAACAAACTTTGATAACAAACAAGAATATCGTCGTCCTCCACGGCCATTGATTGGTTATCACGTTGAAGAGAAGGTAGCTAATATCAAGGTGAAAGTTGGTAAAGACAAATTAGAAATCGGTCGAAAACGAAAAAAGAAAACCGAAGAAGACGAAGTTGAAAATGTTCGTGCATGGTATAGAAGGTCCATCCTTTTTGATTTGCCATATTGGAAAGCAAATTTGGTCCGACATAATATTGATGTTATGCATACAGAGAAGAATGTCACTGAGCATGTCAATAACACAATTATGGGTCATAAAGACAAGTCAAAAGACGACATCAATGCATGTAAGGATTTGAAAAACATGGGTATAAAACAAAAATTGTGGGTGAGTGAAGATGCTGAAAGAAATAAAGTAATCATACTAGATGCAACTTTCACCTTGAGCAAAGACGAAAGGCTACGGTTTTGCACCATATTGAAAAGCCTAAAAGTGCCTAGCAAGTTCTCTTTCAACTTCAATAACAATGTGAGCATCAATCCTCCTGAACTAACAAATATGAAGTCTCATGATTACCACATCATAATGCAGCAATTACTTCCGGTATTGCTTCAGCATTCTTATCCACAACATAAGGATCTACATAATGCTATACATCGTATAAGTCTATTATTTAACATTTTATGCTCAAAGGTGATTAACAGAGAACATCTTGTAAAACCAAAGACTAGTTTGGTAGAAGCAATTTATATGTTTGAAAAATATTTTCCACCTGCATTTTTTGACATCAGCATCCACCTTATGGTTCATTTAGCCGATGAAGCATTGATATGCGGTATTGTTAGATATTCATAAGTGAGGAATTTGGAGCGACATACCCGGTTTTTCTTCATTTTCAGGTAATAATGATTATGTATCATATTTATTACATTCCTAAACTACGTTTATTGTTGATCAATAGTTGCTTTTGTTGCTTCAGTTACACTTATACTCTTTATTCATAACCGTATAAATTTTTAATCGATAACAATCAAATATCCTTCCTTGCTTTTATTAGACAACCTGTAAAAAAATTGTGCTTTTTCTGCAGGTTTCACTCATACAACTATTGTAACGACCCGGGATTTTCAAACCCGAAAATTCCAGATGGTTATGAAAAGAAGAAGAGATAGAAGAAGAAGAAGAACAGAAACATCAACAACTCACACTCTCAACGGATAAAATATAATTATAAATAATAAAAGTTAAAAAAAAACTATATTTGTCGATTTACATTTTAATACATCAGAGTTACACATTTTACACAGACACTGGATATACACAATTACCATGTCATAGATATATAATAATACAATATAGCGGAAGCATTCCATACGTTCTTGCCATCCAGCTCGCCTCTTGAGCTCTAGATTGTACCTACCTGAAAATCTGTAATACTCGGTCTGACCCGAGCATTACATCAAAGTAACACCCGAGTCGGCTGGAAACCAGCGTGAGTAAACTCATAAAATTTGACATAATAAATTCAAACCATCAACAAAACCCGGGTAACTCGTACCTCCCTACGAGTTCATTACTTGTTATGCCCAACTCTTATTTCCACAACCAATTCCTAAGTACCCTTATTAAGTTTATATAGTCCAGTCATTTAAATTATTTCATTTCAACCTGTTGGTTCCACAAGCCAACCCATAAAGAATCATTCTAGGTTACCAATCGCGGTGGGTTCGGGTATTACTGATACCCGATCTCGGCTTCTTCGATACAATATTATCTTACCTAAGTCATTAAAATAAATATGATTCAACTTAAAATACAGGGTGTCACTGCTTCATTCCAATACCATTTAATCATTCATAAGCAAGTTAAATCATCCATACCAGCACTAATCAATTTTATTGACTATTATCGAATTAAATCAATTACTTTAATTACTTCTAATTGATTACAAACCAATTAATTGATCATCCAATAATCATTCATTTAATTAATCCTCCTTGATTAATCACACTTAGGAATGATTATTACTTTTACTAAGTGATTATTCTTTATATTAACTACACATAGTAATTTAACAAATCATCCCGTGATTATCATAAATTAATTAAACTTAATTGATTAACTTAAACTAAACATATTAGACTTAATTAATTACCATAATCAATTAATCCCTTAATTACATATTTATTAAACCATAATCATTAATGAATTTGTTAATGAATCTTTGATTACCTTTAATAAATTTAATCATATTATCTTAATTATTTTCAAGATAAGCATTTCCCTATCTATGACTAAATTGTCATTTATCAACCTTTGAATCATTTTACTTTAAAAATTACCTTAAAAATTACATTGTAATTTCCATTTTAAAATTTAAGATTTGGAATTAGTTAACCCATAAAATTTTAACAAAGTTTAAAAAAACAATTTAAGCCTTCTAAATCACATGTTAGAGTCACAATTATTTATAAAAGAAATTTACAAAAGTTTCTAAACCAAATCCCTCTTAAATTCAAATCCTTTATAAAATATACTTTAACATTTCAAATTTGCTTAGGACATTTTTTTTTATAAAACTAAGATACAAATTAGATTTTGAATCCAGATTCAAAATTTGATTCAAACTTAGTTTAAATCTCTACCTTTCATTTTTAATTCAGTTTTAAATTCAAATCTAACAGGTTTTAAAGCCTGTCACAAATCCACTTCCCAAGCCACACATCAAACTGTTTCGAGCAAAACTTATCTAACCTTCGTACCAAACTCGACATTTACTCGAGAAACTTCGAGTCCAACTTTTCTTTCTTTCTTATTCCCTTTCCTTGTTTCTTCTCAGTGATTCTTTGTTTATTAATTTTACTTCGGCCCATCTTCTTTTCGGCCCGTTTCCCCTACCTTCCTTTCTTTTCTTTTTATTCTTCCCAGTGATTCTTTCTCCTTCCCCTCTGTTCTTACTTCCTACCCGTGCACATGTCGATCGTGCACTTGCACACGACGCCGACCGACCTGCCCATGCTGCCGACTACTCCTACAGTTCACCCATGACCCCTTCGTCCTCCTGGCCCCCTTGAAGCCTTATCAAAACCCATAGTTCAAAATCGAACCGCTCAACCCAGGAAGGTCGAAACTACGATCATCCAAGACATCTCGTTCCACCACCATGAATCTCTATCACTTCCCATACTTCGACAGGAAGCTCGCCACCATCCTCACTACTACTTCCCTTAACCATGTGCAACTCGATGCACCCAAGAAACCACAGTGGCCAATTTCTCGAACTCGACAAAACTAGGGTTTAAAACTTCCATGACTTACCGCCGCCGCCACGGTGATCCGGAGCACCACCCCATAATTTTCCCAACCTTCCCGATCACTCCACCATCTCCAGTGGGAACCAAGACCTTCCCGATCGTCTAGATCAAACAGGATTTCCCAAAAACAAGTTTCCAAACATTCCCATATTGCTAACTCAATGCAATATTAAAAATCTTAATTTTAGTTTTAAAATTCATTACTTTCAAAGTGAGTTCGAATCATAATCCTGGAAAAATAAATTATGATGTTTGAAATTTATCATATTTGAACTTTATCTGTAATCCTAAATTTCTCATGAAGATTTGCTATGTTTAACTTAAATCTATTTTTAAGGTTTGAATCTTGTTTAAATTTACATCTTTTGTTAAGAAATTATTGTCCAAAAATGAGTTAGGGAAATGGAAATGATTTTTAAACTAATCAAAGGCCTGTAAACCTGGAAAATCTTCACTTTTTTGATTTTTAGACATGCATAACCCATTACAGTATCTTCATTCATACACACTTGTCTCAGAACTTAGGACAATCATTCAAACACATTTTTTAACATGCATTACTAGTCAACCATATGTCAAATGCATCAATTTTGGAGGTGTTTTATGTTTACAGTTTTAAACAGAGGCCTAAACTAAGAACTCAGATGTTTAAAAATCAACATCAGAAATACACAAAGCTTATATACATACAAATATGCAAAGAAATTATCACCTTGATTCACATGCATCATATATTTTGTTACTTAAGCCTTTAAATTTAAAAGTTTACTGACAGGCATTTTACTAAAAACAGAGGAGACTGGGTTAAGTTACTCACCTACTTGTTTTAATTTGAATCATTAGAGTTGATCTTTGAAGTGCATCTATTTGATCAAGTTGATTTAAATCCTTTTGCTTTGATGTTTGAATTCAGTTGCTTGTTGATTTATTAAACTTGAAGGATTTGAACTATTGTTGCCTTCTTGCCCCTAATTTCTTGCTTCAGATTTTGTTTCCCAGTTTAAATTTCCAGCTTTCACCATTCTTGTTCCTAGTATGCTAAGTTTTCTTTTTTTTTCCTTGAACGAACTAAAATGGGAAGATACATATAGAAATCAGTTTTACAGGGGTAGCTTCTGGTACAAGCTTCCCTTGTTTTCTAAAACTTTGGTCAAAGATTTTTTTCTGAGAATGAAATGATATATACATATTTGATATGATTTTTGTTTATTCTTGTTTGTACAAATGTTTGCCTGATTTGGAACAAAAATGTGAGCTGATATTTTATGTTGATTTGATTAAATGGGTGCTTGCTTTAAATGCCATGTTCCCTAATATCTCTACATACATATCCATTCATATGCCTACAAATATATTTATATTTATCTCATTTTGTTTTATTTGCACAAAGATATTTTGTATATGATGAATAGCTTGTCTTCTTTTGCATACATGGTTTACACAGCAAACTTGCTATTATTTTCTTGCTTAATTCATATACATGTTTTCGTCTGATTACACTTTATACATTTGTGCTTACACAACTTCAACTTATGTTGTATTTCTATTTTGACTACCACTATTTAAATTATGTTCATAAGTTTACTTATATGTTACTAATATTTTGTATTGATGGAATTAAATGGATTTTAAATAGTTAATGATAGAATTTGATTCTATTTCAAACATTATTATCTATATATATTTTTATACCAAATGTTAACGAAGTAAAACATTTTAATTCAATTTATATAAGATAACTTTTATTATAAATATTATTAAGAGATTTAATTTAAATTTACAAATCAAATTTCCTTTTCAAAATACAAATCTATATAAATAAATGGCAAATATTTCCAAAAGATTTATCCATTTAACATGATGAGTTTACATTTTATTTAATTAGATCAAATATTTATTAAAATAATGTTGCCAAAATACCGGGTCATCACATTCCTCCCCCCTTTGAATCTTTTCGTCCTCGAAAAGGAACGAAGCCAGAATTATTAAAATGCTTAAAATCATATAAATCTTCTTTGATCTTTTTTTTAATTACTTTAAAAATCTATATAATATTTCTAAAATAGTTTTTATAAAAATACTTTTATAACTCGATGTTTCGACAAGTTCATCCTTGTTCTCACAGAAATTCGGTCATACGTTGATCAGGCGTACGACTGAAAATCTATAAGTGCTTAGCTGACCCGTTTCCAACACCCAGTGAAAATACTTGAAAAATAATTTTATTGAAAATATAGAAAACAGTTTTTGAAAATAGAGGATATATCTTTGGTGAGAATGCTCTGGAAATCATCAACCCCATCCATGGTCGCAGTTGACCCGCTGGTTACGTTGCCATCCCGACAAAATCCATAGATAAATGTAGGCCTCCACGCCCCTCAATTACGCCATGGAACCCGCTACAGATCGCAGCTACAACTGGGTTTACGTAGCTATCACAGCAAAAACCTATATAATTGTAGGCATCAACGCCCTCGAATTTCGCTGCCAAAAGAATGAAACTTCTCCACTCGACTTGACCATAGATCGCAGTCTACCGATGTTGCGTTGCCTTTCCGGCAAAATCAAGTGTAGACTGTTGGCACTTATCCTCCACACGATTTTCGCTATGGTCCCCACAGTAGATCGCAGTGAAATCGAGTTGCACTGTCGTCACAGCATAACCCAAATGCCCCTGTAGGCATCAGCACCCTCGACTTTCGCTACCCAATAACCCTCAGGAACTAGTTTGTCCGGACTTCTCACAGGATCAACTTTAGAACCCCCCTAGGGGCTCAAGGTAGCACCATCCAGTGGCAGTCCTGAGAAGTTCATTTCAAGGGAGCGCCCTTTTTCTCCAGAGCCATCATCAAAACACTTTATACTATACACATATAGTATTTTTCGAATCATACACCTAGTATGAATTTTATCAAAGCTCCTTTACACAAAATCGATTATCCCAAAATCGATAATTCTCAAACTAGGCTTCCCAAATTTCAATATTGATTTTACCCAAAAATCAAAAGCCTTTCCAAATCCAAAGGTTCTCAAAACCTTTTCCAAAATCCTCATAAGATCCTTTATATATATATATATATATATATATATATATATATATATATATATATATACAGATATATATAATTTTTAAAACTTTGGATCATTTCAAACTTGTATAAAACCCTTTTATACTTCAAACACTTTCAAAAATATTTTCCTCTGGCTATAGATTTATCAAGGGGAGTTCTATCTCATATAACAAAGATATATAGCTTCATTTATTCAAAATCAAATATTCAAATTTGACTTCTCTTTCCAATATCAATTTCTTTCAGATCCGTACGATGTACACATATCATCAGTACGCTATAACAACCTGATCGCTCATTCGATCACACAATTTCACTTCCGAGCTAGTATCGTCCACCCAACTTCCTAGTGCGGACACAGATCTGGTTTCTTGGTCAGAAACCGTCATTCTCCTTTCATAGCTATAACCATGATAGAGAATATCCAGAACCAATCAACAATCCATATCCAGGTTCGCCGTCGAAAATCGAGTGAAAAATCCCAACTCGGATTGATATAATTATCTCGAAATTCTTTGCTCGAATCTGGATCAAATCACTATGCGAATAGAATAATATACGTACATCTTACGTATTTATCTTTATTGATTATTAGCCAAAAAAATTTTCCTTTCCATTCACATTACCTAAATTTCCACTCACTTATTCATATTTTCCTTAATCCCCATTTGGATTATCACTTCAATCCTTATCCCAGTTGGATTTTTAATCAACAACAGTTTGAACTCCGACCAGTTTATTTTTAGAAAATTGCTTGAAAATTTTAAAAATAAATATGTGGTTTGAAAAATAATTATTAGTTTGCAAAATAGCTGTAAAATAATTAACTATTTGTAAAATAGTTGGAAAATAGTTAAATAGTTTCAAAACTTTTAGATAATTGCAAAATAGTTATAAATAGTAAATAATTTGTAACATAGTTGAAAAATAGTAATTAGTATAGAAAACAGTTGAAAAATGGTTAAATAGCTCCAAAAATAATTGTAAAACGAGTATAAAATAATTTGGCTTTAAGAAAGAAAAGTTGTATATATTTAATAGCTTGGAAAATAAGTTTATATTAAGACAACTTATATTGAAAATAATCCAGAGTCAAAACTATTCACTTCCCCAACAATTCAATTTAAATTTCCACTCCCATTTAAATTGACCCAATTCCAATTTAAATAACTCCAATTTCCATTGGACTTGATTTATTCCCAAATCAAGTTGAATCAATCCCGATTTCCTTCTCAATTTAAATCAAATTCCATTTGATTTTATACGTGCTCACTTATACTTTCAACTTATTCCAATCAATTTTGGACTATTATCAATTGAACCCACTTCAGTATCAAATCATTTCAATTTAATCCAATTTCCATTTAAATTTTTAAACTTTTCCATCGTCAATCACGAATCCAATTAATTCAAATCAAATTCAAGTTGAACTAATTCAATTCCAATCTCAATTTTAAACCATCTTGAATTATATAAATTCGAGTTAAATTCTCAAAGGTTGGTTTAACCCTTTAAACCAAATTAACCTTTATTAAAAGTTTTTTTAAACAATTTAATTTCTGAGCTCAAATTCTAGAATTTTCATTTTAAATTATCTTTCCTTACTTATTTCAAAGTTTACATAAGAGTTGAAAACAATTTTGTCTTAAAAATTTAATTTATTTCCCAATTTTATCTTCTAGTTTGAAACCAATTCTTAAAAAAGTTTAATTTACAAATTCAATTATTCAAATTTTCAGTTCAAAGTAAGTCCATATCCTTAATTTCAAATTAACGTTAGATTTTTCTGTTATCTCAATAATGGATATATTACCACACTTCATTTCTCATTCATTTAGACAAATCCAATTCGCAATTTAAAGATTTTTAGTAACAATAGGATGATGTCATTCAATTTAATTTAAAAACATCCATCCATTTTCAATTTCTAAATCTCAAACCCGTTTGAGATCACACAAATTCCCAAATCAAATTACCACTTGACTTTTCAAGTTAAATCTCAATTTCATCTTGAAATTTCCAATTCAAGTTATTCATTCACACTTATTTAACTTCTCCCAAGTTAAATTTCAATTTGTTTAATCCAATCAACCTTACTCAATTTGAATTCAAATTTCAAAATTCTTTCCCTCTTATAAGTGCAAAACTTATATCACTTTGGGTTTTTACATCACACTTCAGGGAAAATCAAAACTCAACCTCTTAGAGTTTATTTCAAATTTATTTCCTTTAGTCGCAAGGCTACTTTTAAATTTTAAACCACCCTTGGTTTTAATTTCAAAACAAATCCCTTAAAAATCTTTCAAACATTTCTTGTTTTAAAATAAGACTATATTCAAAATAGTCTGAATTATAGTATTTGTTGTTTCCTTAACTCTTTAAAACAATTGATTGTTTTCTAGACTTAAGTTTTAAAACTTCACAATTGTAAAACCTACTTTAATTTAAAAGTTATACTCATCTAATGCATTTCCTTCATTTGGCTTACTTAATAATAAATATATCATTACCTCTATGTAATTTTAATTTGGTAGTATTCATGTTTTTACTTAAGTTAATTCCAATTCAAGATTTCAGTTTGGTCATATTTTATTACTTCTTAATTTAAATTCCAATAATTTAACAACCAATCACCCTATTATTTATTAGAAGGAAATATTGCTTTATATATCAAAATATATTTTATATAAAATCATTAAAAACCTTTATATAAAAAAATAACAAGTACGCTCTCATACACACACACACACACACACACACACTCTCAACTCATTCTAGGGTACTATTGACCCTATCCTTAATGAGTACACCCACCAGAGCCAAGGTTCTCGCTTAACCTTCAGCTCTGATACCAACTGTAACGACCTGGGATTTTCGAACCCGAAAATTCCAGATGGTTATGAAAAGAAGAAGAGATAGAAGAAGAAGAACAGAAACATCAACAACTCACACTCTAAGCGGATAAAATATAATTACAAATAACAACAGTTAAAAAAAACTATATTTGTCGATTTACATTTTAAAACATCAGGGTTACACATTTTACACAGACACTGGATATACACAATTACCATGTCATAGATATACAATAATACAATATAGCGGAAGCACTCCATACGTTCTTGCCATCCAGCTCGCCTCTTGAGCTCCAGATCGTACCTACCTGAAAATCTGTAATACTCGATCTGACCCGAGCATTACATCAAAGTAACACCCAGGTCAGGCTGGAAACCAGCGTGAGTAAACTCATAAACTTTGACATACTACATTCAAACCATCAACAAAAACGCGGGTAACTCGTACCTCCCTACGAGTTCATTACTCGTTATGCCCAACTCTTAGTTCCACAACCAATTCCTAAGTACCCTTATTTAGTTTATATAGTCCAGTCATTTAAATTACTTCATTTCAACCTGTTGATTCCACAAGCCAACCCATAAAGAATCATTGTAGGTTACCAATCGCGGTGGGTTCAGGTATTACTGATACCCGATCTCGGCTTCTTCGAATACAATATTATCTTATCTAAGTCATTCAAATAAACAAGATTCAACTTAAAATACAGGGTGTCACTGCTTCATTCCTATACCATTTAATCATTCATAAGCAAATTAAATCATCCATACCAGCTCTAATCAATTTTATTAACTATTATCGAATTAAATCAATTACTTTAATTACTTCTAATTGATTACAAACCAATTAATTGATCATCCAATAATCATTCATTTAATTAATCCTCCTTGATTAATCACACTTAGGAATGATAATTACTTTTACTAAGTGATTATTCTTTATATTAACTACACACACTAATTTAACAAATCATCCCGTGATTATCATAAATTAATTAAACTTAATTGATTAACTTAAACTAATCATATTAGACTTAATTAATTACCATAATCAATTAATCCCTTAATTACATATTTATTAAACCATAATCATTAATGAATTTGTTAATGACTCTTTGATTACCTTTAATAAATTTAATCATATTATCTTAATTATTTTCAGGACAAGCATTTCCCTATCTATGACAAAATTTTCATTTATCAACCTTTGAATCATTTTACTTTAAAAATTACCTTAAAAATTACATTGTAATTTCCATTTTAGAATTTAAGATTTGGAATTAATTAACACATAAATTTTTAACAAAGTTTAAAAAAGCAATTTAAGCCTTCTAAATCACATGTTAGAGTCACAATTATTTATAAAAGAAATTTACAAAAGTTTCTAAACCAAATCCCTCTTAAATTCAAATCCTTTATAAAATATACTTTAACATTTCAAATTTGTTTAGGACATTTAATTTTTTTATAAAACTAAGATACAAATTAGATTTTGAATCCAGATTCAAAACTTTATTCAAACTTAGTTTAAATCTCTACCTTTCATTTTAAATTCAATTATAAATTCAAATCTAACAGGTTTTAAAGACTGTCACAAATCCACTTCCCAAGCCACACATCAAACTGTTTCGAGCAAAACTTATCTAACCTTCGTGCCAAACTCGACATTTACTCGAGAAACTTTGAGTCCAACTTTTCTTTCTTATTCCCTTTCCTTATTTCTTCTCAGTGATTATTTGTTTACTAATTTTACTTCGGCCCATCTTCTTTTCGGCCCGTTTCCCCTACCTCCCTTTTTTTCTTTTTATTCTTCCCAGTGATACTTTCTCCTTCCTCTCTGTTCTTACTTCCTACTCGTGCACATGTCGATCGTGCACTTACACACGACGCCGGCCGACCTGCCCATGCTGCCGACTACTCCTACAGTTCACCCATGACCCCTTCGTCCTCCTGGCCCCCTTGAAGCCTTATCAAAACCCCTAGTTCAAAATCGAACTGCTCAACCCAGGAAGGTCGAAACTACGATCATCCAAGACATCTCATTCCACCACCATGAATCTCTATCACTTCCCATACTTCGACAGGAAGCTCGCCACCATCCTCACTACTACTTCCCTTAACCATGTGCAACTCGATGCACCAAGAAACCACAGTGGCCAATTTCTCGAACTCGACAAAACTAGGGTTTAAAACTTCAATGACTTACCACCGCCGCCACGGTGATCCGGAGCTCCACCCCATAATTTTCCCAACCTTCCCGATCACTCCACCATCTCCAGTGGGAACCAAGACCTTCCCGATCATCTACATCAAACAGGATTTCCCAAAAACAAGTTTCCAAACATTCCCATATTGCTAACTCAATGCAATATTAAAAATCCTAATTTTAGTTTTAAAATTCATTACTTTCAAAGTGAGTTCGAATCATAATCCTGGAAAAATAAATTATGATGTTTGAAATTTATCATATTTGAACTTTATTTGTAATCCTAAATTTCTCGTGAAGATTTGCTATGTTTAACTTTAATCTATTTTTAAGGTTTAAATCTTGTTCAAATTTACATCTTTTGTTTAGAAATTATTGTCCAAAAATGAGTTAGGGAAATGGAAATGATTTTTAAACTACTCAAAGGCCTGTAAACCTGGAAAATCTTCACTTTTTTGATTTTTAGACATGCACAACCCATTACAGTATCTTCATTCATACACACTTGTCTCAGAACTTAAGACAATCATTCAAACACATTTTCTAACATGCATTACTAGTCAACCACATGTCAAATGCATTAATTTGTGAGGTGTTTTATGTTTACAGTTTTAAACAGAGGCCTAAACTAAGAACTCAAATGTTTAAAAATCAACATTAGAAATACACAAAGCTTACATACATACAAATATGCAAAGAAATCATCACCTTGATTCACATGCATCATATATTTTGTTACTTTTAAATTTAAAAGTTTACCGACAGGCATTTTACTAAAAACAGAGGAGACTGGGTTAAGTTACTCACCTACTTGTTTTAATTTGAATCATTAGAGTTGATCTTTGAATTGCATCTATTTGATCAAGTTGGTTTAAATCCTTTTGCTTTGATGTTTGAATTCAGTTGCTTGTTGATTTATTTAACTTGAAGGATTTGAACTGTTGTTGCCTTCTTGCCCCTAATTTCTTGCTTCAGATTTTGTTTCCTAGTTTAAATTTCCAGCTTGCACCATTCTTGTTCCTAGTATGCTAAGTTTTCTTTTTTTCCTTGAAAGAACTAAAATAAGAAGATACATATAGAAAACAGTTTTACAGGGGTAGCTTCTGGTACAAGCTTTCCTTGTTTTCTAAAACTTTGGTCAAAGATTTTTTTCTGAGAATGAAATGATATGTACATATTTGATATGATTTTTGTTTATTCTTGTTTGTACAAATGTTTGCCTGATTTGGAACAAAAATGTGAGCTGATATTTTATGCTGATTTGATTAAATGGGTGATTTCTTTAAATGCCATGTTCCCTAGTATCTCTACATACATATCCATTCATATGCCTAAAAATATATTTATATTTATCTCATTTTGTTTTATTTGCACAAAGATATTTTGTATATGATGAATAGCTTGTCTTCTTTTGCATACATGGTTTACGCAGCAAACTTGCTATTATTTTCTTGCTTAATTCATATACATGTTTTCGTCTGATTACACTTTATACATTTGTGCTTACACAACTTCAACTTATGTTGTATTTCTATTTTGACTACCACTATTTAAATTATGTTCATAAGTTTACTTATATCTTACTAATATTTTGTATTGATGGAATTAAATGGATTTTAAATAATTAATGATAGAATTTGATTCTATTCCAAACATTATTATCTATATATATTTTTATACCAAATGTTAACGAGGTAAAACATTTTAATTCAGTTTATATAAGATAACTTTTATTATAAATATTATTAAGAGATTTAATTTAAATTTACAAATCAAATATCCTTTTCAAAATACAAATCTATATAAATAAATGGCAAATATTTCCAAAAGATTTATCCATTTAACATGATGAGTTTACATTTTATTTAATTAGATCAAATATTTATTAAAATAATGTTGCCTAAATACCGGGTCATCACTACTATTTTGTAAGTACAATTATGCTGTACAATTATGTGCTGTGTACAATTATGCTGTGAACTCATATATATTTATTTCTGAATACTTGCAACAACAATGTCAGAAGCCGCAGAAACGTCGTTCCATTCAGTCGCGAATTCGTCATCTTCACAACCTGAGAAAGTTGAGACAAATGCATATGATGTTCCAGTTTCTGATAATGCTGCGAAAATTGGCAGTAGACTTGGTAAATTGGTACGAATGCATGTGCCGATATCATATGAAAGTTGGGATAAAGTACCCAACAAATGTAAAGATGACGTTTGGGCTGAATTGCGGGTAAGTCATTCTCTCTTTTTTCCACTAATTCTTTACTGCAAACTGATATTTAACTTATCCATAAATAAAAATTATATAAAAAAAGGGATGCTTCTCAATGACAATAGACTCATATATAAATTTCCACCAATGGTGCACTCTGTAGTAGCGGTCCTTTCGAAAGCACTTTTAGTTCATGTTGAATCCTAAAATATGTAGTATCTGACATGTGCATACTATATTAATGTTACTTTCAATATAACTTACAAGTGACATGCGCTAATGATCTGTGTATTTTCTTGTATTTTCTTTTTAACGTATTTTTTATCTGCAATATATATACAGACATTTTATGAGCTAGAGTCGGATACAAAAGAGTTGTATTTTAAAAAAATGTGCGAATCATTTAGAAGATACAAAAGTGAATTGAGGACAAGGTACTACGACAAATTTGATAATGATGAAGCTAGAAGGAAAAACTGTCCGCCAAAAGTTAGCGTAGAAGATTGGGACGGATCCTTGAAAAATGAAGCAAAACCCGGCGCACACGAAAGAAGAGAGCTAGGCAAAAAAAAAATAGATCACAATACAATTATACTCATCACAGTGGTCGTACAAGTCACGCCGTAGTAGAACATAAAATGGTACAGTTTTAATTTTTTATTATTTCGTTGCATTTTACCATTTCATTGAATGAGATTGTATCGGTAGGAAATAAAATCTTCGAATAAGAATCGGTTTGTTTGATAATCGATGTTTCAGTTGCAGGCAATTGAAAATCCAGGAAAAGAAATCATACGCTGTGAAGTGTGGGAGAAAACTCATACAAAAAAGGATGGCACCATATCGGATTCAAATTCTTCGTACTTTGTAAGCTAAACAATATATTGTTTTAGATGATAAATTAAAAAACATTTACTATTATGACATATATGTTTACATGGTTTATCGGCCTATAACTTATATGCACGAACTTAAATATCTCAAGTATTATTATATTTTAGGGTAAAATTGCAAAAGAAAGGGAAACAATCAATGACGACGAGGAACAAGGTATGCCATTGGATGAAGACATGTTGTCACAAACGTTCGGCAAAGATAAAAGGGGCCGGACTCGAAGTGTTGGAACTATAATACCAAAGACACAAGTTAAAGCATCTACTATTCCACGTAAACAACTCAGAAGGAGTAAACAAGAGTCAAATAGATTGGAAACAAGGATGGAGAAGGTGGAGGGTTCTTTGGAGAATGTGAAGGGGACATTGAACACATTGGTCGACATATTAAAAGGATATGTGAAACAGATGCCAGGCATTGCTTCCAACGAAGGAGGAAGTGGTGGGACACATCATGAAAGTGTTGGAAGAACGTCGAACAATGACGATGCTGCTAACATGCTTATTTCGCATGTTCAGGAAAATCAAAAAATGTGAAGTGTTGAACTTTGATCTAGAAGTCATTGCAACAGTTTGTATGCAGAGATTCGACGACATCTATAATACATGGAAAACCTGTACCTCCTACACCTGAGAAGTTGATTGTGGACAATATACTATTACCAGATGAGCCCACAGCCAACAAAATCATCCTCTTGCTATGACCTTTGATGATGTTGGAATCGATGGTTATGTGTGTTATCCAAAGAGTTCAATTCGATATCTTTAGACGCAGGAGCAGGCATACATTATTATTATCCAATAAATTCAATCTGAATGGAAACCTATATATGTTCTCTGGTCTGTTCTTAATATCAGAATCCTCCAATCTTAATATCAAAACTGAAAATTCTACAAAATCGGTTAATTCTCTGATCTGTTCTTTGTTTTAGGTTTTTAACATTTGTTTCAGGTTGAAGATGCTTTGTCTATGTACCTTTCTGATTTAGAAAAGCTTGATCTGTGAGGTAACACAAAATTTACTTTGCTTCCCATTCTCAGATATTTCGTTGCGGGCTTGTTTATTCCTTTGTTATGTCATTTGCACTATTCTTTCACTCATTTGAGATTGCACTATTCTTCACCATTGCGTTTCCGTAATTTTATCAACAAGTTACTCAAGTAGTCATAGTCATTTTCAAAGAAAATCTTCCTGGTTTTTCATCATGACAACGTGCGACAAGTGAACAATTGATTCAATTTGTAGGCATATTTACTGTTGGTTTGGTATCAAATGATGTGCAACAAAGTTTTTTCTAGATTTTAGTTATAGACATTGTTCTAGTTTTTCTCAAAATAATTTAACCCATCAAACCTATTCGACACGACAACCTCAAAACTATTAATTTTAGTTATAGACCTTGTTCCAGTTTGGCTTTTAAGGTAGGTTTTCAAAGATAACGTGTTTTGTGCATATTAATACTAAGTGCATCTTATTACATCTATATGTTAGAACAAAAAGATTTCGAATTCAGTATAAGCAGAGTATTTGTTTTAACCGTGGACGGACTTCTTCTTATATTATGTGCCAGGAAATTTCTTGATATTCTTTTGCTATAAATTAAAACATCTTTTAAATGGTATTTCAAGTCTTATTTTCTTAATATAAAAGAAGTTGGCTATGTTCAATTACACATAGGCGTAGGAAAATGAATTAAAGAAGCATTGAGAATTAAGTTACTCCAAAGCTTCTTCCTTTTCGAATAAGAATTACTGGCATACATGACCGTAATTACACACTTAAAACCACCAGCAATGGTTATAACAATAGTAATGTTTGATAACTCTCATCTAAGATGTCAGCAGTCCAAATGTTGGCATCGATGACGAATAATACTCGACTTTTTATGCCCCTTTCATTTTTGCCAAAGTAAGACCAGTGGAGGGGAGTTGGACTTAAATTTATGAATGCCTAAATCGGTTAATTTGGTCTCATATAAGGCTATCATCGATAGTTATTAAATCAGAGCAATTTGAGTATAGATTGCATTTTACTATCTGTATTCAAACCACTCCCGTTCCATGCACAAACAATTATTTTATTATGGTAGAGCTCCTTGTTTTCCTTTTAGGTGGAGCTGTTGGAGTTTGTATTTTCTTCTCGTGCTTCTTCTTGTGTTTCATATTTGTCTCGAGGCTCGAGCATTTGGGGTAAATTTTCAGAATATAATTTGTTTTTGAATTTCATCAATATGTTGAGGCACTTCTTTTATAAACTATAATCGGTCATCAAAACTTTCTTATGCAAGGGAAAACACTTCAAAGTTATCAGAAGTTATTTCATGATTTCCTTCTGGTTGATTTTTGTTATGTGCAGATGATATTGGTTTTACAGCACTTGTAGTTGAGGAGGTTATGTGCTCACTTAGTGGAGGGAGATCACTTTTTGATGGTAATTAGTTGCAGAACAAAGTGTAGAAGGTCCAACGTCATCCGTTGATTGATATGAGAATATATTAGAAGTAACAAATTCAGTTTTCTCCTTTCCCTTTTGTATATTTTGTTTATTATGCTTTCCTTTTTATGGAAACTCTGATTGCTGATGAATGTGTACATTACTTTCCTCCACGTGGTTAAGAGGAGAGGTGGACTCCTCATATGACATATATGATTTGTTGTTTTGTCCTGCTTGTGAAGAGGTTAATATTTGTATTTGTGCGAGAACTCATAATTTGTATTTGTGCGACATAAGACTAATCAACCAAGGCAGGTTAAACATAAGATTGCAATGTAGTGTTATGCAATGATTCCGCTGTTGTACTACATAGTGGTATGTGTTGATGTTGAACATTATAATTCAAACATTTTTTATGTTTGGTTTTTGTGTTGAATGTATGAAAAATATTTGGTTTAATAATCTTTCTTTTGTGATAGTGTTAAATTTGTAAATTTTTGTATTAATTATGATAATGAAATGACTGCCACTGGTGCGGAGAAGAAATTTCGATTTTTCTAAAATTTTTTTAGTAATTAGCAACGGATTAAAGCCGTTGCTAATAGTTAAAACAATAGTTATATGTCTACATTTAACGACGGCTTTAAGCCGTTGCGAAATAAAATACGGAACGGCTATGAGTCGTTGCTAAATAAGATTCTGCAATGGCCCTTAGCCGTTGCAAAAGTATATTTAGCAACGGACAAGAGCCGTTGCGAAATTTTTACCACTGTCCATTTCGCAACGGCTCATAGCCGTTGCAAAATTATTTTGCAACGGCTTAAGGCCGTTGCGAAATGAGGATTCTGGTATAGTGGGCGCAATTATATATTTTTTGGATGACGGATCAGTACCAACAACATTTTTTCGATTTTTCTATGGACATGATGTTTCAAATAATCCTGAAGTGAGACGAAGGGCACGCTTATGCTAGATCTTGAGGTGATAAGAAGACCCAATAGGTGGAGCAGTAGGTAGCATGAGCATGGTGGCAGTTACGTGTGCAACTTCCATTTCAGTGCTCAGTAATCGCCATGAGTTCCAAGCACTTAGTATGTGTGCCTTTCGTAGGAATCATTGCCTTTTGTGTAGGGAGCTATATAACGTCTAGTCCATAACAAATACTTAGTACGTCTTTCGTAGACACCATTGTACTTTGTGCATCTTTCGTAGATGCCACCACCTTATGTATATGGAGTTATATAGCATCTAGTCCTTAATAAGGTCTATGGAGTAGTAGGCCGATCAAATGATTGAATTAGGATTTCAGCCAAATTATAGGATTAGAAATTCAGCCTAATTAAAGCAGCTAACAAAGACAAATGCAAACTATCAAATTTATCTAATCGTATTAATTTCGCAATAGTTAAATCCTATTTATTTCCAGCTCCATCTTTCTTTCCTTTTCCTCTATTTCCTTTTATAACTAGAACTGTTACAAAGTCTATTATTTTTAATTTGCTTAAATATGTTAGTAATTACCATCATTCATCGGACTTCTAGTCTGACTCACTCCTCTATTTTTCCCTTTTCCCCTCATAGGCAATCAGAGGCAAGGGTGGTAGACTGCAGATTCTTGGAGACTCCTTTGGCAGAGATTCTAGCATGTATTCCTTTTCTTCATCTCTATTTTTTAGTTCTTTTGTTGTACTGACACTATTTGAGGGATGTTTTGTACTCTGATTTTATTGAGACTATGTATTTTAATTTCGCATGGCATGTATGGGTATGTTGACATATGAAGTAATTGATATTTGGTGAATTATTTGGTTTTTAAAGTAATTATGAAGTTTTGTTCTAAATAAGATATTATTTTAATTTTTTCCGCTGTTTTTATCTATTTTTGTCTTGTGAATCTTAATCCCTGATAGCTTTAGTTTTACCTATAACGTACCTACTTAGGGGCGTGGGGTGTTACAAAAATGGTCTTTTATTATTCTTCACTTTTAGGCTTATAAATAACTCTTTATGATTAGGGTTAACTAATTGTATCTTTTCTATCTTTTAATAACCTAATCTTCATTTTTTTCATTTATCTCTTATTTTTCTTTCGATTCGATTTTTCATACGATATTGATTAGTATGGTATTAAAGTAGTTCTTTTCCATGGATTAGTTTTGTTAGTGGTTTTACGTCCTTTTAGCTTCTGAACCTACTTCAAATTTTATTTTTTTATCCGATCATAGCCTGTTAAAAAGAAGATTTGCTTCAGACTATAAGAATGATATTAGATGGGAAAACATATTCCAGTTGGAGTTATGTGATGAAAGAAAATTAAAAGGAAAAAAGATGCAGGGATATATTGATGGAACCACTGTTCAACCTAAGAGTGCATATGTAGATTATGCAACTATGTTATATACATGACAAATAATGCAAAGTTATCACATGGATTAGTAAGTTGATCACTCCATAGGTGTATAGTTACAAAGCACAAACAACAAAACTAGCTGGGATATTTGAAGAAATTATTCATTCGATCAAAGTTTGCAAAACAATCTAAATTGAAAAATGACATACAAACTAGAAATATTAGAAACAAAAAGCATAAACTACTAAATGGCATTTGAAATAAATAGAATAGAGGAAATTAGAATTTTAAACATTGAGGAAAATGATCAATTAACTGATTTATAAAAAGAGATATACGAGACAATGGACTAAGTGGAAATAATATGGAAACAACGACCCCTCATTCAATTTCTCCAAAAGGTAGATGACAACGCTTCTTTTTTTCATAGAATTGCTTACGATTAAGGAAGATATAATGCCATTAAATTAATTAAAGTCAATGGAGTAGAAAATGTAGAACAATATAATCTAAATAATACATTTACCATATGTTTCATAGAAATATACAGGGAAGATGTAAACATGGAATCAAAGCTAACTGGTCCATGATTTATTCGAGCAGGGTCTCTTTTCTTTGTAATTTGGATTCCCACTTCATAGAGCAGGAGGTTTGGCTACTATTAATTGTATGTAAAGTGATAAAGCCATCGTTCCAGACGATTTATCTGTAAGTTTTTATCAAAATTTCTGGCGTATTATTAAAAATTATATCATTAATTTGTTCGACGGTTTATATCATGGAAATCTCGAATTAGGTAGATTTAAATTCGCCGACATAATGCTTATTCTGAAAAATAAAATTCAGAGAATCTCACAAATTTAAGACCAATATCGTTAATAAACTAGTCCTTCAGGATAATCACTAAAGTGCTAGCTAATTGGTTGAAAACTAAAATGGATAATTTAATCGATAAATCTCAAACAACTTTCATATAACATGGAAACATTATAGATGAGGTAGTCACCATACAAAACTTTATGAACTACTATAATGTGAACCAAATAACATGTGTTCTATCTAAATTAGATTTTACCAAATTTACTGACTTTATTGAATAGGGATTCCTCCTAAATATTTTAAGAGCTAGAGGTTTCCCAACTAAGTGGATATCATGGATTGAATTAATTTTGATAACAGGCGTTCCATCCATCCTAATTAATGGTATCAAAGGTAACAAAATCCAACCTAAAAGAGGTATGCGTTATGGAGATCCCATATTGCCTCTACTATTTAATTTAGCGGCTAATGTATTCACCAAATTTCTTTAAATCGTGCAAAATAACGAAATAATACCTAAGTTGGGCGAAGACATCACAACTGACGGAGTTTCTTCTCTCTAAAACGTTGATTACACATTACTTTTTAGCTCACATCTTCCATATCATATTACAACACTAAAACTAATATTATATAACATTGAGCTCCTATCATGTCTTAATATTAGTTGTCAAAAGAGTTCAGTATTAAGTCTTAATGATAATTCAACCATCACAACTGAAGTGGCTAATACATTAAATTGCAAAAGAATTCAAAAACCAACAAACTATTTAGGCCAAATGAAACAAAAAAAGAAGATTGAAAAATTATTATTGCGAAGGTCAATGGAAAGTTATCCATTTGGAAAGGTAATTGCCTTTCGAGAGGAAGAAGAATACTCTAAATTAAATCGCTTATGTCAACAATCCCAGTGTATTGGTTATCCTTCAACAAATTTCCTAACTGAGTTAATAAAAAAGGAAGGAACATCCTCAGGAGGGGTGAAATAAAGTGCTCTACACTAAGTTGTCTCATTAATTTGGATCAAGAATGTCAATATAAAAATCAACGTGGGTTAGGTACAGTTAATATAAAAACTCTAAACATACTTTTAGATGCACATGAATTTGGAAATTTTTGGATGATAAGGAAGCAATGTGGAAAGAAACTAAATCAAATTTGTATTATAATAGATCTTATAACTTATATTTATCACAGAATCATAACATATCATTTTTCTTGAGAGATATCTCTAGGATTCTCCCCATCTTTAGACAGGATCTCAAATTTTATACTCATTTTGGCGACAAAATCTCCATATGGAATGATGCATGGAATGAAAAACTTGCTCTACCAACCTCAAGTGCTCACTCTCACTCAATTAGCTTAGTCTCGTCTTTTGGAACCAAACTGCTAGCAATGGATTTAGAATGTTGGTTGTAGACTATCGATTTCATAAAATTAAAGCTACTCATGCAATTATTATGGCATGTTACAATCCAATGCCTGCACATCAATGTCCTATTGGGGAAAAAAAATCCCTCAAGGTCGCCTTAGGAACAAAATACCCAACCTTGCGGAAAAACTAATAGGATCGGATTGATGGTGAGGCAAAACAAACAACATATAGTCACCAGCTAAAAGTAATCACAGATCAAGCAATAAAAGAAAATAACACACATGATTTATAGTGGTTCCACCACCATGAGATATTTTGCATCCACTTGGGGAGAGTAGATTTTATTACTTTCTAAGAAAATAAAATTTTACAAGATTGATAATAGAGAAGAAGAATAAGAAATAAAACCAAGAGAGATAATTCTACTCATGCTAATCTCTGCTTTTATATATGGATTATTACTGGGGTCGAGTAATTGATTTATGGTCATAAATGAATGCCTAATTAATTCTCCTATTCATATAGGAAACATTTATCCATTTTATTTTCCAGTTTCGTCTAATTTACAAGCGCCTGATAAGGTTTCTTCTTTAATCGGTTAATTAGAGAATTAGTTGATTACCTCAATCTTCCAAAATAATTTTTCTTCACACGTAGGTAATTTATTACTCTCTTTAATGCTATAAAAGAGGCCGTATATATTTGAGTAATTATCTCAAATATCTTTCAAATCTTCCATAATTGGAAATTTTGTATCGTTGAAATCAAAAATATCTTGCAAATCTTCTGTAATATGAAATATTATGTCACTGAATATTATAATCTCCACCTTGATACTATATTTTCCCGCAAGCCTATTAACTCCACTTACATCCTCTTACTCCAAGAAGCTCTCGGACAAGACATCGTAGATACTTTCTCAATGAACTTCGACATAGTCATCGCCCATTGCACTTTGTCAACGAACTCGGGCAAGGCCACCGCCCGCCAGCAAATGGTTGGAAGTACCCTCTCCAAGTAGGACATATCAATCTCCATAGTGAAAAAAAACATCTCCATCTACTCACTCACTCTCCCCATGCCACTCTATGGCACCTAGCACATCATCAAGCGAATATAGCTCGAGGAATGCTCGAACTTTGCAATGGGCAACGACTTTTCAATATATATGCTGCATTCTCCTCTGTAAGAAACGTCTAAGGACGTACAAGCTTCTCTTCATCCATAGAGATAAGAAAAGACTTTCTCACTACAATATGCTTCGTTCTTGAGATGAAAGCCAGATTTTCAGCTAAGTGAATTGCACTTTGGCTATCACAATTCACTTCTATACTTCATACATGAAGCCCAAGTCACACAAAAAATGTTTCAGGTAAAGCGCTTCCTTAGCCAGTTCGACCGCAACTATAAGCTCTGCCTCTATTATAGACAGCCATAATCATCTGCAACCTCGATGTCCAACTAATAGCAGTCCTACCAATGCTGAACACACAACCTGAGGTTGACTTCCTTCGCTCTCTATGACCGACATAGTAAGAATCACAAAATCCAACCAAGCTGAAATCTTTATGTCTGCCACCAAAGATAAAGCCCATGTTCGGGAGTCCCTCTAAGATATCTGAAAATATACTTCAGTGCCTCCCAATGCATCTTTCCTGGATTTGAATTGAATCTACTTACCAATCTAACTATCTGTGCAATGTCAGGCCTAGTGCGAACCATGTCATACATCAAACTACCAACTACACTCACATAGGGAACCTTCTCCATACAAGCCTTATCCTTCTCCGAGATTGGAAAGCCTATACTAGAAAGCTTTATGTGCAAAGGCATGGGCGTGCTAATTGCCTTTTCTCTTTCCATGCTAAATCAAGTAAGCACTTTCAGAATATATTCCTTTTGAGCGAGCCTCAAAAGTCCAAGCTTCCTATCCCTTTGGATTTCCATACCCAAAATCTTCCTTGCTTCTCCAAGGTCTTTTATCTTGAATTCTGCCATTAGTTTCAACTTCAGACTACCAATTTCAGTTTTATCCTTAGAAGCAATCAACTTATCATCCCCACACAAGAGTAAAAACACCTAATAACCATTCTTCAAATGCTTGGAGTACACACAAGCGCCTTTGATGCTACGATCTAATCCAAGTGAAAGTATAAAAGAATCAAACCTCTTGTACCACTATCTATGCGACTGCTTAAGTCCATACAATGACTCCTTTAGCTTACAAATCCAATTCCCTTTTCCGTCTGTGATACATCCATCCGTCTGCTTCAGGTAAATGGTCTCATCCAAGTCTCCATGCAAGAAAGTGGCCTTCACATCAAGTTGCTCCAACTCCAAGTCATAAGCGACAACTATAGCAAGCAAAATACGGATAGAGGTGTGTCTCACTACAAGAGAAAAAAATCTCATCACACTCTAATCCCTTCCTCTATGAAAACCATTTAGCAATAAGTCTAGCCCCGTGTCTTCCATTATCATTCACCTTGAATACCCATTTGCAACTATGGCTCAACTTCCTTGAGGAGGAGGCGCCAAATCCCAAGTCTTATTCTTCTTCAATGACTCTAGCTCCTCTTCCATAGTGCACATCTACTTCGAACTATCACATAACTTCAAAGCTTCATCAAGGTCAAACGGCTCCTCATGAAACACGTGTTGAGCATAATCAAACTAATCACTAAGGCTAAGGTTTACATATTGCCAATCACCATACCTCTCAAGCGGCCTAATAATTCTACGACTACCCTAAGTAAGTACAACTTCGCCTAAACTCCTTTCAGCTCCACCTTAAACTGGACTTCCTCTAGTCTTATACGCATCACCAACACTACTAGAAGGCACTTGTGGACTGCTATATGATGTCACATCAACTGCACCTATTTCACTCTCAACAGCATCAACAAATCTACTACTAGGGTGTAAAATGGAACCTCTTCCATCTCCTTAAGCCTATCATAAACATCTGATGTGGTAGGTAAGTCTTTCTCAAGATTGAATGATGCTTACTCGTCAAATGTAACATATCTGAAATGGACAATCTTCCTATCAACAAGGTGCCAAATACGATACCCTTTGATACCATCTATGTATCCCAAGAGGTTGCCCTTGTATGCTCTAGCATACAACTTATCATCACCTGTATGGTGAACATACACAGGACAACCAAAAATGTGAAAATAACCAAGGTACACGGCTTTACCTCTCCACTCCTCTTTTGGAATCTTCCATCTATGGCTGAGCATGGAATCCAATTAGTATTATTTGCTGCAATCGATAATGCCTCGGCCCAAAAGCCTCTCGATAACCCTACCGTCAATTTTAAGCAACGATCCTTCTCAAGTAAATTCATATTCATCCTCTCAACAACCCATTAGATTGTAGATTGTCTAGTGTAACGAACGTCCAATGCCATGCTGTCTACAAAAGTCGAGGAACTCCCCAGAGACAAACTCGCTGCCATTATCAAATCTCAGCATCATTAACTTAGAACCAGATTGGTTCTCAACAAGCACCTTCCAAGCCTTAAACTTCTCAAAGCTCTCTAATTTAGCCTTCATCACATACACCCAAACTTTCCAAGAAAAATCATCAATAAAAGAGATAAAATACTTCGCTCCCCCGATGGAAGAAGTAGCAACTAGTCCCTTAACATCTGTATGTACATAATCAAGTACCCTCTCTGATCTATGCAGTCCAACTCCGAACGATACCTTAGTCTGCTTATGTAATACACACTCTTGGTGGAAATCCAACTTGTCGAAGTCACCTTTAATCATCTTTCATCCATGAAGCAGTTCTAATCCCTTCTTAAAAATATGATCCAACTTGAGATGCCAAAGTCTGGTGGCATTTAAAGTACGAGAACTATCAACTCCAATACACGAATCCCTAAGAACTATGATCCCCTTAAGCAAATACAGATTTTGAAATACATCTCCCTTCATAAGAACAAGAACACCCATTGAAACTTTCAAACCATCCTTATCTAAAGTGACCTTGCATCCCATGGATACCAACTGCCCCGAAGAAATCAAGGATTCTAAAGACCCAGAACATACCAAATACCTGTCAAAGTGCATATCGCTCCGTCAAACATCCTAATATACACTGTACCTTCCCCCATGGCTCAAAAACTAGCATCATTACACATAAGGATTGCACTTCCCTCTCCGTCGACTAAATAAATGAAGTAATCCTTATTAGGCGTCATAAGAAAAGATGCCCCAAACCTAGCATCCATTGGTTTTATACATCTGATATCGCTACAGATAACACATCATCAGATACAACTTTCTCCACCGCAAATGATGAAGAACCATCTTCTTTCTTCTTCTGCTTTCAATCGGGATAGTCTCTTTTCTAATGGCCTGGTTTCTTACAATGGTGACACTTTCCATCCTTAGATTTTCCTCCATAAATATGACAGGGCTTTCTAGATTTGGAATGCCCCCTAAAATTCCATTTCTTCTTCTCCTCTCTCCCTCTCTCAGCAAATAGGCATTGACTACTACTTCCTCCTCTACCTTCACCCATCTCCTTCATATGATCCATTCGGTCATCAGATAGAAGACCCGACTTTACATCTTCAACGGTCATATCTCTAGCAAAGATAAGGCTGTTAGCAAAACTTATGTAATGCTTCGGAAGGGAACACAAGAGAACCGTAGCCATATGCTCTTTATCTACCTTCAAATCCGTAGCCTTCGTCTTCATCAATAGATCGTCGAAGAAACCCAGATGCCCTTTGATAGAAGTACCATCTTTCATCCTCATGGTGAAAAATGTCTTAAAAAAATCAAACGGTTAGTCAAAGATTTCTTCAAATAGTAATTTTCCAGCTTGGTCCAAATGCCATTAGTAGTAGTTTCACAGCTAATCTTAGAAATAACATTTTCTCCCATAACTAATTTCAAAGTAGTAAATGCCTATTTTTCCATCTCGTTGATTTCCGTGGTTGAAATTTCAACCGTCAACTCCTCAAGAGAAAACACCACAGAATGAACTTTATTTCTCATCAGAATAGCTTTCATCCTGCATTGGCACTTCTCAAAGTTTTTATCACCATTCCAATTCTTTATTGCTAAACTATATTATGATGCAATATATGTCCCTCTAACATTGGGTCTTGGTATAACCGCTGGAGTCTCCTCATCTTCTGCTATAATGTTTAACCCCCTTTCTCAAATAACCTTGTCGCTATAATACCAGACTGTAGGGGGAAAAATACCTCAAGATCGCCATAGGAACAAAATCCCAACCTTGTAGAAAAACAAATAGGACCGAATTGATGGTGAGGCAAAACAAATAATATATAGTCATCGGCTAAAAGCAATCATAGATCAATCAATAAAAGAAAATAAAGTACGTGATTTGTAGTGGTTCTACTATCGCGAGGTAGTGTACATCCACTTAGTAGAGGAGATTTTATTAATTTCTAAGAGGAGAAAATTTTACAAGATTGATAGTGGAGAAGAAGAATAAGAAATATGTTTGTTCTTAGAGAGATAATTCTACTCATGCTAATATCTGCGTTTATATGGAGATTAATACTTAGAGTTGAAGCAATCGATTTATGGTCATAAATCAATGCCTTTAATTCTCCTACTCATACATGAAACATTTATCCATTTGATTTCCAGTTTCCCCAAATTTACATGCGCCTAATAAGGTTTCTTCTTTACTTAGCTACTTGGGGAATTAATTGATTAGCAAAATCTCTCAAAATAATTCTTCTTCTCACATAGGTAATTTATTACTCTCTTTGGTGCTATAAAGGAGGATATATATATATATATATATATATATATATATAAGTAATTATCTCAAATATCTTTTAAATTTTCTGCAATTGAAAATATTATATCACTGAAATTAACAATATCTTCCGAATCTTCTAGAATTAGGAATATTGTATCACTGAAATCAACAAAATCCAAAGCTTCTGCAATTGAAAATTTTGTATCACAAAATCATGTCCACATAAGTACAACAACACGTAGTTCACATTTAGTAAGCCCACGTCAGACATCTTCAATTTAGGCTTCCTCGATCTGTTACTCTAACTCAAAACAGGTCAAGTCTTTCAGTTCAAGGCCATTTGATATGTTTTATCTTGATTTAGTCCAAGTTAATAATGCAAAATTTAGATTACCTTCGACATGTGGCAGAAGAAGTTTTGCTTACATCACTTCTAAAGTATCAGTTCGATTCAGTTTCGCTTCAGCCATTCAACTCCTATGCATTAATGATTTTGCACCCTATTTGCTTCAGTTTGGATTAGAGCATTAGCTCCACATATTTATAATTTAATCTTAGTTCAGAGTCATCCAAGTATTGTACTTATCGACATTTCCTTCAACCATTATATAGTTAGTTCCAGTATCTTGTCATAGCCTCAGCTCTGTACTTCATCTTCAACCACTTCATGTCTTTAGCAATTGAGATTAGTCTCGGCCACTCTAGTTCCATCAAGCATGTGCTACAACAAGTTTATCAATATAACTATGCGTACCACTTCTTCAAAATAAGCTTAACAATCCTCGTGTTATGTATTTAATAGCATCTTCCTTTGGTTTGAGCTAGCAAACTTTCGTTGTATCTTAAGCTCTTTTATTGTTAGCTTTATTGTTTTTATTTTTGTTTTTTAGGATAACCATTTGTCTCAAGATCTGCTTAAATGGTTAACTAATGGATAACTTTGATATCTAGCATATCTTTGCTTGTATTTTGTCAACTACCAGAGTTATTGGTAGTCGTTTGATTTATACAACGATTAAAAATATCGAGCGCTCTTCTAAATTTGAAGATCATTATTTCATAAAAAAATGACATATGGACTGTTCAATAGAGCAATATGAGTATACAAGAATTTTATCCTTCTATGTCGAATATTTGGGACGAATTGGCTCTTACAGAGTTGAGTGATTTGAAGGCATGTAGGGAATACATTGCTTACAAAGACAACAAACTTCGATAATGATTTTTTTGGACTTATAGGTTCAATTTTTTTTTATCAATTTTCGCTTTCATTGATTGATCTAGTTGTTAGCGAATTGTTGGCTGAAGAGGTATGTCTTAAGTCTTGCTCTGAAAAAGGAGTTTCTTGTAAACTAGCATTATTGTATAATCCACCTCTACCTAACCTTATATAAAGGTTGATACTACGAGAAAAAAGGTCAATGGAAGACTCAGCGTCTCATTTTGAAGAAGTATCCAAAGCAGTACTTTCAAAACTTCTAGATTTGGCAACCAATTGTAGTCCAATAATGCAGCAGTATCTACATCAGCGTCTTTCACCAATTCCAGTCTCTTACTGAGCAATTTTAGAAGTTCCTCTCCTTGCAACCCTAAGCTATGTCTACCTCTTCTTCTATTGGTCAGTTGCCTCTAAAACCTTCACGTATGTAATATTCTTTATGGGTTTTGGATCCTATTGCTTCACATGATATGTCAACAAATTTTTCATCTTCTATTTCTATGACTCTTTCTTCCATACATATTATGATAACTGGTGGTATTTCTATGCCTTCAATAGGTGCTGGTTCTGTCATTAATCTAGTATGTCCATTTCTAATGTTCATCAAAGTCCAAAACTTAGAGTCTATCTTGCATCCATTAATCAATTATGGGATTCTAGTAACGAGATCCCTTTAATTATTAAAAGACTTTTGAATAAAATGATAAAGTGAAAAAGCTTTTCTTTATTACATAAGAGAAATGATATTGATAATCAACCGTTACATAATACATGATGTATTTATACAGAGAAAAAGAATTGTAATTGGGCTTTTGTTGAGTCGGCCCATATCTGATTTCTCCTTTGTAAATCAAGTAAGAATCTGGACCACTGGATGCAGAGTAGATGGCTAGGATGCAATAATTTATATCACCCTTCGTATGTATTTGCTTATTGCAGTGGTTTATCTCATTCTCTTATACTCCCCCTCAAACCTAATGTCGGCTAGGGTTTGTTCAAGAGAAATGAGATCTGTTTCCTTTGTGATATGTACAAATTATCTTTGAGAAATCGATGATAATCTCAGATACTATAATCTTCCTCTTCACTTATACATAATCAGATGGATTAAAGATTGTAACTTGAGCAAAGAGAAAGTTTTCCTGAGAAGATTTCAATGTGCATTTTTGTAACGATCCTGAATTTTAAACAATTTAATTGGTGAATATTTAATTAATTTTAAATATTTAAATGATGATTTGACTTGAATTTCAAATTATCAGAATAAATTGGTGATTAAATATTAAAATTTAATCTGTTTAAAGTTGAATAGAATTTGAATTCAACTTTGGAGTTGAATTTGAATATTGAATTTGTATTTAAAATTTGAACAAATGACTAGGAATAATAATTTGGATTTGAGAATTATTATTTATATAAATTTATAAATTGATAGTTAGTTTAATAACATTTTTATTTAACTAAAATAAAATAGAATAAAATTTTTGTCAATAACGAAATAAATAAAGAAACACACATAGTTAAAAAAAATTCAAACAACAAAATTTACAAAACAAAGTAAAGAAAATATACACAAAACAAATTGAATTTAATAATGAAAAAAAATGTAAAAATAATATAACATAAAATGAAAGAAAATAAGAAAAAAAAAAGTACATCTGCCTTATACTTTCATCAGCTAGATACACGACCTTACAGTATTCAACTAAAAACACGCCCAAATTTGTGCCTTAATATCTGCCTTAACCTACGCCTTCAACCACGCTAAAAATCACGATCTCAACCCTTCTTATTTTCTCCATCCCTCTTCTCTTCACTTCAGAAAAATAAAACACGCGAAAGAAAATTAATGGCAGCCTAAAATCGCCGTTCCTCTTCAACAGCTAGGGTTTCGTCCTTCAATCGAAATTTGGGTTTGTTTCGGCTTCAATATCGATCGATTCTCGCGTGCTCCTCTTCAAAGCAAAGGTGAGTACGATTACGCTACTCACATCTATTTCATACTCCTTAAGTCGTTCGTTTTTTTGGGCTTTGATGTTGTTTATCTCTGCCTTTTGTTTCCATTCGATTTTGTAAGTTTGCTGTGATGATTTTTTTCTGGTTTCATTGTTCGAATTTCTGGAAATTAAATTTTGTGATTTTGTCCTTGCTTTGACTTCGGTCTTGATTCTTTTTACTTGGAATTTATTTGTGAATCCATGTGCTTGCTCAATAGCCCACGGTTCTGCACTGCAGTTGTTTTCGACAGTAAAACTTGATTTTTGATGATGTGCTTATTCCAGTTTGTGTAGTTCCTTTTTGATGGACGAGGATCTTGTCTTTGGCAAGTGAGTTGAATTGTTTTGTTGGCATCGGCATTGACCTTTAACCGTTGAGTGCTGCGGTGCCATATCTATGGTGCCCTCACTCCATATTGCCGGTTCTGTTACCTCTCAAGTTGCATTTGTGGTTTCTATGGAAGTAATTATGTGATTTCCTGGGTAATTGATGCATGTCTGTATAGGTATATATATATATATATATTCACCTCTGTTCTCTGTTAAAACCCAAAACTGTGAGTAAACATCTAAATTTAAATCTTAAGTAGGTTAATCTGGTTGCTTAAGTAATTGATGTGATAATGATGCTCGTTGTGATATTACTGCATACATATATATGAATGAGTTAATATGTGTGCATGTTAGTTTCTTTCTAGTTTGAAACTACGGGGTATAAAATAGATTCAAAATCAGTTAGTTGCTTTCCTGGTTGGTTTAATGTTGAGATGTTTAACAAAATTTGTTTAAAAACAACAAGATTTAAATTGCGAGTAACTTCACTTTCTAAAAACTTAACATAAAAATTTGTTTGCTTGCCAGTATGTTAAAGTGAATAAATATTCACAGAGGTATATATGTGAAAATCAGGTGTGAATATTAAATGGTGTGTATGCTGTGTATATGTGTAGTGCCCTGTTTGATTCCTGACCAGCATCCTCATCAAAATTTGATTGCTCTTAAACCAAAATTTGTTGAGGCATAAATCTTAAACAAGTATGTTGTTAGATCATAGATTTAAAAAAAAAAATTTGTTTTAAACACTGGTTTGACCTGAGTTTCTAAAACAAGTTTAAACCATAACTTTAAACCCTCTGATTTTGTTGAAGTCACCAGTTGCTGGTCCATTGCTTAGTTTGAAGTCTGATTTGTTTAGTTGTGAAGTTGTCACTAATTTTTGTCCATCCTGTATTATTTCATCGTCCACTGATCATTTATTACATATGCCATTCACTTCAGTTGCCTATATATGCATATTTGATTCATTGATTCTTGTTTACTTGTTAGTACTTTTAACATATACACGTGTGCACTTCTATGTGTCTGCATTAGACTTGGCAATTATGTGCTTACCGTCCCATACTTATGATCAGTTTTATGGCAGTTCCTTTCTGGTTGCTTTTTTTGGATTTTATTGACTTGGGCTCGAATATTTGCTGTGTCCTTGTATCCAAGTGGAGACTGCATTTTTGATTGCAGTTTTCCCCTTGAAATGTTTGTGTTGGTCTGGACTTGAAGTCTTGATAGCATTGTTTACTTTACAGTTGCCCTTGCATTCTTGTGGTGACTGAAATTTTATTTGTATTGCACAGAGTCAAATTCTTATGTTCTTTGATGCTATTTTTGATTTGTTGAAGTTTTGCATCTGAGTTTTCTTTTGATGCAGTCTCGTGATCTTGTGGTGACTGCATTCTTTATGCAGTTTGCCCCTGATCGCTGCATTTGCGTTGAGTCATGATAGTTGTGACTTGACCTCTGCGTTTTGTGATTAATGATAACATGTATATGCATACATGTTGCCAGTTGCCTTTGATTGGTACTGATGTTTTGTGGCCTAAATATTGTGTGTTGTGGTGCTACATTTTGGTGCCCTCACCATATTTTGCTGTTTCCATGTAATTTGTACCCCTGTCTTTGCGCATTGGGTCATTCGAGCCTTCATGCCTTGTGTACTTGTGGTGGCTGCAAATTTTTGATTGCAGATTCGCCCTTGTATTCATTTGTGACTGCAGTTCATTTTTATGAAAATTTGCACTTGTTGAAATGTGCAGTAATAAGTTATTTGGAAACTTGTTTTATTTCACAAGTTGTTGTGGCGAGGCAGCGCATGCGTGCGTGCACTGCAGCCACATAGTATCGACATTTTGAATCGATATTTGAACCTTCATTGATTTTGGTTCGTTGATTTTTTTTTGAGTACGTCATCACGATAGTGGCAAGGCAGTGCACGCAAGCGTGAACTGCAGCCACACGATATTGATTTTTATTGATATACTATTTTGTTTTGATTTATGATCTTTTGCATATTTCATTTCGGTAGTGGCGAGGCAGTGCACGCAAGCGTGAACTGCAGCCACGGAGTTGACATTTTAAATGTGGCGAGGCCGTACGCGAGTGCGTGTACTGCAGCCCTACCAAATTTAATGTTTAAATTTATGTTTTCTTTTTGATGAAAATTATTTTATGTTGCCAATTCAATATATTTTGAATCGATTTTGATGATTTTGTTGTTAATTGCCGTTTAGGCAAATTTTGATTGTTTTCTAAATTATCTTGATCAATAATCCCTTCATCTATCTCATTGATAATATGAATCTGTTGAATTGTTGTTTAACACTGTTAAGTGTTATATTTACCGTTATCCGATTTCTTGTAAAGGGTCGGATAGGTAAATTATATTTGACTGTCATCTAATTGTTGATTATTATTGCCTCTATGCACTAATAACTGAGTTTGAATTAGACTGACCTGTGTATTATTTTCTTTTGAATATAATACTCGGGTCAGACCGAGTATTTTTACAGCTTGAAGATTTTCAGGCAGCGAAGTTAGAGAGAGAGGGGAAAGCACTCCACTAAAGTTTTTCTAGAAAATTTTCTTGTACTTAATAAAATAAATTATTTCCGCTGTATAAAAATTTAAATGCATTGTACAAACTCTGATATATGTATGTAAGAAAAATTCATTTATGAATAATATTATGATTATTCTGTAATTCTGTGGCTGATTCTGTTTAAACTCTATAAACTGACCAACAATCCATCATTTTGAAACGTTTCCAGTTGGTTTAATTACCGACTAGAGGCGGTCAGGACGGCGGGTCGTTACAATTTTCTTTAAACTGTTTGTCTTCATTGAGATCTTGAATTGATTCTGGTATGTATACTGGAACTTGAGATCTTTGGTTGATGTCAACGACATCAACGTTTAGCTCCCTTCTGAATTTTGTGAAACTCTGTCGCGAGAGGAGTTTTGTGAGGACATCGGCCTTTTGGTAAGTTGAAGGTATGTAGTTTACTCTAATTTTATCTTTTATTACTTGTTCCCTTATAAAGTAAAGGTCGAGTTCCATGTGTTTGGTTCGAGAGTGTAAAATAGGGTTGACAGTAAGTGATATGGCACTAGAGTTGTCACACCAAATTGTTGCCTTGCTGTTGATATTAACTTGCAGTTCACTGAGTAGTGATTGTATCCACATAATTTCTGATGCTGTGCTAGCAATGCTTCTGTACTCAGCTTCAGTACTCGATCTAGATACCGTAGATTGTTTTTTGGCACACCATGACACTGGGTTTTTTCCTAGAAAAATGCAGTAACCAGTAGTGGATTTTCTATCATCATAGTCAGTGGCCCAATCCGAGTCTGCATATGCATTGATGTTTAGTGATTTGCTTGGTTGCATGATTAGACCTTGATCCAGAGTACCCCTGAGATATCTCAAAATACGTTTCACTGCCTTCCAGTGTTCATCTAATGGTTTCTGCATGAACTGACTGACTTTGTTTACACTAAATGAGATGTCTGGTCTTGTTATAGTGGCATACTGTATTGCACCAACTATACTTCTATACTGCTTGTCATTAGATATGGATTCACCTCTGTGTTTTGATAGATGTGAGTTGCTTGTCATGGGTGTAGGCAGTGGATTTGCTTCATTCATGTTGGCTTTTACCAGGATCTCTGTGATGTATTTCTTTTGATTTAACTGAATTTCATTATTTGGTAGTCTTTTTACTTCAATTCCAAGAAAATAGCTCAAGTCACCCAGATCTTTAATAGTGAATTCTCTGTGTAGAAATTGTACAGTTTTCTCAATTTCTGATTTGTTGTTACCTGTAATAATAAAGTCATCAACATAAATCAGTACATATATGATACTGTTATTTGAAAATTTAAAGAACAAAGAGTTGTCTGATTTTGTTGAGTTGTATCCAAGTTTGGCAAGAGTTGATTTTAGCTTTTCGAACCATACTCTTGGTGCCTGCTTTAGTCCATAGATAGCCTTATTTAATCTGCATACAAGATTTTCATTGCCTTTTTCAATGAATCCATGTGGCTGTTCCATGTCACCTCTTCCTGCAAGACACCATTAAGAAAAGCAATATTAACATCTAATTGTATGATTGTCCAGTTCTTGTGCAAAGCAATAGTTAAGATAATCCTAATGGTAGAGGGTTTTACAACAGGAGAAAAAGTCTCATTGAAATCAAATCCATTCTGTTGTGAATACCCTTTTGCTACTAGTCTTGCTTTGTACTTAAGAACTGAACCATCTAGATTTCTTTTAATTCTATATGTCCACTTGCAACCAATTATGTTTTTATGTTTTTGTAGGAGTACAAGATCCCAAGTTTTGTTCTTCATTAATGCATTGTACTCCTCCTTCATGGCCGTTCTCCAATTATTGTCCTGTACAGCTTGTTGATAATTACTTGGCTCAGTACAATCTGACACAACATTGTAGATTTTTGGTTTAAATATGCCACTTTTGGCCCTGGTTATCATGTGATGTCCAGTGTTTGCAGGTTGAGCAGATTGTTCATTGCTGTCTTCAGTCACACCCTGTTGAGTATTGAGTGATACAGTATCACTTAATATTTGACATGTGTCAAACTGTTGTCTAGTGTTGGGTAGAGAAGGATCACTTGATCTTTCAGAGATGTTGTCTTGCTCTTGCTCTGTTTCACTTGCTGACTTAAAGAGATTAGTGCTTGAATTGTCTCTTTTATCATTATCAGTAGTGCAGTCAGTAGCTAATTCTTCAGAGAAGAGAGTTATTGGAGGTAATGAGTATCTAGCATTATAGACCTTGTCAGATGTCTTAATTTCTTTATTACTAAATGGGAATTCCTGTTCATTGAAAATTACATGTCTTGATATATATACTCTTCCTTTGTCATCAAGACACTTGAACCCCTTTTTATTTGGTGCATATCCTAAAAATGTACAGGGTTGAGACCTAAATTCTAACTTGTGTTTATTGTAAGGTCTTAAGTAAGGAAAACATAGGCATCCAAAAACTTTTAAGTTTTGATAGTCTGGCTTGACTTTAGTTAGTACTTCTAAAGGATTTTTATAATTTAGTACCTTTGTGGGCAGTCTATTGATCAAATGAACTGCTGTTTAGAAGGCATCTGGCCAAAATTTTAATGGTAATGATGCCTGAGCTAGCAAAGTCAAGCCAGTTTCTACAATATGTCTATGTTTTCTTTCTATAAGACCATTCTGTTCAGAGGTATAGGGACATGTAGTCCTATGTGTGATTCCCTTTCTTTGAAAATAATCTTTCAGTGGTAGAAATTCTTTTCCACCATCTGTTTGAATAGTTTTTACCTGACATCCTGTTTGTCTTTCTGCATTTGCTACAAACTGCATTACTGCATTGTTAGTTTCAGACTTTGCTTTTAAGAAATATATCCAAAAATGTCTAGAATATGCATCAATGAATGAGATATAATATCTATAACCATAATCACTGCATATTGGGGATGGACCCCATAGATCAGTGGCAATCAGTTCCAATGGTTTATGATAAGTTGTCTCAGATTCTGGAAATGCAAGCTTATGACTTTTGCCCATTTGACAGAATGTACAATTATAAGAAATTGGAATTTCATCAACAGATATGTCACTGCAATCGTTTACAACATGTTTTAAAATTTTTATACTGGGATGTCCCAGTTTACAGTGCCAAGTGCTAAAATTCTTTTTACTATCAACAGTTTTTAATTCAGAAGAGTAACACCAATTTTCCTTATGATCATCATTTCTTGAATTTGCAACATCAAATTTGTACAATCCTTTATGTTCTTTACCCTGCAAGAGAGTTTCCCTTGTTAGTATGTCTTTTACAAAGCAATGATTTGGATAAAACTCAAAATAGACATTATTATCTTTGGCAAACTGTGATACACTCATTAAATTCTTTTTAATGAGTGGGACTCTCAGTAAATTATTGAGATACAGTTGTCTTGCACCTCTTAGGCTTGCATTACCAGTATGTGAGATGTGAATAGATTTACCATTTCCTAAATATAATAATTTTGTACCTTTGTATTCCCTGTTGCCCAGATTTAATTTGCTCAGATCATTAGTCACATGATTAGTGGCCCCTGAATCGGGATACCAGATGTCTTCAATTTTGGCTCTATCATCATTTCCTTGATCAGTTTTGACATCTGGTTGAACATTGATCATGTTTGCACTAGGATTTGAGGCCTTGAACCATTACTTCTTTGTTGAGTTGGAGTAAAATTTGCATCAAATCTAAAATAACATTTGCTTGCTGTGTGACCATACTTTTTGCATATTTGGCACCTTGGTCTATTGTTGTAGTTTTGTCTTCCTCCTCTTCCTCTGTATCTATTGTATTGGCTGCCTCTTTGATTATTATTATGTTGATTCCTTAGAGCATTGTTGCTTTCTTGATTCTTGTTTTTGGTGTTGGCAATGTAGTTGATTGAGCAATCTGAATTGATTAATTTCTTTTGTTCCAATCTGCCTTCATGTGAGAGGAGTATTGAGTGAACATATTGTAGTGATGGTAATACCTCATTGGAGATATTACTGCAACCACTGACTCATAATCTTCATCAAGACCATTCAATATGGATAGAACTTGTTCTGTGTCTGATACTTTATGCCCAGTTGAAGCAAGTTGATCACATATTGTCTTTGCTTTAGATAGATATTCTCTCATGCTTAGGTTATCCTTCTTTAAATGGTGCAGTTGTCTTTTGTACTGCATGATTCTTGCAGCTGATTGAGAATTGAACACTTGCTCAATAGTATGCCATATTTCGTGTGTTGTTTTACATCCAATAATTTGTGGTAATAGATTTGCACTGATAGATGATATTAACCATGAACTGATCAAACTATCTTGCTTTTGGTGTATTGTGTAATCTTTATTACTCACAAGTTTTCCATCTTGATCTGCAGTGAATTTGGGTGGAATACTTATGGTTCCAAAGACATAGTCTTCTATGCCATAGCCCTTGATAGCAGTTTCCATTTGAAATTTCCACAGTAAATAGTTTGACTCCTCCAACTGGACAGTAAATGCTTGACTCAGTGGCTTGATGATGGAGTTCATGAGATCTTGGGTAATGTTGGATTGAGTCTGAGTGGTTCTTGGAGTGGTTCTTGGCACTGAAGTTGATGATGCAGCGGCATCTTCATCAGCCATGATGATAAAGATGATTCAAGAATCAAGAACAGATGAAAATGATGAGAAGATTTCTCTGATTCACTTCTGTTTGATGCAGATTAGGTAATATTGATACTGGAAATTCTTTGATGATCAATTGATGCAGCCAGTTGGGTTGTGGATGATGATTATCTGACACAACCTGGCTTGGCATGGCACAATTATCAAATGATAAGAACTGTGATAAATTCTTGAATCTCAGATGATGATCAAAGATCTGATGAGATTCAGATGTGCAGCCGATTCTCAGGTGATGAGATCGTCTCTGATGAGATTGAGGCAAGACACACTGCTGTTAAGTAGATTTAATTTGCTCTGATACCATAAAAGACTTTTGAATAAAATGATAAAGTGAAAAAGCTTTTCTTTATTACAGAAGAGAAATGATATTGATAATCAACCGTTACATAATACATGATGTATTTATACATAGAAAAAGAATTATAATTGGGCTTTTGTTGAGTCGGCCCGTATCTGATTTCTCCTTTGTAAATCAAGTAAGAATCTGGACCACTGGATGCAGAGTAGATGGCTAGGATGCAATAATTTATATCACCCATCGTATGTATTTGCTTAGTGCAGTGATTTATCTCATTCTCTTATAATTATTCTTCTAGTTATGTGCAAGATTTGTGGTCTTAAAAAATGAACGGGATATGCCATGAAAAAGGAGACTATATGTTTCAGACAAATTGAAAGTACCACTTACAAACTGCTGCTGCTAGTATTGATTTATCCTTTTTTATTTGTATCATTTTTCTTTTACTATATATTTATGGTATCCTTGTTTTGATCATGTTTTTTTTTCCGTTTGATATTTTAGCATCCACAGGTGCATTAGAAAATTAACAAACTCATGATGTTTCTGACCGTAGTGGATGTAACTTGCAGAATTTCAATCTTTACCTTCAAATGATAGTAATTTTTTTTTCTTCTGATTCCTTTAATTCAATCCATTCTAATGTACAAGGACCCTCCTCTATTCCATCTAGAGGGACTCATTGTTTTGTTTCTTTTATTGATGAGCATACTCGTTATTGTTGGGTATAGTCAATGAAATATCATTTTGACCTCTTGTTAAAAATCAACATTCTACCTTTATAAAATGTTTTAAGTGTTATTTAGCTAGGTAATACACATATAAGAAATTGCATAAACTGTTTGCCTTACATGGAACCATTCACCAAACTTCATGTATAGATACTATAACGACAGGCAAATTTAATACCGCAAAATATTAAAGTAATTAAAAGTGAATTTTTAATATATGGGTAAATTAGGTGTTTTGTTTATAACTGTTGCGAAAATCTTTCTAAGATGATCGGTTTGATATATAGTTTGATGTATTTGGAGTTACAGTTTGCACAACAGAGACATTATAGTGTTTAGGTAGCATACGCAGCATTTTGAGCCAACCCGAATAAATAGCCCACTCGGTCTAATAACTATATAAGTTGTAACAACCTGGGGTTTTGCACCGATTAATTATCGTCATTAGATGATTAATTCTACTGGTTAATTTCTATTGGGAGATTTAATCAGTTGAAATTCTTTTAAAAAATTTGTTAAAAGAGTTATGCGGGATTTATTTTGGCCCACGTTGCTTTTGCTTTGGGCTGTGATAAGTATCAAAGCAGAAACCCGTTTCCCCCTTATTCTCTTCACAAACCCTAAACCAAAGCAAACAGAAAACAAAAACAATGGCGGCTCTCGTTTCTCGTCCGTTCCTCCTCCTTTCATTTTTTTCGCATTGCCCCAAACTAAAACGAACGAAAGCGAAATAATGGCTGCTAGGGTTCGATCGACTTCGTGGCCGCCGCAACTTGATTTGGTATGGCGATATTTTCTTGATGCTACTGTTTCGAGTCTGAACTATTCGATCTTTGATTTGTTCTCTCGGAAAACAAAGGTGAGTGATTTCCACTCACATCTAATTCTACATTATGCTTTGGCAGTCGATTTTGTTTCGTTGTTGATTCCTCCTTGACTTCGGCATTAACTTGAATTTTGTTTTCTGCTTCAATTTGTTTATCACCTGACTTCGGCTTGTGATAATGTTTGGCTTCGGCTTTGACTATTTTATTTGGTATCTATGACTTTGGCACAGTTTGATTTGAACTGCATATGAATTGGAGCATTTTTCTGTTGATATCAGACTTGACTATTTAAACTTGATTTTGCCTCGGCTTGTACTTGAGCATCACATACACTTAGTGTATTGGTTTCGGCCATTATGTCTCTAACCTTGGTTTTACTTGAGCTACAGGTTGTAATCTCCTCTGTCTTGATTTCGCAATACACTGTCTATATTGCATGGTAGATTGGTTTGTCATTGTAGTGCTTCTGGTCACTGCAAATGTACCATTCGAGATGTGATGTTAGTTCTCACTACGTACATCATTTATATGCACACCCATTCATATTTGTTCTTTACGTACCACTGCATATGCTATTTACTTTGTTATCGAGTTGCACTACTTGCATTGTTGCATTCAGGTGTACATCTCTGACTTTTGCTTTACTTGATTTTTCATTTGATAATTTGAATCTGTATTTGTTTACTGGTTGTATTTGCACCACTTTCTGTTCAAAGTGTTCAAGCTTCATATTGGGGCTGCACTTGCTCTTGTACAACTGCCCTTGTGCACTTGTGTTATTGGATCAGGCCATTGGATCAAGTACTTGAATATTTACTTGTTTGTTTGGTTTCTTGTTGGGTTTAAGTTTTGATTGTGTAGTCTGGTTTCACTTCATGTTGCCTTGACTACACTATCTTCATATTTAAAAACTGCGTGTGTAGGGTGCCTTGGTCTTTGTTGCTGTGTTGCCATGTCTTTGGTTCACTTGGTTTTGTTTAGTTTCTGGTTGCCTCAGAGTTTTGCTCCACATGAATCGTTGCACTGCACTATCACATGAACATTTGGTTGAGACATTGTCTTGCTTGATTTGAAAACTCTGGTGGCTTCACTTGTACATTTAGGTTGCATTCCTAGTTTGAACCATGACTTGATTGAGTTGCTGCCATTACTGTTGGCACTGACTTCATCATGTCTGCACTATGATAATCAGGTTGCATACTCCCTGGTGCCTTTATGTGCTTTGCTTTCCTCCTTATTTTGTTGTGCATTCTATATTGCTGCATGAACCAATTGCATGAACTTGTTTTTCTTTATGAGACATTGAACTGGTTGCATCCTTTTGTGTTGCATTTGCCATGTTATGATGGTACTTGCGTTCTCAACCCTGTGCATTGCTTCACTTGTGCACTTGTTGTTGAACTGCATGTTGACTTCAAGTTGAAATATTGAGAGTTCTGTAGCTTGTATACTTCATGTGGTGGCTGCAGTTTGTTTGCAGTTTTGCCCTTGTGGTTTTATTGCACTGAGTTAATCTCATGTGTACTGAGGCATTGTATTTTCAATTATCTTTGAGCATTTGTGAGATCTTTGCCATGGTTACCGGGGTTTGAGATTTGCATGTCTTGGAGTTTCAGACCTGTAGCATTATGTTCACTGTGTTTTTGCTGAAAAATATTTGATGTGCTCATTTTAACTTGTACCTGTGTTGAATCCAGCTGATAGCTCGGGTTTGACCTTGTGCTCGTTTGTCAATTTTCATTGTGCATTCATGTGCACTTTGTTCATTTGATGGTTACTGGGTGGATGTTGTGCGCATGCTATTGCAGTTCCATCTGGTTCATTTTGATTGGAGTTAGTGCCATTTGCTTCTGATTCATAAATCTTTTGCATGTTTCATCACTGTAGTGGCGAGGCAGCGCACGCGAGCGTGTACTGCAGCCCTATCAGAATTGACGTTTTAATTGATATTTCAATTGCTCGAATTGTTTCGTATGTTCAATTCAATATTTTAAAGTGGTATTTTGATTCGGTTTAATTTGATTATTTTGTTAATTATCTAATTATCTACAAGATAATTAGATTTTGTGTTTTCTAATTATCGTATCGATAATTAGATTTTGCTGTTATGCTGTTTCACTGGCTTGGGTTTTGTTCTGGCCACTTCCTGTTAATTGCTATTTAGGCAATTTTGTTGTTTTCTAAATTATCTTCATTGATAATCCTTTTATTTATCTTTTTTGATGATTTAGCTTTGTTGATTCGCTGTTTATTGTTGTTACGTGTTATATTTACGTTATCCGATTCCTTATTAAAGGATTGGATAGGTGAGATTATTTGTGACCGTCGTCTATTGATTACTTAATTATTATTGCTTCCGTGCATTAATAACTGAGTTTGAATTAGACTGACCCACGTATTATTTTCTTTTGAATTAATACTCGAGTCAGACCGAGTTATTACAGGATGTTGATATCTTGCTTTGGGTTGCTGCTTGAGCTATGAAGTCACTTCATATCTTTTGGAGTAGTCGTTGTCATTTTATAGGATGATATGTATTCATGTATATTATTTACGATAATGTACTTGTATATGTAACTTCCAGTGTCGACAGTTGTAGTTGTATTACATGTATAGTATCACATGTATTGTAACTGACTTCAGTTATATATATGAGATTTTATCTATCTGTGTTCTGTGTTTAACTTATCTGTGTTATTATTATATATGTTGTCATAAACTATTATGAACCATCGTAGTTCGTTTTATAACTGGAATTGAATATGTCGATGGGAGTAAATAATAAAAGAGATGAAAAATAAAGAATATATACCACTCCTATCGAGATAATCAATAATAGTGTAAGGCCTAACTACGGATGGCCGCTCCTATCCTGCCTTATTCTTCGTAATAACAGACAATATTTCCTTTTAATACTCTTTGTTATTGTGAGCATAGAGGTGGGGAGTCACATAAGTTAGTCTATGAAACCCTAACGTCACTTCTATCCTCATTTTCGCTCCTTAGTCTCGAAATTTTCTTAATTGCTTGCTAATGGTGATTTAAAAATTAATTAAAAAGTGAATAAAACTTGAAGTGTCGAAACCCTGTCGAATTATCATTGGAAAGCTCTTAGTGTGTGAAATAGATGACAAGAGTTCTTTTAGGTACGACATTCGAGACAACTAAAAATTGGCAACTAAATGACGATCATCCATTTAGGGCTTGGTGATCAACGATGAAATGGCGACCAATTGTTGATCGAAGGATACCAGAAAGTGGAGGAGGTCACATGTAGTAGATATGTGGTCCTCGATCATGCTAGATGCACCTAAATTTGCCAGAATTTGATGGGGATGGTGGTGAATGATGAAGGGGGTTAGCATAGATGGTGAAATTACTTTAAAACCCTTGAGTTTTATTTATTTACAAATTATCCTAAATAACTTTTAACCTTCGTATCTTTCAGATGCTGTGATATCCCGGAAATTTGGGACAATATCAATTTAATAATCTACATTAAAAATTAAATTGATTTGATAATATTTGTTAATAATATATGAATTGATTTAATAATCTTCCTTTAAATAAATATTTAAATGATAATTTATCTTTTAAAAGTTAATCAAATTGCCTTCTATTTATAATGTATATATATCTGTATATATTGTAAATGGATAATCTTTGTTTTAAATTTAATAAATAGACACGTTTCTAATTCTAATATTTTTGATAATTTAGAAATTGGATATTAAGCTATCTAATAAATGATCATATGATTTTAAATTACTCAATATTTAAGTTTAGTTTGTTTAAAATAATTTTAGCTTACATTTAAATTTAGCAAAAGGGTTGTTTAATTTGTTTTAAATTTAGCTTGATAAAATTAAGTAGTTTATTAATAAAGTGATTAATTATTTTATAAATCATTTTGACTTAATAATGAGCTTTATTAATAATGAAATATCTTTAAAATGGATTTTAAATGAATCGAAATTTGTTATTTTAAACTTAAGTATATATATACACACACATACTTTGGGAAGCTATGATTTGGGTTATAAAATAAATTCTTTTGAGAATGTTTAAGATAAAATAAATTTTATAAAATGTTTAAACAAAGCATAATAAAAACAGCTATGTATATAGGATATACAACAATTGTATGTAACTTGTAAAAGTTTTGAATGCAAGAAACAAATCAGGTAAGTATAAAAGCAAAACTGATTTGTGTAAAATAAAAAAAAGAATAAGGCCTGTAAGTAATTTGTAGTGCAAGCTAATGCAAAGTAAAATTCAAAACACATGCTTGTAAGTATGCAAGACAAAATAATAGAAGTATGCAAGCAAGAATAGAAAAGAAAAAGACAAGTATGCAAAGCCAAATAAAATATCTTCATTCTAGTCAAATGAAATTGGTCAAAGTATGGAAATTACACCTCACAAAAGATGTATATTATAGTTCAAACTAGAAACAATAAAACAAATATCTATAAACAAGTAGCTTCATATACAAGCTAAATCTTGACCTGCAGGTTATACACTTACACACATATCTTTTAGCAGCTGTAAATAAATATACTTATGTTAACTAATAGAGGAACCAAGTCTTAATTACTATCGTTTCAGCACATTATTTTGTCAATTCAAGTGTATACAAATCTGTACATCTTAGATACAAAAATCTGCCATATCAAAACAAGTAAAACTTGTACATATGGTAACCTACAGCTGTTCAAAAAGTTTTCCTATTTATATATCATACTATTTAGTTCGGTCAGAATCACTTGATAAACTTAGTAAACCCAAGGGTATACAGGTAGAATTTCTATTTTGCTTGCAACTGAAACATCAACAATAAACTTCTTTTTTTACAACTTGAATAAAGTTTGCAACTCAACTACAAATAAGAAAATGAAAGAAAACCATTTTTCCATTTTTGACATCCAAAGCTTTCCAACTAATAGTGCTCTGTCCATCTCCATCTCTGGTGAGTAACATCATTTTAAGGTTTAAAATTTTAGCTATGGTTGCTTGGTGATGTCTATAATATGTATATATTGTTTGTTATATCTCTGTATAGCTATTTCTATAACATTCTGTTCTTACTTCAAGTATCAGTGTGATTTAAAAATCATCATCTTTTTACTTCCTTACTGTTTGGATTAGGACTTAATCTAAAGTTTTTGAATTAGCATAGATGGATGGTTAAAATTTATAAGAAAGTTAAATACAAACTTGAGTAAGCCTGGGAAAAATAAGATAACAGAACAAATCATAAAATAAGTCAAAATTCAGTTGTCATGATCCATCAATTCGAGCTTATGAACTGATTACTAAATCAAAATTAGGATTTTTGAAACTAAAATGTTATTTTTTAGTTAAGGGTTGATGGTGTAGTCATAAGTTGTTCTGTTTTTGGTTTCTGGGCGATTACTGGTGATCTAGGCGGCTGGAAGGGTCGGGGTTCTTCAGGTCGGTGGAGAAGTGATTGATGATGCTAGGAAAAATAGGTGGCGGTGATGAAGTCCATCAGGGAAGATGCGGCAGTGGGTTTTTCCCTAGAACCCTAAACTTTGTTGTTCTTTGAAGAATCGATCGCCACGGCCGTTGCAGGTGATCGAGTGCAGAGATATTTGGGGTGGTGATAGTTGGGTTGGAGTCGAAGAAGAGGCTGGAGTTGTAGACCCTCATATGGTCGGAGGGTGGAGAACTCGAGGATGACAGGTTTTGAGGTGGAAGGTGTTGGTGTTTCCAGGTTGCAGAGGGGGAGGTTTGTTTTTTGTTTTCGAGCAAGTGGCTAGTTTCTGGTGGTCGTGATAGGATCTGGAGGTGACTAGCGTCGTGTGGGGGTGCCAGGGGATGGCCAAAGTTGGCAGGGGCTACGGTGCACGTGCACTGTGCCATTGATGTTTGGTTGAGTTTTGGGTGTGTGTGCAGAGGGTTGAACTTAGGAAGTACTCGAGTCACTCGAGTAGATGACTCGAAGCAAGGTGATGGAGAACTCGAAGCAGTGAATAGGGTTGGAAATTGAGATGGTTCCAGGTTTGAACTGTCACAGTTTTTAGTGTGCAGGGTTTTGGGCTCGGGGAAAGTCTCGGGTCTTTGCATTTTTACTCGAAGCAGGAAGGTAATTGACCCGAAGCATTTTGCTTTGGTTTCAGGTGAGAGTTGAATTGCTACAGGTTGTATAAACTGCCTGTAGATTTAAATTTAAACCAAATTTAAAGCAAAATAAATTGCAAGTTGATTGTAATCATAATGTATTTGAATTTAAGTTGTCAACTAAGATTTAACAAAGTCTAAATCTAATTAGAAGTACGAATTCAAATTTATATTTTGAATCAAAAATGCAGTTTTGAGATATTTAAAGGGGTTTCAGGTTTAAAACTTGATAATTTCCAGATTTTAAAATTAGACCTGAAACAAAAGTGTTGCAGCAACTAAATTCGATTTTGTTAAAGGTTTTGATTCAAATGGATAAAATGGATTTGGATTTAAAAATCGAGTTTCTAATTCTAGTTGTTAAAAGAAAGTTAAATCGAAGTTTTAAATCAAGATAAATTGAGGAATTCAAGTTTACTTTGAATTCAAATCTGAAACTTAAATCAGTTTTAAATATGAATGTTTTAAAAATTTAAGTTCAAATAAAATAGTTTTGAAAAGTAAATTTGTTGCAAATAGAATTAACTTGATTTTGAGAATTCTTTGATTTAAGGTTTTTGAATGAAAAGTAAATAAATTGTTTAACTTGAGGTGCAAGTTAAATATTAATGTATTTTGGAAATTTAAATTCAAATTACGATTCAAGTAGTTTAATTTAAAAGATTTTCTTATATATGTTCACATGTAATAATAAATGTTATTTACATTTATTTAAAGATTTTAAATTGAATTTAAATCATAATCATTTTGGATCTTCAACTCAAATGATATTTGAATTTAAATCCAAAGTGTAATGTTAATGAAGTCATTAATAAAGAAATAAATTATTTTAAGGATAATAGGGTAATTAAGGGATGTCTTATGTATTGAAGTTAATAATTTAAATTGATTTATAACTAAAGATCAATTAAGAAGTAAATTAAGAAATGTTATTAGTTAATGTAGATAATTAACTAAGGATTTTTAATTAATTCATATATAGGAGTAATTTTGGATAATTAATTAGATTGATTGGATAAACTATTGTAAATTATTAATTATAATTACTCGATAAAGGTAATCAAGAGATAAATTACTTAGGTTAATCAATTTTAATAAGATGGTTAATTTAAGTTAACTAATTTATTTTAATTAATTTAAGAAAATCATTGGATAAATTGATAAGTGTAAATGACTTAATGTATTCAATGGAACATAATTACTTAATGAAGTAATTAATGATAATTACTGAATGTAATTAGTGAAAGATGATGTGTCAATAAAGTAATTTGGATAATTACTTTTGAAATTAATCAAGGGATTAATTAATGGAGATAATTAATTATGGAATAATTAATTTATTAATATGTAATTAAGGGTAGTTAATAACTGAATGATATTAATCAAGGGCGATTAATAATTGAGTTAAATTAAAGAGGAATCATTTAATGTGGTTATTGAGATAAAAGTAATTAAATCTAAATTAAAGATCGTTAATTAATAATTAATGAGGCAATTAAGAATTGGTTAATTAAGAAAAATTAATAATGTGGTGATTAATAAATATAATTAATTAACAATAAATATGATTATTTATATCTAATCAATTAAAAGGGTAATTAAATGCTAATTACTATGAATGATGTAGGATAATTAATTTGTGGAATTAATTAAAGACTAATTACTTATAGTAATTAGAAATGATTAATCAAAGGTGTTTAATCAAGATGCATATCTAGAGAGTAATCAATTTATTTAATTTATAAATTGATTAATGGTTGTATAAGCAGGATTTATAGATGAAGTAATTAATTTAATTTACTTTAAATTAATTAGATACAGAAGTAGTTAATTTAATTCATTTTAAATTGATTACAAATGGTAAGATTATAAATCATTGCTTATGGATGAATGAAATTAATATTTCATTTGATGATTGTGAACTCAGATATGAGATGAATAATATCTATATGACTTGGATGTTTGTTTAAGTATGATAGTATATTTTTATCTGATTGGGTTGATAATTTTTGATTGTCTGTTTATGATGATGATATGATTATCTACTGTGGTATTATGAATTATCTATTGATGATTTTGAATTAAACTGTTAAGACTAAATAGACAACTTGGCCTTAAAAGATACGTTTTGGATTTCGATGAGACCGGGATCGGTTTTCCTTATTTGGAACGTCCGAGAACCATATCGATTCCAAATTAACGATAGGTCGTGAATCTGAAGTGAAGATGAAGATTCAGAGTGCAAGGGTTGTCGCCGTTAGCTCTGAGGGTGATTCCAAAATGAGTGTAACGAGATAATGCCTTCGGTTTCGTTCGAACCCGGAACGAACTTGTATGGATTGAATGCTTTCAACACATCGTCAGGTGGGCGATGAGCATTCTAAGAAATGTTTTCTAAAGGTAATCGTAGCCTCAAGCCTCATCAACTGGGAATGGCTAAAACATGGGAGGTGCAGCAAGGTTAGGTGGGTCATGCCCAAGCAGGACAAGATTTTCCACTTTCTAGATGACCCTTTTATTTCGGCTATGTGGGCGGTTGGATGTACACCAACTGCGGGGTTATCTTGTTCGGGACTGTTCAGTAAGTAATGGTTCCGGCCTTGTGTTGCAAGGGGTCGGGAGTGATCCTCGGTACGTTGATCTAGGCCACGTACTGTGACGGGCGGTACCTCAGTAGCCCTGCCATTGTATGGAATCCACAATCCAATAAGTGCCAACGGTTTTGATTGTATTACCCACTTTTGTGGCTAGTAGCTGAAATTTAATAAATGTAACAATTTCGGCTATTTTCTATTTACTTGAAAACCCTAGACCTATTATAATATCACAGAATTTCCTATTAAATGTTTTGGTTAGCGTAAGGTAAAAACTTTCCCATGTTTATGTGTGGGGAGTCTTACGTGATACCTTTTATTTTCAAAAGATTTTCAAAGTTAAGCAACTTTAACCTGTTACTCATACCAGACCCATGTCTGACCCGGAGTTTATTTTTGTTTTTCATAAACTCTCGGGTACCCAAATTTTTACGGCTAGCTAAGAGATTCAGGTTAGCTTTGACGAATTCAGGAGGAGCAATGGAGCAGGAGGCTTCAGCGTTGTAGATATATATAAAGTTCCACTGTGCTGGTATCTCTGAGTCGTTTTGTTTGAATTGTTTTGTGTATTGAGTTGTATAACTAGACAGGTGTTTATAACTGCCTAGTATGTGATGTATTATCTGTATAACTCTGAATGATGTTGTATACTATGTAAATACTTATGTGATTATTATAATTTATTCGTTCCGCTGTGAGATTCTGATGTTGTTGTTCTTTCTTCTCTATCTTTTCTATTTTCTCATCCCTTTCTTTCTTCAAGAACGATACGTCTTCCTGGGCGTAGCAAGGCGGCTCGTTACAGTGGTATCAGAGCGCTAGGTTGAGTGAATACCTAGGTTCTTGAGTGAATTTCTTCTTGAGAGAGCGTATTTTTAATTTTGATATATATATTTATATATTTGTTTGTTGGGTTACCTGTTCAGGTTTTCCAATGTGTTATAAAGGTAGATAAGTAGTGGTGTGTGTAACACAGCTATCAATGGTTGGAAGTGTAATTGTCGAGACTGTAGGCCTAATACTGTCTCGAGTAAGTTTTGGACGGTGTAAGGATTTCATTGATCTCTGAAGGAAACCCGTTAAGGTTCGGAGTTCATCTTTGAAGTGTAAGAGTTTGGCTGAGCTAGAGTTTGGATCTGTCGAGTGGGCAGAAGCAAGTCAAGATATTTTGATACATCAAGGTGTAGTAGCTGTGTGATGAGACATAGTGACTATGGATGTCTCCGAAGATGTTTCTTTGGATCACGTTAAGGAAGAGTGACTGCTTCGGTGTTGTGGCTGTGCTCAGCTGGATGTTTTGTTTGTTTTGAGGTCCGAGTTTCTCGAAGAGCTTTGGATAGGAAATCTTAGCATCTGTGGCAGCAATGCAGCTTGGGATGTTTTCGGTGTTGGCAAGAGATCTTCTGGCTTAGCAGATTTTCTGGAATGGAATTCAGAATTAATTAAGTAGACCTGTTTCTTTGATGGATTGGCTAATATAGCGTAGGCTGTTCTGTTTGGTAGAGAGAGAGAGCAGTATCTTTGGAATTTGGCTGGAGTGATCGCAAAAGTGACTTGCGATGGTTTGGGTGTTCTTTTGGAGTTTCAGAAAATTTTCTAGATGACTTCTGGAAGTTAGAGTTTTGTCAACATCTGAAAATTGAGTTTGGTGAAGTAGCTCGGATTTTGGAGGAACTTCAGAGTTTTCTTTTTGATCTGTGGAACCCTAATGTTGGAATGTGTTGTCCAGTTTGTCATCGAGATCATCATCAGCATTTTCATCTATTCAGTCAGAGTTGCGCAGTGGAAGCATGGTGGAAGATGGTTTAAAGTGGAAGCGACTGGGAATTGCAGTGTTTGGATTAGAGAGTTCTATGGGAAATTTCTCAGAATTTGAGGCCAGTTTGGAGTGCTCATGTTCTATCTTTTCTAGATGCGAGAGATGTGAGTTCTGTTTTCTGATTTTGGAATAGAGTTGTATTCTGAGTTTTGGTTGATCTTGGAAAGATCAATTTGTTGGATTGTCTTTGGTTCAGTTTGTTTATAGGGACATCAGCAAGGATTGAGCTGATCAGGAAAGATGAAGGAAGCCCAGGATCGTCCGAAGAGTTTTGTGGATAAGAGACGAAGAAATTTGGAGTCCGTAATCGGAGATTTGATTTTGGATAAGTGTTTGGTTTCAGAATTGGATTGTCAGTTTGGATAACTGGAATTCGGAGTGTTTCACGTATCTATGATGGAGTACGTGTAAGATCTATCTTTGATTTTAGAGTCAGCAGTTCAGGGAATTTCGGTTGTTGGGTCAGACTTGAGTTTGGTCTGACATTTTGATTTGTTTTGTAGATTTAGATGAGTGGGAACTCTGTAGTTTAGTAGTAGTATTGGTTGTTTGGATTCTGTAGAGCGAGTATCCCGGTATTTATACTCGGGGAAACTCGAGAAAATTCAATTTAAAATTTTGTCTGGATAGTTAGATTTGTTTGTTTGGATGAATTGGTTGCTAGGATTGTTAGTTTATGTTGATATATGCTTTTGTTTCAAATTTAAATTTTTAGTCAGATTATTAAATTACCTTTGTTTTAAATTTCGGGGACGAAATTCTTTTAAGGGGGGAAGAATGCGATATCCCGGAAATTTGGGACAATATCAATTTAATAATCTACATTAAAAATTAAATTGATTTGATAATAATATATGAATTGATTTAATAATCTTCCTTTAAATAAATATTTAACTGATAATTTATCGTTTAAAAGTTAATCATATTGCCTTCTATTTATAATGTATATATATCTGTATATATTGTAAATGGATAATCTTTGTTTTAAATTTAATAAATAGACATGTTTCTAATTCTAATATTTTTGATGATTTAGAAATTGGATATTAAGCTATCTAATAAATGATCATATGACTTTAAGTTACTCAAAATTTAAGTTTAGTTTGTTTAAAATAATTTTAGCTTACATTTAAATTTAGCAAAAGGGTTGTTTAATTTGTTTTAAATTTAGCTTGATAAAATTAAGTAGTTTATTAATAAAGAGATAAATTCTTTTATAAATCATTTTGACTTAATAATGAGCTTTATTAATAATGAAATATCTTTAAAATGGATTTTAAATGAATCGAAATTTGTTATTTTAAACTTATGTATATATATATATATACACACATACTTTGGGAAGCTATGATTTGGGTTATAAAATAAATTCTTTTGAGAATGTTTAAGATAAAATAAATTTTATAAAATGTTTAAACAAAGCATAATAAAAACAGCTATGTATATAGGATATAAAACATTTGTATGTAACTTGTAAAAGTTTTGAATGCAAGAAACAAATCAGGTAAGTATAAAAGCAAAACTGATTTGTGTAAAATAAAAAAAAAGAATAAGGCCTGTAAGTAATTTGTATTGCAAGCTAATGCAAAGTAAAATTCAAAACACATGCTTGTAAGTATGCAAGACAAAACAATAGAAGTATGCATGCTAGAATAGAAAAGAAAAAGACAAGTATGCAAAGCCAAATAAAATATCTTCATTCTAGTCAAATGAAATTGGTCAAAGTATGGAAATTACACCTCACAAAAGATGTATATTATAGTTCAAACTAGAAACAATAAAACAAATATCTATAAACAAGTAGCTTCATATACAAGCTAAATCTTGACCTGCAGGTTATACACTTACACACATATCTTTTAGCAGCTGTACATAAATATACTTATGTCAACTAATAGAGGAACCAAGCCTTAATTACTATCGTTTCAGTACATTATTTTGTCAATTCAAGTGTATACAAATCTGTACATCTTAGATACAAAAATCTGCCATATCAAAACAAGTAAAACTTGTACATATGGTAACCTACAGCTGTTCAAAAAGTTTTCCTATTTATATATCATACTATTTAGTTCGGTCAGAATCACTTAATAAACTTAGTAAACCCAAGAGTATACAGGTAGAATTTCTATTTTGCTTGCAACTGAAACATCAACAATAAACTTCTTTTTTTACAACTTGAATAAAGTTTGCAACTCAACTACAAATAAGAAAATGAAAGAAAACCATTTTTCCAGTTTTGACATCCAAAGCTTTCCAAATAATAGTGCTCTGTCCATCTCCATCTCTGGTGAGTAACATCATTTTTAAGGTTTAAAATTTTAGCTATGGTTGCTTGGTGATGTCTCTAATATGTATATATTGTTTGTTATATCTCTGTATAGCTATTTCTGTAACATTCTGTTCTTATTTCAAGTATCAGTGTGATTTAAAAATCATCATCTTTTTACTTCCTTACTGTTTGGATTAGGACTTAATCTAATGTTTTTGAATTAGCATAGATGGATGGTTAAAATTTATAAGAAAGTTAAATACAAACTTGAGTAAGCCTGGGAAAAATAAGATAACAGAACAAATCATAAAATAAGTCAAAATTCAGTTGTCATGATCCATCAATTCGAGCTTATGAACTGATTACTAAATCAAAATTAGGATTTTTGAAACTAAAATGTTATTTTTTAGTTAAGGGTTGGTGGTGTAGTCATAAGTTGTTCTTTTTTTGGTTTCTGGGCGATTACTGGTGATCTAGGCGGTTGGAGGGGTCGGGGTTCTTCAGGTCGGTGGAGAAGTGATTGATGATGCTAGGAAAAATAGGTGGCGGTGATGAAGTCCATCAGGGAAGATGCGGCAGTGGGTTTTTCCCTAGAACCCTAAACTTTGCTGTGCTTTGAAGAATCGATCGCCACGGCCGTTGTAGGTGATCGAGTGCAGAGATATTTGGGGTGGTGATAGTTGGGTTGGAGTCGAAGAAGAGGCCGGAGTTGTAGACCCTCATATGGTCGGAGGGTGGAGAACTCGAGGATGACAGGTTTTGAGGTGGAGGTGTTGGTGTTTCCAGGTTGAAGACGGGGAGGTTTGTTTTTTGTTTTCGAGCAAATGGCTAGTTTCTGGTGGTCGTGATAGGATCTGGAGGTGACTGGCATCGTGTGGGGGTGCCAGGGGATGGCCGGAGTTGGCAGGGGCTACGGTGCACGTGCACCGTGCCATTGATGTTTGGTTGAGTTTTGGGTGTGTGTGCAGAGGGTTGAACTTAGGAAGTACTCGAGTCACTCGAGTAGATGACTCGAAGCAAGGTGATGGAGAACTCGAAGCAGTGAATAGGGTTGGAAATTGAGATGGTTCCAGGTTTGAACTGTCACAGTTTTTTAGTGTGCAGGGTTTTGGGCTCGGGGAACGTCTCGGGTTATTTGCATTTTTACTCGAAGCAGGAAGGTAATTGACCCGAAGCATTTTGATTTGGTTTCAGGTGGGAGTTGAATTGCTACAGGTTGTATAAACTGCCTGTAGATTTAAATTTAAACCAAATTTAAAGCAAAATATATTTTAAGTTAGTTGTAATCATAATGTATTTGAATTTAAGTTGTCAACTAAGATTTAACAAAGTCTAAATCTAATTAGAAGTATGAATTCAAATTTATATTTTGAATCAAAAATGCAGTTTTGAGATATTTAAAGGGGTTTCAGGTTTAAAACTTGATAATTTCCAGATTTTAAAATTAGACCTGAAACAAAAGTGTTGCAGCAGCTAAATTCGATTTTGTTAAAGGTTTTGATTCAAATGGATAAAATGGATTTGGATTGAAAAATCGAGTTTCTAATTCTAGTTGTTAAAAGAAAGTTAAATCGAAATTTTAAATCAAGATAAATTGAGGAATTCAAGTTTACTTAGAATTCAAATCTGAAACTTAAATCAGTATTACATATGAATGTTTTAAAAATTTAGGTTCAAATAAAATAGTTTTGAAAAGTAAATTTGTTGCAAATAGAATTAACTTGATTTTGAGAATTCTTTGATTTAAGGTTTTTGAATGAAGAGTAAATAAATTGTTTAACTTGAGGTGCAAATTAAATATTAATGTATTTTGGAAATTTAAATTCAAATTACGATTCAAGTAGTTTAATTTAGAAGATTTTTTTATATGTTCACATGTAAATAATTAATGTTATTTACATTTATTTAAAGATTTTAAATTGAATTTAAATCATAATCATTTTGGATCTTCAACTCAAATGATGTTTGAATTTAAATTCAAAGTGTAATGTTAATGAAGTCATTAATAAAGAAATAAATTATTTTAAGGATAATAGGGTAATTAAGGGATGTCTTATGTATTGAAGTTAATAATTTAAATTGATTTATAACTAAAGATCAATTAAGAAGTAAATTAAGAAATGTTATTAGTTAATGTAGATAATTAACTAAGGATTTTTAATTAATTCATATATAGGAGTAATTTTGGATAATTAATTAGATTAATTGGATAAACTATTGTAAATTATTTATTATAATTACTCGATAAAGGTAATCAAGAGATAAATTACTTAGGGTAATCAATTTTAATAAGATGGTTAATTTAAGTTAATTAATTTATTTTAATTAATTTAAGAAAATCATTGGATAAATTGATAAGTGTAAATTACTTAATGTATTCAATGGAACATAATTACTTAATGAAGTAACAATAATGAATGTAATTAGTGAAAGATGATGTGTCAATAAAGTAATTTGGATAATTACTTTTGAAATTAATCAAGGGATTAATTAATGGGGATAATTAATTATGGAATAATTAATTTATTAATATGTAATTAAGGGTAGTTAATAACTGATTGATATTAATCAAGGGCGATTAATAATTGAGTTAAATTAAAGAGGAATCATTTAATGTGGTTATTGAGATTAAAGTAATTAAATCTAAATTAAAGATCGTTAATTAATAATTAATGAGGCAATTAAGAATTGGTTAATTAAGAAAAATTAATAATGTGGTGATTAATAAATATAATTAATTAACAATAAATATGATTATTTATATCTAATCAATTAAAAAGGTAATTAAATGCTAATTACTATGAATGATGTAGGATAATTAATTTGTGGAATTAATTAAAGACTAATTACTTATTGTAATTAGAAATGATTAATCAAAGGTGTTTAATCAAGATGCATATCTAGAGAGTAATCAATTTATTTAATTTATAAATTGATTAATGGTTGTATAAGCAGGATTTATAGATGAAGCAATTAATTTAATTTACTTTAAATTAATTAGATATAGAAGTAGTTAATTTAATTCATTTTAAATTAATTACAAATGGTAAGATTATAAATCATTGCTTATGGATGAATGAAATTAATATTTCATTTGATGATTGTGAACTCAGATATGAGATGAATAATATCTATATGACTTGGATGTTTGTTTAAGCATGATAGTATATTTTTATCTGATTAGGTTGATAATTTTTGATTGTCTGTTTATGATGATGATATGATTATCTACTGTGATATTATGAATTATCTATTGATGATTTTGAATTAAACTGTTAAGACTAAATAGACAACTTGGCCTTAAAAGATACGTTTTGGATTTCGATGAGACCGGGATCGGTTTTCCTTATTTGGAACGTCCGAGAACCATATCGATTCCAAATTAATGATAGGTCGTGAATCTGAAGTGAAGATGAAGATTCAGAGTGCAAGGGTTGTCGTCGTTAAATCTGAGGGTGATTCCAAAATGAGTGTAACGAGATAATGCCTTCGGTTTCGTTCAAACCCGGAACGAACTTGTATGGATTGAATGCTCTCAACACATCGTCAGGTGGGCGATGAGCATTCTAAGAAATTTTTTCTAAAGGTAATCGTAGCCTCAAGCCTCATCAACCGGGAATGGCTAAAACATGGGAGGTGCAGCAAGGTTAGGTGGGTCATGCCCAAGCAAGACAAGATTTTCCACTGTCTAGATGTCCCTTTTATTTCGGCTGTGTGGGCGGTTGGATGAACACCAACTGCGGGGTTATCTTGTTCGGGACTGTTCAGTAAGGAATGGTTCCAGCCTTGTGTTGCAGGGGGTCGGGAGTGATCCTCGGTACATTGATCTTGGCCACGTACTGTGACGGACGGTACCCCAGTAGCCCTGCCATTGTATGGAATCCACAATCCAATAAGTGCCAACGGTTTTGATTGTATTACCCACTTTTGTGGCTAGTAGCTGGAATTTAATGAATGTAACAATTTTGGCTATTTTCTATTTACTTGAAAACCCTAGACCTATTATAATATCACAGAATTTCCTATTAAATGTTTTGGTTAGCGTAAGGTAAAAACTTTCTCATGTTTATGTGTGGGGAGTCTTACGTGATACCTTTTATTTTCAAAAGATTTTCAAAGTTAAGCAACTTTAACCTGTTACTCATACCACACCCATGTCTGACCCGGAGTTTATTTTTGTTTTTCATAAATTCTCGGGTACCCAAAAATTTACGGCTAGCCAAGGGATTCAGGTTAGCTTTGACGAATTCAGGAGGAGCAATGGAGCAGGAGGCTTCAGCGTTGTAGATATATATATATAGTTCCGCTGTGCTGGTATCTCTGAGTCGTTTTGTTTGAATTGTTTTGTGTATTGAGTTGTATAACTAGACAGGTGTTTATAACTGTCTAGTATGTGATGTATTACCTGTATAACTCTGAATGATGTTGTATATTATGTAAATACTTATGTGATTATTATAATTTATTCGTTCCGCTGTGAGATTCTGATGTTGTTGTTCTTTCTTCTCCATCTTTTCTATTTTCTCATCCCTTTCTTTCTTCAAGAACGATACGTCTTCCTGGGCGTAGGAAGGCGGCTCGTTACAGTGGTATCAGAGCGCTAGGTTGCGTGAATACCTAGGCTCTTGAGTGAATTTCTTCTTGAGAGAGCGTATTTTTAATTTTGATATATATATTTATATATTTGTTTGTTGGGTTACCTGTTCAGGTTTTCCAATGTGTTATAAAGGTAGATAAGTAGTGGTGTGTGTAACACAGCTATCAATGGTTGGAAGTGTAATTGTTGAGACTGTAGGCCTAATACTGTCTCGAGTAAGTTTTGGACGGTGTAAGGATTTCATTGATCTCTGAAGGAAACCTGCTAAGGTTCGGAGTTCATCTTTGAAGTGTAAGAGTTTGGCTGAGCTAGAGTTTGGATCTATCGGGTGGGCAGAAGCAAGTCAAGATATTTTGATACATCAAGGTGTAGTAGCTGTGTGATGAGACATAGTGACTATGGGTGTCTCCGAAGATGTTTCTTTGGATCACGTTAAGGAAGAGTGACTGCTTCGGTGTTGTGGCTGTGCCCAGCTGGATGTTTTGTTTGTTTTGAGGTCCGAGTTTCTCGAAGAGCTTTGGATAGGAAATCTTAGCATCTGTGGCAGCAATGCAGCTTGGGATGTTTTCGGTGTTGGCAAGAGATCTTCTGGCTTAGAAGATTTTCTGGAATGGAATTCAGAAGTAATTAAGTAGACCTGTTTCTTTGATGGATTGGCTAATATAGCGTAGGCTGTTCTGTTTGGTAGAGAGAGAGCAGTATCTTTGGAATTTGGCTGGAGTGATCGCAAAAGTGACTTGCGATGGTTTGGGTGTTCTTTTGGAGTTTCAGAAATTTTTCTAGATGTCTTCTGGAAGTTAGAGTTTTGTCAACATCTGAAAATTGAGTTTGTTGAAGTAGCTCGGATTTTGGAGGAACTTCAGAGTTTTCTTTTTGATCTGTGGAACCCTAATGTTGGAATGTGTTGTCCAGTTTGTCCTCGAGATCATCATGAGCATTTTCATCTATTCAGTCAGAGTTGCGCAGTGGAAGCATAGTGGCAGATGGTTTAAAGTGGAAGCGACTGGGAATTGCAGTGTTTGGATTAGAGAGTTCTATGGGAAATTTCTCAGAATTTGATGCCAGTTTGGAGTGCTCATGTTCTATCTTTTCTAGATGCGAGAGATGTGAGTTCTGTTTTCTGATTTTGGAATAGAGTTGTATTCTGAGTTTTGGTTGATCTTGGAAAGATCAATTTGTTGGATTGTCTTTGGTTCAGTTTGTTTATAGGGACATCAGCAAGGATTGAGCTGATCAGGAAAGATGAAGGAAGCCCAGGATCGTCCGAAGAGTTTTGTGGATAAGAGACGAAGAAATTTGGAGTCCGTAATCGGAGATTTGATTTTGGATAAGTGTTTGGTTTCAGAATTGGATTGTCAGTTTGGATAACTGGAATTCGGAGTGTTTCACGTATCTCTGATGGAGTACGTGTAAGATCTATCTTTGATTTTAGAGTCAGCAGTTCAGGGAATTTCGGTTGTTGGGTCAGACTTGAGTTTGGTCTGACATTTTGATTTGTTTTGCAGATTTAGATGAGTGGGAACTCTGTAGTTTAGTAGTAGTATTGGTTGTTTGGATTCTGTAGAGCGAGTATCCCGGTATTTATACTCGGGGAAACTCGAGAAAATTCTATTTAGAATTTTGTCTTAATAGTTAGATTTGTTTGTTTGGATGAATTGGTTGCTAGGATTGTTAGTTTATGTTGATATATGCTTGTGTTTCAAATTTAAATTTTTAATCAGATTATTAAATTACCTTTGTTTTAAATTTTGGGGACGAAATTCTTTTAAGGGGGGAAGAATGTGATATCCCGGAAATTTGGGACAATATCAATTTAATAATTTACATTAAAAATTATATTGATTTGATAATATTTGTTAATAATATATGAATTGATTTAATAATCTTCCTTTAAATAAATATTTAACTGATAATTTATCTTTTAAAAGTTAATCAAATTGCCTTCTATTTATAATGTATATATATCTGTATATATTGTAAATGGATAATCTTTGTTTTAAATTTAATAAATAGACATGTTTCTAATTCTAATATTTTTGATGATTTAGAAATTGGATATTAAGCTATCTAATAAATGATCATATGATTTTAAATTACTCAAAATTTAAGTTTAGTTTGTTTAAAATAATTTTAGCTTACATTTAAATTTAGCAAAAGGGTTGTTTAATTTGTTTTAAATTTAGCTTGATAAAATTAAGTAGTTTATTAATAAAGAGATAAATTCTTTTATAAATCATTTTGACTTAATAATGAGCTCTATTAATAATGAAATAACTTTAAAATGGATTTTAAATGAATCAAAATTTGTTATTTTAAACTTATGTATATATATATACACACACACATACTTTGGGAAGCTATGATTTGGGTTATAAAACAAATTCTTTTGAGAATGTTTAAGATAAAATAAATTTTATAAAATGTTTAAACAAAGCATAATAAAAACAGCTATGTATATAGGATATAAAACATTTGTATGTAACTTGTAAAAGTTTTGAATGCAAGAAACAAATCAGGTAAGTATAAAAGCAAAACTGATTTGTGTAAAATAAAAAAAAAGAATAAGGCCTGTAAGTAATTTGTATTGCAAGCTAATGCAAAGTAAAATTCAAAACACATGCTTGTAAGTATGCAAGACAAAATAATAGAAGTATGCATGCTAGAATAGAAAAGAAAAAGACAAGTATGCAAAGCCAAATAAAATATCTTCATTCTAGTCAAATGAAATTGGTCAAAGTATGGAAATTACACCTCACAAAAGATGTATATTATAGTTCAAACTAGAAACAATAAAACAAATATCTATAAACAAGTAGCTTCATATACAAGCTTAATCTTGACCTGCAGGTTATACACTTACACACATATCTTTTAGCAGCTGTACATAAATATACTTATGTCAACTAATAGAGGAACCAAGCCTTAATTACTATCGTTTCAGCACATTATTTTGTCAATTCAAGTGTATACAAATCTGTACATCTTAGATACAATAATCTGCCATATCAAAACAAGTAAAACTTGTACATATGGTAACCTACAGCTGTTCAAAAAGTTTTTCTATTTATAATCATACTATTTAGTTCGGTCAGAATCACTTAATAAACTTAGTAAACCCCAGAGTATACAGGTAGCATTTCTATTTTGCTTGCAACTGAAACATCAACAATAAACTTCTTTTTTTACAACTTGAATAAAGTTTGCAACTCAACTACAAATAAGAAAATGAAAGAAAACCATTTTTCCAGTTTTGACATCCAAAGCTTTCCAAATAATAGTGCTCTGTCCATCTCCATCTCTGGTGAGTAACATCATTTTTAAGGTTTAAAATTTTAGCTATGGTTGCTTGGTGATGTCTGTAATATGTATATATTGTTTGTTATATCTCTGTATAGCTATTTCTGTAACATTCTGTTCTTACTTCAAGTATCAGTGTGATTTAAAAATCATCGTCTTTTTACTTCCTTACTGTTTGGATTAGGACTTAGTCTAAAGTTTTTGAATTAGCATAGATGGATGGTTAAAATTTATAAGAAAGTTAAATACAAACTTGAGTAAGCCTGGGAAAAATAAGATAACAGAACAAATCATAAAATAAGTCAAAATTCAGTTGTCATGATCCATCAATTCGAGCTTATGAACTGATTACTAAATCAAAATTAGGATTTTTGAAACTAAAATGTTATTTTTTAGTTAAGGGTTGGTGGTGTAGTCATAAGTTGTTCTGTTTTTGGTTTCTGGGCGATTACTGGTGATCTAGGCGGCTGGAGGGGTCGGGGTTCTTTAGGTCGGTGGAGAAGTGATTGATGATGCTAGGAAAAATAGGTGGCGGTGATGAAGTCCATCAGGGAAGATGCGGCAGTGGGTTTTTCCCTAGAACCCTAAACTTTGCTATGCTTTGAAGAATCGATCGCCACGGCCGTTGTAGGTGATCGAGTGCAGAGATATTTGGGGTGGTGATAGTTGGGTTGGAGTCGAAGAAGAGGCCGGAGTTGTACACCCTCATATGGTCGGAGGGTAGAGAACTCGAGGATGACAGGTTTTGAGGTGGAGGTGTTGGTGTTTCCAGGTTGCAGAGGCGGAGGTTTGTTTTTATTTTCGAGCAAATGGCTAGTTTCTGGTGGTCGTGATAGGATCTGGAGGTGACTGGCGTCGTGTGGGGGTGCCAGGGGATGGCCGGAGTTGGCAGGGGCTACGGTGCACGTGCACCGTGCCATTGATGTTTGGTTGAGTTTTGGGTGTGGGTGCAGAGGGTTGAACTTAGGAAGTACTCGAGTCACTCGAGTAGATGACTCGAAGCAAGGTGATGGAGAACTCGAAGCAGTGAATAGGGTTGGAAATTGAGATGGTTCCAGGTTTGAACTGTCACAGTTTTTTAGTGTGCAGGGTTTTGGGCTCGGGGAAAGTGTAGGGTTATTTGCATTTTTACTCGAAGCAGGAAGGTAATTGACCCGAAGCATTTTGCTTTGGTTTCAGGTGAGAGTTGAATTGCTACAGGTTGTATAAACTGCCTGTAGATTTAAATTTAAACCAAATTTAAAGCAAAATATATTGTAAGTTGATTGTAATCATAATGTATTTGAATTTAAGTTGTCAACTAAGATTTAACAAAGTCTAAATCTAATTAGAAGTACGAATTCAAATTTATATTTTGAATCAAAAATGCAGTTTTGAGATATTTAAAGGGGTTTCAGGTTTAAAACTTGATAATTTCCAGATTTTAAAATTAGACCTGAAACAAAAGTGTTGCAGCAACTAAATTCGATTTTGTTAAAGGTTTTGATTCAAATGGATAAAATGGATTTGGATTTAAAAATCGAGTTTCTAATTCTAGTTGTTAAAAGAAAGTTAAATCGAAGTTTTAAATCAAGATAAATTGAGGAATTCAAGTTTACTTTGAATTCAAATCTGAAACTTAAATCAGTTTTAAATATGAATGTTTTAAAAATTTAAGTTCAAATAAAATAGTTTTGAAAAGTAAATTTGTTGCAAATAGAATTAACTTGATTTTGAGAATTCTTTGATTTAAGGTTTTTGAATGAAAAGTAAATAAATTGTTTAACTTAAGGTGCAAGTTAAATATTAATGTATTTTGGAAATTTAAATTCAAATTACGATTCAAGTAGTTTAATTTAAAAGATTTTCTTATATATGTTCACATGTAATAATAAATGTTATTTACATTTATTTAAAGATTTTAAATTGAATTTAAATCATAATCATTTTGGATCTTCAACTCAAATGATATTTGAATTTAAATCCAAAGTGTAATGTTAATGAAGTCATTAATAAAGAAATAAATTATTTTAAGGATAATAGGGTAATTAAGGGATGTCTTATGTATTGAAGTTAATAATTTAAATTGATTTATAACTAAAGATCAATTAAGAAGTAAATTAAGAAATGTTATTAGTTAATGTAGATAATTAACTAAGGATTTTTAATTAATTCATATATAGGAGTAATTTTGGATAATTAATTAGATTGATTGGATAAACTATTGTAAATTATTAATTATAATTACTCGATAAAGGTAATCAAGAGATAAATTACTTAGCGTAATCAATTTTAATAAGATGGTTAATTTAAGTTAACTAATTTATTTTAATTAATTTAAGAAAATCATTGGATAAATTGATAAGTGTAAATGACTTAATGTATTCAATGGAACATAATTACTTAATGAAGTAATTAATGATAATTACTGAATGTAATTAGTGAAAGATGATGTGTCAATAAAGTAATTTGGATAATTACTTTTGAAATTAATCAAGGGATTAATTAATGGAGATAATTAATTATGGAATAATTAATTTATTAATATGTAATTAAGGGTAGTTAATAACTGAATGATATTAATCAAGGGCGATTAATAATTGAGTTAAATTAAAGAGGAATCATTTAATGTGGTTATTGAGATAAAAGTAATTAAATCTAAATTAAAGATCGTTAATTAATAATTAATGAGGCAATTAAGAATTGGTTAATTAAGAAAAATTAATAATGTGGTGATTAATAAATATAATTAATTAACAATAAATATGATTATTTATATCTAATCAATTAAAAGGGTAATTAAATGCTAATTACTATGAATGATGTAGGATAATTAATTTGTGGAATTAATTAAAGACTAATTACTTATAGTAATTAGAAATGATTAATCAAAGGTGTTTAATCAAGATGCATATCTAGAGAGTAATCAATTTATTTAATTTATAAATTGATTAATGGTTGTATAAGCAGGATTTATAGATGAAGTAATTAATTTAATTTACTTTAAATTAATTAGATACAGAAGTAGTTAATTTAATTCATTTTAAATTGATCACAAATGGTAAGATTATAAATCATTGCTTATGGATGAATGAAATTAATATTTCATTTGATGATTGTGAACTCAGATATGAGATGAATAATATCTATATGACTTGGATGTTTGTTTAAGTATGATAGTATATTTTTATCTGATTGGGTTGATAATTTTTGATTGTCTGTTTATGATGATGATATGATTATCTACTGTGGTATTATGAATTATCTATTGATGATTTTGAATTAAACTGTTAAGACTAAATAGACAACTTGGCCTTAAAAGATACGTTTTGGATTTCGATGAGACCGGGATCGGTTTTCCTTATTTGGAACGTCCGAGAACCATATCGATTCCAAATTAACGATAGGTCGTGAATCTGAAGTGAAGATGAAGATTCAGAGTGCAAGGGTTGTCGCCGTTAGCTCTGAGGGTGATTCCAAAATGAGTGTAACGAGATAATGCCTTCGGTTTCGTTCGAACCCGGAACGAACTTGTATGGATTGAATGCTTTCAACACATCGTCAGGTGGGCGATGAGCATTCTAAGAAATGTTTTCTAAAGGTAATCGTAGCCTCAAGCCTCATCAACTGGGAATGGCTAAAACATGGGAGGTGCAGCAAGGTTAGGTGGGTCATGCCCAAGCAGGACAAGATTTTCCACTTTCTAGATGACCCTTTTATTTCGGCTATGTGGGCGGTTGGATGTACACCAACTGCGGGGTTATCTTGTTCGGGACTGTTCAGTAAGTAATGGTTCCGGCCTTGTGTTGCAAGGGGTCGGGAGTGATCCTCGGTACGTTGATCTAGGCCACGTACTGTGACGGGCGGTACCTCAGTAGCCCTGCCATTGTATGGAATCCACAATCCAATAAGTGCCAACGGTTTTGATTGTATTACCCACTTTTGTGGCTAGTAGCTGAAATTTAATAAATGTAACAATTTCGGCTATTTTCTATTTACTTGAAAACCCTAGACCTATTATAATATCACAGAATTTCCTATTAAATGTTTTGGTTAGCGTAAGGTAAAAACTTTCCCATGTTTATGTGTGGGGAGTCTTACGTGATACCTTTTATTTTCAAAAGATTTTCAAAGTTAAGCAACTTTAACCTGTTACTCATACCAGACCCATGTCTGACCCGGAGTTTATTTTTGTTTTTCATAAACTCTCGGGTACCCAAATTTTTACGGCTAGCTAAGGGATTCAGGTTAGCTTTGACGAATTCAGGAGGAGCAATGGAGCAGGAGGCTTCAGCGTTGTAGATATATATAAAGTTCCACTGTGCTGGTATCTCTGAGTCGTTTTGTTTGAATTGTTTTGTGTATTGAGTTGTATAACTAGACAGGTGTTTATAACTGCCTAGTATGTGATGTATTATCTGTATAACTCTGAATGATGTTGTATACTATGTAAATACTTATGTGATTATTATAATTTATTCGTTCCGCTGTGAGATTCTGATGTTGTTGTTCTTTCTTCTCTATCTTTTCTATTTTCTCATCCCTTTCTTTCTTCAAGAACGATACGTCTTCCTGGGCGTAGCAAGGCGGCTCGTTACAGTGGTATCAGAGCGCTAGGTTGAGTGAATACCTAGGTTCTTGAGTGAATTTCTTCTTGAGAGAGCGTATTTTTAATTTTGATATATATATTTATATATTTGTTTGTTGGGTTACCTGTTCAGGTTTTCCAATGTGTTATAAAGGTAGATAAGTAGTGGTGTGTGTAACACAGCTATCAATGGTTGGAAGTGTAATTGTCGAGACTGTAGGCCTAATACTGTCTCGAGTAAGTTTTGGACGGTGTAAGGATTTCATTGATCTCTGAAGGAAACCCGTTAAGGTTCGGAGTTCATCTTTGAAGTGTAAGAGTTTGGCTGAGCTAGAGTTTGGATCTGTCGAGTGGGCAGAAGCAAGTCAAGATATTTTGATACATCAAGGTGTAGTAGCTGTGTGATGAGACATAGTGACTATGGATGTCTCCGAAGATGTTTCTTTGGATCACGTTAAGGAAGAGTGACTGCTTCGGTGTTGTGGCTGTGCTCAGCTGGATGTTTTGTTTGTTTTGAGGTCCGAGTTTCTCGAAGAGCTTTGGATAGGAAATCTTAGCATCTGTGGCAGCAATGCAGCTTGGGATGTTTTCGGTGTTGGCAAGAGATCTTCTGGCTTAGCAGATTTTCTGGAATGGAATTCAGAATTAATTAAGTAGACCTGTTTCTTTGATGGATTGGCTAATATAGCGTAGGCTGTTCTGTTTGGTAGAGAGAGAGAGCAGTATCTTTGGAATTTGGCTGGAGTGATCGCAAAAGTGACTTGCGATGGTTTGGGTGTTCTTTTGGAGTTTCAGAAAATTTTCTAGATGACTTCTGGAAGTTAGAGTTTTGTCAACATCTGAAAATTGAGTTTGGTGAAGTAGCTCGGATTTTGGAGGAACTTCAGAGTTTTCTTTTTGATCTGTGGAACCCTAATGTTGGAATGTGTTGTCCAGTTTGTCATCGAGATCATCATCAGCATTTTCATCTATTCAGTCAGAGTTGCGCAGTGGAAGCATGGTGGAAGATGGTTTAAAGTGGAAGCGACTGGGAATTGCAGTGTTTGGATTAGAGAGTTCTATGGGAAATTTCTCAGAATTTGAGGCCAGTTTGGAGTGCTCATGTTCTATCTTTTCTAGATGCGAGAGATGTGAGTTCTGTTTTCTGATTTTGGAATAGAGTTGTATTCTGAGTTTTGGTTGATCTTGGAAAGATCAATTTGTTGGATTGTCTTTGGTTCAGTTTGTTTATAGGGACATCGGCAAGGATTGAGCTGATCAGGAAAGATGAAGGAAGCCCAGGATCGTCCGAAGAGTTTTGTGGATAAGAGACGAAGAAATTTGGAGTCCGTAATCGGAGATTTGATTTTGGATAAGTGTTTGGTTTCAGAATTGGATTGTCAGTTTGGATAACTGGAATTCGGAGTGTTTCACGTATCTCTGATGGAGTACGTGTAAGATCTATCTTTGATTTTAGAGTCAGCAGTTCAGGGAATTTCGGTTGTTGGGTCAGACTTGAGTTTGGTCTGACATTTTGATTTGTTTTGTAGATTTAGATGAGTGGGAACTCTGTAGTTTAGTAGTAGTATTGGTTGTTTGGATTCTGTAGAGCGAGTATCCCGGTATTTATACTCGGGGAAACTCGAGAAAATTCAATTTAAAATTTTGTCTGGATAGTTAGATTTGTTTGTTTGGATGAATTGGTTGCTAGGATTGTTAGTTTATGTTGATATATGCTTTTGTTTCAAATTTAAATTTTTAGTCAGATTATTAAATTACCTTTGTTTTAAATTTCGGGGACGAAATTCTTTTAAGGGGGGAAGAATGCGATATCCCGGAAATTTGGGACAATATCAATTTAATAATCTACATTAAAAATTAAATTGATTTGATAATAATATATGAATTGATTTAATAATCTTCCTTTAAATAAATATTTAACTGATAATTTATCGTTTAAAAGTTAATCATATTGCCTTCTATTTATAATGTATATATATCTGTATATATTGTAAATGGATAATCTTTGTTTTAAATTTAATAAATAGACATGTTTCTAATTCTAATATTTTTGATGATTTAGAAATTGGATATTAAGCTATCTAATAAATGATCATATGACTTTAAGTTACTCAAAATTTAAGTTTAGTTTGTTTAAAATAATTTTAGCTTACATTTAAATTTAGCAAAAGGGTTGTTTAATTTGTTTTAAATTTAGCTTGATAAAATTAAGTAGTTTATTAATAAAGAGATAAATTCTTTTATAAATCATTTTGACTTAATAATGAGCTTTATTAATAATGAAATATCTTTAAAATGGATTTTAAATGAATCGAAATTTGTTATTTTAAACTTATGTATATATATATATATACACACATACTTTGGGAAGCTATGATTTGGGTTATAAAATAAATTCTTTTGAGAATGTTTAAGATAAAATAAATTTTATAAAATGTTTAAACAAAGCATAATAAAAACAGCTATGTATATAGGATATAAAACATTTGTATGTAACTTGTAAAAGTTTTGAATGCAAGAAACAAATCAGGTAAGTATAAAAGCAAAACTGATTTGTGTAAAATAAAAAAAAAGAATAAGGCCTGTAAGTAATTTGTATTGCAAGCTAATGCAAAGTAAAATTCAAAACACATGCTTGTAAGTATGCAAGACAAAACAATAGAAGTATGCATGCTAGAATAGAAAAGAAAAAGACAAGTATGCAAAGCCAAATAAAATATCTTCATTCTAGTCAAATGAAATTGGTCAAAGTATGGAAATTACACCTCACAAAAGATGTATATTATAGTTCAAACTAGAAACAATAAAACAAATATCTATAAACAAGTAGCTTCATATACAAGCTAAATCTTGACCTGCAGGTTATACACTTACACACATATCTTTTAGCAGCTGTACATAAATATACTTATGTCAACTAATAGAGGAACCAAGCCTTAATTACTATCGTTTCAGTACATTATTTTGTCAATTCAAGTGTATACAAATCTGTACATCTTAGATACAAAAATCTGCCATATCAAAACAAGTAAAACTTGTACATATGGTAACCTACAGCTGTTCAAAAAGTTTTCCTATTTATATATCATACTATTTAGTTCGGTCAGAATCACTTAATAAACTTAGTAAACCCAAGAGTATACAGGTAGAATTTCTATTTTGCTTGCAACTGAAACATCAACAATAAACTTCTTTTTTTACAACTTGAATAAAGTTTGCAACTCAACTACAAATAAGAAAATGAAAGAAAACCATTTTTCCAGTTTTGACATCCAAAGCTTTCCAAATAATAGTGCTCTGTCCATCTCCATCTCTGGTGAGTAACATCATTTTTAAGGTTTAAAATTTTAGCTATGGTTGCTTGGTGATGTCTCTAATATGTATATATTGTTTGTTATATCTCTGTATAGCTATTTCTGTAACATTCTGTTCTTATTTCAAGTATCAGTGTGATTTAAAAATCATCATCTTTTTACTTCCTTACTGTTTGGATTAGGACTTAATCTAATGTTTTTGAATTAGCATAGATGGATGGTTAAAATTTATAAGAAAGTTAAATACAAACTTGAGTAAGCCTGGGAAAAATAAGATAACAGAACAAATCATAAAATAAGTCAAAATTCAGTTGTCATGATCCATCAATTCGAGCTTATGAACTGATTACTAAATCAAAATTAGGATTTTTGAAACTAAAATGTTATTTTTTAGTTAAGGGTTGGTGGTGTAGTCATAAGTTGTTCTTTTTTTGGTTTCTGGGCGATTACTGGTGATCTAGGCGGTTGGAGGGGTCGGGGTTCTTCAGGTCGGTGGAGAAGTGATTGATGATGCTAGGAAAAATAGGTGGCGGTGATGAAGTCCATCAGGGAAGATGCGGCAGTGGGTTTTTCCCTAGAACCCTAAACTTTGCTGTGCTTTGAAGAATCGATCGCCACGGCCGTTGTAGGTGATCGAGTGCAGAGATATTTGGGGTGGTGATAGTTGGGTTGGAGTCGAAGAAGAGGCCGGAGTTGTAGACCCTCATATGGTCGGAGGGTGGAGAACTCGAGGATGACAGGTTTTGAGGTGGAGGTGTTGGTGTTTCCAGGTTGAAGACGGGGAGGTTTGTTTTTTGTTTTCGAGCAAATGGCTAGTTTCTGGTGGTCGTGATAGGATCTGGAGGTGACTGGCATCGTGTGGGGGTGCCAGGGGATGGCCGGAGTTGGCAGGGGCTACGGTGCACGTGCACCGTGCCATTGATGTTTGGTTGAGTTTTGGGTGTGTGTGCAGAGGGTTGAACTTAGGAAGTACTCGAGTCACTCGAGTAGATGACTCGAAGCAAGGTGATGGAGAACTCGAAGCAGTGAATAGGGTTGGAAATTGAGATGGTTCCAGGTTTGAACTGTCACAGTTTTTTAGTGTGCAGGGTTTTGGGCTCGGGGAACGTCTCGGGTTATTTGCATTTTTACTCGAAGCAGGAAGGTAATTGACCCGAAGCATTTTGATTTGGTTTCAGGTGGGAGTTGAATTGCTACAGGTTGTATAAACTGCCTGTAGATTTAAATTTAAACCAAATTTAAAGCAAAATATATTTTAAGTTAGTTGTAATCATAATGTATTTGAATTTAAGTTGTCAACTAAGATTTAACAAAGTCTAAATCTAATTAGAAGTATGAATTCAAATTTATATTTTGAATCAAAAATGCAGTTTTGAGATATTTAAAGGGGTTTCAGGTTTAAAACTTGATAATTTCCAGATTTTAAAATTAGACCTGAAACAAAAGTGTTGCAGCAGCTAAATTCGATTTTGTTAAAGGTTTTGATTCAAATGGATAAAATGGATTTGGATTGAAAAATCGAGTTTCTAATTCTAGTTGTTAAAAGAAAGTTAAATCGAAATTTTAAATCAAGATAAATTGAGGAATTCAAGTTTACTTAGAATTCAAATCTGAAACTTAAATCAGTATTAAATATGAATGTTTTAAAAATTTAGGTTCAAATAAAATAGTTTTGAAAAGTAAATTTGTTGCAAATAGAATTAACTTGATTTTGAGAATTCTTTGATTTAAGGTTTTTGAATGAAGAGTAAATAAATTGTTTAACTTGAGGTGCAAATTAAATATTAATGTATTTTGGAAATTTAAATTCAAATTACGATTCAAGTAGTTTAATTTAGAAGATTTTTTTATATGTTCACATGTAAATAATTAATGTTATTTACATTTATTTAAAGATTTTAAATTGAATTTAAATCATAATCATTTTGGATCTTCAACTCAAATGATGTTTGAATTTAAATTCAAAGTGTAATGTTAATGAAGTCATTAATAAAGAAATAAATTATTTTAAGGATAATAGGGTAATTAAGGGATGTCTTATGTATTGAAGTTAATAATTTAAATTGATTTATAACTAAAGATCAATTAAGAAGTAAATTAAGAAATGTTATTAGTTAATGTAGATAATTAACTAAGGATTTTTAATTAATTCATATATAGGAGTAATTTTGGATAATTAATTAGATTAATTGGATAAACTATTGTAAATTATTTATTATAATTACTCGATAAAGGTAATCAAGAGATAAATTACTTAGGGTAATCAATTTTAATAAGATGGTTAATTTAAGTTAATTAATTTATTTTAATTAATTTAAGAAAATCATTGGATAAATTGATAAGTGTAAATTACTTAATGTATTCAATGGAACATAATTACTTAATGAAGTAACAATAATGAATGTAATTAGTGAAAGATGATGTGTCAATAAAGTAATTTGGATAATTACTTTTGAAATTAATCAAGGGATTAATTAATGGGGATAATTAATTATGGAATAATTAATTTATTAATATGTAATTAAGGGTAGTTAATAACTGATTGATATTAATCAAGGGCGATTAATAATTGAGTTAAATTAAAGAGGAATCATTTAATGTGGTTATTGAGATTAAAGTAATTAAATCTAAATTAAAGATCGTTAATTAATAATTAATGAGGCAATTAAGAATTGGTTAATTAAGAAAAATTAATAATGTGGTGATTAATAAATATAATTAATTAACAATAAATATGATTATTTATATCTAATCAATTAAAAGGGTAATTAAATGCTAATTACTATGAATGATGTAGGATAATTAATTTGTGGAATTAATTAAAGACTAATTACTTATTGTAATTAGAAATGATTAATCAAAGGTGTTTAATCAAGATGCATATCTAGAGAGTAATCAATTTATTTAATTTATAAATTGATTAATGGTTGTATAAGCAGGATTTATAGATGAAGCAATTAATTTAATTTACTTTAAATTAATTAGATATAGAAGTAGTTAATTTAATTCATTTTAAATTAATTACAAATGGTAAGATTATAAATCATTGCTTATGGATGAATGAAATTAATATTTCATTTGATGATTGTGAACTCAGATATGAGATGAATAATATCTATATGACTTGGATGTTTGTTTAAGCATGATAGTATATTTTTATCTGATTAGGTTGATAATTTTTGATTGTCTGTTTATGATGATGATATGATTATCTACTGTGATATTATGAATTATCTATTGATGATTTTGAATTAAACTGTTAAGACTAAATAGACAACTTGGCCTTAAAAGATACGTTTTGGATTTCGATGAGACCGGGATCGGTTTTCCTTATTTGGAACGTCCGAGAACCATATCGATTCCAAATTAATGATAGGTCGTGAATCTGAAGTGAAGATGAAGATTCAGAGTGCAAGGGTTGTCGTCGTTAAATCTGAGGGTGATTCCAAAATGAGTGTAACGAGATAATGCCTTCGGTTTCGTTCAAACCCGGAACGAACTTGTATGGATTGAATGCTCTCAACACATCGTCAGGTGGGCGATGAGCATTCTAAGAAATGTTTTCTAAAGGTAATCGTAGCCTCAAGCCTCATCAACCGGGAATGGCTAAAACATGGGAGGTGCAGCAAGGTTAGGTGGGTCATGCCCAAGCAAGACAAGATTTTCCACTGTCTAGATGTCCCTTTTATTTCGGCTGTGTGGGCGGTTGGATGAACACCAACTGCGGGGTTATCTTGTTCGGGACTGTTCAGTAAGGAATGGTTCCAGCCTTGTGTTGCAGGGGGTCGGGAGTGATCCTCGGTACATTGATCTTGGCCACGTACTGTGACGGACGGTACCCCAGTAGCCCTGCCATTGTATGGAATCCACAATCCAATAAGTGCCAACGGTTTTGATTGTATTACCCACTTTTGTGGCTAGTAGCTGGAATTTAATGAATGTAACAATTTTGGCTATTTTCTATTTACTTGAAAACCCTAGACCTATTATAATATCACAGAATTTCCTATTAAATGTTTTGGTTAGCGTAAGGTAAAAACTTTCTCATGTTTATGTGTGGGGAGTCTTACGTGATACCTTTTATTTTCAAAAGATTTTCAAAGTTAAGCAACTTTAACCTGTTACTCATACCACACCCATGTCTGACCCGGAGTTTATTTTTGTTTTTCATAAATTCTCGGGTACCCAAAAATTTACGGCTAGCCAAGGGATTCAGGTTAGCTTTGACGAATTCAGGAGGAGCAATGGAGCAGGAGGCTTCAGCGTTGTAGATATATATATATAGTTCCGCTGTGCTGGTATCTCTGAGTCGTTTTGTTTGAATTGTTTTGTGTATTGAGTTGTATAACTAGACAGGTGTTTATAACTGTCTAGTATGTGATGTATTACCTGTATAACTCTGAATGATGTTGTATATTATGTAAATACTTATGTGATTATTATAATTTATTCGTTCCGCTGTGAGATTCTGATGTTGTTGTTCTTTCTTCTCCATCTTTTCTATTTTCTCATCCCTTTCTTTCTTCAAGAACGATACGTCTTCCTGGGCGTAGGAAGGCGGCTCGTTACAGTGGTATCAGAGCGCTAGGTTGCGTGAATACCTAGGCTCTTGAGTGAATTTCTTCTTGAGAGAGCGTATTTTTAATTTTGATATATATATTTATATATTTGTTTGTTGGGTTACCTGTTCAGGTTTTCCAATGTGTTATAAAGGTAGATAAGTAGTGGTGTGTGTAACACAGCTATCAATGGTTGGAAGTGTAATTGTTGAGACTGTAGGCCTAATACTGTCTCGAGTAAGTTTTGGACGGTGTAAGGATTTCATTGATCTCTGAAGGAAACCTGCTAAGGTTCGGAGTTCATCTTTGAAGTGTAAGAGTTTGGCTGAGCTAGAGTTTGGATCTATCGGGTGGGCAGAAGCAAGTCAAGATATTTTGATACATCAAGGTGTAGTAGCTGTGTGATGAGACATAGTGACTATGGGTGTCTCCGAAGATGTTTCTTTGGATCACGTTAAGGAAGAGTGACTGCTTCGGTGTTGTGGCTGTGCCCAGCTGGATGTTTTGTTTGTTTTGAGGTCCGAGTTTCTCGAAGAGCTTTGGATAGGAAATCTTAGCATCTGTGGCAGCAATGCAGCTTGGGATGTTTTCGGTGTTGGCAAGAGATCTTCTGGCTTAGAAGATTTTCTGGAATGGAATTCAGAAGTAATTAAGTAGACCTGTTTCTTTGATGGATTGGCTAATATAGCGTAGGCTGTTCTGTTTGGTAGAGAGAGAGCAGTATCTTTGGAATTTGGCTGGAGTGATCGCAAAAGTGACTTGCGATGGTTTGGGTGTTCTTTTGGAGTTTCAGAAATTTTTCTAGATGTCTTCTGGAAGTTAGAGTTTTGTCAACATCTGAAAATTGAGTTTGTTGAAGTAGCTCGGATTTTGGAGGAACTTCAGAGTTTTCTTTTTGATCTGTGGAACCCTAATGTTGGAATGTGTTGTCCAGTTTGTCCTCGAGATCATCATCAGCATTTTCATCTATTCAGTCAGAGTTGCGCAGTGGAAGCATAGTGGCAGATGGTTTAAAGTGGAAGCGACTGGGAATTGCAGTGTTTGGATTAGAGAGTTCTATGGGAAATTTCTCAGAATTTGAGGCCAGTTTGGAGTGCTCATGTTCTATCTTTTCTAGATGCGAGAGATGTGAGTTCTGTTTTCTGATTTTGGAATAGAGTTGTATTCTGAGTTTTGGTTGATCTTGGAAAGATCAATTTGTTGGATTGTCTTTGGTTCAGTTTGTTTATAGGGACATCAGCAAGGATTGAGCTGATCAGGAAAGATGAAGGAAGCCCAGGATCGTCCGAAGAGTTTTGTGGATAAGAGACGAAGAAATTTGGAGTCCGTAATCGGAGATTTGATTTTGGATAAGTGTTTGGTTTCAGAATTGGATTGTCAGTTTGGATAACTGGAATTCGGAGTGTTTCACGTATCTCTGATGGAGTACGTGTAAGATCTATCTTTGATTTTAGAGTCAGCAGTTCAGGGAATTTCGGTTGTTGGGTCAGACTTGAGTTTGGTCTGACATTTTGATTTGTTTTGCAGATTTAGATGAGTGGGAACTCTGTAGTTTAGTAGTAGTATTGGTTGTTTGGATTCTGTAGAGCGAGTATCCCGGTATTTATACTCGGGGAAACTCGAGAAAATTCTATTTAGAATTTTGTCTTAATAGTTAGATTTGTTTGTTTGGATGAATTGGTTGCTAGGATTGTTAGTTTATGTTGATATATGCTTGTGTTTCAAATTTAAATTTTTAATCAGATTATTAAATTACCTTTGTTTTAAATTTTGGGGACGAAATTCTTTTAAGGGGGGAAGAATGTGATATCCCGGAAATTTGGGACAATATCAATTTAATAATTTACATTAAAAATTATATTGATTTGATAATATTTGTTAATAATATATGAATTGATTTAATAATCTTCCTTTAAATAAATATTTAACTGATAATTTATCTTTTAAAAGTTAATCAAATTGCCTTCTATTTATAATGTATATATATCTGTATATATTGTAAATGGATAATCTTTGTTTTAAATTTAATAAATAGACATGTTTCTAATTCTAATATTTTTGATGATTTAGAAATTGGATATTAAGCTATCTAATAAATGATCATATGATTTTAAATTACTCAAAATTTAAGTTTAGTTTGTTTAAAATAATTTTAGCTTACATTTAAATTTAGCAAAAGGGTTGTTTAATTTGTTTTAAATTTAGCTTGATAAAATTAAGTAGTTTATTAATAAAGAGATAAATTCTTTTATAAATCATTTTGACTTAATAATGAGCTCTTATAATAATGAAATAACTTTAAAATGGATTTTAAATGAATCAAAATTTGTTATTTTAAACTTATGTATATATATATACACACACACATACTTTGGGAAGCTATGATTTGGGTTATAAAATAAATTCTTTTGAGAATGTTTAAGATAAAATAAATTTTATAAAATGTTTAAACAAAGCATAATAAAAACAGCTATGTATATAGGATATAAAACATTTGTATGTAACTTGTAAAATTTTTGAATGCAAGAAACAAATCAGGTAAGTATAAAAGCAAAACTGATTTGTGTAAAATAAAAAAAAAGAATAAGGCCTGTAAGTAATTTGTATTGCAAGCTAATGCAAAGTAAAATTCAAAACACATGCTTGTAAGTATGCAAGACAAAATAATAGAAGTATGCATGCTAGAATAGAAAAGAAAAAGACAAGTATGCAAAGCCAAATAAAATATCTTCATTCTAGTCAAATGAAATTGGTCAAAGTATGGAAATTACACCTCACAAAAGATGTATATTATAGTTCAAACTAGAAACAATAAAACAAATATCTATAAACAAGTAGCTTCATATACAAGCTTAATCTTGACCTGCAGGTTATACACTTACACACATATCTTTTAGCAGCTGTACATAAATATACTTATGTCAACTAATAGAGGAACCAAGCCTTAATTACTATCGTTTCAGCACATTATTTTGTCAATTCAAGTGTATACAAATCTGTACATCTTAGATACAATAATCTGCCATATCAAAACAAGTAAAACTTGTACATATGGTAACCTACAGCTGTTCAAAAAGTTTTTCTATTTATAATCATACTATTTAGTTCGGTCAGAATCACTTAATAAACTTAGTAAACCCCAGAGTATACAGGTAGCATTTCTATTTTGCTTGCAACTGAAACATCAACAATAAACTTCTTTTTTTACAACTTGAATAAAGTTTGCAACTCAACTACAAATAAGAAAATGAAAGAAAACCATTTTTCCAGTTTTGACATCCAAAGCTTTCCAAATAATAGTGCTCTGTCCATCTCCATCTCTGGTGAGTAACATCATTTTTAAGGTTTAAAATTTTAGCTATGGTTGCTTGGTGATGTCTGTAATATGTATATATTGTTTGTTATATCTCTGTATAGCTATTTCTGTAACATTCTGTTCTTACTTCAAGTATCAGTGTGATTTAAAAATCATCGTCTTTTTACTTCCTTACTGTTTGGATTAGGACTTAGTCTAAAGTTTTTGAATTAGCATAGATGGATGGTTAAAATTTATAAGAAAGTTAAATACAAACTTGAGTAAGCCTGGGAAAAATAAGATAACAGAACAAATCATAAAATAAGTCAAAATTCAGTTGTCATGATCCATCAATTCGAGCTTATGAACTGATTACTAAATCAAAATTAGGATTTTTGAAACTAAAATGTTATTTTTTAGTTAAGGGTTGGTGGTGTAGTCATAAGTTGTTCTGTTTTTGGTTTCTGGGCGATTACTGGTGATCTAGGCGGCTGGAGGGGTCGGGGTTCTTTAGGTCGGTGGAGAAGTGATTGATGATGCTAGGAAAAATAGGTGGCGGTGATGAAGTCCATCAGGGAAGATGCGGCAGTGGGTTTTTCCCTAGAACCCTAAACTTTGCTATGCTTTGAAGAATCGATCGCCACGGCCGTTGTAGGTGATCGAGTGCAGAGATATTTGGGGTGGTGATAGTTGGGTTGGAGTCGAAGAAGAGGCCGGAGTTGTACACCCTCATATGGTCGGAGGGTAGAGAACTCGAGGATGACAGGTTTTGAGGTGGAGGTGTTGGTGTTTCCAGGTTGCAGAGGCGGAGGTTTGTTTTTATTTTCGAGCAAATGGCTAGTTTCTGGTGGTCGTGATAGGATCTGGAGGTGACTGGCGTCGTGTGGGGGTGCCAGGGGATGGCCGGAGTTGGCAGGGGCTACGGTGCACGTGCACCGTGCCATTGATGTTTGGTTGAGTTTTGGGTGTGTGTGCAGAGGGTTGAACTTAGGAAGTACTCGAGTCACTCGAGTAGATGACTCGAAGCAAGGTGATGGAGAACTCGAAGCAGTGAATAGGGTTGGAAATTGAGATGGTTCCAGGTTTGAACTGTCACAGTTTTTTAGTGTGCAGGGTTTTGGGCTCGGGGAAAGTGTAGGGTTATTTGCATTTTTACTCGAAGCAGGAAGGTAATTGACCCGAAGCATTTTGCTTTGGTTTCAGGTGAGAGTTGAATTGCTACAGGTTGTATAAACTGCCTGTAGATTTAAATTTAAACCAAATTTAAAGCAAAATATATTGTAAGTTAGTTGTAATCATAATGTATTTGAATTTAAGTTGTCAACTAAGACAAAGTCTAAATCTAATTAGAAGTATGAATCAAAATTTATATTTTGAATCAAAAATGCAGTTTTGAGATATTTAAAGAGGTTTCAGGTTTAAAACTTGATAATTTCCAGATTTTAAAATTAGACCTGAAACAAAAGTGTTGCAGCAGCTAAATTCGATTTTGTTAAAGGTTTTGATTCAAATGGATAAAATGGATTTGGATTTAAAAATCAAGTTTCTAATTCTAGTTGTTAAAAGAAAGTCAAATCGAAGTTTTAAATCAAGATAAATTGAGGAATTCATGTTTACTTAGAATTCAAATCTGAAACTTAAATCAGTTTTAAATATGAATGTTTTAAAAATTTAAGTTCAAATAAAATAGTTTTGAAAAGTAAATTTGTTGCAAATAGAATTAACTTGATTTTGAGAATTCTTTGATTTAAGGTTTTTGAATGAAAAGTAAATAAATTGTTTAACTTGAGGTGCAAGTTAAATATTAATGTATTTTGGAAATTTAAATTCAAATTACGATTCAAGTAGTTTAATTTAAAAGATTTTCTTATATATGTTCACACGTAAATAATAAATGTTATTTACATTTATTTAAAGATTTTAAATTGAATTTAAATCATAATCATTTTGGATCTTCAACTCAAATGATATTTGAATTTAAATTCAAAGTGTAATGTTAATGAAGTCATTAATAAAGAAATAAATTATTTTAAGGATAATAGGGTAATTAAGAGATGTCTTATGTATTGAAGTTAATAATTTAAATTGATTTATAACTAAAGATCAATTAAGAAGTAAATTAAGAAATGTTATTAGTTAATGTAGATAATTAACTAAGGATTTTTAATTAATTCATATATAGGAGTAATTTTGGATAATTAATTAGATTAATTGGATAAACTATTGTAAATTATTAATTATAATTACTCGATAAAGGCAATCAAGAGATAAATTACTTAGGGTAATCGATTTTAATAAGATGGTTAATTTAAGTTAATTAATTTATTTTAATTAATTTAAGAAAATCATTGGATAAATTGATAAGTGTAAATGACTTAATGTATTCAATGGAACATAATTACTTAATGAAGTCTACTATTAGCTTCCTCAACTCGACTTTCTCCCTGGATGCCATCCTTTTAGGAGGAAGAAATACTGGTCGGGCTCCAGGAATAAGATTAATGTGGAATTAAATTTCCCGCCTTGGATGAAGAAAAGAGACTTCACCAAAAACATCAGGAAAGAGTTTGACAACAGGAGTGGAGTCAAGATCACTAGGATGAGATTCAGGAGAAAAGATAAAACTTCCAGCAAATCCTGAGGCATTCGGCATGAAAATACAAAGAAGTTCGCTAATACACAAGAAAATGACAATAGGATGAACAGAAATATTGAAATAACTGTTATAACTGAAATAGATATGCTGGTAGGTAGGTAGATAGATCTCCAGCAAAGTCTCTAGCTCCAAAGGGGTTAGTCCTGAATGTTGTGCAACTCAGACTGACCCGAGTATAAAGTGAAAACAAAACATTCGAGCCAGGACTAACATTCTCAAGTAAGAAAATCAACTCAAGTGAAATGTTACCAATGAATTGCAATAATAACTCAAAGTATGTTTGGGATTCCCATCCTTTATGGTTTCTTTAAGCTATTTACTTATGTAGTAATATATGCTATATATGTAATGTCTAGCAGTAAAGTATAAAATTGAAATTAGCGTTAAGGCATTACCCATATCCCCCTTAACACATTTTATAAATGCCATAGTCTATATAGTACTGTAAACTCCACCAAACCGGTGGGCTATTAGGGAGCATTCCATAGGTACGAAATAAAAAAAAAATCATAGTGGGCTCGATAAGGCATAAGACAAGGCACGCAAGGCTTTGCCCAGGGTAGGATTCTACCGTTTTGCACTCCCAGACTGGTGGTAACGCGTCGCAACTACTACCTCTACCTAGAGACACACTCCCATAATCAATGGTGTGTACCAAATCAATCACAAAGTAATAGAGATGGTTTCAAAGAAGCATGCTTGATCGGAGGAGCGACCTCACTTGGCCTTGTGTATCTCCTGTTTTATTCATATCAAGCTGACCAGAAGCTTAGGGTTGCGTTTCTTACCTCACAACAGTAGCATTTTCCTAACTATCGTACTTCCTTCTAGATTCTCCACCACGTGCATAGTTGTTAATGTGGTTTCAGAATAGATAAAGAGTATGACAATATCCGACACCAGTCCCTTTAATGACCAAACGCTTACATTTTCGCACCTGGTCATTTTTATAAAACATTTAAATAATAAATCTTAAATTACAATTTAAATCAATACTAAATATTTAACTTCAATTATATTTCAGATTTAAAACATTTATTTTACAATTTAAATCAAATCAAATTATTACATTCCAAAATCATATCTTTAAACTTAAATAATGTCTTATTTATATTTAAATCTATTAAATATAATTTAATTACAAATTATTCTCTACTTAACTTTTAAATTTATTTATTAAAGTTATTATATAAAATCTATATTTATTATATTAAATTAAAACTATATTTAGTATACTAAATTAAAACTGTATTTATTATATTAACTTAAATTATAATTAAATTTATTAAAACTATATTAAATATTTTCTTAACTTAACTTTTAAATTATTTAAATTATATAATTTGAAACCAAATAAAATTATAAGTTAAAATCTTAAAATTGCATTTAAACCATATTTAGCTTATAATTTAAACTTTAAAGCATATAAAATATTATTATTTTTCAAATATAAATTTTTAAATAAATCATTAAATCAAATAAATCTTGAAAAATCAAATTTGTTAAATCAAAACATACTTTATAATTTGGAAAATAATTTAAAATAATTTAAAACGGACCAACAGTGTTTGCATGTAATTTTCTACCCTATAGTCAAGTGATTGGATATATATTATTTCAACCCAAAATTATAGTGAAATTTCCATGTATATATCATTTTAACCTATATCCCAAATTAATTGTTTCGAATCAATAAAATCGCTTGGGTCTATCATTTCAACCCATAACGATTTCTCTTAATTTAAAAGATCATATGGGTACGTATCATTTAAACTCATAGTTACGGAACTTGCAGTGTGATATAAATAAATGAATAACATATCATATCAGTACATATCACAGAACATATAATATCGTGTCACAGGTGAGCATCATATCATATCATATAATATTAACTAGGCATCACAACATTTCGATTGACATTTCACAAGATGTCCCTTCACTTAAACATAAAAATTTAGTCGTGATTGATATGCTCACCTTTTGTGGCAATTGAAAGAGACGACTAAATAAAAAGACATGAAGCGGATATGACATGGAGATAGAGACCACAAGTCAAGCAACAATAATCCAAACCAAGACACAAATATGAACGATCCAAGATCCAAATTCCAAAATCCAAATCAAAATAACTTTGAATTTTTTTTCTCTTTTTCTTTTTTATAAAATGAAAAGGGGTGAAAAGGGCTTTAGCGTGGGCTATATGGCTCGGTCAAGTGGGTGTACACGGCTAAGGGATGGGTGGCCAAAGTGGGTGTAGTGTGATGTGGGTGTGTGTGCTCGGGTGAAGGGTGTGGCCGAAGTGGGTAGGTTAGAGAGGCCGAGTGTAATGGCCATGGGTGGTTCAGTTATGGGTTTGTGTGTGGGTGAGTGGAGGCCCAAGAGGAGTAGGTGGGTAGGAGTTTGGGTGGATGGCCGAGAGAGGGGTAGGAGGAGAATGGTGGTTGGCGGTAAGGCTAAAGGGGAAGGAGGGGGAGAGAGAGAGGGTGGGAGGGAGGGGAGGGAGGCTAGGGAAAAGAGGAAGGAGGCTAGGGTTAGGCTTTAGGGGATTGGGAGATGGAGATGAAGGAAGCAGAGAATCGAGTTCTGTAGATTTTCTGCTTTCTCGAGGAAGAAGGTGGTAGATCAGAAAGAAGTACATGCATAACTTTCTCAATGGACACGTCCATTAAGGGAAAAGGTATGTATCTATTCAGGAAACCTCTCCAAATTCTAGCCCAACAACAAAGCCCAATAAATCAAGCCTAAAACCCAAAACCTAGATAAAATAAAATAGGAAAATACACACAAATAAACGCAAGTTTTTACGTAGAAAATTACAGATTTGAAAATGTAGAAATCGGATTTTCACGAAACGAAAAGTGGAGATGAGAATAGAATTCAGTCGAGTATCATTAAAAAAATTAATTTCAAAATTTAAATTTTCAACCAAAAGTCAAATTGATCGAATTTGACCAAAATTTGAATTTTTGAAAATTTTCTAATTTATTGAATTTGAAAATAATTTACTTAATGCCCAAAAATCATTATTTAAATTCAAATTTATTTAAAATTTTAAATATTTAACTCACAAATCCAAATAAAATTTCTTTTAAAATTAGACTGAATTTATGGGTCATTACAGAGACTCAAGAGATGCTTATGGCTAAGTGAGACTTAAGTGATGGTACTGAAGAAGCGAGGCTTCGGTAAGGATTGTGGTGAAGTGAGACTTCGATAATGACGTGTTTATTTGATATGATGCGATGACTTGGTGATTATCTAATTCACCTTAGTGTTGGTTTATATTTCCTACCGGTATGAGAAGGACCAAGAAATCAAGTTTAATTCATGAGCAATATTATTTTAAGGATGTAGCCATAAATGGGCACATATATTATTTTGGAAGGTGTGAGCATGAGATGGTACACCGATTGTTTTGAGTATGAGACTACAAAGAAGTTCATCGATATGTTAGAAGATATACATATTACAGTGGAAGGGTAATCAACATAGAGACTAGCACACACATGTTATTTGTTGGAATAGTGATGTAACAATTACCATTTTTGGGTATTATGCATGCTTTGCTTGAATGAGCTATATTCATTATCTATTTATGTATATTCTTATTATACAAACATGTTTGGACCAACCTAAATTTTGTTGTGTATTTCTGTTATAGGTGATTGGATTTGGATTGTCGAAATACATGTTGTGACTTATGTATGTTGACCTATGGTTGGGTATGTTTTACCATTTATTGACATAGTGTTATTTTTATATACTATAGTTCAGATAATTGAGGAATTATTGGTGTTACTATAATATGTGCGTTGAATTCATTATGGTAAATGAATTATAGCATGCCATGGTTGATTGTGCTGTACGAATGTCATGTATTACAATTAAAATGGTTTATTTTAATTATTATATTTCTTCGTATTTTTTGATTAAACCCATGATGAGACTTTATCGATTTAGTTAATAGTGGTATTTGAGAAATTGCGAGGGCGCAATTCTTTTGAGGTGGGAGAATGTAACGACCCTAAATTTGCCATTGTAAAATATTAAAGTAATTAAAAGAAAACTTTTAATAAATGGGTGAATTAGGAATTTTGTTTATAACTATTGCGAAGTCTTTCTGAGTCTATCGGTTTGATATATAATTTTGATGCATTTGGAATTACGGTTGTGAAATAGAAACGTTTGAGTGTTCAAATAGCGTACATAGTTGCTTCGGACTAAACCAAATAAATAGCTCATAACCTAGCCTAACAACTATATAAGTAAGGCTACGAAACCCTAGCCATCACCTCTATCCACATTTTTGTTTCCTAATCCACAAATATTCTTAATAACCTTCTAATGGTGATTAGAAAATTAGTTAAAAAGCGAATAAAACCCGAAGTGTCAAAACACTGTCGAATTATATATTGTTGGAAAGGTCTCGACGAATATAATACACTACAAGTGTCATTTATAGGTACAACATTCGAGGAAGTTGGAAATTTGCGATTAAATGACCATTGTTTGTTTTAGGGATTGATAATCGACGGTGAAAGGGCGACTAATCTGTTAGGAAATCAATTCTATGGTTTCGATTACGATAATTATACAATGGAAATTGAATATGCATATATATTTCTATTCATAGGTAATTGTTAAAGTAACATCACCAAAGAGACAAGAACAAGACTCAAAGAAAGTATCAAGAGGCTACAAGTTGATAGAATCAGAAGAGCAGTGACACAGACACAAGAAAAGCAACCTGCACAAGTTCAGATGTTTGGGTGCACTAGCCAGATGTCTGAATGAATCTTCTGGATCACGAACCAGATAGAATCAGACGTCTGATTAATCTACTCAAACGTTTGAAAAGGTACTATATACAAAAAATATATAAGAGCCAGACGTCTGAGACATATTCCGTACGTCTGATTTTGAACTCGGGTGTTGACGTTCAAAGTACAACTGTCACAATTGAAAAGACACTTTCACTCCTCTTCACTGCAACTCTTCATCACCATCAGAAGCGACCATAGAACACTTGTTAATGGATGCAACTGCTCAAGGAATCTCTCTACCATCATAAATAGCATCTAGAATCCAAGAGAAGATCTTATCTTACTTACTTATGCTCTTTACTCTTTTACTCTGATATACTCTTGATCTCTAGCAATCATATATTTGTATTTCACTCTTCCATATATACATAATTCTTCAATCAATATCCTATAGATATATATTGGAAGCATTTTTACTTAATAGTCAATATTCGTGTTATAGAACACACACTTGACAAGAACAAGCTTTTGTAACCAAGCCTATTCCTCCGGGCGAAGTGAGGGTGTTTGATAGTCGAATTCTAAAGAGGAGCTTCGGGACTGGACGTAGGACGGGAGGTCCGAACCAGTATAAAATCCTGGTGTGCTTATTTTCATTTACTTTGCTATTATCATCTATTAAGTTTATATTATATAAGTCATATAGTTAGTCTCTTATACTTGCATACATACACTACCCGATCTGTAACGACCCGAAATTTTCGAACCCGAAAGTTCCAGATAGTAATGAAAAGAAGAAAGAGGTAGAAGAAGAAGAAGAACAGAAACATCAACAACTCACAGTCACAGCGGATAAAATATAATAATAAATAATAGTTTACAGAAGAATACTATATTTATTAATTACATTTAATATGCATTAGAGTTACACATATATATTACTGGACATATACAAATCATGTCTCAGATACACAATAATATACTACAGCGGAAATACTCTATACGTTGGCCATCCAGCTCGCCTCCTGAGCTCTAGAAAGTACCTACCTGAAAATCTATAATACTCGGACTGACCCGAGCATTACATCAAAGTAACACCCGGGTCAGGCTGGAAACCAGCGTGAGTAAACTCATCAAACATGGAATACAAAAGTATACATCTTATATGGACCCGAGTAACTTATATAAATTTACAACTTCACAAATTGTTATAGACCCCACTATTCTACACATAAATTTCTAAGTATCAAAACTTAGATTAAATCCCCATAATCATTCCTTTTCAACCTATTAATTCCATATATCAATTTTAAAAAAACGAAGTGGTTTCGGGTATTAACTAATACCCGACTCCGGTTTCTTCGAATTCAATTAATCTTGACACACGTCATTCAAGTGAAATGCAATTCAATTTTAAAAAAAATGGCACCTTTACTTAACAATTTCTCATTGACAAATACCCACTTTATCTTTGTCCACCCAAACACATCATATCAGGATTATCAATTAATTCAGGGTATTTAGTTTTCATTTACTCATACATAAGCAAGATAAGTTAACCACACTATCTCGAATTAAATACCCTTTTTCAGTCCTGCTTATTAATTTCAACCTAATTGATTTACCATTCCACAATCATTCATCTTAGTTAATCCTCTCTGTTTATTTATAACTTTAATTGTATTAAAATTATCATCATTGTCTAATTACTTTCATATTGATTTACCATTCCACAATCATTCATCTTAGTTAATCCTCTCTGATTATTTATAACTTTAACTGTATTTAAATTATCATCATTGTCTAATTACTTTCATTAAGTAATTATACTTAACCAAACTCCATGAATGTTTATCCTTAATTAATTGCATTCATTAATCAACTCCTATTACTCATATACAGTAATTACCCTTCCGTAATTACTTAAGTGATTAGCCCCTTATTAAATTATTAATCCCTCTTGATTAATTGCACCAAGTAATTAATCCTATATTACTTCCATTAAGTAATTACCTTTTAATTTCTTCCCATTAAGTGATTTTATTATACCCTGTAATTATGAATTACTTCTTAATTATCCAATTGATTAATTCTCAATTAGTAATTAATAACCTTAATTATTGGTTTATAAAACTTAATTACCCATTTAATTATCACTAATTATTTAATTTACCATTAATTACCAATTTAATTAATCATTAATCCTTATTTAATTTCTTAATTAGTTAACTATTATTGTTGGTTAAATTACTTTAAGTAGTCAATTAAATCCTTGTGTTCAAATCGATTTAAACACAAGATCATCATTATCAACCTTAAATTACACATTTATTAAATCTTAAATTGCTTATTTAATTACAAGTATAAATTAATCTCTCTTTTTAATTTTCTTACACGATATACTACTTATCACCTTACTTTTGTAACCTTTCTTCATAAATTTGATCAGGTCTTAAGCTTCAACCTCGCCAACTTTAATAACTTAATTTATACAGTTGTTAGTTTAACATTTGACTTAAGATTAAGTTAAGCTACCCTTGAATAAAAAGAGCTCGAAGAAATCACTGCGCTAGCTCAAGCAAACCCGGGCTTTCCTGCGAACTGTTTCGTGTCCCTTCTCTCTTCTTCTCGTAGACTACTTCTCCCACATTCTTTTTATATATATATATATTTTTTTTGAGTCAAGCATAAATCAAACCACCAGGTAACTAACTTACGTTCTCGTTTCCCAACCCACTCGAAACATCACCGAGCAAACTCAATGAACGATTCGAGACCGAGCCCTGATCAATGACTCTGATACGGACGCTATGCCGTACACGTGCACATCGAAGCGTGAAGCTCCGGTGAACTTTCAAGACCATCGACAAATCACAAAATCACTACAAACTCGAGATCCAACCTCAGTTTGTCTCCAAAAGTTTGAATTCGAATTTTGCCTGTTGCTTGATCAACTGCAACGCCATCCACTAACTAAATTGCCACGCCACAATCGCACCGACCACCAGAGACACTTGAGCTTCGTCCACACCACGACAATCCACCAAGCAATCCTCCACCAGAAATTCAAACAGCTCGATCGCGTATAGGGGTCGTACTCAACACATTTCTGACACGAACAAAAACTGGACATAAAACCCTAAGATGATCACGTTCTCTTGATCCACACAATAGAAAAATATTTTGATATTTTTCATAAAATCACAGACGCTTAAACTTGCTTCAATACAACTTTCAATGTTTAAAATTGGTTCAATGGCTCGAAAATGGGAAGAATGCAATTTTGGTTCACATATAAACTACTCTTAAAATCCCAAACTAAAAATCTTTGTTTTAGTTTTAAAAATCATGAATTTCAGTAAGCCTTCAAGTTACAAACTTGAATTAGCTTCTTGTATCAATTGGATTTATCAATAAATTACTTGATTGCCTGTGAACAGTATTACAGTGTATATTTTACAAAGATAGTTTTCAACATCTTTTCAAAATCTTAGTTTTAGTTTAAATACCTTGTTTGATTGAAAATTTTAAAACTTAACATGGGTTAGCAGCAAATAAACTTAAGTCTCCCACAAAATATTCACTCTGTATAATTAAACAGAGATGCATATGCAACACAGGACCATATTCAAGATTAAACATATATAATACCATACTTAACTATTGAATTAAACTTAAGGCTTTACGAATTGTGTTTACTCACCAGCAAAGTTGCTGAACAAAGAATAATTCCTGTTTATTTAAAAACAGAGAACAACTTCCCATTTCCCTTTGAATTCTGTTGTACTTGATTTGGATTTCGTAGTTGATCGCGGATTGAGTTTGAATTTTCTTTATTTGAAGATTTAATTCCTTTCTCTGCTTGCAGTTGAGTTTGTTGAAATGATCTGAACTTGCTTTAAAACTGAGATGATCCAAGCTTTGAAAATTTTCCTTGGGTTTGAAAAATGTTTACAGGGCTTCCCCTTTTGTTTTTTTTCAGACATGCTAAGGCTTGTTTTTAACAAGATGGAATGAATATGAATGTATAAATAAAGAAGGCAGCCATACATCAGTGGGTATTTACTGGGAAGGTTACAACTAGATTTAGCTTCTTTTATTTTGACTAAAGATATTTTACTGATATGGTTTTGAACATAATTTCGGCTGAAATGATATTGTATGGTGTGCTTTGTGTGCTAACATTAATTACAATTGTTTTTATTCCATGTTTCCTACTTGTTTTATAAACTATTATCTTCCTTGCAAGCTAAGGAGGCTGATATGATTTTGTTTTTGCTAGAGATGATGGCATTTAATGCCTTGGTTCCTTTTCATGTTTACACATATTAGTATTTTTTTTGTAAGTACATCTTGTATCTATTTTATAATTTCCCTTTTGTCTTATCCCTTTACATGACTTCATGTATCTCACTAGTATACATATGTATATTTCTAGAATTATCTTATGTATTTATTTTATATATTTATTTTTATTTTAAACTTAACTACCAAATACTTCATTTACTTATTTATTTTATGCTTATATCAACATTTTAGTTTTCTTATGTTTGTATACTTATGTTTATAACCATATATTTGCATTAACATATATTATATTTATATTTAATATGGATAGAATTGTGTTATTGTAAACGTTATTATTATAGACTACATTTATATATATTATATCCAATACTAATATTATAGAACCTCTAATTTAATTGAATAAGAAAATTTTTATTATAAATATTTTTGAAAGATTCTATTTTAAAATTCCAAATCAAAATTCCCTTCACAAAACATATATAACTGATAATGCCCAAGAATCTCATTTATTTATAAATGAAAAACTTGCTTTTTATTTAAATTAGATTAAATATCTATTAAAATAATATTGCTAAAATACCGGGTCATCACATGATCCATCATATAGACTTTCAATTAGTATCAGAGCAAGGTTTGATCAAAGAACAGTAAGACGTTTTTGAATCACTTTAATATGGAATGCATTTTTCAAGAAGGACAACCCACAGCACGACCCCCACTTTTTAATGGATCTAACTATGCATATTGGTCAACACGTATAAGAATTTTTATGGAAGCTAATGGTCTAGAAATTTGGTCAGCCACACAAGATAAATATGAAGCACATACTATTGCTATGAACACATGTACCGATGCATAAAAAACCTTAGCATTAAACAATGCTAAAGTTATGAATGTTTTATTTTGCTCTCTAGATAAAAATGAATTTCACGTGTCATGTTATGCACAATTACATTTGACATTTGGCGTACCTTACAAATTACACACGAAGGTACAACAAAGGTCAAACAAATTAAGATTTCAATTTTGCAAAACCAATTCTCGTCGTTCAAAATGAAGCAAAATGAAACTATTGTTGACATGTATTCTAGATTTCAAACTATCCAACATGATCTCACGGCATTAGGAGTTAAGTTTACTGATTTTGATTTTGTTTCTCGAATACTCAACTCTTTGACATCAGATTGGGAAAGAAAGGTATTAGCTATTGAAGAAGCTAATGATCTCTCTACTCTCAAAGTTGAAGAGTTGATAGGGAATTTAATGTCCTATGAAGCAAATTTGCAGGCACGAAAAGAATTAAATTCGGAGAAGAAGAACATAGAATTTCCAACAACAAAAAATGATGACTCTGATTTATATGAAGATGAGATAGTCTTCATTGCCAAGAATTATAATAGATTCAAGAAATTTAGAAAGATGACCAAATTCCAAAAAGAAGGGAAGTCCAACACAACAAACCTATCTCAAATCAAGTGTTATAAATGTGATCAATGTGGACATATAAAGAAGGATTTCCCCAAACTCAATAACGATAAAAAGAAAGATAAAAATTTGAAAAATTCAAAAAGAATAAGGATTTCAAAGTAACATGGGATGACTCAAATTCTTCATCATCTGAAAGTGATAACGATAGTGATGGAGAACAAGCTAATGTGTGTTTTACGGCACAAACTAACGAAGTATGTCCGGAACTTAGCGATGACGAATTATTAGAACTTAGTATGGAATTAGATGATAAATTTAGACAAATTAAAAAATTAAACAAAGAATATATAGTCAAAATAAATAGATTAGAACTTGAAGTAGGAATGTTAAAAGATGAAAAAAAATTCTTAGAAGAAGAACTAGAATTATCTCAAGAAAAACTTAAAAATAATCTAATAGAAAGTGAGGCTATTGCTATTGATTTTAAAAACACTAAAATAGTGAAGGATAATTTGTTAAAAGAAAGTGTCAATTTAAAAAGCAACGTTGAATTATTGAAAATTGAAATTTTAGAATTAAAAGAAAATTAGATAAAATTACAAATAATGTGTCAAAAATTAATAAAGGAAAACAAGATTTGGAAAATCTTATCAAAACTTCAAAACCATCATGCAATAGAAATGGAATAGGATTTAAAAATATTTCTAAACAAAAAGGTAATGATGCTAAACATTTTAGCTAAAAAAAACTAAAAGTTTACCTACGTCTAACATGAATACCAAAAATAAGAAAATTTTGATTCCTAAGACAAATAATAATTTGATTAGACAAAAACATATTAATAATTTCTTAGAGAATGCAGTAAATAATAAAAATTATATTTATAAAGGTACCAAACCATCTTGGATATGACTACCTTCGCCTAACAATTAGGACCCTAACAAAATATATGGGTACCAATTAAAACATCTTTTATTTTGCAGGTACCCAAAATAAAAAATAAGGAGAAATGGATACTAGATAGCGGATGTTCCAAGCATATGACCGAAAATTCATAAATGTTATCAAATATAACATATATCGATGGTGGAACGGTAACCTTTGGAGATAACTCAAAAGGATATGTCGTGGGCATTGGAGAAGTCATCAACTATGGTATTTCTAACTCTCTTATTATTTCTAATGTTTTATTAGTAGAAAATCTAAAACACAACCTACTCAGTATTAGTCAATTATGTGATAAAGTTTTTCAAATAAATTTTGAAAACGATAGATGTAATATATTCGATAATAACAAACAACTTGTATTTGAAGGTTTTAGAAACAAAAATATTTATGTATTAAACATGAATATAAATAAAAATTCAAATTTATGTTTAACCGCAAAACATGATGATCCATGGTTATGGCATAAACGATATTGTCATATCAATTTTAAAAATATTAATAAATTGGCAAAATATGAGCTAGTTAGAGGTCTATCTAAAATAAATTACAAAGTAGAAAATTTATGTGACGGTTGTCAAATTGGAAAACTAAAGAAAAGCTCTTTTAAATCTAAAAATAATATTTCTACAAGACAACCATTAGAATTATTACATTTATATTTATTTGGTCCAACACAAATATGATCTATAAATCACAACAAATATGTTTTCGTAATAGTTGATGATAATTCGAGATATACATGGGCTTTGTTTTTAAAACATGAAAGCGATACTTTTGGTATGTTTAAGATATTTGCTAAAAGAATTAAAACACAAATGGACTTGAAAATTAAAAATATTCGAAGTCATCACGGAGGAGAATTCGAAAACGATCTATTTACTAATTTTTGTAATTAGAAAGGAATAAGTCATAATTTTTCTTTTCCTCGCACACCTCAACAAAATGGCGTTGTAGAAAGAAAAAATCGAACGTTACAAGAATGCGCACGAACATTATTAAATAGTAGTGGTCTACCAAAACCGTTTTAGGCTGAAGCTATTACTACAGCTTGTTTTGTATTGAACCGAGTAACTATACGTCCTATGACTAAACAAACTTGTTTTAAATTATTTTTTGAAAGAAAACCTAAAGTATCATATTTTAAAACTTTTGATTCAAAATGTTATATATTAAATACAAAAGATAACTTAAGAAAATTTGACCCGAAGGCCGATGAAGGTATCTTTGTTGGATATTCGGATCGTAGCAAAGCATATAGAATTTTTAATAAACGAAATAAAATCATTGGAGAAAGTTTACGTGTTTCGTTCGATGAAAATCTTTTTAATGATCATATTAATGATGAAGAAGAAATTATTTCACTAAAAAATTCTATTAATAATGAAACAAATGTGCAAAATAATACTTTGATGTCATCCCCTTGAATTCTTAAGAATCATCCAAGAGATAATATTATTGGAGATCTCAATTCTAGAGTAACTAGAAATCAACTTAATCAAATAAGCCATATAGCATTCATGTCAAATTTTGAGCCAAAAATTTATAAAGAATCTTCAAATGATATTTTTTGGATAATCGCTATACAAGAAGAATTAAATCAGTTTGAACGTAATAATGTTTGGGAATTAGTACTAAGACCTGAAGAACAATCGGTTATAGGAACAAAATGGGTATTTAAAAACAAAGCAGACGAGAATGGAAATATTGTTAGAAATAAAGCACGTTTAGTTGCTCAAGGCTATAATCAAGTAGAAGGTATCAATTATGACGAAACCTTTGCTCCAGTAGCTAGATTAGAGGCCATTCGTACATTACTCGCCTTTGCAACTCATCACAATTTTAAATTATTTCAAATGGATGTCAAAAGTGCTTTTTTAAACGGTTTTATTAAAGAAAATGAAATGTAGAACAACCCCCATTATTTGTTCATGAAAAATATCCCGATCAAGTTTTTAAATTACACAAAGCATTATATAGATTAAAACAAGCTCCATGAGCATGGTATGAATGTCTTAAAAATCATTTAATTACATCTGGTTTCCAAATAGGCAAAATAGATACAACTTTATTTATTAAAAGAGAAAATAATGATATTTTAGTGGTACAAATTTATGTTGACGATATCATTTTTGGTTCAACCAACGAAAATCTATGTAATCAATTTTCAAATATTATGAAAAATGAATTTGAAATGTCACATATAGGAGAATTAAATTTCTTCTTAGGTTTACAAATAAAACAACTTGAAAATGGAATTTTTATTTATCAACAAAAATATTGTAACGATCTATTATGCCGTTTTGAAATGGATAAAACTTCGAGCAAACCAACACCAATGAGTACCACTGTTCGCATAGAAAAGGATGATACGAAAAAGATTTTGATGAAAAATTATATCGTATCATGATTGGTTCTTTACTTTATTTGACGGCTAGTCGACCCGATATTATGGTGAGTGTATGTCTTTGTTCTCGATTTCAAGAAAAACCAAAAGAATCTCATCTAAGAGCTGTTAAGCGTATTTTACGCTATCTATCTAGTACTAGAGATTATGGTTTGTTTTACCCTAAAGGATCATCGTTTGAACTAGTTTCATATAGCGATGCGGATTTCGGTGGGTGTAGAACAGATCGTAAAAGTACTAGTGTAACTTGTCACTTTATCGGACAATCATTAGTTTCATGGTTTAGCAAAAAGCAAAATTGTGTTTCTTTATCTACTTGCGATGCCGAATACATCTCCGCAGCTCTAGCGTGTGCACAAGTGATATACATGCAACAAACACTTACGGATTTTGATAAAATTATCAATAAATCTCCAATATATTGTGATAACACAATTGCTATAAATTTATCGAAAAACCCTGTCAACCATTCACGAACTAAGCATATAGATATACGATATCATTTTCTACGAGACAATGTTGAAAAAGGAAGTATTTCATTAGAATATATAAATATCGAAAATCAAATAGCAGACATGTTTACAAAACCACTAAATAAAGAAACTTTTATTAAACTCTAACAAAATTTAGGGATTTTCTCACTTCCTAATCTTCTTCCTTAAAAATAATCACTGCTTCATTTAGGCTATGATTAGTCATTTATTTTACTATCCACAAATTATAATTAATAATTTCTAAACCTTTAATTTTTTAGATAGTTAGCTTTTCTATAAATAATTTTTTCAACTTATATATAAACAGTTATACAAACAAGAAAAACAATGTATTCTCTTCAAGAAACAAAATATAGCCATGTCTTCTAAGAACTCTTATATATCCATCTCGAAACCTACGATGGATAGCTCGGCTGATACACCACAACGACTTCCTACACCTACACCAAAGCAGGAACCGACATATAGGTGGTCCTCATATCACACGGGATTTACCCTCGATAGCAAGAAGACCAAAAGATCTTTGTTTGTTTCTCCTAACACAAAGGATAAAATTGATGAAATTCATCACTATCAGAAACAACAGATAGATCTACAATGAGAACTATATTTTGAACAAAAAGTTACAGCACGACGGCTAAGCTTTTTGGAGAAAGTAGCGATGAAGTTTTGTACGTCAAGGAAGAAAGATGTCCATGAACCACTTCCAAAACCTTGTAGTACTTTGGATCCCTCATCTTCGTATCGTACTCCTTCGAACCCTTCACCAAGATGATTTTCTGCCTCCCCGAGAACTCACGAACGTGGAAATATATGGTCTCCGCTTAAACCATGGAAGGATAACAAGTCAGGATATCATAAAACTCCATTGCCTTCTAAATAAATTATATTTGTTATTGTATGCATTTATGTTTATTTGTTATTTCACACAAATAATAATATTTTTTATTCATAAAATAGAGAATCGACAAATAAGCAAAACCATCAAATTTAGGCTATTTTTAGAAAAACTGCCTATTTCGGACGTCTAGATTTGGACCTCAGACGTTTGACACTTTGATATACGTCTAATTTTAAGCAATGTGCATATGTCAGACGTCTGATATAACCCTCAAAGTCTGAAAGTTTGCTCTGTCTCATCGAAATACAAATCAGAAAATTCCAAACGTCTAGAATTCGACCCAGACGTTTGTATTATTTCTCTGCCACAAAGTTTTTCAAAATTAACCTATTTCAGACGTCTGATTCTTAACCCAGACGTTTGGTAAAACTCTCTGGCTATCAAATTTTATAAATTCGACCAAACCAGACGTCTAACCCAACAATCAGACGTCTGAATTTATCTACTGTACTCAATTTTAGGGCAAACCAGATGTCTGATTTGGATTCCAAATGTCTGAAATTCAATCGACTCTTTAAATTAGCCCAGATAATGTCATTTTTATCTTTTATATCAAAATTTTCAAACCTTCGACTCCCCTAGTGATGATTTTTCTCTCCAAAACTTCATCTTTACGCACGCAAATCACAATGACTCCTCGAACTAAGAATCCTAATATTTCCAAAAGAAAACAAGATCCACCAACATCATCTTTCAAATCCTCAAGTTTGCTCAGACGATCAAATTGAAAGATGGATGAATAGAGCACCACATTCAATCAAGAGGTACGAAGATATACAAAAGAAAAGGCTTCACACAAGTCCATTCTATAATCTACTTATATTTCCAATGTATGATGTGGATGAAATAGGTGAAAATGCCGGATTAAAAACCTTAATTTCATTCACTCCTAATGACATCCAAATCGATCAATTGGAGATATTTCTATTCTATGGGAATTTGGATAGTACTTCAGTATGGAGCACTGAAGATGAAGATAACTGGCTCTGGTCTAGCGTGTATGGAAACACGATTAGACTAACTCCTGGCATAATAGGTAGAACCCTAGGATGTTCTGACACAAGGGAAGATTTCTACAACATTCCCGATATAAGCTTCAAGCCATGGAATAGTATTACTCATCAAATTTGGGAGGATGAAATGCCAAAATTTTCCTCCAAATATCTACGTCCAAAAGCTCGACTCCTAACTCGAATGATAATCAATACCATCGTTTCACATATGGGAAGCCATGAGCAAATAATTGAGTTAGAGCACAAAGCCTTATATGCTCTATTTAGTGGAACTAAGGTGAATTGGGTCAAATTCATCTTCGACGAGCTCAAACATTTTTTGAATCGATCACGGCCATCAATTATTTACCCAACATCTATTATGAGACTTCTTCGTGCACATAACGTCCCGTCCTACCTATCAACCTTTGAAGAAATCTCACCAAAATATGTTTCCACCAAATTTTTCTCACTTATGCACCTACCTGAGATTCCTCCAAAATTTATATCCTTTAAAGATTGGACGCACAATCGTCAATCTAGACGAGTTGAGCCTCCACCTCAACCACACATCGAACCATCTCAAGAGGAGGAATAACATCAAGAAGCATCTCCACCTCCTCCTGCACCATTTGATCATCCAGGACAAGATGAGATTATGGAGACTCGAACGGTTACAAATCCAAATGAAAGTGTTCGAGATCTCACCCTTCGAAATCAACATATATTATCTCAAAATCAAAAACTTTTGCTAAGCGGATTGACAACTTCAAAACAACATTTGCTACACGCCTAGCCATAGTTGAAGAATCTCTTTCGACTCTCTTGGCGGTTCTTAAAGAAGTATTACAATGGGTTCGCGGTCCAACACCACCTTCTGAAGATTGGTCAACCCCAGCATCTTCTCCTCCCGCAAAAAATTCCAAACTTTCTGAGGATGAACCTCTCAAGCAAGCTTTGACATCTCCTACAAAGGCTAGCACTTCTAAAAAAGAAGAAACAAAGGAAGACGATAAGCTTGTCCAAAACAATCATAGATTTTGGGAATCATAGATTTTAGGTTTTTGGGATATCAACTTTTGTAAATTTGACAAAATCTATGTGTGCATTCACTTTCGAATTATTAATGAAATTTTCCTTTTTGTTTGACGATTGGTTATACTATTCTATTTGATAATGCCAAAGGGAGAGAAATATAAGTATAATTATAAAACATTAAGAATAAACATATATTCAGGGGGAGATTTATAATTTATAGATAAGTACATTGAATAGCTGTCATCATCAAAAAGGGGGAGATTATTAGGAAATCAATTCTATGGTTTTGGATGACGACAACTATACAATGGAAATCGAATATGCATATATATATATATACATATATTTATTCACAGGTAATTGTTAAAGTAACATCACCAAAGAGGCAAGAACAAGACTCAAATAAAGTATCAAGAGGCTACAAGTCGATAAAATCAGAAGAGTAGTGACACAGACACAAGAAAAGAAACATGCACAAGTTCAGACGTCTGGGTGCACTAGCCAGACGTCTGAATGAATCTTATGGATCACAAACCAGACAGAATCAGACGTCTGGTTAATGTACTCAGACGTCTGAAAATCTACTATATACAAAAAATATATAAGAGCCAGACGTTTGAGACATATTCCAAACGTCTGATTTTGAACTCGGTGTTGACATTCTAAGTACAACTATCACAATTGAAAAGACACTTTCGCTCCTCTTCGCTGCAACTCTTCATCACCATCAGAAGAACACTTGTTAATAGATGGAACTACTCAAGGAATCTCTCTACCGCTATAAATAACATCTAGAATCCAAGGGAAGATCTTACCTTACTTACTTATGCTCTTTACTCTTTTACTCTGATATATACTTGATCTCTAGCAATCATATGTTTGTATTTCACTCTTTCATATATATATAATTCTTCAATCAATATCCTATAGATATATATTGGAAGAACACACACTTGACAAGAACAAGCTTTTGTAACCAAGCCTATTCCTCCGGGAGAAGTGAGGGTGTTTGATAGTGGAATTTCAAAGAGGAGCTTCAGGACTGGACGTAGGATGGAAGGTCCAAACCAGTATAAAATCCTGGTGTTCTTATTTTCATTTACTTTGCTATTATCATCTATTAAGTTTATATTAGATATGTCATATAGTTAGTCATTTATACTTGCTATATACACTACACGATCCATCATATAGACTTTCATAATCTTCTATCGGAGGATATCAAAGTGTGGAAGAGGTTTCATCCAATAGAAATATGGTCCCTAATCATGCTACATGTGCCTAAATTTGCCAAAATTTGGCACTTAAGGGGGCGGTTGGATGGAGGCGACGGAGGGGGTTGCAGGAGGCGGCAGTGGGCTGGGCGAAGGTGGAGGACGATGCGACGAACCTATAGGCGAGGTCAATTTAAGGCGATGAAGCTTGTGGCGTTGCAAATTTTAATGGAGGTGGTGGCCACAATGAATGATAAGGGGGGTTATGGGCTCAGTAGAGATGGTGAAATTGCATTAAAACCCATGAGTTTTATTTATTTACAAACTAGTCGCTATAACTTCTAACCTTCATATCTTACACATGCGAACTTTGACTCACGCGCAGTTTTTTCCATTGGACCCATGGTGAAATTCTAGACATTTTAGAACTATTTTTCCCGACTTTGGAGACAGCTGAAAAAAGCATATTCGTATGTTTAATTCAATTTAACTAATTGAAATTTAGAATATTAAATGTATATCTACTGATATAAAATAATATTTATTGAGATATGATGTGTTTATTGGATGTTGTTTGGATTGATGACCTTTGGATGTGTTGTGCCTTAATTGGTTAATTTTTGTTGATTGTCTCATTTTAGGTGTTTAAATTTAATTAATTCTTGATTTGAATTGGAAAATAATTGACTGAAATTATGTGAATAAAATTGTGTAATAAGATGAGAATTAGATTAATAAATGATAAACGTAATTGTTTACAATTTTGTGAATTATTTGAAAATAATAACATTTGAATGAAATAGAATAAAATTAATGGGATAGATTTAATATGGTTATTATTTATGGATTTCTGGGGAAATTCACAAATAATAATGGATAATACATTTTTGAACTAAGATTTGGAAGTTTATTATAATTTTTTAGTAAAATAAGATTTCATAAATAATAATATGGATTTTGTGAAAGCTACTATTTTTGAGATAAAATACAGTGATTGAGAGAGATTTGAGGTAATGAGATTTTAATGAATTATTTAAATGTACATCATCAACTTGGAAGAATTATTGTTGTTTTGAGATAAATAAAAGGCGCTTTTATAATAAACATAGTAAAATGATTTTTATACTTAAGAGAAAACAATGATAGTGAATATGATATTTCGGATAGATGTAATATATGATTAATGGTTGATTTTATTTATCATAGATGTTGTGTTATGATGATGAGATCGTATTTGGATGTGTATGCAGTATTTTTCCATTATTACTACGTGTGTGCATTAACTATGGTTTTTCTATTAGTGATAGTTTTACCAATATAGTGGTTTAAAACACATTTGGTTGATTTGTAGTTACATCGATGGTGTATTACCAATGGTTGATTGATTGGTATATGTGAGTAAATACATATGATGTGACTGACTTGTTTGATGTTTGGGGTTGGCATTGTGTATTGTCAAACGATTGTAATATTTAATGGCTAAGTATGCTACTGATGTTGTTACCTCATATTTATAATGATTGATTAGAATAGTTTAGTAGGAGTAGTTTTCCTTCTTGCATTCATTGCGTGGATTGTCGTAGTTGTATTGATTACATTTGTTGCAGCGATTGCATTGGTTGTGAAGTGCATGGATGATATGGTTGTTATGTGCTAACAACTATTTAAATAGGAGAAGCGCATGAAATAGAACTATGTGGTCTTACTACACCAAAAGGGTATGTAGGCGGTCTTTTCCTATGCAGTTGCTATCAAATCCCTTAGGTTGGGCTAGGATGTATCGGGTTAGGCGCAGTCCAAAAATGGTTAAAACCCTTTTCCTTTTTATTTTGCATATCTGTACAGATGTGAAGTTTCTCATAGGAGCAGAAGAGGGAATGGAAAGTGGTGCAGGCTACATCGTGGGTAGCTGAATGGTATATTCTTTTATACAATTTTTTAATTGTTAATGAGTCAATATTAATTGATGTATTGAGATGTAAATCATTTTGGTAATGTTGTAAGATAATTGTATTGATAATTTGATGTATATCTATGTTAATGTTTTGATTCCACTATGAGGTTTTATTTTATTTTCATAGTTTTTAGAAGTTTAAAATTCTAATATAAATGATCCACCATTTTTAATGTTGGAATTAACTGCGGGTATTTTGTGGCATTTGTTATTGATTTCTGACTTTAAAATATAGCGGGGAATTACACATACTCCTCAACAAAATGATATTGTAGAAAGAAAGCATAGACATTCTCTTGGAACTGTTCGATTGATGTTACTATCTACTTCTATCTCTAGTGATTTTTGGGGGAAGTTGGTTCCTATCACTTTAACATTGGTTAATACAATCCTCTCTTCTCATGTTTTAGTATTTCTCCCTTTGAAAAACTATATGGAACACCCAATGATTATTCCTTAGAGTTTTCGAATTCACTTGTTTCGTTCTTCGTCTTCATAAAGAATGCAACAAGTTGTCTCAAATTCAACTGTGTGTTCCTTTTGTGTTGTGATAGTGGTCAAATAAGGTATATGTATTTTGATCCAATTACTCAAAAAATTTGTGTCTGACAATATTGTTTTTTTGAACATATACCTTTCTTCTCATTCCATTTAGTACTCATGATTTGACAAGATCTGATTATCGACGCCAAAAATGGATCAACACCCTAGAATGAGTTGTATGGAACCTATGAAACCTAGATCTAGCAGATAACGGTGGATATCAAAGAAAAATAACAGGGGGACACAAGACTTTTATAGTGGTTCGGCAATCTCTGACCTACATCCACTTTACAGCTTTATTGATTATGGATCTGAGAGAGTTTATATGAGATTATAGAGAATTAGAGTCACAAGCATAAGAAGTTGAAAGGTTTTAAGGAGTAGAACTGCTAAATGTAGTTATCTTGGTGACTATTGCGAGGGAGGAAGAAGGTGAAGAGTAGTGGAGTCCAGATCCAGAGTGAAGAAGAAAGAGCATGGAGAAGGCCCTCTTTTGGTTGCTCTATTTTTATATTTATTGGAAAACAGGCATGATGGGCCAGAAGTCCACTTACAGTAGAGTCCAAACATCGGTACAAAGTCACACAAAAATTCGAGGGGTCCGTCGAGTTGTTAAAATAACTTGGTACCAAGTTATATAACTCATTGCCGACTTGTTTTCTTAACTAGAAATAACTCCAACTCTTTTTAGCCACTCTTCTAACTTCATGTTGATGCATCCCATTTTGTTTCCATTAATCGTTGGTTGATCCTAGTGATAGTTCCTCCATCTCTTGTGTTATTCTACCGTTTTGGCTATGCTCTCTTCTACTCTTTGTATTGATTGCCTAAAGCTCTTGAAAATCACTTGGTCACATATGAAAGTGGTAAATAATAACTCATGTGAAGTTGGAGTGAAGAATTGAGTGGTAGAAATAACTTTGCCTCAAGCTAAATAGGTCGGTGCCGACTTATTTCCTTATCTCATTTTTGGTTGAAAATTTTCTGAGTTATTTACATGCCTCTTCTAAGTGTTCTTCCAAAATTTTGAGGCATTTCATCTTTGTATTCATATTCATATTGACGACGGTGAAAATCATGAGCTTCGGATCGGGTTGACCTGAATTTGAGTCCAACCTGGGAATTTCGGACCTGATTTCTGCTCGGCAATGATTTGTTTGGAGTCTGACCCCAGAGGCTTGTGAATCAGACTTGAGTAAAATCATAACCGGTGCTGAGTTGTGTTGTTCAGAGTCTAACCTGAGGGTTTTGTGAGTCGGACCTAAGAAAAATCATAACTCATTGCCAAGTTGTGTTGTTTTGAGTCCGAACTAAGAGTTTTGTGAGTCGGACCTGAGAAAAATTATAAATCGGTACCGAGTTGTGAATTATAAATCGGTACCGAGTTGACTCAGGTCCAACCCGGGTTTTTCTAGAGTTTAACTCAAGTCTGACTCCAAGTCATATTATTTTTCCCTGCTATATCTCAACTCAGCTTTTCCTTCATCTATCCTAGGTTCGATTCAGGTATGACTTAGGCTTGACCCCAAGCATTAAGTTGAAAAACTCAAGTCAGCATTTTTGCTCATTTTTTGAAATTTTCTTCTTATTGCCTTTTATGATGTTTTCAAAGTCCTTGATTCATTTTATCTTCATTTTGACGTTCTAACTTCATGTTGAAATCATCTGCATCAAAAACCCAGTTAATACTAGCCCCATAGTACGCTTTGGCAAAACACAAAGCATGCTCTAGATCAAGACAAGTTATGATTTTCTATCCATTGATTCTCGATATTCGTTCAAAAACTGCTTTGAAGCAAAGCTTTTGTCTGTTAGACATTCTTTTAACCATTTTGAACAGCTAGAATTCCATTCTTCATTCTCCATGCGAAGGACAATATCTAGCTCTAAAGATCATTCCATTCCTTAGACGAGCATTCTCTCTCTTAGCCATGTATTGTTTTCATTTTTTCCTTTTCTATTGCTTCTATTAGGGCTTTTGGCCCTCGCCATTGAGTGAAACTTATCCAAAGACGGAGGAATGGTGATCACATGGTGATGATAGTGGTGTGCAGCCAACTACTTCTTAGTGGAGATAATCGAAGTTTGGGTAGTGGCTAGACCTATGATGGATCTCAAGCTTATCTTAGATCATATTCACACCGCTATGGAGATACGTGTGACTCTTTATCTTCGAATAACTCCTATCAATGCACGGCCATTATTATATTGCCTCTTGCATTCCAATACGATGGTTCACTTTAGGAATGGTCGTGTTGGATGATTCCATCATTATGCTTTCCTTTTGCTTCATTTCTTATGTTCCTAGAAAGAAAAGTTTTGTGTCACTACAAACAGTAGCTTCGTTATCGATTACTCATTGATAACGGGTTAGTTTCGATATACAATATCATTACACAACGTGACTCGATTTTCTAGCAAGAGCGAGCTATCTATCTATGTAGTTAATGCCCCGCTATTACCCCGCTACAACCCCGCTATATCTCATAGTGGATTTCTACCACTACGATATTTCCATATAGCCCCAAAATATAGCCTTTCCGCTTTAATCTCCACTATTTCCGCTATATCCCGTTATTTCCGCTGTATTTCACTATTTCCGCTATATCTTTTTTGATAAAATGAATTGAAAAATTGCATTTATACATTATAAAATTATGAAACTAATTTATTTGATTTAATTTTTTAATATATTTTCAGACATGAAACTACTCTAATATTCTACTAAATTCAATTATGTTATATATTCTTTTATTTAAAGTATATCCGCACATGTTTTTATTTAAAATTATTTATGTATTATTTATAATTTAATTGAATGATAATTTTTCATTTAATTACAATTTATATATTTGTAAAAACATTAAGTATGAGTTTTATATGCTATTTTAGAGTCCTCCGCTATATCCCGCTATATCCTCGCTGTATCACCGCTATGACTTTTTGCACCTCCACCGCTTTGAATCTACCAAGCGCATTAACTGCACAGCTATCTATAGGGGATGGTCCATTCATCGCATATGGGACATAGGACTCATACCATATAGAGTGACACTTCTCATTTTCCCTGGTCAATGCTCGGATGCCGATTGGTCAACATACATCGACATCCTTTGGACTCCGAGCGTTGGTCATAAGATTTTAATTTTCAAAATAAAACATACCTGATCGTGTTGAATGCAAGTTTCCTTTTCTAGAGTGACTCGCTAATCGGCATGTTCAAATTTGGTGATCGTATGTCTGCTCCTCCTGGAGTTGGATCCTTCACAACTTAGGCTTTGCTTTTATTCCTGTTATGCCGGCATGATTGATCATGGCTGAACTACAAGGCATAATTGCTGTTATAGAGCTGTTACTAAATCTACCTCCACCTCTAAATGATTACCCAGCTTCAAGGTTCTTGGATGAAGAGGGTATAGAAAGTAGAGATTCTCCAGGACTCGCTCGCTTATCGGTCTTCTTCTTGGTCGTATAGTCTGTGTTGTTTGTTTTTCCTTAGATAAGTCATACCTATGTTAGGGTGGCCCTTGCTATCTTGCAACTTTATGCATATTACAACACTTCTAATTTTTGTTTAACATTATTCAGGACATTTAATTGCATAAATTAAATAGAATAATGTGGTTGATTAAGGAGTTGAGATTTAATTGTCAATTAACTTGGCCATGGCTAAACTAATGGATGTATAAGTATGGTTTATAATTTATAAGTTAGGAATATAAGAGGAGGGCAATATAGGAATAATCACACCCATATACCCTTAAACCCTCCCTTATTCTCACCCACCATTTTATAAATCAAAATACTCATAAAAGAGAAGTTACGGCCCGCAATTAAAACACCTTAGGAGATCAACGAACTTGGAAAATCCAAGAGATAAAGCTAGAAGATTAAAGCTAGGGCAAATCTCAAACTCCAACAACTTAATCAAGGTGAATAATAGTGCAAATCATCTCTTTTTTCCATGTTGTGGTTCGATTGTGGACAGTAACCGAATGTATTTAGCTGTCACGATCATGTTTGGATCTAATAATCATTGTTTGAATAGAATAATCATTTATGGTGGTTTATTGGATTTTTTATGGAATTAAAATGATGGGTTTTAAAGTAAAAACCTTAGTAAACGACCTCCAAATGACTTGATTTTTGAATATGCTATGTAAAACATAATTTTGAAGATGGTTTTTAATTTCATAATTTTCGGGGTTAAAAGGAATATTTTATGAATTTACTGAGGTAAAAAGGAATTTATTTGGTATTTTAATTATTAAAAATAGTAAAATAATGAATTTTGCCCTCAAATTTTCATATGATGTAGAAAATGTTATTTTAGATTTTTGGTAAATTTTTTGGATTTTTCCCAAGTGATTTCAATTTACTATGAATTTTCTAAGCTAGAAAGGCTTAGTAATTATATTAAAATATTAATATAATTAATTATTTTGAAAAAAATTTGGAAATAATAAAATCTGATCTGTTGAAGTTTTTCTACAAAGAATGTGTTGAAGCATGTCATTAACCAATAGAAATTTGACAAAGAATAGGAGTTGGTGAAAAGAATATACTTTAATTAGCAAAATAACATTTTTTAAATTATTTACGACTCTGCCATTCGACCTTGTCGAAAGCACCTTTCGACTGCATCATTTTGCAGCAGTTCTGGACCCTTATATAGCATTTTCAGAAGCACCTTTCGACTTAGTCGAAAACACCTTTCGATAGCATACTTTCGCAGCATTTCTTAACATTTTTTTTGCATTTCGAAAGAACCTTTCAACTCATTTAAAAGCACCTTTCGACTCAGTCAAAAGCACCTATTCGACAACAGTTGTAAATATAGCGGAAGCCATTTTGTAGCAGTTTTCACCAACTTTGTTTACAAAACTTCAAATAGGCATAACTTTCTAACCATAAGCCCATTTTTCTATCGTGACCACTCTACAGAAAGAGAAACCTTCATTTGAACACAATGGAATAGGTTAAAGACCTTAATTCTACACTTATAAAAAGTTATAGCTACAACAAAGTTTTAATTTTTTTCAAGGAGTTGATTTCTTTACTTTCGAATACGTTTCTTTGTTTTCTTTGCCTTCGAAGGGGATAATTTCAAAGGGGTTGTAAAATTGTTTCCTTTTAACCAAGTTTTATACTTTCGAAAGGGGTACTTTCAACTAGTTTCAAAGCTAAGCTTCTAAGTTAAATGCTAATACTTTAATATATTCGAAAGGTTTCGAAAGGTAGAATTTAAAGTATTATAAGGAAGGAGCCTAATGTTTTTAAGAGCTTTCAAAGGAGGTTATCCTATGAGGTCGAAAGCTAAGTTTCGAAGGTATCGAAAGGTTTTATGACCCAAACTCTACTTTTAAAGGAAAAAACCATGGCTATACTAAAGGAGTTTTTATAATGATTTAAGAAGAATCTTTCTTTGATAAATTAAACCCACGGGAGCGGTATTGCTATGTTGTTATATTACTTCTTCTAATATGAATATATTCACTTTATAATGGACCCGTAACTGCATTTTGGAGGAAAATGGTAGGAGAACCAATTAGGCTAACCCAGTAGTGAATATAAATTAAATAAACTCCTGAATGACTAGATTCGCATCCAAGCGGTCAGGAAGACCAGAATATCGAATGCTAAAATGTAAAGGAAAGATATTGGCATGGGCCAGTAGATTTACAGTAAGCCATCAAAACTATATGATATTGGCAGGGGCCAATAGGTTCGTAGTTAGCCCATGAAAACTATGTATAAAATAGGATATCAGATAGACAGGTTCATAGTTAGCCCATGAAATCTATATGTAAATGAAGATTTCAGATAGACAGGTTCATAGTTAGCCTATGAAAATTATGTGTAAATAAAGATGTCAGATAGACAGGTTCATAGTAAGTCCATGAAAACTATGTAATTGGACAAAGAATCCATAAATGTTCAACCGATTATCAGTCAGCCCATGAAAACTAATAGGTTAATAGTAATCCTAAAAACTAAAACTAAGATAGATAGTCTAAATTGAATGGGGATGGGTAATCCAGAATTAATTCAGTTGTTTTGCATATCATCGTAATATTTTGAAATACTATGTTTTAACCATTGTGGATATAGGAGCACAGTATATGGTTTTATAAGTGTTATAGGATTCCAGTAAGGGGAAAACCCATTCCATTAAGCGATGTGGTCTCATTAGGTATCCAAATGATATGAGATGATAGGCTATTATTCGTACCAGCTTTATGTCCGACTCGAAGTTTTTATTTTCCCTTTAAACTCCTGGGTACTCAATTGATTTTGAGTAATTTGAGATTTAAGGATTTCAGGTTCTCTTCTTAGATGAATAAAGGTTCCGGAGACATGCAAGAACTCATATAGTTATTTAGTGATATCTTTTTCTGTTGTGTCTTTTGTTTGTAAAGGCATATTTATTGGCCTTATTATATACTCTGATCTACCAAGGGGACATCTTCATATGTCGCTCTTGGCGTATCTGTAATAAGTATATTTAGCTAAAAGCAGTTAACGTTTTTGGGATTATGTAATGAACATCAAATGCTTTGAATGGAAAGTGGAAATGTGTTTTTGAATTGTTAATTTTTTTCTATATTTCTATGATATGTGTATGGATGAATCTAGCACCACCGTATTTGGTCGTTAAGGATCTATAACTATAGATGGATGCAGCTTCTGTAGCCGCTAGTTATGGGGCTCCAAGTAGGGGGATGTTACAAGTTGGTATCAGAGCATATTTACGATAAAACGGAGAATAAACCAAAAGTTTTCAAACATAATCCTAAGGAAGTAAAGAATAAGAGTTGGGTTTGGGTTAACGTTATAGTAACATACTTGTGTTTTCTATACATATATATATAAGTTCGAATTCCCTCTCTCTAAGATCGTTCTTCTGTATCTTACGAAAGCTCGTATGTAGATTACGAGAAATAAAGGTATGAAATCAAGAAATGGAAGAGTTAATGTAGGTGGAAGAAGCAACACAACTAATGGAAATGCTCGACCCACTACAAGGAGACATGCGGGTCGATCAGAAAATGCTAATAAAGCGGCAGCTGCTAATGTGAGTGCGAGAACCCCACTAGTAGATGGGGTGATGTATCAGTTCTTCGTCAACTTGATGCAAGCTGGAGTGGCTGCCGGGGTAGCTGAAGGTAATGTTGTGAATGTTGGAGGAGCCAATCTTGTGGCCCTAGTTGACAATAACTATGCCAAGCTGAGCAGGGATTATACCAATCTGGGAGGGAAGCCTTTTCCTGGAACAGAGGATGTTGTTGAAGTTGAGAACCGTCTTTTGAACTGTGAAAGGATCTTAACAGGTTTAGGCTTGGATGGTGGAGAGAAGAGAAGGCTAGCCTCTACACAGTTGCAAGGGTTAGCGCTTCACTAGTGGACGGTGTGACAGTCAGAGTTCCGGAGGAAGAGCTGTTATGGGATGATTTTAGAAGAAGGTTTGAGCAAAGGTTCTTGTCCGAGGTTGCCAAGTCGGCATTGATGTGGAAGTTCATGGATCTTGTATAAGGAGAGATGTCAGTGATTGGGAATGCTGCTAAGTTTGATGAGCTATCTCGTTACGGTTATGCATTGGTTGACACTGATGTTAGAAGGAATGAGAGATTCATTCGAGGTTTGAAGCCAGAGCTAGTTAAATTACTATGACTCGTATTAGAGAGCCTTGTCATGTAGTGGTGGAGATGGACATTCGAGATACTTGATGTGTCTATTAAGGATAAACCAGTTGAGTCACAGGGCCCTTATGGAAAGAAAAGGCAATTCTTCAAGAAGAAAGGAGCCCAGAAAGGGGGTGCTGCCAAGAAGGCAAAGGCTGATTTAGTGTGTTATAAGTGTGATAAGAAGGGCCATTATGCCAACTCGTGCCGAACTAGTAAAGGAAAGAAGCCTGTAGAGAGGAAGAATGTGAAATGCTTCAACTACGACCAAGTTGGGCATTATATGAGCCAGTGTCCAGAGCCAGTCCAGGCAGAGAGAGGGAAAGGGTTTGCTATTAGACCACCATCTTCTTCTAGACCTACTACCATAGAGAAAGGGAAAACTGTGATGGAAGGTACGCTTTTGATTTAGAGTAGATCAATTAGAATACTTTTTAATACCGTTGCATCACACTTATTTTTATCACAGTATTTGGTTGAAAGGTTATGTATAGAACACACATACCTTGTTAAGGGTTGAAAATCCAGGGCATGCAACTCTTGGGATGAGATGTGACTAGTGAGAACTTGATTTGTTAGGTCATAAGTTTGCATGCAGTTTATATTTTTTTTTGATTTCGTAGATTTTCGAGATCATTTTAGGTGTGGATTGGTTGGGTGGTATAAGGCCAGGATATTTTGCCAGGATCGGGAATTATCGTTGCGACACACATAACTGAATCATTTTCTTAGTGGTAAATTCTAGTAAGAGTGTTTGTGCTTTGTTAAGTGCCATGGAAGTTGGGAGATGAGCTTAGTCAGGTTCGTGTAGCAGGAGAATTTGCAGATGTATTTGAGCCGATGATGTGCACGTAAATGTGCATATTTTTATCACCATATTTAATCTATTTAAATTAAATAAAAGATCATATTGGGTATTTTAACTTGTTTTAACCAAAATCCATATTAATTCCAAATTGTTACACATCCATCTTCATATAGGGGCAAAATGGTCATTTGTGTGCATATATTTCTTTGAGAAAAATTAATTGGAAATTAATACATATTTGTGTAGGAATTTGATTTCAAATAGTAGTGGGTTCATGAAGACACATGCATGCATAAAATAATTACAAAGGAAAGAAGATGGAAATAATTCAAACTGAAGAACATGGAGGACCCCACCTACCCACCTATCTTAATGTAAAAATTAGAGGCTAATGCACATGCTTATGGAATTAATGGCTTCATGTATACTTAAATGATGATTAGTAGAAGCTAATGATTACTTAACCTCCACATTATCTCAAAGGCATTTTGGGCATTCCTCAAACTATGGATTAGGGTTTCATGCTTGTATAAATAACTCATTATGTTCATGTAACCTCCCCTCTTAGTTAATCTCTCTTTAGTTAGTTTTAGGCTCAAAATAAAACCAAGCTCTCTTCTTTCTTTCATGGCTACTTAGCCATTTCTATTTCATGTATTTTTTTCTTTTTTTATGCAACTTCAATACATGTTCTTTTCCTTTTCATGATTATTTACTTTCATGTTGTAGTTTAGTTTTATTTTCATGTAAGGAGAATAGTTTTTCTTTACCTTGCTTTCTTTTTTCTTTTCTTTTTCATTCATGTTGCAAGCTACATTTGTTAATCAAGTGACAAATATGAGAGGCTAAACCACTTCAATTTAAGGATAATCAAGCTCTCTAATTATGTTGCTTCAATTGTTTGTTAATTCATGCACTCTTTTTGTGCTTAATGATGATGATAGAAATGGTTTACTAGTTGTTCTTGTTTTGAATTTGATATCATATATCGTTGACATCAAATAGGCTATGCTTAAACAATCACTAACACTAATTGACACTTCATCAAAATATGATTATGGCAAAAGAAAGTGACTTGAAATTAAAATTTGATGGCCTATATTTCTAATCAATAGTTAATAGGGCATACTTAAAATAGATTTCATTTTCATTTTCTTTGTCAAGTTTCATGAAAGTTAGTAAGTGCTTTAAGGGATGTGTTATAATTTGATGGCTTACGTTGGCTAATCAATAGCACAAATATGTCATACTTATGATAAGCACATTAATTAAAGCCCTAATGATCATAAAAGGGAGATTATGATTTCATATATGTTGAACTAAGTGATCTAGAGAGTGGATTTATTCTCTAAATTATTATTTAACTCTTACATTTGCTTCTCTTTTCTTTTAGTTTGTTAGCTAATTTTCTAATTCTCTAGCCTAACTTACACTCGACTGTGGTACAGTTTGATTGATTAGATTTTTAAAATCAACAATTCCCTACAGATCGACCCGTATTCGCTACGTACTACGATAGTACGTCGTGCGCTTGCAGTATAAATTTTATTATAAATTTTTTGACGGTTTTCTAATTCGGTAGAATTTCCGCCGTTAAACAAGTTTTTGGCACCGTTGCTGGGAGTTGCTTTGCTTTTTAATTTTCTATTCTTCGAATTATTTTTGTTTGATTTTTGTGTGTTTTTGTTTTGTATGATAGTTTGCATAAAAAAATATCGTTTGTGTTGTGTGTTTATTGTTTTCATTTTTGTTGATTGTGTGATTGTTGTTTCTTTTATTTCCGTTTGCATTGCATTTGAATTTTTTTATAAAAAAAGAAAAAGAAAACAATCACAATTCAAAACAAAAGAAGAAAATTATTTCTGTTTTCATATACAATTTCTATTACAATTTTCAAAATACTGTTTTCATTTCTGTTTTATTTCCTCTCTGTTTTCATTTCTGTGCACCGTGCACACCTGCAACATCAATTTCTTTGCCTAATCATCTCTGATCTTCACCCATCAAACACCACCATTTGCATAAACATTGTTTCCACATAACCTTGCCTTCACCATCATTCCTCATCATTGCACTGCTACCCCAGTCAACCAATTCCAACTGCAAACCCCAAGCAATCACAGACCATCCTCCTTCCCATTTCTCCTCCATGCCAACCTTCAACGAGCTATCAGTTCATCCATCAACAGTTCATACCCAAACAGCCTCTCAATTGCTACATTTTCCTTCTTCCTGTACAAACTTCACTGATCATTCCATATACAATTTTCAATACTTGCCACTTACTCTTCCCATTGTCACAACACACCTCTGTTAACATCATCTTTGCCTCACTCTTCACCCACAAACTACTGCTTTCCTCTAGCCATCCACCAAACAGCCGCCTTCAACATTCCAACTTCCCACTGCCTCGCCTTCTCTCAGTAACTTCTCACTGCTGTCATCCAAAAATGAATACCCCATACAACATCAACTGCTCCCCTGCATTCATCAACCATTCTCTGCCTTAGCATACAACGGATCCACATAACTCCTCATAACTGCACATTCATAACAACCTACAGACTTCATACCAAATCCCGACTGTTGCAGCCCCATTGCACTGTCTCTGATCCACCCTCATCTCCACAAATTATCCATCAACCTGCCATCCTCCTTACTTCAGAACAACAACTCCACAAAACCACATAGTCATCAAACCACAAGCCACAAACATTCAACTCCAAATTTTCTGTCAACCCACACAACACCATCTTCATCACCTTCTCCGACATTCACAACCAATACAACATAGACTATCATTCAAATACACCTCCAAAACCGCCTGACACTGCTGCTCAAAAACCACCATATTTCCATCTCCACCATAATCACAGAGCAACTTCCCTTTAACCACTGTCAACTGCACAACATCTACTCCACATCATCTCCTCAAAACACACCGTGTCTTACCACACTGTTTTGCCACCAATACTCCCTACATTTACTGTCCATCTCCTCCAGTCCACATACTTCACTCTACCTTGCAAATTCCCTCCTCCGTTTACTACCACACACCATTTCAACTCAGTCCAAACATCATCAACAAAATTTTCAACTGAAACCCAATATAGTCCTAAAATAACTGAAACTGATTAAAAACCGACGACTCAACAAATTACCCCTGAAAAAGCCTTACCATCGGCCTGCATCATCACTGAAGCTTTACCATCACCATCCCCTGAACCACAAAGTCGCTCACCCAAACTTCACATCCGCGACCTCAGTTCAACATCATCCAGTAACCATATCCGAAGTCGAAACCCCTCCTGCAGACGCGAACCTCACCTGCTCAAACATCCCCAAATCCAATCTCTGCATTCGCAAAGCCAAAATCACCACAACCTCACCTACTGACTCCCTCCTCTGCCATCTCCTTTACCCTTCTACCCCAGCAGCACACAACCATCACCGCGATATGCACCTACCTCTTTGAATCGCACCCGCTAACTCAACTTCCTCGAATTCACAGTCCTTCAATTCGAAAAACTCCGCCATTTGCCCCTGAACATCACCAGATAATAATTCAAAAAACTCACTGCAAACAGCTGCCTAAGCACATTAGAAATCAATTTTAATTTAGGGAATTTAAATTTGTTTGGGAACGAACGAGAATGTCAGTGCTTTGATTTTATTTTGTTTCGTCTATTTTGATTATCTTGGGTTAATCTCAGGTTAACAACAGGTATTAAGTTGGGCCGGGCTTTTGTTTTTTTATTCATTTTGAATTGTTAATTTGTTTTTAATCCTTTTAAGTTCCACATTTTCTAAAAAAAATTTTTGTCTTGGTTTTATGTTGTCTTTTGTTTGATTCGGTTTGTCTTAGTGTAAATTCGTTTAGCTTTTATTCTCGTTCTATCTTAAAAAAGAAAAAAATTCAAATCGTTTTATTTATTTTGCTTTATTTGGTCTTCCTTTGACATATATATATATATATATATATATATATATATATATATATATAACTGTATATATCTTGTTATTTTCTGGTTGCCAAAGCAGAATTGCAGAAGGAGCAAAAGTGCTTGCTAAAATAAATTGCTTGCTTTGCTGAGCTTGCCAAAAAATAACTGCTTGCTTGTTTATAATTTTCTTTTTATTTGTCTTGCATTGCATATATCTATTGTTTTTCTTTGTCTTGCATTGCTGATTCACTGCATTTGCATAAAATAATTTCAAAAATAAAATCAATTCGTAGTCACATTGTTAATACACGTTTAATTTCTGCTTTGCATTTCATCGTAGAATTTTGAATAATAACGGTTAGACATCGATAATCTATATTGACAATTTGTCTTCTTTGAACAATTTAACTTCTTAGTGTCTAGGCTACGGCAGAGTAATAACCATTTATAAATATTACGGTGATTCGTAAATATTATAATGGTTGTTCCTCTGAAGGTACTTGAACCTTCGACTGCATTGCTACGGTGATTCGTGGTGCACCGATAAATCCTGTCCATTACCTGGCTGAGAACTATCTTGTTGTTTTAAGACAATTTGTGATTATACAATTTTGGGTTAACTTAGGATAAATCATTTGTAATTAACCCTTGCATTCATTTAGTTGCATTAGTTCATGCATATTTTTAAAAAAACAATAAAAAAATTCAAAATCAAAAATAATAAAAAAATTGTAAGTATTCCTTTTCCTTTGAAATTTTCAAATCCTTTTTCTTTAAAATTTCAAAAATCTAAAAAAATCTAGAAAAACCAAAATTCAAGAAAAAGGGTATATAAATCTTTTCAAAAATCAAAAAAAAAAAAAAAAAATCAAAAACAAAACAAAAATCAATTTTCCTTTTCAAAAATAAATTCTACTTGTAAATATTTTTCCTTTGTAAAAAAAAGTCAAAAACATTCTTGAGAATGTCCGAATTTCCATATTCACTTGAATTTTATAACAGTTGTGAAAATCAGTATAATCCATATGATTTCACTCCTAATTCGTATGGATATTTTAACGACTACTATTCTTTAAACAATTCGAATTTTGAACTACAATGTTTTCAAAACGATGACCAACCCTCGAATCTCGAAAATAGCATTTCATCTCTACTTGAAATCTCTACGCAACAAAATCAAATGATAAATGTTTTGTATAATTCTTATCTGTGTGATAACTCAAGTCAAAATTTTCAAAATAATCAAAATTTGAATTCACTTCAAAATTCAAATGACTTGGAGTATAACCCGTGCCACTTCAATTTCGAACTCCAAAATGAATTCCAAACTCAAAACGAAAACAATTTTTCATACGAATTTGGCAATGGGAATAATCTTAACCACGTTACGATTGAAAATTTCTGTTCTTAACAAATTCAAATAAAAAATTCTCAAATTAATAGCTATAAATTGGATTTTGTTGAACACATGAACGAAATTTATGATGATCACACAAATTCATTGTTTGAAATATATATGAAACAACGTGAAAAAAAAACCAAATCCCAACGTGTGACAAGTCAAGTGATAATCCGTCTTTTACCACAATTGACGATTTTCAAACAACAACTTTTGAAACTGAAATTAACAATCTTAATGAAGTTGTTGAAAGCACGATAATTAAGTTGGATTTACATTCTTTTGAGGGTGTGGAACTAAATTTAAAATTCAATCTTCCTTTTCTCGATTTCAAAAATGTAAATACAACAACTTTGGATTTTGAACTTGACACATGTAATAAGGTTGTTGATATTCAATAAAGGAAGACAAATTCAATGAACATGATTTCTTTGGACTTTTGGATGATGAGTTGTTAAATTCCGACGGGGAAGATTTAAATCACCACTTTGATTTTGAAATCAATAATTTTGAAGAATTTTCCAATGACAATCTTAAATTTGAATTTGGTGAAAATAAACATGAATTTCAATCAATCGTTATATCTACCCCAACAATCATCGAAAATAAGACTCGTACGATTTTTAATAAAACAACATTCGTTTTTCCAAATCAACATTCAATTTTGAAATCTTTTATGATTTGGTTTTTCGTGCTTAAGCTGTGTCTCACACATTTGACGAGACAAATGAATCGGTCTTTAGAAGACCATTTCATTTACTTTTTGACTGTATACTTTCTCATCTCTTATAAATAGTAATCTTTCATGTAAATATAGGATTTTTATTTTTGTTTTTCTCCTTTCATTGGGTTGACTGTGAGGACACAGTCAAAATCAAGTGTGGGGGGGGGGGGGAGACTCGTCTTCTTTTTTTAGTTTTTAATGGTTTATTTTTGTTTTAAAATCTCAAAAGAAATTTAAAAAAATCCAAAAAACAAATTTTCTTTTGGTTTATTTTTAAAAGAAACATTATAAGATAATATATGGTTTTGGTTTATTAAATTAAAATTTTTGGAAATTTATTTGTCTTAACAAAAATAAAAATGAAATTTGATTACAAATAATAATGGTTTAACTAGTATATAGGAAAATTCATACGTGTTAAATATAAAGTATATCCTAATTGAAAATCTTTGTTTTAAAAAGTGATTAATTTAAAGTAAAGGATATAACATTTTTTTGTCTTCTAAGTTAAATGGTGCTAAGATTATTTTGCAAAACTCTCTCTCTCTCTCTCTTAAAAAATAAAAATAAAATAACATCCATGTATTCACTCTCATTTACTAGTCCTAATGGTTGTGCATGGGTGAATTACTTGGAATTTTTAATTATGTGCTTTCATACTCATTTAAAAGTCCTCACGGTTATGCATGTATGGAGCACATGTAAAAAAACAGACTTAATAAAAACAACCTACGGTCAATAGGTGTATGCACGAAAGTGTGTGCACTCGCCATGCTTTATACTCCCCTCACATAACCCCGAAAGGCAGTGCATGGGTGGTATATCTGGCCTCAGTGTACTTGAGCTAGATGTGTAATTTTTCTTGAAAATAGTGGGAGAGCAAGCAATTGAAATCCTAGCACCATTTTTACTTATTTGATTTGTTATTGAAAAGAAATGAAGATACCACTTTGATAAACTTTGATAATCAACTATGGATCCATTTCATAGTTACATTATGTTATTAACCAAAACAACGAGTTAACTATAGTCTATTTGTTATGATAACTTGATTTTTGTTGGAAATTTTAATGAGTAAATGGCATAAATTTTCAAGATAATTACCAAAACCTATATTTAACTTATTCGTGTCAATTTAAATATAAATCCTTCATTGTAAATATTTTCAAACACTCGCATTCATCTCTTTGTAAATAAATCTTGCATTTTGTAAATATTTTCATCCTGCAATTGGATTCTGTATGTAGTATCTGTTGAAAACCCTCACGAGACAACACTCATCCTACTAGGGACACCCAGAGGTTTAACGGCTTGTTGCATACGCTTAATGCAATCGTGCTCCCTATGAAAACGGATTTATCTTAGTTTCCCTTTATTTGAGGACGAATAAAAAGATAAGTGTGGGAGTATTTGATGTGCACGTAAATATGCGTATTTTTACCCCTGTATTTAATCTATTTAAATTAATAAATGATCATATTGGGTATTTTAACTTGTTTTAACCAAAATCCATATTAATTCCAAATTGTCACACATCTAACTTCATATAGGGCAGACGGTCATTAGAGAAAAATTAATTGGAAATTTATACCTAGTTGTGTAGGAATTTGATCTCAAATAGGAGTGGGTTCATGAAGACACATGCATGCAAAAAATAATTACAAAGGAAAGAAGATGGAAATAATTCGAAGTAAAGAACATGGAGGACCCCACTTACCTACCTACCTTAATGCACAAATTAGAGGCTAATGCACATGCTTAAGGAATTAATGGCGTCATGTACACTTAAATGATGATTATTAGAAGCTACTGATTACTTGGCCTCCACACTACCTCAAGGGCATTTTGGGTATTCCCCAAACTATGGATTAGGGTTTCATGCTTGTATAAATAACCCACTATGTTCATGTAACCTCCCCTCTTAGTTAGTCTCTCTTTAGTTAGTCTCTCTTTAGTTAGTTTTAGGCTCAAAATAAAACCAAGCTCTCTTCTTTCTTTCATGGCTACTTAGCATTTCTATTTCATGTATTTTTTTATGCAACTTCAGTACATGTTCTTTTCCTTTTCATGCTTATTTACTTTCATGCTGTAGTGTAGATTTATTTTTCTTGTAAGTAGAATAGTTTTTCTTTACCTTGCTTTCTTTTTCCTTTTCTTTTTCATTTACATTGCAAGCTACATTTGTTAATCAAATGACAAATATGAGAAGCTAAACCAATTCAATTTAGGAGTAATGAAGCTCACTAATTATGTAGCTTCAACTATTTGTTAATTCATGCTCTCTTTTTGTGCTTAATGATGATGATAGAAATGATTTACTAGTTGTTCTTGCTTTGAATTTGATAGCCTATATTGTTGACATCAAATAGGTTATGCTTAAACAATCACTAACACTACTTGCCTCTTCATCAAAATATGATTATGGCAAAAGAAAGTGATTTGAAATTAAAATTTGATGGTCTATATTTCTAATCAATAGTTAATAAGCCATACTTAAAATAGATTTCATTTTTATTTTCTTTGTCAAGTTTCATGAAAGTTAGTAAGTGCTTTAAGGGATGTGTTATAATTTGATGGCTTATGTTGGCTAATCAATAGCACAAATGCGTCATACTTATGATAAGCACATCAATTAAAACACTAATGACCATAAAAGAGAGATCATGATTTCAAATATGTTGAACTATGTGATCTAGAGAGTGGATTTATTCTCTAAATTGTCATTTAACTCTTATATTTGCATCTCTTTTCTTTTAGTTAGTTAGCTAATTTTCTAATCCTCTAGCTTAACTTACACTCGACTTTGGTATAGTTTGATTGAATAGATATTTAGAATCAACAATTCCCTGCGGATCGACCCGTATTCGCCACGTACTACGATAGTACGCCATGCGCTTGCGGTATAAAATTTATTATAAATTTTTCGACGGTTTTCTAATTCGGTAGAATTTCCGCCCTTAAACAGCTGATCACTGGATTACCACCAAAACAAGCTGTAGAGTTCCGGATAGACCTTGTACTGGGAACTGAACAAGTCAGTAGACCACCTAGCAGAATGGCACCGACGGAGACAAAGGAATTGAAGGTGCAGCTACTGGATCCTTAGGGAAGGAATTTTATTATGCCAAGCAGTTCTCCTTGGGGGTAGCCATGGTGTTTGTAAAGAAACCAGATAGGTCGTTAAGGATGTGCATCGACTATCGTAAGTTAAATGAAAGGAAGATCAAGAATATGTACCTTTTGCCGAGGATAGATGATCTATTTGATCGGGTGAGTGGAGCCAGAGTATTTTCCCAATTAGATTTAGCGATGGGATTCCATGAGTTGAGAGTGGCGGAGGATAGCATTCCTTTGACGGCATTTCAAAATAGATATGGTTCATATGTTTAACGACCCGCCTTTCATTCCATAGAAAGACGCATATTATTTAGAAAGAAAGAGATAGAAAAGAAAAGGATAGAAAAGAAAGAACGAAACAATATCAGAATCTCACAACAAAATGAATTAAATATGTTACTCACATAAGTTATTACACAATATATAACATCCATCAGAGTTACATAGCTTAATACATCACAAATTAGACAGTTATAAAAATCTGTCAATTGTACAACTCAAGTTTCATACAAGACATCAACACAGAGATCAACACAGCGGAACCACTGCATATCTATATACGTTGAACCCTCCTGCTCCAATTCTCCTCCATAATTCGTCAAAGCTAACCTAAATCCCTTGGCTACTCATAAAAGTTTGAGTACCCAAGAGTTTAAGAAAACAGAAAATAAACTCTAGGTCAGACATGGGTCTGGTGTGAGTAAATGGGTTAAAGTTGCTTAACTTTGAAAAACCTTTGAAACAAATGGTATCTCGTAAGACTTCCCGCACAAAAACTTGAAAAAGTTTTTACCTTACGATAAGCAAAACATATGATAGGAAATCCAGTGATATTATAATAGTGTCTAGGGTTTTCAAGTAAAATACAGAAATAGCAGGAATTCTTACATCTCACGTTCCAACATAGTTGGGCACAATCAAAATGTACGGCACTTATTGGAGATTGGATTCCATACAATGGTAGGGCTACGGGGGTACCGCCCGTTACAGTACGTGGCCTAGATCACCATACCGAGGATCCACCCTGATCCCCTGCAACACAGGTTGGGACCATCCCTTACTGGATAATCCCGAACAAGAAAACCCCGCAGTTATTTGCAACCGACTGCCCATACAGCCGAATAAAAGGGACCTCTAAATAGGGGAAATCTCGTCCTACTTGGGTGCTACCCACTTAGCCTTGTTGCACCTCCCCTGTTTTAGCTATTCCTGGTTGACGAGGCTTGAGGCTACGATTATCTTTTTAGAACACATCTCTTAGAAGGCTCATCGTCCTATGAAAGCATTTAATCCATTCAAGTTCGTTTCGGGCTCGAACGAAACTGAAAGCACTATCTCGTTACACTCATTTTGAAATCATCCTTAGAGTTAACAACAATAGACCTTGCACTCTAAATCTTCATCTTGATCTTCACTTGAGATTCACGACCTATCTTTTAATTTGGATCGATGTGGTTTTCGAATACCTAAATTTGGAAATCCGATCCCGGTCTTACCGAAATCCACAACGCCGTCTTTTAAGGCCAAGTTGTTTAAGCTTAAACAGTTCAATTTATTATCTATATTCACATAGATAGATAATTCACATTATCGCAAATAGATAATCCATATTATAACAATTCAACCAAAGCATCTCATACCACAAAGCAACACATATCACATATCAGAGATATCACATAATCCAAGGCATTCAATATCATTCAATCATCCATAAGCAAGATTAATCAACCACACATCCCTAATAAATTTAATTAACCACCAATGAACTAAATTGATTACTTAATATATATTTAAATCCTTCTTATTTAACATTAATTAATTACAAACCAATTTATTAATTATCATCTTAATTAATCATCCTAGATTAATCATCCTTTAATAACATTAAGTAATTATCCCTTAATTAATTACACGAATTAATTATCCTTAACCCAATCATATTAATTAACCTTCGATTACTTCCATTAATTAATTAATTATAATTAGTTACATTGATCCTTAGTTAATTATATTAATTAATTATACTATAATCATTTATATTGATTAATTATCCTTTAATTAATCACATTAATTAACCTTTAATTACTTTCATTAATTATATAAATTAATGATCCTCTAATTACTTCATTAATTAATTATTCTTCTAACTAATTAAATAATTAGTCTTAAATCAATCACATTCATTAATCAACCTTGATTAATCACATTCAGTAATTAACTATCCCTAATTACTCACGTTACTTAATTAACTCCTTAATAAATTTTATTAAATAATTCTTTAATTAATTACACTAAGTAATTAATCCTTAATTACTTACATTAAGTAATTATCCTTCAATTACTTTCCATTAAGTAATCCCCTTTTAATTAATTACATCTAGTAATTACCATTAATTACTTACACTAAGTTATTACACTTTATTAATTACATTAAGTAATTATACTTAATCAATCATCAAGTGATTATCTTTAATTAATTAAACTAGTTAATTAACTTAAATTAATTACATTAATTTAATTAATTACATTGAGTAATTAATCCCTTTAATTACTTCCATTAATTAATAACTCTTTAATTAATTACCTTTAATTACTTAGATTAATTAGCCCTTAATTAATCAAGTAATTAACTATTCTTAATTAATTACCAATTATCTTAAAATTATTTTAATTAATTAAGTATCTCTTAATCACTAGTTAATGGCCCTTAAATTAATTATACTCATTAACAATTCTTTAATTACTTTCATTAAGTAATTATACTTTGATTATTGACATAAGTTAATTAACCATTATTAATTATATCAAGAAATTAACTTTAAATTTATTTCACCAATTAATTATTTTTAGTTAATCACAACCTAAATCAGTTTAAGATAAGCTCTTTATCTTGATAAATTACTTAATTACATTATTAATTTTTACTTAAAAGTCATTGGAAATTAATTACCTTTAAAACAAACCAATTTAAATCATTTAACTTAACATTTTAAATTTTTGAAAACTTGTTAAATGCTTTTCTTTGGAAACTAAGTTCACACTTATACTATGTTTGAAAACTTCCTTTTTAAAAACTTCCATTTTACTTCTTTTAAAAGCTAGTTAATATAATTGAAACTAGATTTAATTTTGCTTTGAAATCATTTTCATTTAAAATTACACTTTAAAAAACTTTGAAACATTACTTTTGAAAACTAAAACATTTTAAACTTAAAAAGTTTAAAACTATTCATATTTTACTTCCTTTTATATCTTGGTACATTTCTTTGAGTAATTAAAACCTGGCAACTTAAATTACCCGAGCCAACTACGATCACTCCCACGTGTAAACCCCGAATCCCTCGCGTTACTACTGCTTCGAGAAAAACCCTCAGACGACACGAGTCTAATCCTGAGGAACAACATCTTCCCCAAACTCCACTTCAAATACCTAATACCTCGTGCATGCGTGGACCTGCACCGGCGAACTACGTCACTCCGACCAACTATCCCGGCTTCAATACATCGCCAACGACTCTCGCAACCAAGCATGACCACCCAACTTCGTCGATTCGATGTAAATCAAAATCGAGTCCAAATGATCAACTCCAGGAATAACCACCTTGATGAATTCGCCTTGCTCCGACGATCCCATCCACATGAACCCATGTCGCCTTGACCCGAGCCATGCCTCGACCTCCAGCTTCGAATCCCCTTTACACGGTCGCCTCCGATGAACTATCGGCGTCTCAGATGCCTCGATAAGCTCATCGTCAAAACTAACTCGAAAAGCCCTAGTTTGCCGCTTCCTGACCAAGACAGTCCCCTAACAATCTGGTGATCATTTTTCCCAAGACCACCCGCTTACCCTCTATCTCCAGCAGTGGCTACACCGACTAACTCTTCGCCGACCTTATGAAATCAGCGAACAACCCAAATTTGATCATCTCTATAAATCTCACTATCTACTTATCTAAAAATCATAATCTTGCCCTTAATATTAACCAATTTCAAATACGTATAACATAAGATAATCAAAATAGGGAATTAAAATGTTTGATTTATAACTTATATATAGATTATCACTGTATTTCTTTTTTTTTTGAAATTTTACCGAACATAAAATCTTGAAGCTATTTTTAAATTTTATATTATCATGTTTCAATCCTTATTCCTTTAAAGACCTTGGTCTAAAACTGATTCGTTTGGAAGATATAAATTTATATATGCATTTGGAGCCTATTGCTCAACAGAGAAGATATACATGTATACGGAATCTCATATATACCAGATATATCATATATATAAACGTGCATTCACGACCAACATTCATGAAAAAATTTTATACTACATTACTACAAGATCTTATCATATATATTAAAGTTAAAACCAGATTAAATCTTTCTAAACAGTTGTTTACTCACCAGGAAGTAGAGAGCAAAGGAACAGAGGAGCAGTTGTTTTTTATTTGGATCTGGAAACTGTTTATGTTGAGTTGAAATCTGAACAAATCTTCTTTGTTTTGAGTTGATTTGATTGCTAGTTTGATCTTAGATTTAAAAGCTTGAAAACTGAAGTTGATTCTTGTTCAGGTTGAAGTTGATTTGGAATTAGATCTTGAAGCTTAGTTGAAAATTTGAAAAACTATTGTTGCTTGTTGATTCTCTTGTCTGATTTGATTTTCCTTTTTTTTAGTTTACTTAGATGAGAAGAGTGATTGAGATGGAAAAATGTTTGAACTGAAAAATGGAAGTAGCCTGGTTTCTCTCAAAACATTTTATTATATAAATTTTCAATTAAAAGAAACCACATTAGCCATTTGTAAATTCAAGCTATATTAAGCTTCCAAATGTATATTGCATGTTTATGTTTTCTTACAAATGATAAAACAATACACTATTATGTTTAAATCCTTGCTTTAAAAATCCCTTATGTTTTTATATTTATGCAAATATGAATTTATGTATATATTTATTTATATATTACTTATGTCTTGAATAAATTAATGTATTATATGATTTATATATTTTTTAAATGTTTGTGGATTTTATTTTAAACTTTTATGTATTTACAAACCATATTATCTCATGTTAAATTTTAAAAGAAAAAAATTTATTTAAAACAAAAGAAACGAATCTCTAAATAAATTTTATTTTAAACTTTAGCAAAAATACATTTTAAAATAAACAAACTTTTACCTTAAGTGTTTTGAAAATATAATTAACCTTTAAATAGCTATGAAAAGTATTAAATTGAATTTAAACATAACTTTCCAAATTACAAAATATATATTTAAAATTTGAAAACATGCTTTTATTTGTTAAATTCGAACCAAAGCTTTTCTATTTACAATATAAATAATTATATATACATTATAAATTGAAAAAATTCAATATTAGTATTTAAATTATTATATTGAATTTTAAAACATAAATTCAAATCAAAATATATACATACATACATATATATAACAATTTGAAAACATACCCTTTTATTAAATTAAAACCAAAGATTTTCTATTTACAATACATATATCAATATATATACATTATAAATAGGAAATAATTTTATTAGCTTTTAAAAGATAAAATTTACCAATTAAATATTTATAAATAAAGATAATTAATCCAATTAAATATTTATCAACGAAGATTATTAAATAAATATTGCCTAAAATTCCGGGACATCACAATATGAGTGGCTGGTGATGCCATTTGGATTGACAAATGCGCCTGCTTTCTTCATTGATTTGATGAACCGTGTTTTATGAGGGCACTTGAATAGGTTCATGTTGGTATTCATGGATGGAATTTTAGTATACTCAAAAGATGAAAAAGAGCATGAGATTCATCTTAAAGTGGTGTTGGAGAAGCCGAGGCAGAATCAGCTGAAGGCGAAATTTCCAAGTGCCATTTTTGGTAGAAAGAGGTTAAATTTTTGGTCATGTAGTTTCATAGGAAGGATTTTTAGTTGATCATGTTACGATCGAGACAGTCCATAATTGGAAGAGACCAGAGACAGTAACCGAGATCAGGAGTTTTCTTGGACTTGCTGGCTATTACTGGAGATTCATTAAAGATTTCTTGTAGATAGCAGCACCTTTGACTAAGTTAACCAGGAAGGATGTGATGTTTGTTTGGTCCGACAAATGTGAGGAAGCATTCCTTACATTAAAGAATTTGTTGACCAATGCTCTAGTTTAGTAGTTCCAGATGGTAACAAAGGATTGGTAGTATACATAGATGTGTGTCAGACTGGATTGGGAGAAGTATCGATGTAGACGGGCAAGGTTATAGCTTACATATCTAGGCAGCTTAGACCGCATGAAGTAAGATATCCTACTCATGACTTGGATTTGACAGCGATAATTTTTGCCTTCAAGATTTGGAGGCATTATCTCTTAGGGAGAGATTTGAATTGTATATCGATCATAAGTCTTTGAGATTTCTATCTCTCATAAGGAGTTAAATATGCGACACCAAGGTGGATGGAGTTTTTGGCTGCTTATGATTTGGTATAGAGTATACCCCAGGGAAATGTAATAAAGTAGCGGACGCTCTTAGTAGAAGACATCAGAATGTGCCGTTGGCTATGTTGACAGAGTGGAAAGATCTGGAAGCTTTGGCCAGTTGTGGTGTGTAGTTAAGATCAACTGCTATTTCTAGTCAAGGTACTACCATGTTGTTCTATTTGGAAGTTCGACCAGTGTTGATCAGGAGAATTGCTTCTAAACAGAAGGAGGATCAATTATTAGCTGAGAGGATCAAAAGGCTTGAGGTTGGAACTAAGGTCGATGATTTGTAAGATTTTTGTCTTAACCAGAGGGGATGAATGAGAAAGAAGGGACGATTATGTGTTCTAGTTGTGAAGAACTTGAGAAGAGAAGATCTTGAGGAATGTCATCGATCCAAGTTTAAGATTCATCCTGGAGGGACCAAGACATATCAAGATATGAAGAGGAGCTTCTATTGGGAAGGCATGAAAAGGGATTTTGGCTTGTGGATTAGGCATTGTGTAAATTATCAACAAGTGAAAGCCAAACATCAGAAGCTGAGTGGGTTACTTTAGCCTCTAGATATTCCAGTTTGGAAATGGGGTTTGATATTCGTGGATTTTATTAATGGGTTACCAAGGTCAAGGAGAGGAAATGAAAGTATATGAGTTATTGTGGATAGGTAGACCAAAAGTGCCCATTTCATTCCAGTAAAGTCGACCAGCATGCACCAATTTTGGCAAAGTTTTTCATGACATACATAGTCAGCGACGGAGATGCTTTATTCACTTGTGAAATATGGAAGAGTCTACAAATATGTTAAGCACTAAGCTCAAGATGAGTACCGCATATCACCCACAGACTAATGGGCAGATAGAGAGAGTCAATAAGGTACTCGAGGATTTGTTGAGAGCTTGTGTATTGGACATTGGTGGATCTTAGGAGGACCACCTATATTTGATTGAGTTTTCCTATAATAATAGTTATCAGACTAGTATAGGAATAGCGCCTTTTAAAGCTTTATATGGAAGACCGTGCAAATCGCCAGCATGTTGGTTAGAAACTAGAAACAGATTGGTCTCAGATCCAGATTTGGTTAGAGAGGCAGCGGAAAAGATTGAGTTAATCCGAGGATAGATGAAGGAAGCTCAATCCAAGTAGAAGAGTTACGCAAATAAGAGGCGTAAAGACCTAGAGTTCTCTGTGAGAGACAGAGTTTTCATTAAAATATCACCAACGAAGGGTGTGGTATGGTTTGGAAAGTCAAGAAAATTGCCTCCAAGATATGTTGGACTATTCCAAATTTTAGAAAGGATTTGAAAGCTCGCTTACAGAGTAGAGTTGTCGAGCAATATGGTAGGTGTCCATAATGTATTCAATGTGTCTTATCTTCGCAAGTATGTACATGATCCAGAGGCTACATTCTCAAATAAAGTGGAAGACTTGGTACTAGAACCTGATTTTGACTTTTATTAGACAATCAGTTTGGGTTGTAGCGAGAGATGAGAAAAGATTGAGGACCAAGATGGTCAAGTTGGTGAAAGTTCAATAGAGCGACAACGACAAGGACTGTACTTGATAGACAGAGGACATGATTCAAGATGCTTTTCCTGATCTGTTATGAGGGTATGTTCTATATTTGTTTTATATAGACTTATTAGCCAGTAAGACATACTAGCTTTTGTTTACACGGTTATTATGCTTGTTTGTAGTCCTTACTGAATTTTGAGGATGATATTCTTTAAGTGGGGAGCCTGAAACACTCCTACTTTTTGTTTAACATTATTCAGGACATTTAATTGAATAAATTAAATAGAGTAATATGGTTGATTAAGGAGTTGAGAATTAATTTTCAATTAACTTGGCCATGGCAGAACTAATGAACGTATAATTATGGTTTATAATTTATAATTTGGGAAAATTAAAGGAGGGCAATATGGGAATAGCCGCACCCATATCCTTAAACACTCCCTTATTCTCACCTACCATTTCATAAATCAAAATTCTCATAAAAGATAAGTTATGGCCTGCAATTAAAACACCTTAGGAGATCAGCAAACTTGGAAAATCCAAAAGAGAAAGTTAGAAGATTAAAGCTAGGGCAAATCTCAAACTCCAACAACTTAACCAAGGTGAATAATAGTGCAAATCATCTCATTTTTCCTTATTTTGGTTCGATTATGGATAGTAACCGAATTTATTTTCTGTGTTGATCAAGTTTCGATCTAATAATCATTGTTTGGATAGAATAATGATTTATGGTGATTTATTGGAATTTTTAAGAAATCAAAATAATGGGTTTTAAAGTAAAAACCTTAGTAAACGACCTCAAAACCACTTAATTTTTGGATATGTTGTGTAAAAAATAATTTTGGTGATGTGTATTTTATTTCATAATTTTCGAAGTTAATAGGAATATTTTATAAATTTCCTAAGATGAAAAAGACATTTATTTTGGGTTGTAATTATTAAGAATAATAAAATAACGAATTTTTCCCCAAAATTGTTATATGATGTAGAAAATTTTATTTTAGATTTTTGGTTAATTTTTAGGATTTTACCCAAGTGATTTCGATTTATTATGAATTTTATAATCTAAAAAGACTTAATAATTATATTAAAATATTAATATAACTAATTTTTTTGAAAGTAGTTTTGAAAATAATAAAATCTGATCTATTGCAGTTTTTATGCATTGAAAGTATGTCATTAACCAATAGAAATTTGACAAAGAATAGGAGTTGGTGAAAAGAATATATTTTAATTAGCAAAATAACAGTTCTCAAGTTATTTACGACTCTGCCATTCGACCTTGTCGAAAGCACCTTTCGACTGTATCATTCTATAGCAATTCTGGACCCCTCTATAGCGTTTCGAAACACCTTTCGACCGCATCATTCTGCAGCAGTTCTGAATGCTTCTGTAGCATTTTCGTAAGCACCTTTCGACAGCATACTTTCGCAGCATTTCAGGACCTTTCTGTTGCATTTTGAAAGCACCTTTCGAGTCAGTTGAAAGCTCCCATGCGACAGTAGTTGTAGGGAAGCCCTTTTGTAGCAGTTTTCACCACCTTTATTTACAAAACTTCACATACGCATAACTTTCTATGCGTAAGCCATTTTTCTATCCTGACTAATCAATGAAAAGTGAAACCATCATTTGAACACAATGGAAGAGTTTAGAGACCTTAATTCCACACGTATAAAAATTTATAGCTAAAAAAAGTTTTAAATTTTTGAAGGAGTTGATTTCTTTGCTTTGGAATATGTTTGCTTTATTTTCTTTGCCTTTGAAGGGGATACTTTCGAAGGGGTTGTAAAATTGTTTTCTTTTAACCAAGTTTTATACCTTCAAAAAGGGTACTTCAACTGGTTTTGAAGCTAAGCTTCAAAAGTTAAATGTTAATACTTTAATATATTCGAAAGGTTTCGAAAGGTAGAATTTAAAATATTATAAAGTAGGAGCCTAATGTTTTTAATAGCTTTTGAAGGAGGTTATCCTATGAAGTTGAAAGCTAAGTATCGAAAGGTTTTATGACCCAAACTTTATTTTTAAAGGAAAAACACATGGCTATATTAAAGAAGTTTTTATAATGGTTTAAGAAGAATCTATCTTTGATAAATTAAACCCAAGGGGGTGGTATTGCTATGTTGTTACATTGCTTCTTCTAATCTGAATATATTCACTTTATAATGGACCCTTAACTGTATTTTGATGAAAAAATGGTAGGAGAACTAGTTCGGTTAACCCTTTAGTGAATATAAATTGAATAAACTCCTGAATGAGTAGAATTACATCTAGGAGGTCAGGAAGACCAAAATATAGGATGCTAAAATATAAAGGAAAGATATGGGCAAGGGGCAATAGGTTTACAATAAGCCCATGAAAACTGTATGATATTGGCAAGAGCCAAAAGGTTCATAGTTAGCCTATGAAAACTATGTATAAAAGAGATGTCAGATAGACAGTTTCATAGTTAGTCCATGAAAAGTACGTGTAAATGAAGATGTCATATAGATAGGTCCATAGTTAGTCCATGAAAACTGTGTAAAAGAAGATGTCAGATAGGCAGGTTTATAATAAGCCCATGAAAACTATTTAATTGGACAGGGAGTCCATAAATGTTTAACCGCTTATTAGTTAGCCCATGAAATCTAATAGGTTAATAGTAAACCAAAAAACTATAACTGAGACAGATAGTCTAAACTGAATTGGGATGGGTAATCCGGAATTAATTTAATTGTTTTGCATATCATCATAATGGTTTGCAATACTACGTTTTAACCATTGTGAATGCAGGAGCACAGTATATGGTTTTATAAATGTTTTAGGATACTAGTGAGAGGAAAACCCATTCTGCTTAGTGGCGTGGTCTCAGTAGATATCCAAATGATTTGAGATGATAGTCTATTATTCATACTAGGCTTTATGTATGACTTGAAGTTTTTGTTTCCCCCTTAAACTCTCGGGTACTCAATTGATTTTGAGTAGTTTGAGAATCAAGGTTTTAGATTTTCTTCTAAGATGAATATAGCTTTAGGAGGCGTGCAGGAGGCATATAGTTATTTAAAGATATCTTTTTCCGCCGTGTGTTTTATTTGCAAAGGCAGATTTATTGGCTTTATTATATACTCTGATCTACCAAGGGGACAACTTTATATGTCCCTCTTGGCGTATGTGAAATAATTATATTTAGCCGAACTTGGTTAATATTTTTAGGATTATGTAATGAACACCAAATGTTTTGAGTTGAATGTGGGAATGTGGTTTTGGGTTGTTAATTTTTTTTCCATATTTTGTGTTCTGTGTATCAACGAATCTAGCACCGCCATATTTGGTCGCAAAGGATTAATAACCAGAGATAACTACAGCATCCGTAGCTGCTAGTTTTGGGCCTCCAAGTAGTAGGATGTTACACATATAAACATGGTTACTTCCATTATTTGACCCTATATATAATTGCGGATAATCCTATTTCCATGCTGCTCTTGACTATTATGGAGCAGTATATGGATGTTCATTTCCTTATCATGTGATCTTTGTCCTGAACTAAATCTTGTTTGCATAACATATTCTTTTTTAGAATGCTTGGCTTCAGGCACTAGTTGTTTCCATACATTACGGGGAAAATTATCCAACTGCCCCATATCTATGTGAGTTTCCACAACCTCAATCTTGGATTGGGAAAAGTTCGATAGTACTTGTTTATAATTTCTTTGTGACTATCCTCACCTATTCTTGACCAAGGATATCTCGCTTGGTCGCCAGTGCTATTATTAAAGTTCGGCCCAATCCAGCACTAGTTTCAATCTTCTAAAACTAGTGCATGAACTATTAAATTTCGATTATCCTTCCTTGAAGTTATCTATTTTTGGAGATGAATAGAATTCCTTAACGCTAGTAGTTATACCTTCTAGAGTTGCCAATCTCTAAGCAACGATAGGTTTATGAAAGTTGTGGATAAAAGTCTAGTTGTGTATCGGCTTATATCTTCGAAAACCGGCACATCATTGCTCAATTCTGAGCCATTCGGCATCGAAAGGTTCCTCTTGATACTGATAATTTTTAGTTCACTGTATCTACTTATCTGTTTTCCTTATTTTTCGTGGTCATGGCAAGCAGTTCCGCTTCGCCACTGGTAGTCAACAGCAAGGATATCATATTTTGCTCTTCCGCTACCCATCGGGTGCATGCCGATAATGTTGATTCCCCAAATCATAAATGACCATGAGCAGACCATTTGCTTAAGTTCCATCGATAGGGCTCTTAGGATTTTTGAAAATCTCTAGTATTGGTCGTACTCTTTGGTGTAGTCGATTGCATTCTGCATTATCATCCGCCAGAAAAATTCATAGTGAAGCACCTTCTTTACTAATGTCTTGCCCCCTCCAGTGAGATCATCACAGATGCCTTAATGGACTTCTACAAGGCCTTCCTAGCTTCATCCTCGGTTATATGCCGAAGTAGGTGGTGGAGAATTCTCACCTGTACAGCACTCTATTTTGTACCTTGTCCTATGGCGCTTTCTAAGGATGTTTCTTCCTCTCCTTCTTTTCTCTCGGTAGAACTACTTTAAGAAAATACCTTTGTGGAGTCCTCCATGTTTCTCCTTAATTATGGTTTTCTGAATCCAATCTATGCACCTGTCTCTATCTCCGAGGATTGGTGGTCTAATTGCCCAATTTTAAGCATTGCCTTTTCTTAATGTTGCACTTTTGTGTTCCTGTGCAGCATATTTATTTATCGTAACTCTATGCATGTAAATAATATTCCTGTAATCATTTTGGCATATTCTAATGCATAGCTCTGTTCAGAACTATGATGTAACTTGGTTTAGCAAATTTCATGGTTTTTCATCTTTAGGCTCAATCGAGTTCATTTTAACCAAGTGTAGGTGTATATGCCCCGGTCCATAAGATTGATCACTGTGAATACTAAATCCATACATTTTTGGGAGACTAGGTTCCCGGTGCAATTCGTTTGACTGCTCCTAGCCTGATTTGCACGGTAGTTTCTATCTCTTGGAACTAGTGAATTTTCTACTTGATTCCAAGCTCTGAGTTCTTACTGCTGTCAGTTCCTTGACCCCTTTTGAATTCTTCCAAGTGCAGTGTTGATATCCTGGTCATGCATCGGTTTCTATCTTCAGAAACATGCCCTTGAATGACTCAACTCTGTGGATTCCTCCTTGATGTTACCTATCTCTATGCAACAATTGGTACCTACAGGTCAGAGTCGATCGATTTGATCGGCTCAAAAGTGAATACTTCTTCCTGGCATTACCAATTCCTGAGCAATAGTAAATTCTTTACAATTTTACGATCATGTCATCCTAACATTGTCTACCTCTGAGCGATGATGTACTCCTGCTAGACTCTAGGCAGCAATGATTTCCTAGAAATAGGTTTCCCTTTCTGATGTTGTCAGGAAAACACCGATTCTTAGGAAGTTGGGGATTGATATGACCAGTCGATCTGGTGGTTTAAGCCTTTCCGATTCTGTCAGCCTTGGGACAATGCCGGTTCTGTCAAAAGTTGAGGATTGATACAACCCATTGATCCGATGGTTTAGACCTTCCCAATTTTGCAGTCTAGGGACAATGCTAGTTCTCAAAAGGTTGGGGATCGATACGACATGTCGACCCGATAGTTTAGATCTTCTCGGCTTTGCCAGTCTTAGGACAACGCTAGTTCTCAAAAGTTTGAGGATTAATACGACCGAATGATTTAGTGATTCAAATCTTCCCAACGTGGTTAGTCTTGGGACAACGTCGGTTCTCAAAAGGTTAGTAATTGATATGACCGATTGATTCGATGGTATAGACCTTCCCAACGTTGCTAGTCTTAGGACAATGCTAGTTCTCTGAAAGCCGAGGATCGATAAGACTCATCGATTCGGAAGTTTAGACCTTTTCGTCGTTGCTGGTCTTCGGACAACGCTGGTTCTCATAAGGTTGAGGACCGAAATGACCCATCAATCCAGTGGTTTAAACCTTCCCAGCATTACCAGCCTTGGTACAACATCGGTTCTCAGAAGGTTAAGGATCGATACGACCCATTGGTCTGATGGTTAATGAGTCTATGCTTTCAGTACATAATTCGAGGGTAGAGCATTTTCTCAGTTATGCTATTGATTTTGTGGCACAAGAGTTTTGGTTGCAAGAAAACAGTTGCATTAGTTCTAGAAGCAAACTTTATTAATGAGTAGGACAAATGGAAAGTCATGCCTATTTACAATGCCTCCAGTGTCCCTAGGAGGCTTACTTGCAAAAGAATATTAGATAAGGTGAATGAAAGTATTTCTTTAGTCTACCGTTTCATTCCTCGATAATCGACTGACTTCAAGGTTATTTGCTAACTAGCCTTTCATCAGTTTGCCTGGTCCTGATTCGGTGGATTCAAATCGTTTCATTGAGCAGGTAGATTATGGGGTCTTGTAGTTTCTCTGCTATTCTACAATTCCCTAACATACTACCGGAGCTTGTTATTCCTTATCAGGTCCTCAATTAGATTCCTTAAGTATCGATATTCATCAGTGTTATGCCATGGGTTTCGTGGGAATGAAAATACTTCCCAAAATGTTTACCATGCTCTGTCACTTCCCTCCTTGGCGGCTTCTTATATTGCTCAGTTCCTTGAGTGGCAAGATATACATTCTTCGATGTGTCATTCAAGGGAGTGTAATCTTCCAATCCGAATTTCTTTAGATGTCTTGCATTTGTGACATTCCCATTACTAGAGTTTTGACTTCTTTTCTTCTGCTTACCAAAGTTACCAACATTTATTGCGATGTTGCTATGGATTATTTCCATCGATTTTTCATCTCCAAACTTTCTCTTGGCAGTCTTGCTTCTTCCAACTGTAGGAATTGATTCTCCTTCGATCAAATTCTTCCATGGTAGTGGGTTGCTTCATCTTTAACCATCTACCGAAATCTATATCCGAGTGAATGCCTTAGACCAAGGCTGTAAATAAAAGATCCTCCTTCAATTTGCTAACCTCTATAACAGTGATGTAAAACCAGTTCAAGGAAGTTTCAAGTGACTCCTTGGGTTCTTGAGATAAGCTAGACAGGGACATCACATCCTTTGGTTGGGCAGCATATAGCCTGAACTTCTTTAGGAAATTCTTAGCCAATTCATCAAAAATTGATATGGATTTGGGTGCGCGCCTAGTAAACCATATTGAAGTGACTTCTTCCAAGAAGATATGGAAACACCTATAGCAAAAAAATCTGTAACTCTAGCATCATCCATATTCCATTCATATTTGAGTAAGTGTTGCCTAGGATTAGTAGTTCCATGATAGGATGGCATCATCGGCATAGCAAACTTTTTGGGTATTCTTCTGCCAAGATTATTTTAATGAATGGAGTTTAACTCGATGCAGAACACCAGTCCTCATTTTTCCTTCCCCTACTCTCCTCCACTAACCGTTTAACCATATCAGCGATGTACTCCTTGCCGATGCGGTAATCTATAAGTCAACTATCAGGGCTACGTCTAACGTTTGATTCCAAAAACGATCCTGAATTGCCAACTAATGTCTAGGTTCTCTATTCTCTAAGAGGACCACTCCTGTAGAGTTCAGTTGGTGCTCGGTTGGTTCTACCATGGCAGTTTGGACTCCAACTTCAGTGTTTTGTCCGTTAATGCCAAGTTATCACCATCAAGCTACATTTCCACTTCTTTATCAGATACATCCATTGCATGACTTTCCTGAACATCTTCTATGCAAGCATTCCTATCGGTTCCAGTTGGTCTTCTTATGGGGAGCACTCTTGCTTCCTCTCGTAATAACTCCTGTAGTTACTTCCTTCGTCTTTTTCTTTCCATCTCTCATGTTTAGGAAATAAATTGAAGAGTTCTCTTGTTCGATTGCAGGAGATGTCCCTCTTTTAGTTCTCTTAGCAGTATAAGGTTGTAGATTGAGCAGAGCATCCAACTTCTCCATGGTAGCTTTTTGGCTATCCGCCATTTTCTGGTTAAGTTCATGAATCATCTTATCAAACTATCCTCTAGTCACTACTTCATGTTGAGAAGAGGATCCTGGTATTGCATTTCCATTGTTAACTTTCATTTGATTAATGTTTCCTTCATCTCCATTAGCAACTGCTCATGTAGATCTTTCAAAGGCAATTCTTCCTTTTATTGGAACCATTGATTTCCAATAGCAATTATTTAAATCCTTCAAGTAGAATTTCTAGATCTAACTTTTGTATCCATCTGATCTAAAGGTGAGAGCTAGATCTAAGCACAGGTTCAGTCTTATCAGTGAAAGAACCAAAATGTTTATGCCAAAAATGGATCAACACCTAAGAATAAGTTATAGGAAACCAGTGAGACCTAGATCTAGCAGACAATAGTAGAAATCAAAGAAAAATAATAAAGAGACATGATATTTTTATAGTGGTTCGACAACCTCTGGCCTACATCCACTTTATAGCTTTATTGATTATGGATCCGAGAGAGTTTTTATGAGGTTACAAAGAATTAGAGTCAAAAGTACAAGAAGTTGACAAGTTCTGAGGCATAAACTGCCAAGAGTAGTGCCTTAGTGACTATTGTGAGGGAGGAAAAGGGTAAAGAGCAATGAAGTCCTAGATCAAAAGTGATGAAGAAAGAGCAGGGGGAAGTGCCTCTTTTGGTTTCTCTATGTTTGTATTTATAGGGAAACAGGTCTGATGGGTCAAAAGACCACTTGCAGTAGAGTCCAAACATCAGTGCAAAGTCACCCAAAAAGTCAAAAAGTCCACCGAGTCGTTAAAATAACTTGGTACCTAGTTATATAACTCGGTACCTAATTATTTTCTTACCTAGAAATAACTACGACTCTTTTTGGATACTCTTCTAAATTCATGTTGATGTATCCCATGTTGCCTCCATCAATCGTTGGTTGATTCTAGTGATAGTTCCTCCATCCCTATTATTATTCTACCATTTTAGCTATCATCTCTTCAACTCTTGGAATTGGTAGTCTAAAACTCTTAAAATCACTTAGTCACATATGAAAGAGGTAAATAACAACTCATCTGAAGTTGGAGTGGTAGATGTAACTCATCCCTTAGCTAAGTAGGTCAATGTAGACTTATTTTCTTAGCTCATTTTTGTTTGAAATTTTTTCGAGTCATTTCCATGCATCTTTTGACCATTCTTCCGAGATTTCGAGTCATTTCATCTTCATCTTCATCTTGACGCCAGTGAATATCATGAGCTTCGGGTCGCGGTTAACCTGAATTGGAGTTTGACTTGGGAATTTTGTGATTTGGACCCAAGTTCTACTTGGTAATGATTTCTTGGAGTCCTACTTGATAGTTTTGTGAATTGGACCTAAGTAAAATCTTAACTTGGAGTCCGACCTAGAAAATTTATGATTTTGACCCGAGTTTTGCTCATTAATGAATGCTTGGAGTCCTACTTGAGTGTTTTTTCAATCAGACCCAAGTAAAATCATAACTCAGTGCCGAATTTGTTGCTTGGAGTCTGACCTGAAAGTTTTATGAGTCAGATCAGAGAAATATCATAACTCGTTGCCAAGCTGTATTGCTTGGGTCCGACCTAAGGGTTTTGTGAGTCAGACCCGAGAAAAATCATAACTTATTACCGAGTTGTGAATTATAACTTGGTACCGAGTTGACTCAAGTCTGATCCAGGTTTGTCTCGCGTTTGACTCGAATCTGACTCCAATTCATATTATCTTGCTTGCTATTTCTTAATTTAGGTTTTCCTATATTTTTCCTAGGTTCATCTCAGGTACGACTTGGGCCTAAGCCTAAGCGCCAAGTTGAAAACTCACATCAACATTTTTCACTCATTTTTTGATATTCTCAGCTTCTTGCCCTTTTATAATGTTTCCAATGTCTTTAAATCATTTTGTCCTTGCTTTGACGTTGCGATATCCCAAAATTTTAAGCAATTTAAATATGATAATCTCCTTGATTTAATTAATTAAAATTGGTAAATTGTTATTTTAATCAATATAATGTGATGATTTTAATGGAATAATTATTTTTACAAATTTAATTTGGCTATTTTTTATATAGTTGTTTAATAGACTTATTATTTTCAAATTTAAATAAGTATTGTCTAAATGTATGTATATATATTTATTTAATTTTAAAAATAGAATTATTATTTTCAAATTTAATAATGAGTTTATTTAAACTAATATATATGTTTAAGTTGATTTTAAATTGGATTTTAAATTTGAATTTGAATATAATATTTGGATTTAAATTTGATTTTAAAGGATAATTATTTTGAAATAGTTGGATATAAAAATATATGAATAAAGTTTTCATTAAAATAAAATTTATTTTATATTGTTTTTCCTTAAAGGGATTTATTTATATAAATTTTGAAAGTATTTATTTAAATAGAAAATAAATACAAAAGTTTTATATTTACATTTATAAGTGGATTAAATACACTATATATGATTTTATTCAATATATGATTAGTTTTATTTTTATTTTCTTTTAAAGGTTTTATGTTTGTAAATTTAGAAAAGGAATTTATTAAATTAGAAATGTATTAATTCATTTGGATATTTATATAAAGGCTTTTTAAAATCATTTTAAATATACATAAAAATGAATGAATACATGTGTTAATTTATAAACAATCCTTAGTAACATGTGTTAAGAAATTAAATAGGATGGAGGACAAGTGTCACCTCTTATATTTTATTTTTCTTAATTTTTATAAAATTCATAAACTAGTTTACATAAGCATACATCTTACCTTTCTTTTTCTTTTTCTAATCTCAATTCTAAACTCAAGGAAACTTAACCTGTTCTGTTCTCAAACAAGGAAAAAAATAAAAAATCACTACCCTGTAAACACTCTTCAAGCTCAAATACAATCCCTATAATCAATTCATTTCTCAAAGCAAAGACTAAAACCTGCAATCAATTCACTCATATCAAACTCAAGCCTGTAATTCATTTTAAAAGGAAGACTTCAAATCAAATTTCGATTTGATAATGCAACCTGAATTATCAAAGCTTGTAAGTTTCAAATGCAACCTGGATTTCCAAAGCAATCTACAGCAATTAAAGCTTCAACCTGCATCAAGCATAGTTTTTTTCAAGCATCAACATTTCAGTTTAAGGTAAATCAAAGCATTCCAAGTTATTAAAGTTTCCCTATTTCAAAAATACAGGCTCTCTGTAATTTTTCAAAGGTGAGTAAACTTTCAAATTTAAAAACTTAAGTAACAAATATATGTTGCATGTGAATTACTGTGTGATGATTGCTTTGCATATCTGTACATATGTAAGCCTGTGTGTATTTCAGGTGATTTTATCATCTCTGTGCTTAGTTTATGCCTCTGTACTGTAAACTGTGAGCATGAAACATCTTTAAATTTGATGCATATGCAAAATGTTTGAAGTAAACTCATGAAGTATGGTTGAAAATATGTATGCATGTTGTTTTTAATCTAAATATATGTATATATGAATGATTTTAAACCTGTGTACATATGTGATTCATTTATGCATATCTGTGCTTCTCTGTTCCATGTTACAGAGTTTAGGTGACAATCAAAGTTCAAGATCTCTTTATAAAACCACTGTTAAGACATGAATTTTCAAAAAAATAGTTTAATTAAATCTTAATCTAAGTACCAAAAATAAGTTCAAGTATTTTAAAGATTTATACTATGCTTGAATATGTGAAATACAGTAGTGATGTTAAAATCATGTTAAATTAAATCTTTTAATCTGTTGTTTCAGGGTTATCACTTAAATCTATTTGGAAAATTAGGATTTTTAAAACTAAAATTAAAATTTTTAATAGTGCATTGAGGTTGTATTTTGGATTTGACTGGAAATTGTATTTGAGGCAACCTCTGGCGATAGAGGGGTAGGGAGGTCTCGGGGTTTCGTCTGAAGCTAGGCTCGGGATCATGGATATTGGGAAAAATGGTGGAGGTGGCGATTATGGACTGTCGCAATGGCGGTGTGATGTTTTTAGTTTTAACCCTAGTTTTAGTCGATCTTGCAATAATGGATGCTGCATCGTCTTCAGGTGATCGAGTGGCGCGAGACTCGGTGGTAGGCAGTGTGGAAGGTTTAGGAAGGTGTGGCCAGAGTTTCAGGAGTTCCAGTGACCGACGTCGGCAGTTCGAGGCATTTTCTGGTGGGGTACTCTGGTTCCAGTTTCAACCGCATAGCTTGTTTTCGATCGAGGGCATGTGATCGATGATCGGAGTGAGTTGCTACGCAGAAGGTCGATATGTCGAGGTTGTCTTAGATGGTCGAAGGAGTCGCTGGTGATGGTGCATGTGCACGAGGTGGTTCTCGTGTCAGTGTTTTTGGTTTGTGTAGTGGTATTTAGGAAGATGGTTGATCTCGGGTTGAAGCTCGAGACTGTGTGATGATTTCTTGGGTTTAAACTCGAGTAAATTTGGGGTTGTTTAAAACTTGTTAAAAGTTTTTAGTGTTACAGGTTTTAAAATTTAAACTTAAACTAAAACTACCTAAATTTTTGAAAAGGAAAAGGAACTCGGTTAGACCCGAGTGATCTTCGGGTTTGACCCGAAGCAAATGTTAAGAAAATTTAAAAAAAAAATTAAACTTGGTTTTTGAAAATTTAAAAATGAAATTAGTTTAAACTTTATTGTATAAGTAATTACTTATATAATAGTTGTTTTCTTTAGCATTATTTAAGTAGTTTTGAAATCTTTGTTTAATTTAAATTTTGTTAAATTAAGTTAAAATTATTTAAAAACTTAAGTAGAAATGGAATTTTAAAGATTTTATAAAAAGTAAGTTTTTTAATTTAAATTGAAACTAGATTTGAAATTACTACTTGATAATTTATAAAGCAATGAAAGGAAGTTGTAATTTGTAACTTTAATTTATCAAGTTATATAGTTATTTTATTTTAAAACTTAATTAATGATTTAATTAAGTAAAGTTAATTTTAAAATGTTTTAATGATAATTGAGGCATAAATAAGATAAGGTTTTATCTTAAGATAATTATGGTTTTAATGATTTGAGATTAATTAAGTTAATTTAGAAAATTTAAGTATAATTAATTAACTTAATTAATTAATTATAAAGGGTTAATTAAGTAATTAATTAAGTATAATTAATTAATTTAATTAACCAATGATTAAGAATAAATTAATTTATAATTGAGGGTTATAATTAATTAATTAAAGGTTAATTAATTGTAATCAAGGATTATTAATTAGTAATTAAAGATCAATTAATTTGTAATTAGAAATTATTTAATCAAGCAATTAGAGGTTGATTAATTGGTAATTAAGAAATACTTAATTAAGTTTTACTAATTAATAATTAAGAGATAATTAATCTGTAATTAAAGATTAATTAAGGATTAATTAACTGTTAATTAAAGGTTAATTAACTGGTAATTAAGAAGTACTTAATTTGTCATTAAGTTGTATTAATTGATAATTAAGGTTTATTAATTAATAGTTAAAGAATAATTAATTAAAGTTAATTAATTTGTTTAAAGGGTAATTAAGGGATGAATTACACAATTGTAAGCAATTTGTTAATTAATTAAAGATAATCGCTTGATGATTGATTAAGTATAAATACTTAATGAGATAATAAGTGTAATTACTTAGGGTAAGTAATTAATGTATAATTATTGGATGTAATTAATTAAAGGGAGTTACTTAATGTGAAGTAATTAAAGGATAATTACTTAGTAAAAGTAATTAAGGATTAATTACTTGGTGTAATTAATCAAAGGATTAATTTAATTAATTAAAGAGTTAGTTAATTAAGTAAGTAATTGCAGAAGGGTAATTACTGTTTATGATTAATTGAGATTGATTAATGGAAGTAATTAATTAAAGTATAATTAATTAATGTAATTAATTAAGGATCAATGTAATTAATTATAATTAATTAATTAATGGAAATAATTAATTAAGGATCATTAATTAATGTAATTAATTATTAATTAATGAGAGTAATTAAAGGTTAATTACTGTAAATGGTTAAGGATAATTAATTTGTGAAATTAATTGAAGGATAATTACTTTATGTAATTGAGAAATAATTAATCAAGGAGATTAATTAAGATGGATATTTAAAGGATGCTAATTAATTAAAAGGATTGTAATTAATTAATGGATGATTAATCAAAGTTAAATAATTAATTCGTAAGTAATTGATTTAATTTAAGTTAATTAAATTAATTACAATAAGGATTAATAATTGTTGCTTATGGATGATTGTTGAGTATAATATCTAAATTGGTTGATATCTATTGGATGGTATGTTGCGATATTCAGTGATATGATATTTGATATATCATTGATAAATGTGTGATATTTATCTGTATTAATGCTGTGTGTATTCAAGTATTGAATTGAATTGAATTATTTAAACTTTATACAACTTGGCCTTTAAAATACATTTGGATTTCGATGAGACCGGGATTTTCCAGATTTGGATATCCGAAAACCACATCTATCCAAGTTAAACGTTAGGTCGTGACATCTCAAGTGAAGATCGAGATTGAGGTTCAGAGTGCAAGGGTTATTGTCGTTAACTCCGAGGGTGATTCCAAAATGAGTGTAACGAGATAATGCCTTCGGTTTCATTTGAACCCGGAATGAACTTATATGGATTGAATGCTTTCAGAACATCGTCAGGTGGATGATGAGCATTCTAAGAGATGTGTTCTCTAAAGGTAATCGTAGCCTTAAGCCTCATCGACTGGGAATGGCTAAAACATGGGAGGTGCAGCAAGGCTAAGGTGGTAGCACACAAGTAGGATGAGATTTTCTCCTGTCTAGAGGTCCCTTTTATTCGGCTGTGTGGGCAGTTGTTGAGCTCCAACTGCCGGGGTTGTCTTGTTCGGAACTGTCCAGTAAGGGATGGTTCTCGCCTTGTGTTGTAGGAGATTGGGAGTAATCCTCGGTACGTTGATCTAGGCCACGTACTGTGACGGACGGTACCCCAGTATCCCTGCCATTGTATGGAAATCCAATCTCCAATAAGTGTCATCGGATTTGATTGTATTACCCACTTTGTGGCTAGTATATTATATTTAATCATGTAACAATTTCAGCTATTTCATATTTATTTGAAAACCCTAGACCCTATTATAATATCACAGAATTTCCTATCAAAGTTTTGGTTAGCGTAAGGTAAAAACTTACCCATGTTTATGTGTGGGAGTCTTACGTGATACCTTTGTTTCCAAAGGTTTTTAAAGTTAAGCAACTTTAACTGTTTACTCATACCATACCCATGTCTGACCTGGAGTTTATTTCTGTTTTATTAAACTCTTGGGTACTCAAATTTTTACGAATGGCCAAGGGATTCAGGTTAGCTTTGACGAATTGTGAAGGAGATATGGAGCAGGAGGCTTCAGCGTTGTAGATATATAGTAGTTCCGCCGTGTTGATCTCTGTGTTTATATCTGTATTGTATATTGGGTTGTATAACTAGACAGGTGTTTATAACTGTCTAGTATGTGTTGTATAAGCTGTGTAACTTTGATGTATATTATACCATGTAATATTTATGTGATTAATGTAATTTATTCTTTCCGCTGTTGAGATTCTGTTGTTGTTTCTTTTTTCTTCTCCATCTTTTCTCTTTTCTATCCCTTTCTTTCTTAATAATGATGCGTCTCATTATGGAGAATAAGGCGGGTCGTTTCATTTGGTCTCAGAGAGCTAGGTTGAGCAAATACCTAGACCTTGGAGTGATTTCTTTCTTGAGAGAGCGTACTTGTATTTTTATATAACTATATATATATATATATATATATATATTTCTACCTATTTGTTGGGTTACCTGTTCGGATTTTCCAATATAAGTTCTAGAGGTGGATAGGGTAGTGGTGTGTGTAGCACGACTACCAATGGAAGAAGTCCGAGTATTGAGGTTGGAAGTGTATCTATCAAGACTATAAACCCAATACCGTCTCGATTAAGCTTTGTAGCATGGTGTGAGGATATCTCCCATCTTTGAAGGACATCTTTTAAAGGTTCGGAGTCCATCATCGAAGTATAAGTTTGATCGTGCTAGTGTGAGCGGATTATCGAGAGTTTGGATCTGTCGGTTAAGTAGAAGCGAGTGATGGTATTTTGGCAACTTCAGGGAGTAGCAGCTGCATGGTTAGACGCGGTGACTAGGGATGTTTTCAAAGATGTTTTCTTTTGAAACAAGTTTGAGGAAGTATGTTTGCATCGGTGATGAGATTGAGTTCGGCAGGGTGTTTGTGTTTGGTTTGAGGCCTAAATTTCTTGAGGAGATGTCTGACCATCTCAAGGCTCTTTTTAATATTGGTTGATGTGGCTTTGAGGATCAAGAAGCTTTGGGTAGGAAGTCTTTGGGCATCAGTTGCAGCTCGAAGTGTTTTGTGTGACTGCAAGAAGATCTTTTGACTTTGCAGTTTCCTAGAGGTGGAGTTCTGAAGCAGCAAAGTGGACCCGTTTCTTCGATAGATTGGTTAATGATAAGCTATTCTAATTTGTGAAGAGAGAACACTATCTGTGAATATTGAACTGGATAGGATCATAAATGGACTTGCGATAGTTTGAATGATTCTCTTGGATAATCTTTTGCACGAGTTTGAGGCGTCTCAAGAGGATGTAGGAGTTATAGAGTTGTCAGAGAATTTTCCGGATGTATTCTGGAAAGTCTGAGGTATGTCCGCATTGGAGATTGAGTTCTGTATCAACTTGGTTCATGGAGCTACCGGTGATTCAGCTAGGTAGAAGGATGTCTCCTAGGATGGAGCTTTGGTGAAGCAGCTCAGGATTTCTTGGTGCTTCTGTGTTTTCTCTTGGTGGATCTGAGAGACCATATTTCTGGGATGTGTTGTCTAGTCTGTGCTCATGTTCATCGACAACATTCTTATCTACTCCAAATCAGAGTTGTGCAGCGGAAGCATGGTGGCAGCTATTCTAGAGTGGAAGCAACCGAAAGTTGCAGTGTTTAGGGTTAGAGGGTTTCTACAAGAAGTTTTTCAAGATCTGAAGGTCAAATTGGTGAGTGCACCTGTTTTATCTTTTTCGGATAGGAGAAGTAAGTGAAGTCTATTGATTATTGTGAAGTGGAGTTTGTGTTCTTGATTTTGGGTGATCTTGAGAGGATCATTTTGTTAAGTTGTTTTTGGTCCTGTTTGTTTCAAGAAGCAACAACGAAGGTTGAGCTAATCAAGGAAGAATGTAGGCAGCCCAGGATCGTCAGAAGTGTTTTGTGGTTAAGAGACGGAGGAATTTGGAATTTGAAGTTGGAGACTTTGATTTGGTTAAGGTTTTCTCCGGTAAAGAAGAGCTATAGGTTTATGTAAGATTGGAAATCTAGCTCAGAAATGTATCGAATCTTTCTGTATTCTTGTAAGGATAAGTGTTGGCCTACAGGAGTTGAATTGCCAGTTTGGAACACTGGGATTCAAGGTATAAACACGTATCTCTGAGGAAGTACGTGTTTGATCCATCACCGGTTTTGGAACCAGCTATTGGGAGGATTTGTTTGTTGAGTCGGTCTTGTCTGTGGTCAGAACTTGTGTAGATTGTAGATCTAGATGAGCAGGAGCACTGTAGCTTAGTTGTGTAGCGAGTTTGGATTTAGTAGAGTGAGTATTCTAGTATCTGTATCTGGGAAACTCGGGATAGTTTTAGAAAGGTTATCCGGATCTGTGTCTGGATAGTTAGAATTATTTGTCTGGATGAATGACTTTTTGATTGATAGTGTATGGTTGATATGTATGTTTGAAATTGTTGAAATATAATAGAACTTTGGGATTATCTTTTGTTTAAATTTCAGGGACGAAATTCTTTTAAGGAGGGAGGAATGTGATATCCCATAATTTTAAGCAATTTAAATATGATAATCTCCTTGATTTAATTAATTAAAATTGGTAAATTTTTATTTTGATCAATATAATGTGATGATTTTAATGGAATAATTATTTTTACAAATTTAGTTTTGTTATTTTATAAATGGATTTTTAAAAGACTTATTATTTTCAAATTTAAATAAGCATTGTCTAAATGTATGTATATATATTTATTTAAGTTAATTTTAAAAATAGAATTATTATTTTCAAATTTAATAATGTGTTTGTTTCAATTAATATATATGTTTAAGTTGATTTTAAATTGGATTTTTAAATTTGAATTTGAATTTAATATTTGGATTTAAATTTGAATTTAAAGATAATTATTTTGAAATAGTTGGATATAAAAATATATGAATAAAGTTTTCATTGAAATATAATTTGTTTTATATTATTTTTCCTTAAAGGGATTTACTTATATAAATTATGAAAGTATTTATTTAAATAGTAAATAAATACAAAAGTTTTATATTTACATTTATAAATGGATTAAATACACTATATATGATTTTATTTAAGATATGATTGGTTTTATTTATATTTTCTTTTAAAGGTTTTATTTTTATATATTTAGAAAAGGCATTTATTAAATTAGAAATGTATTAATTCATTAGGATATTTATATGAAGGCTTTTTAAAATCATTTTAAAAATATATAAAAATGAATGAATACATGTATTAATTTATAAACAATCCTTAGTAACATGTGTTAAGAAATTAAATAGGATGGAGGACAAGTGCCACCCCTTGTATTTTATTTTTCTTAATTTTTATAAAATTCATAAACTAGTTTACTAAGCATACATCTTACCATTCTTTTTCTTTTTCTAATCTCAATTCTAAACCCAAAGAAACTTAACCTGTTCTGTTCTCAAACTATAAAAAAATAAAAATCACTACCTTGTAAACACTCTTCAAGCTCAAATACAATCCCTGTAATCAATACATTTCTCAATGAAAAGACCAAAACCTGTAATCAATTCACTCATATTAAACTCAAGCCTGTAACTCATTTTCAAAGCAAGACTGTAAATCAAATTTCAATATGATAATGCAACCCGAGTTATCAAAGCTTGTAAGTTTCAAATGCAACCTGGATTTCCAAAGCAATCTGCAGTAATTAAAGCTTCAACCTGCATCAAGCATAGTTTTTTTCAAGCATCAGCATTTCAGTTTAAAGTAAATCAAAGCATTCAAAGATTTTAAAGTTTCCCTGTTTCAAAAATACAAGCTCTCTGCAATTTTTCAAAGGTGAGTAAACTTTCAAATTTAAAAACTTAAGTAACAAATATATGTTGCGTGTGAATTACTGTGTGATGATTGCTTTGCATATCCATACATATGTAAGCCTGGGTGTATTTCAGTTGATTTTATCATCTCCGTGCTTAGTTTATGCCTCTGTACTGTAAACTGTGAGAATGAAACATCTTTAAATTTGATGCATATGCAAAATGCTTGAAGTAAACTCATGGAGTATGGTTGAAATTATGTATGCATGTTGTTTTTAATCTAAATATATGTATATATGAATGATTCTAAACCTGAGTACATATGTTATTCATTTATACATATCTGTGCTTCTCTGTTCCATGTTATAGAGTTTAGGTGACAATCAAAATTCAAAATCTCTTTATAAAACCACTGTTAGGACCTGAATTTTAAAAAAATAGTTTAGTTAAATCATAATCTAAGTACCAAAAATAAATTCAAGTATTTTAAAGATTTGAACTATGCTTGAATATGTAAAATGCAGTAGTGATGTTAAAATCATGTTAAATCAAATCTTTTAATTTGTTGTTTCTGGGTTATAACTTGAATCTATTTTGAAAATTAGGATTTTTAAAACTAAAATTTTTAATAATGCATTGAGGTTGCATTTTGGATTTGACTGGAAATTGTTTTTGACGCAACCTCTAGCGATAGAGTGGTAGGGAGGTCTCGGGGTTTCGTCTGAAGCTAGGCTGGAGATCATGGATGTTGGGAAAAATGGTGGAGGTGGTGATTATGGACTGTGGCAACGACGGTGTGATGTTTTTAGTTTTAACCCTAGTTTTTTTTGATCTTGCAATAATGGATGCTGCGCCGTCTTCAGGTGATCGAGTGGCACGAGACCTAGTGGTAGGCAGCATGGAAGGTTTAGGAAGGTGTGGTCAGAGTTTCTGGCATTCCAGTGACCGACGTCAACAGTTCGAGGCATTTTCTGGTAGGTTACTCTGGTTCCAGTTTCAACTACATAGCTTGTTTTCGATCGAAGGCATGTGATCGATGATCGGAGTGAGTTACTGCGCAGATGGTCGATGTGTCGACGTTGCCGTAGATTCTCGAAGGAGTCGCTAGTGACGGTGCATGTGCACGAGGTGGTTCTCGTGTCAGTGTTTTGGGTTTGTGTTGTGGTATTTGGGAAGATGGTTGATCTCGGGTTGAAGCTCGAGACCGTGTGATGATTTCTCGTGTTTAAACTCGAGTAAATTTGGGGTTGTTTAAAACTTGTTAACAGCTTTTAGTGTTATATATTTTAATATTTAAACTTAAACTAAAACTAACTAAATTTTTGAAAAGGAAAAGGAATTCGGGTTAGACCCAAATGATCTTCGGGTTTGACCCGAAGCAAATGTTAAGAAAATTAAAAAAAAAATTAAACTTGGTTTTTGAAAATTTAAAAATGAAATTAGTTTAAACTTTATTATATAAATTACTTATATAATAGTTGTTTTCTTTAGCATTGTTTAAGTAGTTTTGAAATCTTTGTTTAATTTAAATTTTGTTAAATTAAGTTAAAGTTATTTTAAAACTTAAGAAGAAATGGAATTTTAAAGATTTTATAAAAAGCAAGTTTATTAATTTGAATTGAAACTAGATTTAAAACTACTACTTGATAATTTATAAAGCTTTTAAAGGAAGTTGTAATTCGTAACTTTAATTTATCAAATCATATAATTATTTTATTTTAAAACTTAATTAATAATTTAATTAATTAAAGTTATTTTTAAAATGTTTTAATGATGATTAAGGCATAAATAAGATAAGGTTTTATCTTAAGATAATTATGGTTTTAATGATTTGAGATTAATTAAGTTAATTTAGAATATTTAAGTATAATTAATTAACTTAATTAATTAAGTATAAAGGGTTAATTAAGTAATTAATTAAGTATAATTAATTAATTTAATTAACCAATGATTAAGGATTACTTAATTTATAACTGAGGGCTATAATTAATTAATTAAAGGTTAATTAATTGTAACTAAGTATTATTAATTAGTAATTAAAGATTAATTAATTTGTAATTAGAAAATATTTAATAAAGTAATTAGAGGTTGATTAATTGGTAATTAAGAAATACTTAATTAAGTTTTGTTAATTAATAATTATGTTTTATTAATTAATAATTAAGAGATAATTAATCTATAATTACAGATTAATTAAGGGTTAATTAACTGTTAATTAAGGGTTGATTAACTAGTAATTAAGAAGTACTTAATTTGTCATTAAGTTGTATTAATTGATAATTAAGGTTTATTAATTAATAGTTAAAGAATAATTAATTAAAGATTAATTAATTTGTTTAAAAGGTAATTAAGGGATGAATTACCCAATTATAATTAATTTGTTAATTAATTAAAGATATTCTCTTGATGATTGATTAAGTATAAATACTTAATGAGATTAATAAGTGTATATACTTAGAGTAAGTAATTAATGTATAACTACTGGATGTAATTAATTAAAGGGAGTTACTTAATGGGAAGTAATTAAAGGATAATTACTTAATAGAAGTAATTAAGGATTAATAACTTGGTGTAATTAATCACAGGATTAATATAATTAATTAAAGAGTTAATTAATTAAGTAAGTAATTGCAGAAGGGTAATTACTATTTATGATTAATTGAGGTTGATTAATGGAAGTAATTAATTAAAATATAATTAATTAATGTAATTAATTAAGGATCAATGTAATTAATTATAATTAATTAATGGAAATAATTAATTAAGGATCATTAATTAATGTAATTAATTATTAATTAATGAGAGTAATTAAAGGTCAATTACTGTAAATGTTAAGGATAATTAATTTGTGAAATTAATTGAAGGATAATTACTTTATGTAATTGAGAAATAATTAATCAAGGAGATTAATTAAGATGGATATTTAAAGGATGTTAATTAATTAAAAGGATTGTAATTAATTAATGGATGATTAAGCAAAGTTAAATGATTAATTCTTAAGTAATTGATTTATTTAAGTTAATTAAATTAGTTATGATAAGGATTAATAATTGTTGCTTATGGATGATTGTTGAGTAGAATATCTGAATTGGTTGATATCTATTGGATGGTATGCTGTGATATTCTATGATATGATATTTGATATATCATTCATAAATGTGTAATATTTATCTGTATTAATGCTGTATGAATTCAAGTATTGAATTGAATTGAATTATTTAAACTTTATACAACTTGGCCTTTAAAATACGTTTGGATTATGATGAGACCGGGATCAGGATTCCAGATTTGGATATCCAAAAACCACATCGATCCAAGTTAAACGTTAGGTCGTGACATCTCAAGTGAAGATCAAGATGGAGGTTTAGAGTGCAAGGGTTATTGTCGTTAACTCTTAGGATGATTCCAAAATGAGTGTAACGAGATAATGCCTTCAGTTTCGTTCGAACCCGGAATGAACTTATATGGATTGAATGCTTTCAGAACATCATCAGGTGGACGATGAGCATTCTAAGAGATGTGTTCTCTAAAGGTAATCGTAGCCTCAAACCTTATCAACTGGGAATGGCTAAAACAGGGGAGGTGCAGCAAGGCTAAGTGGGTAGTAACCAAGTAGGACGAGATTTTCCCCTATTTAGAGGTCCCTTTTATTCGGCTGTGTGGGCAGTTGTTGAGCTCCAAATGTCGGGGTTGTCTTTTTCGAGACTGTCCAGTAAGGGATGGTTCCAGCCTTGTGTTGCAGGGGATTGGGAGTAATCCTCGGTATGTTGATCTAGGCCACGTACTATGACCGACGATACCCCCGTAGCTCTGCCATTGTATAGAAATCCAATCTCGAATAAGTGCCATCGGATTTGATTGTATTACCCACTTTGTGGCTAGTATGCTGGAATTTAATCATGTAACAATTTCAGCTACTTCATATTTATTTGAAAACCGTAGACCCTATTATAATATCACAGAATTTCCTATCAAAGTTTTAGTTAGCGTAAGGTAAAAACTTACCCATGTTTATGTGTGGGGAGTCTTACGTGATACCTTTGTTTCCAAAGGTTTTTAAAGTTAAGAAACTTTAACCGTTTACTCACACCAGACCCATGTCTGACTCGGAGTTTATTTTTGTTTTATTAAACACTTGGTACTCAAATTTTTACAAGTAGCCAAGGGATTCAGGTTAGCTTTGACGAATTCTGGAGGATATATGGAGCAGGAGGCTTCAGCGTTGTAGATATGTAGTAGTTCCGCTGTGTTGATCTCTGTGTTGATATCTGTATTGTATATTGGGTTGTATAACTAGACTTGTATTTATAACTGTCTAGTATGTGTTGTATAAGCTGTGTAACTCTGATGTATATGATACCATGTAATATTTATGTGATTAATATAATTTATTTGTTCCGCTGTTGTGATTCTATTGTTTCTTTCTTTCTTCTCTATCTTTTCTCTTTTCTATCACTTTCTTTCTTAATAATGATGCGTCTTATTGTGGAGAATAAGGCGGGCCGTTTCAGACATTCTAACTTTTGGTTGAAATCTGCTTGGTCAAAACCCAGTTAACACTGATCTTATTTGCATTGATCCATTTTTAAAGAATTCTAATACAAGTAGCACACATATAATGACACATAAGTGGATATCAACAAACTTGTAGCTCCCTCTTTTCCTATGGTCCCTCAAGCATCGTCTGAGACTGTGAGTCCATCACCTAATAAATCCTTGTATACTCATAAGTCCACAAAGTTACCATATTTTTCTTATACCTATTATTCTTTGTCTTTTACCTCCATTTTAGCTTTGGTTCATATTTTCTCTGAGACTTCTTCTAATAAAGAGGATATATTTTTATCCACAATGGCAAAAGGTAATGGACGAAGAACTTTCTATTTTGCATAAGAAAGGACTTGAGATTTGTTTCCTTTATCTACTGATAAAAGCTATAATGGTTGTCGTTATTAATTAAATTAAGACCAATTCTGATGGATCAACGTAGGAATTTATGGGTAGATCGGTTGGAAAAGGCATTCTTAATGGTATGACATAGATTACGAGAAAACTTTTACTCTTGCTGCAAAAATGACAAATATTTCCACTCTTATTGGAGTATCTTCAATTCAATAGTGGTTTATCTCCTAACTTGATGTCATAAATGCCTTCTTAAATGGAGATCTTCAAACATAATTTTATGTGAAGCCTCATCCTAGCGTTCCACATAACTATTGATATGGTTGCAAACTTAAGAAGGAATTACGTAGTCTTAAACAAGCTCCTCGAGCTTGGTTTGTGAAATTATGTATTATCATATCTTCTCTTAGATTTGTTTCTAGCAGTCATGATCTTGCATTGTTTGCTAAATGTCATAACGAAAATTGCTGAATAGAGGTTTAGCCAATCTTGGAATTAAACTAATATGCAAAAGTTACTTGCTAACACTAGGTTGAAAGTTTGATAATAGAGAAGAATGTGAGTAATTAAATTAAATGTTAACAAATATAGAGTGGTTGGGCTAGCTTGCCTATGTCCACCATGAAAACCTCTCACTATATGCCTCTCTTACAATTATTGGAAATTAAAAAAGAATAGCAAGAATATAAGACACTTAAGACTAAAAAGGCGAGTTAATCTCAAGTTCTTAGGGCTTGATTTGTTGTGCAAAGAGCTCTGGATTGTGTGTAGTACTAAGAATTATTACATATTCCATTTCCTTTGAAGTAATAATACGTGGCGAATTATAGTGGTTGAAATGAATGTCAGATGGCTAAGATTGTGCTGTAAAATAGGTGGGAAGAGTCCCTAGCTGTTGATCTGGTGGCACAGGCAGATTGAAGACGGCTATAAATGAGCAAATGGATGTATGGTTGAGAAAATACACTCATTGCCCCTCTGTACCATGTGTATACTTAGAATTTAATGTGTGTTTAATGTGAATGGTTTTCCACATCGGTTCAGACACTTGGCTGCAATGCTTTGCACAGTTGGTTGGACAGTTGGTTGTTTCATCATGTGCTTACGTGAAAATCCTAGCTGAGGTTGCTGGTCGATTGCTAAAAGTGTAAAGGAGATTAAAAGTAGTTGAAAATCCAAGAGAGATGGTGCCAGGCCGGATGTAAGGTGACAGGGGCTGCTTGAGACGGGTCATGGTTGGTTATACAAAGCCAGTCCATGTATAGGACATGATTGACCATCCTTGTCAAGTACATTAATTGCCTAAGGCGGTCTGGAGAGGTGCCGACTGGTGATTGAAGTGATGTTGAAGTAACTATTTGAATTTAGGTCTAAAGGGGAGTGGATTGACATTAATGAGCTGATTGTCATCGAGCTGGGCTAGAATGGATCGAGAATGGCGGGGCTTGGTTCTGCTTTCGTGACAAGTTTGTGAACTATTTAGGGATAGTTTGGTCGGGCTTCACCTTGATGCTTGTGTAGAAGAGTTGGTTTGGGACCAACTTGAGTTAGGCCGACCTATGATGGTCGATCATAGAATAGGTGGGTTGACTTTAATTAAGCTAGGCTGCCTTAATCGGTCTGCCAATTACTTGGGAGAAATTTAAACAACATTTTACCCCCCAAGTCCATTTCCATTTGGGGTGCAGTCTTTTCTAATCATAAAGATCCTATCGATTGAACGCTCTAGTGCATTTAATGCACCTACCACATGGCGACATTCCATTAGCTGTGATGGTTCATTTTTTAGGATGTGGCTTGGGATGCGTGTTTTCAACGTGGTTGAAATGACAGTGGCATTCATTACACCTAGATGACCAAGATTCAAAGTTGATTTAAATCCCTAGCCAAGATCAAAGGGTTAGATTTATAAAAGCTATTCTCCTTCCACTCCTATCTTTTTATTGGAAATAAATATCGTGAAAGCTAACAAGAAATTTAAACATTCTCAAAACTTTCGACTTCTTCAGGTACAATTTGATAGAAAAAAGTAAGTTCCTCCTCCTCTACCATGGCAGGCACCGTCATCAGACCCAATCTAAACCTTTTTCGGCTACTTATATATATGCATTACTTTAAGTCCATTGTTGTAAATGTTTTAATTTTTTTGACAATGAAATTTTAGTCTTTCATGTTACGATGTAAGAGTAACTTTGTTGGCCATCTTCTGACGTGAATCAACTTTCGCTACCTTTCCAGTGGCGATTGACTAATGTCAATAGGCTTTGGATTGCAAACATTCATATGATAATACTGGATTTGTTAAGTTAATAAAGCATGCTATATGCCCAACTTTGTACGTATGGGCTTTAAGTGGATTATAGGAAATTTATAACGGGTCTTAGGGCTAAACACTTAGCTTAGGAGTTGGGAATGAGTCATACTTCATAGGGTACTCGGCATGGGTAAGCCAAGTAGATGGTTACCTAGAAAAAAGTCATAATAAGGATCCTGCCTCCGACCTTCGCTAGAAGTTTGCCTTTAAGCCAATGTATAATTGAATCATTTATGTTTCAGATGGCAGCTTCAGGTTCTAAATCTACCAGTTCATCTTCAACGCGGGTTCCATTCTCAAGGCCTTTGAACTTGATCAAGATAAGTTTAACTTACCTAACTTTTTGGTTGGATATAGGATGAATATAGAATTGGTTCATTATGTTGGTCTTGATGACCGTCTTGGTAGCCCTCCGCTTGGATTCTTAGCTTTCTCGACCAGTTATCTCAAGGTAGGGGTTATGCTACCTCACCAACCTTATATTGTTTATATCCTTAATGCTTATTGGCTTTCCTTAAGCAACTGACTCTTAATAGCTACTAATTCTTGCTTGAAATCTATGTTGCTTGTATGACGATAGGTCTCCCGAAGCCAAATACGAATCTAGTTGATATAGTCTTCAAAGTATAAAAGGTTGCTGATTACCATGTTGGAAACTATTATCATTTCTAGGCCAGTGCTAAGTCTGTGATGTTTATGGTTGCTCCAAGCAAGGCCTCTCCTAGCTAGATGACTAGGATTTCTTTGTGCCATGCATGATTAATCCTAAGCCGGAGAACCTCAAAATCCAAACTCCTCGTAAGTCTTTGCCTCAATTCCCCATCCATCTTATTCACTCCTTTACTCTGCTTAATATGTTCCTTAATAGGAGAGGAGCTTGACTTCTATGGTGTCAACTTGACTGAAAGACTGAACCAATTGAAGGTGACTACCCATGTGTATGGAGATTTGAAGTTGTTATTGATTGATGCCAACCTTTATATGCCCGGGCTAATGAGGCAAGGCCAAACAATGGTTGTTGAGCCTCAAAGGAAGAAAACATTAAGGAAGGCAACTATAGTTTGTTAAGCTTGCCAAAATGAGGCTAGCGTAGGTAAAAGAGATAGGTATTGGCAGGGACACGGTTACTTCTTTTGGCCAAAATCTTGAATACTCCCTTTGTATCCTTGATATAGGGGTGAATCTACGGACATGCCTTGCATAGGGACAAATGAGACTACCGTAGATAGCTCGACCACATCATCTCGACCCTTTATTAAAAATAAGAGTCAAGCTAGTAAATGATAGCTTTACTTAGTACTTGTCTTCGCTTTTAGCATTGAATTTTTTATTAACTCTTATGTCCTTTGCTGTTGTTGTGGCCGTTGGGCTAGGTTTTACTGCATTTGATGACTAGTCAGTTAAGAGGGCTATTACAGAAGTTGCCTCACTTATAGTCAGCGGGATACCTATGCCCCTTCATAGACATATAAACCCTGTAATCCCTGAACTTTTCTAGGAGCACCACGAGTTTCCTCCTAACCCAACTCGCTTGGGGATGCAATTTAAGAAGAGGAAGATTGATGAAGCCTATTCTCTTTAGAAGTGGAGGCACCTGGGCCTTATAAAAAGGTCCTTAATATTTCCAACACCGAGAATTTTCTTGCTAAACAGACATTAGAGCAGCTGTATGCACATTTAATTTTCTTCTATGAAGGTTTCTTGCTTAACTTTTCTAACGCTTGAATTTTCTTTAAACTGGTTACCGATGTATGCACATTCAATGAAATATGGAGAGGTTGTGGGATGATTTGAAGACTGATAAAAAGGCCTAGTAGGATTTGGAGACGAAGGCAACTAAAGCGAAGCAGGCAGTTGATAAGACCATTAAGAAGGCGGTCGAGATGACCATGAAGGCGACTCGGTAGGTGGCCATGGCCTAGGAGAGGACTAAGAAGGCGGAGGTAGAACTTCGATGGAGGGTAGAGAAGGCTGAGGAGGCGGACTTAAGGGAGAGGTTTGCAAAGTTGGAGAACAAGGTCGATCTGTTGCACTAACCTATCACAGCGTGCGATCGATGGTCGGACGGATGAGGATGTTGCCACCGCCAGGAAAGAGGATATGTTCATTTTGAAAAATCTACTGAAGAATATGGTGAGGATCCTACATAAGGAAAATTACCAATTCCACATCACCATCAGAAAGTTTGATGGTTTAGGTTTGGTCAGACCTGGATGAAGGTTATATATGCAGGTTTAGGTATTCCTATGCGGATCATGATTACCCAGAGCACCTTATAATAGCCTAAAAATTAAATGAAAATTTAATAAAAAAACTAAATTTAAATAAAACAAGAACTAAATTAAAATTTTCACAAACTTCCAATTTAACTTTGAAACTTGCACTATTGCATTCATAGCGATTTTCGGGATAATTTTCATATATAATACTTCGGAATCGGAGTTATCACGGAGAAATTATGGATATTTGAAAATGAAATAATTGAAAATTAAAAATTTACACCATGAGGGTTAACCCGAAGGGTTTGATGGCCAGCCCAGGATTTTGATGATTAACCGCTATAGGTCTACCCGTAGCCATGGAGGGTTGAACGTTCACGTTGAATATAGTGAGTTTTGGAGCACCGTTTGAATGATTGAGATTGCTCAAATTATCTTTCCTCCATGCCCAAATTTTGGTGTGCATATAAGATGTAAATCAAGATTCTTTCTAGTAGATCCAATGCTCCAAATTAATTCCTAACCACTATAAATTAACACCTAGTTTAATCCTAAATTCAACCGAAAATTTACAGTCTACCAAAATCTATCAAAATTTCTTATTTTTACCTATAAAATTTCTTCAAAAACAAATAAAAAATGAAAGCAAAATCATGCAAGTAATAGAATCTAGGAGGAGGCAAGCTAATAGAAGTCGATTCATGGACAAAGAATGAAGTTAGAGATTGGATCTAAGGTGAGTGGGAATAGGTTTGATAAGATGATTTATTACAATTAAATTTAATCTATTCTAATTGATCTGGGTTGTTAGTAATTTAAAGTAAATTGTAAACCCTAATTATATAACCTGAAATCCAAAGTAGAAATAGAATAATATAAATTGATAAACCTATAAATACTTTTTTTAATTTAAGAACCCTAAAATTGATTAACTGTTAGTATATAACCTGTTAAAATGCATCACATCACACCAATAAAATTTGGGTATAATCTCAAAAAGAAACTGGTCACTTAATTACTTCAGTTTCATTTATTGTGTTCGCTTAACCAATAAAAATTAACAATAATTAAAACCGAAGAAGAAAATAAACCTACCTTAATTTTTGTACCATGACTGTCGACCCGCAACCTGAGCGATCGATCTGTTATAGCCTTAAATGTATATCCTAAACATCGGCCTAAGGCCCAGGTTAGTAATAAAAATACATATATGTTAGTTGTTGTGTGAGCTTATTTAAGGGTATTTATATGCATGTTAGGAGTAGTGGGAAGCTAATTCCCTAAAAGATGATTCTAGGACGTTAAAGTGTTGCGTAAATGTTCTATACCTAATGGGAGGTCGATTATTCGACTGAAGATGATTTCCATTGCATATAGCACTCACATGAGGTTCTATGGAAGACTCGCAATACTCATAATGATGCACAATGGGAGTCCTGGTATGCACGGATACTGATGCGATGTGGTACGATTCAGATGTTGGATCTCGAAGCACGCAATAAGAGGCACATACTACAGTCGAGAGGTGGATATAGATGCAGACAATGAGTCACACCGACGAGTCGGCATTATGGGTTCCCCCTTGATGTGTGGTTACGTTACGTGTAGTTATAGTTAGGGGAAAAAGTTCATCATTAGCCTAGTGGTACTGATAGTAGTGGAAACGTATTTCTATAGTTAGTAGCCAAAATGGCGGTGTTTCCACGTTAAGTAGCCTACTGGTAGCGTTTACATATTGAATAGCCATAGAAGCGATGGTTGATCGTTAGTTATTGAGGTTCGATCCATAGTTCAATGCTTTTAGTAGTCTATACAAGTTGCAGTGTAGGTGTGTGTAAAAAAAATCCTTAAGTTGAGACCCTAGGAAGTATACAGACACTTATAGAACACCTTAGGTTGGGTAGGGCAGATTTAAAGTTCTTGCACATGATAATCATATATTAAAATTATACTCATTCACCATAATTTTGTCTAACCCACCCCCTTCTTTTCATTTCCCCCACCTTAGGATGATGGATTAGCGCTTGATTAGGCATAGTACGTGGAGAAAGGAGCTACACGTTAGGGTTCTCATATTCTTTATTGTTCACCATGTAGTTACTTATTGTATTAAAAGTCTATCAATCATATATTGTACTTTGGAAACAATGTATATGATAGCGAATACGGCAATTAAGTGTTTTGGAGACTGTTTTCTAAAATGTATATTTATCCATGCTTATATTTTAATTCCTTCTGTTGTGGATCTAAAAGTATAGGATGTTTTAGAATTTACCTTTATAATTATGCTCTAAAATGTTATAAAAACCCAAAAGACCTTATTTCTTGGCATACCGTGAGTCCGAGAGTCACCTTAGGTTTTGGATCGGGGTGTTGGAAAGTGCAGGTTGTTAGATTTTGTATCAGAGCTTAGGTTAAGATCCTCTACGATTTAGGCACATATTGAGAGAACGTACTTGAAAAGTTTTTGAAAAAAAATGTTTTTCGAAAGGGTTTTCCCAAAAGTTTTCAAAAATGGATTTTGAATCGACATATTGTAATTTCTCTTATTCGTATTTAACTATCTATGAGAAAGTTAATAATAATTTCGAAACATAAATAGTAAGGATGATTAATTTTTTTGGAAAATGGCTCTAGTAAGGCAGCTAAGATTCTGGGCATGAACATCCTTATATGGTTTCATCGGTATATACAAGCAAGAAGATAAGATGAGCCTAACTGACTAAGGGGGCATAATTATAGCATTTGATTATGTATATTAATAGACAACGCCCTATATTATTTGACTCATAGAGTAGTTGTTGGCTTATCACTTATATAAACAGACAATTAAGGGTTAGAGTAAAGGTTAAGGTTATAATAGTTAAGGGAAAAAATAAACTTTTTACTTGTGATTTACCCCATTGACAAAGGCTGGTATAGTTTTTATATACCAATTAGCAGTAGCAAGAAAATTATGGATTTAAGGGTGAATAAAGAAGATTAGTATCATGAGACCCATATAATAGGAATATGATGTGGATAACATAAGGGGCACATAAAGGAGGACTTTAAAATTTAAGGCAGATTCCCCGATTAAATTAGAAACGCAACCTCATATGGGTAGTAGTTGAAAGGACTCCTATTTACACGAGTATATACGCACGTCCAGGTGAACCTACATTTAATCGCCGAGCCATATTTCTACAGCATAGCCATTAAAAAAAGGACAATAAAATCACTGCAATGATCGCTTAGCACGTCGACACATTCAAATATACACAATTTCCTCGCGAATTGATTTAGTGTACATGAAAAGTAAGATCCGACCTATAACAAAAAAAACGATAATGTTATCTCCATCCCATTTATATTTTGTCAAACTATTTTATACATGAGCTTATATCATACTGTTGTATCAATGCTTTCTCTATGTATATTGATTTTATCTTAATTCTCTATGTATATAATTTGAGCATTTTTAATAACTAATAAAGTTACTACAGTCTCATGACAGATATTAGAAATAAATGAGGAAAGATGCAATTTAGGTTCTTTTAGGACCAACAACATCATATTTGAGTTTTTTTAGAACGTAAACTATTTTTTTCTCGTTTTATTTGTAAAGGCTTTATATAGTCTCTGCTTGTCTTCAATAAATTCAAGATAGTTGAGTTTATCCACTATAATGCATTTTCAGTTTTAAAACTACCGTTCAAAGCCTCTCAACCATCGTTAAATGTGTATATCCAAGCTATATGATGTATATATAAATAAACTTGTAAATAAAATGGAAAAACTATATGGTTATTTAATACTATTCTTCACATCTGTTCTTCATGTTTTTTTCTTCCCTAATACATTTTATATAGTGTGATGTATTTGACGTGTTATCAAATGTTGTATTTTGTTCGGTTCAAGTGAAGAAAGTTAAATGTCTTCAAATCCTAGTTATGTTAGCAGTATACAGAGCTAGTGGAACATTGAATTTATATACGAATTACCGAGCTATCTATGATAAGTTAGAATTTTACCTACATATGAATAAGGATGTATTCCAATGAAATTTTGGTACAGCTAACTAGGATTAAGCAGCAAATAAAATCCATAATACATAATAAAAATGAATACTACCAAATTTTTAGTGTCCAGGACAACACATGCCAGTTCTAATATACAAATATAATGCAGCACTCGCTTCTTCAAAACAAACATAATCATGTAAAAGTAGCACACAACCTACATAGATACTCGGTAATTCAGTGATTGCTGTTAACCCTGGTGCTTTCATTGTCACCTAATAGTAAGATCAAATAAATTTTATTGCTGACGGTTGAATCCTTATGTCACGACCCGAAATCCAACGATTGAAAATCGACATCAAATACCTCACTTGTATTCGACTACCGGAGATTCAAACATCGAGTTCTAGTCTGGATGGAGTTTATGACAACATTAGATGAATATAAACAATGGAAACAAAAGGAATTATCATTGATTACAACACAGATATAACACCACCACAATATTCGATTACAACAATTTAATCCCATCATCAGAGTGATATATAAGATACAGCAACAAGATGAAAACACCACAGCGGAACAATAACAATGTATTCAGGTACTTCCAACATACTTAGACTTTGATAAGGTCTTTCCAAAAACTCCAACACTACAAAAAGTTTCCAAGGCCAAAAGCTTCCCAAAATCCGACAGCTTCCAAAGACTTCAAAAGATTTCAAGCTAGCTCCAAAACATGGATAACCTGCTTCTAGGCTGCCCGTGTGGAAATTATGGGCACCCAGAGTTTAGGAAGGGAAAAATAAACTCCAGGTCAGTCAGGGACTGGTATGAGTAAACAAAACAGTTGTTTTTACAAAACAGTTTATAAAAGAAATTAGTTTCATGCTTTGGAAAAATGAAACTACCAAAAGGCCTCCCCGCACACACACAATGCAATCGCACAATTGTAGGAGATTTCTCCTTATGATAGCCAAGCATGCTTAATACGAGAAAACTCTTTTAGATATTATTATTAGTGCATAGTGTGAAAACATTTTCGAAAGTATAATATTAACCTTAGCTAGCATAGGTACCATTATATTATACCTGCTATAGCTACTACCTAAGGTGGCAGGTTATACAACTAAAACCGTACAAGGCTCGTATTGTTTCCTTAAATTTCCAACAAATGGTCGGGCTAAGGAACTTTCTTTTAAAATGGAACGCCTCTGGAGGGATGCCGCTAAGAACTAAACCGGTTCCCTACCAACACAAGGCCGGGTTACCTCTGTAACTAGGTAACATCTACAAGTAAACCATCCCCAGTCCTTACCGACCTTTATCCCAGGATTCAGCAAAAAATAGAAACAACCATACAGATAAATATCTGGGCTTCATAACATGATACCACCTCTTATCCAGAAGAAAATGGACATACCCTAGGGGTGCGACCCCTAAAAACCTTGCTGCAACATTCCTGTTTCGACCATTACCGGGTTGTGCGGTTTGACAAAGTCTCGTCTATAAAGCTACGCTTTTCACAAAAGCCATGCTTCGATCAACAAATGATCAGCAGCACTCAGCATGCCACACTACCAAATTGGGAGTATATTACTAATAACCTTCAACTACATAACCTCTGAGCTCGTACGTCTCAGAGAAGGGTGTTAAGCTAAGAGAATAAATTCTCCGCCACCAATAGAAATGTATTTGAAAGAAATCAGCTTTATATCTCAAAGTGTAATATCAGACATACAACCATACAAGTCTGTTCTGGGTTCGAACAGAACCAAAGGTACTTCCAAAGTAGCCCTTGCAATCCGGGCATCCATAATCCCGATCGGACTCCTCATCACATATGGATATCTCTATACCGAAGCAACTCGGTGCAGAGTCATTCAACAGGTTATCCTATCGTTCTCGTAGACACCCGGTCTTCACCACCATCTTCAAATGCTTTCCATTTCGTCGTATCACTATTCGAAATGGGTTATATGACACAAAGGTCCTCTCCCGACTAAACCGAATAGTGAGCGCTCAATTTAAAAACACATGGATATATCAATCAAAAAGATTCATCATTAATATTCGATGTAGGTTTCAGATAACCAATTGAAATGCGACTCCCTGTCGCATCGAAATTCAATTGCCGTTTTACGGGCCAAGGGGTTATTCACATTCACACAGATACAAATCACAAATATCACAGCTCAGCACAAAGCAATTCACATCACAAAGTATCACAATCACATAACAGGGGTGTCAATCAGCTCAAGGCACTTCAATTATAATCAATCATCTAACAATGAGATGAATTAACAGTGTGATTATAATCAATTAGTCACATAATTATTTTCATTAATTATCCTTAATTATTAATTAATTAATTCTCAATTAATTTATTTAATTTTAATTATAAATTAATAAAATCTTATTTATAAATTAATTAATCTTTAATTATTAATTAATTAACCTTTAGTCATGTATTAATTAACCTTTAACTATTAAATTAATTAACCTTAGCTATGTAATTAATTAACCTTCAATTAATCTTTAATTGAGTAATTAATCCTTAAGTAATTATCCTTTAATTACGTATATTAACAAATCATTAATTGCTTAATTAATTATTAAAATAAACGATTTTATCTTTATTAATGACATTAATTATCATTTAAATCCTTATTAATAAACCTTGTTCTTAATTGTCATTAACCAATTTACTTAGACTTAAATCAACATTTAATATTTCAAGAAAATTTGGTTTAAGAATTTATTTTAGACTTGGCTAAGTTAAAATTTTAAAACTTGCATTTTCTTTGAATCGTTACCCTTATTTCAAAGACCCGAATGTAACGTATTCTGCCCCGAGGCAAATTTCATTTTCCCCCAAGCCAAATTTCGTTTTTCCCCGAGCATCTTGTTTACATACTTACTTCGAGCCAAATAAGAGTTTCCCCAGCAAACTCGAGACAACATCTTCTCCTCACTCTCTGACACACAAAGGTATGCGTGCACCTGCACAATCGATCGTATGTCTTTCGATCATTGTTTAAATCGCCGACGAACTATCAATGACCCTCTCAACCCAAACGACCACTCAAGATCTCAAGCAATTTTGAAAATTGATTTTTTAAGCAACTCGATAAAACCTGTAACCCATACTGATCGTCGACCACCACCTCGTAATGCCACCATAGACTATCTGAACCCATGTGCTCTCGCAACAAGCTACGCCAGACACTCCTCTTCCAATTCCCCCACCATCGATAGTCTCTTGTTCACCCACGTCGGCGAACAAGCTTCATAAACTCAATAGACCAAGTCAGGGTATTAAACCATAGATCACCACCGTATCGTCACCACGGTGAATGATAACTTCGCCTAGCATTTTTCTGTTAATACCTGATCTTCCACCAAGCAACAACCTTGACCTCGACGTCTACTTCTTCCCCGATCGCCGTGAATTGCCCAGAACTCGTTTCGCGTTCATCTTACAAATTCTCGAAATCTACTAAGTTAAAAATCATGAATTACTTATTAAAAATCATAGTTTTCGAAGATGAACATGACCTAGCAATCAAATGTCAAATCTTTATCAGTTAAATTTTTGAAAAAATTTGACTTGGCTGTATTTTTTTATTTTCCAGTAATCCTTTTTATTTTAAATGTTTAAAATTATTTCAAGAATGAAGATCTTTCTAAATCCTACATGTTTTCTTCAGACATCAAGTTAAATAGAGGATCAATGAATGAGTTTTCAATTTTTAACCAGGTTTGAAACCTGGAAATATTTAGGGCAGAAAACAATGTATGTTCTCTGACATGCACAGGCATTCTTGCATATATCTACCTATATCAGTTTGCATGTAAACACATTACAATTTTATTTCAATCATCATCACAAACAACAAGTGACAATTCAATTTTTAAGGAGCTTACTCACCTTGAATTTGAGAACAGAGAACCCGTCTGGGTTTAAAACTTGAAGCCTAGAAATTGAGTTGATTGCTGAGTTTTTCTTCTTCTTTGATCTTGCTATGATCTTTTTATTTAAGATGATTATACTGAATTGAATTGTTGTTGTTTGATCTTGTAACTATCCTTGATCTTGGAAAAAACTGAAATGCTTGAACTTGCTTTGATGTTGAACTGTTTGTTGAAGAGTTGAAGTTGTTTCACCGTGTTGAGAAAATCTTCAGGCCTTTCTTTTTAATTTTTTTTGACAAAGATGTTTTGAAATTCTTGATATGGTTTATATTTTTCTCTGATTTTTTTTTCTCTGAAATTTTTGTTTACTGGCTTTAGAAAGTTTACAGACTTTTTTTTCTCTCTAAAGCTTTAAAGAAATTCAAAGAAATAGAAGGAGGGGATTTGATAGTCTACATAATCTCATTTTTTCTATTTTAATTAAATTTTTCTCAAAGATGAAATAAAATGACACTTGTCCAAAATCATTACATTTGTTAAAACATTTATCATATGAATTACACTTGTATTATTTCTTGTTACATGCTTAACACTTGTATTTCACATAGATTAAAGACTTTTAAATAAATTTTTATACCATATTTACCTTATTTTATAAATACATTTCCTATTTATTTGTATATACAAATTTAAAGAAGAGATGTGTTCAAACAAATTTCACATTAAATAAATTACATATTTATTGTTTTAAATGCAAATTATTTTTCTAAGACATCTGTTTAAATTTTAAATTCAAATTCAAATTCAAATTCAAATTATAATCGATATATATATGTATAAATCAATACTTATTTTATTAGTTTTTGAAATTAATTCCAAATTAAATTCTAGAATTTCAAATAAATTTACTAATTTTAAATTGATAAAATTTGGGGATGTTACAGATTCCCCCTTAAGAAAATTTCGTCCTCGAAATTTGAAAGAGAGAGAAAGACAAACAAAGAATATACGAATATAGAAAAAGATAGGAAATAGCTTACCGACCTTAGGCCGAAATATCCACTCTGTAATTGGGATAGGACTTTTGCATGCTATCCTCTGTTTCCCAAGTATAGTCATTTGGATCACCACTCCATTGCACTTTGACTAGTTTTACTACTTTATTTCTCAATTGCTTTTCCTCACAAACAATGATCTTTATCGGTTCTCTTTTACTGCTAGATTTGGTGTGATCTCAAAATCCTGCTGAGTAGCTTCTTTAATAATACAATCTGGATTGTGCACATATTTACGAAGATTTGAAACATGAAATTCATCGTGTACGCCAGATAACTAGTTGGGTAGTTGCACTCGGTAAGCTAAAATACCAATCATTTCCAATATAGGAAAAGGACCAATATAACGCCGCGCCAGCTTTCAAGTTTTCCCAAATCTCAACATGCCCCGCGTTGGAGAAACTTTGAGGAAAACAGAATCTCCAACCTGGAATTTCAAATCTCTTCTTCTGCGGTCATAATAACTCTTCTGACGACTTTGAGCCGTTTTCAATTTCTTCCGAATAAATTCAACTTTTTCAGTGGCTTCCTTAATCATATCTGGTCCAAGGATGAGTCTATCACCTGACTCGATCCAACACGCAGGTGATTGACATGGACGACCATATAAAGCTTCAAAAGGAGCCATCTCGATACTGGCCTTATAGCTGTTCTTATATGAGAATTCAACCAGATGTAAATGGTCCTTCCAAGAACCACCAAAGTCTAGAATACAAGCGAGCAAAAGGTCTTCTAATATTCGATAAATCCTTTCAATCTACCCATCAGACAGCGGGTGATAAGCAGTGTTGAAGTTCAGTTTGGTTTCCAATGCAGCTTGAAATGCCTCCCAAAATCTACTAGTGAAGATTGGATCACGATCAATCACTATACTGCTGGGTATACCGTGGAGGCGAACAATTTCTTTTATATACAACTTTGCTAAACTTGCAGCTGTTCTGGTAGATTTTACTGGGATGAAGTGGGCAGTCTTGGTCAAACAGTCCACAATAACCCAAATTGCTTCATTACCATTCTAAGTTCTTGGCAAACCATCTATGAAATCCATAGACACTTGATCCCACTTCCACTTTGGTACCTCCAATGGTTGGAGTAAACCCGCTACTTTCTTTTGATCACTTTTAATTTGCTTGCATGTAGCACAACAACTCACATAAATAGATATGTCCCTTTTCATTGTTTTTTGTCAAAAAGTTCTTTTGATATCTCTATACATTTTATTAACTCCTGAATGGATTCTAAGTTTAGACTTGTGACACTCACCCAACACTTCACACTTTAAATCCGGAACATCTGGGACACAAATTCATTTTTTCAATATTATAACCTTATTGTCATCGACTTCAAAACTGGTATTTTCACCAGGACGTATTCTCTCATAAATTTGATGAAGAAACTCATCTTCTCTCTGTTTGTTGGCGATCTTTTTAAGGAGAGTAGGAGTGACAACAAGATGAGCAAGAATAGCATGTTTCCTACTCATAGCATCGACTACTACATTGGCTTTTCCAGGCATATACAGAATAACTAGGTCATATGACGCTAGAAATTCTAACCAGCGTTGTTGCCTCAGATTTAAATCTTTCTGGGTGAAGAGATACTTCAGAGACTTATGGTAGGTGAATAATTCAAATCTTTCACCTAAAACAAGGAGAATTTATTAAGTATATACCTTAAATTAAATTAAACTTTTAACTCTTTTAGGAAAGCTAAAAGAAATTTTTACCCAGAAGATAGTGACGCTAGATTTTCAAAGCGAAAATAACAGCTAAGAGTTCCAGATCGTTGGTTGGGTAGTTTTTCTCATGCCGACGTAATTGTCTACTCGCATAGGCAATTACCTTCCCATTATACATTAGCACAACACCCAAACCATCACTACAAGCGTCCTTATACACAGATAAACCTTGGTTTCCATTGATAATAGTGAGAACAGGAGCAGTAGTTAATCTCCTCTTCAACTCCTGGAAAGCTTCATCATATTTCACAGTCCAATCAAATTTTGCATTCTTCGTTGTGAGCTTAATCAATGGACTAGCTATCTTAGAGAAGTCCTGAACAAACTATCTGTAATATCCTGCTAAACCCAAAAAAATTCGAACTTCTTTCGGAGTTGTGGGTCACTTCCTGTCTAGAATAGATGAAATCTTGCTCGGATCAACAGAGATTCCCTCTTCATTAACAATGTGACCAAGAAATCTGACTTCCTTAACCCAAAAATGGCATTTGGAAAATTTAACGAATAAAATGTTCTTTCATAATATTTCCAAAATAATTCTTAGATGCTCAGCATGCTCCTCTTCGATTTTGGAGTAGATCAAGATGTCATCAATAAACACAAGAATAAATTTATTTAACACTTCTCGGAATACACGAGTCATTAAGTCTACGAAGTATGTGGGAGCATTTATTAGTCTGAAAGACAAGACTAACCATTCGTAGAAAATGTTTGGACCCCTAAAAGCATTCAAGCGAACACAGTCTTCGACAATTCGTAGGTGATGGAATCCTTGGGCTAGATCCATCTTCGAAAAGAATTGAGCGCCGCGCAGTTGATCGAATAAGTCATCGATCTTGGGTAAAGGAAACTTGTTCTTGAGAGTCAGCTTATTGAGATCGCGGTAGTCCACACACAATCTTAGAGATCCATCAGATTTAGCCACAAAAACCATAACTGAACCCCATTCGGAAACACTAGGACGTATCAATCCTTTTTCTAGCAAATCACTGGCTTGCTTGATTAATTCAATTCTTTCCTTGGGTGCCATCCTGCAACTTGGGTGAACGACAGGACGAGCATTGGGTACAAAGTCAATTCTGAATTCAATTTCTCTATGTGGGGGTAAAGATTTGACCTCTTCGAACACATCTGGAAATTACTGGACAATCGGTAGGGACTCCAGACTAGATTCGGGATACCCCAAAGTATACATCAGTTTATCTCTTTTAGGACTTGGATCTTCACAAGAGATTTCAATAAATTTCCTCAATTTAGTTCTGATCAAAATTGTTCAATTATTACAATCTAACTTGGCTTCGTACTTCGTTAGCCAGTCCATTCCGAGTAAGATTTCAAATTCATCAAAGTCGAGGATGAAAAGGTTGATAGGAAATTTATAACAAGAATACGAGATAGGAACATCTCTACATCGTAGACAAAGATTTGCTGGACCACCAATTGGATTCTTTACACAAATAGGCTTGTCGACAAATTCAGGTTTAAGTTTTAATTCATTAACGGCTTGTTGGGAGATAAAGCTATGTGTAGCGTCCGTGTCGAACAATACTCTAACAACTCTATCATAAATGATAAGGTTACCTTCTAAAACTCCTTTTTCTTTATCCGCCTTTAAAGTTAAGGGGTCATCTTTTATTGCGTACATTTTCGCTTCTTGTGCTTGCTTCTTTTTCGGACAATGTTTAGCTTCATGACCTGGCTTGTGACAATAAAAGCATCCCTTAGTTCTTCGACTTGTCTTCACAGGCTGATATTCCTTTACTTATTTCTTAGGATTCTTACAATCATTTGAATAATGGTCTTTCTCCTGATTACTCCTCTTCTCCTTGCCTTGATCCAGTTTCTTCCTTCAGACTTCCTTTTCTTCCAATTTGGATTGCTTGAACTTCCTTTCACTTCCGGAACTTCCTACATATCCAGGGTCGCTTATCGATAACCCACATCGATCAAGTCCGAAAAGGATTCTTTCACGTGGGTAGTCATCCTTTCATGGTACTTCTTATTCATTCCCCGAATGGATCTTTCATTCTTCTTCAAAGGTGTATTTACTAGCTCCGGACCCAAACGAGATAATACACTGAATTTATTCCTCAAACGATAAACTTCTCTGCTTCAAATAAATGAATTCTTGGTACATTCGGGAGATACCAAAAGACGACATATATCGCTGTCCAAACGCCTCTTTGAATCGACTCCAAGTAAACTCATCTTCCGGCTCATCCATAGTAACCGTTTCCTACCAAGCTAGAGCTTCCTCTTGGAGTTGCCAAGAAGCTATTAATCGCATTTGATCGTCTTCTAACTTCAGCCCTCTAAAAATTCTTTCACATGATCGGATCCAGGCTTGGGCTTCAACAACAGATTCCTTGCCAGTGAACGGCTTTCCACCAAGTCTAGAAAAACTTCTATATAGATCAGCCAGATTCGACAGAGGTTGAGTAGGTATAGCTGTTGTTGTAGGGACTTGACCAGTTGTAGTGGTATTTCCCCATCCCCTATCTTGTCCTCTTCTTCCGCTCATTCTCACTATCTGTAAATAGTAAGAAAACTTGATTTAGGTATACGGACGAGATATCTTAGGGAATATCAACAGTTAAAAGAAATAGACCAAGAAATTTTAGGGTTTGGTCTTTCGGTTTATACTCATTCTAGGGTATACTTCGCCCTATCTCTAATGAGCCACCTAATGTGTTATACTCCATAGCTTAAGTTCTTACTCAACCTTTAGCTCTGATACCACTTATACTCGACTGTTGGAGATTTAAACGTCGAATTCCAGTTCGGATGGAGCTTATAACAACATTAAATGAATATAAACAGCGAAAACAAAAGGAATTATCATTGATTACAACACAAATATAATACCACCACAATATTTGATCACAACAATTTAATCCCATCATCAGAGTGATATACAAGATATAATAACAAGATGAAAACACCACAACGGAATAATAACAATGTCTTCAGATACTTCCAACATACTTCGACTTTGATAAGGCCTTTCCAAATACTCCAACACTATAAAAGGTTACCAAGGCCAAAAGCTTCCCAAAATCCGATAGCTTCCAAAGACTTCAAAAGATTCCAAGCTAGCTCCAAAACATGGATAACCTGCTTCTAGGCTGCCCGTATGAAAATTATGGGCACCTAGAGTTTAGGAAGGGAACAATCCATGTCAATCACGGGACTGGTATGAGTAAACAAAGCAGTTGTTTGTACAAAATAGTTTATAAAATAAATTCGTTTCATGCTTTGGAAAAATGAAACTACCATAAGGCCTCCCTGCACACACACAATGCAATCGCACAACTAGAGGAGATTTCTCCTTATGATAGCTAAACATGCTGAATATGAGAAAACCCTTTTAGATATTATTATTAGTGCATAGTGTGAAAACTTTTTTGAAAGTATAATATTAATCTTAGCCAGCATAGGTGTCATTATATTATGCCTTCTATAGCTACCACCTGAGGTGGCAGGTTATACAACTAAAACCGTACAGGGTTCGTATTGTTTCTTTGGATTTCCAACAGATGGTCAGGCTAAGGAAATTCCTTATAAAATGGAATGCCTCTGGAGGGACGCCCCCAAGAACCAAACCGGTTCCCTACCAACACAAGGTCGGTTACCTCTGTAACTTGGTAACACCTACAAGTAAGCCATCCTCGATCGTACCGACCTTTATCCCGGGATTCACCAACAAATAGAAACAACCACACAGATATATATATGGGCTCCATACCATGATACCACCTCTTATCCAGAAGAAAATGGACATACCCTAGGGGTGTGACCCCAAAAAACCTTTCCGCAACATTCCAGTTTCAACCGTTACCAGTTTGTGAGGTTCAACGAAAGATCGTCGACAAAGCTACGCTTTTCACAAAAGCCATGCTTCAATCAACAAATGATTAGCAACACTCAGCATGCCACACTACCAAATTGGGAGTATATTACTAATAACCTTCGACTACATAACCTTTGAGCTCGTACGTCTCAGAGAAGGGTGTTAAGCTAAGAGAATAAATTCTCCACCACCAACAGAAATGTAATTGAAAGAAATCAGCTTTATATCTCAAAGTGTAAAGTCAGATATACAACCATACAATTCTGTTCTGGGTTCGAATAGAACCGAAGGTACTTCCAAAGTAGCCCTTGCAATCCGGGCATCCATAAACCCGATCGGACTCCCCATCACATATGGATATCTCTATACCGGAGCAACTCAGTGCAGAGTCATTCGACAGGTTACCTATCATTCTCGAAGACACTCGGTCTTCACCACCATCTTCAAATGCTTTCCATTTCGTCATATCAATATTCGAAATGGGTTATATGACACAAAGGTCCTCTCCCGGCTAAACCGAATAATGAGCGCTCAATTTAAAAACACATGGATATATCAATCACAAAAATTCATCATTAATATTCGATGTGGGTTTCGGATAACCAAATGAAATCCGACTCCCTGTCGCGTCGAAATTCAATTGCCGTTTTACGGGCTAAGGGGTTTTTCACATTCACACAGATACAAATCACAAATATCACTGCTTAGCAAGAAGCAATTCATATCACAAATTATCACAATCACATAACAGGGGTGTCAATCAGCCCAAGGCACTTCAATAATAATCAATCATCTAACAATGAGATGAATTAACAGTGTGATTATGATCAATTAATCACATAATTATTTTCATTAATTATCCTTAATTAATGATTAATTATCCTTAATTATTAATTAATTAATTCTCAATTAATTTATTAAATATTATTATAAATTAATAAAATCATATTTATAAATTAATTAATCTTTAATTACAAATTAATTAACTTTTAATCATGTATTAATTAAACTTTAATTATTAAATTAATTAACCTTAATTAAATTAATTAACCTTCAATTACTTTAATTAAGTAATTAATCCTTAAGTAATTATCCTTTAATTACTTAAATTAACAAATCATTAACTGCTTAATTAATTACTAAAATAAACCATTTTATCTTTATTAATTACTTTGATTATTATTTAAATCCTTATTAATAAACCTTGTGCTTAATTGTTATTAACCAATTTACTTAGACTTAAATCAACATTTAATATTTCAAGAAAATTTGGTTTAAGAATTTATTTTAGACTTGGATATGTTAAAATTTTATGACTTGCATTTTCTTTGAATCATTACCCTTATTTCAAAGACCCGAACATAACATATTCTACCTCGAGCCAAATTTCGTTTTCCCCCAAGCATCTTGTTTACATACTTTCTTCGAGCAAAATACGAGTTTCCCCAAGCCAAACTCGAGACAACATCTTCTCCTCACTCTCTGACACACAAATGTACGTGTGCACCTGCACAATCGATCGCCTGTGCTCCGATCATCGTTTAAATCGTCGATGAACTATCATTGACCCTCTCAACCCAAATGACCACCCAAGATTTCAAGCAATTTCGAAAATTGATTTTTTAAGCAACTCGATAAAACCTGTAACCCATACTAATCGTCGACAACTAGCTCATAACGCCACCACAGACTATCTGAACCCACGTGCTCTCGCCTTAAGCTGTGCCAGACACTCCTCTTCCAATTCCCCCACCATCGATAGTCTCTCATTCACCCACGTCGGCGAATAAACTTCGTAAACTCAATAGACCAAGTCAGGGTATTAAACCCTACATCATCGCCGTGTCGTCACCACGGTGAATGATAACTTCGCCTAGCAATTTTCGGTTAATACCTGATCTTCCACCAAGCAACAACCTCGATCTCGAGGTCTACTTCTTCCTCGATCGCCGTGAATTGCCCAGAACTCGTTTCGCATTCATCTTACAAATTCTCGAAATATACTATGTTAAAAATCATGAATTACTTATTAAAAATCATAGTTTGGGAAGCATGATCAAGCAATTGAAACTCTAATCTTTATCAATTAAATTTTGACAAAATTTGACTTGGCTATATTTTCTTATTTTCCAGTAATCCTTATTATTTTAAATTTTTAAAATTATTTCTAGGATGAAGATCTTGCTAAATCCTACATGTTTTCTTCACACATCAAGTTAAATAGAGGATAAAAGAACGAGTTTTCAATTTTTAACCAGGTTTGAAACCTAGAAATATTTAGAGTAGAGAACCATGTCTGTTCTCTGACATGCACAGGCATTCTTACATATATCTACCTATATCTGTTTGCATGTAAATACATTACAATTTTATTTCAATCATCGTCTCAAACAAGCGACTGTTCAATTTTTAAGAAGCTTACTCACCTTGAATTTGAGAACAGGGAATCTGTCTGGGTTTAAAACTTGAAGGCTAGAAATTGAGTTGATTTTTGAGTTTTTCTTCTTCTTTGATCTTATTTTGATCTTTTTATTTGAGATGATTATACTGAGTTGAATTGTTGTTGTTTGATCTTGTAACTATCCTTGATCTTGAAAAAAAACTGAAATGCTTGAACTTGCTTTGATGTTGAACTGTTCGTTGAAGAGTTGAAGTTGTTTTGCTGTGTTGAGAAAATCTTCAGGTCTTTCTTTTTAATTTTTTTTGACAAAGATGTTTTGAAATTCTTGCTTTGGTTTATATTTTTCTCTGATTTGTTTTTCTTTGAAAATTTTGTTTACTGGCTTTAGAATGTTTAAAGACTTTTTTCTTTTCTCCAAAGCTTTGAAGAAATTAAAAGAAATGAGAATAAGGGGATTTGATAGTCTACATAATCTCATTTTTTCTATTTTAATTAAAATTTTCTCAAAGATGAAATAAAATGACACTTGTCCAAAATCATTACATTTGTTAAAACATTTATCATATGAATTACACTTGTATTATTTCTTGTTACATGCTTAACACTTGTATTTCACATAGATTAAAGACTTTTGAATAAATTTTATATCATATTTACCTTATTTTATAAATACATTTCCTATTTATTTGTATATACAAATTTAAAGAAGAGACGTGTTCAAACAAATTTCACATTAAATAAATTACATATTTATTATTTTAAATGCAAATTATTTTTCTAATACGTCTATTTAAATTTTAAATTCAAATTCAAATTTGAATTTGAATTATAATCGATATATATATATGTATATATAAATCAATACTTATTTTATTTGTTGTTGAAATTAATTCCAAATTAAATTCTAGAATTTCAAATAAATTTACTAATTTTAAATTGATAAAATTTAGGGATGTTACACCTTACAATGAATGAGATTGTTATTCTAGCTAACTTGGTAGACTTTCTTTCTAGTCACACCAGCAACAACCTGCATCTATTGGAACAAAATTTTAAAAATTATACGTATAATATAACACACGATAACTATGACATAAGAAAAAGTTTTACGACAGTACGTCCAATGTTAAGCACAAACTTAATTATCCACAAATCTGACTAAATAATAATCTGAAAAAGCAAATACAATTACAATTCCGGTATATCAATATTAAATGATTAAACACTACTGAGCAAAAATAGTGATAAGCAATGGGAAAACGAATTATATTATAGTCGAAATAAACATGTAAACAAATAAATAAAATAGTACATTATTATGATAAATATATATCGGCAATGTAATTAATTTTTTCTAAAATCTCAGGTCAAATACCAATTTTGCTTATGTTATTTATTTCCTACTTCAAGACAATTATAACTCTCCAAGTATAGAAGTAAATGTTTACTTTACAAAAAATATAATATAAGCACATAATGAAATTTCACAATGAATAGGCACATAATTACTAATGAGCAATCAGCTAATCGCAAAATATGATTATTCCATTTGAAATCTAAGGTCAAAACTACTTTTATTGCTTTATGTCTATTCCCTACTTTAAGATAAATATAGAAGTGTCTGTGATATATGTATTATCTAGGATAATACAACTATATTTGAACAACAATACTATTATCCTAAAAATAAAGTTCAAATACCGCTCTTATTACTGTATATATTTCCTACTATAAGATAAATATAGAATTAAATGTTATATATGTATTACCTAAAATATTACTATTGTAATTGATAAGTAGTGCTATTATCCTAAGACTGCAGCAATTATAGACCTTAAAGTATAGAAGTAAATGTGTACTTTACATAGAATAGGCACATAATGAGATTTCACAATGAATAAGCACATACTAAGTAATGAGCAATCAACTAACCACATGTATAATTATATTATTTGAAATCTCAGGTCAAGTACCACTTTTATTACTGTATATTTATTCCCCACTTTATGATAAATACAGAAGTAAATGTTATATATGTATTGTTTAGGATAATACAATTGTATTTAACAGGTGTATGATATTTATTACCTGTCATAATACTATTTTATTTGATCAGCAGTACTATTATCTTAAGATTGAAGCAACATATTTTTATTTAAATAAAACTATATTAATAAGTATTACATGGGAACATGTATCAAAAGCAATTAATTTAACTGAGAAAGTATGTGAACTATAAATATAAGGCATGTACACAATGGATGACCACTTTAATTGAATAGCCTTATTAATCAAACATCCTTTAAGATGAGGACTTTTGGTAATTACATTTGGAAGTAATATTTAATGGTGACATACAATTCATATATTTTAGATCAATTATTAATGATAATATTTACTGAGTACATGTGCATTGCAAGCGCTAGAATACCTCTTTAATATTATTTGGGATCACATAACCACTTCCACAACCATTGTAGTTTACATACGTAATTAAATATATGGTAGGCAATTAGATGCCCACATATTTAGTACAACAACCTTTATGAAACATAGGTAAACGATGATAGGCATAATTAAATAGTCTTGTAAGGATAACAAATCAATTTTTAGCAAGACTAACTTTGAAGATTGTAGTACCTGCTGACCTATCTAAAGTTACTAATTTGTGAGTGAACATGAATTATAAAGATACAAATTGAAACAGTTTACTAACTCATGTCGTTATAACAGACGATGATAAGAAAAGCAAGTGCAAACGTGAGTGAGTTTGTGTTGGGTCCATTGTTTTTCGCTATTGGTTATTTTCCTTGGTCTATATTTAATGTTGGTCAGCCACTGTATTTGCACTAAACTTTATTGTTAAAGGTCCATATTTAACTTGGCCCAACCATTTTATCACTTATGCCATAAATGTGTTTACTGGTTAAGACATACACAAGTTGTTGGATGAATATGAGTTCCACATCCATAGTATTGATTAAATAAGATATGACTACTCTTGTTGTCTTTAGTGTGAGTACAATACATTCATGCTCAATTTATATCTGGTGAGCACATACATATAACATCTTAACAAAACTAAGAATCCTATTTATTCTATTATTTATATGAAAATAGCTTCAAAATCTGAATGATGCATGTAATATAAATTATGGGGAGACAATAAAAAAAATGAGCTCAAACAATTATCTAATGTCAACAGTATGCTGTTTTTCATCCATTTACTGTAATGTTTTCAACTTTTAAGTTTCATGATTATAAGCCAAGTAAAATTCAAACCTTAGGTTGGAGAATCGGCTCATTTTTATTTTCTCTAAATCCACAATGGCAGTACGTGCAGCACAGCTGATTAAAGTATAACAAAGTTAATAGAACATGACATTTGATTAGGCAATATTCCAAATGTTTTGTCAAATATCGTTCCAAATGTTTTGTCAAATATCCTTCCAAATGATATTTTTTATTTGTTCATGATGATGTATCCTAAGATATAAATTATTCCATTTTCAGGTCCCTTTTAAATATGAAACTAAATGAAATAGCTTAGTTCATAGATTTTTATTTCTGAAATAAAAATGAATATATGGTGCATCTCATTATAATAATCACTTCTCATATATTATGGAGAAAGAAATAGGTACCAACATATAACAAACATGGAAAATGTTCACAAAGATCTATCATTACCAATGCATCTAATTATTTATGAAACGATAAATGCATTTATATAAGGCAACTTAGCTACTTTCAATGAACTGGACTGATGAACAACAACACTATAATTGTTAATGCTTTAATATTAACATTAACACTATAATTGGCCAAGAATGAAGACAATGCGAAAGCATCAATGTTTTTCAAACTCATTGTCTCACTCTTGTGTCACATGTTATAGAACTTGATGATCATGTAAATACATTATATTTAGTCAATAACTTGTCATAAGAAATTTGTGGAGATATTACCAAAAAGACACTGTAAAAATTTTGCAAATAGAAATATTTTTATAGGAGCTATTTGAATTGCATAACTTCGTCAACCATGAGCCCTTAATACAATGCCTTATGGATCATATAGCAATTAGCGCTGATTTCATGTGCAATACAAATTATTTGGTGTTGGCCCAAAATATAATGTCAATTGATGCATAAAGATGGACTATCCAACAACTAATACAAATACCTATTGTATCTTATCTTATTCAACATTACGCTATTGTCAGTGAATTATCTTTTTACATCGGTAGGGGAAAGGTTGTAGCAATTTCAGATCTGGTTGTAACTAACTTATCCACATAACCAAATTGTATTTTATTAATCTATACACATAACAATACTAGGATTGTCTACACTTCTTAATTAGTAACTACCTTTCTTGCAGCTTAAGCTATACATAGCTCTGGTAGACGATATAGAAAATGGAGGAATGATGGCTCAAATTCCAAATTCCATTGAATTAAATCGACCAAAGGGAACATATACATATCATTCGAATTATTAGTTTACCTAAGGTTGAAGACTATTGGATGTCGATCATTAACCTTAGCTTTTTATTACACTGTATCAGAAAATCCAAGTAATTTAGCCAACTAGTCGATATTCGAAGTTTCAGATCTAACATTGAGTATTAGTAGATCATAAACCTAGTTGTTTGATAATTGATCAGCTGATAATCATTAGATCTAAAATGGAGTTGGAGATGAAATCATTGTTGGATGATCGGGATTCGAAATTGTAGGCGATAGATCTGGAGTCATAGCAAGTAACCTAGTTTGTGCCTATGAAGGAGACGAATTTCATTTACGTCATTTTACAGTAATGGAGGAAAAAGCGAAAGGTTTTTTTATTTAGCTTTGCGAAGACGGTCTAAGCAAGTAAGCAGCAAACAGAGTAAAAGATGTTCGAATGGTATAACAGAAACTTCAAAAAGACGCGGTTGATTTCATGTTCAATGAATTATTATTATTAGTAGTAATGATAAAGAGATGGCTATAATGTTTCCTTATTAAAGTTAGACATTGTATTGGAAAATAAACTTGAGTTAACCGTCTTGGAAAAGAAGGACGGAAACCTTATGCACTTGAAGCATTGTTAGATATAAGTGAGCTTAGGTAATTAGGTTGATATTGTCTACTCCGATTTATGTGATAAACCAATAAAATTGTTTTCCAAAAGTTATAAACGGAAGATGTCTATTAATTTAAGTAGAAAGAAAACGTGGCTTTATTATTTTATGTAAAATAATCAAACAAACTTTGTGGGATTTGTTTTAAAAAAAGGATAATTAGAGAATTTGATAAAAGTGATTTTTAATAACTGTTTTAAAGCTTTTATTTTGTCTTTTGGGCATATTGTTAATCTTAACTCTCAATGTGCACTTTTCTTCTAATAATAGAACTTCTTAAGAAAAGTTTGAGAAGCATGTAAGATCTAAATTTTGAACTTCATTCATAAATAAGAAATGGTTAATGCTTGAAAACATATTTTACCGATGTTTACGTCAAATTCTAAAATATATTTGAATGGGTTAAAAACACAACATTTACATTAAAGATACCACATTTCTTTAAGAATACGTTTTTGTGAAAATTCCTCAATTATAAAAGAAATTTTTGGAAAGGTATGTTTTATGTACATTTTGCTAAGTTAAGCTTAACCATTTTTGATAATTTAATTAAAGAAAAATACTATGATCTTAGTAAGAAGGAAAAGCTTATTAAAAATGAAAAGTGGGTTTTATAGTTTTAAAAACTTACCAGTTTTGCGAAGATGATGTTAAAAATCAAAAGGTTTTGATTTAAAAAGATAAAATGAAAATATTATGACTACCACTTAAACATGAAACCAAAAGAAATAGATCGAACTTAGATAAATGGTAAAATAGCCCATAGAACAGAATTAACTATAAAATTTGGAGGACTTGAAATGGTTGGGAGGGAGATAAAAGTTACAAGGAATTTGGAGACCTTTTTAGTCAAATATTGAAATGGAAGGAAAGAGTACAAGGTTGAATTTGTTATAGTAGCGAAGAATGAGCACCACCTTGTATCTTTTTACCCTAGTATGGTTTAAATCGTAGGATCTTTGTGTAAGGAAGTTTGGAAAGTATGATTTGGGTAAATATATATTCGAATTAGGAAAGATTAAGCTAAGATACTTCATTATATCAAGGAATGCTACGGATGCAAGAATTTTTTTGATTTGAGGTGTGAAAGGGGCAAGTATGGTTTACCTCAATCCTTATATAGTGTGTTAGGTGATGAAGGGGAGATTCCTTGATTACGGTGGGCAACCTAAATGGAACGGCAAGTGTAAGCTTGGTGATATGTCAGCAAGGTCGATATTGTTAGTCCCTGAGGAGATGGTTTTGATGACAACAACCTTAGAATAAGATTATAAAATATAAATACTAACATTATAGTTTAGATATATATATGTATATGCATTATTTAACCATGCAGGTACCAAGAATGAAGACTGTACAGTATAGAGATTCAAGACCGACGATATCAAGATTGAAGACTCATGAGTATCAAGATTTCAATGATAAGTAATTTAGTTAGGAATTTCTTTAAAACTCCTAGAAAAGCACTGCATCTAAAAATCCAATTTATTCGTGAAATGGAATCCACTTCGAGCCTGTTAAAGGGATGGAACCCTAAGTAGGATTGAACCTACGAAAAATCTAGTGGAACGTTGTTTTGTATCCACTAAATTTTATTCAAATGGTTTTTTTTACAAAATTATATCTTATTTTTAAAATTATTTTAAAATCTTCCTTTTAAAAGAATCAAAAACATCTATCTTGGTTTTAAAAATACTTTTAGCCTCAAAATAATCTTTATCTTCAAATTCAAATTATCCTTGGTTTTAAACTATCTTTTAATAATAATATATTTAACTTTTAATATTTATACGTAGATTTAAATATAAAACTATGGTAAAATTTTATATATATAAAAATATTATTTTCTATATTTATTTATGTATTTTAACCATAGTTAAGTATATTTATAAAGTTTAAAAATAGTTTTAATACAAGATAGAAGTTATTTTAAAACAAAAAAAAATTACCAAAATTTCCTTTGGCATGTCGACAACCTCAAGTACCCCTTGTTGACAAGGTGGCAGTTGATTTCAAAAATTTGAATTTCAAAAGAAATGTCTATTCGTCATATCCTTTCACGAATGGACATGGCTATTGTTCTACTATAAATAAGGGCAGTTCTAAACGAATTTTCATTCATATTTTCTCTGATTTCACTCCTCTTCTTCTTCCACGTTTCTTTATATATATTTTTACAATTACTCTGCCGAAATCACCATTGAATTTAACTAGATCATCTCTGGTTTGATTCTCTATCACTATCTCAACAAGATCTCAGTGCTATTCAGAGTTATAGACATCTTTGTGATAAATTAAGCGAGAAAAGGTGTGATTGTAGCCTGTGAAATCAATCAAGCGAGAAAAGGTGTGACTGTAGCTTAGGAAATCAACTTGGTGAACTTGTTGCCCGTAAAATCAAGTATCTCTACCCAGAGGATTGTGAATCTAGAGTGGTGTACCTCGTGGCCTTGAAATCGAGGGTGTAATTGTATAATTGCTTTTGAAAGGAAATCTGTACTTATGTGCGGGATTGGATGTAGGGTTACTCCGAACCAGTATAAAATCTGGTGTGTTCTTTCCTTTATTGCTTTTACTTTATTTCTTCATCTGTGTTTGATTCTATAATCATATCTGTGTCTGAATATTGCATATATTTGTGCTCAAACTAACAAAAACTCAAAAGGATTTTGTAATTCCTTAAAACACTATTCACCCTCCCCCTCTAGTGTTAATTCTAGCCTTAAGATCCATAATTCGCATTTCTCATATTTGGTATCGGAGCAAGGTTTTCAAAAGTTTCATAATATGATTTTTGAAAAAGTTTTTAAAATGGCTCTGTTTAAAAAATTTGTTAATACTAGTTTAGAAATATTCAGATCATCATTGTCTCTTGAGTCTGCATATAATCAATATTCAAATTCAAGTTGTCTACCAAAATTGTATAATGTGCAGGAAACATGCTTTATGGGTATTGAGGAATCTATCCACAATGGACAATTGTGCAGATCAAAAAGAATAAATGGATTCTCGATATTGGATGCTCTAGACACATGACTGGCAATCTAGATATGCTGAATGATATAATATACAAAGACGGAGGACTGGTTAACTTTGGAGACAACTCAAAAGGATATGTGATTGGCATCGGCAAAGTCGGTAATCCTGAAACTCCTATTATTACTAATGTTTTGCTAGTTAAGAATCTGAAACATAATCTGCTAAGTATTAGTCAACTTTGCGATAAAGGATATAAAATTAAATTTGAAAAAGATAAGTGTCACGTTGAAGATAATAATTCAACCATAATATTTGAGGGGATTAGGAAAAAGAATATTTATATTCTTAGTATGAAAATTTCAAATGATAACCTGTGTCTTTTGGCAAACACAAGTGACCCTTGGATTTGGCATAAGAGATTTGGACATTTGAATTTCAAATTCTTATCTGGACTGTCAAAACTTGATCTAGTAAGAGGTCTCCCTAAAATGAATTTTAAAGTAGATAGTCTATGTGATGCATGTCAATTAGGAAAACATAGAAAAAGTTCCTTTAAATTAAAAGATATGATTTCAACCTCAAAACCTCTTGAATTACTTCATCTAGATTTATTTGGTCCATCTCAAATTCTGTCAATAAATCACAGTAAATATGTTTTTCTAATTGTAGATGATTATTCTATATTTACGTGGACAATATTTTTGAAACATAAAAGTGATACTTTTAAATGTTGTAAGAACTTTATAAAAAGGATTCAAAATCAACTTTCTCTAAAAATTATAACCATCCGTAGTGATCACGGTGGTGAATTTGAAAATGAAAAATTTGAGGAATTTTGCAATAAAAAGGAATAACTCACAACTTTTCATTTTCAAGAACTCCGTAACAAAACAGATTAGTAGAACGTAAAAATAGGACGATTCAAGAGTGTGCGAGAACTATGCTTTCAGATAGTAAATTACCAAAGTATTTTTGGGCAGAAGCAGTTGCTATTGCCTGTTATATTTTAAATAGAATTTTAATTAGACCTTTAACTGATAAGACATCTTATGAACTTATTCACTCAAAGAAACCTGAGGTATCTTGTTTTAGAATTTTTAGAAGTAAATGTTTTAATTTTAAGTACAAAAGATAACTTAGATAAATTTGATCCTAAATCCGACAAAGGTATCTTTATCGGATATTTTAATAAAAGTAAAGCATATAGAGTATTTAATTTAAGAACCAACACCATCGAAGAAACAATGCATGTTTCATTCGAAGAAAATATCAAAAATTTTAAAGGTACAAATGATGAAGAGGATTTAATCACTCAAAATCAAAAGTCAACTGAAACTAATAATGAAATTAATCATCCTAATAAAAGGATTAAACTTTTAAAAGATCATCCTATAGAAAATATACTAGGAGATATGCAATCTGTTGTTACAACTAGAAATCAATTAAGTAAAATGAGCAACGTAGCCTTTATATCGACTATTGAACCCAAAAATCCAAAAGAAGCATCAACTGATGATTCATGGATTTTGGCTATGCAAGAAGAACTAAATCAATTCACAAGAAATGATGTTTGGGAACTTGTTCCTAGACCTAAAAATAAAACTATAATTGGAACTAAATGGGTTTATAAAAATAAAATGAATGAACAAGGAGAGGTTGTTAGAAATAAAGCCCGGTTAGTCGCTCAAGGTTATTGTCAAGAAGAAGGAATAGATTTTGATGAAACCTTTGCTCCCGTAGCAAGATTAGAAGCCGTTAGGATTCTATTGCTTTTGCAAATCATAATAATTTCAAATTATATGAAATGGATGTTAAAAGTGCCTTTTTAAATGGAATTTGTAAAAGAGGAAGTATATGTTGAACAATCACCACTTTTTGAAAATGAAAAATTACCAAATCATGTTTTCAAACTTAAGAAAGCTCTATATGGTCTAAAACAAGCTCCTAGAGCCTGGTATGATAGACTAAGAACTTACTTATTAAAATCAATTTTTGAAACTAGTAAAGTAGATAATACTCTTTTTATTAAAAGAAATAAAAACGATATTCAACTAGTACAAGTTTACGTAGATGGTATCATTTTCGGATCAACAAATTTGGAAATGAATAAAGAATTTTCTGAAATATTGACAAAAGAGTTTGAGATGAGTCATATGGGTGAATTAAACTTCTTTCTAGGATTACAAATAAAACAATTAGATAATGGTATCTTTATTAGTCAAGAAAAATATGCTAAAGACCTAGTTAGTAAATTTGGTTTGACTGCTGCAAGTGGAAAACTCACTCCCATAGCAACCAATGAGTACTTAAGTAAAGAAGATCTTTCGAAAGATGTAGATCAAAAATTATATAGAGGAATGATTGGATCACTACTCTATATCACTGCTAGTAGACCTGATATCATGCAGAGTGTTCGTCTCTGTGCAAGATATCAAGCCCAACCTAAAGTGACCCACTTAAAGGTCATAAAACGTATCATAATATATGTTAAACACACCTTTGATTATGGCTTATTTTATCCTAAAAATGAGTCTTTTGAATTAATATCTTACTGCGATGCTGATTAGCTGGTTGTAAATCAAACCGAAAAAGTACAAGTGGAACTTGTCACTTTTTGGGGCATTCTCTAATTTCCTGGTTTAGTAAAAAGAAAAACACAATTTCTTTATCAACAACCAAAGCAAAGTATATTTCTGCTGCTTTGGCTTGTTCTCAAGTAATATATATGCAACAAACTTTTAAAGATTTTGGTTTAAATATCTCAAAATCACCAATTTATTGTGATAATACTAGTGCAATAAATTTATCCGAAAATACTACTTATCATGCTAGAACTAAACATATTGATATCAGACATCATTTTCTCAGAGATAATATAAGTAAGGAAGTAATTACTCTCGATTATATCAATTCTGAGAATCAAATTGCTGATATCTTAACAAAACCCTTAAATGGATCTATATTTACTAAATTAAGAAGAGAATTAGGTATTTGTTCAATAACTGAAATATAGAATATAAATAACAAAGTTTAACTAAAAAATAAATCAAATAGAAAAAAATATTAAGCACTATGTCGACAACCCCCTCCTACCCCTGTCGACATATAACGATTTTTTATTTTTGGAATTTTCCCATCAAAATTTAAATAACTGGTTATATATTCTTCTTATTTCGAAATTTTGATCATTCTGTTTATTCTTTCTATGTTCTAACTTCTGAAAACATTTAAACAATGGCCTCCTCTTCCAAAATCAAACAAAAATTCAACTTTTTCGTTCCCTTCTCCTTTTACCGGACCATTTCAACGAACTACGCTCGCACGAGTGATGAAAATGAAGGATTCTTTGAAGGATGCACAACAATTAATGACTGAAATTCAAGTGGTGAACTTAGAATGGCCAAAGAACAAGAACAGCAAGGCAAAATCCTTAGAAATTTGCAAAAGTTTCTAATGAAATCACGCTAATCCGATCTTGATTGATGAAGAATCTTCAGGAGATCAAGTGCGAGAGGATAGCGAGGAAGAAGAAGAAGAAGCCTTCATGGAAGAAGAGCACGCTGAAGATGTGAACAAAGTCGTTTGCATTAGCGAAGTGTGCTTTGACAAGGATGGAAATCTAGTCGAACAACGTGTAAATTTCTGTTTCCACTACCCAAATTGTTCTGTTCATAGATCTCCTCTCTTCAAGGAAACGCATTAGTTTCTTTCTCTCTTTCCTATTGTTATATGTTCTTTCTTTTGTCTTCTACGTGAATGTAAATATAACAATAAATAATTAATAAATGATTTGTGTTCTTTTATTTGAATTATCACTGTCATAAGTATTATCCTATATGGATTCTTAGCTAGGATAGTTAGTAATACAGGACTAAGTTTTAGTTTTTAGAATAAAGTGATGATTATTTATGATAACACTATCATTATAATCACATGTCACAGTGTATTAGATTAAGGGGGAGTTATATAGTTTGGAGTTAGTTTTTGTGGATGACAAAGGGGGAGAAGTATAAAATAGGATAGTTAGGCATAGATTAAGGAGCAGTTATTAGTTTAAGGGGGAGTTATTAGGATAGAAGTAATATTTTATAAACAAAAGTTGTCATCATCAAAAAGGGGGAGATTGTTAGTCCCTGAGGAGATTTTTTTGATGACAACAAACTTAGAATAAGATTATAAAATATAAATACTAACATTATAGTTTAGATATACATGTATATGAAGGATTTAACCATGCAGGTATCAAGAATGAAGACTGTACAGTATAGAGATTCAAGACTGAAGATATCAAGATTGAAGACTCATGAGTATCTAGATTATCAAGAATTCAAGATTTCAATAATTAGTAATTTAGTTAGGAATTTTGTTAAAACTCCTAGAAAAGCACTGGCATCTTAAAATCCAATTTATTCATGGAATGGAATCCGCTTCGAGCCTGTTAAAGGGATGGAACCCTAAGTAGGATGAAACCTATGAAAAAACTAGTGGAACATTGTTTTGTATCCACTAACTTTTATTCAAATGTTTTTTTACAAAATTATATCTTGTTTTCAAAATGATTTTAAAATCTTCCTTTTGAAAGAATCAAAAACATCTATCCTGGTTTTAAAAATACTTTTAGCCTCAAAATAATCTTTATCTTCAAATTCAAAATATCCTTGGTTTTAAACTATTTTTAATAATAATATATTTAACTTTTAATATTTATACTTAGATTTAAATATAAATTATAGTAAAATTTTATATATATCAAAATATTATTCTCTATATTTATTTATGTATTTTAAATATAGTTAAGTATATTTATAAAGTTTAAAAATAGTTTTAATACAAGATAGAACTTATTTTCAAATAAAAACAAATTACCAAAATTTCCTTTGGCATGTCCACAACCTCAAGTACCCCTTGTCGACAAGGTGGCAGTTGATTTCAAAAATTTAAATTTCAAAAGAAGTGTCTATTCGTCATATCCTTTCACAAATGGACATGACTGTTGTTCTACTATAAATAGGGGCAGTTCTAAATGAATTTTCATTCATATTTTCTCTGATTTCATTCCTCTTCTTCTTCCACATTTCTCTATGTATATTTTTACCATTACTCTGCCGAAATCACCATTGAATTTAACTAGATCATCTCTGGTTTGATTCTCTATCACTATCTCAACAAGATCTCAGTGCTATTCAGAGTTATAGACTTCTTTGTAATAAAGTAAGCGAGAAAAGGTATGATTGTAGCCTGTGAAATCAATCAAGCGAGAAAAGGTGTGATTGTAGCCTAGGAAATCAATTGGTGTACTTTTTGCCCATAAAATCAAGTATCTCTACCCAGAAGATTGTGAACCTGGAGTGGTGTACCTCGTAGCCTTGAAATCGAGGGTGTAATTGTACAATTGCTTTTGAAAGGAAATCCTTACTTGTGTGCAGGACTGGATGTAGGTAACTCCTAACCAGTATAAAATCTACGTTCTTTCCTTTATTGCTTTTACTCTAAATCTACATCTGTGTTTGATTCGGTAACCATACCTAAGTCTGAATATTGCATACATTTGTGTTCAAATTAACAAAAACTAAAAAAATTGTAATTCCTTAAAACATTATTCACCCCCCCCCCCCTCTAGAGTTAATTCTAGCCTTAAGATCCATAATCCGCATTTCTCACAGGTACTACATAGGTGAGGGTAGGATATTGGTAGGCTAGGGGTAGTCCATGTATTATGTTGTTCACTTAAAGGCTACGGGCCGATCAGGTGGATATAAGAGGGAAAGTATATATTTTATATTATGTTAGTTGATTTATAGCATAATAGATGTGTTCCATATATAACTATATAAATCTTGTAATTGTAGGACTATATATTGCATGTATGTGAATCTGGGAAACATTGTATGGTAATAGTCCCTGAATTTAGTATTAGGTTATAGTAGTCCTTGAATTTAGTATTGGTTAGTAGTAGTCCCTAAAACTTGTAGATAATATCTATATTTGTAATTTAAATGATGGGTGCAAGTAAAATGTAAATTAAGTTAGCGTAGTAAATTGTTGGAATTTAGGCAATATTTTAATTCATTAGAATGTAGAAGGTTGCAATGTAAATTCCTACAGATTATAAAGTTTAGATTTATAAAAAAATGCATCATTTGTCGAAATGACAAGGAATATACCAAAACTAAAAAGATGTATAATAGGAATATTTATCATATTTTGTATTGTCAATTTCAATAATAATGAAAAGGATAATTTCTTGCAATTACAAACATAACGAAAATTCTCCTTTAGGTATATGACATAGAAATTTACACCATCAACATAGGAGAGAAGTAATTCTAATATATTGAAAATACAGAAATCCCTAAGTACCAACCAAAGCATGGGTCGTTATGTCTAGTCGATTGGAATGGCAAGCTATCATTCCATATTGAGCTGTCTTAACTATGAAACGATTGGAATAAAGTGATAAGAAGTTATGTTTGGTAGAAAGGTCTCTTTTATGAGAGGATATTAGGAGAAAGTAAAGTTTTGGAAGTTCAAACCACAAAACGTATCCTAGATAAAGCTATAGCCAAGATTTTACAAGAGATGGTTAATTAAAGGATTTGGGTCTAAGTCTAGAAAAAGATATTGTTATTTGCACACATAGGGAATGCGAATGCGATTTTCATAGAAACTAGATCGATAAATTTTTGATAAGATTTGGAGGAAGGGATAAAAAGGATTCTTCTCAATCATCCCTCGGATTGGAAGAAGACTATTTACTTAAGGAAATTCATGAAAGACTAACTTAGAATACATAGTTGTGTACATAGTGATCGCATGCGAATAAAGTACCACTTAGGTGATTATCACCAATGCTAGAATGATTCCAGGTTATAACTTTAATTTATTCTAGGACGTTTATTGTTATGGTTGAATAGGAAGATAGACCAAATTTTCACTTGTATAATTTAGTATGGAAAAACTTAGGATGGATCGCTATCAACTCTAAAAGTGATACCTAGGTAACATGATTTTTAAAGGATTGAAGAAACCATTTAAAATTTAAATGAGATGACTTAAGCTGAATTGAATTGGAAAAGAAGTTTTTTATTTTCAACAATTGAATAAATCACCAAGATTAGGTACCCTTAGGTAGTGGAGAAATAACAAAGAGCTAACTATAAAGTACCATAGAAGGGGATACCATCCACATTCGCATTGTCTCACTTGGTATCTATAAGTTAAGGTGATTTGGTATACCACTGGATGAGTTAAGGTAGTATGTTTTGCATTGAAGATTTCATAGAGCTACAATTTCATAGGAGCAAACTTATGCTTAAGTTATTTAGGATGGTGCAAGTCGACACCATTTGAGTTAGTAGCAAAGATCTGATGCACACACATTTGGATTGAAGATTTATGCCAGTGATGAAAATTGATAAGTGCAGTTGGAATTCGATTCGTAAAAGGACAAGGACTCACAAATTAGGAAGAAAAAGTATGTACCAACAGAAGGCGCATGGGGTAGCCCGAGGAGCCGAGTCCTCTATAGTCCGTGGAGCCAATTCCAAAATAGGAAGTAATCAAGTAGAAAATTCCCAAGGCAAGATAGAATATGACTAAATTATTGGGGAGCCACCATTGGGTACTTCCGGAAGTGTCTATGCGATGCAGCTACTGTGGTCAAGTTGTGTTGGTTAGGGAAAGGATGTGTGAGTTCCTTCTTCACCATGCACCAACTTGTATTTTCGGACATGGGACAAATTGAATCTGTAATGTAATAATCTAAATTATTAGAGTTCGGTAGGGAGACGATCCAATTAAGAGTACATGAGAGCTTGAGAAGAAAGTTTGAACTACCCATCTCGAACTCTTTTCTTTCACGTTTCCATTCTAGTTAGAAAAGTATAGATTATTTTTCTGATTAGGTTCTTGCTTAGGTAGAAAAGTATGGATGATTGATGCCAGTGGATGTATTGTTTGGATTGTTACACATTTAGGACAATATATCATCTAGGCAGTACACGCATTATCTCTTACTTGTTGTTTAAGTTGCTAGATATTATGCATGTGGATGGTCGGTTGTCATTTATTCTATTTGAAAATTATGCATGTAAGTGTTGCATATAGATAGAATGGTTATCCATACATGTAGAATTGCAAGTATATTTACTTAGGATGTTGCATACCATACATTTTGGATGCATGGCATGAGCATTTGCAAGATAGAAGGTCGAGTTGATCAGGAAAATCGCTTACTCTTTGCATTAGTATTAGTTCACATGTATTTCACATTGCATATATATGCACGTATTGCATTAGAAAATTTCTAAACAATGATTGCCTATGGATGATGTATGAGTAGATGGTTGTGCTATTGGCCGTTGTGTATTTAAGTTATATTTTTATGTCCTTGGAGATTTCAAGGACAAAATCCTTTTAATGGAGAAGAATGTAACATCCCGAAAATTTAACGAAAATTTAATAAGAAAATTAAATTCAAATAAAACAAAGACTAAAATAAAATTTTAACAGACATCCAAATTTGCCTACAAAACGTGCACCATTGTGTTTCATAGCGATTCTTTGAACAGTTTATATATAACACTTTGAGATTGGAGTTATTATGGAGAAGTTGCAAATGTTTGAAAATTGAAAGCGAAATAATTGGAAAAATAAAAATTTACACCATGAGGGTCGACCCGTAGGGTATGATTATCGACCCAGGATTTGATGTATAACCGCTATAGGTTGACTAGTAGCCATGCAGCGTCAACGGTTCATGTTAGAAATCGTGAGTTTTGAAGTGCCATTTAATTGGTGGGCTTGACCGAATTAGTTTTTCCTTCATGTCTAAGTTTTATTGTGCATACGAAATGCAAACCAAGGTTCTTCCAGGCAGATTCAATGCTCCAAATTGATTCCTAATTTCTATAAATTAACACCAAGATTAACCCTGGATTCATTAAAAAAATTACTGTCTAGCAAAACTATGTCAAAATTTATTCGCTCTACCTATAACCTTTTTTCCAAAACAAATTAAAAATCAGAGTAAGAGCATGCTAGTAAATAGATCTACGAGGAGGCAAGCTAATGGATGTCGATTCACGGGCAAGAAATAAAGTTAGAGCTTGGATCTAAGGTGGGCGGGAATAGGTTTGATAAGATGATTTATTACAGTTAAATTTAATCTATTCTAACTGATTTGGGTTGTTAATAATTTAAATAGTAAATTGTAAACTCTAATTATATAACCTGAATTCTGGTGTAGAAATAGAATACTATAAATTTATAAATATGTAAAACTCATTTTAATTTGAAAACCCTAAAATCGATTAACTATTAGTACATAACCTACTAAAATGCACCAATATCACATCATTGAAGTTAGGGTATAATCTCAAAGAGAAACTGGTCACTTAATTGCTTAGAGTTCGTTTATTCTGTATGCTTAACCAACAAAAAAAACTAATCAAAATCGAAGAAGAAAATAAACAAACCCTAATATTGTCATCGAGACTAGTCGAACCTCACCTTAAGTGGTCGACCAGTTATAGCCTGAAACGCGCATCCTGAACCTTGACCTAAGACCTATGTTAGTAATAAAAATAAATATAAACATTAACTATTGTATGAGCTTATTAGGGCTATTTATATGTATGTTAGGAGCTGTGGGGAAGCTAGCTCCCTATGAAATGATGCTAGGATGTTAAAGTGTCGGGTATATGTTCTTTACCCAACGAGGGTTCGATTATTCGACTGGAGGCGATTTTTATGACTAATGGCACTCACATAAGGTTCTACTGTGGACGCGCAACACTCATGATGATGCCTTATGAAGTATGGCCCGACATAATGGGAGTCCTTTTATGCATGGATACTGACGTGATGTGGTACAGTTCAAATGTTGGTTCCCAAAGCGTGTAATAAGAGGTGTATACTATGGTCGAGAGGTGTACACGGATGCAGACATTGAGACATACCGCATAGTCGACATTACGGGTTCCCTCCCGATGTGTAGTTGGGTTTCCTGTAGTTGTAGTTAGGGCAAAAAAGTTCCCCAGTAGCCTAGTGGCGATGATAGTAATGGAAATGTATTTCCATATTTAGTAACCAATGGTTCGAGGTTTCGATGTTTAGCGGCCTAGTGGCAGTTTTACATATTGAGTAGCTCTAGGAGACGTGGCCAATCGTTAGTTATTGAGCTTCGATCGGTAGCTCGATCCTTATAGCAATCTATACAAGTTGTAGTATAGGTGTGTGTATATAAAAACCTTAGTTGAGACCGTAGGAAGTACGTGGACACTTGCATAACACCTTAGGTTGAATACGGTAGATTTAAATTAAGTGCATATGATTATCGTATATTAAACTTATACTCATTCACCATAATTTTATCCGGCCCGCCCCTTTATTTCCATTTTCCCTTACTACGGGATGACAGGTTAGTAGTTGATTGAGCAAAGTATGTGGAGAAAGGAGCTACAAATTGTGGTTCTTATATTCTTTGTTGTTCATCATATAGTTACGTATCGAAATTAAAGTCTGTAAAAACTTATATTGTATTTTGGAAACAAAGTATATGATAGTGCATATGACAATTAAATATTTTTGGAGACTGCTTTATGGAATGTTGATATTTCGGTATATGTTTTAATTCCTTCTGCTATAAGATCTAAAAGTGTAAAAGGTCTTAGAATTTACCTTCATAATTATGCTCTGAAATTTTATAAAAACCCAACAGCTTATATTCTCGGTATACCGCGAGTCCGAAAGTCTCCCACGCCTTTGGATCAGGGTGTCAGGAAGAGCGGATTGTTACACACTTGGACTTCTTGGCTGAGCAAGCTAAGGGATTAGGCTGGGTTAATCCTTAGTTTTCCCTTCAATAATCCTACAGGGGCAGGCTATGTGCCCTTGCATTTTGAGCTTGAATATGAATTTTTTGTTGAAGTTCGTTTAAGTGATTTGATATCCAACTCTTCTCTCTTCTGTTCCTACTTAGCTTGTAGGGTAGCTTTAGAGTAAACAGACCCCTTATATATGCATTGTGTATTCTTCGATGAGATAGACCATCCAAGTTATTAGAGGGTCATAGATCACACTTTGCATTGAATTGGTTAAGTTAAGCTAGCTGATGGGTCGACCATGTTTAAGGACTCGAATATGATCCTTACCTGTGTAAATCAGTCACCTATTAGGCATTAAGACCGACATATTATTATTGGACTTGCTAGTGTCATTTTAGGATGGTCCCAGCTTAAACCTAATCAATGAATGACTTGAAAGTTCTCCCACATGGCAGGCTACAAGGATGAGAGATAATTCGCAATGAAGAGGTGAATGCATGGCGATTCACACTCGTGAATTGCTAGCCAACATGTAGGGAGACTGGCTTGCTACCACTAGTCGGCAAAGGTCGGTAGTTTCAATAAGGAGAATGAGCACATAAAAACTCATTCTTCGTTAGATATCTTGGGTTGTCTGAAGGTTCTTTAGGGTGATATGATGCCAAATGAAAGTGGCTGTTCACCCCAACCCGAACCTAAATGCTAGATGGTAGTCCTCGATAAGGAAGTGAACGCATGGTGATTCACCCTCGTGGACAGTTGACTGGTAAGTGGGGAGACTGGCTTGCTATGGACTTGTCAGTAAAACTCGATTGTCCTCCAAAAGGAAAATGAGCATATAAAAACTCATCCTTAGCAGGATAACCTGGGCCCTTAGAAGGTTTTTCGGGGTGACATGATGCTAGTTGAGAGTGGCAGTTGAGCCTGGCCTAAACCTAAATGCTAGGTTGTAGTCCCTGATAAGGAAGTGAATGCATGGTAATTCACCCTCATGGATGACCGGCGACAAGGAGGGAGACTGGCTCGCGACACACTTGACGGCATAGGTCGGCGGTCCCCAACAAGGCAAATGAGCACATAAAACTCGTCCTTTGTTAGATAGATTAGGCCGTTCAATTGGGGTGACACGGTGCCAATTAATAGTCGTAGTCGATCCCCACTCAAACTTGAATGCTAGGTGGCAGTCCCCGACAAGGAAGTAAATGCGTAGTAATTCACCGTCATGGATAGACGACCGATAAGCAGAGAGACTAGCTCGCACGCACGTTGCGGCAAGGTTGGAAATCCCTAACAGGGAAAATTAGCACATAAAAACTCATCTTTCATTGGATAGCCTAGGCTAGTTGAGAGTGCCAGTCGAGCACGGTTCGAAATTGAACTCTAGGTGGCAATCCTCGATGTGGAAATGAATGCATGGTAATTCACCTTTGTGGATAGATGATTGGCAAGCTCCCCCAGCTTGGTACATAGTTGAGGCAAAGGTCAGAAGTTCCCAACAAGGCAAATGAGCACATAAAGACTCATCCTTCAATAAATAGCATGGGCTGTTTGACGGTTCTTAGAGGTGACATGATGTTAGTTGAGACTGGCCGTCGAGCACAGCCCGAACCCAAAATCTATGTGGTAGTCCTCAACAAGGAATTGAATGCATGGTAATGACCCTCATGGATAGCCTATCGACAAGCAGGGAGACTGGCTCGCTACAAACTTGGTGGAAAAGGTCAACAGTCCCTAACAAGGCAAATGAGCACATAACAACTCATCCTTCATTTAATAGCCTGGATTGTTCAAAGTTTCTTCATGGTGGCATGATGTTAGTTGAGAGTGATCATTGAGCACGGGCCGAACCTGAATGCTAGTTGGCGGTTCTCGATAGGAAAGTGAATGCACGATAATTTTCCCTTATAGATAGCCGGCTAACAAGTGAGGACACTGGCTCACTACGAGCTAAGAGGCAAAATGTCGACAGTCCCCAACAAGGGATATGAGCATAAAAAACTCATCCTTCGATTGATAGCCTAGGGTGTTCAAAGGTTCCCTGTGGTGACACAATGCCAATTAAGACTGGCAGTCGATCCTAGCCCATACCTGAATGTTAGGGGGAAATCCACGACAAGCAAGTTCACGCTTGTGGAAAGCTGGTCAAAAAGTGGGGAGACTAACTCGCTGCGCACTTTGCGGAAAGTTAGTAGTCACTTATAAGGCAAATTAGCACATAAACACTCATCCTTCGTTAGATAGCCTAGGCTATTCGAAGGTCCTTGGAGGTGACATGATGCCAGTTAAGGGTGGTAGTCGAGCCAGCTCGAACCTTAATGCTAGGTGGCAATCCCCTATAAGAAAGTGAATGCACGGTAACTCACCCTTGCGGATAGTCGATCGACAAGCAAGGAGACAAGCTTGCTATGCACCTATGGCAGAGGTTGATAGTCCCCAATAAGGAAAATGAGCATATAAAAAATCATCCTTCATAGGATAGCATGGACTATTTGAAGGTTCTTAGGGGTGTACATATCAGTTGAGAGTGGCCGTTGGTCCGTCCCAAACTCGAACGCTAGGTGGTAGTCCTCAACAAGGAATTGAAGCACGACAATCACCCTTGTGGATAGCCGATCGGCAAACGGGGAGACTGGCTCACCATGCACTTGGCAATAAAGGTCGACAGTCCCTCACAAGGAAAATGAGCACATAAGAACTCATCCTTCATTGGATAACCTGAGTTGTTCAAAGGTTCTATTTGGTAACACCATGCCAGTTGAGAGTGGTAGTCGCGCCCAAGCCAAACGCTAGTGGTGGTCCTCGATAAAGAGGTGAATGCATGGTAATTCACCCTTTTGGATAGCCGATCGACAAGCGAGGATACTGGCTCGCTATGCACTTGGTTGCAAAGGTTGGCAGTCCCCAACAAAGGAAATAAGCACATAAAAAATCATCCTTCGCTGAATAGCATGGGCCGTTCGAAGGTTCTTAGGGGTGACGCGATGCCAACTGAGAGTGGCAGTCGAGCCTGGACCAAACCAGAACGCTAGATGGAAATCCCTGACAAGGAAGTGAATGCATGGAAAATCGCCTTCATGGATAGCCAATCAGTAAGCAGGGAGACCGGCTCCATATGCACTTGGGGGTAATGGTCGTCAGCCTCTAACAAGGGAAATAAGCACATAAAAAATCATCCTTCATTGGATAGCCTGGATTTTCCAAAGATTCTTTGGGGTGACATTATGCCATTTAAGAGTGGTTGTCGAGGCCGACTCAAACCTAAATACTAAGGAAGCGAATGAATGGTAATCCGCCCTCATGGATAGTCAGTCAGCAAGCATGGAGATTGGCTAGCTATGCATTTGGCGGTAAAATTAGTAGTCCCTAACAAGGCAAATGAGCATAGAGAAAAATCATCGTTTGTTTCATAGACTGGTTAGTATTGAACAATGTTGGCTCCTAAAGTCTTCAATGTATTCTTAAAAAAATGCATTATAGGGCCTTATATCTGTGGCTGACTTTTATATGTGATAGGCCTAGATATGAATGAGGTTCTAGCCATAGTAGATGTGGGTTCCATACACATGAGAGAGGCGATAAGCGCTAGTTATTAAGACGATGCAAATTACATATAGTCCTTCCCAATATGGGTCAAGTACTCCATTGGTCTGTTCCTTCATATTTGTGAATACCATATACAGGACTAGGTCAACAATAATAAATTATCGGAGTTTTAGTCTTGAGTTGTCATGCTTGGCAATCATATTATTATAGGTTTTGGTACGGAGTTTGATTTTTGCTTTTCGTTCTTTTAAGTAGTTCATCATTTTGCATGGACTCAAAGGTCAAATGCCGAGGTAGGGGGACATCAACATCAATAGCTAGCATGACTCTATATCCAATACATAGCAAGAATGGAATGTGGTTAGTTGACATGTGTTTAGAAGTGCGACAGGACTAAAGTACAATGGGTAATTCCTCTACCTAGTTACCCTTAGCTTTTGTGAGGCGCTTCTTGAGATTTGAATTGATGGTCTTGTTGATGGCCTCTACTTCTCCATTAGCTTGTGGGTGGGCACTGAAAGAGAAGTGTTCTTAACTCTGTTTCTTGCGCAAATGTCTGGAAAGAAGCTTCTCTCAAATTGCATGCCATTATCGATGATGATCTTCTTTGGTAGTTTGAAATAGCAAATTATGCCCTTTATTATGAAGTTCAATCCTTTCGATGCGGTTACCCTAATAAAGGGTTCGGCCTTAACCTACTAGGTGAAGTAATCAATGGCGAATATAGCATGATTATAACCTCCCTTGGCATTTGGCACCTTGCCTATCAAGTCGATTCCTCACGCTTCCAACGATCATATGGATGTCACTGGAGTGAGAAAAGTAGGCGAGAATCCAGGAATCTTGGCAAACCACTAACATCGATCGCATCTTTTCACATACTCCATAGAATCTTTGATTATCATGGGCTAATACTAGCCCTATCGGGAAGCCTTTTTTGCCAGGCTTTGTCCACTAGCATGATCCCCACAAAACTCCTTGTATGGCTCTTCTAGAATCTAGATGGCTTCATCTGTAGACATGCGCTACTGGAGTGGTGTGGAGTGCCCCCATTTGTAGAACCTCCCATCCATGATTATGTAGCTGAAAGCTAGTTACAAAATCTTCTTGGCCTCCTTATGGTCGATAGGTAGCTTTGCTTGTTAGAAATCTAACTAAGGGCACCATCTAATTGTCCATAAATGGCATGTCTATCTCCATCACGGTTGTCCTCGGTGCATGGAAAGGGTGTCTTAGATCTCTAAGAGGACCCAAGGAGTAACTTCTTCCTCTAGATTGCTTAATGCCTTGGCCACTTGATCGGCCTTGGCGTTCTGCTCCTTGGGTATCTGTTCTAACTTAAATTCTACAAAGGTACTGATAATCTTCTTGGCCTCTTCAACATATTGGGCCAATGTCTTGTTCTTCACTTGGAAGAAGTCACCGATTTGGTTGACGACCAATGATGAGTTGCTATAATTATGGATATATTCCACACGTAATTCCCTTCCTATCCCGAGGTCTTATAGGGCAACTATATATTTGGCTTTGTTATTGGTTGCCTTGAAATTAATATGGACCACAAAACACAATTCTTTTCCTTCGGGCATGACAAGGACCATGCCAACCATGGCCCCTTTATCATTTGATGCCCCATCAACATGTAGGCACTATGTCAGCTTACTTATGATGGCTTCTTCTTCCAACTCATCCGAGCATGAGCACTTGATAATGAAATCGTCAATGGCCTGAGCCTTGATCGAAGTAAAAGGCTGGAATGAGATGCGATGTTGCCCAATCTTGATAGATGACTTCAGCAGTCGGCGCGCTATATCGGGGAGGTTGAGGATTTGCATTAAAGGCTAATTTTTTGTGATTTGATACGGTAAGTATAAAAGTATGGTTGGAGCATTCGGATTGCCATGAGTAGGAAGAATGCGATCTTCTCCAGTTGGGAGTACCTCATCATTGGCCCGACCAGCCTTTCGCCGACCTAATATCACTGGACGCTGGACCTTCTCCCTCTTCTTGGTTGAGTTGGTGTTGAACGCATGGTCATACATTACCAAGTACAGATACGGTTCCTCCCCATCGACGGGCTTGTATAGGACCATAGGAGTGGCCAGATGTTTTTTCAACTCCTTGAATGCCTTAACACATTCATCGCTATAAGTGAACAACTTTCTTTTCTTGATGAGGTCGAAGAAAGAGGGACAAACGGTCAGTTGATTTTAACATAAACCGCCATAATTCTACATACATCACATTTAAGCTTCGCACTTACTTCACAATTCTAGAAACTTGCATGTCCTGGATGGCTTGGATTTTATTTACAATGTAACCTAGGAACTTGCCAGACTGATAATGAAAGAGTAGATTCAATTTCATGTTTTATTGACAAAAGATGCTAAAAGTTTCAACGAGGTTCTGCATATGCTCCCATCTTTTTCGAACTTAACTAGCATATCATCCATGTAAATGTCCATAGACCGTCCTATATGTTAAGAGAACATGTGGTTGACGAGATATTAATATGTTGTACCCTTATTTTGCAAATGAAAAGGCATGGCCCAGTAGTAGTAGAGGCCATTTCTTTTAATGAAAGAGAAGTGCCTTGGCCTTGGACGTGCAAAGAAATTTGATTGTACCCAGAGTAGACATCTGTGAAACTATGGAGCTCATGTCCACTTGTTGCATCAATAAGCTAATCGATGCAAGGCAAAGGAAAACCATCTTTGGGGTAAGCTGTTGAGATCATAGAGGTCCATACAAGTTCTCCAACTCCCATTTGGTATTTTGACCAGTAATAGTTTTGCCACTCATGCCCGGTATTCCACCTCCCAAATGATGTCGTTGTCTAGCAGCTTATTTCTTCTTCCTTAAAAGCTCGACACATCTATGGTTTGAGCGATCAGAGATTCTGACTTACAAAGGAGACCTTTCGATTGATATTGGCAACGCGGTAGATGATCTTACGATCAATGCCAGTCTTGTTGGCATTCCCCAATGCAAAGACATCTATGCTATACTTTTGGACCCTAACCAGTTCCTCTCTAACTTCAGGACTAAGTTCGATGGCAATTTGAATGGTCTTGTTGGGGTTGCTACTATCTATGGAAATAGATTCCAATGGGTCGTCCATGCGAGGATCTAATGGGTCGTCCTTTGGGACTGAGATTATATCCAAATCATACTGGTCCAACGCATATCTCATGCACTCTATGAAGGAATGGGCCAGCTTGCAACAGAGTTAAAGGATAAACTTCAAAAAAAAATTCTATTTTTGGATCTTTTAGTCCTATAAAGTCTAAAGCCAACCTAATACTCTTATAATAAAAGCATATTTTATTAATTTTGTCTTCTTTTATTAATTTAATTCTAAATTAATGAAGTGTGAGATATGAAAAGGTATGACTGTATCAAATATATTCATATTTTAATTGTGTGATAAAATTGCTAAACATAAGGCAAGTATGATTAATTGATTATAATATATAGAAATTAAAGAAATCTAGATGTAATCACATAAGGAGCTAAAAGGGAAAGAAATAAAAGATGGCATAGTTGATTGATTCCACCTTCCCTCTTAGCAAATTTAATTGATATAGCGTTTAATTAACATGCAAGGGTATTATGACACAATAATATAAACATTGAACAATAGTTAAACTACATATATTATTACCTCACTTTGAAATTGTTTGAAAATAACAATAAGGGTTTAAATCATGCTTTCACAATTTATAATACAAATATTAAATGTTTATATGTACACACATATAGATATAATTATGTGTGTATAAAAACTAAGTTCAAACTTTCTAGTTACACGACGATGCGGAATTTTTGGATATTTGAAATTGGGATATTAATTTGATTTTAAATATTTGAGAGCTGGTTTAACTTGAATTTCAAATATCACTGTTCATTTGGCAATTAAATTATTGAATTTAATAATTGAAAATTGGTTAAAATAGTGAATCTTGGTTTTTAAGTTGGTTAAAAATATTTCAAAAGCTTGGAAAATTTACATTTATAATACTAGAGATAATGGAAGTTTTAAATTTGAATTTGAAAGCGTTTTGTTCAGTTTTAACAATATATCGTTTAAATTGATATTTAAAAATAGCCTTCCGAGGCACAGTCTCGGATTGCAACGAAACTAGTTCGATTGGATCCATAATAGTGTGTTATTATCAGATTTCAATTTTCATAGCATTTGAAGTTGTCGTGTGATCGTACGGTAGATAAACACGTTATATCTATATCAAAAATTCAATATAATAATTGGGTTCAAAAAGCTATATTCTACATACGATCGAATTAGAACTCGAAACCTTTTCCATCGTGCTCGTAATAGGGGTATAACATTATATACGCCTGGCGGCACGCCTAGATAAAGGTTCGCGATTTTAAGCTACGTTAATCGATAAAATTTGAATTTGAATTTAAATTAAACTTAATATATTATATATCAACATCAGACCTTTTTGGCCTTCATCTCAAAGGAACACATGTCCTGCCCTTGCAAACACGTGTACTCTCTGGTTTAACATGCGTATTTTTTTGAGGAAAAAACAGAGATTGTCTTGTTTAAAATTCACGTCTTCCCTAGAACTTCTTTATTTTAAAAAAAACAAAAACAAAGTAGATCTATTCATCCTCCCTCTGCTCAAAATCCCCTCTTCATCTTTTCAATTCATTCAAATCAAATTGCTTCGATTACGCGATCGAAGTTCTCGATCGTACGAGGGCGGAGGATGAGGAGGTGCGTCGAGTCGATTTGGTTCAAGAAGTGGTTTCGCATCGCGTACCCGGAGGTCGGCTGTAGCGTTAGGGCACATTCTCGAGCACGAGGTTGAGAGGGAGGCAGCGTAGCAAGGGAGTAGGGTTTTGGTCAGGATGGTGGGAGCGACGTGTACTGGAGGATCACAATTTCTTGTTTTAGGCATCGCGTTGTGCGCCAATGGTGGTTCGAGGCAGCGAGGAGAGGCGATTTGACTCGCACATGCGTAAGGGAGGCAGCATGTCTGACTTTGGGTAGCGTGATGATTTTTGGTGGCTTGCGAATTTGAAGGCTGTGAGGGATGAAGTGGCGAGCAGTCGAAGGTGGAAGGGGAGACTTGAGTCGAGTAGTAGGTGGTCGCGATAGCGTTTCACATGAGCAATTGGGGAGGAGAGTCGAAGGTTTCGACTGAGCTAGATTCTAGGAGCAGTTAGGTATTTTCCAGTTTATTTTATTTAACTTTGTATATATGAACATATTGCTAAAAAAATTTAATTTAATTATAGTAGGTATAAAAACAGTTATGTCTCTATTTTATATACATACATACATACATACATACATACATACATACATACATACATACACACACATATATATATATATATATATTTGTGTGTGTAACGACCCGATATTTTCAACCATTCGCATCCGCACGTGTCGGACTTCAATTGCTCAAAATACCGGATTGTTAATTTAAATTTGGCAAATCTCATAATATACGGAAAACAAATCACAGATCACAGACACAGAGTAATAAAATGCAATGGAAGCAAAGAGATAGTAGTTCATGAAGCTACTATATAAATACATCAGAGTTAAACAAGATACAATAGAAGTTCAATACAATAGTCAGGTACAAAGCTCAATACATTACAGGAATCAATTGAATAACAAGGATCAACTGAATGCTGAAATTGAAATAGATAGCTGAATCCTCAAGCAAAGCTCCAATTTCGAAAGTGAGTCTATAATGTTGTATCACTTAGTCTGACCCGAGCGTAAAGCAAAACACAAAACACTCGAGTCAGGAGATACATACTTATACAATGTAAACCAACTCAAGTGAACTGTAATATAAGGTACAAGTAACTTAAAGGATGTTTGAGACCGCCCATCCTCTAAGGATTTGTTAAACTATTTACTATGTAGTAATATTTCGCTATTATAATAATGTCTATAGTAAAATAAACTTACTTTTAAATAGCGTTAAGGTGTTACCCAATCTCCCCTTTAATACGTAATAGTCCCAGTATTCCATCCAGTATCAGTGCATCTCCAGATTGGGAGACTACCCTAAATACACCACGAGCTACGGGAGAAAACCAAACTCGTATAAGGTGCTAGGGTGGTGACACGACACAACAAGGCAATGCCAGGGAAGATATACCAATTACGCATCTGGGCTAGTGGTGACGCATAGTGTGCAGCTACCGCCCACCTCGAGCCACACCCCTAAAAAATCAAAAGGACCCTAATCAATTACAAAGTAATACAATGGTATCGAAGGAGTATGTCCGATAAGAAGAACTAGCACACTGGCCTGAGAATCGCTCCTGTTTTAACCACCTTATTCCAACTCAAGGGAGTCGGGTCCATGGATATACCTCAAAGGAACGCCGCCACCATCCTACTTCATTCTAGAATGTAACGACCCGTAAATTTGACCGGTTTTAATAACGTTATTAGTTGAAATTTTGTAAAATTTTAAACGATAAAATTTTGGAATATAAATTTGATATTTGGAATGCGTCTAGTTAAACATAACAGCTGGTAAATTTTCGTCTCAAAATATGGAAGTTTATTTCGCGTGTAAATTTACTTCAAACTAATCAGTTAAAAAGCGATGAAAATAAAACGTTTTCAAAACCAAAATATTTTTACATAGAAAAATTCTAAACCATCTTCTGAGTAAGATGTCAGTTGGTCGTTTTTCCTAATTCGGACATCTTTAGCTCCGTCGATCTTATTTTTCTGTGTTTTCATGCATTTTTCCGCTATCATAAAATTCGAATTTTTATAATTCAATCGTACCACTGATATCTGTATACTGTTTTGATCGTCTCGTCGCGCTGATCCTTACAGTATTTTTGTTTGTGTATTTCGAAGTCCGGAAGACGGCAAAATTCACAGAGACAGTTACCGTATCGGTTCCGAAATTCTGAGCTTTAAACTTCGCGTGACCGTTCATTATCTACGGTGTTAAATCAAAAGGACATTTGCATTTAATATTTGCATTGAATTCAATTTACAATATAACCTATAGCTTTTCGTCTCCTATCATACAACATAACAGCATCTTCATTTTTGAAACCATTTTGTTGGCCAATGTAGTCTTAGGCTGAAGCTTCCATTCATTTATTTGAAACAAAGAACTTTGTCTTCTTCATTTATTCGACCAACTCTCCTCACTTGCTTGTTTTCACCGAAAGTAGCACGAAGCTCCTCCGCGCCACAGCCCCTTCTCCGACCTGACACCTTATCCTCCTTCCTCCCCTCTGGTCGAGGCCAGATCCACCTAGCCTAACACACCGCCGAACCACCCAGCTCGCGATGTTTTTTCCCGACCTCCGCCTTTCCTTTTACCTTTGCTCCGCCCACGGCCTATGGCCGATCCACCACGTCCTCCTCGACCGGCCTCACCTCTGCCAGTGGCGAACCACCACACCCGCCTACATGAAACTGCATATTCCTCCTTCCCCTCTCCGCATGCTTTGGTCGAACCCACCTCACCGTATAACTTCAGCCGTCCTCAGCCCGCCACCGCCTCATCTACACAGCAAAACCGTGCCCTGATCTCCCCTAGCCGAGATCCAACTTCCGCCGTACCACTCTGCGCTGCAACCGCATCTTCCTCTCCTCTTTATATGGGTACTTTTGTATATTTCGAATCTGCTCATTTTTTTTTATATCCATCAAGTTTAAATACATGTTAGTATTTTATTTTATTTTTTTTATAAAAAAAAAGTTTGTTACCGATATACGTTAGGCTATATATCTGGGTTTAGTATATATTTTATATAATGTAGTTGTGGGTTATATTGAAAAGTGTATGCAGTTCTGCAATAGTTCAAGTATAAAGAGTGATGTATAATTTTTTTAAATGGTTATACTTTTTCTCTGTATATATGCAGGAATTATATTATTTTGAAATACATACGGTTGTATATATATTACTCTATTGGGTTTATGGATAGCTGGTGATGTTAGGGTTGCTGTTATAACAGTGTACTACATAAGGTATATGGTTATTTGTTATATTTTACTTATAGTACAGTGAACGCCTGTATATGTGAAGCTTATGTGAAATTTATATACACTACTTATAGTTATATCTAGACATATATGAGTTGTCTACGCATTAAGTTGTCAAACTGTACAAAACAGTGTATATAAGTGTGACTGTATAGTTTATATATATATGTTTGGTTCCAAAGTATATTCGTACAAATTATAAAATAATAAAATGTAAGAGGTATATAGCAGTCAGATATAGAATAGGACGTGTATTTTAAATGAAATAGTGCTTACAGTATTTATTTTAAAAAGGTGGTCATCTAGTTATGTCAGTTATATATATGTCGGTGTTTAAATAAATATTGATTTGCAAATAAATATAATATATACATATATCTTATTTTATTTTAAGTAAGATCTATAATATGACTTGATGTATATATAGTTATGTATAGCAATATATTTATAAGTCACCTGTACCAATTATCTTTATCGATCATGTCCTGATTTGTTTTCGTCCATTCTTATTTGTAGCTTCGTTCGTCGATCCGTACCAACCTTGATTTGCTTTGAATTCTTGTTCGGAATCGTAACACAATTCCCTTGTCCATCCTCTCTAACCTCAGAAGGTGAGCAACCACTCACGATTATTGTTCTTTTATTTATTAAATTTGATTTCAATTGAAACGACAATTGAAATATGCTGATGTTGGTTATTTACACTGTTATATATGCTATTACCTGTATCTGTTCACCTATGACATCTGACACCATTATCTGTTAATTATTTATGCGATGATAATACAGTTTGGTTGATAATTGATTGATTGATTGTTGTTTATATTGGATGTGAATTGTAATGTATAAAGTGATAAATATTATGCAATTGAATTTGACGTAGGATGGTTTAAAAATGTGAATCAATGTGAATCGACATATGTGTTGAATTTGATTAGTTAACTTGAATAATATGACCCCTTTTAATTGGCAAGTTAATTGACATGTATAATTTGATAAATTACACTTTGAACCTTTGAACATATATTGGATTAATTGTTATAGTATTAAATTTGAAATTGAAATTGAACGACAAGTGAAAAACCATAATGTAATAATCTTTAATCTACATTAAACGATAGTGTAGATTCTAGAAATAATTATATTAATTCGCACAAACAACAACGTGAATTAATACGATTATTTCGGGATTATTTGAATTGATTATTGGATTGTGTTTGTTTGTTGTTATTGCTTGTTTATTTAAATTGACACCATCCCAGTTATCACACTGCAAGTTCCCTTTGTTATGTTTGATTTTTGAACTGGAATTGGAATCGGGTTGAAATGATAAATACCCATAATGAACTTGACTTAGGATAGAGAATTTAATAAATCCGATTGGTCAATAATTTGATTTAAAAATAAAATAATGATTTTATTCGAGTAAAGAATGAGTTTTGAAATGGAGTTGGAATTTGAATTTTATGAAATGAAAATGTAAAGATTGAATTCTGAAACAAATATTAACGTAGTAATTGATGAAAGAACATTGTTTGAAATTTAATTATTTAATAATTAAATTTGGAATTATTAATAAATAATTTGGAATTAGTAATAATTGAGTTTAGAAATAATTAAGTTTGAAACGATTAAGTTGAAATGATTTGATAATTAAGTTTGAATTCATAATTAAGTGGGAATGATCTAATAATTAAGTTTAGATTTATAATTAATTTTGAAATGATTAAGTTTTGAAATTATTAATAATTAAGAGTGAAATTATTTAATAATCGAATAAGATTGAATTATTTGATAATTGAATAAAAATTGAATTCTTTGATAAAAGAAATTGAACATTTGAATAAGTGGATTTGAACTTCGTTAATAAATGAAATTGAGTTTCTTTATTTACCAAAGTTTTGGAAAAATTATTTAAGTAAGTTAATAAGTGAAATTGAAACTTCTCGATTATGTGAAATTTAGTTCTTTATTAATTGAGTTTGAAATTTGTAGCGAAGTCAAGAAATAAGTGAAAATTGAATTTCTTTAACAAGAAATAAAATGCGTTTATTGAAATGAATGTAAGACTTGTAATTTTAAGAATATGATTTGACGAATCGAATTTAAGTAAATTTGTAAGTTTGTTATAATTAAATTGAAATTAAGAAATCGATTTAATGAATGGGAAATTTAAATAAAAATTGTTTTAAATGATAAATTAGCTTAGCAAATATCGAATGAAATCAATAAATGAAATTAAATTTATTTGAATGAAAATTTAACAATTTAAATGATTTCGGAATGAAGCCTACATACGAACTTGAATCAATATTTGAATTGTTTTAAATAAAAGTTGAAATTGAAATGTAAGACTTTGAAATGATAATTTGGGAGTTTTGAAACGTAGATTTTGGAAATCGATTTCGAAAGACAAATGAAGTGTTGATTTACGAATTCTAATTGAAATTGATTTGGTTTTGAAATTTATTAAACGACCAATCGGTGTAACAATTACGAAAGTTATTAAAGAAACCGGAATCGGTTATGGACATACTCTCTGTCTAAACCGAAAACCACTTTAATAACTATACGCGGAGTGATGATCCAAAATAAAGTGGTTGGAATGATGTACGTGATGACTGAAGAAAGAGAACGATAATGGATAGCCTAGACACTTGTGTCAAATTGGAAATGACTAAAATCAGGAGCCGTGCCGGACCAAATGGGGTTAGCCACCTCGAGCGGACACACTTCTTCGTAATTATTACTCATTACTTTTTGTTGATTGGTGCACCCTCGTACTTTCAAGAGTGTTGTTTCGCGGTGTTGCGATCGCTGCGGCGATGCGTTCTCACCAGTCCGGATCAGGCGAATGGTAGTTTCACTACCTTGGGTATTGCCTCATGTGCCTTGTCATACTTGTATCCCTATATATGCGACCTCTACGAATTTGTTTTGTGTTATACCTATGGAGTACTCCCTGATATCCCACTAGTTTACGGTGGAGTTTACAGTGCTGTATAGACTATGATGCTTATAAAAATGTGTTAAGGGGGATAATGGTAACGCCTTAACACTATTTTGATACTTTATATTACTGATAGACATTATCTATTTAGCGTACACTACTACATAGTAGATAGTTTAACGGATCCTTAGAGGATGATGATTCCAACATCCTTTGAGTTACTTGTATTTCGATTGCTATTTCACTTGAGTTGGATTTATCGATATGAGAATATTAATCCTGACTCGAGTGTTTTGTGTTTTGCTTTACGCTCGGGTCAGACCGAGTGTACCAGTATTCGAGGCTCACCTTTGGAGTTGGAGCTTTGCTTGAAGATTCAGCCATCTATTCTGCTTCCAGTATTCGATGATTCCAGTGATGTATTCTGATTTGTATCTGATGTATCGTATTACTCTTCTGTTGTAAACTCTGATGTATCTTATATATTTATATAGTAGCTTCATGAACTACTATCTCTTTTATTTCCGCTGCATATTATTACTCTTTGTCTGTGATTCTGTGATTATTTATTTACTGTATATCTGAGTTTTGCTAAATTTAAATTAACAATTCGATATTTTAAATTATTCAAGTCCGACATGTGCGGATACGAATAGTCCAAAATAGCGGGTCGTTATAGTTGGTATCAGAGCTTTGGTAGCTCTAGGCAAAACTTAGCATATAGGGTAAATGTATTTACAGAATCACTATTATTCGAGTTTCAATCTCTTCCTTTTAACTTAATTCCTTTGAATTTTGGAACGTTCTCTGCGGTTTCAAAATTCATTTATATCTCTCATTATTTATCTTCTTTTGACTCTGGAGCATCCATAACTCCACTTCAAATGATCCTTATAATGAGTCGGCGGTCTCGCCAATCTTTAGACGATTTGTAAATGGGTGAAACTCCTTTACAATGGACATCGATTTACCGGAGATTTCTGTATCCTCGGTTTACGATGCTATCTATCTTCGGCTGTACTTGAAATTCTATTTCTTGAGATTGAATGTAGATTTGCCCCGAAATGCTGCATCGATCCAATTCTTGAAGTTACGGTTGACCCGATTAAGGTTGCCGTGAATTAAATAAGCTTATCCATCTCCCGATTCTGTTAATTGAATTATCCTATCTTCTGTTTCGAACTTATTATCGAATCACAATTCTCTTTTATTTGATTTCTATCAAATTGAATCTCTATACTTATTTTGAAGTCCATTATCATATCGTTGAGCGAGAAAGTGTATTTATAAATTAATGTTAAAAATGTTTTATATATGTTGTGTTGTTTGAGTTGTTGATGCTGATTTGGGTTTTCGATCGATTCGTCTGATCAACGCTACCGATAGGATTTCCAAAACACTTGAGCAGAGCAAACTGACACAATATTATTTTCAAATTTGGAAAATAAAATAGTTTTGTATAATTAAAGTATATATAAGTATAAAGTCCTGAAATCAAGTTGTTAATGAATCTGTTGCCAGTAATAATAATATTTGATTTTCATCTATTGTTTGTATACCAATAACTATTGAATAATATAAATTAATGAATTTATAAAAACTAGGATAAAATTGATTTGGAATTTAAAATGAAAATAAAACAAGAATTTGGGAATTTAATTTCCGATAGATTTCAAACCTTGTATTTAAAGTTTTAAAAAAAAAGAATATTATTTAAAGTATTTTCGAATAGAAATCATTTGAAAGAAATTTTAGACGTTTAAATCGGTGCTCTTCTCTTTCGTCGTTGGGAAATAATTTCGGGTATGACGGCCGCATCATTGACATTTATTTTCGAGTTTCGAAGTGGAGAGACTATTCTGTAGCTTTGCTACGGTTAGTTGAAAAATAAATTGATTTGAATTCCTTAAAGTATGATTTGATTTGTAATATACATTGATATAAGATTTAAATCTGATTTGATATATTATATATATTTTTTTATCTCTTAATAAATTGAAGTTACTTGAAAATTTAGTTCTTAAATTTATGATAAAGGATAATTTCACTTATAAATGAAACCAAAATTTTGAATTGATAGTTAAACTTGAGAGAATTGAATTAGAAATTTACTTGTATTATACTCAATCACATTATATATAACTTACTTACCTAAATTTTCAAAAGTCAACTATGTAATTGAATATTATACAGTAGAAAATGATATCAAAAGAAAATTCATATAAATTGAGTTGTTATAATAAATGAAAACATACTTAATATATATGTGATAGGATATATTAAGTAGAATAAATTTAATAATAATTTGGAATAAAGAGGAATTAAATTTGTCGAATAAAGTATGATTAAAATAAGTGACTATTTAAATTTATGATCTTTGAAATCGTTAATTTAAGAAAATTGGATAATATACAATATAAATTGTCTTTATAAAATAAAATGTGAGTGCGTATAATAAATGTTATTCACTTAAATTTTAATTATAAAATGTTTATGGAGATAAATAAAATAATAAGTTAAATAAATAATATGTGTAATTAATGGAAGAAAATTTGTTGGAAGTTAATAAATTGAATCAAATCAACTTAAGGTAGTATCTTGAATTAGTTGAATTTAAATTGAATTTCATTTGAAAGGAACCTTTTGTACCGCGTTAATAAATGTGAAATCAAATAAATTTAATGAAAACCTTGAATTTAAAAACAAATCGTTGAATATAATTTATTCAAATTGAAATTTATATGGTTTAAATTAATTGTTTATAATGTAATTCAATCTATTTTCTTTCTGGTGGTTTCTATTCTCCTACTTCCTTCCTTTTCGGGGACGCAAAGTTTTGAGTGGGGGAGAGTGTAACGACCCGTAAATTTGACCGGTTTTAATAACGTTATTAGTTGAAATTTTGTAAAATTTTAAACGATAAAATTTTGGAATATAAATTTGATATTTGGAATGCGTCTAGTTAAACATAACAGCTGGTAAATTTTCGTCTCAAAATATGGAAGTTTATTTCGCGTGTAAATTTACTTCAAACTAATCAGTTAAAAAGCGATGAAAATAAAACGTTTTCAAAACCAAAATATTTTTACATAGAAAAATTCTAAACCATCTTCTGAGTAAGATGTCAGTTGGTCGTTTTTCCTAATTCGGACATCTTTAGCTCCGTCGATCTTATTTTTCTGTGTTTTCATGCATTTTTCCGCTATCATAAAATTCGAATTTTTATAATTCAATCGTACCACTGATATCTGTATACTGTTTTGATCGTCTCGTCGCGCTGATCCTTACAGTATTTTTGTTTGTGTATTTCGAAGTCCGGAAGACGGCAAAATTCACAGAGACAGTTACCGTATCGGTTCCGAAATTCTGAGCTTTAAACTTCGCGTGACCGTTCATTATCTACGGTGTTAAATCAAAAGGACATTTGCATTTAATATTTGCATTGAATTCAATTTACAATATAACCTATAGCTTTTCGTCTCCTATCATACAACATAACAGCATCTTCATTTTTGAAACCATTTTGTTGGCCAATGTAGTCTTAGGCTGAAGCTTCCATTCATTTATTTGAAACAAAGAACTTTGTCTTCTTCATTTATTCGACCAACTCTCCTCACTTGCTTGTTTTCACCGAAAGTAGCACGAAGCTCCTCCGCGCCACAGCCCCTTCTCCGACCTGACACCTTATCCTCCTTCCTCCCCTCTGGTCGAGGCCAGATCCACCTAGCCTAACACACCGCCGAACCACCCAGCTCGCGATGTTTTTTCCCGACCTCCGCCTTTCCTTTTACCTTTGCTCCGCCCACGGCCTATGGCCGATCCACCACGTCCTCCTCGACCGGCCTCACCTCTGCCAGTGGCGAACCACCACACCCGCCTACATGAAACTGCATATTCCTCCTTCCCCTCTCCGCATGCTTTGGTCGAACCCACCTCACCGTATAACTTCAGCCGTCCTCAGCCCGCCACCGCCTCATCTACACAGCAAAACCGTGCCCTGATCTCCCCTAGCCGAGATCCAACTTCCGCCGTACCACTCTGCGCTGCAACCGCATCTTCCTCTCCTCTTTATATGGGTACTTTTGTATATTTCGAATCTGCTCATTTTTTTTTATATCCATCAAGTTTAAATACATGTTAGTATTTTATTTTATTTTTTTTATAAAAAAAAAGTTTGTTACCGATATACGTTAGGCTATATATCTGGGTTTAGTATATATTTTATATAATGTAGTTGTGGGTTATATTGAAAAGTGTATGCAGTTCTGCAATAGTTCAAGTATAAAGAGTGATGTATAATTTTTTTAAATGGTTATACTTTTTCTCTGTATATATGCAGGAATTATATTATTTTGAAATACATACGGTTGTATATATATTACTCTATTGGGTTTATGGATAGCTGGTGATGTTAGGGTTGCTGTTATAACAGTGTACTACATAAGGTATATGGTTATTTGTTATATTTTACTTATAGTACAGTGAACGCCTGTATATGTGAAGCTTATGTGAAATTTATATACACTACTTATAGTTATATCTAGACATATATGAGTTGTCTACGCATTAAGTTGTCAAACTGTACAAAACAGTGTATATAAGTGTGACTGTATAGTTTATATATATATGTTTGGTTCCAAAGTATATTCGTACAAATTATAAAATAATAAAATGTAAGAGGTATATAGCAGTCAGATATAGAATAGGACGTGTATTTTAAATGAAATAGTGCTTACAGTATTTATTTTAAAAAGGTGGTCATCTAGTTATGTCAGTTATATATATGTCGGTGTTTAAATAAATATTGATTTGCAAATAAATATAATATATACATATATCTTATTTTATTTTAAGTAAGATCTATAATATGACTTGATGTATATATAGTTATGTATAGCAATATATTTATAAGTCACCTGTACCAATTATCTTTATCGATCATGTCCTGATTTGTTTTCGTCCATTCTTATTTGTAGCTTCGTTCGTCGATCCGTACCAACCTTGATTTGCTTTGAATTCTTGTTCGGAATCGTAACACAATTCCCTTGTCCATCCTCTCTAACCTCAGAAGGTGAGCAACCACTCACGATTATTGTTCTTTTATTTATTAAATTTGATTTCAATTGAAACGACAATTGAAATATGCTGATGTTGGTTATTTACACTGTTATATATGCTATTACCTGTATCTGTTCACCTATGACATCTGACACCATTATCTGTTAATTATTTATGCGATGATAATACAGTTTGGTTGATAATTGATTGATTGATTGTTGTTTATATTGGATGTGAATTGTAATGTATAAAGTGATAAATATTATGCAATTGAATTTGACGTAGGATGGTTTAAAAATGTGAATCAATGTGAATCGACATATGTGTTGAATTTGATTAGTTAACTTGAATAATATGACCCCTTTTAATTGGCAAGTTAATTGACATGTATAATTTGATAAATTACACTTTGAACCTTTGAACATATATTGGATTAATTGTTATAGTATTAAATTTGAAATTGAAATTGAACGACAAGTGAAAAACCATAATGTAATAATCTTTAATCTACATTAAACGATAGTGTAGATTCTAGAAATAATTATATTAATTCGCACAAACAACAACGTGAATTAATACGATTATTTCGGGATTATTTGAATTGATTATTGGATTGTGTTTGTTTGTTGTTATTGCTTGTTTATTTAAATTGACACCATCCCAGTTATCACACTGCAAGTTCCCTTTGTTATGTTTGATTTTTGAACTGGAATTGGAATCGGGTTGAAATGATAAATACCCATAATGAACTTGACTTAGGATAGAGAATTTAATAAATCCGATTGGTCAATAATTTGATTTAAAAATAAAATAATGATTTTATTCGAGTAAAGAATGAGTTTTGAAATGGAGTTGGAATTTGAATTTTATGAAATGAAAATGTAAAGATTGAATTCTGAAACAAATATTAACGTAGTAATTGATGAAAGAACATTGTTTGAAATTTAATTATTTAATAATTAAATTTGGAATTATTAATAAATAATTTGGAATTAGTAATAATTGAGTTTAGAAATAATTAAGTTTGAAACGATTAAGTTGAAATGATTTGATAATTAAGTTTGAATTCATAATTAAGTGGGAATGATCTAATAATTAAGTTTAGATTTATAATTAATTTTGAAATGATTAAGTTTTGAAATTATTAATAATTAAGAGTGAAATTATTTAATAATCGAATAAGATTGAATTATTTGATAATTGAATAAAAATTGAATTCTTTGATAAAAGAAATTGAACATTTGAATAAGTGGATTTGAACTTCGTTAATAAATGAAATTGAGTTTCTTTATTTACCAAAGTTTTGGAAAAATTATTTAAGTAAGTTAATAAGTGAAATTGAAACTTCTCGATTATGTGAAATTTAGTTCTTTATTAATTGAGTTTGAAATTTGTAGCGAAGTCAAGAAATAAGTGAAAATTGAATTTCTTTAACAAGAAATAAAATGCGTTTATTGAAATGAATGTAAGACTTGTAATTTTAAGAATATGATTTGACGAATCGAATTTAAGTAAATTTGTAAGTTTGTTATAATTAAATTGAAATTAAGAAATCGATTTAATGAATGGGAAATTTAAATAAAAATTGTTTTAAATGATAAATTAGCTTAGCAAATATCGAATGAAATCAATAAATGAAATTAAATTTATTTGAATGAAAATTTAACAATTTAAATGATTTCGGAATGAAGCCTACATACGAACTTGAATCAATATTTGAATTGTTTTAAATAAAAGTTGAAATTGAAATGTAAGACTTTGAAATGATAATTTGGGAGTTTTGAAACGTAGATTTTGGAAATCGATTTCGAAAGACAAATGAAGTGTTGATTTACGAATTCTAATTGAAATTGATTTGGTTTTGAAATTTATTAAACGACCAATCGGTGTAACAATTACGAAAGTTATTAAAGAAACCGGAATCGGTTATGGACATACTCTCTGTCTAAACCGAAAACCACTTTAATAACTATACGCGGAGTGATGATCCAAAATAAAGTGGTTGGAATGATGTACGTGATGACTGAAGAAAGAGAACGATAATGGATAGCCTAGACACTTGTGTCAAATTGGAAATGACTAAAATCAGGAGCCGTGCCGGACCAAATGGGGTTAGCCACCTCGAGCGGACACACTTCTTCGTAATTATTACTCATTACTTTTTGTTGATTGGTGCACCCTCGTACTTTCAAGAGTGTTGTTTCGCGGTGTTGCGATCGCTGCGGCGATGCGTTCTCACCAGTCCGGATCAGGCGAATGGTAGTTTCACTACCTTGGGTATTGCCTCATGTGCCTTGTCATACTTGTATCCCTATATATGCGACCTCTACGAATTTGTTTTGTGTTATACCTATGGAGTACTCCCTGATATCCCACTAGTTTACGGTGGAGTTTACAGTGCTGTATAGACTATGATGCTTATAAAAATGTGTTAAGGGGGATAATGGTAACGCCTTAACACTATTTTGATACTTTATATTACTGATAGACATTATCTATTTAGCGTACACTACTACATAGTAGATAGTTTAACGGATCCTTAGAGGATGATGATTCCAACATCCTTTGAGTTACTTGTATTTCGATTGCTATTTCACTTGAGTTGGATTTATCGATATGAGAATATTAATCCTGACTCGAGTGTTTTGTGTTTTGCTTTACGCTCGGGTCAGACCGAGTGTACCAGTATTCGAGGCTCACCTTTGGAGTTGGAGCTTTGCTTGAAGATTCAGCCATCTATTCTGCTTCCAGTATTCGATGATTCCAGTGATGTATTCTGATTTGTATCTGATGTATCGTATTACTCTTCTGTTGTAAACTCTGATGTATCTTATATATTTATATAGTAGCTTCATGAACTACTATCTCTTTTATTTCCGCTGCATATTATTACTCTTTGTCTGTGATTCTGTGATTATTTATTTACTGTATATCTGAGTTTTGCTAAATTTAAATTAACAATTCGATATTTTAAATTATTCAAGTCCGACATGTGCGGATACGAATAGTCCAAAATAGCGGGTCGTTATATAGAATCTCCACCGCGTACACGGTTATTAAAGTGGTTTTCGGTGCTGGCAGAGAGTGTGACAACGTCCGATCCCGGTCTCTTTAACAACCAAACATTATTATGACCCATGGTTATTTCATTTTCAAATGGTTTTATTTCATATCAAACATATTCATTTCAAAACCATATAAACCAAGTATCATTATTCTTTAGAAAAGTAATATTCATTTTCAAAGTTGTAACATTCCCAAAATTTATACATTTAACTATAACACATTAAAATCATAGTAATTCAGAAAGCATAGCACTTTAAAATTGTAACCTCTATAATCATAGCATTTCGAAAACATTACATTTTAGAAATAATAGCATTTCGAAAACATAACCTTAAGACATCATAGCATTTTGGAAAAGTAATACTTAAGAAAATCATAGCATTTTGGAAATGTTACCATAAGGAATCATAGCATTTTTGGAATGCAATACTTTCCACTTTAACATTTTATATAATCAAAGTACTTATATACTTTCAAATTTTAACATGGTCATTTTATCATAGCCATATAGTTAAATAAACTTTGTTACTGTAATATCTAATTTAAAGTTGAAATTCCTATGTTAAGTTAAAAGTACATTATTAACTTACATTTACTATTACAATAAAGAAACTTTATTATTTTAATAATTTAAAATACGTCACTTGCATTAATAAAAACTTACATATCAAACGTACATTATCAACTTACATTTTATTATTATAGTAAGGAACATTTAACATTTTAATCAATTTAAATTACACCATTGCATTAAATTAAAACTTACATGTCAAATGTACGTTTTAACTTACATTTATTACAATAAAGAGCATTTATCATTTTAATCAATATTACACTAATTAAAACTTACATTATCAAATGTACGTTTTACTTTACATTTTTATTACAATAAAGAGCATTTATTATTTTAATCAATATTACGCTAACTAAAACTTACATTATCAAATGTACGTTTTAATTTACGTTTTGATTATAGTAAAGAACATTTATTATTTTAATCAATACTACACTAATTAAAACTTACATTATCAAATGTACGTTTTAATATACGTTTTGATTACAGTAAAGGGAATTTATCATTTTAAGCAATATTACATTAATTAAAACTTAACATGTTTCTTTCATTAATTAAAACTTTACATATTTCTTTCGTTAATTAAAATTTAACATGTTTCTTGCATTAATTAAAACTTTACATGTTTCTTTCATTAATTAAAACTTTACATGTTTCTTGCATTAATTAAAACTTTATATGTTTCTTTCGTTTTTGTTATTGCGGTATAGAACATTTATCATATTAATCAATTAAATCATCAATTAAACTTACATCTCACATGTTTGCTTTAACTTACGTTTTTCCATTTTAAAGTCATAGCTATTTATCTTACTAAATACAACATTTCACAAAAGAATATCTTATCATAATTAATATAACAATCAAATTTTCTTTATAGATCCATTCATTTAGACATCAATTAACTATGATTTTCTAGTTAAATAAATTTTATTACAAATTGTCCAATTAAAACTGTATTCCATTTTACCAGTTCAAAATTCATTATTTATTATACAAAACATGTCCATTTTCGTAAAGTAAAATTCATAACAATTTCTAGATTAGATTTACAACTTCCATATTAGGTCGAACTTAATTATTAAGTTATTTCATCAATAATGATCTTTAATTCAACTTAAAACATATTATTACTTATAAATTTTAACTTATAGAAAAACCAATATATCTTTATAATTTAAAGCATTAAATCAAATTTTAAGTTAAACTTTCGTATATTTATAAACTCAAAATTCCTTAATAATCTTTTAGGAAATTGTTAATTAAAAATACTTAATAAATTTTTTGGAAAATATTATTTAAAAATATAACCATAGGCCTATATAATATTTCCTATCTAACCTAGGTTGAGTTAGAATTCGAAAAGAATGGCATCTTCTTATGTTTTTTTTTCCGTATCATCTGTTCACCGGACTTTCTTCTCAAAAATGCTCCAATCTGTTCGATCGTAATCGTTCCTCTCTTCCCTACTCTTACGCCCAAGCCGTCAAAAAATTTCTTCCTTCTCAACCTCAAGAGCAGTTGTTTCGTATTCCTAAATCTAATTGGATTGACTCGAGAATAGGAAAGAAATTATGTTTCAGATGTGGAGATCTAAATCATGTTGCTAATCTTTGTCGTGACCCAATTAGATGCTTTAGTTGCGGTATCTCCGGTCATAAAAGAAAAGATTATTCTTCGAGATCGGCCTCCTCCAAATCTTTTTCGCCATTGATTAACCAAGGTTTTTCGGTCTGTCTTGAATTTCTTGAATCTGAAGAGTCTTTTACTCGATTATCAATGGTATATGAGTGATACTGGATTCAAATATTTGGAAGAGTTGCTGTATCATTTCAATATTGTTAATGAGCCAAATATAGGAAAAGGAGATAAAGGTAAATTTGGTAACCCTGAGGATTTTTTTGCCAAAGCTTTATCGCGAGTTGATAACAGGCGAATTTCCTCTCCTTGTTTAATAAATCACGGTTTCCAGTTTACTCTAAAAAAATTATATCTTAGGGGAATTCTGATCGATCACCTCTGGTATAAAAGAGAGGAAGGAATAAAGCTTCTAGATGAAATGTATTATCATTTCGACATGATAAATTTGCCAAATATCGGTTTTGGTTTCATCGAAGATTTAGGTAATGTCAAGGTAGAAGGAAATTCTGTAGATTCGACAATGCATTTTGTTTTAGATGTTTTCTTTCCAGATTCAAACATTGTTCTGAAATCTATTGCTAGAGATGGCATTTCGAGATTTGATCCTTTACTATTTGATCCTGTTGTGTCTACATATTCTGATGTTGTTGAAGATCAGTTTGAAGTGGTTGATCAGAAGGATGATTTCAGTTTTACCAAATGTAATTTTTGTGATTTTAAAGCCCGTGTTCATGATACTTTTGAGATATCTTTATCCAACAGATTTGATTGCCTTTCTTCAGGGATTGACTTGGATGTTTCAGATGTTGATAGGGGTCTGGGAAGTATCTCTGAACAATCAGAAAATGTTTGTTTGATTGATTCGTGCAAACAGAGTTCAATTTCGCTTGATATTATTATTTCAGGTAATGCTGAGACATTTATTATAGAGTGTTCTGATGATAATTCAAGGAAGATTGTGAATGTTGATTTAGAGTTGGGTACTGCTAGTTTTTCTATGGATGATCTTGATACCAATGTTTCAAAGTGTTGCTCTATCTTTAAACCGGTTGTTTCAGATATGGAAGCTTTATCAGGGGATGCTCATTTTTTGTATTTGAAGCCTATTGTGACTGGATTTTGAATTTTGAAAAGCACATGGATGATGAACTATCTGCTAATCTTGAGTCTTACTTTTCTACTGTTTTTCTAATTCTACTTTGGTTCCAGTGGATGATATGCACATAGTTGTTGGTGTACAGGGTACTCAGTGTTCACTTCCAGTTGAAGAAATTGAATTTAACCAGGCATTTGCTTTTTCTTATGTTGCTTCCTATGCTGTTGACAAGAATATTTTCAACAATGATATAGGATTCGATGAGATAGATTTTCTTCTATCCTTAGATCATCAAATTGATAAAGTTGATGCTAAGTTTATGCCCAGTTTTACCGTTGCTATGTCTAATTCTACATATTCTTCCTTAGATGAGTTACATGATACCACTGTTTGACATGGGGAGGACCTTTTTATTTCTTCTTGTTCAGATAAGAATAAGGAGCCTGTAAAAGATGTTTCAGATGCTTTGAAGTCTGTCTGTTTGGAGATAATTTTTGCTCTTTCCCTAACTCTACTTCCTCGATGAAAGGAAAGCGTAAGTGGTCTATAGCTTCTAGTGGTTCAGTTCGTCGAAGTGCTCGAATTCGCAAAGGCCAGCCTTCTCCTTTAGGTGAGTTACTTGGATCGAGTGCCATGAGTGGTACAACGCGTCCAGGCTCAGGTATGGGCTCTTCTTTGGGTAGTACGTTTTCTACTTATGCTTTAGGTAGTCTTTCTTCTGCCAAGTTTAGTCAAATAGCTTGTGATACATCTTTTATTTTTACTGAGATTGAGTTAGATCGGGAGTTTATTAGATGTCGGGAATTAGAGAGGGCTAGTTCAGTTCATCTATGAGGATCTTGAGTTGGAATATTAGAGGTTAGAGTATTTTTTAAGGATTACTCTATAGATATTGCTTTACTCCAAGAAACTAAAATTAATTGTCCTGATGTTCGTTTCTTTAGAAGATTAGATGGGTTTCATCTTAGTAAATGGATTTTTTTTACCTTCCGTTGGCTCTTCTAGGGAATTAATGATATGTTGGCATGATAGTTATTTTAAATTTCTTCAATGTATTGTTAAGCAACATTTTCTTCATGTTATTCTTATTAATCTTTCGGATAACTCTTTATTAAATATTTCTATTGTTTATGGGACTAATTCTAAAATTAATCGGAGATTTTTATGGAATGAATGCCTAGATTTTAGATCCCTTGCCCCGGGTTCTTGGATTTTAGGGGGTGATTTTAATGTTACGGTTTCATAGGTGAGAGTTTTCCTTGAGAAGGAGATTACTCTGCTATGGAGGAATTCGATCAATTCATTGTTAACTCTAATTTGATTGAAATTCCTCTTTCTAATAGAAAGTTTACTTGGAGTAACTCTAGAAAGTCTCCTTCCATGGCTCTTCTTGACAGATTTTTTGTTAGTGATGAGATTGAGGACAAATTTTCAATCTGTAGAGTTAATGGCTTACCATATACCTTTTCTCACCATTGTCCTATTATCCTTTCTTGGAATACCATAGAGTTATTATTAACAATTTTAAGTTTGAAAAGATGTGGTTTTTGGAATCTAACTTTGTGAACTTAGTTATTTGTAAATGGAATTCGTTGAGTTTTCATAATTTCAGAAATAAGGATAATTCTGCTAAAGCTTTTACTTCTAAACTTAAAGATCTTAGGATTTTTCTTAAAATTTGGAATAAAAATATTTTTGGCAATTTAAAAATTAAAAAAGACAATATTCTTAATGAAATGCTTAAAATTAACAAGATAGAAGAATCTAGACCTCTAAATCTAGGTGAACGTAATATTCTTTCTAATTTAAAAGATGAACTAAATTCTATTTTAGAAAAAGAGGAAATGATGTGGAAACAGAGATCCAGAATTCAATGGATCAACGAAGGTGATAATAATACCAAATTCTTTCATAATATTGCTAATGGTAGAAAATGTTCTAATACAATTAACTCTATAATTTGTTAACAATATAGAGATAGTAGATCAAAGAGACCTAAACAAAGCTTTTACTGACTATTATAAAGATATTTTTGGTTCTAAAATAAAACGTAGAATTAATGTTAGATGGACAGATCTGTATCCTTCGGATTCATTTGTAGATTTATCTGAATTAGATAGTTCTTTTACAAAAGAGGAAACTAGGAAAGCAATTAATGATATGCCTAGTGATAAATCACCTAGGCCTAATGGGTTTCCTATTTTATTTTATAAAACTTTTTGGGATGTTTTAAAACCTGACTTAGTTAATTTGTTTAATGATTTTTATAATGGTAATTTGCAATTAGGGAGATTTAATTTCGCAAATGTTATTTTGCTGCATAAAAAAGTAGGAGCTAACAATTTAAAGGATTTAAGACTTATTTCTTAGATTAACTGTTCAGTTAAAATCATTTCTAAATTTCTTGCTAATAGACTTAGTACTAGAATGGACGATTTAATTGATTGTTCACAATCGGCTTTTATTAAAGGGAGAAATATTACTGATGGTGTGGCTGTTGTTCAAGAATATATTAATTACTGTTGTAAGAACAACATAACCTGTGCGATTTTAAAACTTGATTTTGCTAAAGCTTTTGATTAACTGGATTGGGATTTTCTTGTTGATATTTTTCATGCTAGAGGATTTGGGCATAGATGGATTAGTTGGATTTGTCTTTGCTTAAGACGGGAAACTTTAGTATTATGGTTAATGGTATTCTAGGTAATAAAATTTAGTCTAAGAGAGGCTTAAGGCAAGAGGATCCCTTATCTCCTTTGTTGTTTAATTTAGCTGCTGATGTTTTTGCTAAAATTATTAAGAGAGCGGTGAATAATGGTTGTCTAGGAAATGTTGGAAATGACATATCGCGTAATGGTATATCAGTTCTGCAATTTACGGACGATACCTTACTTTTTTCTTCTCATCTTCCTAGACACATTATTACTCTCAAATTTATTCTTTATAGTTTTGAACTTTTATCTGGATTAAAAATTAATTTTGACAAAAGCTTAGTTCTAGTTTTAAATGATTTTGAAAAGTAGAAAACTTATAGCTAATACCCTAAATTGCAAAATTATGAAATTTCCTTTTAAATATCTAGGGTTTGTGATTAGACCTTCCAAACACAAGCATGATGATTGGATTATTATTGTAGATAAAATTAAAAATAAGAATTCTAATTGGAATGGGAGATTTCTTTCTAGAGCAGGTAGCCTTGTTTTCATAAACTCGGTTTTATTAGCCTTACCGATCTATTGGATGTCTATGCATCTGTTTCCAGATTGGGTTATTGATAAAATCGATAAAATTAGAAGAGATTTATTATTGAGTGGGGATAATATTAATAATAGTATAAAATGTCTTGTAAACTAGGTTACTTATAAAGCTAAAGAAAAGGGTGGTTTGGGAGTTATAAATTTGTGCAATATGAATTTGTCCCTTTTAGGTAAATGGCTTTGGAAGTTTAAAGATTTTAATGATAATGCTATTTGGAAAGAGATTATTTCCAAATACTACTATAACGGAAATTTTAATTTACACCAAATTGATTATTCTTCTTCCCATAATTTTTCTAATTTTTGGAAAAATATTTTAAAATGTTATAAAATTTGTAATTTAGGAATTAAGACGATAGTACATTCAGGAAATTGTACTTCTTTTTGGCATGACTGCTGGATTTAGATCTTGCCTCTTAAATTTGAATTCAAGGATATGTATGACATTTGCAACTTTAAGTATGCTTTAATTAATGAAGTTTATTCTTCAGAAAATGATCCTCCTTGGAACTTAAGCTTTAACAGAATTTTAATAAGTCCTACCCTAGGGCTACTTTCTTTGCTATATGACAGATTAAATCTTTATAATATTGATAACGATTATGATTTATTAGTTGGGAATGGGATAAGAGTAAGAAATATACTCCAAATTCTTTTTATAGATTTATTAATTTTTTGGGTACTTTAAATAACTCTTTTAAATTTATGTGGAAATCTAATGCTCCTCCTAAATCCAAAATTCACACGTGGTTAATTCTTCATGGTAAACTTAATACAATTGAATTTTTAAAGAGAAAAAACATTCATAATGATAATAAATGTTGTTTTTGCAATCTACATCTTGAAGACATAAATCATATATATTATGATTGTTTGGACACTAATTACATCCTTATTAATACTCTTAAAAATTTTAACTTTCATATACTAACTAATATTTCGGATTGTGAATTCTACTAGAAAAATTATAGATTCAAATTCAATAATAATATTAGATTTTTACTAGACACTTTATTTATTATTATTATTAATTGGTTTATTTGGTTTGAGAAATCAAAGAATTTTTAATAATAATAATAGTCATCTTAACAAATTGATTTTTTCAATTTCTTCATTTTGTTTTAGTTGGATTTCTAATCCTAATTATAAATTAACCAAAAATATCCATTTTAATCAGTATCTTAACAAGGTTAGTATAATATTAATTTTTTTCAAATTTAACAATAACTTTTATAGCACCAATAATAGTATTATTAATATTTGTCCTATTTTTAGTGATGATCTCTCTTTAAATCATAGTTTACTTATGATTAAAGATAATTAAGTCTGATCTGTCTCAATTTTTGTTATAGTCTCTGTTTGGTAATTGTTTTCAGTTTATTCATTCCTTTAGTTTTTGTCGTGATGATTTTATTTTGGGTTTTTTTTCATTATTTATAAATACATATATATGTATATTTGTTTTATGAATTTACATATATATATATATATATGTAGCTTTCTAATTTTTTCCCTAGTGTTATTTCAGATACAGGTTTGGGAGATTGGTTATCAGGTTCTTTTTGCAGGTTTCTCTTATCTTCAGATTGCTAGCTATCAATTTGTAGAGAGGTCATTAGAGTAAAGTTTCTTCATCTAGGACCGTTTGCAGTTATCCCTTCAGATATAGGAATCTTCTATCTTCAGCATGGTGTACTTTTCAGGATGATCTATTCTTCAATTTGACTTTCACTCTTATTGTTCAGAGCCTTCAGAGTGTTCTACCTTTTCAGCAGATCCTTTCTAGAGAAATTATTTATCCTCTTCTTCTGTTTCAAACTATAGGTGCTTTTTTATTAGTCTGAGTTGTCGCTCTATGTCTTTGTTTTTTCTCTTTGTCTTTTTAGTATTTCTAACATCTTAATATCGGACGGTGGCCATGCCGGAGCTTGATATTGAGGTGTGATGGGTGGTGGCATTGCCAGAACTCATCTTAGGAGTACCTGAGATTAGCTATTTGTATTTTTTCTCTTGTTACCTGCCAGGCATGTTGGCAGCTCATTATGTTCGTGATATATATATATATATATATATATATATATATATATATATATATATTCACATGTGTGCTCTCCTCTATGCGTAGAGGATCACACATTTTTTTCCAAAAAATATTTTCTAACCTAGGTCAAGTGATAAAGATATATATCACTTCAATCCGTAATTTAAAAGAAAAATCCGAGATCTATCATTTCAAACCAGCAATCCCAAGTAAAATAAATACAATTAAAATCAATAAAAATCACTCGAGCCTATCAGTTCAGCCCATAGTGACTTTCCTTATACTAAAGTCCGTTCGGGTATGTATCATTTAAACCCATAATAATAGGAAACTTGTAGTGATAAACAGGAAATAAAATAATAGTAAAGCATATAATATCATAACGGATGATGTAACAGCTATATAAACAGCATTTAATATCATATAAACATATCACAGGCAGGTATGAACATAGCATAATAATTTATACAATTCACTTGTCATCATTTTACAATCATATAAATACGTAATGTCTAGAGTGAATAACTCATCTTTTTAAAGCTAGAATCAGATTCAAAGCATACAACTGAAAATCCAAAAGGCACGACAAGGCATGAACAAGATTTTTAGTGGATGAATGGTCAGATCCAAATCTTGTATGCAAACTAATATCACAAACATAAGTATGTGATTCAATACAAAAGAATATAGATTAAAACAATGAAAAGATATGAATTTAAGTGACATAACCTTGCTTCTATCAACTAATAGGCTCGGCCATGATGCAAATTGGCTAGACCACATCATATTGTGCTCGACCTTATCTAGTTTGAATCAGCATAGGCTCGACCATGAAGTTATAAGGCACGACCATAGTTAGGCAAAGCAAAGGAGATTGTGCTTGAGTGGTGTGGCCGAGATAATAAAGGAGAAAATGGACGTAAGTGATGATCTAGGCTATGCTTTCCATTTTTTGGTGATGTTGCTTTGGTCTATAGTCATCATGGCAAAGAGATGGTGGTGATGAGAAGGAGATGAGGTCGGCTATAAGGCATGAACGTGGTGGAGACGAGCCTATGCATGGAGAAATCACAAGAGAAGAAAAAGAAAATGGAAAGAAGGAAGAAGGAGAAGCCATGGATCTAGAGCTTTATTTTTTTTCTCACGCAAATAACTTTGAGATGAGAAGCTTTTCACATGATTTGCAAATACGATATGGCAGCTAGGGTTTAGGGAAAAATGAACGGCTATGGTAAGAAATAAAGAGGCTAGGCAATAAAAGGCAAGAGTTTGAATGGTTTGGAAAATAAAAGGGCAATACTATAAAACAATTAACTTGATGGATTTAATTAATTTTTTTCCTTTGTATACATGAAATGAAAAGAGGAGTTTGAGGAACAATATGTACGTGATTAATAGGAGAAAATCATGGCTATGAATGTGGGAAGTAATTGGCTATGCATATGGAAAGGCAAAGGAAAAGGAAAAGGCAACAAACAAAAACAAGTAACCTATGTCTCTTGAAATTTCTAAGATATTATTAATATAAATCAAATCAAAAATCAAATGAATATATCAAAGTTTATACAAATAAAAATAGAAAATAAAATTAGAGAAATAAACATAGAAAAATAAAAATGAAATATAAAAATCATTGCAGGTAAACACTGTATTTATCTAATTTAAAAAGCATACAACGGAATTTTACGAAACGAAAAGCAGAATTAATATTAAAATAAAATATATTTTCAAAGAAAAAGATTGGAATTTAAAATTTTAAATTTTAAATTTTCAACTGTGGTCAAACTTTGACTTTCAATTGACCAAAATATAAGATTTATAGAAAAATGGTTAATTTGTTGTATCTGGAAAATAAATTACAATAAATTCCAAAATTACATGGGAATATTCCAAAAATTCAATTTTTAATGATTTTAAAACTAAAGTTTTTAAACAAAAATTAAATTAAAAATATTTACAAAATTATGGGTCGTTACACTCTTCCCCACTCAAAACTTTTCGTCCTCAAAAAGGAACGAAGCAAGGAAACAGAGAAAACAAGATAAAAGGAGATAGAATTAAGACAAGAGAAAAAGAATAGCCTCGAAAGAAAAAGAGATTGGAAGACAAATTAAGATCATAAATTTAAAACTATGAAAATTTAAACTTAAATTAATTATTAGTTTCATCTATTTGATTTTACCTAAGTTAAATAAATTTTAACTATTTCTAATTTCATTATCTTATCATCCAATTTCTTAAATTAACAATGTCTAAAATCAGAAATTTGAAAGTCATTTATTGTACCTATAATTCATTCAATAAACTTAATTCTTCTTTATTCCAAATTATTATTAGATTTATTCCACTTAATATATATCTAATCACATGTATTAAGTATAATTACATTTATTGTACCTTTAACACCATTTATATTGTATTTATTCAATTAACTTTTCATTCCATTTACCTCTTATTAATATTTTATAACTAAAATGTAAATGTACAACATTTATTATGAACACTCAAATTTTATTTATAAAATCCTTTTTTATTGTATATTACCCAATTACATTGTTGACTTTTAATAATTAAGGTAGGTAATATTAGAATGCAAAAGAATATTATACAAAAAAATTTCTTTATTCAATTATTCAAGCTTAAATATTTATTCATAAGTTTGATTTAATTTTATAATTGACATTATCCTTTAAGATAAGGTTTAAGAATTAGATTTCCAATTAACTTTAAACTGTTTTAGAGATAAATAATTATATATACATAATATATATCAAATAGAATTTGAAATCATATATCACATGTATTATAAATTAAGTCATATTTTAGAAATCCAAATCAATTTAATTCTCCAAAGCAAGGCTGTACCAAAACTATAGAATGGTCTCTTCACTTCGAAACTCAAAAATGAAAGTCGATGATGCTGTAGTCATCACCGAAATTATTTCCAGCAACAAAGGAAAGAGCACTGATTTACAAATTAAAAATTCTTTGAAACAATTTCTACTTGAAATACTTTAAATAATACACCCTTTAAAACTTTAAAACCCAAGGTTTGAAACTATCGGAAATTAAATTCTTAGTTTCTTGTTTCAAGTTCATTTAAATTTCCAAATTAATTTATAGCCATGTTTTATAGTTCAATTATTTATATATGTAACAAAAGCTGATGGTTACGAGCTATATACACAGAGTCAAATATTATTTCTCAACATCCAATTCAATTAACTATCAAAATTCAGAAAATTTTTCTTATACAATTATACAAAATTTATTTCATTTACTAAATTTGAAAACTATATTGTGTCGGTTTGCTTTGTTCAAGTGTTTTGGAGATCCTATCGATAGCGTTGATCAGACGAATCAATCGAAAGCCCAAATTAACATCAACAACTCAAACAACACAATATATAAAACATTTTAAATATAGATTTACAACTACACTATAGATTTTTCAAAGGAAGGATAGAGATTCAAATTTGATTAACTCAAATCAAAGAAAATTTTGATTTTTGAGGATAAGTTGGAACAAAAGATAAGATGATTAACTAACCGAATAAGGAAATGGATAAGCTTATAAATATCGTGGGCAACCTTAACCAGGTCAACCGTGACTTCAAGAATAAGATCGATGCAGAATCTTGAGGCAAATCTACATTCGATCTCAGGAGATAGAATTCGGGACAACAAGAGATATTAGCATCGTAAACTGAGGATACATAATTCTCCGGTGAATCAATGCCTATTGTAAAGGAGTTTCACCCCCTTTACAAGCCATTTGAAGTGGAGTTATGGGATACTCCAGAATCAAAAGAAGACGAATAGTGGGGTACAAGAATGGATTGTGGAACCGAGGGTATGTTCCAAAATTCAAAGGAAATATAGTCAAAGAGAAAGAGATTCAAGCTCGAATGAAAGTGATTCTGTAAATAAATTCACTATATATGCTAAGTTTTTCCAAGAGCCAAAGCTTTGATACCAACTGTGATGACCCGATATTTTCAACCATTCGCATCCGCACGTGTCGGACTTGAATTGCTCAAAATACCGAATTGTTAATTTAAATTTGGCAAATCTCAGAATATATGGTAACTAAATCATGGATCACATACATAGAGTAATAAAATGTAGCGGAAGCAAAGAGATAGTAGTTCATGAAGCTACTATATAAATACATCAGAGTTAAACAAGATACAACAAAAGTTCAATACAATAGTCAAGTACAAAGCTGAATACATCATGGGAATCAACTGAATAACTAGGATCAACTGAATGCTGAAATTGAAATAGATAGTTGAATCCTCAAACAAAGCTCCAATTCCAAAGGTGAGTTTATAATGTTGTATCACTCAGTCTGACCCAAGCTTAAAGCACAACACAAAACGCTCGAGTCAGGACATACATACTTATACAATGTAAACCAACTCAAGTGAACTGTAATATAAGGTACAAGTAACTTAAAGGATGCTTGGGACCGCCCATCCTCTAAGGATCCGTTAATCTATTTACTATGTAGTAATATATCGCTATTATAATAATGTCTATAGTAAAATAAACTTACTTTTGAATAGCATTAAGGAATTACCCAATCTCCCCCTTAACACGTAATAGTCACAGTAGTCCATCCAGTATCAGCACATCCCTACATCGGGAGACTACCCTAAATACTTCATGGGCTACGGGAGAAAACCAAACTCGTACAAGGCGCACTAGAGTAGGTGATACGGCACAACAACGCAATGTCAGGGTAGATATACCAATTACACATCCGGGTCGGTGGTGACGCGTGGCGCGCAGCTACGGTCCAAAAATCAAAAGGGCCATAATCAATCACAAAGTAATAGAATGGTATCGAAGGAGTGTGTCCGATAAGAGGAGCTACCTCACCGGCCCGAGATTCGCTCATGTTTTAGCCACCTTATGCCAACTCATGGGAGTTGGGTCCATGTATATACCTCAAAGGAACGCCGCCACCATCCTACTTTATTTTGGAATCTCCACCGCCTACACGGTGGTTAAAGTGGTTTTCGGTGTTGGCAGTGAGTATGACAACTTTCGATCCCGGTCTCTTTAACAAACAAACGTTATTATAACCCGTGGCTATTTCATTTTCAAATGGTTTGTATTTCATATCAAACATATTCATCAAAACCATATAAACCTAGCATCATTAGTCTTTAGAAAAGTAATATTCATTTTCAAAGTTGTAACACTCCAAAAATTATACATTCAATTATAAGACATTAAAATCCTAATAATTTAGAAGCCATAGCACTTTAAAAATGTAACCTCTATAATCATGGCATTTCAAAATCATTACATTTTAGAAATAAAAGCATTTCGAAAACATAACCTTAAGACAACATAGCATTTTGGAAAAGTAACACTTAAGAAAATCATAGCATTTTGGAAATGTAACCTTAAGGAATCATAGCATTTTTGGAATGTAATACTTTCCACTTTAACATTATATATAATCAAAGTATTTGTATACTTACAAATTTTAACATGGTCATTTTATCATAGCTATATAGTTAAATAAACTTTGTTATGGTAATATCCAATTTTTAAAGCTGAAATTCCTATATTAAATTAAAAGTGCATTGTTAACTTACATTTATTATGACAATAAAGAAACTTTATTATTTCAATCATTTAAAATATGCCATTTAAATTAATTAAAACTTACATATCAAATGTACATTATCAACTTACATTTTATTATTACAGTAAGGAACATTTATCATTTTAATCAATTTAAAATACACCATTACATTAAATTAAAACTTACATGTCAAATGTATGTTTTAACTTACATTTATTACAATAAAGAGCATTCGTCATTTTAATAAATATTACACGAATTAAAACTTACATTATCAAATGTACGTTTTAATTTACATTTTTATTACAATAAAGAGCATTTATTATTTTAATCAATATTACACTAATTAAAACTTACCTTATCAAGTGTACGTTTTAATTTATGTTTTGATTACGGTAAAGAGCATTTATTATTTTAATTAATGTTACACTAATTAAAACTTACATTATCAAATGTACGTTTTAATTTACGTTTTGATTACAGTAAAGGGCATTTATCACTTTAACCAATATTACATTAATTAACACTTTACATGTTTCTTTCATTAATTAAACTTTACATGTTTCTTGCATTAATTAAAACTTTACATGTTTCTTTCATTAATTAAAACTTTACATGTTTCTTGCATTAATTAAAACTTTACATGTTTCTTTCATTTTTGTTATTACAGTAAAGAACATTTATCATATTAATCAATTAAAACATTAATTAAACTTACATCTCACATGTATGTTTTAACTTACATTTTTACATTTTAAAGTCATAACTATTTATCTTACAAAACATAATATTTCACAAAAGAATATTCTATCATAGTTAATATAACAATCAAATTTTCTTCATAGATCTATTCATTTAGACATCAATTAACTATGATTTTCTAGTTAAATTTTTTTTTTACAGATTGTCCAATTAAAACTGTATTCCATTTTACCAGTTCAAAATACATTATTTATTATAAAAAACATTTCCATTTCATAATAAAATTCACAATAATTTCTAGGTTAAATTTACAACTTCCATATTAAGTCGAACTCAATTATTAAGTTATTTCTTCAATAAAGATCTTTAATTAACTTAAAACTAATTATTAACTTATAAATTTTAACTTATAGAAAAACCAATATATCTATATAATTTAAAGCATTAAATCAAATTTTAAGTTAAACTTTCAAATATTTATAAACTCAAAATTTCTTAATAAACTTTTAGGAAAATATTATATAAAAAAATTAAAAAAAATTTTAGGACAATATTATTTAAAAATATAACCATGGGCCTGTATAATATTTTTTAATCTAGGTCAAGTGATACAGATATATATATCATTTCAATCCATAATTTAAAAAGAAAAATTCGAGTTCTATCATTTCCAACCTGCAATCCCAAGTAAAATAAATACAATAAAAATCAATAAAAATCACTCAAGCCTATCATTTCAGCTCATAATGATTTTTCTTATCATAAAGTTCGTTTGGGTATGTATCATTTCAACCTATAGTGATAGGAAACTTGCAGTGATAAATAGAAAATAATATAACAGTAAAGCATATAATATTATAACAAATGATGTAACAGGCATATAAACAACATTTAATATCATATAAACATATCACAGGCATGTATGAATATAGCATAATAATTTATACAATTCATTTGCCATCATTTTACAATCGTATAAGTATGTAATGTCTAGAGTGAATAACTCACATTTGTAAAGCTAGAATCAGATTCAAAGCATACAACTGAAATTCCGAAAGGCACGAACAAGATTTTTAGTGAATGAACAGTTAGATCCAAATCTTGTATGCAAACAAATATCACAAACATAAGTATGTGATTCAATACAAAAGAATATAGATTAAAACAATGAAAAGATATGAATTTATGTGACATAACCTTGCTTCTATCAACTAATGGGCTCGGTCATGATGCAAAATGGCTAGACCACATCATGTTGTGCTCGACTTTATCTAGTTTGAAGGAACATAGGCTCGGCCATGAAGTCATAAGGCATGACCATGGTTAGGCAAAGCAAAGGAGATGGTGGTTGAGTGGTGTGGCCGAGGTAATAAAGGAGGAAATGGATGTAAGTGATGATCTAGGCTATGCTTTCCATTGTTTGGTGATGTTGCTTTAGTCTATGGTCATCATGGCAAGGAGATGGTGGTGATGAGAGGGAGATGAGTTCGGCTATAGGGTATGAACATGGTGGAGCCGAGCCTATGCATGGAGAAATCACAAGAGAAGAAAAAGAAAATGGAAAGAAGGTAGAAGGAGAAGCCATGGATCTAGAGCTTTATAATTATTATTATTTTTCTCATGAAAATAACATAGAGAGAAGAAGCTTTTCACGTGATTTGCAAATATGATATGGCGGCTAGGGTTTGGGGAAAAATGAACGGCTATGGTAAGAAATAAAGAGGCTAGGCAATAAAAGGCAAGAGTTTGATTGGTTTGGAAAATAAAAGGGCAATACTATAAAACAATTAACTTGATGGATTTAATTAATTTTTTTCCTTTGTATGCACGAAATGAAAAGAGGGGTTTGAGGAACAATATGTACATGATTGATAGGAGAAAATCATGGCTATGAATGTTGGAAGTAATTGGCTATGCATATGGAAAGGCAAAGGAAAAGGAAAAGGCAACAAACAAAAACAAGTAACCTATGTCTCTTGAAATTTCTAAGATATTATTAATATAAATCAAATCAAAAATCAAATGAATATATCAAATTTTATACAAATAAAAATAGAAAGTAAAATTAGAGAAATAAACATAGAAAAATAAAAATGAAATACAAAAATCATTGCAGGTAAACACTATATTTTATCTAATTTAAAAACTATACAACGGAATTGTACGAAACGAAAAGCAGAATTAATATTAAAATAAAATACATTTTCATAGAAAAAGGTTGGAATTTAAAATTTAAAATTTAAAATTTTCAACGGTGGTCAAACTTTGATTTTTAGTTGGCCAAAATATAAGATTTATAGAAAATGGTTAATTTATTGTATTTGGAAAATAAATTACAATAAATTCCAAACTTACCTGGGAAAATTCCATAAATTCAATTTTTAATGATTTTAAAATCAATTTTTTTAAATAAAAATTAAACTAAAAATATTTACAAAATTTTGGGTTGTTACAATATATATAAGTTAGAAAGAATTTTATTTTAGTAAGGTATAAAATAATTTTGTTTCTAATCTAATATATATATATATATATATATATATATATATATATCCTTATGCATGTTCTTATTTAAAACAGAAACAATATATATATGATGATTTTATAAAAATATAGCAATTTTAAGATGTTGTAAAATTTATAAAGATTGGGTTTTTTTAAATGTAAGTAGGTCATTTTGGTATAAATAGTTTCAAAGAAGAAAATAAAACAAATATACATATATAAATATTTTTGTTCTACTAGTTTATTTTAAAAATAATGAATTTGGTGATTAAACAATTTTGATTAACTTATTTAATTATTTGGTAACTAAAAATAATTTATTAAATAAAATTATTAGTTTAAAATTGTAAATCAAATTATAAGTTAAATTAAATGAGTAAAAGGTAATTAATTGTTTAATTAATTCAAGTGTTAATAAATCATGTAATGTTATATAAGGTCTGAAATCGAGAAAACAAAGTGGAGATTTAAGTGGATGGGCAACAAAAAATCAAAGGTGAGTTAATCTCACTCATTTAGGTTATCTTTTAAATTTAAATAGTTAAATTTAAAATTATTAGTCGTTGCTTGGATAGATAATTTATTATCATCTTGGATGTGTTATATTATATATAATAATGTGTGTGCATATTGAAGTGATTGATTTCCTGCATTATATGGCGAATGAGACCCTGTGCACCCCACGCAATAGCAGATAACCCTTTATACCGCAATATTCCACCTTGAAGTGAAATTGGTATTTTATTTGTTGACTAACATCCATGGATGTAGGGAAACAGGTTAGAGGGATCCAACTGGATTCCTCAAAGTAGTGGAATTTATTTTTATAGTCTATGTTTTATTTGATAATTTGTGATAGATTATATTGATTGTATTAAGAATTGAAAATATTGAATGCTATGGTTTGATTGAATATATTTTGGGTATATTGAGATATCAAAAATATAACGATTTATATTTTTTAAAGGAAAATAAAAGAGGGAATTTTAAGTAAAATAATTATAGAGAATTTGGATAAATTAAAGAATGAATCGGGAAAGAATAAAAGTTGATTTTTAATTCTAATAAATAAATTCCGAGTGTGGGAAAGGAGATTTTTGAATAAATGGGAACAAATGAATTTTTAAACTTAAGTGATATTATTTAAAGGAATAAGGGATTTATTTTTAAATTCAAGGTTTAAATATTTGGAAGAGATAAAGAAGAATTTTGAAAAAAATGTATGAAATTGGTATTTTCAGTTTAAATAAGATTTTAAATCATAATAAAGGAGTAAAATCTGAAATTAATAGATTTTGAAATAAAATTGAGTAAGTAAAGGAATTTATTTTAAATGGAGTAAATTTTGGAAATCGATCTGAAAATTGATCAAATGTTTGGAAGTATGATTTAAAAGGAGGATAAGATTAATGAATTTATAAATGGGGTTTATAAAGTGAAATAAGATATCAATGGATATTTTGAGGTATAAATTCATAGTGGGAATTTATAAAGGATTGGGTAATTTGTTTTAAAAATAAATAGTGCTTTAATTTTTAAAGGTGCGGGTAAGAAATTCATGGTTTGAGACGTAAATTAAATTGGGATAAATCAAGGAGGACTTATAAATGGTTAGACAGTTATATCGGAATGGAAAGTGAAATTTCATGAAAAGCCAAGTATGTTTTAAAAGCAGATTTTTAAGTATAAATTAGAATTTTAAAATGTTTTAAAGAAGAATGTTTTCTTTTAAGAAGTTTGTTATTTAAATTGTTTTAAGATTTTAAAGTAATTATTTATTATTTTAGTTATAGTAGTAATTATTTTAAAGGTTTAACTAGTATTAGGATTTAAAAGATAATTATTTAATATTCATACCTTATAGAATAACTTTTATTTTAAAATTAGTTTTGGCTTAAGTTTTACATAAGAAATTATTATAAATTTCATAACTAGTATTTTAATAAAGTGTTTAAGCAGTTTTTAATTTAAATGTTTCAAAGTATATATTTTGGATAAAATGATTTAAATTATTAAGGCTTGGTGATTTTCAGTGGAAATAAAACAATTGGATGGAAATTTATTCTGTGAGAGAAAAGTGTTTTGAAAACTATTTTTCAAAATGGTTGAAGTGTAGAAAAATATCTTGCGAAGATATTTTGAAATAAATAATTTGGAAAATTATTAAGGCCTGATGGTTGTTTGTGGATGTTATATGTTAGTTAGATAACTGACTATCAATATTGGCCAATGCGTTGATCGTTTCGAAGAGTCCAAGATCAGGATTAATTTCTCGAAAACCACTTCGATTTGGCTTGAACGTTTTCGTAAGAAAGACAAGAGCTTGGAGTTGAAGATGGAGCAAAGAAATGCAAGGACTAATCGCTACTAATCTTGAGGTTGATTCCAAAATGGATGTAGTAGGAGTAGTTCCTTCAGTTCCGTTCGGACCTAGAACGGACTTGTATGGATGAATGCTATCAGAACATTATCAGGAGGACGGTGAGCATTCTAAGTGAAATGTATTCTAAAAAAGGTAACGCGTAGCTTGAGTCTTATCAACTGGGAATGACTAAAATAGGGGAGATGCAGCAAGGCTAAGTGGCTAACAACCAATTAGGGTAAGGTCATCCTTGTCTAGATGTCCCTTTTTTCGGCTGTGTGGGCGGTTGCTGATCCCAACAGCGGGGTTATCTTATTCGGACTATCCAGTAAGGGGTAGCTCCGGTCTTGTGTAGCAGGAGATCAGGGTGGATCCTCGGTACGGTGATCTAGACCACATACTGTGATGGACGGTACCCCAGTCTACCTGCCATTGTATGGAATCCAACTCTAATAAGCGCATGTACGGTTTTGATTGTGCCCAACTATTGCTGAAACGTGAGATGCAAGCATTTCAGCTAGATTCTATTTCTATATGCACTATTATAATATTATATGGATTTGATAAAAAAAATTAGGTTATCATAAGGTAAAAACCCGGCATGTTTATTTGTGGCGTGGTATTACGAGATACCTTTGATTTCAAAGGAATTTGAAAACATTAATAATCAAATTGAGTGTGTTTTCTCTTGCTGGTTTTCCAGACTGACTCGGGTATTTTTTTATTATAATGCTCGGGTTAGACTGAGTATTATAAAGTACATACTCTAGATGAACTGCTATGGAGCCTAAGGGATGTGCTGGATGGCGAGACATCTCGCACGTACTTGATACATATTCTTCTGGGTCATATAAGCTGTGTATTCAGTTATGGGGACGAGTTATCATAATTGTCCAGTGTTGTGTTTTTGTTTGATGTTGTACTCTGATGATATAATATATAATGCAGTTACAGTTTCTTTATATGAAAGTCTGTTGTTATCTATCATATGTCATTCCGCTGTGATTGTGAGATTCTATTGTTGTTTTATTTTCTCTTCTTCTACCTCCTTCTTCTTTCCCTTACGGACTGGTTTTCCGGCACTCGATTGTTCGACAATTGATACAATGGACGTATTGATGTCGATTGTCGGGCGTCGAAAAGTCGGGTCGTGACAGTTGGTACCATAGCTGAAGGTTAAGCGAGAACCTTGGCTCTGGTGGGGATTGCTCATTAGGACAGAGTCAATAGTACTCTAGAATGAGTTTGAGTGTATTAATAGATATGAGCGCGTATCTGTTAGTGAATATAAAAATTGTTTTATATTGTGTTGATTGGTTTGTTGAGTGGTTTATGGATTCTGCTCAATACGAGTAATTAACGTTATTGATAGGGATCTCTAAACACTTGAATAGAAAATTTTGACACGGTATTGTTTTTTTAATAGGGTAAATGAAATAATTTTGCCCAAATTATTTTTATATATGAAAGAAAAAAATTTCTGTAAATTATTATAATTATATATGGTTGCATGATTGTCGGGAAATGATAATATTAAACTATTAACATTATGTATGGAAATTAAATAAGAATTTAAATCATAATCAAGGTTAATAAATTAACCCATATGATAGGATGGGATTTGAAATGTGAATTATAAATAGGATTTATAACTTGAACTTCCAGGGTAATGTTTGAATCTAGATTGAAAGGATTTGAAATTTTGGGAATTTAAATGAATTTGAGTTTAAGAATGGTTTTTAAGGGTTTGGAGGGATAATAGTGATATTATTTCGGTAATATGTTTTAGTTGGAAATGAATCTGGTGGGATTTGGAATTAAAAATATTTGAAATTGTTTTTAAAGTAGATAAAAGCACTAAACTCTCTTTGGTCGTTGGAAAATAACTTCGGTGATGACTACAACATCATCGATGTTCATTTTTGAGTTTCCAGGAGGGGAATTATTGCCAAATTGTTTAAAATTGGAGTTGTTTGCAAAACTAGGTTTGGTTTTGAAATCTAAAGGATAATTTGATATGCAAATGAGTTATATATAATTGATTTCAAAAATGATTTGTGAAATGTTGAGTAATTGGAATCTTATTTAAAATGTTTATGGAAATATAAATGAATTTGATAACTAGTAAAATTTGAATTAATTGAAGTGTAACCGAATCAAGGGAAAAAAAGGTGAATTTAAGGAAAAATATAAGAAGACGAAGTAAAGTGGTCCTCGAAATAAAATTTACTAAGTTGGGAATAAATGTGAAAATGAAACAAACTAATATAAATTTATAAGTAAATGGAAATTAAACTGAGTATTCGAATTTAAAATTTGAATTGGGTTAAGTAAAGTAAAGTTGAAAAATTGTTTGAAGGAACTAAACGAAGTAAAAGTTTGGAAATAAACTTTTATTTGAGATTTGAAATTAAATGTGGAAATGAAATGATTAATTAAAATTAGTAAGTTGAACAGATTTGAAATTGAGTTGGATTGGAAACAAATTAGTGGACGGAACTAAATAGAGTAACTAGGAAAGTAAATATGGGTTGAGATGTGGTTAATAGAATTCAATATTTAAAATTTGGAGATAAATTGAGTTAAATTGAAATTTGAAATTTAAAATTTTGAATAAAAATAGATAAAGTTCAGTGGTGGAGTGAAAATGAATACTAAAGTGTATAAAATAATTATATTGAACTTATGTAACGATCCCAATTTTTGATTTAAATTTAAATTAATAATTAATGTGAATTTTGGATAAAATTTTGAATTATTTTAAATTTACACCAAAAGTATATATATGAGTAAATTTGGGTTTGACTTTAAAGATTTGAATTTTGAATATTGAATTTGTATTTAATATTTAAATAAATGACTAAGAACAGCAATTGGGTTTAAAAATATTATCTATGTAAATTGATTTATAGGTAGTTTGTTTTAATAACATTTTCTTTAAAATAATGTGTATATAATACTGATTAAGTAGATGTATTTATAAAATAAGAAAAATGCAATATAAAATTTATTTAAATTTTTTTGATTCATACAAGTATAAAATATAATTATAAAGCATGTTAATATGAATAGTTAAACCTTAAAACAAAGAAATAAAAAGAAAATATAGGTATTTATAATAGAAACAAATGTAGGTAAGACAAAAGAAAACAAGACAAAAATAATTACATACAAACAAAAAGAAGCATAAATATAATTAGACTTAAATATGAAATAAGTAAACATGCATATAAGAAGCTTGCCAAAGAAGACAATGTAATACATTCAAGTATGAACAAACAAAAATATAAATATCTAAGTACATACAAGCAAAGGAGAATAGTATGTAGGTTTGGGTAACAAGACAATAACAATTAATGTCAAATCTTTAGCACACAAAAGAAAGATGTTTCAGCCACCAAGCAAAATATAAGTACGTGCACTTGTAAAATAAAGAAACATAAAGTACTTAGCATTAAATGCTTCCATCTTTAGCAGCAAACAAGGTCAATTCGAGTTGTTTAAAATATTTTCAGCCTCCAAAATCTCTGATCAAAGATGATAATACTTGTACCAGTAAAACACCTTCCTCTATACCAACTTATCTTTCTATATATCTACACCATTCCAGTTCATTTTCGTTCATCACAACATAGCAACCTGGAAACAAGAAAAATAAGCATCATTATTTTACAACTTAAACATTATCCATAAAACAAGAAGATTTATAGGAGAACCAAGCTAGCATATTCAAAGCTTGTTTCTGAAATTGAAGAACTCTGTTCATTCTGAAAAACAAGGTGAGTAACTTCACTTTAAAACTTCAAAGCAAAATTTAGTTGCATGCTAGGATGATGAATTAAATTATATTTGGTGAACCTGCTGTGTATATAAATATATGTATGTTGTATGTATGTTCTTTCCAACAGAAGCTACTCTGTTCATAGTTCTAGTTCTTCTGTGTGATTTAAATTCATTTTCCTTGGAACCAATTGTTGATAGGACTAAGTTACAAACAAAAGATGTTGGATTAATCATAGATTAAGGTTTAAAAGTTTAATTTAGACAAATTAAAATGAGTGACTATGTAAACTAAAACCAACAGTGCGAATGTATATAAAGTGGAAACCCGAACTTTGTAACTCATGAATCCAGGATTGTAGATTGAATCCATACACCAAAACATGATTTTTCACACTAAAACCATAATTTCTAGTTTGGGAATAAGTGTGCATTTCTGGAATGAACTGGAAAAGGGTTTGGGGCAAATTCAGGTGATCAGAAGATTGTTAGAGCTCGGGGTTTCGTGTGAAGGTGGAGGGGAGTACAGTGAGTCGGGGAAAAATGGTGGGAAGTGCTTCGGTTCATCGTGGTGGCGGCGGCGAGTGTTTGAAATTTCTAAACCTAGTTTTGACGAGGGGTCGAATTTTGATTCGTTCGTTCTCTGTGATGCATCGAGTTCAACGTGCTTTTAGGGATTTGTAGAGGGGTGAAAGTCGAAGCTATGTCAGGAGGTGGTGGAACTCCGATGGTCGGAATTGGGAATGCGGCGTAGTTTATAGATTTTGGACGATGTGCAGTGTCGAGTTCCAGGTTCGGTTTGAATGCCTGGATTTTGATTTTTGAGGAGAAATCAAAGTGTGGCGATGGAGATGGGATGCTTTGCTAATTGATGACTTGTAGAGATCGTCGTGGATGATCGAAGAGGGGTGGCAAGCCTATGCATATACATAGTGCATATCTGATTTAGATGAAGCCTGGGTGAAGTGTGGTTTGGTACACGAGCTTTACTCGAGTGGTCCCAGGATTTGCTCGAAGTGTTTTGGTGATTGACTCGAGGCAGTTTTATGTTGGCTCGAGTTGTTTGCAATGTTACAGTTTTTGCTTGTAACATTTTTAAATTTTGAATCTGGGTTTAAAATTGTAAGACGGATATTTAAATAAATTTAAATCCAAGTTTAAAATTGGTTCAAGTTATTTTTGAATCTCAATTTGAAAATAAATTAAGTTTTAAAAATCTAAATTATTTGTAACAACTTTAAAAAGGTTTAAATAGTTTGAATTTAAAAGTAAAGCTTTAAATAAAATAGAGATTTAAACCTAAGTTTAAATCTGGATTCAAATCTAAATTTGAATCTTAGTTTGGAAATAAAAGAAGATTTTAAATTGTTTTAAACAGTTTGAATCATAAAGTGAATCTTTAAATTGATTTGAATTTAAAATGGAATTGTGTTTTAGGTTCTTTTAATCTTCTATTATAAGATAAAATAAATCTTTAACTTGTGAAATAAAAATGGTTTTTGAAATTGTTTAAAACTTGTTAAAGTTGATTTATTTTCATTTTAAATCTTAAATTTAAAATGAAATTTAAAAGTAAAATTTGGAAATAAATTGTTTTTAAGTATCTTGTTAGTAATAATTTGATCATTAATAAGAAAAATGTATTTTATCTTTAAATAAATGATGATTTAATGATTTGTAATTATTAAGTTAATTAAAATGGATAATTAATTAATTTAATGATTGATTAATTAAATAGTAACTAAGTTCTTAACTAATTAATTAAGGTTTAAGCTAATTAATTAGGAATAATTAATTTGTAAAATTAGGATCATTAATTAGATAAGATTAGACTTTTAAATTAATGATTAAGAATTAATTTATCAAGTAATTAAGGATTAATTAAGTTACCATTAACACTTAACTAATTAAATAATTAGAGATTAATTAATGAGTTAACAAAGATTAATTTAATTCTAATTAATAATGATTAATCTTAGTTAATTACTTTAGTAAAGTAATTAAAGAATTGTTATTCGTTAATGAAGGTCATTAACTAAGATCATTTATATAATTAATTAATGTGATAAAGTTTAACAATTAATTTGATTAATTAATTAATGATAATCATTTATGAAATTGTGTAAGTGTATTTACTTTATGGTTAGTAATTAAAGATTTAATTTTTTAAAATAATTAATTATGTAATTAGTTTAAAGGTTAACTTAATTAATATGATTAATTAAGAATAATTCAATTAATTAAGGTGATTGATAAATAAATTTATATCAAATGATTTGTAATTAATTAATTGAGATTGGAAAATTAATTCATAAGTAATTAATTTAATTGGAAATAAATTGAATTAGTTAGTATTAAGCAATTAAATTAATCCTGCTTATAAATGATTATTGAATGCTTGACCTTACTTATGAATGATTGTATTGTATGAGATGCCTTGAATTGATTGTCCTATCTAATCTATGATATTTTGTTCTGTGGTTGAGCTGTTTGTAATTTATTCATTTATTTGTGTGACATCCGTTTATTATCTATGAATCTGTGAATGAATGATAAGCGTTATAACTTATACCGCTTATCAGTTATATTTCTGTATTTTGATCTGTGATGATTGAATGATGTTGCACTATTGTGTTAAACCCTTGGACCACACCATACACACACGAGTATGGATTTCACGAGGAAATCGATTAAGTCACAGATTTTGAAATGATTTTTTATAGACAATTTGAATCCAAATAGTTTTGGAAATGGAATCGAGTTAAATGTGAAAAGCTTTTGAAATGGAATTTCAAGATAAAATTTATTTTTGAATAAATTAATAAAGTTTGGAAATTTAAATAATTTGATTTAAATTTGAATTCAAAACTTGAGATTAAATTCTAAGATTTGAAACTAAGGATTAAAGGCGTATACCAGTTATATAATGGTTAAATCATTTTTAAAGGTATTTATTTGGGAATTTGAATTTAATTCAAGGGTTTAAACTCGTGCAAATATAATTGGATTTTTCTGAAATGAAAACTATTTGTTTTCAAATAATAAAAGCTTTCATATGAGGAATGAACTTCCAATTTGTGTTAAAAAGGATTCTAAGTCTAAAAATGAAAATGATTTTTCAAGTAATGAACGAATCTTTGAAAACGGGTTTGAAAGCTACAAGTTAAATCCTTGTTATAAAAAATTGGATGAGTTAATCCTAATTAGAATGGAAATTGTTTTGAAATCTATGAATGGATCTTTATGAACTGGGTGAACTTTGTGAATTGAATCGTTTTGTTTTAAAATATTGGAAATGGTAATTTATTTTAACCATTTGAATGGAAAGTTTTGGGTAGTAAGTTGTGACTTAAATGAGACCCCAATATCCATATGTTTCTTGTAAATATTGCGCTCACTATTCGGTTTAGCCGGGAGAGGACCTTTGTGTCATATAGCCCATTCCGAATGTGTGATATGACGTTATGGATAGCATTTGAAGACCGATGGTGAAGACCAGATATTTTCGAAAGCGAAAGAATAACTCGTCGAATGTCTCTGCATCGACTGGTCCCGGGTATAGAGACTCCTTATGTGATGGGAAGTCCGAACGTGATTAGGGATTATCTGGATTTGTAAGGGCTTCTTCGGAAGTGCCTTCGGTTCTGTTCGAAACCGGGACAGACTTGTATGGTTGTATGTCTAACACTACACGTTGAGATACAAAACAGATTTCTTTCAAATACATATCAGTTGGTGGCGGAAATTTTTTTCTCTTACCTTAACACCCTTCTCTGAGACGTACGAGCTCAGAGGTTATGTAGTTGAAGGTTATCAGTGATATATTCCCAATTTGGTAGTGTGGCATGCTGAGTGTTGCTGTGTGTTTGTTGATCATTTGTGATCAGAGCATGGCTTTTTTATAAAGCGTAGCTTTGTGGACGAGACTGCATCAGGACCTCACACCCTGAAAATGGTCGACACAGGAAAGATGCGGCAAGGTTATGAGGGTCGTGCCCTTTAGGGTGTGTCATTCCCTTCTGGTAAGGGTGGTATCATGGTATGGAGCCCAGATATTTACCTATGTGGTGGGCTTCAATCTCATTTCTGTGTGGTTGTTGCTTTGTGGTTTAGAGGCACCTCGGATAAAGGTCCCAAAGGACCGGGGGGTGGCATGCTCGAGAAGTAGTTACCTAGTTATAGAGGTAACTCGGCCTTGTGTTGGAAGAGATCTGGTTAAGTTCTTGGGACGTCCCGCCAGAGGCGTACCCATGGATAGTGGGAAGTTCCTTAGCCTGACCATTCATGGGAAAGTCCAAATAAAACAATACGAGCCTTTTACGATTGCAGTTGTATAACCTGCCTCCTCAGGAGGTAGCTATAGCGGGCATAATATAATGGTACCTATGCTGGCTAAGATTTATATTATACTTTCGAAATGTTTTCCATTATGCACTAGTAATAATATAAAAGAAGAATTTTGCGTAGTAAGCATGTTTGACTATCATAAGGAGAAATCTCCCCCTTGTGTGCGATTGCATTATGTGTGTGCCTTATGGTAGTTTCATTTTCCAAAAAGCATTGCGAATTTATTTTTAAATTCTGTTGTTTGTTTTAAAGAATGTACTTTTTTGTTACTCACACCAGTCCCATGACTGACTCGGAGTTTATTGTTCCTTTCCTACACTCTGGGTGTCCACAATTATTTCCACACGGGCAGTCCAGAGTTGGGTTTTTCAGATAGTCAGGTTTAATAGATTATCTGGAGTTAGTCCAGTCTTTGGATCAGGACAAGACTTGCTTGTCTAGGTGACGCGTGATGTGGGTTCGAGCTATTTCTGGATTGGAGCATTGGATTTAGGGATGCATTCTATTGAAGATATTCTTTTCCGCTGTTGGTGTTGTCTATTTTCTTTCCGCTGTGTCTTGTATCTCTGATAGTATTGATATCTGTTGTATTATATTTTACCACATGTTGTATCTATCATTGTATCAATGTTATATATATATATTTCGGTATTCTTTTTCTTTGTTGCATTGTAATTAATGGTGTTATAAGCTCCGGCGCACCAGATTCGACGTTTGGATCTGCGGCATTTGAATATGAGTGTCGTATCGTCACATTTATTATCAGAGCTGAGGGGTAAAACTTTAGCTCAGGAGTATAACACATTAAGTAACTCATTAGAGATAGGGTGAAGTGTACCCTAGAATGAGTATATCCCTAAGATATCCGTTCAAATGTCTCAGTAAATTCTCTTACTATCCATAGATAGTGAGTATGAGTGCAAGAAGAGAACGAGATAAGGGACAGGGAAGTACCAGTATAAACGGTGAATACCCTGCAACAGTGGAAACAATATTCTTCTCAATCTCCTTTGATTCGATTCCAAAATTTCTTTTGATTGCTTCGTACCAGCTCCATAAAGAAATTTCGGTGTGATGATGGCCTACGAATCGCTGTAGGAAATCCTTATTTCGTATCTTCATCAGTTTCTTATTAGTTTTTTTCGATTTAAACTTTAATGAATTAGAAATTGGAAATTCTAAATAAATTGATTAATAGAATATGAAGGATAAATTGAATTGAATCGATAAAACGATTTTGTTTAAAACCAAATTTGAAATTCTATTGTAGTTTCTTGTGTAGACTAAAGTCCGAAGAGGGAAAAATTATACTTTGGGTGTTCCGACTTGAGTTTGGAATCCATATCTTGTGTTTGAGAAATTGTAGAAGATTGAATCCATCTATCAGTCTCTTTTGTTTAGCCTCTCTTTTCGATTCTTCGATGGTTCCTGGTAGATCCAGGAAGAAGATTTGATATATTTGCATGGGACATAAACTCCAAATAGGTCAGAAATGTTTGTTTGGATGAATTAGTTGCTTTGATTGCTATGGTTGATAGGTATATTTCAGTTCTAAACTAAAAGTTTTGAAATTGTATCCATATATCTTTCTATTTTTAGGTCCTATATGTTCTATGAATGGTTAGTTATCCCTTCGGACTAACCAGTGCCTTGCATATTTCGTAGATTTGATGACCCGAGTATCCTGTGTAGCATTGAATGAGTTTGTTCTCATATTAGTGATATTCTGATTTGGTGAGCCAAATACAGAATAGATATCAAGTTTGGCCTGGAAAACTGTTTCTCAATCTTTGTGTATCTATCTTTATTGTTTTCGTGCCTGCAAATTTCGGGGACGAAATTTCTTTAAAGGGGGAATCTGTAACGATCCCAATTTTTGTTCTAAATTTAAATTAATAATTAATGTGAATTTTGGATAAATTTTTGAATTATTTTAAATTTACACCAGAAGTATATATATGAGTAAATTTGGGTTTGACTTTAAAGATTTGAATTTTGAATATTGAATTTGTATTTAATATTTAAATAAATGACTTAGAACAACAATTTGGGTTTAAAAATATTATCTATGTAAATTGATTTATAGGTAGTTCGTTTTAATAACATTTTCTTTAGAATAACGTGTATATAATACTAATTAAGTAGATGTATTTATAAAATAAGAAAAATGAATATAAAATTTATTTAAATTTTTTTGATTCATACAAGTATAAAATATAATTATAAAGCATGTTAATATGAATAGTTAAACCATAAAACAAAGAAATAAAAAGAAAATACAGGTATTTATAATAAAAACAAATGTAGGTAAGACAAAAGAAAACAAGACAAAAATAATTGCATACAAACAAAAAAAAGCATAAATATAAATAGACTTAAATATGAAACAAGTAAACATGTATATAAGAAGCTTGCCAAAGAAGACAATGTAATACATTCAAGTATGAACAAACAAAAATATAAATATTTAAGTATATACAAGCAAAGGAGAATGAGTATGTAGGTTTGGGTAACAAGACAATAACAATTAATGTCAAATCTTTAGCATACAAAAGAAAGATGTTTCAGCCACCAAGCAAAATATAAGTATCTGCACTTGTAAAATAAAGAAAAATAAAGTATTTAGCATTAAATGCTTCCATCTTTAGCAGCAAACAAGATCAATTCGAGTTGTTTAAAATATTTTCAGCCTCCAAAATCTCTGATCAAAGATGATAATACTTGTACCAGTAAAACACCTTCCTCTATACCAACTTATCTTTCTATATATCTACACCATTCCAGTTCAATTTTGTTCATCACAACATAGCAACCTGGAAACAAGAAAAATAAGCATCATTATTTTACAACTTAAACATTATTCATAAAACAAGAAGATTTACAGGAGAATCAAGCTAGCAAATTCAAAGCTTGTTTCTGAAATTGAAGAACTCTGTTCATTCTGAAAAACAAGGTGAGTAACTTCACTTTAAAACTTCAAAGCAAAATTTAGTTGAACCTGTTGTGTATATAAATATATGTATGATGTATGTATGTTCTTTCCAACAGAAGCTACTCTGTTTATAGTTCCAGTTCTTCTGTGTGATTTAAATTTATTTTCCTTGGAACCAATTGTTGATAGGACTAAGTTACAAACAAAAGATGTTGGATTAATCATAGATTAAGGTTTAAAAGTTTAATTTAGACAAATTACAATGAGTGACTCTGTAAACTAAAACCAACAGTGCAAATGTATATAAAGTGGAAACCCGAACTTTGTAATTCATGAATCCAGGATTGTAGATTGAATCCATACACCAAAACATGATTTTTGACACTAAAACCATAATTTCTAGTTTGGGAATAAGTGTGCATTTCTGGAATGAACTGGAAAAGGGTTTGGGGGCAAATTCAGGTGATCCGAAGATTGTTAGAGCTCGGGGTTTCGCATGAAGGTGGAGGGGAGTACAGTGAGTCGGGGAAAAATGGTGGGAAGTGCTTCGGTTCATCGTGGTGGCGGCGGCGAGTGTTTGAAATTTCTAAACCTAGTTTTGACGAGGGGTCGAATTTTGATTCGTTCGTTCTCTGTGATGCATCGAGTTCAACGTGCTTTTAGGGATTTGTAGAGGGGTGAAAGTCGAAGCTATGTCAGGAGGTGGTGGAACTCCGATGGTCGGAATTGGGAATGCGGCGTAGTTTATAGATTTTGGACGATGTGCAGTGTCGAGTTCCAGGTTCGGTTTGAATGCCTGGATTTTGATTTTTGAGGAGAAATCAAAGTGTGGCGATGGAGATGGGATGCTTTGCTAATTGATGACTTGTAGAGATCGTCGTGGATGATCGAAGAGGGGTGGCAAGCCTATGCATATTTATAGTGCATATCTGATTTAGATGAAGCCTGGGTGAAGTGTGGTTTGGTACACGAGCTTTACTCGAGTGGTCCCAGGATTTGCTCGAAGTGTTTTGGTGATTGACTCGAGGCAGTTTTATGTTGGCTCGAGTTGTTTGCAATGTTACAGTTTTTGCTTGTAACATTTTTAAATTTTGAATCTGGGTTTAAAATTGTAAGACGGATATTTAAATAAATTTAAATCCAAGTTTAAAATTGGTTCAAGTTATTTTTGAATCTCAATTTGAAAATAAATTAAGTTTTAAAAATCTAAATTATTTGTAACAACTTTAAAAAGGTTTAAATAGTTTGAATTTAAAAGTAAAGCTTTAAATAAAATAGAGATTTAAACCTAAGTTTAAATCTGGATTCAAATCTAAATTTGAATCTTAGTTTGGAAATAAAAGAAGATTTTAAATTGTTTTAAACAGTTTGAATCATAAAGTGAATCTTTAAATTGATTTGAATTTAAAATGGAATTGTGTTTTAGGTTCTTTTAATCTTCTATTATAAGATAAAATAAATCTTTAACTTGTGAAATAAAAATGGTTTTTGAAATTGTTTAAAACTTGTTAAAGTTGATTTATTTTCATTTTAAATCTTAAATTTAAAATGAAATTTAAAAGTAAAATTTGGAAATAAATTGTTTTTAAGTATCTTGTTAGTAATAATTTGATCATTATTAAGAAAAATGTATTTTATCTTTAAATAAATGATGATTTAATGATTTGTAATTATTAAGTTAATTAAAATGGATAATTAATTAATTTAATGATTGATTAATTAAATAGTAACTAAGTTCTTAACTAATTAATTAAGGTTTAAGCTAATTAATTAGGAATAATTAATTTGTAAAATTAGGATCATTAATTAGATAAGATTAGACTTTTAAATTAATGATTAAGAATTAATTTATCAAGTAATTAAGGATTAATTAAGTTACCATTAACACTTAACTAATTAAATAATTAGAGATTAATTAATGAGTTAATAAAGATTAATTTAATTCTAATTAATAATGATTAGTCTTAGTTAATTACTTTAGTAAAGTAATTAAAGAATTGTTATTCGTTAATGAAGGTCATTAACTAAGTTCATTTATATAATTAATTAATGTGATAAAGTTTAACAATTAATTTGATTAATTAATTAATGATAATCATTTATGAAATTGTGTAAGTGTATTTACTTTATGGTTAGTAATTAAAGATTTAATTTTTTAAAATAATTAATTATGTAATTAGTTTAAAGGTTAACTTAATTAATATGATTAATTAAGAATAATTCAATTAATTAAGGTGATTGATAAATAAATTTATATCAAATGATTTGTAATTAATTAATTGAGATTGGAAAATTAATTCATAAGTAATTAATTTAATTGGAAATAAATTGAATTAGTTAGTATTAAGCAATTAAATTAATCCTGCTTATAAATGATTATTGAATGCTTGACCTTACTTATGAATGATTGTATTGTATGAGATGCCTTGAATTGATTGTCCTATCTAATCTATGATATTTTGTTCTGTGGTTGAGCTGTTTGTAATTTATTCATTTATTTGTGTGACATCCGTTTATTATCTATGAATCTGTGAATGAATGATAAGCGTTATAACTTATACCGCTTATCAGTTATATTTCTGTATTTTGATCTGTGATGATTGAATGATGTTGCACTATTGTGTTAAACCCTTGGACCACACCATACACACACGAGTATGGATTTCACGAGGAAATCGATTAAGTCACAGATTTTGAAATGATTTTTTATAGACAATTTGAATCCAAATAGTTTTGGAAATGGAATCGAGTTAAATGTGAAAAGCTTTTGAAATGGAATTTCAAGATAAAATTTATTTTTGAATAAATTAATAAAGTTTGGAAATTTAAATAATTTGATTTAAATTTGAATTCAAAACTTGAGATTAAATTCTAAGATTTGAAACTAAGGATTAAAGGTGTATACCAGTTATATAATGGTTAAATCATTTTTAAAGGTATTTATTTGGGAATTTGAATTTAATTCAAGGGTTTAAACTCGTGCAAATATAATTGGATTTTTCTGAAATGAAAACTATTTGTTTTCAAATAATAAAAGCTTTCATATGAGGAATGAACTTCCAATTTGTGTTAAAAAGGATTCTAAGTCTAAAAATGAAAATGATTTTTCAAGTAATGAACGAATCTTTGAAAACGGGTTTGAAAGCTACAAGTTAAATCCTTGTTATAAAAAATTAGATGAGTTAATCCTAATTAGAATGGAAATTGTTTTGAAATCTATGAATGGATCTTTATGAACTGGGTGAACTTTGTGAATTGAATCGTTTTGTTTTAAAATATTGGAAATGGTAATTTATTTTAACCATTTGAATGGAAAGTTTTGGGTAGTAAGTTGTGACTTAAATGAGACCCCAATATCCATATGTTTCTTGTAAATATTGCGCTCACTATTCGGTTTAGCCGGGAGAGGACCTTTGTGTCATATAGCCCATTCCGAATGTGTGATATGACGTTATGGATAGCATTTGAAGACCGAGTGGTCCCAGGATTTCTCGAAGTCTTTTGGTGATCGACTCGAGGCAGTTTTATGTTGGCTCGAGTTGTTTGCATGTTACAGTTTTCGCCTGTAACATTTTTACATTTTGAATCTGGGTTTAAAATTGTAAGACAGAGATTTAAATAAGTTTAAATCCAAGTTTAAAATTGGTTCAAGTTATTTTTGAATCTCAATTTAAAAATAAATTAAGTTTTAAAAATCTAAATTTTGTAACAACTTTGAAAAGGTTTAAATAGTTTGAATTTAAAAAGTAAAGCTTTAAATAAAATAAAGATTTAAACAAAAGTTTAAATCTGGATTCAAATCTAAATTTGAATCTTAGTTTTGAAATAAAAGAAGATTTTAAATTGTTTTAAATAGTTTGAATGATAAAGTGAATCTTTAAATTGATTTGAATTTAAAATGGAATTGTGTTTTAGGTTCTTTTAATCTTCTATTATAAGATAAAAAAATTCTTTAACTTGTGAAATAAAAATGTTTTGAAATTGTTTAAAACTTGTTAAAATTAATTTATTTTCATTTTAAATCTTAAATTTGAAATGAAATTTAAAAGTAAAATTTGGAAATAAATTGTTTTTAAGTATCTTGTTAATAATAATTTGATCATTAATAAGAAAAAGTATTTTATCTTTAAACAAATGAAGATTTAATGATTTGTAATTATTAAGTTAATTAAAATGAGTAATTAATTAATTTAATGATTTGATTAATTAAATAGTAATTAAAGTTCTTAACTAATTAATTAAGGTTTAAGCTAATTAATTAGGAATAATTAATTTATAAAATTAGGTTCATTAATTAGATAAGATTAGACTTTTAAATTAATGATTAAGAATTAATTTATCAAGTAATTAAGGATTAATTAAGTTACCATTAACACTTAACTAATTAAATAATTAGAGATTAATTAATGAGTTAATAAAGATTAATTTAATTGTAATTAATAATGATAAATCTTAGTTAATTACTTTAGTAAAGTAATTAAAGAATTGTTATTCGTTAATGAAGGTCATTAACTAAGATCATTTATATAATTAATTAATGCGATAAATTTTAACAATTAATTTTATTTATTAATTAATGATAATCATTTATGAAATTGTGTAAGTGTAATTACTTTATGGTAAGTAATTAAAGATTTAATTTTTTAAAATGATTAGTTAAAGGGTAATTAATTATTTAATTGGTTTAAAGGTCAACTTAATTAATATGATTAATTAAGAATAATTTAATTAATTAAGGCGATTGATAAATAAATTTATATCATATGATTTGTAATTAATTAATTGAGATTGGAAAATTAATTCATAAGTAATTAATTTAATTGGATAAATTGAATTAATTAGGATTAAGCAATTAAATTAATCCTGCTTGTAAATGATTATTGAATGCTTGACCTTACTTTTGAATGATTGTATTGTATGAGATGCCTTGAATTGATTGTCCTATCTAATCTATGATATTTTATTCTGTGGATTGAGCTGTGTGTAATTTATTCATTTATTTGTGTGACATCCGTTTATTATCTGTGAATCTGTGAATGAACGATAAGCGTTATAACTTATACCTTTTATCAGTTATATTTCTGTATTTTGATCTGTGATGATTGAATTATGTTGCACTATTGTGTTAAACCCCTGGACCACACCATACACACACGAATATGGATTTCACGAGGAAATCGATTAAGTCACAGATTTTTGAAATGATTTTTTTATAGACAAATTGAATCCAAATAGTTTTGGAAATGGAATCGAGTTAAATGTGAAAAGCTTTTGAAATAGAATTTCAAGATAAAATTTATTTTTGAATAACTTAATAAAGTTTGGAAATTTAAATAATTTGATTTAAGTTTGAATTCAAAACTTGAGGTTAAATTCTAAGATTTGAAACTAAGGATTAAAGGTGTATACCAGTTATATAATGGTTAAATCATTTTTAAAGGTATTTATTTGGGAATTTGGATTTAATTCAAGGGTTTAAACTCGTGCAAATATAATTGGATTTTTCTGAAACGAAAACTATTTATTTTCAAATAATAAAAGCTTTCGTATGAGGAATGAACTTCCAATTTGTGTTAAAAAGGATTCTAAGTCTAAAAATGAAAATGATTTTTCAAGTAATGAACGAATCTTTGAAAATGGGTTTGAAAGCTACAAGTTAAATCCTTGTTATAAAAAATGGATGAGTTAATCCTAATTGGAATGGAAATTGTTTTGAAATCTATGAATGGATCTTTGTGAACTGGGTGAACTTTGTGAATTGAATCTTTTTGTTTTAAAACATTAGAAATGGTAATTTATTTTAACCATTTGAATGAAAAGTTTTGGGTAATAAGTTGTGACTTAACTGAGACCCCAATATCCATATGTTTCTTGTAAATATTGCGCTCACTATTCGGTTTAGCCGGGAGAGGACCTTTGTGTCATATAGCCCATTCCGAATATGTGATACGACGTTATGGATAGCATTTGTAGATCGGTGGTGAAGACCGGATATTTTCGAAAACGAAAGGATAACTCGTCGAATGTCTCTGCATCAATTAGTCCCCAGTATAGAGACTCCATATATGATGGGTAGTCCGGACGTGATTAGAGATTATCCGGATTTGCAAGGGCTTCTTCGGAAGTGCCTTCGGTTTTGTTCGAACCTAGGACATACTTGTATGGTTGTATGTCTAACACTACACTTTGAGATATAAAACAGATTTCTTTCAAATACATATCTGTTGGTGGCGGAGAATTTATTATCTTAGCTTAACACCCTTATCTGAGACGTACGAGCTTAGAGGTTATGTAGTTGAAGGTTATCAGTGATATATTCCCAATTTGGTAGTGTGGCATGCTGAGTGTTGCTGTGTGTTGATGATCATTTGTTGATCATTTGTGATCAGAGCATGGCTTTTGTATAAAGCGTAGCTTTGTGGACGAGACTGCATCAGGACCTCACACCCTAGAAATGGTCGAAACCGGAAAGATGCGGCAAGGTTATGAGGTTCACGCCCTTTAGGGTGTGTCATTCCCTTCTGGTAAATGGTGGTATCATGGTATGGAGCCCAGATATTTACCTATGTGATGGGCTTCAATCTCATTTCTGTGTGGTTGTTGCTATGTGGTTTAGAGGCGCCTCGGATAAAGGTCCCAAAGGACCGGGGAGTGGTGTGACGCCCCACCTCTATACCCACGCTAGCCAAGAACATTACGGTGAATGCTGTCGACTAGCATGGAGAATAAGGCTGTTGAGGAGCGACCATCCACGTAATTGCTTTGTGCGAGCATCGATATGTCAGATAGTATAACATGCAATACTTTATCAAGAGGAAATCCGACATACCGACACAAACTCAAAGCTACTACACAGTGGCTATAATATCTTCGGAAACAAATACAGAAATAAACATAACATAAATCAGTCACAGATAATTCATATCACAAAGGCGGAAGAAGATATGAATATATAATTAACACATGAAAGTGTATATCAGAGTAGTGGTCAAAAAGATCCACAATAATACAAAATAATAGCAACATGGGCTATACAAAAGAATACATCAATGAGTCAAAATCTCAAGAGTATACAACAAAAACTACTAATCTAAGTAGTAAGCAAAAGGTCAGGGTAGTGGATCCCTGGAGAGAAGTCAAGCAGAAGCACCTGTAACATCTCGGTCTGACCCGAGTATTATTTAATAAGAAAATAATAAACGGATCAGTCTAACTATAAATATCAGATGAAACGATATAGAGTAAGAGATATGACTAAACACACAATAATCACAATGCCAAGTTGTGATATTTATAAGTAATTGAAAATCAACAAGAGATTAATCAATATCACCAATCTACACAAGAATCAAAGGAAATGTCATACTCCTTATTTCGTTCACCAGACCATAAATATTGACGATTATATCAATGTCAATCACAAAAGTCAATGACACACAAATTCACCAATGCACAAATATTGATAAAACTTATCAATAGAAATCACAAAAATTGGTGAAGCACAAATTCTAGAAATCATCTCAAGAAATCCAGTAAATGACACACAAATTCACCTATGCACAAAAATTGATAAATTATATCAATAGAAATCACAAAAATAGGTGAAGAAGGAAATTCCAGAATTCGACACACGAAAACCAGAAATCACACAAAATAGGGGGGAGGCCTATCACACGAACGGGAGCATGAAAACTCACCAACAGCTGTAACACACGAACGAGAAGCTATCTCATGGTAGCTAGCCATTAATTTGACACACGAATGGTCCGAAGACCTGACACACGAATGGTCCGAAGACCGTGGGTTGCTACCCCACCAATTTGAGTTGAAACTCCACAAAACGGGGTTTAGTCTCCCTTGCAGACAAAGAGACATCGCACATTGCTAGTCTAAATCACAAAAATGATCGTCATGATCAACGAGAAGTGTCAATTACAGTAAGCTAGTAAATATATGAGCTTAGCTTCATGTCCCATAACCACTAGCTTAACTTAAATATTTACGAACAAATTGTAGATCTCCACTATAAAATTTTCACAAGGGATTCAATCGAACAAGTCCAAGAATTAACCGACAAAGTGAACGCAAGCGTTTCATACCACTCGTTTTACTAAGTCGTTTAATTAGATTTCTCATACGAGTGAGGTAAAGGTTTGTATATACTAATAGATTGGAAAACGGTTTTATAAACGAATTTGGTATTGAAAATAGAGTTGAAATCGTTTTGAGGAAAGAGTTTTGATATTTACTACTAGTATTGAAACCTTTGTATTTTTAAAGTGACAAAACACAAAAATGATTGTAGAAACAATCAATCACTAAAATTCACATACGAAGATGTGAATAAAAATCCAAAGAAATCGATCCGAATCCATCAAAATGGATATTCCCAAAAATTCCAAAAATAGAAGTCATTTACGTCGTAGCAACAACAAGTGGGAAATAACACGAGTCGATGAAATTTGGAAACCAAGCAAAAATATGCACAAATAGGCATAATAAGGCAAATTGGTGCAGGTCGGTCGACTGACACAAAGGTCCAGTCGACTGAACCAGAAGTAGGGAAAAATAATTTCCTGCAGTCAGTCGACTGACCTAAAATTTCAGTCGACTGAATGCAGGAAAACAGAGGACCCGAGCCTCTGTTAGCTGCCTTCGGAATGCCTATGTGCTACAGCCAGTCGACTGACTCAAGGGTCCAGTCGACTAACTGGCACCAAGGCTGTTTTCCAGCCTATGAAATGAAGATGCAATCTTCATCAAAATGCAATCGGGCGAGCACGGTCACTAGGGGTTTATGCCAATCGACTGCCCGGTCCTATAAGCTCTTCGACGCATCACCAAAAACAAGTTCAAACTACAAAGCTATGATTTTTGAAGATATGAACTTGAAACACTAAAAATTGGAATATACACCAAATCAATCCAAGCCAAAACCAAATGCACATGAATATGTGTTAGGAATTCATACCCATCAATCTAAGATAATCATAGACCTAGATGTGAGATTAAAAATCTCACCTTTTTACAAAACCAAACAAGAAGATGTTTGAAAGCAAATGGAGAATCAACCACTCTTCAACACAACCCAAATGAGCTTGAATCTATGTTCAAAACAAGAACATTCCCAAAATTAGGTTTAGGAATTTTTGAAATTGGTAAGAGAATAAGTTGGAGAAGAAGAAGAGGATGCTTACCAATGGGTTCTCTTGAATTTGGAGCTAGGGATTTGAAGTTGCAAGAGGAACTAGGGTTTTAGAGTTTTAATTTCGAATCTCTCCCACCATTAATGCTAAGAAAACTGAAATGAGAAGAGAATGAGGGTGAGTGGGGAAGAGTGGCTCAGATTTGAGCATATGTTAACATAGGGCTGAGCCCAAACCAAACCCAAAGTGAAAAGTAGCAAAAATCAACTTTCTCCAAATATATCGAAGCTTATACTCAAAAAGGTCGCAAACGGCATTTTAAACTCAATGGGAGTGGTCCCGAGTCCTAATTCGACCATATGCAAAAAGTAGCTTTTCGGACTAAAATCCGACTAATGATGAAATATTTAAATAAAATATTTAAATATAAAATCGATAAATATGCGGGTTGTTACAGACTCCCCTCCTTAAAGAAATTGCGTCCTCGCAATATTACAAGAAGAAGATATATAGTAACAACCATAAAAGCATATTCAATCACAAAAGAAACTTGAAATAAGAAGTTCACCTCAAAGAGCACGAGAAAGTAAGTCCGGATGTGTTCGCTCGATGAACTCTCTAGATTCCCAAGAACAATCCTTAGGATTTGAAGGCCATTGAACTTTAACGAGCGGAACATCTTTATTTCGAAGACGTTTGACCTCCGAAGCAATAATTCGAATAGGATGCTGCTCATAAGTTAAATTAGGCGAAACTTCAATCTCTTCCACAACACCGGGCTCAAGAACAAAATTGGAATCTCGAAGACATTTCCGAAGTTGAGAAACGTGAAACAAGTCACGGATAGCAGAAAATTGAGCCGGTAATAAAAGGCGATAAGCCATGGAACCAATACGTTCAATGATAGGAAATGGCCCAATATATCGAGGCGCCAATTTTCCCGATCGACTGAAACGTACAACACCTTTCATAGGTGACACACGAATGAACACAAGATCTCCCACAGAAAATTCTAACCTCCTTCTTCGGTTATCGGCATAGGATTTTTGTCTACTCTGGGCTTCTTTCATCCTATGACGAATAAGATCAATCTTTTCTGTGGAATCACGAATAAAATCTGGACCTAAAACCAGCTTCTCACCGGCCTCAAGCCAACAAGAAGGTGATCGGCATGGCCTTCCATAGAGTGCCTCGAAAGGTGCCATACCAATACTAGATTGGAAGCTATTATTATAGGAAAATTCAACAAGTGAAATATGATCTTCCCAACCTCCACCAAAATCAAGAACACATGCCCGAAGAAGATCTTCAAGAGTTTGATTCATACGCTCGGTTTGTCCATCGGACTGAGGATGATAAGCGGTGCTAAAATTAAGCTTCGTTCCCAAAGCTTTTTGAAGACTCTTCCAAAATCTACTAGTAAACAATGGATCACGATCACTAACAGTAGAAGTAGGAACACCATGTAATTTAACAATCTCTTTAACAAAGAGTTTGGCCAAAAGAGGAACGGTTCGGTTAGACCAAACGGGAATAAAATGGGCGGATTTAGTAAGCCTATCAACAATCACCCATAAGCTATCATGACCCGAACGAGAACGGGGAAGGCCATCTATAAAATCCATGGAAATTTGATCCCACTTCCAAATTGGAATTTCTAAAGGTTGCAATAACCCGCCGGGCCTTTGATGTTCGGCCTTAACGAGTTGGCAAGTCATGCAACGCTTAACGAAGTTAGCGATGTCAAGTTTCATTCCCTCCCAATAATAAAGTCGCTTCATATCCGCGTACATTTTACTACTACCGGGATGAATGGTGAATTTAGAACGATGAGAATCTTCTAAACTATCTTTGCGAAGATCACTAATATTTGGCACGATAAGTCTACCAAATCTTCGAATGCCGCCACGAGAATCGATATCAAAGTCTTTCAAACCTTCAATATCCATTTTATCCTTAATATTTTGGCTAAGAAGAGCCAATTCGGGATCCAACCCTTGAGCTTCAAGAATGCGGTCTAAAAGAGAAGGATGAGCCTCAAGGCTACATAAAACAAGAGATGAACATAAATCGGATACGCGGTCTCGAATCTCACAAGTGGATAAGATCTCGAGATCGTTCCATTCGGATATCATCATAGAAACAACTGCTTATTGCTTACGGCTAAGAGCATCGGCGACACGATTACCCTTACCGGGGGTATAAAGAATATCAAGATCATAAGGTGCAAGAAATTCGAGCCAACGCTGTTGACGCAAATTAAGTTCCTTTTGAGAGAATAAAAGGACTTATGATCGGTATAAAGAACAAATCTCTCTCCTAAAAGATAATGACGCCAAATACGAAGGGCGAAAACAATAGCCGCGAGCTCTAAATCATGAGTGGCATATCTAGTCTCAGCAGGCTTCAATTGCCTAGAAGCATAAGCAATAACACGTTCTCTTTGCATAAGAACGGCACCCAAACCAACGCGACTAGCATCGGTATAAACAACGAAATCTTGATTCCCCTCGGGAATAACAAGAACAGGAGCATCTGAAAGGAGTTCTTTTAGTTTTTGAAAAGAAGTTTCACATTTGTCCAACCAAATGTATTTAATACCTTTCTTCGTTAAGCTAGTGAGAGGCACGGCAATCTTAGAAAAGTCTTTAATAAAACGACGGTAATAGCCCGCCAATCCAAGAAAACTACGAATCTTTGTCACACTCTCCGGTCTCTTCCAATCTTGAATCGCTTCAATCTTTGAAGGATCCACGGAAATTCTGGATTCGGAAATAATATGACCGAGAAACTTCACACGAGATTGCCAAAAGTGGCATTTAGAAAATTTTGCCTTTAATTGATTACTCCTAAGAGTTTCCAACACAATCCGAAGATGTTTTTCATGCTCCTCCTCGGTTTTTGAATACACAAGAATATCATCGATAAAGATGAGAACAAACCGGTCAAGCAAGTCTTTGAAAACTCTATTCATAAGGTCAACGAAATACGCTGGAGCATTCGTTAGACCAAATGGCATAACAAGCCATTCATAAGATCCATAACGAGTACGGAACGATGTCAAAGGAATACTATCCTCTGCAATACGAAGCTGATGAAATCCAGTAGCTAAGTCTAATAGTGAAAAGACTCTAGTACCACTAAGTTGATCGAATAGATCATCAATCCGAGGTAAAGGATACTTATTTTTGATAGTAAGATCATTAAGCTTGTGGTAGTCAACGCAAATCCTAAGTGTTCCATCGGATTTCTTCACAAAAATAGCTGAAGCTCCCCAAGGCGAGGAACTAGAGCGAATAAATTGCTTCGTCTCCAATTCAGATAATTGTTTACGCATCTCCTCGTTTTCTTTATTGGACATACGATACGGAGGGCGAGTGATAGGTTGAGCTCCAGGAATAAGATTAATTCTGAACTCAATTGCTCGCTTAGGTGGTAATCCTAAAACGGGCTCGAACAAGTCGGAAAATTCACGAACGACGTGAATAAGAGAAATAATATCACCCTCATCGTCATTATCGTCATCACGAGGATTTAAAGAATATAAAGATGCAAGCAAGCTGGAATCTGAATCTTTAAGATTAATAGAAATCTGTTTAACAGATTGAGGATGTCGAAGATGAATAGTCCGCTTAGGACATAGGATATGAGCTTCATAACGGTTAAGCCAATCCATTCCCAAAATCATTCCAAAGCCTAAATATCGCATGACATGCAAATCGGCTCGGAAAGAAAAATCACACAAAATAATCTCGACATCTTTACACAATAAACTGATTGTCGTGGATCCACCAACCGGATTCGCAATTCTCAAAGAAGTCATTAAACACAAATCATCCAAGGAAAAAGTATCAACAAGTTTTTTGATATAAAAGAATGGGACGCACCCGTATCAAAAAGAACTCGAATAGGATGATCACGCAATAAAATAATTCCATCCAAAATAGAATGAGAAATACCTTGGCCACGAGATGTGTTGCCAGGGGCTTGGGCAATATTAAGCTTTCCCTCCTTCCTATTTTGAAGTTTGGGACATACATGCATAAAATGGTCCGGGCTCTTGCAATGGCGACAAGTACGAGGCTTTGAACACTTGTTCGCAAAATGGTCTCTGGAGCCACAATTATAGCATTTCCCTTGAGTAGAGGAAAAGGTCTTTTCAGCAGGAGTTGCTTGCCTCCCCTTCTTATTGGGATAAGGGCCTTTGAATTTGTTTGGCCTCTTCTTGTTGTTGAAGTTTGGTTTGGAACCCACCACTTCAACATCATTTTCTCTATCCGCCTCTTCAAGGCGAAGAGCAATATCAACGAGTTGGTCGAAAGAAACTTCTAATTTTAGAAGTAATGGCTTCTTGAGATTTTTGTTTAAGCCATAGACGAATCTCTGGTTCTTCTTTAAAGGGGTGTTGATATATTCAACCCCATATTTGGAAAGCGACTCGAAAGAGGCGACGTAATCAGTCACGGAGGACTCACCTTGAACAAGGTCTATAAATTGTCGAGCCAATGTCACTTTCTCAGCTTCCGGTACGAATTTCAACTCGAAGCGTTCTCGGAATTTCTCCCAAGTGAGATCAGCTTCATTAGTTTCAGAAATAAGAAGCTCGTATCAGTCCAATGCTCTTTCTCGGAGCATACTTGAGGCCACCTGAACTCGGTGAAGGTCAATAAGATTCATGCGAGAAAAGATTCGATCGCATGACCTGAGCCAAGCCTGTACTTCAATAACAGTTTCGGAACCTTTGAATGGCTCCTACCCAAATTAGTGTAATCGCTACACAAGCGTGCAAATCCCGACTTTGGGTGAGTAGGTTCCGGGTTAGCTCCAGCTGCTTGAGCATTTGTCACTAAATCAAGAAGCTGTTGAGCAGTCATAAAAACTACATCTTGGGGTGGAACACTAGATGGTCCAGCTCTGGGACGGCCTGGTCTAGACATTCCTCTTCCTTAGAAAGAAAGAAGAGCAAGAAGAAGATTATTCACTAATGAATATCAAGAAATCTTGATAGACAAAACAAGGAATCATAAAAGAAAATAGGACTGAACGGTACGTAGATCCGAATAAAATCCGAAAGCACGACTCCTAAGAAAGACTTAGGACGATGATCCTTGTTATAATGTTCCATATTGTTCCGAAGTTTGGCTCTAATACCAAGCTGTGACGCCCCACCTCTATACCCACGCTAGCCAAGAACATTACGGTGAATGCTGTCGACTAGCACGGAGAATAGGGCTGTTGAGGAGCGACCATCCGCGTAATTGCTTTGTGCGAGCATCGATATGTTAGATGGTATAACATGCAATACTTTATCAAGAGGAAATCCGCCATACCGACACAAACTCAAAGCTACTACACAGTGGCTATAATATCTTCGAAAACAAATACAGAAATAAACATAACATAAATCAGTCACAGATAATTCATATCACAAAGGCGGAAGAAGATATGAATATATAATTAACACATGAAAGTGTATATTAGAGTAGTGGTCAAAAAGATCCACAATAATACAAAATAATAGCAACATGGGCTATACAAAAGAATACATCAATGAGTCAAAATCTCAAGAGTATACAACAAAAACTACTAATCTAAGTAGTAAGCAAAAGGTCAGGGTAATGGATCCCTGGAGAGAAGTCAAGCAGAAGCACCTGTAACATCTCGGTCTGACCCGAGTATTATTTAATAAGAAAATAATAAACGGATCAGTCTAACTATAAATATCAGATGAAACGATATAGAGTAAGAGATATGACTAAACACACAATAATCACAATGCCAAGCTGTGATATTTATAAGTAATTGAAAATCAACAAGAGATTAATCAATATCACCAATCTACACAAGAATTAAAGGAAATGTCATACTCCTTATTTCATTCACCAGACCATAAATATTGACGATTATATCAATGTCAATTACAAAATTCAATGACACACAAATTCACCAATGCACAAATATTGATAAAACTTATCAATAGAAATCACAAAAATTGGTGAAGCACAAATTCTAGAAATCATCTCAAGAAATCCAGTAAATGACACACAAATTCACCTATGCACAAAAATTGATAAATTATATCAATAGAAATCACAAAAATAGGTGAAGAAGGAAATTCCAGAATTCGACACACGAAAACCAGAAATCACACAAAATAGAGGGAAGGCCTATCACACGAACGGGAGCATGAAAACTCACCAACAGCTGTAACACATGAACGAGAAGCTATCTTATGGTAGCTAGCCATTAATTTGACACATGAATGGTCCGAAGACCTGACACACGAATGGTCCGAAGACCGTGGGTTGCTACCCCACTAATTTGAGTCGAAACTCCACAAACGGGGTTTAGTCTCCCTTGCAGACAAAGAGACATCGCACATTGCTAGTCTAAATCCCAAAAATGATCGTCATGATCAACGAGAAGTGTCAATTACAGTAAGCTAGTAAATATATGAGCTTAGCTTCATGTCCCATACCCACTAGCTTAACTTAAATATTTACGAACAAATTGTAGATCTCCACTATAAAATTGTCACAAGGGATTCAATCGAACAAGTCCAAGAATTAACCGACAAAGTGAACGCAAGCGTTTCATACCAATCGTTTTACTAAGTCGTTTAATTAGATTTCTCATACGAGTGAGGTAAAGGTTTGTATATACTAATAGATTGGAAAATGGTTTTATAAACGAATTTGGTATTGAAAATAGAGTTGAAATCGTTTTGAGGAAAGAGTTTTGATATTTACTACTAGTATTGAAACCTTTGTATTTTTAAAGTGACAAAACACAAAAATGATTGTAGAAACAATCAATCACTAAAATTCACATACGAAGATGTGAATAAAAATCCAAAGAAATCGATCCGAATCCATCAAAATGGATATTCCCAAAAATTCCAAAAATAGAAGTCATTTACGTCGTAGCACCAACAAGTGGGAAATAACACGAGTCGATGAAATTTGAAAACCAAGCAAAAATATGCACAAATAGGCATAATAAGGCAAATTGGTGCAGGTCAGTCGACTGACACAAAGGTCCAGTCGACTGAACCAGAAGCAGGGAAAAATAATTTCCTGCAGTCAGTCGACTGACCTAAAATTTCAGTTGACTGAATGCAGGAAAACAGAGGACCCGAGCCTCTGTTAGCTGCCTTCGGAATGCCTATGTGCTACAGCCAGTCGACTGACTCAAGGGTCCAGTCGACTAACTGGCACCAAGGCTGTTTTCCAGCCTATGAAATGAAGATGCAATCTTCATCAAAATGCAATCGGGCGAGCACGTTCACTAGGGGTTTATGCCAATCGACTACCCGGTCCTATAAGCTCTTCGACGCATCAGCAAAAACAAGTTCAAACTACAAAGCTATGATTTTTGAAGATATGAACTTGAAACACTAAAAATTGGAATATACACCAAATTAATCCAAGCCAAAACCAAATGCACATGAATATGTGTTAGGAATTCATACCCATCAATCGAAGATAATCATAGACCTAGATGTGAGATTAAAAATCTCACCTTTTTACAAAACCAAAAAAGAAGAAGTTTGAAAGCAAATGGAGAATCAACTACTCTTCAACACAACCCAAATGAGCTTGAATTTATGCTCAAAACAAGAACATTCCCAAAATTAGGTTTAGGAATTTCTGAAATTGGTAAGAGAATAAGTTGGAGAAGAAGAAGAGGATGCTTACCAATGGGTTCTCTTGAATTTGGAGCTAGGGATTTGAAGTTGCAAGAGGAACTAGGGTTTTAGAGTTTTAATTTCCAATCTCTCCCACCATTAATGCTAAGAAAACTGAAATGAGAAGAGAATGAGGGTGAGTGGGGAAGAGTGGCTCAGATTTGAGCATAAGTTAACATAGGGCTGAGCCCAAACCAAACCCACAGTGAAAAGTAGCAAAAATCAACTTTCTCCAAACATATCGAAGCTTATACTCAAAAAGGTCGCAAACGGCATTTTAAACTCAATGGGAGTGGTCCCGAGTCCTAATTCGACCGTATGCAAAAAGTAGCTTTTCGGACTAAAATCTGACTAACGATGAAATATTTAAATAAAATATTTAAATATAAAATCGATAAATATGCGGGTTGTTACAAGTGGCATGCTCGAGAAGTAGTTACCTAGTTAAGGAGGTTATCCGACCTTGTGTTGGCAGAGATCCAGTTAGGTTCTCGGAACGTCCCGCCAGAGGCGTACCTATGGACAGTGGGAAGTTCCTTAGCCCGACCATTTGTGGGAAAATCCAAATAAAACAATACGAGCCTTTTACGATTTCAGTTGTATAACGTGCCTCCTCAGGAGTTAGCTATAGCGGGCATAATATAATGGTACCTATGCTGGCTAAGATTTATATTATACTTTCGAAATGTTTTCCACTATGCACTAATAATAATATAAAAGAAGAATTTTACGCAGTAAGCATGTTTGACTATCATAAGGAGAAATCTCCCCCATTTGTGCGATTGCATTGTGTGTGTGCCGGGAGGCCTTATGGTAGTTTCATTGTCCAAAAAGCATTGCGAATTTATTTTTAAATTCTGTTGTTTGATTTAAAGAATGAACTTTTTTTGTTACTCACACCAGTCCCATGACTGACTCGGAGTTTATTGTTCCTTTCCTAAACTCTGGGTGCCCACAATGTTTTCCACACGGGCAGTCTAGATTTGGGTTTTTTCAGATAGTCGGGTTTAGTAGATTATCTGGAGTTAGTCTAGTCTTTGGATCAGGACGAGACTTGCTTGTCTAGGTGACGCGTGATGTGGGTTCGAGCTATTTCTGGATTGGAGCATTGGTTTTGGGGATGCATTCTATTGAAGATATTCTTTTTCGTTGCTGGTGTTATCTATTTTCTTTCCGTTGTGTCTTGTATCTCTGATAGTATTAATATCTGTTGTATCATTCTGTTGTATCATATTTTACCAGATGTTGTATATGTCATTGTTTCAATGTTATATATATATCGATATTCTTTTTCTTCCGCTGTATTGTACTTAATGGTGTTATAAGCTCCGACGCGTCGGATTCGACGTTTGGATCTGCGGCATTAAATATGGGTGTCGTATTCGGTGCCGATTTTCGAAGGTCGAGTTAGGATCGTCACAACTTAAGAGGAAATGGTGAAATTCTTAAATTAAAATTTGATATTGGAAAAATATTCTAAGTTAACATTTGAATGAAGATTTAATAAAAGTGTGTGAAATGATAAGTATGGATAAGTGAATAGAAATCAAAATAAACGTGAAGAAAAGAAGATTGATATAGCTGATAATCAATTGAGATGAATATGTAGGATGTACGTATATTATTTTATTTGCATATATATTTGATCCAGATTTGAGCATAGAATATCGAGGTAGTTATACCGATCGGAGTGGGGAATTTTCACTCGATTTTCGACGGCGAACCCTGGATATGGATTTTTGGTTGATTCTAGATGTACTCTATCATAGTGTATGGATAAGCAAGGAGGATGACGGTTTTTGATCAAGAAGCCAGATCTGAGTCCGCTCTAGGAAGTCGGGTGGACGATACTACTTCGGAAGTGAAATTGTGTGATCGAATGAGCGATCGAATTTGGTATTGCGTACGGAATATATGTGTACATTGTACGAGCTTGAATGAAATAGATATTGAAAATTTTGTAAAGAAGTGAATAAAATGATTTTGAATTTTATGATTGGATATTATTGCTAAGAAGGATATGTAGGTAATTAAAAGCAAATGGAAATTGGTGTTTTTAATTTCAGAAAATAAATATGAGTTGCCCGACAAAGAGGTATGTATTTAAATTGTCATATGAAATTTGATGGTTTTCTGATCTAGCCACTTGGCTTTTGTTTTCTTTTGAAATTTGAGGCCCGTAATGGCAATTTGTAGTCGTACCGATCTAGCCGTGCAAAGGAGACTCTAGCGGAAATTTTCAAAATATAGGAAGTTAGAAAATTTGGAATTTAAAATTTGGATTTAAGTTATAATTTGAACTGGTTGAGTCAATAAGATTGTTTAGAAAGTTAGTAAGGATGTTATTATGTTCTTAATATAAAGATGGTTTTTAAAAGTTGTTAAAAACTGTATGGTTTCGGAAAAATGATGAACGAGTTGTGGACCATTCCTCTTAACTATTAATTTCGGGACGAAATTCTTTTAAGGGGGAGGAATGTGACGATGCAGAATCCTTGGATATTAGAAATTGGGATATTTAAGCGATTTTAAATATTTGAGAGTTAGTTTAACTTGAATTTCAAAATATCACTGTTTATTTGGCAATTAAATTATTGAATTTAATCATTGAAAATTGGTTAAAATAGTGAATCTTGGTTTTTAAGTAGGTTAAAAATATTTCAAAGGCTTGGAAAATTTATATTTATAATACTGGAGATAATGGAAGTTTTAAATTTGAATTTGAAAGCGTTTTGTTCAGTTTTAAAAATATATCGTTTAAATTGATATTTAAAAATATCCTTTCGAGGCAAAGTCTCGGATTTCAACGAAACCAGTTCTATTGGATCCATAATAGTGTATTATTATCGGATTTCAATATTCGTAGCATTTGGAGTTGTCATGTGATCGCACGGTAGATAAACGCGCTGTATCTATATCGGAAATTTAATATAATAACTGGGTTCAAAAAGCAATCTTCTCCATATCATCAAATTAGGACTCGAAACCTTTTCATCGTGTTTGTAATAGGGGTATAACGTTATATACACCTGGCAGCACGCCTCGGTAGGGATTCGCGATTTTAAGCTACGTTAATCGGTACAATTTGAATTTGAATTTGAATTAAACTTAATATATTATATATCAACATCAGACCTTTTTGGCCTTCATCTCAAAGGAACACGTGTCCCGTCCTTCCAAACACGTGTACTCTTTGGTTTAACATGCGTTTTTTTTTAGAAAAAACAACAAAGATTGTCTTGTTTAAAATTCACGTCTTCCCCAGCACTTCTTTATTTTAAAAAAATACAAAAACAAAGCTGATCTTTCATCCTCCCTCTGCTCGAAATCCCCTCTTCATCTTTTCAATTCAATCGAATCAAATCGCTTCGATTACTTCTCAACGAAATCGTAATGGAAGCTCTCGATCAAACGGGGGCGGAGGATGGGGAGGTGCGTCGAGTCGATTTGGTTCAAGGAGTGGTTTTGCATCGCATACTCGGAGGTCGGCTGTAGCGTTTGGGCTCGTTGTTGAGCACGAGGTTGAGAGGGAGGCAGCGTAGCAAGGTGAGTAGGGTATTGGTCAAGATGGTGGAGGTGACGTGTACTGGGGATCGCGATTTCTTGTTTTGGGCATCGCGTTGTGGGCTGATGTTGGTTCATTGTAGCGAGGAGAGGCGACTCGACTCGCGCATGCTTAAGGGAGGCGTCATGTCTGACTTTGGATAGCGCAATGATTTTTGGTGGCTTGCGAATTCGAAGGCTGTGAGGGATGAAGTGGCGAGCAGTCGAAGGTGGAAGGGGAGACTCGAGTCGAGTAGCAGGTGGTTGCGATAGGGTTTCACGTGCGCAATTGGGGATGAGAGTCGAAGATTTCGACTGAGCTAGATTCTGGGAGTAGTTAGGTATTTTCCCGTTTATTTTATTTAACTTTTTATATTTGAACATATTGCCAAAAAAATTAATTTAATTACATTAGGTATAAAAACAGTTCTGTCGCTATTATATATATATATATATATATATATATATATAAGAAAAACCTTAGGTCAATCGGTCAAAGTGAAGCCTTTTTTGAATATCCATGAGTGCCCATCGTATACTGTGACGACTCGAAAATTTTGAACATTTGAAATGGAATATTTAATTAATTTTAAATATTGGAAGTTATTTAAACTTGAATTTCAAAAAATAACTATGAAATTGGCAATTAAATTATTGAATTTAATTTATTGAAGTCGGGTAAAATTTTAAAAAAACTTCAGTTTTTTTTTCTTGTTAAAAATATTACAAAGGCTTAGAAAATTTATATTGATAATACTGAAGATAATAGAAGCTTCAGAGTTGAATTTGAAACTGTTTTGTTCATTTTTGAATTTATATCGTATAAATTGATATTTTAGAATAGCCTTCCAGGGCACAGTCTCGAAATTCAACGAAACCAGTTCCATTGGATCTGTAATATTGTACTATTATCAGATTTCAATTTTCGTAATGTTTGGAGTGATCGTTTAGTCGTACGATAAGCAAACGCGCTGAAATTTAAATTAAAAATTCAATGTTTTAATTGGTCCAAAAAGCTATCTTCTCCATACGATCGAATTTGGACTCGGAACTTTTTCATTGCGTTCGGATAGGCGTATAACATTATAAACGCCTGGCGGCATGTCTCGATAGGATGTCGAGATTTTGAGTTGCGGAACTTAGACGATTTAAATTTAAATTTAGACTTAAAAAAATAATATATATATATATTTGATATAATATTTTCTCAGGGCAAAGTACATGTTTCACTCTTATCAAACACGCGTCTCCCTGGTTAAACACGCGCTGAAAAGAAGAAAAAGCAGATGCGAACAAATTAAAACAAAATCTCTCAGTTTTCAACCTAAATAAAAAAAATTCATTCTCATTCAAAATAAACAACGGCCGCTCTTCTAAAATCAGATCCAGTTAAAATCAAAAGCAAAGAAATGAAAAAAAATCAAATTTCTCAGTTCAACATTTAATGGCCGAGACTCTTCATGCCTTTCCCTCTTCAGTTATTCGCGAATTTTAATCACAAAGCCAGGGCCGCTCGTCTCTTCTTCAAAATCGAAGCAAACCATTTCAAATCGGAGGCAAGTTTTTTTTTTTCCTCAGCGTTTCAATCTGGCATCAAGCTTGGTCGATACATTATGATCGCAGCGTAGCTGATGGGTTCGTCATTCTATAAGGGATGGCGCGCGCACGAGGATCGGTGGCGGCGCATTGTTCGATGACGAAGGTGACTGGGTCGCGTAGTCCAACGCGAGGCGCGAGAACGGCAAGGGCGGCTAGGGTTTCGAGCAGTGTTCGTCGCGTTCTAGAGAGGATATCGTGAGGTGATCACAGTTTGTTTAAATTTATTTAATAATTAAATATACAGATTTGAGAAAATAAATGTATATATGCAGAATTTTTTTTTACAGTAAAGGTATATACAGTTTGATTTGGTAGTAAAGTATAGTTTAAATTTAATATTTAGTTGATTAAATCTATTTAAAAAAATTAATTATTCGATTTATTTCGAATATTAATAAATTGTATAAATTGTTTATACAAGGTCAAAATCTTAAAGGAAACAAATCGAGATGGAAATGGGTTGCATGCATAGGCAAAGGTGAGATCATCTCATTCAAACAAATTGTTTTGTTTAATTTTAAATAGTTAAATTTAAAAACATTGATTGTGTGCTTGGATGATAAATTATTATCAGTTGTATTGAAATAGACCCTATGTGCCGCATAATAGCGGATGATATTATATTAAACCCATATACAGCGATATTCCACCTCGAAGTGGAATTGGTATTATATATGTATTTGGAGTTGTTGATTTCTCGCATTATATAGCGGATGAGACCCTATGCGCCGCATAATAGCGGATGATATTTTATAAATCCCATATACCGCGATATTCCACCTTGAAGTGGAATGGGTATTTAATTGCTGTGCTAACATTTGTGGATGCAGGGAAACAGGTTGGAGGGATCCAACTGGATTCCTCAAATATTTGAATTTGTTTCAATGTTGTGTATGATTATTTATAATCTGTGTATGATTATATTTGTGATTGAAATTGTTGAAGGCTATGATTTAGCTGAATATATTGTTGGTATCGTAGGATACCAGAAATATGAAATTGAATTTTTGGAATTTAAAGTAGAAGCTTTAAGAAAATTCATTTAAAGAATTGGGTGAATTTAAAAGAGGAAATTTGAATAGATAAAGTTTTATTTTTGAAAACTTATTGCATAAATTCCAAAACATGGGAAAAGATTTTAATAAATGGGTTTTGAATAATATTGTTTAATAGTTGAAGAATTTGTTTAAAATTAGGATTTTTAAATGAATTGGAAGAGATAAAGAAATTATTTTAAAAGATTTATTTAAAAGGAAATAAATTGGGAAATCCATTTGGAAATTGATTTTGGTGATTGGAAATAAACCTTTAGGAAATCCATTTGGAAATTGATTTGGGTGTTTGAAAAAAATTTGGGAAATCAATATGGAATTTGATTTGGTGTTTTGAAAATGAATTTGGGAAATCGATTTGGTTTTTGAAAATAAATTTGGAAATCAATTGAAATTTGATTTGGTGTTGAAAGTGAATATTTGAAAATCGATTTGAAGATCGTATATCAATGGATATTTGGAAATGTAAATTCACAATGGGAATTTAAAGTGGAAAGGGAAATTTGTTTTAAAAATAAATAATTATTTATTTTTAAAGTGTGGAAACGAATTTACAGATTAATTGAAATAAATCGAGAAGGGTTTATTAATTGGTTTAAATGGATCATTTTGAAATGAAAGTGTATTTTCCCTGGAAAGCCGAGTATATTTTCAAAGTAGCTTTTAAAATATAAATTAAAAGTTCTAAAGTTGGTTTTAAAAGAATATTTTGGAGAAATTATTTTCTTAAGTTATTTTGAAAATCTTTAGAGTAAAGATTTATTTAGAAAATTTTAGAAGTGATTATTTAAAGATTTAATTGATAATTATTTTAGAAAATGGTTATTTAAATATTTATACTCTATCTACTAATTTTATTTTAAGACTTAAAGTTTATATGTAATATTAGTATAATGTTTTTATAACTAATATTTTAAGTAAAGTGTTTAAAATAGTTTCTATTTTAAATATTTCCAAATATATATTTGGATAAGTGATTTAAATTATTTTTAAAAGTATTCGGACTTGGCAGATTTTCAGTGAAAAATAAATGATTTCGAGAATTTTATTCCGCGAGTGAAAAGTGATTTGAAATTTGTTTTCAAATGGTTGAAGTATGAAAATATATCTTGCAAAGATATTTTGAAAATAAACAACCGGGGGAAAATTATTTGAAATCCAGTGATTGTTGTGAATGTTGACTGATAGTTAAATAACGGACTATCAATATTGGCCTTTAAACAGCATTTGAATTTCGATACGACCGGGGGTCAGATTCCTAATGGATATTCGAAAACCACATCGAACCTTTGTGATTGTGATTGGTTCTTTTATTTAAAAGATCAAAGTGGAAATTGTTGTGATTTGTTTGAAATCTGAATGCAACACTTATTTTTAAAAATAAGCGCTCGTTATTCGGATTAGCCGGGAAAGGACTTTGTGTCATAAAACCCATTCCGAATAATGATACAACGAAATGAGATTGCATTTGAAGATGGTGTTGAAGACCGGGTATTTTCGAAAGCGAAAGGATTACCTGTCGAATGTCTCTGCACCGAGTTGCTCCGGTATAGAGATTTGATCATCCTTTTTGATGGGAAGTCCGGACGTGATTAGGGATTGTCCGGATTTGCAAGGGCTTCTTTGTGAAGTGCGTTCGGTTCTGTTCAAACCTGGAATAGACTTGTATGGATGTGTGTCTGACATTACACTTTGAGATGTGAAGCTGGTTTCTATCAAATACATTTCTATTGGTGGCGGAGAATTTATTCTCTTAGCTTAACACCCTTCTCTGAGACGTACGAGCTCAGAGGTTATGTAGTTGATGGTTACTAGTGATACATTCCCAATTTGGTAATGGAATATGAAGTGTTGCTGATCATTTGTTGATCGAAGCATGGCTTTTGTGAAAAGCATAGCTATGTGGATGAGACTTCGTCGAGCCTCACAACCCGGAAATGGTCAAAACAGGAATGTTGTGGCAAGGTTTTTAGGGGTCATGCCCCTAGGGTATGTCCATTTCCTTCTGGATAAGAGGTGATATCATGGTATGGAGCCTAGATATTTTACCTATGTTGATGCTGCAAATTTATTATACTTTGTGGTTGAGGATCCTCGGATAAAGGTCGGTAACGACCGGGGATGACATACTTGTATGTTAGTTACCTATGTTATAGCTTGGTTAAAGCGTGAGGTAACGTCGGCCTTGTTAGCAGAGATCCGGTTAGGTTCTCGGGACGTCGTTCCAGAGGCGTACCCATTTCGGTGTAGGAAGTTCCTTTGCCTGACTATTGTTGGAAATCCAAAGAAACAATACGCGCCTTGTTCGGTTTTAGTTGTATAACCTGCCATGGAATGTGGCGGTAACATGCTATTGAACATGGTAGCTATAGTAAGCATATGACGAAATGTGGTATGCTGGCTAAGATTAATATTATGCTTTCGAAATGTTTTCTGCACTATGCACTAATAATAATATCAAATGGTTTTCGCGTATCAAGCATTTTTGACTGTCATAAGGAGAAATCTCCTCCAAGTATGCATTTGCATTATGTGTGTGGCGGGAGGCCTTATGGTAGTTGCATTTTTCAAAAGCATAACGGGTTTCTTTTTATTTTCTTTGTGAAAATAACTGTTTTTAAGTTCTCACACCAGTCCCATGACTGACCTGGAGTTTGTTGTTCCCTTCCTAAACTCTGGGTGCCCATAATTTTCCACACGGGTAGCCTAGAGTCAGGTAGTCAATTATTCCGGAGCGAAGTCAAGAAGTTGCCGTGGAGATCAGGAGTTGAAGCTGGATGGCGAGACGTATCTCTTTACTATGTAGTGTCCGTTGCGTATGGTTAATGCAAGTCAGTTTTCATATAGTCAAGTTATAAAGACTACAAGTGTTTGTATTGTGTTGTTGTAAACTCTGTTAAATGTGATGTATAAACTAATATAGTATTTTTGTTTTAAAGATAATTCATTTATCTATTATATGTTGTTCCACTGCGTAATGTGAGATTCTGTTATTGTTTTCTATTTCTTCTTCTATCTTCTTCTTCTTTAACCCTAACGGTTTGGGTTTCCGGCGTTTGATTGTTCGACAGTAGATACAGTGGACGTATTGATGTCGACTTTCGGAAGTCGAAAAATCGGATCGTTACATATACATTGCTACATTCCAGTAAATAAAAACACTACAAAAGAGGCTATTATTGTCATTTTTAATGCCCCGAGTGGTTTGCTTCGACGTTCAAAATTCTCTCCCACGAAGTCGCCCACGTTATCCATATCTTCCATTTTCCCTGTCTCAAGGAACAGTATTCTTCTCCTTGAAGCTTAAACAATGATTTCGGGAAAAGGGAAATAAATGGAAACAAATAAAAACCATGAAGCGATTCACTGTCTAAAAACATTAACGAGATTCGACTCCTCTTTGGGCAATCTCAATAGCCATATTTCACCCATGGTACTCTATGAGACCCTATATTTAGTTTTTTTTGCCAGTTTGCTTTTTATACTTTCATCTTTCATGTTCTTAATGAATTGATTGCCATCATATTTCAAAGATTTGGTTACTCAGTGGCTAAATTTTTATTTTGATGTTCAAAAAGTAATGGTTCTGTATTATCTCTGTCCCCAATTGCTTTACTAACTGACTTTGCTCGCCGACATTTTTGGATTTAAAAGTTCCCAACTACCTTTAGTAGTTAAATAGCTACTGATGTGAATGGTTTGCAAAGTATTAATGGAGACTAATTATCTTACAAAGTAATCCCTAGCCATTACTGATAAATAATTTAACGCATTGGAAGATTGAATCTAATTTTGTCTTTTTCCCCATGTTTTGTTTACATTTCCCAGAAATGAAACTTTCGGTCTTCATTAAAGCTCTGAATTCTATTTTATGGTCAGATTAATGTTCCGAAGATACTAAGAATGGAGTGAATGGAGTGGGCTTCGTAAAGGAAGGATAGGGATGAGACCTAAATGCATTTTCATGTCCCAACCGAATCCAAAAATTTGCAAGATTTTCATTCTACATTTTCTAAGATTAAGATTTGATTTTTAAAGGTTTGATTGGATTCTATAAATGACTAAAATTTGATTTCTATTCAAGATTAACACATAGATATATTATTTACATCCCATGGAGATTAAATTATCTTCTCATGATAAAAGGATTCTGCTCTATAATGCATGTAATAGTCATAAAAACTATTGATTGATATACATACTGTTTTTATGGATTGGTTGTTTATTAACCTTGAGTAATCAACATGACCATAATACTTTTGTTATGAAGACCACCTAATTGCCATAATTTTCTCTATTGTAGATGATGAACAGATCTTGCTTGGACTGAGATCAAACATCCTTTAAACAAACAGACAATGAAAAATGCATTTCTTAAACTGAAAAGGTACCTCATTTATTTCCATTTACTTCTATATGATATTCATTTTGATGATTTGGAGTTTTACAGTGCTTATTGATTTACAGTAACCCAAAGTGGATTTTTCTTTATTGTATGTTTAAATGACTATATGATTGATTTATAGTGACCCAGAATTGATTCACAGTAACACAAGATTGATTTACAGTAACCCAAAATGTATGTTTAAATGATTATATGCGACATACGCGTTATATATATATATATATATATATATATATATATATGAACAACACATAGCTAGTAGCGCTCGCACTTGATCACCCACATATTCACTCGATACTCCACTCATGCTATGCACCCACTAACATGTGATTATACACACGACACTTTCATGCAATGTCATATACACATTTGATCTCATGCATACTTACTCACACCACAACACTCTAATTGGACACAGAATAAACTACTAGATACTCAAAACATACAAAACTCACAAACACTAAATATGCGTGGCCAAATAGTCACTCAGGAAGGAGGCCCACGTAAGGAAAGAACTCGCATTGTAAAGAGAAATGAAGGCCAAAATAAAATAAAATAAAATGATAGAAATAGAATATGAACTCAAGAAAATGAATGCGGTGAAAAGCCTAGAAATGATGCATTTTCTTTAATCAGGTTTGAGCGATAATTCACTCAATATGCTTAAATTTCTATCAACGCTGCATACACAATGCTTTAAGTAAATCAAACATTAAATATATAGACCACTGATTTTGATTATCATAGGTTTTGGGAGAAAGAATTCTCACCTGAAACTTACTTGCTCTCACCCTGTTCTCGAACACGTTCTACCTATAGAACTGAACTTAATTTGCCTACGGATATATGTTTGCCTTTAGTAGGCAATTGTAGAAATCTTCATGTGAATTGTGTGCTAGGATAAGCATTATATACAAGAATAACGAATACATGTATTGCTTTAAAAACTATCTGGCTGCTTATTTTAAACTCTTAGATAAGGCATAAAACTTTTGTTAGCTTATTCTCATTGGTTATTAAATTATTTAAATATTCTAGTGATTATTTTAATTTTTTCAAATTATTAAATATGTTCAGACAATATTTGCTGATTTAGATTATGACTATTTCGAAAAAACCTACCAGCTATATAGATAATGTACAAAGTAATTATATTTTTGCTTAGCAATGGAGCTGTGCACAGTTTCCAATATAAATACATTCTCGGCTTATTATTAACGCTTATATCCCTTTATTAATTGTTATGGAAGGACATCCAAAGAAGGTTACTATATCTTGCACAACTATTATGTGACTTTGTTTTAGGTCAACTTTTAGTGAAGAGTTTGTAAACAAACTGCTTAATTATTGACTGTTTCATGGTCAGACTTGAATTCTATAAGTAATAAAAATAGAAATTATGATTTTGGTGATACAAAATCAAGTGATGAAGTCTCAGATTATTGTGGACATTACACTGTGAGTGTATTCAACTTTTTTATCCCTTCATATTGACGGAGATAGCATAAATATTTGTATAGTCATGGGCTATTAGATCATAACATCTCTACTGTAGAGATAATGATGGAGCAGGGGTGCAAAAGTGTGAATCTCAGCTTACGGAACGGGAACAGGGGCGTTGAATGGCCAAATTATAGCCGAGTGTATGCAAGAGTTGATGGAAGAGCTGATAAAAGGTGTGTGCATGCTAAAAATTTCATTCCAAATTTAGGTGCTTCATTAGACGTTTAACTGTTTACTACTATTCTATGAAACTAGAAGGATTAGTTATTGTGCAGTTGGTCGAAATTGGATATTGGCAAAGGGGCATGTTGGTTGTGGCATATAAATTGGGTGTTGAGTTAATTAGAGGCAGGTAAATGATTTTTACTAAATTCGGTGTTTCATAGTTTTAATTTCTGATGGAAATCAAGATTTGAAGTATAGATCGCAGTCTGCAACTCACTTTAATTTACTGATATATTTATTGCTGGAACAAGGGATTGATGAGAGTTTCACCCACTTTAATTTGTTGATTTACTAGGTGATTCATATGGTAGTTGCATGCCTATTGAAATAGCAACATAAAAACTTCAAGAATGCCGTACAATTTGTGTAATATGCAGTAGATTTACACCCATTATTTGAATTGAAATCTAATTTTGTAATAACTGTAGTTACCTGTTCTGCTTTAGCAAGCAGAATATTATTGCTTAAAAGATTTTTGGGAGTTCATTATTGTATCTCCCATTACTACCCCAAGATCTCAACCCATTTGTCAGTCACCTCAACTCCATCACTATCCTTTATCTAAGGTGGTTTCTTATAATCATATGCCTAAGATAGTTTGGGTCAATGTGCTCTACTTTGTTTATTGTTAGTGGATGGCGCATGAATGACAAATATAGTTTCCTATATGCATTTGTATGTGATTAATATTTGTTTTGGATTACATTATGTTAAAAAAAGGTAGGGAAGATGGCTAATCAACTCCATTAGATGAATATTGGTTTGAGGAATCAGAATCTAACAACCCAGAAATTTCGATTCCGAAAATTCCAGATAGTTAGGAAAAGAAGAAAAAGATAGAAGAAGAAAATAGAAAACCAAACTCAGAATCTCACATTCGCAGCGGATAAAATATAATATCAAATAATATCCTTTACACAAAGAATAGCTGAATTAGTCAATTACATTTAAATACATCAAAGTTACAACATTTACACAAACACTAGACAGTCAAATATATCCTATCCCAGATAAATAACCATATAACACAGCGGAAAACACCCCATACGTCCTTGCCATCTAGCTCGCCTCCTGAGCTCCAGAACGTCCTTACCCGGAAATCTGTAATACTCGGTCTGACTCGAGCATTACATCAAAGTAACACCCGGGTCAGGCAGGAAAACAGCGTGAGTAAACCCATCTAACATGGAATACAAAGGCATACAACTATATAAACCTGGGGTAACTTATATCAATTTACAACTCCACAAGTTGTTATAGACATCACCTATTTCACACATCAATTTCTAAGCACCAAAACTTAGATTAAATGATCCAATCCACTTAAATCATTTCTTTTCAGCCTATTGATTTCACATATCAATTTATAAAGAATCAAAGTGGTTTCGGGTATTCTCTAATACCCGACTCCGGTCTCTTCGAATTCAATTTCATCTAAATTCAAGTTATTCAATTAAATACTACTCAACTTTAATTACCAGATATCCCTTTTACACAACAATTCATAATTGATAGATAATCACATTATCACTGTCCATCCAACATAGCACATCACAAAGCAATTCATATCAGAGATATCAACCAATTCAAAGCATTCATCATCATTCAATCATTAATAAGCAAGATTTATCACTTTCACTAATTATATTAATTAATGATCCTCTAATTACTTTCGTAGTTAATTATTATTAAATTTCATTTAATAATTAACCTTTAACTTAATTACATTCATTTATCAACTTTGATTAATTACAATCAGAAATTAACTTTCCTAAATTAGTATATCAATTAATCCAACTCCTTGATCAATTATATTAATTAATCCTTTAATTACACTAAGTAACATGCACTTAATTCCTTCCATCCAGTAATTATCCTTTAATTATTTCCCATGAAGTAATTTCCTTTTAATTAATTACGTCCAGTAATTATTTACTCATTACTTTACTAAGGAATTACACCTAATTAATTCCTTAAAGTAATTATATTTAATCTTTAATTAAATATATTTATTAATCACCCTTGATTAATCTCATTATGTAATTAATTACTCTTAATTAATTACATCACTTAATTAACTTGCCATAACTTTTATTAGTCAATTTTTAAATTAATTACACAAAATAATTAATTATTAATTACTTCTACTAAGTAATTATTCTTTAATTTAAATACATTTAAATTTATTCTATTTTTAAATTAAACTTAAGATTATAATAACTTTCAACTTAACTTAACACATTTTAAGTAAAATAAATTTTCAAATCTTCCAAATCAGATGTTTAAGAAAATATTTATTTTACAAAATAGTTTTAAAATTAGCTTCAATTTAAAAAAAATGTTCTATAAAGAGTTTTAAAAGTCTGCATTAAAACTTCTTCAGGTTTTACCCGAGATTAGTTCAAGTCCAGGCTTGAGTTTTGTCGAATTTTCTTCCATTTGCAAAAGCTTTCTAAAATTTAAAAACTTATTTGATTTAAAAATTTAAAAACTGGGCCGAGCATCTCTCTCGCAAAAATCTTGAGAATAAAGTCGAGCAAAACTACCCTCGAACCTGAACTTCAACCCGAGTATCTCCTTCGTTCCCAAACGTCAATGCACACAGAAATCAGGTGCACGTGCACCAACGCCGATGATGTTCCAGCACCCTTTGACCATCCTCAACAAGTCACCCATCGCCACGACAATCCATTCCAGCCATCGATTCGATACCACAAAACTCAAATCAAAATCGAGCCTTCCTTCTGAAACTCGAAAACCAAACCCCATCTGAAAAATGCCTCGACGAGGAGATTCTGGCCATCGGAACCACTAAGACTTCACCAACGTCTTCATTCACGACCCCAGTGTCTCTTCCTCAAACACGTGCAGCTCGATGCACCATAGAAACCACATCGACCAATTTTCAAGCCTTGACATATCTAGGGTTTAAAACCCAATTGGCCTATCACCGACGCTACGACGATCATGTACCCTTTACCTTATTTTTCCCAACTTCAACGATCGCCTATCTATCTCCAGCCAAAGCCCCGTCCTCCAAAACTACTCCAATCGCCGGAGCTTACTCGCAAACTAAAAACTGGTCATCCCCAAAATGCTAACCCAATACCCAACTAAAATTCATAATTTTAGTTTTAAATATCGAGTTTGCTAGTGTTGATTTAAGCTGCATGCTTGAATTCATAAAACAAATTGTTTGATTTTAACATTTTTGTTAAAATCTTACTGTATTTACATAGTTTCAGAATATTTGCGAACTAAAAATACTTAAACATGTTTTTAAAACTTGAATTATGATTTCACAAACTTATATTGTTTTAAATTCTAAGTCTAACAGTAATTGGGTAAGAAGTTTGAAATTTTTTCTTGAAATGTTTAAACTCTGTATATTTTTTCGAAACAGAGAAGAACATGCTCTATAACTTGCATAGATCAAATACAATCACAAATATCCAGAGATTTATACTTCTATATACATATGCATAACACAAATCCAATCCACAATCACATGCACAGATTTAGATCTATTTTAAGCTTTTAAAGAAAAGGGTTACTCATAAGCATAAAAATTCAAACAGGATTAAGCATTAAAAAGTGTAGAAGATTACTCACAGTAAATTGTAACAGAGAAGACTGAGATGATCGTGTTGAGTTGATTCCTTGAAATGTTAAGTTGAATTTGTATCCCTGTCGAGTTGATCTTGCATGATGAATAAGAGTTGAATCCTTGCTTAGCTTGATTCATTTTTGATTAAACTTTTTCAGATCTGTTTCCGAGTCTTGATTTATTTTGATTTTATTCATTTCCAGGCTTTTGACTTGTAAAAAAAGTGTGCTTGAGGATAAAACAGTTTTACAGGACTATGATTTTGGTTTGAGGAAAATTTTCAGATTTGATCTGGTTTCAGAGATGAAGTTCAAGTGAAATTTTCATTGTTTCTCTTTTTTTTTCTTTCTAGAAGTTGAGAAGATAAAAAAAGGGAGGATTAATGAAGTATGTTTATATAATGAAAATTAGAATTCATTAAAATTAAAGAAAATAAGAAATAAATCTTGACACTTGTCACATTAAAGGCTAATTACTTTACACATATACTTAGCGTGGTTTTTAAAGGCTACACTTGTATTATTTTACTTATATTGTTTTTAAATGATTTTAAAAGCTTTTATCTTAATTAATAAATACATTTCTAAACAAATAAATGCTTTCTTTAAGATATCCATTTTTTTATATCCAATTTACTTTAAGATATTTATCTTTGAATTTTCAATCTCAAATTCAAATTAAATTTAAATTTACTCATATATATATTTGAACAAACACACATTACATTTGTTTGAAAATAATGATTTTTACAAATTTTAAATAATTATACTAGAAGAATATCAAATAAATATTTATCCAAGTATAAATGTTTATCATCATATTTATTTCTTCAATCTACAAATCAATATCCTATTATTTAACCCAATTATTTATCAATTAAAGATGTCTAGAATTCCGGGATATCACATTCCTCCCCCCTTTGAATCTTTTCGTCCTCGAAAAGGAATGAAGCCAGAATTTATTAAATATTTTAAAACCAGTTAAAATATTCTTTGACCATTTTAAAACACTTTTAAAATCTGTAATGCTGCCAAAATAGTTTTATAAAAATACTTTTTATAACTCGATGTTTCAATAAGTCCGTCCTCGTTCATATATAAATTCGGTCATACGTTGATCAGGCGTAGGACCGAAAATCTATAAATACTTAACAGACCTATTTTCAACACCCAGTGAAAATATTTGGAAAATAATTTTATTGAAAATATCGAAAACATTTTTGAAAATAGAGGAAATATCTTTGGTGAGAATGCTATGGAAATCATCACCCCCATCAATGGTCACAGTTAACCCAATGGTTACGTTGCCATCCCGACAAAATCCATAGATAACTGTAGGCCTCCGCGCCCCTCGATTACACCATGGAACCCGCTATAGATCGCAGCTACAGCTGGGGTTACGTTGCTATCACAGCAAAAATCCATATAACTGTAGGCCTCAGTGGCCTCGAATTCCGTTGCCAAAAGAATGAAATTTCTCCACTTGACCATAGATCGCAGTCTACCGATGTTACGTCGCCTTCCCGGCAAAATCAAGCGTAGACCGTTGACACTCACCTCCATACGATTTCCGTTGTGGTCCACACAGTAGATTGCAGCGACATCGAGTTACAATGTCGTCACAGCATAACCCAAATGCCTCTTTAGGCATCTGCGCCCTCGACTTTCGCTATCCAATAATCCTCCGGAACTAGTTTGTCCGGACTCCTCACAGGATCAACTTTAGAACCTCCCCCTTAGAGGCTCAAGGCAGTACCAACCTATGGTGCTCCTGAGAAGTTCATCCCAAGGGAGCGCCTTTTTCTCCAGAGCCATTTTCAAAACACTTTATACTATACACATATAGTATCTTCCAAATCATACAACTATTATGAATCTCATATAAATCTCCTTCCTCAAAATTGATTATCCCAAAATCGATAATTCTCGAACTAGGCTTTCCAAATCCAATATTGATTTACCCAAAAATCAAAAGCCTTTCCAAATTCAAAGGTTCCAAAAACCTTTTTCTCAAAATCATTCTCATCAGATCCTATACACACACACACACACACACATATATATATATATAACTTTTAAAAATCTTTGGATCATTTAAACTTGTATAAATTCCTTTTTTCTACTTCAAAAATTTTCAAAACCCTTTTCTTCTAGCAAAAGATTTAATAAGGGAAGTTTTATCTTATATAACAAAGATATATAACTTTGTTTATTCCAAATCAAATATTCAAATTTTATTACTCAATAAAGTCACTTACTTACTTCCGTAAAGTAAATTTCTACCGTAGAAGTATCCAATTTCCACTTTTAGTTCATCATATATTTCATAAAATATACCTTTCATTTCAGAAACCATTTCACATTTCTTATCCATAAATTCTCAAATCAGTTTTATTCAACCCGTACGATGTACACATATCATTCGTACGCTATATCAGTCTGATCGCTCACTCGATCACACAATTTCATTTCCGGACTAGTATCGTCCACCCGACTTTCTAATGCAGACTCAGATCTGGTTTCTTGATCAGAAACCGTCATTCTCCTTGCATAGCCATAACTATGATAGAGAATATCCAGAACCAATCAACAATCCATATCCAGGTTCGCCGTCGAAAATCGAGTGAAAAATCCCAACTCAGACTGATATAACTATCTCGGAATTCTGTGCTCAAATCTGGATCAAATCATTATGCGAATAGAATGATATACGTACATCCTACATATTCATTTTTATTGATTATTAGCCAAATCAATTCTCTTTTCTATTCACATTCATTTTGATTCTGCTCACTTAATTCACAACTGCTTCAATCCATTTGGATTATCACTCAATTCTTATCTCAATTGGGTTTTTACTCATAAACAGTTTGGACTTGCCTGGCTTAATTTCATAAAATAGTTTGAAAAGTTACAATAGATAAGTAGTTGAAAAATAATTAATAGTTTGTAAAATAGCTGTAAAAATAGTTAAGTAATTACAAAATAGTTGGAAAATTGTAATGACCCAGAATTTCTGTCATTTGAAATTCAGATATTTAATTAATTTTAAATATTAATAAGTAAAATTTGTAAGTCGAATAATTTTTTTTTGAATATCTGGATTTAATTGGATAATTAAATCGATAATTTAATATGTGAAACTACAGAAATAATTGGGAATTGGGTTTAAAATGATTAAAATTGATTAATAAAGTTGTATTAAATCGTATTGGAGTTAGAATGATGTTATAGAAGTTAGACCGGATATTTTCGAAAACGGAAGGATTACCGTCGAAGACTCTGCATCGGCTGATCTCCGATGTAGAGATTTTATCACCCTTTGTGATGGGAAATCCGGTCTGGATTAGTGAATATCCGGATTGCAAGGGCTTCTTTGGAAGTGCCTTCAGTTCTGTTCGATCCCGGAACGGACGTGTATGGATGTGTGTCTGACGTTACAATTTGAGATGTAAAGCTGGTTTCTATCAAATATATTTCTGTTGGTGGCGGGGAATTTACTCTCTTAGCTTAACACCCTTCTCTGAGACGTACGAGCTCAGAGGTTATGTAGTTGATGGTTACTAGTGATATATTCCCAAATTGGTAATGTGGCATATGAAGTGCTGTTGAGCATTTGTTGATCAAAGCGTGGCTTTTGTAAAAAGCGTAGCTTTGTGGGCGAGACTTCGTCGGACCTCACACCCCGAAAATGGTCAAAATAGGAAAGATGCGGCAAGGTTATTAGGGGATCACGTCCCCTTAGTGTATGTCATTTCCTTCTGGATAGAGGTGGCATTATGGTAGGGAGCCCTGATACTTAACCTATGTTGTTGCTGCAAACTTATTACTTTGTGGTTGTTGGTGAATCCCGGGATTTAGGTCGGTTACGACCGGGGGATGGCATATTCGTGTCAGTAGTTACCCAGCTAGGGGTAACCCGGCCTTGTGTTGGCAGAGATCTAACCGTAATGTTAGGTTAGGTTCTCGAGGCGTCTTTCCAGAGGCGTACTTATATGGCAATGGGAAGTTCATTGGCCTGACCATTTGTTTGAAATCCAAACTCCAATATGCACCTTGTACGGTTTTAGATGTAGAACCTGCCATTTACTTATGGTGGTCACCACTGTTTAGAAGGTAGCTATAGTAGGCATAGTTTGGAATGTCTATGTTGGCTAAGATTTATATCTTTACTTTCGAAATGTTTTCCTACACTTTGCACTTATAATAATAATATCAAAGAAAATTTCTACGTATCAAGCATATTTGACTATCATAAGGAGAAATCTCCTCCGATTCTACGTTTGCATTATGTGTGTGTGTGCGGGAGGCCTTATGGTAGTCTCATTTTCTAAAAGCATTGCGAATCTAATTTAAAATAATTCTTTGTTTGTTTATTTTTAAAGATAAACTGTTATAAGTTCTCACACCAGTCCCATGACTGACCTGGAGTTTATTGTTCTCTTCCTAAACTCTGGGTGCCCACCAATTTTAACACGGGCAGTCTAGAGTTAGGTTATCAAGATATTTTGGAATTCAGGAGTTGCTGTAGAGATCTGAAAGCAAGCTGGATGGCTTAGCGTATCAACTAGTATATAGTATTTCTTTTCCGTTGTTTGTTGTTGTAAACTCTGATTATGTAATGTAATGTAATGTAATGTGATGTAATGTAATAACTGATATAGTTCTTTGTTTTAAAGATATTCATTTATCTATTATTTGTTGTTCCGCTGCGATTGTGAGATTCTGATATTATTCTGTTTCTGTTTTCTTCTTCTTTCTTTCTTCTTCTATCTTCCACCTCTTCTTTAACCTTAAGGGCACGGTTTTCCAGCCTTCGATTGCTCGGCAGTTGATACAGTGGACGTATTGATGTCGGCCTTCGTGAGTCAAAGAATCGCACTCCTTACAACGTGGTATCAGAGCATATGGTTAAGTGACAACCTTGGCTCTGTTGGAAATTACTCATTAGAGATAGAGTCAGTAGTACTCTAGAATGAGTTTGAGTGTAATAATAAATATGAGCGCGTATTTGTTAGTGAATATGAAATTGTTTTATATTGTGTTTGCTTATCAGTTGAGCTATTTGTGAATTCTGGTCGGTAGATGGGACGCCGTATTATCGATAGGGGTTTCTAAACTCTTAAACGAGATAAACCGACATAGTATCATTTTAAATTGGATAAATGAAGTAATTTTACCTTGATTATATTTTATATAAAGGAATAATTTTTCAGGAATTATTAAAGGGTATATAAATTGATTGTTTAGTTGTTTGAAAATGTAAGAATATATATAAGTTAATTTAAAAGATGTTTGAATAATTTAATTAAAAGAATAAATTGTACAAGCAAATGAATTATTAAGTATGGAATTATAATTAATGTGATTTACAATTGTGAAATAATCTTATATATAAGAAGTGAAACTATATGAATATATTTATAAATATAAATTGTAAACCGTGACTCGTGATTTGAAATAAAATTCCAGAGGAATATTTGGAAATGTTTTGAAAGGGTTTGCAATTTGGAAAAGATTAAATTCCTTTTTGAGTTATGGTTTTCAAAGGTTTGGAAAAATGTTTGTTGAGAGATAAAAGCACTAATTCCGATAATGATCGAGACATCATCGGTGTTCATTTTCGGGTTTCCAAAAGAGGGATTGTTGCCAAGTTGTTTTAAATGGAAGTTGTTTGGAAATTTGGGTTTGGTTTTGAAATTCAAAGGATAATTGAGTTGGTTTCAAAAATGGTTTTGAAAGATTGAAAAGACTCTGGAATGTTATATAAAATGATTGGAATACAATTATTAAGTTGGAATATGAATTGTGAAATTTGCAAGTGCAAGAAAATGAAATTGAAATCCATTTCGACTTGGTAAGCAAATAGAACTGGAATTGGAATCTGGATTGGATTTATAAGTGGAAATTTAAGTTAAGTTAAACAAATTGAAATGGAATATAACTTAAGTGATGTTGAATGAAGTTAATTTTGGTATCCAAGTAAATTAATAAAGTGAAGTGATGAATATGAACTTGAGTTATATAAATGAGATTCAACCTTATTTGTTAAATGAATTAGCAATTGAATTAATCAATGAATTGAATGTAAATCAATTGAGTGTAAACAAATTGATATGGAATAATGAATATAAGTGTTGATTCATTTAAAGCTAATTGAATAAATTGAATGAAAATCAATAGAATATCAAACCAATTGGAATTAAAAGTGTTGAACCAAATTGAATGTAAAGAAAAGTAAATAAATTTGGTTAAGTTGGTTATACGTTGGTTGTTAGTAGATGGTATAGAAAATTCATATGAAATTCAATAAACGAAAATGAAAGCTATAAATCATTGAAATAAAATTGGAAGTTAAGTGAATCTTAAATAAAATTAAATTTGATTTGGAAGTGAACCAACTTGAATGTGAATTAGTGAATGTAAACTAATTGAAATTGAATATTAATGAATGCTAGTAAATCCAATGTAAATTGTAATGACCCAGAATTTCTGTCAATTAAAATTTGTATATTTAATTAATTTTAAATATTAATAAATGAAATTTATAAGCCGAATAAATTTTATTCTGAATAATTGGATTTAATTGGATAATTAAATCGATAATTTAATAGTTGAAATTACAGAAATAATTGGAAATTGGGTTTAATATGATTGAAAATGATTTGTAAAAATTTATTATATCATATTGGAGTTAAAATGATGTTATGGAACTTTTAGAATCGAATTAAAAGTTAATTTGTGAAAATTGAATTTTTTTAATATTTAATTGACGAGCTAAAATAGCCATTTTTCAAACAGTCTCGGATTTCGACGAAACCAGTTTCACCGGATCCGTAATGTAATATTATTGTATGGTTTCAAATTTCGTGTCAATCGAATTTACGGTTTGTTCGGGGCAAGCCAAAACGCGTAGAAATTAGTTTAAATCGATTTAATTTAAATTGATCGTTTATTGTCGTAACTCGCACAGATGATCGAATTAGCTTTCGAAACCTATTCCATTATGTCCGGGACGCGGGGTAAACCCTAGAAACGCCGGTCACCGTGTGAGATTTGGAGTTCGGAAATTCCGGATGAATAGTAATTCGAGAAATTTTCTTTAAAAGCACCACAATTTTTTTCATTTGCAAAAGAATAAAATTAGGATTTCCTCTCAAGCCAGCCGCCGCCTCATATACAACCAATGGCCGAAATGCTTCTTCCTTCTTCCTCATTTTTCTTGCAATCCACTAACCAATTCGCAAAACTTTCTAAACGAAAGTTGTAGAGCACAGTACGAGCTAGATATCCAACGAAGGTGATCGTTTATAGTTGAGGCAATCGTCGGCATATCATGCTCGAATGGCAGAAGCTGCGCACGTCTTTTCGTGCAAAGGGTGGGATCGAGCTTCATGTCGTTCCAGCCGAGAGTAGAGCAAGTCGAGGGCTTCCATTTGGCGCTAGCTGATCGTCGCCGAAGTGGACGAGGTGGTTGCGTGTATTAGGGCAAATAGGCGGCTGATGGGTTTGTTTCTTGCATTCAAAACCTGGGTATTCAACGTGAGGGAGATGAAGCGTGCACGGCTTGATGAGTGGAAGCAAGGAATGGAGGGTTGTGATGATGATGTGGGTTAGAAATTAAAATAAAATTGTGATTAAATTATATTATAAATCGTACGATGTTTAAAAATTGATATCTTTGTCATACGAGGTCCGTTTTGGACGAAACGAATTGCGCTGGGTTCGTTTTGTCGAGCATTACGCAATGGAACTTGATTAGAGTCGTTTGGAGCTAGTTTGAATTTCGGGTAAAATTAAACGCATGTTTAATTTTATTCGAAATAAAATGCTGGAACGGAATTGAAAGCAAGGTGAGAACTTCTCACTCAATCGAATAGTTTCGATTTAAATTTTAAATAGTTAGATTTAAAATTGTTGATTGTATGCCTGAATGGTAAATTATTATCTGTTATTGATTGAAATAGACATTATACGCTGTTAGTAAGCGGAGTTTATTTATTAAAAACATATACCGTGAATATTTCACTGCAAAGTGAAATTGATATTATTTATGTACTTGGAGTTGATTTTCCCGCATTATATAGCGGATGAGACCCTATAGCGCCGCATAATAGCGGATAATAATTTATAAATCCTATATACTGCAATATTCCGTATTGGAACGGAATTGGTATTGTGCTAACATCTTTGGATGCAGGGAAACAGGTTGGAGGGATCCAACTGGATTCCTCAACAATATTGATTTATTTACAGATATTGTGATGTTTGTTGATTATCATATCGATATATGATATTTGGATGTCGTGATTGACTATTTGGTGCTGTTGCATCATCGGATCCATTTTTGAAGTTTTAAAATAATGATTTTTGATTTTAAAAAGAATTTTAAAGTGATTTTTGAAAGTATACGTTTTATTAAATTTTGAATTGTTAAAATAAATAAACATTATAATTTTATTGTTATAAAAGATATATTTTTTTTGGAAAATAATACGTAAGTATAATTTTGGAGTTATATAAGTTTTAAATAACGTTTTGTAAATTATTAAAAGGATTGATTTATTTAAATCGAGATTTTTGAATCATTATAAACAGTTTGTATAAAAGATTTCTAAGATTAATATTTATAAATAAAAAAATATAGGAATTATAAAACGAGTTTTTATAAGTGTTAAAATGAAGTATAAAGGGATTTCATAAGTGAATTAAATTTATAGATTTATAAATTGTGAAATTATAAAATGGATAGATTTTTGTAAAATAAAAGATTTATAAGTAGTTAACTTATAAATCGGATTTTGGCATTCTAATTGAGATTTTCAAATAAGTATAAATGGTTTATAGATGAGATTTATAAAATATATATTTTATAAATCGAAATAATTGAATTATAAAAGAAGTTCTGTTAATGCTGAAATTGAGGTTATAAATGGAATTTTACAAGTAGTAATATTTTTAAATCTTGTAAATTGAAGTCCTTATAAAAATATAAATGGGGATTTATAAACATTGTTTTATAAATCTGAAACCGACTTATTTTTATAAGTCAATTATTTTAGATTTTTAAAGGAGATATATTCAAGATTTTGGACGGTGGATAATCCTTTAAAACAAAATGTGTAGAAAAATGTTGAATTTGGTTAACGAAGAATATTCACGATTTTAGAATAGTGAATAATATATTAAAGTGTTTTGGGGAAGTGATATTTTAAATAGAATTAAAATGATTTGAAGTTGTTTTAAAATGCATTAAGCGTCGAAATCAGAGATTTCAACATTCATTGTTGAAATAGACGTTTTCAGGAAATAGAAGGAAATGGTGGACTATAACACTGTTGTTATAGTAAATGATTTCCGAAAGGAAATGTTTTATATAGTATTGGGATTTATATATCTATCTTAATTTCGAATCCCTATACTAGTGATTTTGGGTCGTCGTAACGATGTTTTACGCAACATTCGTTTTGGCTCAAATGAATGTGTTTAAGCGCACGTTTTCTTTAAAGAATGAAACATATATACTTAATTTCGATTTAAGTATATTGAATATTTTCCAAGTGTTGAAAATAAATGGATTTGTGAATTTCTTATTATTAAATAAGTATGGGAATGTTTTCCAATATGAAGTGAATATTTTAAGATTTTATCTTCCAAACATAAATTGAAAACGAATATTAGAAATCGATTTGGAAATCGTATATTCACAGATATTTTGGAATTGTAAATTCATTATGGAATTTATAAAAGAAAGGGGAATTTGTTTAAAAATAAATGTTGATTTATTTTTGAAGTGTGGGAATAAATTTACGGATTTGGAACGTAAATATGAGTAAATCGGTATGGATTTATTTAATTGGTTTAAATGAACCATTTTGAAATGAAAGTATTTCCGCCTAAGGAAAATGATTGAAATTTTGTTTTCAAGTGTTGAAGTGTGAAATATATATATATATATATATATATATATATATCTTGTAAAGATATTTTGGAAAGTAAATAATTGGAAAATTATTTGGAATCTGGTGATGTTGAGCATACCTATTGATAGTTAAATAACCGACTATCAATATTTACCTTTGAATAGGTATTTGTTGTGATTGCTTGAATTTGAATGCCACACTTATTTTGAATAAGCGCTCTCTATTCGGGTTAGCCGGGAAAGGACCTTGGGGTCGTATAACCCATTCCGAATATGTGATACGTCATTATGGATTGCATTTGATGACCGGTGTTGAAGACTAGATATCTGTGAAAACGGAAGGATTACTGTCGAATGTTTCTGCATCGGCTGATCCCTGATATAGAAATTTATTACCCTTTGTGATGGAAAGTCAGGTCGTGATTAGTGAATATCCGGATTGCAAGGACTTCTTTGAAGTGCCTTCGGTTCCGTTCGATCCCGGAACGGACTTGTATGGATGTGTGTCTGACGTTACAATTTGAGATGTAAAGCTGGTTTCTATCAAATATATTTCCGTTGGTGGCGGAGAATTTATTCTCTTAGCTTAACACCCTTAGAGGTTATGTAGTTGATGGTTACTAGTGATACATTCCCAAACTAGTAACGTGGCATACGAAGTGCTTTGAGCATTTGATGATCAAAGAAAAACTTTTGTATAAAGCGTGGCTTTGTGGACGAGACTTCGTCGGACCTCATACCCCGGAAATGGTCAAAACAGGAAGGATGCAGCAAGGTTATTAGGGGGTAGCGCCCCTTTAGTGTATGTCATTCCTTCTTAATAGAGGTGGTATCATGGTATGGAGCCTAGATACTTAACCTATGTTGTTGCTGCAAATTTATTGCTTTGTGGTTGTTGGAAATCGAGGATCCTCGGATATAGATCGGTTACGATCGGGGAATGACATATTCATGTCAGTAGTTACCTAGTTTGAAAGGTAACCCAGCTTTGTGTTGGCAAAGATCCGGTTAGGTTCTCGGGTCATCTTTCTAGAGGCGTACCCATGTGGCAATGGGAAGTTTCTTGGCCTGACCATTTGTTGGAAATCCAAAGAAACAATACGATCTTGTACGGTTTTAGTTGTAGAACCTATCATTCACTTATGGTGGCGCCCCACTGTTTGGATGGTAGCTATAGTAGACATAAGTGCGGAATGCCTATGCAGGCTAAGATTTATATCTTTACTTTCGAAATGTTTTATACACTATGCACTAGTAATAATATCAAATATTTATTTTTAATGCGTATCAAGCATCTTTGACTATCATAAGGAGAAATCTCCTCCGATTCTGCGTTTGCATTGTGTGTGTGTGCGGGAGGCCTTATGGTAGTCTCATTTTCTAAAAAGCATTGCGAATCTATTTTAAAATTATCCTGTACTTTGTTTTAAAAATAAACTGTTTTACTTCTCAAACCAGTCACATGACTGACTCGGAGTTTATTGTTTCCTTCCTAAACTCTGGGTGCCCACCAATTTCCACACGGGCAGTCTAGAGTCAGGTTATCAGGATATTCTGGAATTCAGGAGTTGTTGGAGGCAAGCTGGATGGCATGGCATATTCACTAGTATATAGTATTTCTTTTCCGCTGTTTGTTATTGTTGTTGTACACTCTGATGATGTAATGTAATGTAATATGATGTAATGTAATAACTGATATAGTTCTTTGTTTCAAAGATATTCATTTATCTATTATATGTTGTTCCGCTGCGATTGTGAGATTCTGATATTGTCCTGTTGTTTCTTTCTGTTCTGTTTTTTCTTTTTCTTTCTTCTTCTATCTTCTACCTCTTCTTTAACCCTAACGGTACGGTTTTTTGGCCTTCGATTGCTCGGCAGTTGATACAGTGGACGTATTGATGTCGGTTTTCAAGCGTCGAAAAGTCGCACCCGTTACATAAATGAATCAAATGTGATTTTAATTGGAAAATCAATTCATTAAATATTAATGAGAAGTGCATGTATATTGATTTGGTTATGAATGTTAGTTGGTTGATGGTTGCATTTGTTGTTTTGATTCATTTGCTATGTTGGCACATGTAGTTGTTGCGGTGATATATGTTGTATATTGATATTACTTTCATGTATACAAGTTTCTCATGTTGTTGTTGAGTATTTCGTAGGTGTGGATTGCACTTGCTTCACTTTTGGAGCTCGCTTTCACGCTATATTAGCCGTATATGCTTGCTAATAATATATAAGGTACATATCTCGAATTACATATCGTACTTTTACACTTTTTTCCCTGTGGGATGCCTCATTACTTGATGAGATTTATATTTGTGATATATATATTGTCATTTTTTTTCGGATCGAGCCGCGCAAAGGAGACTATGGCGAAATTTTCTGAAAATTTAAGGCGGTGGAATATTTTTGAGAAAATTGAAATTTTTTGGAAAAGTATAACTTTGATTTTGAGTTATAAAGGTTAAACGATATTGGTAGTTTTGAAAAGATAACTAAGAATGAAGTTGAAAACTTAGTAAAGTTATTGTAAGAAGTTTAACTATTAGATTTTGGAAAAGTTAAACACTTAAATGAATTTGAAATTTAAATTTGAACGGTTGTTTTTGAAAAATTAATGGATTCTGTAACTTTTTCTTACTTGGTAATTTTGAGGACGAAATTCTTTTAAGGGGGGAAGTTTGTAACGACCCAGAATTTCTGTCATTTGAAATTCAGATATTTAATTGATTTTAAATATTAACAAGTAAAATTTGTAAGTCGAATAAATTTTATTTCTATTGGATTTAATTGGATAATTAAATCGATAATTTAATATGTGAAATTACAGAAATAATTGAGAATTGGGTTAAAATGATTAAAATTGATTTATAAAGTTGTATTAAATCATATTGGAGTTAGAATGATGTTATAGAACTTTTAAAATCGAATTAAAAGTTAAATTGTGAAAATTGAATATTTTAATATTTAATTGACGAGTTAAAATAGCCATTTTTCAAACAGTCTCGGATTTCGACGAAACTAGTTTTATCGGATCTGTAATGTTAAATTATTATATGGATGGTTTCAAATTTCATGTCAATCGGATTTACGGTTTATCCGGGGCAAGCTAAAACGCATAGAAAATAGTTTAACCAATTTAATTTAAATTTGATCGTTTAATTCCATATCTTGCACATATGACCGAATTAGCTTCCGAAACACGTTCCATTGTGTCCGGAACGCGGGGTAAACCCTAGAAACGACGGTCACCACGCGTGATTTGGAGTTCGGAAAATCGGGTGAATAGTGTTTTTCGTTGGAATTTCTATAAAAAGGCCACCATAATTCACAAATTTCAACAAATCCTAACCCTAATTCTTCAAGCCGCCATTTTCAATTCTAAGGCCAGAAAACACCCAAGTTCTTCCCTTAATCTCTTCTAATCCATGCATCATATCAAGAAACCCTCAACTGCAAAGTTGAAGAGCATCGGAAGAGTTTTAAATCCATATGGTGATGATCAAATTTGGAGCAACGAATCAGCGGCAAATCGCATTCAAAGTCGCGCGTTCGTTCACGTGTTGCTTGAGATTCGTGCGACCGAGTGTAGCTGGTCTCTGGCCGATGATAGAGCGTGGCTAGGTGAGTGGGACGGCTATTGTTGATAGTCGTATAGCTCGACAATGTTGGAGCATAATTCAATGGAAGTTTGGCGACTATGGGTTACATACGTTCGAACGAACTGGAGAGGAAGAAGGAGAGAGGCCGAACGGCCTGGATGCTAGGGTTTTTGAACGTGTGGTCCAGATTGCGTCTAGGTTTAAATTGAAAATTTAATTGTAAATTATTATATTATAAATCGTGTAAACTTTAAAATATTGTAACTTGTTCATACGAGGTCAGAAAATTACGAAACAAATTGCGTTGGCTTCGTTTTGTCGAGCACTACGCTATGGAACTGGATTGGAGTCATTTGGAGCTAGTGAAAATTTTGGGTAAAATTAAACGCGCGTTTAATTTTATTCGAAATAAACACTGCGACTGTATTTGAAACCGAGGTGAGAACTTCTCACTCAATCGAAATCGTTTCGATTTAAATTTTAAATAGTTAGATTTAAAATTGCTTGATTGTGTTATTGAATGATAAATGATTATCTATTGTTTTGAAATAGACCCTATGCGTCGTATATTAAGTGGATGTTGTTTATTAAACACATATACAGCAATAATTCCATCTTGATTTGGAAGTGGTATTATATATGTATTTGGAGTTGATTTTCCCGCATTATATAGCGGATGAGACCCTATTGCGCCGCATAATAGCGGATAATATTTTATAAATCCCATATACCACGATATTCCGTATTGGAATGGAATTGGAATTGAGCCAATATCTGAGGATGCAGGGAAACAGGTTGGAGGGATCCAACTGGATTCCTCAACAGTAATTGATTTATTTACAGATATTGTGATATATTCTGTTATCATATGATATATGATATTTTGGATGTCATGATTGTTATATTTAGTGCTGTTGCAGCATTGGGCCTATTTTTGGAGTTTTAAAAATGTTAAAGTAACCATTTTTATTTTAAAAAAAAAGATTTTCAAGTGATTTTTGAAAGTATACGTTTTATTAAATTTTGGAAGTTGATTCATTTTAAATAAATAAACGTTATAATTTTAATGTTATAAAATGTATGATTTTTGAGAAAATATAGTTAAATGCGATTTCGAAATATAGAGTTAATGAATTTTATAAAACAGTTTAAATTGATATTTTTGAATTTTTATAAACGATTTATATAAAAGATTTATAAAATTGATATTTATAATTTAAAAATATTGGAATTATAAAACGAGTTTTTTTGTGTTAAAATGAAATAATAAATGGATGGATTTAGTAAGTAAATGAAATTTATAGATTTATAAATTGGGGAGTTATAAAATGAATAGATTTTGTAAAATAAAAATATTTATAAGTAATTAACTTATAAATCGGATTTTGGCATTTAAATGAGATTTAAATAGAATTTGTAAATAAAGAATTATAAGTAATTTGCTTATAATTTGGATTTTGTCGTGTAAATGGAATATGGATAGAATTCGTAAATAAAGCGATTTTATAACTGAAGTTTTTTTTTTATAATATATAAATGTGAATTTATGAACATTGATTTATAAATTCAAGATTTGATTGAATTTGATAAGTTAATTTTTATAGCTTATTAAAGGAGTATATTCACGATTTTGGGACAGTGGTTATTTTTTAAATTGAATATGTAAAAGTGTTGAATTTGGTTAATGATTTATATTCACGATTTTGAACAGTGAATAATATATCAAAGGAGTGTTTTGGGGAAGTGATATTTTAAATAGAATTAAAAATATTTGAAGATGTTTTAAAATATATTAAGTGTCGAAACCATAGATTTCAACATTCATTGTTGAAATAGACGTTTTCGAGAAATAAGGAAAAGATGAACTATAACACTGTTGTTATAGTAAATGATTTCCGAAGGGAAATTTTTTGTATAGTATTGGGATTCATATATCTATCTTAATTTCGAATCCCTATACTAGTAATTTAGGGTTGTCGTAACGGTGTTTTATGCAACATTCGTTTTGACTCAAATGAATGTGTTTAAGAGAATGTTTTCCTTAAAAGAATGAAATATACACTTAATCGTGTTTTAAGTATGTTGATTATTTTCTAAGTTTTGAAAATAAATGAATTTGTGAATTACTTATTGTGAAACAAGTATGGAAATGTTTTCCAATATGAAAATTGTGAATTACTTATTGTTAAATAAGTTTTGGGTTTTTATCCTTTAAAGATAAATCGAAAATGAATAATTATTTGGAATTTTTTTTCCATTATGAAATTGAAATGGTTTAGAGAACATATCTTTTTAAAGATAGATTGAAGTGAATATCTGGCAAGTTATTTAAATTATGGAAGATTAATAAAAAGGGCCTAATGATTGTTATGGTGCTGGATATTTGGTTGTGGGCCTTGATAGTTAAATAACCGACTATCAATATTTACCTTTAAATGGGTACTTGTGTGATTTGCTTGAATCTGAATACTATACTTATTTTTTGAAAATAAGCGCTCGTTATTCGGTTTAGCCGGGAGATGACCTTTTTGTCATAAATCTCATTCCGAATAAGTGATATGTCGTAATGGATAGCGTTTGAAGACCGGTGTTGAAGACCGGATATTTTCAAAAACGGAAGGATTACGTCGAATGACTCTGCATCGGCTGATCTCCAATATAGAGATTTTATCACCCTTTGTGATGGGAAATCCAGTCGTGATTAGTGAATATCCGGATTGCAAGGGCTTCTTTGGAAGTGCCTTCGGTTCTGTTCGATCCCGGAACGGACTTGTATGGATGGTTGTCTGACGTTACAATTTGAGATGTAAAGTGTAAAGACCCGTAAATCCGTACTCCTTGAATAGACACTAATCTCCATTGATTAATTCAAGATGAACGAAAATACAAACCCTTAGGGGTTTAAGAAAAATTTAGGAAAAGAAAAATAGAGAAGAAGAGATAAGAGGATAGAAAAATAAGACAGAAAATAGAGAGGGAAAAGAAAACAACAGAACAATAACAGAATCTCACAATTCGCAGCGGAACAACATATAATAATAAATGAATAATCTTTAAACAAAGAACTATATCAGTTATTACATTTTATACATTTCATTTCATTACATCATATCATCAGAGTGTACAACAATAACAACAACAATAGTGCAGCGGAAAAAGAAATACTATATAAGTAATACGCCATGCTATCCAGCTTGCCTCCAGCAACTCCAGAATATCCAGAATATCCTAATAAACCTATCTCTTGACTGCCCGTGTAGAAATTGGTCGGCACCCAGAGTTTAGGAAGGAAAACAATAAACTCCGAGTCAGTCATGTGACTGGTGTGAGAACTCAAAACAGTTTATTTATCTTTAAAATCAAAATACAGGAATATTTTTAAATCAATTCGCAATGCTTTTAAAAATGAGACTACCATAAGGCCTCCCGCACACACGCACAATGCAAACGCAGAATCGGAGGAGATTTCTCCTTATGATAGTCAAAGATGCTTGATACGCATTTAAAAGAACATTTTGATATTATTACTAGTGTATAGTGTAGAGAAAATTCATTTCGAAAGTAGAATATAAATCTTAGCCAACATAGACATTTCGAACTATGCCTACTATAGCTAACTATGTTCAATAGCAGGTTACCGCCACATTCCATAGCAGGTTATACAACTAAAACCTTACAAGTCACGTATTGTTTCTTTGGATTTCCAACGAATGATCAGGCCAAGGAACTTCCCATTGCCACATGAGAATGCCTCTGGATGGACATCCCCGAGAACCAAACCGGATCTCTACCAACACAAGGCCGGGTTAACCCTAACTGAGTAACAACTGACCGAATATGCCATCCCCCGGTCCTTTGGGACCTTTTCACCGAGCGCTCGCAATCAATTCACACAATCATAACAAAGTGTTTTCAACATGAGTAAGTATCTAGGCTCCATACCATGATACCACCCTTTTCCAGAAGGAAATGCACACATCCTTAAGGGCGCTACCCCTCATAACCTTGCCGCATCTTTCCTGTTTTGACCATTCACGGGGTGTGAGGCTCGACGAAGTTACGTCCACAAAAACATACTTTATACAAAAGCCATGCTTTGGGTCAACAAATGATCATAGAAATGATCACAAAGATAGACGATCAAATAAATGATCCTATCACAAATAATCAACACAATGAACATTTACAGCAACACTCAGCATGTCACATTACCAAATTGGGAATATATCGCTGATAACTTCAACTATATAACCTCTGAGCTCGTACGTCTCAGAGAAGGGTGTTAAGCTAAAAGAATAAATTCTCCGCCACCAACAGAAATATATTTGAAAGAAATCGGCTTTATATCTCAATTTGTAATGTCAGACATACAATCCATACAAGTCTGTTCCGGGCTCGAACAAAACCGAAGGCACTTACAAAGAAGTCCTTGCAATCCGGATATTCACGATCCTGATCGGATTCACCATCACATATGGAGAACTCAATACCGGAGCAACTCGGTGCAGAGTCAATCGACAGGTCATCCTATCGTTCTCGCAAATACCGGGTCTTCAACACCGATCTTCAATGCTATTCATAACGACGTATCACATATTCGGAATGGGTTATACGACCCCATGGTCCTTTCCCGGTTAACCCGAATAGTGAGCGCTTATTCAAAAATAAGTGTGGCATTCAAATTCAAACAAATCACATCAATTACCCATTCAAAGGGAAATATTGATAGTCGGTTATTGAACTATTAATGGATATGCACACATCACCAGTTTCCAAATAATTTTCCAAATTATTTACTTTCCAAAATATCTTTACTAGATATATAATTTCACACTTCAAAAATAAATCAATATTTATTTTTAACAATTTCCACTTTCTTTTATAAATTCCTTAGTGAATTTATAATCCAAAATATCTATGAATATTCGATTTCAATTATTCATTTCAATTTATCTTCAAAAAAGATAAATTCTTAAGATATTCCCTTTATATTGGAAAACATTTCCATACTTACTTATTCATAAGTAATTCACAAATTTTATTTATTTTCAACACTTAGAAAATATTCAATATACTTCAATCGAAATTAAGTATATATTTCATTCTTTAAGGAAATCATTCTCTTAAACATATTTATTTGGGCCAAAACGAATGTTACGTAAAACATCGTTACAACGTCCCGAAATCACTAGTATAGGGATTTGAAATTAAATAGATATATAAATCCCAATACTATACAAAACATTTCCTTTCGGAAATCATTTACTATAACAACAGTGTTATAGTCCACTATTTCCTTCTATTTCTCGAAAACGTCTATTTCAACAATCAATGTTGAAATCTATGGTTTCGAATCTCAACACATTTTAAAACATCGTTAGATCGTTTTAATTCTATTTAAAACATCACATTCAAAACAATTTCTTTATCATATTATTCACTATTCAGAAACGTGAATATACTACGTTAATCAATTTCACCCTTTTATTCATTTATTTCAAAGGATTATTCACTGTCAAAAACGTGAATATAACTTCATTTATAGGTTTCAACAATTTACTTATCAAAATAAGTCATTTGCGAATTTACAAAACAACGTTTATAAATTCTATTTCTATTTGTTTTATAACTACTTCCTTTATAAATTCCTTTATTAACCTATTCGATTTATAACTCCATTATAAAACAAAGATTCATATTATAAGTTAAATGCTTATAAAACGATTATTTTACAAAATCGTTCTTTTAAAGACTTTCCAAATCATAAATCTTATAACTTATAAGATTCATTTATTTAACCAAATCTATTCTTCAAATAACTTTACAAATTTATAAATCTTACTATTTATAAATTTCATTTATAACTTCACCATTTAAAATTTTATGAATTCCATTCATTTACAGAAATTCATTTTCACTTCATTCAAACACTTATAAAAAAAACTTGTTTTATAATGTCAATATTTCAATTTATAAATATCCATTTATAAATCTCTTAATATAAATCAATTTATATTATTCTTTTTAAACGTCTTTAAATTCCTTTAAAAACTTCATCCTTTTGATTCATAAAATAATTAAATTTTATAAATCCTATATTTAAACTGTTCACAATAATTCTAAAATCCCGATTAAACTATTTTATAAAATCATTAGCATCATATTCTCAAAAATCAGTTTTTAACTATATTTCTCAAAAATCATAATTTTTATAACTTTTAAAAATTATAACGTTTATTTATTTAAAATGAATCAATTTCCAAACATACTGTATATTTTCAAAAATCACTTTAAAAATCATTTTAAAATCCCAAAATCTGGGTCCAATGATGCTACATACCAAATAGTCAATCACGACAACAACGATATCATATATCGATATGATAATCCATCAAATATCAAAATATCTGAAATCAAATAAATACTGTTAAGGAATCCAGTTGGATCCCTCCAACCTGTTTTCCTGCATCCACAAACATTAGCACAATACCAATTTCGCTCCAGTACGAAATTATCGCGGTATATGGGATTTAATAATATTATCCGCTTAATAACGGCGCAATTGGGTCTCATCCGCTAAACAAAAAATGCAGGAAATCAATAACTCCAATATATACATATGCCAATATATATATATATTGCTATTATATATAATACCAATTTCACTGTTTATGAAATATTCGCGGTATATGTTTTTAATAAATAACATCCGCTTACTAACGGCGTATAATGTCTATTTTATCAATCAATAGATATCAATCATCATTTAAACATGCATTCAAATATTTTAAATCTAACTATTTAAAATAAAATCGAAACCTATTCAATTGAGTGAGAAGTTCTCACCTTGATTTTATTTCCGTTTTAGCGATTTATTTCGAATAAAATTAAACGGACGTTTAATTTTACCCAAAATTCTCACTAACTCCAAACGACTCCAAACGAACTTCATCGCGTAGTGCTCGTCCATACGATTCCAACGCAACTGGTTTCGCGCGTTTTCGACCTCGTATGAAAAAGTTATGCATTTATGAAGTTTATACACGATTTTATAACTAAATTACAACATAAACTTAAAATTATAAACCTAGCTAACATGGGCCGTGTGATCCAGATCCAACGCCTCAAGACCGTTCCCCCCCTTCTCTCCTCTTCACGTTATCCTCTCCAGGTCATAGCCGCCGAACCCATTTAGATAATTAGGGTTAAATTTTACATTCAACACAACGACCTATGCAACGATCAGGGACTTCCATGCGACTCGCCACCCCGAACACCACCCACGCCGTGAGTAGCCCCCAACTCGGTCGCCTAGGTTGCGCGCAACACGAGGAGGAACGGCCCACGCACGCGGCTCCATATCTCCCCCATCGTCGCTCCAAACACGATCTCCACCGTTGAACTTGTAGATCTTGATGTCCTCTTCAATTCTCTAGTTGAAAGTTTAGCCTAATAGTCGACGGATTTGGAGTAATCGAGGGAGGAAGGTCGAACGTTTCTAGCCATTTAACCCTACACTGGCGGCTAGGGTTATAATTTAGGTTTTTATTTTTTTTTCTAAAATTATGAAGGGGGTGGGTGTATTTATAGAAAAAATTCGAACATTATTCATCCGGAAATTCCGAACTCCGATTTACGCGCCGAAACTGACGTTCCTAGGGTTTATCCCACGTTCCGGACACAATGGAATAGGTTTCGAAAGCTAATTCGGACATCTGTGCAAGTTATGGCTATAAACGCTCAATTTGAATTAAACCGATTTAAATCGATTTCTAGGCGTTTTAATTTGTACCGGACAAATGGTAAATCCAATTGACTTGAAATTTGAAACCTTACAATAATATCACATTACGGATCCGATGAAACTGGTTTTGTCGAAATCCGAGACTTTTTGAAAAATGGCTATTTTAACTCGCTAAATTAAAATTAAAAATAATTCGATGCGTTTCGAGCTGCCACGATCAAACGATAACTTCGATTGACACGAAAATTGAAATCCGGTAATAACTAACTATTACAGATCCAATGGAACTAGTTTCGTTCAATTCTGAGACTGTTCAAAAATTGACTATTTTCACTAGTCGATTTAATATTAAAATATTCAATTTTCACAATTTAACTTTTAATTCGATTTTAAAAGTTCTAAAATATCGTTCTAACTCCAACATGATAAAATAAAATTTTACAAATCATTTTCAATCATATTTAACTCGATTTTCAATTATTTCCATAATTTAACATATTAAATTATCGATTAAATTATCCAATTAAATCATATAATTCAAATTAAAATTTTATTCGACTTATAAATTCACTTATTAATATTTAAAATTAATTAAATATTCAAATTTTAATTATTAAAAATTCTGGGTCGTTACAATCTTTCCCCCTTAAAAGAATTTCGTCCTCGAAATTACAAGTAAGAAAATTTATAGAATTTATTAATTTTCCATAAATCCATAGTTAAACTTCTTACAATAACTTACTAAGTTTTCAAATCATACTTAGTTATCTTTTTAAAAACAACTACTATTGTTTAACTTTCAATTTCAAATCAAAGTTAAAGTTTTCAAAAAATTTCCAATTTTCCTCAAAAATTTTCTAACGCCTTGAATTTCCGGAAAAATTCGCCATAGTCTCCTTTGCGCAGCTTGATCCGAAAAAAAAAATGACAGTATATATATCACAAATATACATCTCATCAAGTAATGAGGCATCCCGAAGGAAAAAAAGTATAAAAGTACGATATGTAATCCGAGATATGTACCTTATATTTTATTAGCAAGCATATACGGCTAATATAGCGCGAAAGCGAGCTCCAAATGCGAAGCAAACGCGATCCGCACCTACTAATCACTCAACAAACAACATGAGAACATGCATATATGATAATAGTATCGATATACAACATATAGCAACATAACAACTATATATGTCACATAACAAATGCAACTAAACAACAAATGCAAACATCAACCAACTAACATCCATAACCAATAAATATTCATTCATATTCTCATTCATATTCAATGAATTGGTTTTCAATTTAATCACATTTGATTCATATACAGTGGGTTTACTAACATTCATTTTCAATTTGCTTATATTCACTAATTCATATTCAAGTTGGTTCATTTCCAAATCAAATTCAATTTTATTTAAGTTTCACTTAACTTCCAATTGAGTTTCAATTACTTTAGCTTTCAATTTCATTAACACTTAATGAATTATATACAATCAACTAATCAATCAAATAACAATCAATGTATATTAATTACAACCAAATTCCTTTGCTTACAATTGGTTTAATTAATTGATTTTTATTCAACTTCCAATAACATTAGATTTTAATGAATTACTCTTATATTCATTATTTCATATCAACTTAATTCACATTTAATTGATTAATATTCAATCTATTAATTCAATTTAATTTCTAAAGTTGAATTTCATTTACATAACTTAAGTTCATATCCATCACTTAATTTTACAACTCATATTCATAAATATATTCATATAATTTCACTTCTTATATATATAAGTTTATTTCACAATTGTAAATCACTTTAATTATAATTTAACTCTTATAATTCTTTTTGCTTATACAATTCCTTTATTTAGATTATTCAAACATCTAAACAATCAACTTATATACACTTTAATAATTCTGAAAAATTATTTCTTTATATATAAAATATAATTAAGGCAAAATTATTTCATTTACCCAATTTTAAAATCAATATTGTGCCGAATTGTTCTATTCAAGTGTTTAGAAACCCCTTCGACATAGTCTTGCGGACCACGCTGACGAAAGTTCATATGCCACTCAACAAACCAATCATCACAATATAAAGCAATTTTATATTCACTAACAAATACACTCTCATAGTTATTATTACACTCAAACTCAATCTAGAGTACTACTGACTCTATCTCTAATGAGTAATACCCAACAGAACCATGGTTGTCGCTTAACCATACGCTTTGATACCAACTGTAAAGACCCGTAAATCCGTACTCCTTGAATAGACACTAATCTCCATTGATTAATTCAAGATGAACGAAAATACGAACCCTTAGGGGTTTAATAAAAATTTAGGAAAAGAAAAATAGAGAAGAAGAGATAAGAGGATAGAAAAATAAGACAGAAAATAGAGAGGGAAAAGAAAACAACAGAACAATAACAGAATCTCACAATTCGCAGCGGAACAACATATAATAATAAATGAATAATCTTTAAACAAAGAACTATATCAGTTATTACATTTTATACATTTCATTTCATTACATCATATCATCAGAGTGTACAACAATAACAACAACAACAACAGTGCAGCGGAAAAAGAAATACTATATAAGTAATACGCCATGCTATCCAGCTTGCCTCCAGCAACTCCAGAATATCCAGAATATCCTGATAAACCTATCTCTTGACTGCCCGTGTAGAAATTGGTCGGCACCCAGAGTTTAGGAAGGAAAACAATAAACTCCGAGTCAGTCATGTGACTGGTGTGAGAACTCAAAACAGTTTATTTATCTTTAAAATCAAAATAGAGGAATATTTTTAAATCAATTCGCAATGCTTTTAAAAATGAGACTACCATAAGGCCTCCCGCACACACACACAATGCAAACGCAGAATCGGAGGAGATTTCTCCTTATGATAGTCAAAGATGCTTGATACGCATTTAAAAGAACATTTTGATATTATTACTAGTGTATAGTGTAGAGAAAATTCATTTCGAAAGTAGAATATAAATCTTAGCCAACATAGACATTTCGAACTATGCCTACTATAGCTAACTATGTTCAATAGCAGGTTACCGCCACATTCCATAGCAGGTTATACAACTAAAACCTTACAAGTCACGTATTGTTTCTTTGGATTTCCAACGAATGATCAGGCCAAGGAACTTCCCATTGCCACATGAGAATGCCTCTGGATGGACATCCCCGAGAACCAAACCGGATCTCTACCAACACAAGGCCGGGTTACCCCTAACTGAGTAACAACTGACCGAATATGCCATCCCCCGGTCCTTTGGGACCTTTTCACCGAGCGCTCGTAATCAATTAACACAATCATAACAAAGTGTTTTCAACATGAGTAAGTATCTAGGCTCCATACCATGATACCACCCTTTTCCAGAAGGAAATGCACACATCCTAAAGGGCGCTACCCCTCATAACCTTGCCGCATCTTTCCTGTTTTGACCATTCACGGGGTGTGAGGCTCAACGAAGTTACGTCCACAAAAACATACTTTATACAAAAGCCATGCTTTGGGTCAACAAATGATCATAGAAATGATCACAAAGATAGACGATCAAATAAATGATCCTATCACAAATAATCAACACAATGAACATTTACAGCAACACTCAGCATGTCACATTACCAAATTGGGAATATATCGCTGATAACTTCAACTATATAACCTCTGAGCTCGTACGTCTCAGAGAAGGGTGTTAAGCTAAAAGAATAAATTCTCCGCCACCAACAGAAATATATTTGAAAGAAATCGGCTTTATATCTCAATTTGTAATGTCAGACATACAATCCATACAAGTCTGTTCCGGGCTCGAACAAAACCGAAGGCACTTACAAAGAAGTCCTTGCAATCCGGATATTCACGATCCTGATTGGATTCACCATCACATATGGAGAACTCAATACCGGAGCAACTCGGTGCAGAGTCAATCGACAGGTCATCCTATCGTTCTCGCAAATACCGGGTCTTCAACACCGATCTTCAATGCTATTCATAATGACGTATCACATATTCGGAATGGGTTATACAACCCCATGGTCCTTTCCCGGTTAACCCGAATAGTGAGCGCTTATTCAAAAATAAGTGTGGCATTCAAATTCAAACAAATCACATCAATTACCCATTCAAAGGGAAATATTGATAGTCGGTTATTGAACTATCAATGGATATGCACACATCACCAGTTTCCAAATAATTTTCCAAATTATTTACTTTCCAAAATATCTTTACTAGATATATAATTTCACACTTCAAAAATAAATCAATATTTATTTTTAACAATTTCCACTTTCTTTTATAAATTCCTTAGTGAATTTATAATCCAAAATATCTATGAATATTCGATTTCAATTATTCATTTCAATTTATCTTCAAAAAAGATAAATTCTTAAGATATTCCCTTTATATTGGAAAACATTTCCATACTTACTTATTCATAAGTAATTCACAAATTTTATTTATTTTCAACACTTAGAAAATATTCAATATACTTCAATCGAAATTAAGTATATATTTCATTCTTTAAGGAAATCATTCTCTTAAACATATTTATTTGGGCCAAAACGAATGTTACGTAAAACATCGTTACAACGTCCCGAAATCACTAGTATAGGGATTTGAAATTAAATAGATATATAAATCCCAATACTATACAAAACATTTCCTTTCGGAAATCATTTACTATAACAACAGTGTTATAGTCCACTATTTCCTTCTATTTCTCGAAAACGTCTATTTCAACAATCAATGTTGAAATCTATGGTTTCGAATCTCAACACATTTTAAAACATCGTTAGATCGTTTTAATTCTATTTAAAAAATCACATTCAAAACAATTTCTTTAACATATTATTCACTTCATAAACGTGAATATACTACGTTAATCAATTTCACCCTTTTATTCATTTATTTCAAAGGATTATTCACTGTCAAAAACGTGAATATAACTTCATTTATAGGTTTCAACAATTTACTTATCAAAATAAGTCATTTGCGAATTTACAAAACAACGTTTATAAATTCTATTTCTATTTGTTTTATAACTACTTCCTTTATAAATTCCTTTATTAACCTATTCGATTTATAACTCCATTATAAAACAAAGATTCATATTATAAGTTAAATGCTTATAAAACGATTATTTTACAAAATCGTTCTTTTAAAGACTTTCCAAATCATAAATCTTATAACTTATAAGATTCATTTATTTAACCAAATCTATTCTTCAAATAACTTTACAAATTTATAAATCTTACTATTTATAAATTTCATTTATAACTTCACCATTTAAAATTTTATGAATTCCATTCATTTACAGAAATTCATTTTCACTTCATTCAAACACTTATAAAAAAAACTCGTTTTATAATGTCAATATTTCAATTTATAAATATCCATTTATAAATCTCTTAATATAAATCAATTTATATTATTCTTTTTAAACGTCTTTAAATTCCTTTAAAAACTTCATCCTTTTGATTCATAAAATAATTAAATTTTATAAATCCTATATTTAAACTGTTCACAATAATTCTAAAATCCCGATTAAACTATTTTATAAAATCATTAACATCATATTCTCAAAAATCAGTTTTTAACTATATTTCTCAAAAATCATAATTTTTATAACTTTTAAAAATTATAACGTTTATTTATTTAAAATGAATCAATTTCCAAACATACTGTATATTTTCAAAAATCACTTTAAAAATCATTTTAAAATCCCAAAACCTGGGTCCAATGATGTTACATACCAAATAGTCAATCACGACAACAACGATATCATATATCAATATGATAATCCATCAAATATCAAAATATCTGAAATCAAATAAATACTGTTGAGGAATCCAGTTGGATCCCTCCAACCTGTTTTCCTGCATCCACAAACATTAGCACAATACCAATTTCGCTCCAGTACGAAATTATCGCGGTATATGGGATTTAATAATATTATCCGCTTAATAACGGCGCAATTGGGTCTCATCCGCTAAACAAAAAATGCAGGAAATCAATAACTCCAATATATACATATGCCAATATATATATATATTGCTATTATATATAATACCAATTTCACTGTTTATGAAATATTCGCGGTATATGTTTTTAATAAATAACATCCGCTTACTAACGGCGTATAATGTCTATTTTATCAATCAATAGATATAAATCATCATTTAAACATGCATTAAAATATTTTAAATCTAACTATTTAAAATAAAATCGAAACCTATTCGATTGAGTGAGAAGTTCTCACCTTGATTTTATTTTCGTTTTAGCGATTTATTTCGAATAAAATTAAACGGACGTTTAATTTTACCCAAAATTCTCACTAACTCCAAACGACTCCAAACGAACTTCATCGCGTAGTGCTCGTCCATACGATTCCAACGCAACTGGTTTCGCGCGTTTTCGACCTCGTATGAAAAAGTTATGCATTTATGAAGTTTATACACGATTTTATAACTAAATTACAACATAAACTTAAAATTATAAACCTAGCTAACATGGGCCGTGTGATCCAGATCCAACGCCTCAAGACCGTTCCCCCCTTCTCTCCTCTTCACGTTATCCTCTCCAGGTCATAGCCGCCGAACCCATTTAGATAATTAAGGTTAAATTTTACATTCAACACAACGACCTATGCAACGATCAGGGACTTCCATGCGACTCGCCACCCCGAACACCACCCACGCCGTGAGTAGCCCCCAACTCGGTCGCCTAGGTTGCGCGCAACACGAGGAGGAACGGCCCACGCACGCGGCTCCATATCTCCCCCATCGTCGCTCCAAACACGATCTCCACCGTTGAACTTGTAGATCTTGATGTCCTCTTCAATTCTCTAGTTGAAAGTTTAGCCTAATAGTCGACGGATTTGGAGTAATCGAGGGAGGAAGGTCGAACGTTTCTGGCCATTGAACCCTACACTGGCGCCTAAGGTTATAATTTAGGTTTTTATTTTTATTTTTTCTAAAATTATGAAGGGGGTGGGTGTATTTATAGAAAAAATTCGAACACTATTCATCCGGAAATTCCGAACTCCGATTTACGCGTCGAAACTGACGTTCCTAGGGTTTATCCCGCGTTCCGGACACAATGGAACAGGTTTCGAAAGCTAATTCGGACATCTGTGCAAGTTATGGCTATAAACGCTCAATTTGAATTAAACCGATTTAAATCGATTTCTAGGCGTTTTAATTTGTACCGGACAAACGGTAAATCCAATTGACTTGAAATTTGAAACCTTACAATAATATCACTTTACGGATCCGATGAAACTTGTTTCATCGAAATCCGAGACTTTTTTAAAAATGGCTATTTTAACTCGCTAAATTAAAATTAAAAATAATTCGATGCGTTTCGAGCTGCCACGATCAAACAATAACTCCGATTGACACGAAAATTGAAATCCGGTAATAACTAACTATTACGGATCCAATGGAACTGGTTTCGTTCAATTCTGAGACTGTTCAAAAATTGACTATTTTCACTAGTCGATTTAATATTAAAATGTTCAATTTTCACAATTTAACTTTTAATTCGATTTTAAAAGTTCTAAAATATCGTTCTAACTCCAACATGATAAAATAAAATTTTACAAATCATTTTCAATCATATTTAACTCGATTTTCAATTATTTCCATAATTTAACATATTAAATTATCGATTAAATTATCCAATTAAATCATATAATTCAAATTAAAATTTTATTCGACTTATAAATTCACTTATTAATATTTAAAATTAATTAAATATTCAAATTTTAATTATTAAAAATTCTGGGTCGTTACATAAAGCTCGTTTCTATCAAATATATTTCTATTGGTGGCAGAGAATTTATTCTCTTAGCTTAACACCCTTCTCTGAGACGTACGAGCTCAGAGGTTATGTAGTTGATAGTTACTAGTGATATATTCCCAAATTGGTAATGTGGCATACGAAGTGCTGTTGAGCATTTGTTGATCAAAGTGTGGCTTTTGTAAAAAGCATAGCTTTATGGGCGAGACTTCGTCGGGCCTCACACCCCGAAAATGGTCAAAACAGGAAAGATGCGGCAAGGTTATTAGAGGATCGCGTCCCCTTAGTGTATGTCATTTCCTTCTGGATAGAGGTGTTATTATGGTATGGAGCCCTGATACTTAACCTATGTTGTTGCTGCAAACTTATTACTTTGTGGTCGTTGGTGAATCCCGGGATTTAGGTCGGTTGCGACCGGGGGATGGCATATTCGTGTCAGTAGTTACCAAGCTAGGGGTAACTCGGCCTTGTGTTGGCAGAGATCTAACCATAATGTTAGGCTAGGTTCTCGGGGTGTCTTTCCAGAGGCGTACCTATGTGGCAATGGGAAGTTACTTGGCCTGGCCATTTGTTGGAAATCCAAACTCCAATACGCACCTTGTACGGTTTAGATGCAGAACCTGCCATTTCTTTTGGTGGTCACCACTGTTTAGATGGTAGCTATAGTAGGCATAGTTCGGAATGTCTATGTTGCCTAAGATTTATATCTTTACTTTCGAAATTTTTTCCCACACTTTGCACTTATAATAATAATATCAAAGAAAATTTCTACGTATCAAGCATATTTGACTATCATAAGGAGAAATCTCCTCCAATTCTGCGTTTGCATTATGTGGTGTGCGGGAGGCCTTATGGTAGTCTCATTTTCTAAAAGCATTGCGAATCTAATTTAAAATAATTCTTTGTTTGTTTATTTTTAAAGATAAACTGTTTTAAGTTCTCACACCAGTTCCATGACTGACCTGGAGTTTATTGTTCTCTTCCTAAACTCTAGGTGCCCACCAATTTTAACACGGGCAGTCTAGAGTTAGGTTATCAGGATATTCTGGAATTCAGGAGTTGCTGTAGAGATATGAAAGCAAGTTAGATGGATTAGCGTATCAACTAGTATATAGTATTTCTTTTCCGCTGTTTGTTGTTGTAAACTCTGATTATGTAATGTAATGTAATGTGATGTAATGTAATAACTGATATAGTTCTTTGTTTTAAAGATATTCATTTATCTATTATATGTTGTTCTGCTGCGATTGTGAGATTCTGATATTGTTCTGTTTCTTTTTTCTTCTTCTTTCTTTCTTCTTCTATCTTCTACCTCTTCTTTAACCCTAAGGGCATGGTTTTTCGGCCTTCAATTGCTCGGTAGTTGACACAGTGGACGTATTGATGTCGGCCTTCGTGAGTCGAAGAATCGCGCTCCTTACAAAAATAGTCAAATAATTATAGAAATTTTAATAATTGCAAAATAATTGTAAAATAGTAATTAGTTATAAAATAGTTGCAAAATAGTTATATAATTCCAAAAGTAGTTATAAAATAAGTATAGGATAGTTTTGGGTTCAATAAGAAAGGTTGTATATATAATAAATAGCTTGGAAAAATAGATTTGTACTAAAACAATTTATTTTGAAATAGTCCAGAGTCAAACTGTTCAATTCCCAACCTCCATTTCCAATCAATTCAATTTAAATTTCCACTTCTATTTAAATTGACTCAATTCCAAATTAAATAACTTCAATTTCCATTGAAATTGACTTAACCCCAAATTCAAGTTGAATTAATCCTCAATTCCTTTTCTAAATTCAAATCAAATTCCATTTGAATTTACTCATTCAACTTTAATCACAATTTCAATTAATTCAAATAAATTTCAAATTGAACCAATTTCAATTCATATCAATTTCTGTTTGAATTAATCCTAATTCCCATTTGAATTTGGACTTATTCAACTTCAATTTCATTTCAAATCAATCCAATTCAAATTTTCCATTTGAATTTTTAAACTTATCCATCTTCAATCACAATTCTAATTAATTCAAATCAAATCCAATTTGAACTAATTTAATTTAAATCTCAACTTTAAACCATCTCGAATTATAAATTCGTGTTAAATTTTAAAGGTTGATTTAATCCTTTAAATCGAATTAACTTATATATTTAAACCATTAAATTCTGAATCCAGATTCCATTTTTGACCTATTTCAAAGTTCAAATAATAATTCAAATCCCTTTTAAACAACTAAATCTTTGAAATACAATTTATCACCAAATTTAAATTTTGAAACCAAACCTTTGAAGTTTTAACTTAAACAATCAAATCTTAAGCCCAAAATGATTCCATTTTGTCTTAATAAAAGATATATTACCACACCCCATTTCTTCATTTATTTAAACAAATCCAACTTCTAATTATTAATAACAACAGGATGGTATCATTCAAATTATTTAAAACATTCATCCATTTCCAATTTCCAGATCTCAAACCCATTTTGAGATCACACAAACTCCCCATTCAAATCAACCATTTTAACTTCCCAAGTTAAATCCCAATTTCATCTTGAAATTCCCAATTCAGGTTGTTCATTCAAACTTATTTAACTTCTCTATGTTAAATTAAATTTACTTAATCCAGTTAACCCTACTCAAATTTGAATTCCCGCTTCAAATTTCAAAATACTTTCCCACCTATAAGTTCAAAAACTTATCACTTTGGGTTTTCACATCTTATTCCAAATTTAAAACTCATCTTTGAAATTATGTATATCCACACATATATACATATTTACTTCTTGGCCCACCAAGCCAAATTTTAAAATTTAAACCACCCTTGGTTTTAATTTAAACAAATTCTTTTAAAATTTACAAACAACTTCTTATTCTAGAATAAGATTACATTCAAAATAGTTTGAATAGTATTATTTCCATTAAAATTTTGGAAATAATTTTCAAATGTTTAAATTTAGAATTCAGAACTTCACAGTTTGAAACCCACTTCAAATTACATGTCATACTTATTTAAAGGTTACCCTCTCAAAACATTTCATTTTTGCTTACTCATTAATACACATTTCAATTTTAAACACAATAATGATAATAACCAAGGAAACCAATCCATTATTATTATTTTTCTGAAATTCTTTTCCAAATTCAAGATTTTAATTTCAGTTTGAATCCATTTCAAATTTATCTTTATTTTATTTCAATTTGGTTGTATTTCTATTACTACTTAATTTAATTCTAATAATTTAACAACCAATTACATTAATTTTTATTAGAAAGAAATATTGCTTTATATATCAAAATATATTCTTATATAAAATCATTTGAAATCTTTATATAAAAAAATAACAAGTACACTCTCATATATATATTCACTCAACTCATTCTAGGGTACCATTGACCCTATCCTTAATGAGTAATCCTACTAGAGCCAAGGTTCTCGCTTAATCTTCTACTCTGATACCAAATGTAACGACCCGGAAATTTCGATTTCAAAAATTCCAGATTGTTAGGAAATGAAGAAAAAGAAAGAAGAAGAAAATAGAAAACCAAGCTCAGAATCTCACATTCGCAGTGGATAAAATATAATATCAAATAGTATCCTTTACACAAAGAATAGCTGAATCAGTCAATTACATTTAAATACATCAAAGTTACAATATTTACACAAACACTAGACAGTTAAATATAACCTGTCCTGGATAAATAACCTTATAACACAGCGAAAAACACTCCATACGTCCCTTCCATCCAGCTCGCCTCCGGAGCTCCAGAACGTCCTTACCTGGAAATCTGTAATACTCGGTCAGACCCGAGCATTACATCAAAGTAACACCCGGGTTAGGCTGGAAACCAGCGTGAGTAAACCCATCTAACATGGAATACAAAGGCATACAACTATATAAACCCGGGGTAACTTATATCAATTTACAACTCCACAAGTTGTTATAGACATCACCTATTTCACACATCTATTTCTAAGCACCAAAACTTAGATTAAATGATCCAATCCACTTCAATCATTTCTTTTCAGCCTATTGATTTCACATATCAATTTATAAAGAATCAAAGTGGTTTCGGGTATTCTCTAATACCCGACTCCGGTCTCTTCGAATTCAATTTCATCTAAATTCAAGTTATTCAATTAAGTACTACTCAACTTTAATTACCGGATATCCCTTTTACACAACAATTCATAATTGATAGATAATCACATTATCACCGTCCATCCAACATAGCATATAACAAAGCAATTCATATCAGAGATATCAACCAATTCAAAGCATTCATCATCATTTAATCATTAATAAGCAAGATTTATCACTTTCACTAATTATATTAATTAATGATCCTCTGATTACTTTCGTAGTTAATTATTCTTAAATTTCATTTAATAATTAACCTTTAACTTAATTACATTCATTATTCAACTTTGATTAATTACAATCAGAAATTAACTTTCCTAAATTACTCTATCAATTAATCCAACTCCTTGATCAATTATATTAATTAATCCTTTAATTACACTAAGTAACTATCACTTAATTTCTTCCATCCAGTAATCATCCTTTAATTATTTCCCATCAAGAAATTTCCTTTTAATTAATTACATCCAGTAATTATTTACTCATTGCTTCACTAAGGAATTACACCTTATTAATTTCTTAAAGTAATTATACTTAATCTTTAATTAAATATATTTATTAATCACCCTTGATTAATCTCATTCTGTAATTAATTACTCTTAATTAATTACATCACTTAATTGACTTACCATAACTTTTATTAGTCAATTCCTAAATTAATTACACTAAGTAATTAATTATTAATTACTTCTACTAAATAATTATTCTTTAATTTAAATACATTTAAATTCATTCTATTTTTAAATTAAACTTAAACTTAAACTTAAGATTATAATAACTTTCAACTTAACTTAACACATTTTAAGTAAAATAAATTTTCAAATCTTCCAAATCAGGTGTTTAAGAAAATAATTATTTTACAAAATAGTTTTAAAATTAGATTCAATTTAATAAAACTTGTTCTATAAAGATTTTTAAAAGTCTGCATTAAAACGTCTTCGGGTTTTACCCGAGATTAGTTCAAGTCCAGCCTCGAGTTTCCTCGAATTTTCTTCCATTTGCAAAAGCTTTCTAAAATTTCAGAACTTATTTGATTTAAAATTTTAAAAACTGGGCCGAGCATCTCTGTTGCAAAAATCTCGAGAATAAACTCGAGCAAAACTACCCTCGAACCTGAACTTCAACCCGAGTATCTCCTTCGTTCCCAAACGTCAATGCACACAGAAATCAGGTGCACGTGCGCCAAAGCCGACGATGTTCTGGCATCCTTTGACCATCCTCAACAAGTCACCCATCGTCACGACAATCCATTCCAGCAATCGATTCGATACCACAAAACCCAAATCAGAATCGAGCCTTCCTTCTGAAACTTGAAAACCAAACCCCATCTGAATACTGCCTCGACGAGGCGATTCTGGCCACCGGAACCACTAAGACTTCACCAGTGTCTTCATTCACGACCCCAATGTCTCTTCCTCAAACCACGTGCAGCTCAATGCACCATAGAAACAACAGCGACTAATTTTCAAGCCTCGACATATCTAGGGTTTAAAACCCAATTGGCCTATCACCGACGGTACGACGATCATGTACCATTTACCATATTTTTCCCAACTTTAGCGATCGCCTATCTATCTCCAGCCAAAGCCCCATCCTCCAAAACTACTCCAGTCGCCGAAGCTTACTCGAAAACTAAAAACTGGTCATCTCCAAAATGCTAAACCAATACCCAACTAAAATTCATAATTTTAGTTTTAAAAATCGAGTTTGCTAGTGTTGATTTAAGCTGCATGCTTGAATTCATAAAACAAATTGTTTGATTTTAACATTTTTGTTAAAATCTTACTGTATTTACAAAGTTTCAGAATATTTGCGAACTAAAAATACTTAAACATGTTTTTAAAACTTGAATTATGATTTCACAAACTTATATTGTTTTAAATTCTAAGTCTAACAGTAATTGGGTAAGAAGTTTAAATTTTTTCTTGAAATGTTCAAACTCTGTATATATTTTTTCGAAACAGAGAAGAACATGCTCTATAACTTGAAAAGATCAAATACAATCACAAATATCCAGAGATTCATACTTATATATACATATGCATAACACAAATCCAATCCACAATCACATGCACGGATTTAGATCTATTTTAAGCTTTTAAAGATAAGGGTTACTCATAAGCATAAAAATTCAAACAGGATTAAACATTAAAAAGTGTAGAAGATTACTCACAGTAAATTGTAACACAGAAGACTGAGATAATCATGTTGAGTTTATTCCTTGAAATGTTCAGTCGAATTTGTATCCCTGTCGAGTTGATCTTGCATGATGAATAAGAGTTGAATCCTTGCTTAGCTTGATTCAGTTTTGATTAAGTTTTCTCAGATTTGTTTCCCAGTCTTGATTTATTTTGATTTTATTCATTTCTAGGCTTTTGATTTGAAAAAAAAGTGTGCTTGAGGATAAAACAGTTTTACAGGATTATGATTTTGGTTTGAGGAAAATTTTCAGATTTGATCTGGTTTTAGAGATGAAGTTCAAGTGAAATTTTCATTGTTTCTCTCTCTTTTTTTCTAGAAGTTGAGAAGATAAAAAAAATGGGAAGATGAATGAAGTATGTTTATATAATGAAAATTAGAATTCATTAAAATTAAAGAAAATAAGAAATAAATCTTGACACTTGTCACATTAAAGGCTAATTACTTTACACATATACTTAGCATGGTTTTTAAAGGCTACACTTGTATTATTTTACTTATATTATTTTTAAATGATTTTAAAAGCTTTTACCTTAATTAATAAATACATTTCTAAACAAATAAATACTTTCTTTAAGATATCCATTTTTTATATCCAATTTACTTTAAGATATTTATCTTTGAATTTTCAATCTTAAATTCAAATTAAATTTAAATTTACTCATATATATATATATATATATATTTAAACAAACATACATTACATTTATTTGAAAATAATGATTTTGCAAATTTTAAATAATTATACTAGAAGAATATCAAATAAATATTTATCCAAGTATAAATATTTATCATCATATTTATTTGTTCAATCTATAAATCAATATCCTATTAATTCACCCAATTATTTATCAATTACAGATGTCTAGAATTCCGGGATATCACACAAAATCTGGCACATAAAGGTATTGGTGTACGGAAACTGAGCATGTGAATGTGATTGTTTACAAATAAATATGAATTGATAAAATCCTTTTCGTACTTTGTCTAAAACATGCATACTGATTTATTATAACTATCGAGTAGGCATACACTATTTCCTACATGGGTTCTAAAGCACTTTGCATTGAAGTACGACAAAGTGTTTATGTATGAATTCTCATCTTCTTTTTTCTTTTAATTCCAAAGTTTGAGTGTATTATATACATTTCTCTGTTACCTTAATTCTATCATTACCGAGCAGGCATGATCTATTTCCCACTTGGGTTCTAAAGCAATTCAGTTTCTTTTTTTGTCTATTATTATAATTTTTTATGGATCTTCTACCTGGTTCTTATTTTTTGAATATAAGAACCGTAGTTTACAATGTTAGGTACTTTTATACCTAAAAATATTGTTTAGCATAGTTAAAATATCAACATGCTTAAAATTTAAAGTTCACAGTTTTAATAGCATTAATATTCTTGATACATGCATAATAAGTATTCAAATTCTGATTAACTGATCTATCTAGGGAAAGTAGATTTATATCAATTATTAGATTAATTTCTAAAGTTAAGTGTGATTTTCATGTCTCTCAAAATATTTTCATTGTTGAAAGTGATGAATAATTCAAGGTAGGATCAAATACATGCACAAATTATTCAAGTGCAAGTTTCCTTCATATATATATATATATATATCTTAGTATGCATCATAATATTCCCATTTAGGGATGTAAATTACTATCTTCTCTTTCATTGTTATGTTGTTGAATCAAATTGAAGTTACCATTGACCTTTTTCTTATTAATCTGAAAAGCGAAGAAGAAACAGGTGCTAGAAGAAAGATAAGTTAGCAAGAAACTTCAAGTTGTCTACCAATGTTGAATGTGAGAAGGAAAAATGGAAAGATGAAGTGAAGGTTTGTTTGCTTTATTTTATATTTTAGTTGTACTAAGTTTATTAATATTTGTGTTAAACTGGTGTTTGAACTAAAATTTACTATGCACTGTGACTTTGTTGTAGCTTCCAGATTAGTTAAATGGAATATTTTAGGTTTTGTATCGTATATTGATCAATTGAGTGAAATTTTTTTTGAAATGAAGTTCTGCATAGCCTTTTTCTCTTGCCACATTGATGGTGAATAATTCATCCATAAAGTGCATTTACAGGTTTTATAATTTTGATTGATAGATAAATTAGTAAAACGTAAATAATAGATTACAAAATGTTGAACTGCCTCATGTATATCCTGAATTTGCTTCATGTAACCTCAAAGGTACAAAATAATGACAAAAATGTGATGTTGTAATTAGCGTGTGTGCATGCGCATGCGGATATGTGTGTATATATGTATGACTGTATGTAGGTGTTGATAAACATGGTCCATGAAATGATCCAACAGATGTTGTGTTTATGGTATGCAATGCATTATCTTTAATTCATGACAAAGCGTAGGAGCGATGTATCCATTATTATTTGTAATTTATGCTATATTATCACAAATTTAGTCGTACTCCCTAGATATCTTTCTTCTTATGGGTGCGTTCCACTTGCCATCAATAGATTTTGAAGTAAATAAATGCTACGAATAAATTGATGTGCATAATCAAGTGTGGGTTATATATACAACAAATAACGAAGAAATGTTCATAACAAATGAGGGGCCTATGCATACATATAATGAAAGCATTAATAAGAAATTAATTATAATTATTATGGATGGTTATATATCGACTGTGAACATTACTATATAGGTGATTGAATTTGTGTTCTCATTTTGAGATGACATCTTGATTCAGCAAGACATTAGCTCAGCTGAATCCAGAAATATGAAACAATTATATTCTTTTTCACAAACATAGTAACTGAAAAGTTGAATTTTAAGTTAAAAGAATGGGTAGAACATACATAAGTGGTATAGTATATTTATCAAATTACTAGTATAAAATATTTACATCATAGTTGAAGTTAGTAGAAACCTTAATGCATATATCAAAATAATAAAGCAAAATAATGTGGGATAATTACTCAATGAATGATAAGGCTATTAATGAATATGTGAGTATTAACTCCAAATAAAATTCTAAACTAAGACACTACCTTATATGCATAAACTAAGAACTCTTGCTTAATGATTTATCGGGTTCCCAGTAGAACTATAAAAATGTATTTTCATGTTTTTTATAATCTAATAAGAATCAAATAGTCTGCAATATAAGTGATTTTACTATTTTTTATGCATACCTTATTATTCCTCAATCGTAATCTGTATATTATATTACCATATTTTAAAATGAAGTTTTATAGTTGAAACTTGACACTAGATTTTATCAAAGCCTCATATGTACAAAATTGATGAACAATGGATAGAGGTAAACTGAGAGTTAATTTTCAAAACTGAACAATAAATTATGACTTAGTGAATATGGTTATATCGAGAAATATGTAATATTTAATTTATAATGTGGCATGAACATAAGCACTTTAAATTTGGTAAATAATAGATCCTTTATTGTCCTTCTATTATTTTAACTGAAAAATATAAGAATCAAATAGTCTATATGCTTTCTCCATTTTTAATCATGTCATATTTCCTTATCGGTAAATTATCATAATTAATCCATAATATGAATTGAATAGAAAAGTAATAGTTTAATGGGAAAACATATTACTAGGTTCTGATTTTATTACTCATTGGTAATCGTTACAATTAATGATAAGTTATGTTTTGTCTTCTACCTTAATATTAAGACAAGTGCTTTACGCAAAAAAGATATTAGTTAAATAAAGTAGATATTTGTACAATTTTAATTTACTATCCTTAATGAAAATACAATATAAATGAGACAAATTACATGCTGAATTTCTCGATGAAGGAAAAAATACGTAACGAAGATTTGGTAGGCACAAAACTTTTGAATGATGCTATATTAGGTTATGAGCATGCCATATTGGTGCTTGACTACAACTATTATTAAAGATACACACACATACACAAATCTATGTACGTATGTATGTATGTGTCTCTGTGTGTGTATATTTCACTACCATAACTGTATCGCACTCAAAATTTTCAACCTTCCTTCTTGGCACACGTCCAACGGACGTGCCACCATACTTATATATATATATATATATATATATATATATATAAGTTAGAAAGAATTTTATTTCAGTAAGGTATAAAATGATTTTGTTTTTAATTTAATAAATATATATATATCCTCATGCATGTTCTCATTTAAAACAGAATATATATATATATATATATATATATATATATGATGATTTTGGGAAAATATAGAAATTTTAAGATGTGGTAAAATTTATAAAGATTGGATTTTTTCTAGGTTATTTTGGTATAAATATTTTCAAAGAATAAAATAAAATAAATATACATATATAAATATTTTTATTCTACTAGTTTATTTTAAAAATAATGGATTTGGTGATTAAACTGTTTTAATTAACTTATTTAATTATTTGGTTACAAAATAATTTGTTAAAGAAAATTATTAGTTTAAAAATTCAAATCAAATTATAAGTCAAATTAAATGAGTAAATGGTAATTAATTATTTAATTAATTCAAGTGTTAATAAAGCATGTAATGTTATACAAGGTCTGAAATAGGAAAACCAAGTCGAGATTGAAGTGGTCGGGCAACAAAAAATCAAAGGTGAGTTAATCTCACTCATATGGATTACCTTTTAAATTTAAATAGTTAAATTTAAAATTATTGGTTGTTGCTTGAATTGATAATTTATTATCATCTTGGATGCATTATATTATATATAATAGTATATATATAAAGTGATTGATTTCCCTCATTATATAGCGGATGAGACCCTATGTGCCTCGCATAATAGCGGATGACCCATTATACCATGATATTCCACCTCGAAGTGGGATAGGTATTTTATTATTGACTAACATCTATGGATGCAGGGAAATAGGTTGGAGGGATCCAACTGGATTCCTCAAAGTAGTGGAATTTATTTTTAAAGTCTATGTTTTGTTTGATAATCTGTGATAGATTATACTGGGAATTGAAAATATTGAATGTTATGGTTTGACTGAATATATTTTGGGTATATTGAGATATCAAAAATCTAAAGATTTATATTTTTTAAAGGAAAATAAAAGAGGGAATTTTAAGTAAAATAATTATGGAAAATTTGGATAAAATAAAGAATGAATTTGGAAAGAATAAAAGTTGATCTTTAATTGTAATAAATAAATTCCGAGTACGGGAAAAGAGATTTTTGAATAAATTGGAATAAATGAATTTTAATCTTAAGTGATATTATTTAACGGAATAAGGGATTTATTTTTAAATTCAAGGTTTAAATAGTTGGGAGAGATAAAGAAGATTTTTTTAAAAAAAAGTATGAAATTGGTATTTTCGGTTTAAATAAGATTTTAATTCATAATAAAGGAGTAAAATCTGGAACTAATAGGTTTCGAAATAAAATTGAGTAAGTAAAGGAATTTATTTTAAAATGGAGTAAATTTTGGAAATCGATCTGAAAATTGAGTAAATGTTTGAAACTGTGATTTAAAAGGAGGATGAGACTATTGAATTTATAAACCGGGTTTATAAAGTAAAATAAGATGTCAATGGATATTTGGAGCTATAAATTCACGGTGAGAATTTATAAAGGAATGGGTAATATGTTTTAAAAATAAGTCATGGTTTTATTTTTAAAGGTGTGGGAAAGAAATTTACGGTTTGAGATGTAAATTAAATTGGGATAAATCAAGGAGGATTTATAAATGGTTAGACGGTTATATTGGAATGGAAAGTGAAATTTCATGAAAAGCCAAGTATGTTTTCAAAGCAGATTTTTTAAGTATAACTTAGAAGTTTTAAAATATTTTAAAGAAGAATGTATTTTTTTAAGAAGTTTGTTACTTAAATTGTTTTAGGACTTTAAAGTAAATATTTATTATTTTAATTATTGTAGTAATTATTTTAAAGGTTTAACTAGTATTATGATTTAAAAGATAATTATTTAATATTTATACCTAATAGAATATGTGACGCCCCACCTTTATACCCACGCTAGCCAAGGACACTACGGGGTAATGCCGTCAACAAGTGCGGAGGATAAGGCTGTTGAGGAGCGACCTTACGTGAAATTGCTTTGTGCGAGCACCGATATGTCAGATAGTACAACAAGCAACTGGTTTCAGGAGGAAGTCCAACATACCGATAAAAAATCAAAGCTACTACCCAGTGGCTATATATATTCTTCGGAAACAAATATAGAAATAAACATAACACAAATCAGTCATAGACATCCATATCACAAAGGCGGAAATAGATATGAATATATAACACATGAAAGTGTACATTAGAGTAGTGGTCAAACAAGATCCGCAATGTCGCAAAAGAAAAGCTACAAGTGCTAGACAAAAGAATATGGATATATCAACGAGTCTATATCTCAAATGTATACAACAAAAACTACTAATCTAAGTAGTAAGCCAAAAGTCAGGGTGATAGTCCTAGAGGTAAAGTCAAGCAGAAGCACCTGTAATATCTCGGTCTGACCCGAGTATTATTTAATAAAAAAATAATAAATGGATCAGTCTAGCTATAAATATCAGATAAAATGATATAGAATAAGAGATATGACATAAATATATAATAACCATAAAGCCATACTATGATAAGTATGCAATTGAAAAATCAACTAGGGATTAATCAGTATCACGAGAATCTTCTCAAGATCAAAAGGAATGTCATACTCCTTATTTACCAAATCACCAAACTATAAATATTGATAATAATATGACTGCCAATCACAAAAGTTAATGACACACAAATTCACCAATGCACAAATATTGATAAAACTTATCAATGTAAATCACGAAAATTGGTGAAAACACAAATTCCAGAAATCATCAATGGAAATCTAGAAATCACAAAAAGGGGGAGGCCTATCACAAAACGAGAGCATGAAAACTCACCAACACGTGTATCACAAAATGGAACGCTATTCCATGGTAGCTAACCATTAATTTTGAGCCGAAGCTCAACAAAACGGCCCGAAGACCATGGGTCGCTTCCCCACCAAATTGAGCCGAAGCTCCAAAGAAACGGGGTTTAGTCTCCCTCGTAGACAAAGAGACATCGCACATTTGCTAGTCTAAATCACAAAAATGATCATCAACGATCATCAAGAAGTGTCAATTACAATAAGCTAGTAAATATAAAAGTTTAGCTTCATGTCCCATAACCACTAGCTTAACTTGAATATTTACGAACAAATTGTAGATTTCCACTAGAAAATTGTCACAAGAGATTCAATCGAACAAGTCCAAGAATTAACCGACGAAGTAAACGCAAGCGTTTCTTACCACTTGTTTTACGAAGCCGTTTAATTAGATTTCTCGTTCGAGTGAGGTAAAGGTTTGTATATTTTTAAAATGACAAATCACAAAAATGATCGTAGAAACGATCAATCACAAAAATTCACATACGAAGACGTGAATAAAATTCAAAGAATACGATTCCAAATTCATCAAATTGGAAATACCCTTGCTACACGACACGGCGCGACCTAGTAGATGAGCGACCTAAGAGGTAGCGGCCTTAGTGCAAGGGCGAGCGACCTAAGGGATGGTGCGACTCAACAGTGCAAATGACCTAACATGGTCGAGCTAAAGGGTGGAACGACATAATGGATGCGGCCAAGGTTGCATGACTTAAGGGGTACGCGACCTAAGGAGTATGCGACCTAAGGAGGTAGCGGCATATAAGTATCACGCGGCCTAAGGTGTGCGACCTAAGATGCAAGAGACCTAACGGCATGGCGCGACCCAGTAGTTGCGAGCTAACACGGAGTGACCTAACTGCAGAAAGTCCGAGCGACTTAGTGGTTGCAACGACCTAACCGAGCAAGCGCGACTTAATGGTCTGAGCGACCTAACGACCTAATGAATAAACAAGTCCGTGCGACCAAGGGGAAGAGCGACCTAAGCAATACAAGGCCGAGCAAAAACCTAGCACGACGCGACCTAACCAATGCCGATCGGCTTAAGGAAGTGAAGACGGCCGAGCGACCTAGCGACCTATGTTTACAACCTAAGGCCGAGCGACCTAACGACCTATGGGGGAGGAACGACCTAAATGCAGGCCGAGAACCCTTCATATGTAGGTCGAGAACTCTTCATATGTAGGCCGAGCGACCTAAGGATTTTGAAGCTCAAAACTCACTCGATGTGCAACCGATCAAGCATACGCCCATCGGCTACCCGGTCCTATTGGCTCCTCGATTCATCACCAAAAACGTGAACAAACATCAAAGATTGGATTTTTAAAGATTTGAACCCAAAACACTAAAAATTGGGATTTTCACCAATTCAATCCAAATCAATAGCAAATGCCCATGAATAAGTGTTAGGAATTCATACCTAACAATAAAATATAGTTATAGAAAAAGATGTGAGATAAAAATATCACCTTTACACAAGATCAATGAAGAAGAAGCTTGAAAGCAAGGAAGAATCAATGGCTTCTCTTTGAATTTGGAGTTAGATGTTGGATTTGCAAATGAACTTAAGCTTGGAGTTTTAATTTCCCATTCCTTCCCCCATTTTTGATGAAGCTTGAGTGTTAGGAAATGAAAGTAAAGTTATGAAGAGAAGGGGGTTGAGTTAGAATTATTAGTTTAGGCAAATGGGCTGAACCAAACCCAAAACCCAAAGTGAAAAAGTTGCAAAATTCCACTAACTCCAAACATATCAAAGTTTATACTCAAAAAGACCGCAAACAGTGTTTTGAGCTCAATGGAAGTGGTTCCGAGTCCTAATTCGACCGTACGCAAAAAGTAACTTTTCGGACTAAAATTCGACTAACGATAAAAATATTTAAATAAAATATTTAAATATTCAATCGTAAAATATGCGGGTTGTTACAGACTCCCCTCCTTAAAGGAATTGCGTCCTCGCAATATATAAGAAGAAAATATAAGGTAACAACCATGAAAGAATATCAACACAAAAGAAATTTGAAATTATGAAATTCACCTCATGGAGCACGAGAAAGTATGTCCGGATGTGTTTGTTCAATGAATTCTCTAGATTCCCAAGAGCAAAATCCCTAGGATTTGAGGACCATTGGACTTTAACAAGCGCAACATCTTTATTTCGAATGCGCTTGACCTCCGAAGCAATAATACGAATAGGATGTTGCTCATAAGTTAAATTAGGTGAAACTTCAATTTCTTCCACAACACCGGGCTCAAGAATAGAATCGGAATCTCGAAGGCACTTTCGTAATTGAGAAATGTGAAATGCGTCATGAATAGCAGAAAATTGAGCCGGTAATAAAAGGCGATAAGCCACTGAACAAATCCGTTCGGTGATGGGAAATGGACCAATGTATCGAGGCGCTAATTTTCCTGATCATCTAAAACGTGCAACACCCTTCATAGGTTAAACACGAATAAACACAAGATCTTCCACAGAAAATTCTAATTTCCTTCTCCGGTTATCGGCATAGGATCTTTGCCTACTCTGGGCTTATTTTATCCTATGACGAATAAGGTCAATCTTCTCTGTGGAATCATGAATAAAATCTGGACCTAAAACCAGCTTCTCACCAGCCCCAAGCCAACAAGAAGGAGATCGGCATGGCCTTCCCTAGAGTACCTCGAAAGGTGCCATACCAATACTAGATTTGAAGCTATTATTATAAGAAAACTCAACAAGAGAAATATGATCTTCCCAACTTCCACCAAAATCAAGAACACATGCACGAAGAAGATCTTCAAGAGTTTGATTCACACGCTCAGTTTGTCCATCGGACTGGGGATGATAAGCGGTGCTAAAATTAAGCTTCGTTCCCAAAGCCTTTTGAAGACTCTTCCAAAATCCACTAGTAAACAATGGATCACGATCACCAACAATATAAGAAGGAACTCCATGCAATTTTACAATTTCTTTAATAAAGAGTTTGGCCAAGAAAGGAACGGTTCGATTGGACCGAACGGGAATAAAATGGGCGGATTTAGTAAGTCTATCAACTATCACCCATAAGCTATCATGACCCGAACGAGAACGGGGAAGGCCGTCAATAAAATCCATGGAGATTTGGTCAAACTTCCAAATTGGAATTTCTAAAGGTTGCAATAACCCACCGGGCCTTTGATGTTCGGCCTTGACAAGTTGGTAAGTCATGCAACACTTAACAAAGTTAGTAATATCAGATTTCATTCCCTCCCAATAATAAAGTCGCTTCATATCTACGTACATTTTACTACTACCGAGATGAATGGTAAATTTAGAACGATGAGAATCTCCTAAAACATCTTTACGAAGATTACTAATATTTGGCACGATAAGTCTACCAAATTTTCGAATACCGCCACACGAATCAATATCAAAGTATTTCAAACCTTCAATATCAATTTTATCCCTAAGATTTTGGCCAAGAAGAGCCAATTCAGGATCTAGCTTTTGAGCTTCAATAATGCGGTCTAAAAGAGAAGGATGAGCCTCAAGGCTACATAAAAAAAGAGATGAACACAAATAGGAAACACGATCTCGAATCTCACAAGCGCGTAAAACTCTATGATCATTCCATTCGGATATCATCATAGAAACAACCGCTTGTTGCTTGCGACTAAGTGCATCGGCAACACGATTTCCAATTCCGGGAGTATAAAGAATATCAAGATCATAAGCTGCAAGAAATTCGAGCCAACGGTGTTGATGCAAATTAAGTTCCTTTTGAGAAAATAGATACTTCAAGGATTTATGATTGGTGTAAAGAATAAATTTTTCTCCCAAAAGATAATGACGCCAAATACAAAGGGTGAAAACAATAGCCGCGAGTTCTAAATCATGAGTGGCATATCTAGTCTCAGCTGGCTTCAATTGCCTAGAAGCATAAGCAATAACACGTTCTCTTTGCATAAGAACGACACCCAAACCAACGCGACTAGCATCGGTATAAACTATAAAATCTTGGTTTCCCTTGGGAATCACAAGAATAGGAGCATTGGAAAGGAGTTCTTTTAATTTCTGAAAAGAAGCTTCACATTTGTCCGACCAAATGTATTTAACTCCCTTCTTTATCAAGCTAGTAAAAGGCACAGAAATTTTTGAAAAGTCCTTTATGAAACGGCGATAATAACCGACCAATCCAAGGAAACTACGAATTTTCGTCACACTCTCTGGTCTCTTCCAGTTTTGAATTGCTTCTATCTTTGAAGGATCCACGGAAATTCCGGATTCAGAAATAATATGACCGAGAAACTTCACACGTGATTGCCAAAAGTGGCATTTAGAAAATTTTGCTTTTAATTGATTACTCCTAAGAGTTTCCAACACAATCCGAAGATGTTTTTCATGCTCCTCCTCGGTTTTAGAATACACAAGAATATCATCAATAAAGATGAGAACAAACCGATCGAGGAAGTCTTTGAAAACTCTGTTCATAAGGTCAACGAAATAAGCCAAAGCATTCGTTAAACCAAATGGCATAACAAGCCATTCATACGATCCATAGCAAGTACGGAAAGATGTCAAAGGAACACTATCCTCTGCAATACGAAGCTAATGAAAACCGGTAGCTAAGTCTAATTGTGAAAAGACTCTAGCACCACTAAGTTGATCGAATAGATCATCAATCCGAGGTAAAGTATACTTATTCTTGATAGTAAGATCATTAAGCTTGCGATAGTTAACGCAAAGCCTAAGTGTACCATCGGATTTCTTCACAAAAATAGCAGAAGCTCCCCAAGGCGAGGAACTAGAGCGAATAAATTGCTTTGTCTCCAATTCGGATAATTATTTACGCATCTCCTCATTTTCTTTATTGGACATACGATAAGGAGGGAGAGTAATAGGTTGAGCTCCAGGGATGAGATTAATTATGAACTCAATTGCTCGCTTAGGTGGTAATCCTAAAACGGGTTCAAATATGTCGGAAAATTCACGAACAACGTGAATAAGAGAAATAATATCCTCCTCATCATCATTATCGTCATCATGAGGATTTAAAGAATATAAAGATGCGACTAAGCTAGAATCCGAATCTTTAAGGTCAATGGAAATCTGCTTAACAGATTGAGGATGTCGAAGATAAATAGTCCGCTCAGGACATAGGATTTGGGCTTTATAGCGGTCAAGCCAATCCATTCCCAAAATCATTCCAAAGACTAAGTAGCGTATAACATGAAAATAGGCTCGGAAAGAAAAACCACACAAAATAATCTCGACATCTTTACACAATAAACTGATTGTTGCGGATCCACCAACCGGATTCACAATTCTCAAGGAAGTCATTAAACACAAAACATCCAAAGAAAAAGTATCAACAAGTTCTTTTGAAATAAAAGAATGGGACGCACCCGTATCAAAAAGAACTCGAATAGGATGATCATGAAATAAAATAATGCCTTTACCATGAGATGTGTTGCCAGGGGCTTGAGCAACATTAAGCTTTCCCTCCTTCCTATGTTGAAGTTTGGGACAAGAAGATAAATAATGATCCGGGCTTTTGCAATAGCGACAAGTACGAGGCTTTGAACACTTGTTCGCATAATGGTCCTTAGAACCACAGTTGTAGCATTGCCCACTACTTGAGGTAGAAGTCTTAGTTGCCGGAGAGGCTTGCTTCCCTTTCTTATTGTTGGGATAAGGACCTTTAAACTTATTAGGCTTTTTCTTGTTGTTGAAGTTCGGTTTGGCACCCATAACTTCAACGTCACTTTCTTTATCTGCCTCTTCAAGTCGAAGAGCGATATCAACGAGTTGATCAAAAGAAACTTCTAACTTTAGAAATAATGGCTTCTTGATATTTTTATTCAAGCCATAGACAAATCGTTAGTTTTTCTTCAATGGGGTTTATATATTCGACCCCATATTTAGAAAGTGACTCGAAGGATGCGACATAATCTGTCACAGAGGATTCATCTTGAACAAGGTCAATGAAACGGCGAACTAAAGTCACCTTCTCAGCTTCTGGTATAAATTTTAATTCGAAGCATTCCCGGAATTTCTCCCAAGTAAGATCCGCTTCATTTATTTCAGAAATCAGGAGCTCATACCAATCTAATGCTCTCTCTTGGAGCATACTTGCTGGACACGGTGAAGATCAACAAGATTCATGCGAGAAAAGATTCGATCGCACGATCTCAGCCAAGCCTGGACTTCAATAATCGTTTCAAAAGAATGGCTTTCCACCCAAATTGGTATAATCACTGCACAAATTTGCAAATCCATACCTAGGGTGAGTAGACTCCGGATTAGATCTGGCTGCTTGAGCATTCCTTACTAGATCAAGAAGCTACTGGGCAGACATAAATACTCTGTCTTGGGGAGTAGCACGAGATTGACCGGCGCTGGGACGGCCAGATCTAACCATTTCTCTTCCTTTAGAAAGAAAGAAATAAGAAGGACAAGTTTATTCACCAAATGAATATCAAGCAATCTTGATAGATAAACAAGGAATCATAAAGAAAAATAGGATGAATCGGTACGAAGACTCGAATTAAATCCTAAAGCACTATTCCTAAGATGGACTTAGGACGATGATCCTTGCTAGATTATTCTACATTGTTCCGAAGATTGGCTTTGATACCAAGCTGTGACGCCCCACCTCTATACCCACGCTAGCCAAGGATACTACGGGGTAATGCCGTCAACTAGTGCGGAGGATAAGGCTGTTGAGGAGCGACCTTCCGTGAAATTTCTTTGTGCGAGCACCGATATGTCAGATAGTACAACAAGCATATGGTTTCAGGAGGAAGTCCGACATACCGATACAAACTCAAAGCTACTACCCGGTGGCTATATATATTCTTCGAAAACAAATATAGAAATAAACATAACACAAATCAGTCACAGACATCCATATCACAAAGGCGGAAATAGATATGAATATATAACACATGAAAGTGTACATCAGAGTAGTGGTTAAACAAGATCCACAATATCACAAAAGAATAGCTACAAGTGCTAGACAAAAGAATAGGATACATCAAGGAGTCTATATCTCAAATGTATACAACAAAAACTACTAATCTAAGTAGTTAGCCAAAAGTCAAGGTGATAATCCCAGAGGTGTAGTCAAGCAGAAGCACCTGTAACATCTCGGTCTGACCCAAGTATTATTTAGTAAGAAAATAATAACGGATCAGTCTAGCTATAAATATCAGATAAAATGATATAGAATAAGAGATATGACATAAATATATAATAACCATAAAGCCATACTGTGATAAGTATGCAATTGAAAAATCAACTAGGGATTAATCAATATCACGAGACTCTTCTCAAAGATCAAAAGGAATGTCATACTCCTTATTTACCAAATCACCAAACTATAAATATTGACAATAATATCACTGCCAATCACAAAAGTTAATGACACACAAATTCACCAATGCACAAATATTGATAAAACTTATCAAAGTAAATCACGAAAATTGGTGAAAACACAAATTCCAGAAATCACAAAAAGGGGGAGGCCTATCACAAAACGGGAGCATGTAAACTCACCAACACGTGTATCACAAAATGGAACGCTATTCCATGGTAGGTAACCATTAATTTTAAGCCGAAGCTCCACAAAACAACCTAAAGACCATGGGTCGCTACCCCACCAAATTGAGCCAAAGCTCCACAGAAACGAGGTTTAGTCTCCCTCATAGACAAAGAGACATCGCATATTTGCTAGTCTAAATCACAAAAACGATCATCAACGATCATCAAGAAGTGTCAATTACAGTAAGCTAGTAAATATAAAAGCTTAGCTTCATGTCCCATAACCACTAGCTTAACTTGAATATTTACGAACAAATTGTAGATTTCCACTAGAAAATTATCACAAGAGATTCAATCGAACAAGTCCAAGAATTAACCGATGAAGTAAACGCAAGCGTTTCATACCACTTGTTTTACGAAGCCGTTTAATTAGATTTCTCGTTCGAGTGAGGTAAAGGTTTGTATATTTTTAAAATGACAAATCACAAAAATGATCGTAGAAACGATCAATCACAAAAATTCACATACGAAGACGTGAATAAAATCCAAAGAATACGATTCCAAATTCATCAAATTGGAAATACCCTTGCTACACGACACGTCGCGACCTACTAGATGAGCGACCTAAGAGGTAGCGGCCTTAGTGCAAGGGCGAGCGACCTAAGGGATGGTGCGACTCAACAGTGTAAACGACCTAACATGGTCGAACTAAAGGGTGGAACGACCTAATGGATGCGGCCGAGGTTGCACGACTTAAGGGGTACGCGACTTAAGGAGTACGCGACCTAAGGAGGTAGCGACATATGAGTATCACGCGGCCTAAGGAGTTCGACCTAAGACGCAAGCGACCTAAGGGCATGGCGCGACCCAGTGGTTGCGAGCTAACACGGAGCGACCTAACTGTAGAAAGTCCGATCGACTTAGTGGTTGCAACGACCTAACTGAGCAAGCGCGACTTAATGGTCTGAGTGACATAACGACCTATTGAATAAACAAGTCCGTGCGACCAAGGGGAAGAGCGACCTAAGCAATACAAGGCCGAGCAAAGACCTAGCATGACGCGACCTAACCAATGCCGAGCGGCTTAAGGAAGTGAAGACGGTCGAGCGACCTAGCGACCTATGTTTACGACCTAAGGCCGAGCGACCTAACGACCTATGGGGGAGGAACGACCTAAATGCAGGCCGAGAACCCTTCATATGCAGGCCGAGCGACCTAAGGATTTTGAAGCTCAAAACTCACTCGATTTGCAACCGATCGAGCACAAACGCTAGGGGATTACGCCCATCGGCTACCCGGTCCTATTGGCTCCTCAATTCATCACCAAAAACGTGTACAAACATCGAAGATTGGATTTTTAAAGATTTGAACCCAAAGCACTAAAAATTGGGATTCTCACCAATTGAATCCAAATCAATAGCTAATGCACATGAATAAGTGTTAGGAGTTCATACCTAACAATCAAAGATAGTTATAGACAAAGATGTGAGATAAAAATCTCACCTTTACACAAGATCAATGAAGAAGAAGCTTGAAAGCAAGGAAGAGTCAATGGCTTCTCTTTGAATTTGGAGTTAGATGTTGGATTTGCAAATGAACTTGAGCTTGGAGTTTTAATTTCCCATTCCTTCCTCCATTTTTAATGAAGCTTGAGTGTTAGGAAATGAAATTAAAGTTATGAAGAGAAGGGGGTTGAGTTAGAATTAATAGTTTAGGCAAATGGGCTAAGCCAAACCCAAAACCCAAAGTGAAAAAGTAGCAAAATTCCACTAACTCCAAACATATCAAAGTTTATACTCAAAAAGACTGCAAACGGTGTTTTGAACTCAATGGAAGTGGTTCCGAGTCCTAATTCGACCGTATGCAAAAAGTAACTTTTCAGACTAAAATCCGACTAACGATAAAAAGATTTAAATACTCAATCGTAAAATATTCGGGTTGTTACAGAATAACTTTTATTTTAAAATTAGTTTTGGCTCAAGTTTTACATAAGAAATTATTGTAAATTTCGTAACTAGTATTTAAATAAAGTGTTTAAGTAGTTTTTAATTTAATGTTTTAAATTATATATTTTTGGATAAAGTGGTTTAAATTATTAAGGCTTGGTCATTTTTAGTGGAAATAAAAAAATTTGGTGGAAACTTATTCCATGAGAGAAAAGTGTTTTGAAAACTATTTTTCAAAAAGGTTGAAGTGTAGAAAAATATCCTGCGAAGATATTTTGAAATAAATAATTTGGGAAATTGTTAAGGCCTGATGGTTGTTTGTGGATGTTATATGATAGTTAAATAATCGACTATCAATATTGGCCAATGCATTGATCGTTTCGAAGAGACCGGGATCGGGATTAATTTCCCAAAAACCACTTCGATCCAGTTTGAACGTTTCCGTGAGGAAGACAAGAGCTTGGAGTCGAAGATGGAGCAGTGAAGTGCGAGGACTAATCGCTACTAATCCTTAGGGTGTTTCCAAAATGTATGTAGTAGGAGTAGTGCCTTTTGTTCCGTTCGGACCTGGAACAGACCTGTATGGATGAATGCTATTAGATTATCGTCAGGAGAACAGTGAGCATTCTAAGTGAAATGTGTTCTAAAAAGGTAACACATAGCCTCGAACCTCATCAACCGGGAATGGCTAAAACAGGGGAAATGCAGCAAGGCTAAGTGGCTAGCTATCAATTAAGGTAAGGACATCCCTGTCTAGATGTCCCTTTTTTTCAGCTGTGTGGGCCGTTGCTGATCCCAACCACAGGGTGATCTTATTCGGACTATCCAGTATGGGGTATCTCCGGTCTTGTGTAGCAGAGGATCAGGGTGGATCCTCGATACAGTGATCTAGACCACGTACTATGATGGGCGGTACCCCAGTAGCCCTGCCATTGTATGAAATCCAATTTCCAATAAGCGCATGTACGGTTTTGATTGTGCCTAACTATTGCTGAAAGGTGAGATGCAAGCATTTGAGCTAGATTCTTTTTAACTTTCTATAGACACTATTACAATATCAGATGGATTTGATAAAAATGTTTTAGTTATCGTAAGGTAAAACTTGGCATGTTTATTTGTGGCGTGGTATTACGAGATATCTTTGATTTCAAAGGAATTTGAAAACTTTAATAATCAAATTGAGTGTGTTTTCTCACACCGATTTTCCATACTGACTTGGGTATTGTTTTATTATAATGCTCAGGTCAGACTGAGTATTATAAAGTACAGATTCTGGATGAACTGCTATGAAGCCCAAGGGATGTGCTTGATGTATATTCCGCTGTGCCGTACAAGCTGTTTCTGTTATGGGACGAGTTATCATAATTGTCCAGTGTTGTTTTTTTGTTTGATGTTGTGCTCTGATGATGTAATATATAATACAGTTACAGTTCTTTATATAAAAGTCTGTTGTTATCTATTATATGTTATTCCACTGCGATTGTGAGGTTCTGTTGTTATTTTGTTTTCTCTTCTTCTACCTCCTTCTTCTTTCCCTTACAGACTGGTTTTTCGGCACTCGATTGTTTGGCATATGAAACAGTGGATGTATTGATGTCGATTTTTGGGCGTCGAAAATTCAGATCGTGACAAGTTAATTCGAAACAAACTTCCATAATGCATTAAATTTTTCTGCTGTATTTGTAAACTTATGTATACTTGAATTAGTCAACAAAAAACATGTTTATATATAAATTAAGAGACTTAAGACAAATGAATTATTTTACAAAAAATGGAACATAACAAAATTAAGCAACATATTAACAATCTCAAAAATACATAAATAAGGACATTTGAGATAGTAAATTGGGTAACAATTTAGAATATTATTTTAATCAATTTGAAAGCTTAGTTCATTACCAAAACATTCTTTTAATATTATGTAAAATTTCTCTTAAAATTCATCAGATTAAGAATAAAACAATTTATTCAACAAAGAATTCAAACTGCATGATTATTTCCAATTCAAGGTGAAGTTACAACATGTGTATATAATGTTTTTGTTTCAACAAAGATGCAAATAATATGAACATATAAACTTCCAGATCTGAAAAATTACACTTTGATTTGAGAGTTTGAAATATAGATCTATAGTTAAAACATTGTTTTAATCATATATGAATTTTTTTTTGTTTTATCAAAACAAAATAAAATTAATTCATTCAACAAATGATTCAAATTACATAAAAAATTTCAAATCAAATGACACAATATTATGTACATAAAAACTACAATAATCATTTTATATTTAATAAAACATTTAAAATAGAATATACCTATCACATCTAGCTAAGAGTCATACCTTAATTAATGCTTTCTCCTCAAATCATCAAGATCCACATCTTATCTTTGCAGGAAATCGATGAACTACCTTTGTTTTAATTTGATTTGATATTTCATTTTAAATTATTGGTTTTTTTAAAGGAAGATAATGGAAGCCATTATTTTAGAGAGGAGGAGGATGAATTTTCTACAAAAAGAAAGTGAAATGAGGAGATTAGTTTGTAATGGGATAAAAGAATCTTTTCCCTTTCTCCTTATTTAACTTCCTTATTTAATTGAATTAATTAATCCCTTTATTTTCTCCATGTATTGGTTGGTCCTAGCATGCATCCACATTAGGCAAGGTTTCCAAAAAAATAAAATCTTTATGTAATCATTTATTTTAACCCCGTTTAAAAGGTGCACCAATATCGAATATCGATATTTGCAAATATAACCTTTATGCATGCATTTAAACAAGAGGGAATTAGGCTCAAGGACAAACTTTGAAAAAAATTTAGGCTGAAGGACACGAAATTTCATTTTTGGGCTGAAGGACAAACTTTGAAAGAAAATTAGGCTGAAGGATAATGCTAAATACAACTAGCATTTTGTACAGTATAAACACTGCACAAAATGCTAGTTATAACTAGCATTATATCCAGTTTTACATTGTATAAAATGCTAGTTGTATTTAGCATTGTCCTTCAGTCTAATTTTCTTTCAAAGTTTGTCCTTCAGGCCAAATTTGAAACTTCGTGTCCTTCAGCCTAAATTTTTTTCAAAGTTTGTCCTTGAGCCTATTTTCCACTTTAAACAATTACTAACAACATTCAAAACATCAATAGATAAATTATAATTAATATTTCACAAATATGAATTAATTTAACCAATTTATAACATTACATAAATCAATTAAATCATGTGGTATTTTGGAGAAATCGCAAATGCGTTTCTACGATTTAGAGGTGTAAATTCAATCAGTAATTAATGTTGAACAATTCAAATAGTAATGTTCGCACACCGCCTTAGCTAGTAGTATGACAGTTTGGCCGAGTTCATTGCTTATATATCTTTTTGGTAAAATCCACAAATTCATTGCTTACCTAGCTCTATCAATCTCTCACTCGCACTTAGGTCAAATATGGAATTTTATTCCAACTTCTCCAATTGGTTTTTTCAAAACCGATCAGGTAAAGCATTCAGTGAGTGGGTATGTTGTTATGTTTTAGTTATGCACTACGTCAATCAACTCTCTTTGACGTCGATAAATTGCCTTTATCATGTGAAACAATTCATAGTATGCCTCTCAATCTCCATTTAGCTCTAAGGTCTATTACGAACTATATCATGACATTGTTATCATATAACGATGTTATGTGATCTTAAGAATCATCCTAATCCTAGTAATAAATTTATGCATTTATTATGTATAAACATTGCTTTTATTATGGTGCTATTCAAGATAATGAATTGGCCCTTTATCGAGTCATCAACAATCTCTCATTTGGAACATTTCCAAATTAAAGCTTCATTACCGATCTTTGAATATGAATTTTATATTGACATACCATACTCAATATCATGTACTAAGTCTAAGTTCGAATACTTCTTCATTAGGAGTTCGTTGTTTCTGTGAAAAATTCTCCTGTATTTCATAAATACACGAGAACTCTCTAAACTACCATTTAGTGACCTTAATTGAATTTGATATTTTCTTCATGTATTAAATACATAAACAATCATGATATTGTAGACAACATAATATGTATGATAATATCTATTGCCAAGGCATAAGGAATTCATCTTACATGTTTCTTATTAAACTTTTTGATAAGGTGTTTCTGCATATTGTCTGGGACATTCTCAATGTCCTTTATACTCATTATAAAAGATATCATTTGCAAATCCAACGTCGAGTATTGAAACAACTAAAAGATGATTTTAACACAAGTTCATCTTGACAATCAGCAACGTGTTGTTTTCTTATGTTTAGAATATCATTATAGCTTCAACGTTCTTTTTTGTGGACATACACTTCATCTGCATTTTGACTAAAGCGAACTCTTTGATATTTCTATCAAAGTACTTGATTAATTTTCATGCTTCCTGAAAGTATCGGTTCTTGGATCATATCCAAAACCCATAAATTCAATATTTCTCCTACCGACTTCGAGACACTTTAGTTATTATATGCAAACAATCTAGTTTAAATTTTTATTTAGAATTTTCCTTTTCAACGCATATCTACAAAAAACAATGTCACAAAAGGTGATCATTTTGTAGGTAGAATCTGAATCAACTTGAGCACATTGAATGGAGAAGCCGTTATGCTTATTCCAACAATTGAAATTCATGATTTTATTCTTATCAATGTTGCTCACTATATTCCAACTGCTGTTTCCTTTCTCTTGAAGTTAGATTTGCGACCGATGGATCATATTCCCTCAGGTCCAACTATCAAAATCATATTTTGATAATGTACTAGGAATCTATTTCGGATTTGTGAATCATACCATATTATAGAGTCAACACTCTTAATGGTTTAACTAAATAACTAAGGATTATTTATTCTTAACATTTTTAAGAAACTTAAAAAAAATTCTCCAATGTGCAAGAATAATCATTAGATGCTATAATGCCACGCATCATTTATGTTTGGTTTTCGTTTCATCCCTTGTAGTCAGTTTTATCCTTGGATCGCATCCAAGTCCATTTTACTGCCAATAATTTCTTAAAGAAATTCCTTTACAACAAAGTTGGTATTTCTTGAACAAACAATTGTTTCTTAGTGCAATGGAATATGTATCCATAAACATTTAATGAATTGCCCTATTTAAAACTGATTTGGTTTTACTTTGCAAAGCTTAATTTCAAAACATAAATCGGTAATCTAATGACTTGTTACCAAAATTCTTTTGGGGCGATTCACACAAGATCCCTCATGTACAATTATTGCATGCAGTCATTTGACTCGCACAATATGCCAACTTTTTAGCCTAGGATATGTTGGGGTTTCTTATTAATCCTTATATTGTATGATTTTGTAAACTGTTATTTATATGAAATTAATTTTAACCTTGCGTCTACTCTTAAATACGCGACCTTACAAAAGAAGTTAACACAACTTCATCCATAATCAATCGCACTTTGTCTAACAAAGTTCGATTACTACTTATCGATACATCATTATGTATCATAGGTAAGGGTCGTTTTGAGACTGAATCTTAATTCATTTTTAGGTATGTACAAAACTCTTTCCAATATACTCACATATTCAATCAAATTGAATAATTTTATTTTCTACGCATGTAGTTTTATTTACTTTTGTTTTGTATTCTATGAACTCATCATTAACATACCATATGCATATCATACACACATGTTCATGGAACTATTTTGGTGTTAATAGACTTGTGATTGCATACATCTATATGTATCAATTCAAAGAGTTCATCAACTCTTATAATGATCCTACATCATAGGTGCTTTCCCTTTAATTATATGAGTACAATTTGCTAGTTCCATATGATTCATGATCATACAATCGAAGAATTATTTCTCAAAACCATGGCTTAGTCTATAATTCCAACGTAATTGTAAATAAATTCGAATACTTCAGTATTTTCCAATGCATCACTTTTGTTATGGAAAAAACACTACATTATAGTTTTATTTCATAACAAACATTCATAGTATTTTCGTTGAAATAAAACTGTGTCTATTCTTCAATCATCATTTAAGAACAAATATTATTTCATAAATAATGTGTGTTACATTTTACGAAAACAATTTTTGAAACTTGACGCAACTAATAAGTGTTATATGACATGCTCTCACTATTTCCGCCATTACTGTAACACGTACCAAATATGAAGGTTCATCGTCTACTTAAAATAGACTATTTATTTCATACATTGTAGCTATCTTACAGTAGGGATTCTTCGATCAAATATCTTGAACTTAAAGAAATAACTTTCATAGAAAATAATTTCTATATGAAAAAACTTTTGGAATAGAAATTATATTTCTTATTCCAATTTTAAGTAACAATCATTATTTGACAATTCTCGTTTTCGATGTTTCTTTATGAAGTAGAAGTAACCATTCACTCCCTTCATCTCTACTACACCTTACATCTACCATGTACATTCATTTTTATTTCTAAATGGTCAAACTAATCAAAAGAAATATTTACATAACGAACTATTAACAAAATTACACTCGATCATTCTTAATATTTAAGGACATCAACTGTGTTGTACTTTATGTAAACTGATCAAACCGACATTTCTACGATTGAGTTCTTAGATCTATCTTGTAATTTTTTTCTAGTTTTACATTTAACATAATATGATCTTCATTGCAATCAATCAGATTGAATACTGGACTCACGGTAGGTTTATTGGCTTACTTTTAATGAACTAATACCATCGAAGTATCGTACAATACAAACTACGGTCATTCTCCATGTAACACAAATGTGTGATAGTATATGGAACCAAATATCTTTAGTATTATATTGCTTTTAGTGTTCGAAACTCATAGAAAGCAATAAATGGTCTCGAGCAAATAAACATGTAAGCGACCAAATTACGAATATATTTAGTAGTTGTAAAATTAGGTACTTGCATAGGTATAAAAAGCATTAACATGCAAGAAGTATTTAAAGGTAATTATATATTATACTTCTATTTTTTCAATCTTCAATTCATTACAATTATATATTTTAGTTGATAGACGTATTATCAGTTTTACTAAATGCAAAAATTTATCTATGCAGATTATCGTAACACTATATAGCATATATTCTTACAGCATTAGAAATGTTAAATGTTATCATTTCATTTTTCTAATATATCTGCTTTTAGTCTTATATGTTTCGGCAAACCTAAGTCGAAACATAGAAGTCTTTCGACTTCACTAGTAGGTGTTAAGACTTGTATATCTTGGGATTTTGACCTTGAGGAAAGCCCAACAAATCATACTCACATATACAATGGATAACTCCTTATAGGATGTGTCATATACATCTCCTATCTCATGGTTACTTGATCTGATCTTATTTTTACCTTGAGGAAAGCTTAACAAGCAAAAGAGATTATTCACTCGTACTCACCATTTTACGATGGCCTAAGCATACTATACATCCTTGAGGAAAGCTCAATAAATATGTATAAGTTCTTACCTTGTCTAGTATATACATTAATAATACCATACATAAAATGTCTAACCTGAGGAAGGCTCAACAATAAGAGAGTATGCAAGTAATTTATTAGTGTATAAATGGTAGAGGACAACTTTATATTAAACATTCATAAATTTCAATATATTTATAGAGTGATATCGAGTTATGGAATAATGTATTCCCTTGATTTAAGTTTCAAACGCATTAGAAATCATGGTATATGTATATTTATGTATGTGTTTATTCCTTAAGTCTATATGGGTTTCTTTAATGTTTCACCTTTAGTTTGTAAATTCATATTATATAAGTTTTGTTATTATATAACTATTATATTTTAATTAGCTCATATAATAACCTTTTGTACAACATTATATTAATTAGATCATATTCAATTAATTAACTCTTTAATTTTTTTTAAAATTATTCTAATATAATATTAATATTGAATACATATACACACACTGTTGTGTATTTTTATTTAATCAATTAACCTTTAATTTATTTATTTATTTAATTAATTAACCTTTAATTTATTTATTTAGTTAAACTATTTTAACTAAATTATATTAATTTTGAAAATTTATTTTATATACATACATGTGTACTTATGTTACCTTAATCATTTTAAAATAACATAACATATCAATATATATATAATACATGTATATAAGTATTAATTAATTAAATAATTTATTTTATTAATCCTATTAATAAATTTTAAATTAGAAATTAGTATTTAAATGTTTGCAAATTTTTAGAAGATATCGTTATCTTTACAAACATTTTGAGAACTTATGTTTATTATAACTTTTATAATAAACGTGTTTTAATTTTAAGTTTCAAATCTTTTATTTAGTTTTCAAAACCATTTTGAAAATTAGCCCAAGGCCCAATTCAAATTGGGCATTTTCTATTAGAGGCAACCTTGGCTCACTTTACCTTTCAAGCCAGGCTGGTAGTCAGATAAGACAAGATACTTGATTATCCAATTTCAATCCTAAACAATACCTTTCTAGACACCAAACTAAATGGGCAACCTTAATTTGTTAGCCCTAACATGACTTATTTAGACCATATAGGCTATTGAGCTCTAATACTATTGAAGAAACTGAGCCAGCAACCAGCGGACTTAAAGGTAATTTAAAAAAAACATATTTGGGATATATTGGACCTATGAAGTCTAAAAGAAATATTAGATCCAATATAATATTGTTTTAATACAATCATGTTTTATTGATTATATATTAGTTTTACTAATTTAATTCTAAATTAATTAAGTATGAGATATAAAAAGGTTCGAATATACAATATATTCATACTTCAATTTTGTGATATAATTGCTAAACATAAGGCAAGTATGATTAATTGATGATAATATATAGAAATAACAATACTAAATCTAGATGCTATCACATAAGGATCTAATAGGAAAGAAAATAAAAGGTGGCATCGTTGATTGGTTCTACCTTCCCTCTTTAGCAAATTTAATTGATACAACATTTAATTAACATGCAAGAGGTATTATGACATAATAACATAAGCAACAAATAATAATTAATATGTAAATATTATTATCTCACTTTTAAATTGCTTGTTAATAATAAAAATGGTTTAAATCGTGCTTTGGCAATTTGAAATACAAATATCAAATGTTTATATGTACACACACACACACACAGATAAAATTATGTGTATATAAAGACTAAACACAAACTTTCTAATTAATTCAAAACAAACTTCCATACCGCATTAAATTTTTTTGATGTATTTGTAAACTTATGTATAATTGAATTAGTTAACAAAAATACATATATAAAAATAAATTAAGAGTCTTAACCTAAATGAATTTTTTTACAGAGTAAAAGTGAAACACAACAAATTAAGCAACATATTACAATCCTTTAAAATACTTAAATGAGGACATTTGAGATAATAAATTGGGTAGCAAATTTAGAATATTTTACTTAAATGAGGGCATTTGAGATAATATATTAGGTAACAAATTTAGAATATTATTGTAATCAATTTGAAATCTTAGATTCCTTATCAAAACATTCTGTTAATCATATGTAAATCTCTATTACAATTCACTAGATTAAGAATAAAAAGATTTATTCAATAAAAAATCAAATTGCAAGATCATTTTTCAATTCGAGGTGAAGTGACAACATATGTATACGAATTTACGTTTCAACACAAATGCAAATAGCGTGTACATATAAAATATCAAATTTGAAAATTACATTTTGATTTGAGAGTTTAAAACATGGATCTATAATTAAAACATTGCTTTAACCGTATAAAAAAAATTTGTTTTGATTTACCAAAATAGAAATCAAATCAGTTCATTCAACAAACGATTCAAATTGCATAAAAAATTTCAAATCAAATGAGGCAATACTATATATACAAACTATGGTAATCATTTTATATTTAATAGAACATTTAAAACAAAAGATACCTCTCAGATCTAGCCAAAAGTCACACCTTGATTTATGTCTTCTTCTCATATGACCAAGATCCACATCAAATCGTTGCAAGAGATGGATGAATCGCCTTTATTTTAATTCAATTTGATGTTTCATTTTAAGTTGTTATTGGTTTTTATTTTGTTTAAATGAAGATGATGGAAACCATTATTTTGGAGAGGAGAGGAAGGATATTCTTTAAAAGGAAGTGAAATAAGGAGATTTTTTTTAATGGAATAAAAGAATCTTTTTTGATTCTCTTTATTTAACTTCTTTATTTAATTCAGTCAATTAATTCCTTTATTTTCTCCATGCGTTGGCTACTCCTGACATGCATCCATAGTACGTAAAGTTTCTAACAAAATAAAAGCTTTATGCAATTATTTATTTTTAACTCCTCTTAAAAAGATGCACCAACATCGAATATCGATATTTGCAAATATAACTTTTATTAATGCATTTGGATAATTACTCAATTTCAAAACATCAAATTTATTATAATTAATATTTCACTAATAATAATTAATTTAACTAATTTACATTGATAAATTTATTAAATTATGTGTTTATTTGGAGAAGTCACAAATGAGTTGTGCGATTTAGAGGCGTGAATTCAGTCGGCAATTATTACTAAACAATTCAAATATCAGTGTTCATACGTCACCTTAGCTAATGGTGTGATAGTTTGACTGAATTCATCGCTTACAAATCTTTTGGTAAAATCCAATTTCACCTTTTCTACCCGATAGTAACGATTGTTAACACCAATTCTCTTCGTCAAAACTATCTTACACTAGGACGTATAAAATTTGGTTATGGTCAAAATTCCAGTTGACTATAATACTAACCCCTTATAACCAAGTCCTTGGTTCAATAGTAACAATTATTATTAACTGACTCTGACCAGAGATTTTGACTTTGAGTTGACTTCAGTTGACTGTGATACTAACCCCATATAACCGAGGAGAAAAATAATCTCTTGAGTAGTATTTCACTTCCAATACTTCAACTCGACCATACTATAGCCATTCGGTGGATGTCATGCTATAATTTAACTATAATCAAAGTGGAGCTTTCATATTGAAGATTAATAGTATTCCCAAGTCAAGAGAACTATGTAAATTAGTTACTTCAATATTTTCTATTTGACCTTAGTTATATCAACTAAAGAAAAGATATCGAGTGAGTCATTCCATAGTTATCTAATAACTATCAGTATATTACCCTTTGGTGCCCCCATTAGCCATAAGTTATACACTGTCTAACTATAATGACCCTGACTTGACCTTCGAAAATCGGCATCGAATACAACACTTGTATTCAAATGCCGCAGATCCAAACGTCGAATCTGGTTCGCCGGAGCTTATAACACAATTAAGTATAACAACACAGCGGAAGAAAAATGAATATCATATACAATTCCAAATGAATACAATATCCAATGATACAACAATGATATCAATACAAGAAATATCAAAGACAAATGCTACAGCTGAATAACAATATGATATAGCAGCGGAAAACAAATAGCCAAGAGAACTCCAGTCCAATGCTTCAAAGATAGCTAAAACTCCAACACCAAGCTAAGCAAGTCTGGTCTGTCGACCTAACCAAATACTTCAATATCCAAAGTCTTTAAAGAATACCCAAGAGAAAGCCGAAAGCTACAGAATCGATTCCATATCTACTATCTAAAAAAACCCAACTCTAGACTGCCCGTGTGGTAAATTGTGGGCACCCAGAGTTTGGGAAGGGAAAAATAAACTCTGGGTCAGTCATGGGACTGGTATGAGCAGACAAAAACATTTTTCTCTTAAAAACAAACAAAAGAATTTAAAGTTGAAATCCGCGATGCTTTTTGAAAAATGAAACTACCATAAGGACTCCCGCCACACACACAATGCAAAAGCAGAATTGGAGGAGATTTCTCCTTATGATAGTCAAATATGCTTGATACGAGAAAATTTCTTTTATATTATTGTTATAAGTGCACGGTGTGGAAAAATCATTTCGAAAGTATAATATAAATCCTTGCCAGCATAGACATTCTGAACTATGCCTACTATAGCTACCATCTAAATAGTGGTGACCACCATAAGTAAATGGCAGGTTCTACAACTAAAATCGTACAAGGCGCGTATTGAAGAACGGATTTCCAACAAATGGTCAGGCTAAGGAACTTCCTGTGCCACATGGGTACGCCTCTGGAGGGACGCCTCGAGAACCTAACCGGATCTCTGCCAACACAAGGTCGGGTTACCTCTGTAACTAGGTAACTACTGACACGAGTATGCCATCCCACGGTCGTAACCGACCTTTATCCGGACGGTCGATACCAACCACCACAAAGTAATGTATTTGCAGTAACCACATAGGTTAAATATCTGGACTCCATACCATGATATCACCTATATCCAGAAGGAAATGAACATACCCTCAGGGGGCGCTACCCCCAAATAATCTTGCCGCATTCTTCCTGTTTCGACCATTTCGGGTTGTGAAGCTCGACGAAGTCTCGTCTACAAAGCTACGCTTTTTACAAAGCCATGCTTTGATCAACAAATGATCAGCAACACTTCGTATGCCACATTACCAAATTGGGAATGTATTACTGGTAACCATCAATTACATAACCTCTGAGCTCGTACGACTCAGAGAAGGGTGTTAAGCTAAGAGAATAAATCTCCGCCACCAAACAGAAATGTATTTGATAGAAACCGGTTTTACATCTCAAAGTGTAATGTCAAACACACATCCATACAAGTCTGTTTCGGGTTCGAATAGAACCAAATGCACTTCCAAAGAAGTCCTTGCAAATCCGGGAATCCACAATCTCAATCGGACTTCCCATCACTTAGAGAATCTCTATATCGTAGCTACTCGGTGCAGAGACAATCGATAGGTCATCCTATCGTTCTCACAAATACCCGGTCTTCATCACCGGTCTTCAAATGCTATCAATAATGCGTCGTATCATTATTCGGAATGGGTTATATGACACAAGGTCCTCTCCCGGCTAAACCGAATAATGAGCGCAATATTTAAAAACATATGGATATGGGATCTCAGTTAAATCACAGCTTAAATCCCAAACCTTTCATTTAAATGGTTAAAAAAAATTACCATTTCCAATCTTTTAAACAAAAAGACTCATTTTAAAAACCTTCAATGGTTTAAATAATTTCCATATTTAAATCTTTTAAACAAAAGATTTATCTTTTAAAAACCCCTTTCAATTTAAAACAAGGTTCACTAATCTGTGACAAAGATTCATTCATAGCTTTTTCAAAATAATCCTATTCCAAATTGGATTAACTCATCCGGTCTTTAAATCAAAGACTCATTTTATAGCTTTCAAAACAATTCCCAGAGATTCAATCATAATTTTCAAAACCATTCAATTTCAAATTTGAAATCTTTTCATCATAATTATTATTTGAACCACTTGTTTCCGTTTCAGAAAACCCAATTCCATTCCTAAAGTTATCTGGATTCAAACTTTAAAACCATTTCAAAATATAAAATTCAAATATCTGTGACTTAACCGATTTCCTCGTGACATCCATATTTATGTGTGTATGGTGTAGTCCAGGGGTTTATCACAATAGTGCAACATTATTCAATCATCACAGATCAAAACATAGAAATATCGATAAGCGGTATAATCTATAATGCTTATCTTCATTTACAGATTCAGATAAATGTATCACAGATGAATAAATAAATAAATTACGCACACAGCTCAATTCACAGAACAGAATATCATAGATCAATCAATTCAAGGCAATTCATACAAGGCAAACATTCATAAGCAAGGTCAAGCATTCAATAATCATTTATAGGTAGGATTAATTAATTGTTTAATCCTAATTAATTCAATTAATTTCCAATTAAACTAATTACTTATGAATTAATTATCCAATCCTGATTAATTAATTACAAATCATTTGATATAAATTAATTAATCAATCACCTTAATTAATTACATCAATTAATCACCTCATTATTAATTATTCCTTAATTAGTCCATTATAAATTACATCATTAATTATATTAATTAATGGTCTCTAATTATATTTAAATTAGACTACTTTATTTAAATTAATTACATTAAGTAATTAATCTTTAATTAAACACAATTATTAATCACCCTTGATTAATAACAAAAGTAATTACCCAAATTACTTCATTTACAAATCATATTCACTAATTACCTCCTAGTAATTATCATTTATTACTTCCCTAAGTAACTGTCTCCATTAATTACACTAAGTAATTACACTTATCCAATTATCAAATGATTTTCTTAAGTTAATTAAACTAAATTAATTAATTAACATAAATTAATCACATTAATTAAATTAACTTTTAAGTTAATTACAAAATTAATTGACCATTAATTAATTAATATTTAACTAATTAGCTTCAATTAATTGCAATAAGTGATCATCCCTAACCACTTTCATTAATTAACTTTAATTAATCAATCATAGTAAATGATCATCCCTAATTAATCATGTAAATAATTTAATCATAAATAAAGCACCTTGATTAATTATTCTTTAAGTAATTAAGTGACAAATCCTTTAATTAATTTCATTGAGTAATTATTATATTTCCTCATTTGATTAATCAACGTTAAATATTAATTAATTATTTTAACCAATACTTAATTGACCTTAATTATGTAATTAATTATCCTTAATTATACAAACACTCATAAATAATTATCTTTTACTTAATCACTTACTTATCATTAAAAAATTTAATTAACCATCTTTAAAGTTAATTACCATTAACACAAAATTTAACTTAAGAAATTTAAGTAAATGATTCACTTCCTTTTGATTAACTCTTTAACTTCATTTTTTGATTTAAAATAATTCAAGAATTATTTACAAATAGTGATAACATAACAAAACAAAACTTAATTACTTATTTATTAACTTTTAAGCTTGAGTTAAAACAATTATTTAAAATCTATTAATTTTAAACATAATTTAAACTTTATTAAATATGAATTTGTGAAAAACTAATTATTCTTTAATTAATAAATTAATTATTCTTAAAATTAATCAACCTTTAAATACTTGATTTAATCAATCCTTAATCATCAAGTAACAATTCTTAATTATTTTCATTAAGCAATTATTATTATTATAATATAATTAATTAAAAGATAAACCCTTTCATCTTTATTTTTACTTTAATTACATCCCTTAATTAAATTACATTAAATGCTTAACGTTGATTTAAGAAAACCCTGGTCGATCATTCCTTAATTATACCATTAAATTATACTTTGGAATTTAAATTGATCATCTCGATAAAACTATTACAAAGTCATACTAATAAGTTTTAAAACACTAAATCCTTTATAAATAAGCCTTGGAAATTTATTTAAAACCTTGTAAATAAATTTACTTGAAAAGAATTTAGTTAATATTCCTTAAAGCCGATTCAATTCAACAAGCTATAAAATAGTTTATTCAAATTTCATCAACACTTCTACTACAAAGTAAAACCCGAGCCATATGCTTAAATGCTTCGAGATTTACTTCGAGTTCCCACCTCTCTCACTTGCTTCGAGTCGAACTGTAGTTTTCTCGTGCTCGAACTCGAGCCATCATCGTCTTCCACAACCAAAAACATTTTCTGATGCACATATTCTTGCGCGTGCACATGTACGCCTGAACGAGGCGATTCTGGCCATCTTTCTGATCATCAACATGTCGCAGTCTATCACGCAAATCCACCAGAGACCCAGGTTGAGGACATTATCAAAAAAAATCAAAATCGAGACATTTTTGGTTGAACTGGAACAGACAACCTCAACCAAAATCCCCCTCGTCCCCCCTCTCCGGCCACCAGAGGTCATGAGTCCCTGATCACCAGCTCCGCCACATCACCACGCTAACATTCCCCCACATCCGATCATTCCAGATGCTCCAGAGACGACACCACGATCCAGTTTCCCAGCCTCAACAAAATCTAGGTTAAAAACCTATTTCGACCAACCTCCGCCACCACAGCAGCTAAATAAAATTCTTTCGATTTTTGTCGAACTCCCCCACACCCTGACCTCCTCCAGCAATGATCTCGAGATTCCAGATTTCTTCGTTTACCAGCAAATTCCCAAATTACAAACCATGTTCAACTCCCAATTACTCGATGATTATACCCTTAAAAATTATGAAATGAATTTCTAAATTCATATTTTCGAAATACGAATGAGTTCTAATGATTAAAGTTTGAAAATATCAAAATCAAATCTTCGACTTAAATTTATTTTTTACTGTTATTCATATTTTCTAGCAATTCTACTTACTATTTATACTTAAATGTATTTTTAAAATTAAGTTTACACCCCTACCATCATCTTTTATTTAGAATCCAAGGTCTAGAATTGATTGTACATAGAGAAATTGATTTTTATTTTTTGTGTGCTTGAGCCTGTGAATATAACAGAACAGCCAGTTCAAATATATACATACACACAGATGCATACACATTTAAACAGAGGATTTTCAAGCATATGCAGATAAAATCAACATGCAAACCAGATTCTATATATATGAAAGTTGAAGAGTTTGCTCACCTGAAGCTTTGAAGCAGAGGACAAGTTTGAACTTGAAAATGAAAAGAATTGATCTGTTAGCTTTAACAAAACTGAGTTGAATCTTCAACTTGCTTTGATTCTTGATTTAAACAGATCTTGAAGCTCAAATGTTGGAATTTGGATTAGCTGCTAAACTTTACTGCTTACGACCTTAGCTTAAACAGATGAGTCGATCGATAGCTTAAATTATTATTTTCAGGCTTGATACAGTTGAATCCCATTGGCATGCTTTGATTTTTTTTCTTCTTTGTCTACAGGTTTGCAAATTTGATTTTTCTTGGAATTTCCAGTTTGAATCTAGCTGATTTTTGAACCTGTTTTTGATTCAACCTTGAATCTGTTTTGATTTTTATATTTCCAGATTTTAAATTTCATAATTAGCTTAGTTAGTTTTCTTAATACAAGTTATCAAAATTAAGTTTAAAAGAAAAATTCAAATGCCACTTGTAATTTACAAATCATATTAGGCTTACATTTGTTAATGTCGTGTTTTTGAAATGTTACACTTGTTAAAATATATATTTTTATGTTTAAGTCCTTAATTTTAATAAATTTATAAATTTTTGTTTAAACCCTTTTATTCAATTAAATTTAAAATTTATAGTTCAAACCTTTTAAAATGATTTAATCTTTATATTTACAAATGTTTATGTAATACATTTTATATTTAAACTTAAATTTAGTTTAGTACAGAAATATATTCATATTTATTTTCCTCTCATACGTTTATATATTATTTTTATTTGCAAATTATGTTTATGTTTTTAAATCCTATCTTATTTTTAATTTACAAACTTATATTAGGAATCCTATTTTAAAATGGTTTTATTCCAATTTATACTAATTATGGGTTTAAATGTTAAAAACGGTTATTTAATACTTATACAAATTAAAGAAAAATGGTTTGAAATTAAATTATACATTACTAATAAATATTTATAATTAATGTGTTATTCTTGTTTATATGTTCTCATTCAAAATATCTATTTAATATAATTTGGAAAACAAATCTTTATAAATTGAAAATATAATGTTTTCAAACCCAATATATTTATAAGATTTTTAATTTTGAGTTTTAATTCCAACATTTAATTTAAACTAAATTTATAAATATAAATAAATAACAGAACCTATCTTTTATAAATCTTAAAACTTTAAAATTTTATTTATAATGTAAAATATTTATTTATCCCAGAGATTTCTAATTAATTCACAAATAGATTCACAATTTAATTTCAAAAATTAAATTAATTATCAATTTATAACTAAAATTTCAGGGATGTTACAGATTCTCCCCTTAAGAAAATTTCGTCCTCAAAATTTGAAAGTAGGGAGACAACCAAGAATGGATACACAAAGATAGAGAAACTGTTTTCAAAACAAACTGGGTATTTATTCTGCATTTGGCTTACCAAATCAGAATATCAATAATGGATACAAGAACGAATCAAGATACTCGGGTCACCAGATTTACGAATATACAGGGGTATTGATTAGTTCGAAAGATAACTAACCACTCGTAGAATATATCTAGCCCCAAAAGAATAAACAGATATATGGATACAATCCCAAAACATTTAGTTTAAACAACCAAAATATACCTATCAACCATAACGACCAAAGCAAACAATTCATCCAAACAAACAATTCTGACCCATTTGGAGTTTGTGTCCCATGCAAAATCAAAGCTTCTTCCTGGAGTGGCCAAGAATCATCAAAGAATCGAAAAGACGAATCAAAGGAGATTGATAAAGAAAGTTGTTTCCACTATTGTAGGGTACTGACCATTTGTAGTGGTCCTCCTCTGTCCCCTATCTCGTTCTCTTCTTGCACTCATACTCACTATCAGTGGATAGTAAGAGAATTTACTGAGGCATTCAGACGGATATGTTAGGGATATACTCATTCTAAATTATATTTCACCCTATCTCAAATGAGTTACTTAATGTGTTATACTCCTGAGTTAAAGTTTCAACCTTCAGCTCTAATACCAATTATAACGACCCTGACTTGACCTTCGAAAATCGGCACCGAATACAACACTCGTATTCAAATGCCGCAGATCCAAACGTCGAATCTGGTTCACCGGATCTTATAACACAATTAAGTATAACAACACAGCGGAAGAAAAATGAATACCATATACAATTGCAAATGAATACAATATCCAATGATACAACAATGATATCAATATAAGAAATATCAGAGACAAATGCTGCAGTGGAATAACAATATGATATAGCGTCGGAAAACAAATAGCCAAGAGATAACTCCAGTCCAATGCTCCAAAGATAGCTAAAACTCCAACACCAAGCTAAGCAAGTCTAGTCTGTCGTCCTAACCAAATACTTCAATATCCAAAGTCTTTAAAGAATACCCAAGAGAAAGCCGAAAGCTACAGAATCGATTCTATATCTACTATTTGAAGAAAAAAACCCAACTCTGGACTTCCCATGTGGTAAATTGTGGGCACCTAGAGTTTGGGAAGGGAACAATAAACTCCGGGTCAGTCATGGAACTGGTATAAGCAAACAAAAACATTTTTCTCTTAAAAACAAACAAAAGAATTTAAATTTGAAATCCGCGATGCTTTTTGAAAAATAAAACTACCATAAGGCCTCCCGCCACACACACAATGCAAACGCAGAATTGGAGGAGATTTCTCCTTATGATAGTCAAATATGCTTGATACGAGAAAATTTCTTTTATGTTATTATTATAAGTGCACGGTGTGGAAAAATCATTTTGAAAGTATAATATAAATCCTAGCCAGCATAGACATTCCGAACTATGCCTACTATAGCTACCATCTAAATAGTGGTGACCACCATAAGTAAATGGCAGATTCTACAACTAAAACCGTACAAGGGCGTATTGAAGAATGGATTTCCAACAAATGGTCAGGCTAAGGAACTTCCTGGGCCATATGGGTACGCCTTTGGAGGGACGCCCCGAGAACCTAACCGGATCTCTGCCAACACAAGGCCGGGTTACCTCTGTAACTAGGTAACTACTGACACGAGTATGCCATCCCCCGGTCGTAACCGACCTTTATCCGAGCGCTCGATACCAACCACCACAAAGTAATGTATTTGCAGTAACCACATAGGTTAAATATCTGGGCTCTATACCATGATATCACCTCTATCCAAAAGGATATGAACATACCCTCAAGGGGCGCTACCCCCAAATAACCTTGCCGCATTCTTCCTGTTTGGACCATTCCGGGTTGTGAAGTTCGACGAAGTCTCATCTACAAAGCTACGCTTTTAACAAATCCATGTTTTGATCAACAAATGATCAGCAGCATTTCGTATGCCACATTCCAAATTGGGAATGTATTACTGGTAACCATCAATTACATAACCTCTGAGCTCGTACGTCTCAGAGAAGGGTATTAAGCTAAGAGAATAAATCTCCGCCACCAAACAGAAATGTATTTGATAGAAACCGGTTTTACATCTCAAAGTGTAATGTCAGACACACATCCATACAAGTCTGTTCCGGGTTCGAACAGAACCGAAGGCACTTCCGAAGAAGTCCTTGTAAATCCGAGAATCCACAATCCTAATCGAACTTCCCATCACTTAGGGAATCTCTATACCGTAGCTACTCGGTGCAGAGACCATCGATAGGTCATCCTATCGTTCTCGCAAATACCCGGTCTTCATCACTGGTCTTCAAATGCTATCCATAACGTTGTATAATTATTCGGAATGGGTTATATGACACAAGGTTCTCTCTCGGCTAAACCGAATAATGAGCACAATATTTAAAAACATATGGATATGGGATCTTAGTTAAATCATAGCTTAAAGCCCAAACCCTTCATTTAAATGGTTAAAACAAATTACCATTCCCAATCTTTTAAACAAAAAGATTCATTTTAAAATCCTTCAATGGTTTAACTAATTTCCACATTTTAAACCTTTTAAACAAAAGATTTATCTTTAAAACCCCCTTTCAATTTAAAACAAGCTTCACTAATCTTTGACAAAGATTCATTCGTAGCTTTTTCAAAACAATCCTATTACAAATTGGATTAACTCATTCGGTCTTTAAATCAAAGGCTCATTTTATAGCTTTCAAAACAATTCACAAAGATTCATTCATAACTTTCAAAACCATTCAATTTCAAATTTGAAATCTTTTCATCATAATTATTATTTGAAACTACTTGTTTCCGTTTCAGAAAACCAATTCCATTCCTAAAGTTATCTGGATTCAAAATTCAAACTTTAAAAACATTTCAAAATATTAAATTCAAATATCTGTGACTTAACCAATTTCTTCGTGAAATTGTGTGTGTATGGTGTAATCTAGGGGTTTAACACAATAGTGTAACATTATTCAATCATCACAGATCAAAACATAGAAATATCGATAAGCGGTATAATATATAACTCTTATCTTCATTTACAGATTCACAGATAAATGTATCGCAGATGAATAAATAAATAAATAAATAAATTACACACACAGCTCAATTCGCAGAACAGAATATCACAGATCAATCAATTCAAGGCAATTCATACAAGGCAAACATTCATAAGCAAGGTCAAGCATTCAATAATCATTTATAGGTAGGATTAATTAATTTTTTAATCCTAATTAATTCAATTAATTTCTAATTAAATTAATTACTTATGAATTAATTATCCAATCCTGATTAATTAATTACAAATCATTTGATATAAATTAATTAATGAATCACCTTAATTAATTACATCAATTAATCACCTCATTATTAAATATTCCTTAATTGGTCCATTATAAATTACATCATTAATTATATTTAAATTAAACTACACTATTTAAATTAATTACATTAAGTAATTAATCTTTAATTAAACACAATTATTAATCACCCTTGATTAATAATAGAAGTAATTACCCAAATTACTTCATTTACAAATCATATTCACTAATTACCTCCCAGTAATTATCATTTATTACTTCCCTAAGTAATTATCTCCATTAATTAAACTAAGTAATTACACTTATCCAATTATCAAATGATTTTCTTAAGTTAATTAAACTAAATTAATTAATTAACTTAAATTAATCACATTAATTAAATTAACTTTTAAGTTAATTACAAAATTAATTAACCCTTAGTTAATTATTATTTAACTAATTAGCTTCAATTAATTGCAATAAGCGATCATCCCTAATCACTTTCATTAATTAACTTTAAGTAATCAATCATAGTAAATGATCATCCCTAATTAATCATGTAAATAATTTAATCATAAATAAAGCACCTTGATTAATTATTCTTTAAGTAATTAAGTGACAAATCCTTTAATTAATTTCATTGAGTAATTATTATATTTCTTCATTTGATTAATCAACGTTAAATATTAATTAATTACTTTTAATCAATACTTAATTGACCTTAATTATGTAATTAATTATCCTTAATTAACCAAACACTCATAAATAATTATCTTTACTTAATCACTTACTTATCATTAAAATCGTTAATTAACCATCTTTAAAGTTAATTATCATTAACACAAAATTTAACTTAAGAAATTTAAGTAAATGATTCACTTCCTTTTGATTAACTCTTTAACTTCATTTTTGATTTAAAATAATTGAAGAATTATTTACAAATAGTGATAACATAACAAAACAAAACTTAATTACTTCTTTATTAACTTTTAAGCTTGAGTTAAAACAATTATTTAAAATCTATTAATTTTAAACATAATTTAAACTTTATTAAATATGAATTTGTGAAAAACTAATTATTCTTTAATTAATAAATTAATTATTCTTAAAATTAATCAACCTTTAAATACTTGATTTAATCAATCCTTAATCATCAAGTAACAATTCTTAATTATTTTCATTAAGCAATTATTATTATTATATTAATTATTTTAATTAATTAAAAGATAAACCCTTTCATTTTTATTTTTACTTTAATTACATCCCTTAATTAAATTACATTAAATGCTTAACGTTGATTTAAGAAAACCCTGGTGGATCATTCCTTAATTATACCATTAAATTATACTTTGGAAATTAAATTGATCATCTCGATAAAACTATTATAAAGTCATATTAATAAGTTTTAAAACACTGAATCCTTTATAAATAAGCCTTGGAAATTTATTTAAAACCTTGTAAATAAATTTACTTGAAAAGAATTTGATTAATATTCTTTAAAACTGATTCAATTCAACAAGCTATAAAATAATTTATTCAAATTTGATCAACACTTCTACTACAAAGTAAAACCCGAGCCAGATGCTTAAATGCTTCAAGATTTACTTCGAGTTCCCTCCTCTCTCACTTGCTTCGAGTCGAACTGTAGTTTTCTCGTGCTCGAACTCGAGCTATCATCGTCTTCCACAACCCAAAACATTTTCTGATGCACAGATTCTTGCGCGTGCACATGTACGCCTGAACGAGGCGATTCTGGCCATCTTTCTGATCATTAACATGTCGCAATCTATCACTCAAATCCAACAGAGACCCAGGTTGATGACATTATCAACAAAATCAAAATCGAGACATTTTTGGTTGAACTGGAACAGACAGCCTCAACCAACATCCTCCTCGTCCCCCCTTCTCCGGCCACCAGAGGTCGCGAGTCCCTGATCACCAGCTCCTCCACATCATCACGCTAACATTCCCCTACATCCGATCATTCCCGATGCTCCATAGACGACACCACGATCCAGTTTCCCAGCCTCAACAAAATCTAGGTTAAAAACCTATTTCGACCAACCTCCGACACCACAGCAGCTAAAAAAAAATTCTTTCGATTTTTGTCGAACTCCCCTATACCCTGACCTCCTCCAGCAATGATCTCGAGATTCCATATTTCTTCATTTACCAGCAAATGCCCAAATTACAAACCATGTTCAACTCCCAATTAGACGATTATACCCTTAAAATTATGAAATGAATTCCTAAATTCATATTTTTGAAATACGCATGAGTTCTTATGATCAAAGTTTGAAAATCTCAAAATCAAATCATCGACTTAAATTTATTTTTTACTGTTATTCATATTTTCTAGCAATTCTACTTACTATTTATACTTAAATTTATTTTTAAAATTAAGTTTACACCCCTACCATCATCTTTTATTTAGAATCCAAGGTCTAGAATTGATTGTACATAGAGAAATTGATTTTTATTTTGAGTGTGCTTGAGCCTGTGAATATAATAGAACAGCCTGTTCATATATATACATACACAAAGATTCATACACATTTAAACAGAGGATTTTCAAGCATATGCATATAAAATCAACATGCAAACCAGATTCTATGTACATGAAAGTTGAAGAGTTTGCTCACCTGAAGCTTTGAAGCAGAGGACAAGTTTGAACTTGAAAATGAAAAGAATTGATCTGTTAGCTTTAACAAAACTGAGTTGAATCTTGAACTTGCTTTGATTCTTGATTTAAACGGATCTTGAAGCTCAAATGTTGGAATTTGGATTAGTTGCTAAACTTTACTGTTTGCGACCTTAGCTTAAACAGATGAGTCGATCCATAGCTTTAATTATTGCTTTCAGGCTTGATACAGTTGAATCCCATTGGCATGCTTTGATTTTTTTTTCTTCTTTGTCTACAGGTTTGCAAATTTGATTGTTTTTGGAATTTCCAGTTTGAATCTAGCTGATTTTTGAACCTGTTTTTGATTCAACCTTGAATCTGTTTTGATTTTTATATTTCCAGATTTTAAATTTGATAATTAACTTAGTTAGATTTCTTAATACAAGTTATCAAAATTAAGTTTAAAAGAAAAATTCAAATGCCACTTGTAATTTACAAATCATATTCGGCGTACATTTGTTAATGTCATGTTTTTGAAATGTTGCACTTGTTAAAATATGTATTTTTATGTTTAAGCCCTTAATTTTAATAAATTTATAAATTTTTGTTTAAACCCCTTTATTCAATTAAATTTAAAATTTATAGTTCAAACCTTTTAAAATTATTTATTCTTTATATTTACAAATGTTTATGTAATACGTTTTATATTTAAACTTAAATTTAGTTTAGTACATAAATATATTCATATTTATTTTCCACTCATCCATTTATATATTATTTTTATTTGCAAATCATGTTTATGTTTTTAAATCCAATCTTATTTTTAATTTAAAAACTTATATTAGGAATCCTATTTTAAAATGGTTTAATTCCAATTTATACTAATTATGGGTTTAAATGATAAAAACAATTATTTAATACTTATACAAATTAAAGAAAAATGGTTTGAAATTAAATTATACATTACTAATAAATAATTATAATTAATGTTTTATTCTTGTTCATATGTTCTCATTCAAAATATCTATTTAATATAATTTGGAAAACAAATCTTTATAAATTGAAAATATAATGTTTTCAAACCCAATATATTTATAAGATTTTTAATTTTGAATTTTAATTCCAAGATTTAATTTAAACTAAATTTATAAATATAAATAAATAACAGAACCTATCTTTTATAAATCTTAAAACTTTATAATTCTATTTATAATCTAAAATATTTATTTATCCCAGAGATTTCTAATTAATTCACAAATAGATTCACAATTTAATTTCAAAAATTAAATTAGTTATCGATTTATTTTAACTAAAATTTCAGGGATGTTACACTAACATTTGGAGAGCGTTACGTAATCTAGATTCAATGGATGCATCGATATCAATATTGATACATCTTTACTAGGAATATTTAAAATGATGTGCTTATCATATAGTGATATAATACTCATGGTTAAAAATATTTATAACTGCTATCACAAACACAGCATTTATGGACTTTTTGATATATATACTTAATTAACCGACTAATTATTTATAACATTTTATAAAAAGTATATAACAGAAAGGAAACACCTTTTATTTCGAAAAAGATTAGCTATCGAGTTATATTTATGTAACAAATTGCATAATTTCTCCTAGTGCATACCCTAACTCTTTCACTCTATGACGTCCTCGGTTGGAACAGAAGTTCATGTTAGAGTGGAGATGATGATGCCCTCGCATTCCTCACTTGGGTCGACTGATGATTGGAGCTTAAGAACTGTTGTACTTGAAGACCCTGCCTACCAAAGGGGAGAGATTTTCTTATTCCATACTACGATGAGCTCTTTAGTTCTTTAGAGAGTGGCCAAGGTTACAGGGTTCCTATCATCCAATATTCAGTGCGACAGTCGTTCCTAGCATGATCCTAAGTGTTCCTAGGCTCAAGGACACCTATAGATAGAATATCACTAGAGAGATGGGTTTGCACGTAGGAAGCCTGACTAAGTCGGCCGTTGGAGTAGTGGGTTGGACATAGTTTGCGGTAAGTTCAAAATCCATACATGTCCTCTGGCCATTCACTTCGCAAGGCAGTTGGCCCACATCGATAGTTCTAGCATCACAACACGCCATATTTCTTTATTGATGCCAAGATTGGGCTAAATAGCACTTACGAGAGTATTGTCGTTGGTTTTAGGCCTTTTGGAGTTGTTACCTTCAACTGGCCGAAGATTGACCATGGTAAAATTCATATAAGGCCTTTGTAGAATAAATGTGCGAAATGGCGTGAAATTCTGTAGGAGGCCTGTAACGACCCGCTATTTTGGACCATTCAAATCGACACTAAAACCGTACATGTACGACTTGAATAATTCAAAATACCGAATTGTTAATTTAATTTGGCAAAACCTAAAATATACAGTAAATAAACCAATCACAGATCACAGACACAGAGTAATATAATGCAGCGGAATAGAAAAATAGTAGTTCATGAAGCTACTATATGCATCAGAGTTTAAAATAAAATACATCAGAATCTCTGGAATACAGAAAAGTCTTCAGTACGAGCCGATGACTTCTCTGAACCAGTCAATCTAGAAAACTGAAAGCTGAAACGATAGTTGGATCTCTAAATGAAGCTCCAATCTCCAAAGGTGAGTCTCTAAAGCTGTATTACTCGGTCTGACCCGAGCGTAAAGCAAAACACAAAACACTCGAGTCAGGATTAACATTCGTATATCAATAAATCCAACTCAAGTGAAATATCAACTGAAATACAAATAACTTAAAGGATGTTTGGGATGACCATCCTCTAAGGGTCCATAGAACTATCTACAGGGTAGAAATATACACTATTACATCGTGGTCATTCACTTAATTTATACTTCAAACCCAAATGTCAAATTCACTTCGAATAATTATATTTCCCAAATAGTATTTATATATATTAAATGCTGTATATGGTAAAGCACTTGCAATTTCCTTAACTTAACAAATCGTTCACATCAACCTGACCTTTCCATTTAAATTAAATTCAATCTCAATTATAAATCTCAAATCTGGATTTGATATCCTAATTACCCTTTCCATTTCAATATGTTTCCATACTTTAAGTATTTAATATTTCCCCTAAATTTCCCAATCTAGTTCTCTAAATACAAATTTCCAGACTTCGTTCAACCTCAATTTCCATTAAATTCAATTAGTTATCTACATAACAAATTCAACTATCTTGGTCCCAAATACATACCAAATTTCTAAACCATTTAATTTCAATACAGTTCATGGCTTAAATACTTAGATGTTAAATTTAACAGTTTCATATAGATTCTTGGTTTTTACATCATTATTATTTAGTTTGAACCTTCCCTTATTCAATACCATTTTAGTGACTTTAAATTACATCTTTCTCAAGATTTCTCAAATTTTATTAAACGTGAAATATCTCATTCGATAAATTTCAAATTGATTTAAATAAATAAATCCTTATCTAAACATCATTTTACAATAACCCAAATTTATTTCTCAACCTTAATTTTCAATATTATTGCAACATTTATCCGAATAAAATTTACATAAATTATTTATCATAATTTATGTATTTAATCAAATCTTGATTAACTAGATATAATTAACTCTATATTTATCATTACCCTTTATAGATGTATTTAAGAATTTACATTTAATAAGACCATAGATTTTTTTTTTCATATGGTCAAAGTGTTATGGCTATTATCATTTCAATACGTACACTAAATGTATACGGGTGTATAGCATTTCAACCCGTAATCCCAAATTTAATTAAACGAAACCCGCTTGGGCCTATTTTTCAACCCATTTTAATTCAAAAATCAAACATAACAAAGGGAACTTGCAGTGTGATGACAGGGATAGTGTCAAAGTAAGTAAACAAGCAATAACAACAATCAATAACAATTCAATAGATTAAATCAAATAACTCCGAAATGATCTTATTAATTCGCATTGTTATTTTTATAATTATTTCTAAAATCTACACTATCATTTCATGTAGATTACAGATTATTACATTTCAGTTTTTCAATTGTCGTTCCATTTCAATTTCAGTTTAGTATTACAACAGTTAATCCAAACTATGTTCAAAGGTTTAAAGTATAACTTATCAATTCCTACGACAATTAATGGGTCAAATTAAACTAATCAAATTTACATATGGCGGGGTCAGGTTTAATCAATCAAGGTCCATCGTATATAATCCGTTTTCTTTGTAAACTATACCACCTCAAATCTTACTAGCAAACTAGTTATCATTTAACAATAGTAATTAACATCCAATTTAAACGACAATCAATCAATCAGTAAATTTTCAACCAATCTGTATTATTATCACATAAATAATTAACCGATAATGGTGTCAGGTGTCATAGGTGAACAGATACAGATGATAGCAGTCGTAACAGTAAACAACTAACAGCAGCATATTTCAATTGACGTTTCAATTGAATCAAATTTAATAAATAAAAGAACGTTAATCGTGAGTGATTGCTCACCTTTCAAGGCTAGAGATGAACGAGAATACAGAAGGTGATACGGATATGCACACTGCTACGGATACTGAAATTAAATTTCAAATCCAAGCAAAACAAAATCGGCACGAATTCGATCAAAGCTAATTGAAACGGATCAGATCAGAACTGAAACGATGAAGATAAATGGTATAAGCGAACTTTTATAATTCATGTACTGAACAAATCTGATATGCAGACACGACCTAAATACTTAATAACTTAAGGACATATTCTATAAAATGTAACTCAATGTATATACACAAATACACTTACAGTAACCTAACTTATTATAACATCAACCATATTATATTACTTATTGTTATACCATATATGAACTAACAGCCGATACTCACACATATAAACTAATGTAAACTTAGTTTATAAAATATGTATTTATACAAAATACTTACAATTTTAAAAATACTTACTTTTTTTTAAAAAAATACTTACATACGTAAATAACATATTTATAAAACAAAACTATATAACAACTTATAAAATAATCCATAAAATTTTTGTTATTATAATGCAATGCAAGTCTGTACTCCACCTATATGAACATACTTAAATTGTATGCGTACTAACAAAATAGACACAGACTTCTTCAAATGAACACATGTACTGTCCTTTCCTCCATTTTTAAAAACTGTGACATATATAAACGGCAAAACAATATATTATAAATAAATAAATCACCTTTACTAACCATGCGTATAAACAGACCATACCACTTTTAAAATTTTATATGCGTAAATAAAGTCATATATATATAACTTAACTTATACATCTTAAAACCTATAAATTACGTGAACATCAACATGTATAAAATTTAATCAGAACGAAAATTTACTAAAAAAAAAATCTATATAAAATACCACTTTAAAATATAACAGCTGTGCGTATATGTATAATGTATACTTTAAAACTTACGTAGACGTACATCTCATAAAGCTCATATACATATACTTTTGTCTATAACTAACCTATATATATATATATCTTTGAAGGAAAAACAATTTGATACTTTAAAATTATTTAAGTAAAATATGCAAACAATTTACTACACAAATATATGCAGACATTCTATACTCATATATATAAGACTAACGTGACCTAAACCCAAACTAATCATATGTTATCCTAACTAAGCACGCATACGTTCAAATAATTGCATTTAAAAAAATTGTGCATACAAATAAAGGTGGCTACTCACCAGTTGAAGTGGGAGATGCAGTGGTACCCGAGGCGGAGGTGAGAGTGCGGAGGTGATGAACGAGAGAGGATAGAGGGATGGAAGGCGGCTGCTGCCTGTTATTTTATGCGTTTCTTATGTGTGTGTGTTTTTTTTTTTTGTAGGAGAAGAACAGATCTGAGAGGCTTCAGGTAAGGGAAAAATATGTTTATAGAATGAAGAAAGAAAGTAGGAATGTAGAGATGCTGTGATATATATATATATATATATATATATATATATATATATTTTTTTTTTTTTTTTTTTGCAGAAGTCTTTAGAATCATGATGGAAGAAAGAAATTAAGGAGAGAAAAGTGCAGCTTATCAAATTATATAAGAAACATAGTGAAACGTACATAAATAAATGTCCTGTAGTGGTGTAAAGTAACGCACTAAAATTAAGGGAATAACAAAGGAAAGGACATTTTGAAAGCAAGAAAATGAACAGAGAAAGGAATAAATAAATTATATAGACACATACGTTTCTGACAAAGTTATAAATAGAAATAAAGAAGAGAGAGAGAAAAAGAAATGAAGAGTTATATTAAAACAGAGAAGGAAAGGTGCGTGAATCCATAGAGTTATATATATATAGGTCGAGTAATAAATGGATTTGTTTGCATGGGAGAGTTCTGGAAAGAAGATGGTGGAAATTTGAGAGCAAAATAAAAGGAGGCGGAAGGAAAAAATATATGAACAGATCTAGAAAGATGATGGTAGATTTTTACACATGCAAAAGAAACGGTTTCTCCCGAAATAAATGGTCACTCGTTTGAAACCAGATAAACAAATAAAGTAATCTATTGTTTCTTGCAAGTTATACGTTTTCTTAATTTTATTTATTTCCTAGGTCCCAATACGTAGGCAATTATACTATGGAGAGTAATTATTATCAAACGTTACAAAATTCAAAAGCAAAAGAAACGTTTCGATTTCTAAATGATAAAAGCAAAAGATTAGAACGTATGCCATAAATTAAGCAACAAACGTTGATTCTAAATTTACTAATAATTAGGAGTAGAAACGTTTGATGATGAAATCAGGAAACAAATACTAATAGCAAAACGGCGATGAGTTGAATGACCAGAGAATTCAAAAGTTCAATTGAGCTGTTTGAAATAAAGCACATAACGTTAGCATTGAATTGGGAGTTATAAAACAATGTATTATAAATAGGAAATTATAAAAGTAACGTATGCTATTGGAATAGAAGCCAAAAGAGAAATGAACTTAGAGCTACCGGAAACGTATCTCTTAAGTGAAATGAATGTAAGAGAAACGGTCAAATAATGTTTATAGCTGTAAATTTAAAGTAATAAATTTATATTGGGTAGCACGGTTTAAATCGAAACGAAATAAGGAGAAGCTAAGGAGGCACAATTTATGGTGTCATTAAAACGAACAAATTTATTGCTTCCGTTGTACACCGGGTTCCGAAATACAGAAATAAATATACTTTTGAGATCAGCACGACGAGGCGCTCACAATGGTATACAGTTATCAGTAGTATGATTGAGTTATAAAAATTCGAATTTTTCACTAGTAGAAAAAAAAAATGCAGTAGAATGCAGAAAATAAGAACGACGAAGCTATAGAAGTCCGGATTTTGAAAAACTAAAGATGATGCCTTTCTCAGATGAGGATTTAGAATTTTTCTATGTAAAATATTCTGCATTAGAAATTTTTTTTTTATTATCAACAATTATTAGCTAGCTTGAATTTAATAGAATTACATAATAAATAAATTTTCATAAAATAAATTGAAATTTTGCCATCTGTTATGTTTAATTGGACGTAATCCATATATTAACTTTTTATTTGCAAATTAATTTATTTAAAAATTTCACCATAATCCAATTAAATACGTTAATAAAACGATAAAGTTTATTAAAATCTTACAGGTCGTTACACTCTCCCCCACTCAAAACTTTTCGTCCCCGAAAAGGAAGGAGGTAGGAGAATAAAACAGCCGGAAATTTATAGATTGAAAGATAAGATAAACAACAAATTTTTAAAACTACCCAAATTTATTTGAAATCTTTATTTGAAACTTCATTTGAAATTCAAATTTTCTATAATACTATAATACTTTCAACTCTTATGAAAACAATTACCTGCACTATCCCTTATTTTTACAAAGTTTATTGAAAATATTAAATCCGAAATTAATAACTTCAAACTATTCATAACACTTAAAATTTTATATTAAACAATGTAGTATATAATTAGACAAAATTTTCAAAGGATAAATCCAACAAGGAAGGAGTAGATTTTGAAAACAAAATCAAGATGAACAAATAAGCTGAGCAGATAAGGTAGATTCAAAAGAAAGAATCGGGTCCGAATAATTTATTTCAAACCATAAGAATTTAAATTTCAAATATTAATACAAAATTTCTTTGTTGGCAATACCTTTATAATAAAATTCTTTTATATCAAAACCAATTTTTCTTTCGAAAATACTTTTATAACTCAATGTTTTAACAAGTTTATCCTCGTTCTTGCAGACTCTGGCCATGCGTTGATCAGGCGCAAAGCTAGAATTCTTCAAGTACTTAGTAGACTTGTTTCAACACCCAGTGAAAATACTTGAAAAACCTTTTAAAATAGATATGGAAAGTACGATCCAAACAAAACAATCAAACCAAAACCTTTGTCCGATCATGGTTCGCAGATACACAATGGTTACGCCTGGTTCCCCCAGGAAACAATCCATATCCGTAAGCTTTCACAGCCCTGCGAGTTACGCCATGATGACTAGTAGAGTGCAGGATACACAATGGTTACGCCTGGATCCCCCAGGAAACAATCCGTACCCCCAGGCAAGACTCAGCCAGGCACTTGCGCTACTATTCGCGACCTACACAGATTGCAGGATACACAATGGTTACGCCTGGTTCCCCCAGGAAACAATCCGTACCCCTAGGCAAGACTCAGCCAGGCAATTTCGCTGTGCATTCACGAGAGAAAAAGAAACCGTAGGACACGTCACGGTGGGAACACTCGAGTATTACATCCGGAAAACCAAAATCAGAGAGAATAATAACGATAGAATGAATCCACGCTGTGGCCACAAAGCGGATATCAAGCAGAAGGCACTTTCCATATCTTTATTTGGAAAATATATATCATATAGTACCTTTTTCAAATCACTTTCAAATATTGTACTTATATAAAGTCCATATATAGGATTCCATTTTCAAACGAATACTTTCCAAATCAATAGTATATCAAATCATACTTATATAGACTTCGATTATATAAAATCTCTTTCCAAATTGAGTAACTTTCAAATCAATAGATTTCAAATCAACTTCATACTTATACAAATCCATTTTATATAAGTTCGACCACTCCCAAATCAAGTACTTAATAATCTAAGATTCTCAATTTCAAATTATTTCACTATCAATTCAGTTTCAAAATCATATATGATTTCACCAATTTTCTTCCAAATTAAATATCTAAAGTCAAACAAATACATTTCCAAAATCACCATATAAGTACTGGTTTTTAATTCCAATTTAATTTCAAAACCAAATATTTTCCTCAAAATCAATTACTCAAAATGGTTTCCAAATTTATAATTTATCCCTTTAAACTTTTAAACTATCTATTTCTATTTGAAATATTCAATTTACCTTTCTGAAAACCATTATTCAAAACTATTTTTTTTTTCAAAACATTTCAAACTAAATTTATATTCTTTATCAAACATTTTATACTCTTCGAAATTTCTTAGTTTTTAAAACTTTAGACCTTGACTTGGAAGTGTTCGAACCTTCAAAATAATTAGGGAAATCAAATTTTCAATTCAAGAGTTGAAAATCAACAATAAATCAATAAACCAATTATTAAATCCGAAACTCGAGGACTGAATACCGGTCTCATTTTAAATTGTTTCAAATATATACTTATATCTTTCTAAAATATCAAATTATACTTCGGAATTTGAAATCAAAATCGGTTTTACAAAACACTTGCATAGCGAAGCTATTAAAGTGGCCTCTCCCTCACTCTGAAACTCAAAAATCAATGTCGATGATGCGTGCACTCATCACCGAAATTATTTTCAAGCGACATAAGTGAGTTCTGGACTTCTATTTTCTTGGAAACTTCTTTGAAATTTCTTTAAAATTATTGGAATTCATTCGAGCTTATTTGAAACATTTCTTATTCAAAAAAAATAATTTTAAATCGTATTATTTATATATATTTTCCAAAATCTTAAAACCAATTTCAAAATACCGGAATTCAATTCTCGAATTTCAAATTTAACACTTCAGTTATAAATCATTTTTATATAAATCAATTTCTTATAATTTTTCAAAATTTCAAATCCTTTCAAAACCTTTTTTTTTATATATAGAATAACATTTCTTATTTGTTTTGTATATAGGTATATAATCCTTATGGAAAACATTTTCACTTTTATATATAGAATAAAATCATAGTTATCAAAATAATAATTTCGATATTTAAAACAAATTTCAAAATGCAAACATACCCGATTTTCAAAGGATAATTTTAAGAATGGATTTCAAAACAAAGATAGAGATTTGAATTAGAGGAACTCCAATCCATAGAATTCTGATTCGAAGATAGACTCGATCGAAGATGAGATAATTAAATTACAAAATAGAAGATGGATATACTTCTATAAATCGCGGGCGACCTTAACCGGGTCAATCGTGATTTCAGGAATATGATTGATGCGGAATTCTAAGGCAAATCGACATTCGATCGCCCGATATAGAATTCGGCATAACTAGATATAGCAGCATTGTAAACCGAGGATACATGAATCTTCGGTGAATCAATGCCAACTGAAAAGGAGATTCACCCCTTTTACAAATCATTCAGTGAAGTTATGGAATACTCCAGAATCGAACGAATATAAATAGGGAGAGACAAGAATGAATTTCGAAACTGAGGGACATTCCAAAATTCAAAGGAAATCGAGTCAAAAAGGAAGAGATTCAACTCGAATGAAAGTGATTCTATAATAAATTTACCATATATGCTAAGTTTTGACTTGAGCCAAAGCTCTGATACCAACTGTAACGACCCGCTATTTTGGACCATTCAAATCGACACTAAAACCGTACATGTACGACTTGAATAATTCAAAATACCGAATTGTTAATTTAATTTGGCAAAACCTAAAATATACAGTAAATAAACCAATCACAGATCACAGACACAGAGTAATATAATGCAGCGGAATAGAAAAATAGTAGTTCATGAAGCTACTATATGCATCAGAGTTTAAAATAAAATACATCAGAATCTCTGGAATACAGAAAAGTCTTCAGTACGAGCCGATGACTTCTCTGAACCAGTCAATCTAGAAAACTGAAAGCTGAAACGATAGTTGGATCTCCAAATGAAGCTCCAATCTCCAAAGGTGAGTCTCTAAAGCTGTATTACTCGGTCTGACCCGAGCGTAAAGCAAAACACAAAACACTCGAGTCAGGATTAACATTCGTATATCAATAAATCCAACTCAAGTGAAATATCAACTGAAATACAAATAACTTAAAGGATGTTTGGGATGACCATCCTCTAAGGGTCCATAGAACTATCTACAGGGTAGAAATATACACTATTACATCGTGGTCATTCACTTAATTTATACTTCAAACCCAAATGTCAAATTCACTTCGAATAATTATATTTCCCAAATAGTATTTATATATATTAAATGCTGTATATGGTAAAGCACTTGCAATTTCCTTAACTTAACAAATCGTTCACATCAACCTGACCTTTCCATTTAAATTAAATTCAATCTCAATTATAAATCTCAAATCTGGATTTGATATCCTAATTACCCTTTCCATTTCAATATGTTTCCATACTTTAAGTATTTAATATTTCCCCTAAATTTCCCAATCTAGTTCTCTAAATACAAATTTCCAGACTTCGTTCAACCTCAATTTCCATTAAATTCAATTAGTTATCTACATAACAAATTCAACTATCTTGGTCCCAAATACATACCAAATTTCTAAACCATTTAATTTCAATACAGTTCATGGCTTAAATACTTAGATGTTAAATTTAACAGTTTCATATAGATTCTTGGTTTTTACATCATTATTATTTAGTTTGAACCTTCCCTTATTCAATACCATTTTAGTGACTTTAAATTACATCTTTCTCAAGATTTCTCAAATTTTATTAAACGTGAAATATCTCATTCGATAAATTTCAAATTGATTTAAATAAATAAATCCTTATCTAAACATCATTTTACAATAACCCAAATTTATTTCTCAACCTTAATTTTCAATATTATTGCAACATTTATCCGAATAAAATTTACATAAATTATTTATCATAATTTATGTATTTAATCAAATCTTGATTAACTAGATATAATTAACTCTATATTTATCATTACCCTTTATAGATGTATTTAAGAATTTACATTTAATAAGACCATAGATTTTTTTTTTCATATGGTCAAAGTGTTATGGCTATTATCATTTCAATACGTACACTAAATGTATACGGGTGGATAGCATTTCAACCCGTAATCCCAAATTTAATTAAACGAAACCCGCTTGGGCCTATTTTTCAACCCATTTTAATTCAAAAATCAAACATAACAAAGGGAACTTGCAGTGTGATGACAGGGATAGTGTCAAAGTAAGTAAACAAGCAATAACAACAATCAATAACAATTCAATAGATTAAATCAAATAACTCCGAAATGATCTTATTAATTCGCATTGTTATTTTTATAATTATTTCTAAAATCTACACTATCATTTCATGTAGATTACAGATTATTACATTTCAGTTTTTCAATTGTCGTTCCATTTCAATTTCAGTTTAGTATTACAACAGTTAATCCAAACTATGTTCAAAGCTTTAAAGTATAACTTATCAATTCCTACGACAATTAATGGGTCAAATTAAACTAATCAAATTTACATATGGCGGGGTCAGGTTTAATCAATCAAGGTCCATCGTATATAATCCGTTTTCTTTGTAAACTATACCACCTCAAATCTTACTAGCAAACTAGTTATCATTTAACAATAGTAATTAACATCCAATTTAAACGACAATCAATCAATCAGTAAATTTTCAACCAATCTGTATTATTATCACATAAATAATTAACCGATAATGGTGTCAGGTGTCATAGGTGAACAGATACAGATGATAGCAGTCGTAACAGTAAACAACTAACAGCAGCATATTTCAATTGACGTTTCAATTGAATCAAATTTAATAAATAAAAGAACGTTAATCGTGAGTGATTGCTCACCTTTCAAGGCTAGAGATGAACGAGAATACAGAAGGTGATACGGATATGCACACTGCTACGGATACTGAAATTAAATTTCAAATCCAAGCAAAACAAAATCGGCACGAATTCGATCAAAGCTAATTGAAACGGATCAGATCAGAACTGAAACGATGAAGATAAATGGTATAAGCGAACTTTTATAATTCATGTACTGAACAAATCTGATATGCAGACACGACCTAAATACTTAATAACTTAAGGACATATTCTATAAAATGTAACTCAATGTATATACACAAATACACTTACAGTAACCTAACTTATTATAACATCAACCATATTATATTACTTATTGTTATACCATATATGAACTAACAGCCGATACTCACACATATAAACTAATGTAAACTTAGTTTATAAAATATGTATTTATACAAAATACTTACAATTTTAAAAATACTTACTTTTTTTTAAAAAAATACTTACATACGTAAATAACATATTTATAAAACAAAACTATATAACAACTTATAAAATAATCCATAAAATTTTTGTTATTATAATGCAATGCAAGTCTGTACTCCACCTATATGAACATACTTAAATTGTATGCGTACTAACAAAATAGACACAGACTTCTTCAAATGAACACATGTACTGTCCTTTCCTCCATTTTTAAAAACTGTGACATATATAAACGGCAAAACAATATATTATAAATAAATAAATCACCTTTACTAACCATGCGTATAAACAGACCATACCACTTTTAAAATTTTATATGCGTAAATAAAGTCATATATATATAACTTAACTTATACATCTTAAAACCTATAAATTACGTGAACATCAACATGTATAAAATTTAATCAGAACGAAAATTTACTAAAAAAAAAATCTATATAAAATACCACTTTAAAATATAACAGCTGTGCGTATATGTATAATGTATACTTTAAAACTTACGTAGACGTACATCTCATAAAGCTCATATACATATACTTTTGTCTATAACTAACCTATATATATATATATCTTTGAAGGAAAAACAATTTGATACTTTAAAATTATTTAAGTAAAATATGCAAACAATTTACTACACAAATATATGCAGACATTCTATACTCATATATATAAGACTAACGTGACCTAAACCCAAACTAATCATATGTTATCCTAACTAAGCACGCATACGTTCAAATAATTGCATTTAAAAAAATTGTGCATACAAATAAAGGTGGCTACTCACCAGTTGAAGTGGGAGATGCAGTGGTACCCGAGGCGGAGGTGAGAGTGCGGAGGTGATGAACGAGAGAGGATAGAGGGATGGAAGGCGGCTGCTGCCTGTTATTTTATGCGTTTCTTATGTGTGTGTGTTTTTTTTTTTGTAGGAGAAGAACAGATCTGAGAGGCTTCAGGTAAGGGAAAAATATGTTTATAGAATGAAGAAAGAAAGTAGGAATGTAGAGATGCTGTGATATATATATATATATATATATATTTTTTATTTTTTATTTTGCAGAAGTCTTTAGAATCATGATGGAAGAAAGAAATTAAGGAGAGAAAAGTGCAGCTTATCAAATTATATAAGAAACATAGTGAAACGTACATAAATAAATGTCCTGTAGTGGTGTAAAGTAACGCACTAAAATTAAGGGAATAACAAAGGAAAGGACATTTTGAAAGCAAGAAAATGAACAGAGAAAGGAATAAATAAATTATATAGACACATACGTTTCTGACAAAGTTATAAATAGAAATAAAGAAGAGAGAGAGAAAAAGAAATGAAGAGTTATATTAAAACAGAGAAGGAAAGGTGCGTGAATCCATAGAGTTATATATATATAGGTCGAGTAATAAATGGATTTGTTTGCATGGGAGAGTTCTGGAAAGAAGATGGTGGAAATTTGAGAGCAAAATAAAAGGAGGCGGAAGGAAAAAATATATGAACAGATCTAGAAAGATGATGGTAGATTTTTACACATGCAAAAGAAACGGTTTCTCCCGAAATAAATGGTCACTCGTTTGAAACCAGATAAACAAATAAAGTAATCTATTGTTTCTTGCAAGTTATACGTTTTCTTAATTTTATTTATTTCCTAGGTCCCAATACGTAGGCAATTATACTATGGAGAGTAATTATTATCAAACGTTACAAAATTCAAAAGCAAAAGAAACGTTTCGATTTCTAAATGATAAAAGCAAAAGATTAGAACGTATGCCATAAATTAAGCAACAAACGTTGATTCTAAATTTACTAATAATTAGGAGTAGAAACGTTTGATGATGAAATCAGGAAACAAATACTAATAGCAAAACGGCGATGAGTTGAATGACCAGAGAATTCAAAAGTTCAATTGAGCTGTTTGAAATAAAGCACATAACGTTAGCATTGAATTGGGAGTTATAAAACAATGTATTATAAATAGGAAATTATAAAAGTAACGTATGCTATTGGAATAGAAGCCAAAAGAGAAATGAACTTAGAGCTACCGGAAACGTATCTCTTAAGTGAAATGAATGTAAGAGAAACGGTCAAATAATGTTTATAGCTGTAAATTTAAAGTAATAAATTTATATTGGGTAGCACGGTTTAAATCGAAACGAAATAAGGAGAAGCTAAGGAGGCACAATTTATGGTGTCATTAAAACGAACAAATTTATTGCTTCCGTTGTACACCGGGTTCCGAAATACAGAAATAAATATACTTTTGAGATCAGCACGACGAGGCGCTCACAATGGTATACAGTTATCAGTGGTATGATTGAGTTATAAAAATTCGAATTTTTCACTAGTAGAAAAAAAAAATGCAGTAGAATGCAGAAAATAAGAACGACGAAGCTATAGAAGTCCGGATTTTGAAAAACTAAAGATGATGCCTTTCTCAGATGAGGATTTAGAATTTTTCTATGTAAAATATTCTGCATTAGAAATTTTTTTTTTATTATCAACAATTATTAGCTAGCTTGAATTTAATAGAATTACATAATAAATAAATTTTCATAAAATAAATTGAAATTTTGCCATCTGCTATGTTTAATTGGACGTAATCCATATATTAACTTTTTATTTGCAAATTAATTTATTTAAAAATTTCACCATAATCCAATTAAATACGTTAATAAAACGATAAAGTTTATTAAAATCTTACAGGTCGTTACAAGGCCCTACTTCTAGTGTTAAAAAGATGTTGACTTGATATTTAACCAATCTCGGAATTAGACCAACGCACAAAGGTTGCATATTAACACTAGGTTAAAAGTTTGAAAATAAGGAAGAACATAAGCAATTAAAGTAAATAACACTAAATATGGAGTGGTTCGGTGAGCTAACTTACGTCTACTATAAAGATCTCTTACTATATATCTCTCTTACAATTACTATAAATTACAATAGAATAGCAAGAAAATAAGGCACTTAAGATTGTAAAGTATAGCTAACCTAAAGTTCTTGGGGTTTGATTTGCTTTATGAAGTGCTCTGGATTATATGTAGTATTCAGAATTCTCATATTTTCCAGCCCTTTTAAAGTAATAATGCATGAGGTACTTATAATAGCTATAATGGATGATAGATGGTTGAGATTGTGTTGTAAAACAGGCGAGAAATGTTCATGGCCATTTATTTGGTGCCTCTGGTAGATGGAAGACAACTATCAAGGAGCAAGTGGATTTGTGTTCAAGAAAATATACTTATTACCCCTCTGTACAATGTATAGACTTAGCATTTAATGCACGTGAAATTTTGATGGTTTTCCACATCAGTTCAACCGCTTGACTATATTGCTTTGCATAGAGGATGGATAATTCGTCATTTCCTCATTTGGTTACATGACAATCCTTACTAAGGTGGATGGTCGATTGCTGAAGGAGTGAAGGAGACTGAAAGTAGCTGAATATCCAATGTGAGATAGTGCCAGGTCAGATGTAAGGTAATAAGGATTGCTTGAGACTTGTCACGGTTGGTTGTACTAAAGTCGGGCCAAGGGCAAGACATGCTTAAGCTTGCCTTGTCAAGTCTGTTAATTGCCTAAGGCGGCTTGAAGTGGAGCCGATCGTGGATTGAAGCGATGTTGAAGTAAGTGGCGTATCTTAGGGACTAGAAGGGAGTAAATCAGCATGAAGAAGCCAATCGTTATCGAGTCAGTTTGGTTTAAACTGGGAATGGCTGGGTATAGGTCTTTTTTCATAGGCATTTTGTGAACGACTAGGGATAGGATAGTCTACCTTAACCTTGATGCTTCGCTAGATAGAAGGGTTGGTTTGGGACCAACTTGAATATGGACTGGCCTATGAGGGTCGGTTATAGAATAGGTAGGCAAACTTTGATTAGGCTGGACTACCTTAATCGGTCTGCTAATTGCTTACGAGAAATTTGAGCAACAAAAGCCATATCATTTTATCTTATGACGTTGACGACTTGATTATTATTGTTGATGATGTTGATGGGATGTCTATTTTGAAGGCTGAGTTAGCTAGAAAGTTTAAAATGAAGAATTTGGGTCCACTGCGATATTTCTTAGGTATTGAGGTATCCCATTCACCTAAAGGTTATCTTCTTTCTCAATCAAAAAATAATGCAGCTATTCCTAAGCGAACTAGGCTTATAGGTTAAAGACCATTGAAACTCACATTGAAGTTAACACAAAGTATTCCTCTTCTGATGCCGAGTCTTTATCAGATCATACTCCTACCATTGTTGGAAGTTTGTTTTATCTTACTGTTACTCATCTGATATTTCATATGGTATTCATATTATTAGTCAGTTTGTAGCTTCTTCCATAATAGTTCAACGGGGGATACTTCTTCGTATACTGAGATATATTAAAGGTACAATTTTCCATATCCTTCTACATTCTTTCACCTCTTCTTTAGAGCTGCATGCCTACTCTGATGATGTTTATGGAAATGATCCTATTGATCGCAAGTCAGTTGCCGATTACTGTATCTTTTTGGGTGATTCTTTACCTCTTGGAAGAGTAAGAATACCTATAATTTCTCATTCTTCAAAGGAAGTGCATGCTATGACATATGCTACTAAAGATATTATTTAGTTATGATGGTTACTAGAGGGGACATGGAGTATATATTCATGGTCCCACTTCTATGTATTATGATAATAAGAGTGTAATTCAAATTGTTTATAACTCAGTCGGGGAACCAAACATTTGAGATTGATTGTCAACTTAAGCATAATAATCTTAAGAAAGACACCATCTCCTTGTCTTTTGTACCTTCTTATTTATATATTGTAGATTTATTTCTCATGTCACACTTCAGTTTTCGTTTTCGTTTTCTAGTTGGTAAACCCTCAATGTTCATAGCTACAGCATCATGAGTTTGAGGGGAGATATTAGGGAATATTTTTTATATCTTGTTCCTTCTCTACGAGACTATAATATAAGAGCAAATTACTCTTTTATTCTCATTTTTTCTATTAGGCCTATAAATAACTCTTTGTGATTAGGGTTAACTGGTTGTACTCTTCGCTATCTAATAGAAACCTTGCCAACATTTTATCAATTTATCTCCTTTTTTATTTCAATTTTTTTAAATGCTAATTGATAGCTTGATTTTTATCGTTGATTGGATTATTTTAATTTAGTATTTCGACACCATTGATTATTTTCATCAATCAGAATGTTGCCATTTGATATTTCCATAATATTCGAATTGTTGTCATTTGCGGCAACAACCCTATTTTCGAAGTTCTGATATTGGGAAAATTTAATTGTAATAAAGTATTTGAATTTAATTTTTGATAATTAGTATTTTTGGAAATAAGGTTTTATTTAATTAAAATCTAATTAATAATATATTTTTGTTTTAACAAATTGAATTGATAAGTAAAATAATTTTCAAAAGATATATTAAACCGGATAAAGTACTATTGTTAGATATAAAATAATTAAAGGTATAAATAATTATATATGTTCTTGAAATAGATGAAATAAAGTTTTATTTGATATTCAATAAAACCAACAAATTGACAAAGATGAATAAATTTATTTTATCAGTTCAATGAATAATCAAATAAAGTGAGCTAATATCGAAATTTGAATAGAATTATGTAGTTATCGAAATATATTTCTTTGAATGAAGTGTACATTAGTTAAAATAAAATGAAAAATGGAAATATAATTATACAAAAATTAAAAGAATTCCTTGAAAAAGAAATAAAAAGGGAAATAGAAAAGAAATTACATTCTCAAACAACTAGATAAACCCATTCTCTAAAAAACATCCAAACCCACGTCTCATCTTCTAAAACCCATATACCCCAACTTAGTTTATTTCCCCTAAGCCCTAGAAAATGAACGAGAAAAAAGAAGTGGACGCGGAAAAGAAAAATTGGGCGAACAAAGGAATAGCGACTAGGGTTTGGATGTGATACTAGCAATGCCAACATAAGGGCGGAGGCCAAAGCGAGTAGGGGAGAGATGGAGAGTTGTACTTCCAAGCGTGCTCGCAAGCAATGAAGTTGGGGTTAGCAATAATCGACAACATTGATTGAAGTTGGTCGCATGGACCTACGCGGCAGTGCATGATTGTTGGCATAGGCAATGAGCAGTGAGGATGTCGCTGGCATGGGCAGTTCCAGGTAGTAGTTGGTGGTGCTTGTGAAGTGTTTTGATAGCTATGGCGTGGATTCAAGGTGGCTGTGTTCATGTGGCCGATATGATGGAGCAAATAGACAAGGTGAGTTGTCAAACTCACAAATTCTATATATACTATTTGAATTCCTATTGCATGCCTTGATTAAATTATGAAATTCGTAAATATTTGGTAGTAATTGAATGGTAGGATTGAAATAAAATTGCATGTTATAGTTTCCAATTGGGTTGGTGTGTGAATTGGTTGGATTACGTTTTTGAGATATTGGATCTGAATCGATAGTTGAAACTGAATTAAATGGTTAAAATAAGGTTACATATTACGATTTATATTATTCATTATAAGTTTAAGTTGATGGCTAAAAATACATGCATTGTTTGAGTGATCAGGAGTCGTTGGAAAGCAGTTAGGATTGCTAAATAATTCTATATTACGGAATGATATTTTATAGAGCGATGATGGCTCTAGAAGTTGAATTTTGATAAGCTTATTGTTTGAATTATTTAAATTTTTTTAAAATATTTTCAAAATGATATTTTATCTATGTTGATCCTTATTGGAATTTAGTTAACATAATAAAGTTAAATTATGTTGTTAATTTATTTCTTGTTTCAAAATTTCTAATTAATGCTTTTAAAGATGATTGATATTTATTTATAAAACCTTTTTAAATTTACCGTTTATAAGTTTATTAAAATCTTGGAAATGTTTTAGAGATAAAAGACAAAATATAGTCTTATTTTATAAAAGATATTATGAAAGTAATAATTTCAGTTTCAAGTGATTTTAGTTATAAAAGAGGTTTAAATGATTCTGAAAGTGTTCAAAAGCCTTTGTAAATAAACAACTTTCCCTTGAAATGAAATTAAGGATTTATAAGTGATTCTGGGAAATTATATCTTCGTGTGTATAAAAGTAAAATTTAAAACTCTTTATTTATTTATTATGGATTTAGAATATATTGAGTTTTATGCTTTTCTAGCAAATAGGTTTTTTTAATAAAATGATTGAATTGTCGGATTGCTATGGGACATTTCGTACAATTCTCTCACTTATTATTATACTTTGTTAAATACAATTTCAGTGGAAATTACTAGCTTTTAGTAAATATTTGAATTTACTATCTGGTACGGGACAGTTGGTTACATTCTTGTGATTATTTGAGTGACAGCAATTTACACTTCGAATTTCAAGCCGACAGATCCCCAACAGATGATGACTCATTTTTCATCGATTTGCAAATCAATACATTCTTAGATTTGGGAAGGCAGACCTATTTTAGAGGATTAGGTTTGTTATGGTATGACATGGCTACCCTTTCGACTCTTGGACATGTGTTATATGCGGACCTATCAGTTTGTTTTGTATAGTAGACAATGCTTGTCTATTTTGTGGGATTAGGTAAATTTGCATAGCAGTCTATTTTGTATTATTAGACTATGCACTATGAGGCAGAGTCTTCTTGGTTTATTAGGCTGTTATCAATTTATTTTGGTTTATTAGACTCTGCATCGCTGTTTTTATACTGATAGTTGACTACCATTATTATTTTGTCAGTGATGATTCTTTCTTCAGAGATTCTTGGATAGATATTTAGTATTGTTTGGGCTTTGGAGAATTTTGAATTGTTATCACCATAATTTTGATAATAGTCCAATTGAGACTTGATACGGATTTATGAAATGGTGATTTTGGATTTGATATGCCTTTTTATGTTGCTTTGGTTTTAGGCATATATTTATTATGGCTTATTTTACTTTAAGTCATAAAATTATGATATCATTATCTCATCTCTTTATTAGATATAGTCTAACCCGTTTATTTTAAAAATACTCGGGTCAAGCCGAGACTCTATAGGTTCAAGGACTCGTTGATCTTCAGATTTATGCTAGCACTGGAGTAGACTATTTTAACTGTTTTAGTTTACTTCAACCTTGTATATATTGACATTTAGGAGGATATGTCATGTATATTATTTAGTAGTCACTACGTATCTGTTATAATATTTTTGATGTGATGTATATATTATCTGGGCCTAGTACTGATATTTTACAGACTCTGATTTTATTATGTATATCTGTATATTATTCCACTGTGTTCTATGACTTTTATTTATTTATATCATTTACTGTTTTGAATATTTAAAATCCATATGTTTATTAATTTATATTAATATTGTACACATCAAACTTTTAGTATAGATCCTTATAAGGTAATAAAGACGTGTCACTATTAGTATAAAGATACATTCACATTCGATTGCCCTTAACCAGCCGCATTCTCCGTGTTATTAGACAACATTACTTATAATGTTCTTTAATAATAGGTATAGCGGTGGAGTTGTTACATTTGCTATTTCCATATGATTTGTGTCAGAGCAAAGGTTACTTGCTAATCACTTGGTTTAAAGTGAAAAATGAGGAGTTAGGTACGTAGCTGAAAGATAAATAACACATAATATAGAATGGTTCGTCAAAGCTAACTACATCCACTGTAAAGTTCTCTTATGATATATTTCTCCTAGAATAACATGGAGTTTTAAAAGAATGATAAGAAAATATGAAAGACTAATAAAGTTTTATAATCTTAAGGACTTGCAATATCAGGGGAACTGAATTGTACATATTATTCAGAATCCTTGTATATTCCAACATTTTTGAAGTTGCAATGCAAAGGATATTTATAGTAGCTAAAGTGGATGATGGACGGTTGAGATTAAGTTGTAGAATTGGTGGGAAAATCACCTGACCGTTGATATGGCTGCAAGGATAGACAGATAACAACTGCAAAGGTGTAAGAAGATGTGTGGTGGATAAGAATATAGTCATTGCTCCTTTGTACTAGGCATGGACTTCGTATTTAATGCGCAGACTTCAAGAATTTGCATTGAATGCGCAGACTTTGCATTGAATATGCATTTATGGTAGGCCACATCAGTTCATCCGTCCAGCTACAATGCTTCAGATAGGTGGATGGACAGCTTGTCGTTTACTTGAGTTATTATATGGTAAATCTTGTTGAGCTGCTTGATCGACTGTCGATGATATAGAAGAATCTAGGAATCTTGCTAAGGACCATGTTAGGAAGATAGTACATAGTCAGGTGCGAGTTGACTGGGACGGCTGCCAGGAGCCGGTCGGAGGTGGTCGTACTGAAGTTGGGCCAAGAATGGGCCATGTTTAAGCCTATCCTTCTTGATGTATCGCCTATTCAGGCAGGCTAAGAGATGTGCCGACCATCAACTAGAGTGACTACGAGTGAACTTGTTGATGAGAGTTTTTGTTAGGGATGCGGATTAAGGATCTTAAGGCAGAAATAACACTAGAGGGGGGGTGAATAGTGTTTTAAAGAATATATGATCTATATGACTAAATTAAAACTTTCAACACAAATCTAAACAGAATTCTAACACAGAATGATCACAGAACATATAACGAATGCAAATAGTAAAGTAAAGCAAGTAAAAGGAAAGAACACACCGGATTATATACTGGTTCGGAATCCTCCTACATCCAGTCCTGCACCAAGGCAATATCCTTGTACAGGTTTTTATAAGCCAATATCCAAATTACAACCCTCAATTTCTAAGGCCTTGAGGAACTCTCCTATCTCCGAGTCTGGGGTAAACTCTCTTGATTTACGGGAGACAAGATCACCCTAATACTTTCTAGTAACAATCCTTTTGAATGGATGGACTCTATGGACTTTTTGAATACAAATTGATCCTATAACTCTGGATAGCACTTTGATATTTATTAGAATGATGGAGAATCAAATAGAGAGAGTATCTAAATGATTTCCTATTGAGAATTTGGCAGAATGATGGCACAATCTTGAAAATATGAAGTTTTATGGATATGGAATGGTGGAGAAGAAAGAGTGAAGAAAATAAGAAAGTAGTTGTTAAAAAAATTCGTTTGGGAAGCCTTTATATAGATGCACAACAGACATAACCATTGGCGAAAGGTTTTCGAACGAATGGACACTTCTTTTGAAAAGTTGAATTTTGAATCCAACTGTCACCATGTCGACATGGGGTATCCCCTTATGTTGACATCCCCTAGTTCAAAATTATAGAGATGTTGTTTTTGTAAAGACAATTGAATTTTAAAACAAGTTGAAACTTCTCTGAAGCAAAGTAAAGTGTTTAAACAATATTTTGAGTTAGATAATGAATATAAAACATTATTTTAAATATGTATATGTAATTGATATAGACTGTCAATTATATAAGTAATATTTAAAACTAGAATAAGTTTTGATGTTTTAAAAATAGAAGTTTTTTAAAATCAGAATAGAGGAATATTTCAAGGCTAAAACAAAGTTTGAAAATATTTTTGAAAACGTGATTTTGAAAGCTAAAACATTTTGAAAACGGATTTAAAAACATTTTGAAAAATCTATTCAAACTGAAATTGCAAGAACCTTCCTACAGAGCTCCTCCATAGGACTCGAGAACTTGTACAAAGTAGTTTAAATGATTTTGATTTTCGTGGGTTTGTAAGCCACTTGTCGTAGGTTTGTAAGAAACTTGTCGTGGGTTTGTAAGCCACTGGTTTTGATAGAAATTGGGTTCCATCCCAAAGAAAATTGGAAGAAAGATGAGAGTGCTATTATGAAGTTTTAACAAAATACTAGACACTTATCTTGGGATCTTGAAATCTTGATTCCTAGAGTCTTGAATCTTGAATCTCTAATCTTCATCTTGATGCCTGAGTCTTTATACTGTTTAGTCTTCGATGATACCTGCATATACTTCCTATATACATACATATATATATATGTAAATGTTAGTATATATTTTATAAAGTAAAGTATAATAACTATATAAGGTTGTTGTCATCAAAACATCATCAACTCAGTTCCTAACAATCTCCCCCTTTTTGATGATGACAACCTTTATTTATAAAATATTCTTACCATACCATATCTCCCCCTTACTCTGTGATTTCTTCTTAAAACTACAACTCCCCCTTACTCCATGACTCCCTCTTACACCAAGCACATATATTTTTATAACTTTCTCCCCCTTTGACATCAGCAAAAAGGAATAACTACTTAAGAATTCAAGAATGATTAGTATGAACAAATAATATGTATAGAACAAGCATGAAACAATGAGTATAAGTGAACACATTTTAGTTATTACAACATACATAAGAACATACATAAACACGAACAAACAAAACAATTTAAAACAAAGAATAAAATGAAAGTACGCTTCAATGGCGATCCTTAACTATAGGAGACTTATGAATCGAACAATTGGGGTAATGGAGACAAAAGTTTCCACGTTGTTCAATTATGTTTCCATTAGTATCAACTAAGATCTCACCAACGCAAATAATGCTCTCGTCCGTATTCATAGGGACTTGGGGTTGAGGTAAAGGTTGATCTTCCTCTTGGTCTTCTTGTGGTTCTTCCATAGGTTCTTCTTCCTCGGATTCCATAGCTTGTGAAGAGTCTTCAATATATATCCTAAATTCGCTCGGAGGAATAGGCAATACAACATAGTTTCTTACATGACAACGTTGTGTTCCTTCAACATGGATTTTGAATGATGGTAATGGAAATTCCAAAGGGGAGCTTCGGAATTGGACATAGGAGGGGAGGTCCGAACCAGTATAAAAAACCTGATGTGATCATTTTTATTTACTATACTTTACTAGATTCTGCTAGTTAGTATTTCTTTTAATATGATTTGAACGGTTATCCACAAGGAATTTTTGTACATTCCTAATAATATTACCTTGCCTTTGTTGTTCTCTAGCCATCCTAAGTTGACTTACTTGAATTTCAGTCATCAATTGAAGGATATCTTTCATCTTCTCTTGCAATTTGATCACTTGAGCGTGCGTAGTTCGTTGAAATGGACCAGAATGTAGAGATGTGGGTGAAGTGGGTTCATTAGTAGAAAAGGAGGCCATTATTTTATTGTTTCAGAAGTTATTTACAGAGAATATAGTGAAGAAAGAGGAGAGAAAACGAAATAAATAGATAAATAACCAAATAACTAAGTTTGGAGGGAAATTCAATTTTCAAATTTTTGTTGGGTATGTCGACATCACGAGATGGGACATGTCGACATGTTCATCAAAAAAATGTAATTTTTATTTTGAATTTTTATTGATTATTATATTATATTATTTTATATTTCAGATTTTGAACAAATACCTAATTCTCTTCTAAATTTAGTAAAATTCTGTTCGGTTAATGGTTTAGTTAATATATCAGCAATTTGTTTTTCAGTATTTATATAATCTAGAGTTATTATTTCTTTAGTTATATTATCTCTAAGAAAATGATGTCTTATATCAACATGTTTAGTTCTAGCATGATGAGTTGGATTTTTAGATAGATTTGTTGCACTAGTATTATCACAATATATTGGTGATTTACTTATGTTAATACCAAAATCTTTTAAAGTTTGTTGCATATATATGACTTGTGAACAGGCCAGAGCAGCAGATATATACTCTGCTTCAGTTGTTGACAAGGAAACAGTATTTTGTTTCTTGCTGAACCAGGAAACCAGTGAATGTCCTAGAAAGTGACAAGTTCCACTTGTACTCTTTCGGTCTGATTTACAACCAGCATAATCAGCATCACAATATGATATTAAATCAAAGGTATTATTTTTAGAATAAAATAAACCATAATCTAAAATGTATTTTACATATCTTAAAATTCTTTTAACAGCTTTTAAGTGAGTTTCTTTAGGTTGTGATTGGTATCTTGCACAGAGACAAACACTATGGATAATATCAGGACGCCTCGCTGTTATATAGAGTAGCGAATCAATCATTCTCCTATATAAAGTTTGATAAATATCTTTTGATTTATCTTCTTTACTTAAACCTACATTTATTGACATTAGAGTTGGTTTCCCACTAGAGGTGCTTAAACCAAATTTATTGATTAAGTCTTTAGCATATTTTTCTTGACTTATGAAGATTCCATTTTCTAGTTGTTTAATTTGAAGCCCTAAGAAGAAACTTAATTCTCCCATGTGACTCATTTCAAATTCTTTAGTCATTATATCTGAAAATTCTTTATTCATTATGTTATTAGTTGATCCAAAGATTATATAATCTACATATATTTGAACTAGTTGAATATCTTGATTATTTCTTTTAATAAAAAGTGTTGTATATACTTTACCAATTTCAAAACCAGATTGAAGTAAATAAGATCTTAGTCTTTCATACCAGGCTCTAGGAGCTTGCTTTAGACCATATAGAGCTTTCTTTAACTTGTTTACATGGTTTGGAAATTTATTATCTTCAAAAAGTGGAGGTTGTTCAACATAAACATCTTCTTTTACAAAACCATTTAGAAAAGCACTTTTAACATCCATTTGATATAATTTGAAATTATTACAATTAGCGAAAGCAAGTAGAATTCTTATAGCTTCTAATCTTGCTACGGGGGCAAAGGTTTCATCATAGTTAATTCCTTCTTCTTGACAATAACCTTGCGCGACTAAACGAGCTTTATTTCTTACGACCTCACCGAGTTCATTCATTTTATTTTTATAAACCCATTTAGTTCCAATTATACTTTTATCCTCAGGTTTAGGAACAAGTTCCCATACATCATTTCTGGTAAATTGATTCAATTCTTCTTGCATAGCAAGAATCCATGAATCATCAAACGATGCTTCCTTTGGATTTTTAGGTTCAATTGTTGATATAAAGGCTACATTACTCATACTACTTAATTGATTTCTAGTTCTTACTACAGATTCAATATTTCCTAAAACATTTTCTATAGGATGACCTTTTGATATTTTAAATCTCTTATTAGGTTGATTTATTTCACTAATAGTTTCCTTAGATTGATTTAAATTTATAAAATCTTCTTCTTCATCTATTTGTACAATATTTTTTAGATTTTCATCAAAAGATACGTGCATAGTTTCTTCAATAGTATTAGTTTTTAAATTAAAAACTCTAAATGCTTTGCTTCTATTAGAATAACCAATAAAGAATCGTTTATCAGCTTTTGGTTCAAATTTATCTAACTTATCTTTTGTATTAAGTATAAAACATTTACTCCCAAAGACTTTAAAATAAGCAACTATAGGTTTCTTATTATAAAGAAATTCATAGGGAGTTTTATTTGTTAATGGTCTAATTAAAATTCTATTTAATATATAACAAGCTGTAGCAACTGCTTCAGCTCAAAAATGTTTAGGTAAATTACTATCAGAAAGCATTATACGAGCACACTCTTGAATCGTTCTATTCTTACGTTCTACTACTCTGTTTTGTTGTGGAGTTCTTGGAAATGAAAAGTTGTGAGTAATTTCCTTTTGAGTACAGAAATTCTCAAAATTTTCATTTTCAAATTCACCACCGTGATCACTTCGAATAGTTTTAATTTTGAAAGAATGTTGTTTTTTAATTCTTTTAGAAAAGTTTTTAAATATTTCAAAAGCATCACTTTTATGTTTCAAAAAGATTGTCCAAGTATATCTTGAATAATCATCTACTATAACAAAAACATATTTACTATGGTTAATTGATTGGACTTGAGATGGACCAAATAAATCTAAAGGAAGTAATTCTAGAGGACTAGAGGTAGAAATAGCATCCTTTAATTTAAATGAACTTTTCTTAAGTTTTCCTAATTGACAAGCATCACAAATACTATCTACTTTAAAGTTTAACTTGGGTAGACCTCTAACTAAGTCAAGTTTTGATATCCTATATATAATTTGAAATTCAAATGGCCAAATCTTTTATGCCAAATCCAAGGGTCACTTGTATTAGCCAAAAGACATAGATTATCATTTGAAATTTTCATACTAAGGATATAAATATTTTTCTTCCTAATACCTTCGAAAATTATATTAGACTTATCATCTTCAATGTGACATTTATCTTTTCCAAAATTAATTTTAAAACCTTTATCGCAAAGTTGACTTATACTAAGCAGATTATGTTTTAAGTTCCTAACTAATAAAACATCAGAAATAAGTAAAGTTTTAGATTTACCGACATTGCCGACGCCAACCACATATCCTTTAGAGTTATCACCAAAATTGACTAATCCACCATCTTGATAAGTAATGTCTTTGAGTATCTCGGGATTTCCAGTCATGTGCCTCGAATAGCCACTATCAAGTATCCATTTATCTTTCTCAATTTGCACAGTTTGTCCATTGGGTGTTGATTCGTCAAAAGCCATATAACATGTTTGTCACTGCATAACACACCAATTCGGTAGATAACTTGATTTTTCAAAATAACTATATGCAGACTTATGATACTTTGATGAAATGCATAGATTCAAAACAGTTTTAACACAATTTTCCAAAAATGCCATTTTTATATTTTTCAAGTTTCAGATTATGAAAACAATGAAAACCAATGCTATGATACCAATTGTTAGGGATGCGGATTAAGGATCTTAAGGCAGAAATAACACTAGAGGGGGTGAATAGTGTTTTAAAGAATATATGATCTATATGACTAAATTAAAACTTTCAACACAAATCTAAACAGAACTCTAACACAGAATGATCACAGAACATATAACGAATGCAAATAGTAAAGTAAAGAAAGTAAAAAGAAAGAACACACTGGATTTTACACTGGTTCGGAATCCTCCTACATCCATTCTTGCACCAAGGCAATGCCCTTGTACAGATTTTTATAAGCCAATATCCAAATTACAACCCTCAATTTCTAAGGCCTTGAGGAACCCTCCTATCTCCGAGTCTGGGGTAAATTCTCTTGATTTACGGGACACAAGATCACCCTAATACTTTTTAATAACAATCCTTTTGAACGGATAGACTCTATGGACTTTTTGAATACAAATTGATCCTATAACTCTGAATAGCACTTTGATCTTTAGTCGAATGATGGAGAATCAAATAGAGAGAGTATCTAAATGATTTCCTATTGAGAATTTGGCAGAATGATGGCACGATCTTGAAAATATGAAGTTTTATGGATATGGAATGGTGGAGAAGAAAGAGTGAAGAAAATAAGAAAGTAGTTGTTAAAAAAATTCGTTTTGGAAGCCTTTATATAGATGCACAACAGTCATAACCATTGGCGAAAGGTTTTCGAACGAATGGACACTTCTTTTGAAAAGTTGAATTTTGAATCCAACTGTCACCATGTCGACATGGGGTATCCCCTTATGTCGACATCCCTTAGTTCAAAATTATAGAGATGTTATTTTGTAAAGACAATTGAATTTTAAAACAAGTTGAAACTTCTATGAAGCAAAGTAAAGTGTTTAAACAATATTTTGAGATAGAGAATGAATATAAAACATTATTTTAAATATGTATATATAATTGATATAGACCGTCAATTATATAAGTAATATTTAAAATTAGAATAAGTTTTGATGTTTTAAAAGTATAAGTTTTTTAAAATCAGAATAGAGGAATATTTCAAGGCTAAAACAAAGTTTGAAAATATTTTTGAAAACATGATTTTGAAAGCTAAAACATTTTAAAAACAGATTTAAAAACATTTTGAAAAATCTATTCAAACTGAAATTGCAAGAACCTTCCTACAGAGCTCCTCCATAGGACTCGAGAACTTGTACAAAGTAGTTTAAATGATTTTGATTTTCGTGGGTTTGTAAGCCACTTGTCGTAGGTTTGTAAGCTACTTGTCGTGGGTTTGTAAGCCACTGGTTTCGATAGAAATTGGGTTCCATCCCAAAAGAAAATTGGAAGAAAGATGAGAGTGCTATTATGAAGTTTTAACAAAATACTAGACACTTATCTTGAGATCTTGAAATCTTGATTCCCTAGAGTCTTGAATCTTGAATCTCTAATCTTCATCTTGATGCTTGAGTCTTTATACTGATCAGTCTTCGATGATACTTGCATATACTTTCTATATACATACATGCATACATACATACATATATATATATGGAAATGTTAGTATATATTTTATAAAGTAAAGTATAATAACTATATAAGGTTGTTGTCATCAAAACATCATCAACTCAGTTCCTAACAGTTTTGTCAAAAGAAGGTTGACATAAGAAGGCTGGTTATTACCGAGCTTACCCTGACTGGATCGAGAGGGCCCTGACCCGCTTTTTGCATAAATGTGAAGGATACCTAAGGATAAGGCAACTGGGCCTTACCTAGATGCCTTGCTGAATGGAAGGGATAGTTTAAGACCATCGTTGGCTTGGGCCAACCTATGTGGATCGATTGTAGAATAGTTGGGCTGGCTTCGATTGGGCAAGATTGTCTTGAATTGGCCTGCAAATTATTTGCTATAGAATTGAGCAACATTTTTTCTTCTAAGTCTTTATTCGCTACAGGCGTGGGCTTTGCAAGTCATAAAGAATCTTGCCGATGACGACCCTGTAAAGTATTTAATGCGTTATCCATGTGGTCTTTTGCTATTAGCTATAGCGGTTAATTTTTATAGACATGGTAGAGACACGTCATGTCTCCCACATGTACGAATTAACTTGGTAACGGTCTCTTCTGAATGGGTGGGATTATTTTTTCCTTTTGAATCCAGTGCATATGATTGGAATTATAGGTATATAAGTATATTCCCTTTTCTTCTTTACCGCGCCAATAAAGTCTTTCCGTATGAAATTTTTTGATAGCCTATGAATCTTTCACTGTTCTTAACTAATAAAAATCATGTAGCTTCATTACATATTTCCTTTCTGACATCTTTGCATGTAAGCTATTTTGTCTAACATGTTTGGTATGATGAGAAAGGAGAAAGCGTTTTTGATGTTGAACTGCCATTTGTTGATTATAGTTCAAACCGTCACTTGGAACCTTTTACTTGAGATGGATCTTGCCTTGATGCTTGGCTTAGACACATGCCTTCAATGGTCATCGACCATCATTGTTATGCTAATAGGCTAGGTATGGCTCGCGGATTTCCTCTATGTCCTTCTTCGGCGGTTCTGAACCTAGACTGGCTTGGACGCTTTAAGGCCTCGTTGGATAGAGTAATGGTTGTCGCATCTACCTTCGATGTCATAACTAACCTATCGTCCTCTTGGTGATGTCTACCGCAATTTTTTCAACATCTCTTATAAAAATTTATGTGGAAGGCTTTGAAGATAGTAGCATACTGCCATTCTTTAATAAATTCTTGATCGATTGAAGCGCTAGGGGAGTTCATCTCTACATTTGAAGTATGACTTATAATGTGTTCCACAAGTGTGCTTCTTCTTCTCACATTCTTCTTTTCAACTAATTGGAGATAAGAATATCATTATAAGCCTAGTGGGCAGGCGTTGTGCCACTGCGTTCTTTGAACTGAATAAAACATATACTTTGTTGCAAACTTTGACTGAGAATTTGTTGATTTTTTTGATTGTTTATCCCTGTATGACTTGTTGAGCAGAGCACTTTGAATAGCTTGTAGTTCCTGTATTTATCTTGCAGTATCAATGTGATAATAAGGTGGTCTGGATACAATCGTTAATGTAGACCAGCTACTATCCAGTTGTAAAGTGGGGGTTTGCACCGGTAGGAGCTGAAACACAAGTTCACTCGCTAGTTCTACTGGGTTGCAAGAAATCGAACAAAGAGTGGCGGATAAGCCTGTGCTTGAACTTATGCACATATGGATGTGAAGTCTCCTAGGTGACGCATTATCAACCTTGAAGCGACCGTCAATCCTAAATTGAACCGGAGCATATTGTTTAGCTTAAACACTTTAGTGTAAGTCAGTTGCATGATGGTAAGGTGGGCTATATGTAGCTTTCTCACAAAGACGTGTAGATGGGAATGTTTTTAGAAAGAAGAACTTATTTATTATTATGGGTCCGAATTGAAGTACTGAAGCCCTCGGTTCTTAAATGAGGTAATCGATTATGAGATAGTAGGAGCCGACGCCAGTGCTCTAGGGTTAAAGGGTCTGGGCAAGAACCAGGGAGTTGGCCGACCCATTGAATCTATTGAAAATTCCATCGTTGATTATCGAATGCTCTTGCTACATCATGAGAAAACCCTTATTTGTCTTCCTAAGGGAAGTCCCATAATATTCCCTTAACTTTTGCTGATTACCCTTGATTTCTTTAACTCTATCTTGGATGGGGAACTTCTTGACAGGGTCGTTATAGGAGCAGATGGCTTCTAGCTCAGCAAGCATTGGTCTTCATGTTAACAAGTTTTAAGCAGATGAGCAGTCAACCACAATAAAGTTTACCTAGATATTTGTAGTAAATGCTCTTGACCAAAAGTCATTATAGATAAAGTTGTGTCCATATGAATGCTGTGACGCCCCACCTCTATGCTCACAATAACAAAGAGTATAAAAAAATACTATCTGTTATTACGAAGAATAAGGCTGGATAGGAGCGGCCATCCGTAGTTAGGCCTTACACTAGTATTGGTTATCTCGATAGGAGTGGTATATATATTTTTCTTCTCTTTGTTTATATACTCCCATCGACATATCCAATTCCAGTATAAAACGAACTACGATGGTTCATAATAGTTTAGGACAATATATATCATAACAACACAAATAATATCAAATCTCATATATATATATATATATATATATATATATAACTGAAAACAGTTACAATACACGTGATACAATTCTACAACTGTCAACACAGGATGTTACATATACAAGTACATTAATATAATTAATATATATGAATACACATCATCCTATACTATGACAACAACTACTCCAAAAGGTGTAAAGAGACTTCGTATCTCTAGCAGCAACCCAAAGCAAGGTATCTACAACTTGTAAAACTCGGTCTGACCCGAGTATTAGATTCAAAGGAAAATAATAACGGGTCAATCTAATTCAAACCCAGTTATTAATGCATGGAAGCAATAATAATTAAATAACAAATAGACGATAGTCAAAATAAATCTCGTCTATCCAGTCCTTTAGTAAGGAAATTGGATAACGGTAAATATAACACGTAACAGTATTAAACAACAAATCAGCAAATTCAAATTATCCACGAAGATAAATGAAAGGATTGTCAATGAAGATAATTTAGAAAACAACAGAATTGCCTAAACGGCAATTAACAACAAAATTTAATTATTAAATAAATAATTAGAAGCTCATAATCGAATTATCAAATAGATAATTAGACAACAACAAAATGATCAAATCAAACTAAATCAAAATACAATTTCAAAATATTGAACCGGGCACGCAAAACAATTCAAGCAATTGAAATATCAATTAAAACGTCACTTATGTTTGGCTGCAGTACACGCACGCGTGCACTGCCTCGCCACTATAGTGATGAATTACACAAAAGCTCAATGAATCAAAATGCAAAAGAAATATCAATAAAATCAATACTGTGTGGCTGCAGTACACGCTCGCGTGCACTGCCTCGCCACTACAGTATACAATGTCATCACAACTCTAATATTTACAGCAAGTCGAAACTGTCAAGGTCAAGTCACGGCTATCCTGATTCAACATAACTGCAAAGCAACTTAACTCGAATGACCAAGTGCACAAAGGCAGTGGTACAACTACATCAAGACACAGCAGAATAGATTATGCAACCTGAACCAACAGAGCATGAAGGCTCGAATGACTAAATGCACATGGCAGTGTACGAATACATGAAAACATCAGATGATGGTGAAAGCACCAAGGATATGACAACACAGCACATAGCATTGCATATAAAGGGATAGCAACAAGGCACAAAGGCTAGACAATGATACATGCACAACGATCAACACTATGAACACTGTGGAATGCACGGGTGTGCAACAAGGAGAATGCACAGGTATGCAACAGGGAGTGTATACATGACAGTAATGACACGCAACAGACTAATAAAGCAAAATACCAAACACATGGAGGCCAAGCCCAAACACATGAAGACTCAAACTCAAGAACAAATTTACCATGCACAGCAAGGGATAAATCAGAGTACGCATGAACTACATGCCTCAAAGAATAGGCAATAGAGGAGGCAACAAGTGATGTACACCTGAATGCAACAGTGGACAATGCAAGTGAACGCATCATGAACCAAGGAAGGCACCAGTAACAACTACATGAAACTGGATAGTGCAAACTCAAATAGAAGATGTATATGAACATGAAGCATTTCAATATCACAACACATAACAGGTAAAACATGAAGTGCCGTCATGATATTCAAGCTGCAGGTTAAAGATATAAGGGCCGAAGTGAATACACAAAGGAAATGCAAAGTCAACTCAAAGACATATGCAATGACCTGCGACAATTCAAAGAAATGCCGAAGTCAATGAATCAACACGGGTTCAAAAATCATGAAATAGCAGTCTCAAATCAAAACAGTGCCACCCGAATTATTTTCGCAAAATCAAGTTTGCAAACCATGTCCAAAAATAACTGCAGTGCAAATTCAACAATACATGCATTGTAACATCCCGCTTTTTCGCACGCTTTAAATCGACACACGTGCCAATTCAAACTATACGGAAGGGCGGATTGTTGTGGGGTAAATAAGAAAACAAGGAAGAAATAAAAAGAAAACAGAATCTCACAGCGGAAGGATAAAATATAATAATAATTATACAGTTCATAAAACTGTTTACAAAACATTTGATTCTTCTTTATACAATAAATATCAGAGTTCACATACCAATAAATATCAATGTAGTGGAATTAAATAGTGTAGTGCAATAGTATAAATAATAATAATACAAATCTCCGTCTTCGTCCTCCAGAGCTAAATCTTCAAATCCTGAAACGCTCGAACTGACCCGAGCGAATTAAAAAGATAAAACACTCGAGTCAGAACTAAAAGATCTTATGTAAGTTAAATTAATAGAAATAAATATGAGTGCAGTAACTCAAGAGATGCTCGGGATTCACATCTCTTAAGGATCCGTTAAACTAATTACTATGTAGTAGATTTCGCTATTATAATAGTGTCTATTTATAAAATAAACTTACTTTTTTCTTAGCATTAAGGGGTTACCCATATAGCCCTTAACACGTAATAGTCCCAGTAGTCCATCCAATATCATAGTCCCTCCTGATCGAGAAGCCACCAGAGGATACCACACGGGCTACGGGAGAAATCCAAACTCGTACAAGGCGCGATAGGGTAGGTGACACGGCACAACTAGGCAATGCCAGGGTAGATATACCAATTACGCTTCCGGGTCGATGGTAACGCGTAGCGCGCAGCTACCGCCCAACTCGAACAAACTCCCCCAAATCAGAGAAATCAAAAGTGAAGGTGGCCACCGAATTAATCCAAAGTCAGAGTATAGTATCGAAGGGAAGTGTCCGATCAAAGGTGCTACCTTATTAACCCGTCGACCGCTCATGTTTTAGCCGCCTTGTGCCAACTCACGGGAGTTGGGTCAACGTATTTACCTTACAGGAAAACGCCGCCACCAACCTACTTCATTCTGGAATCTCCACCGTGTACACGGTTGTTAAAGTGGTTTTCGGGGTTGGCAGAGAGTATGACAACTTCCGATCCCGGTCTCTTTAACAACCAAACGTTATTATAACACCGCGGTCACTAAAAAATAATTTTACTTTTAAAACCAGAATAAATATCGATTTCAAAACCGTATAAATACGATATCCTTTCCACTCCAAAACAAACTCATTTGATATTATTTTTATAAACCCCAAATTAATATAATATCATTTTATTTCTAATATATTTCTTTTCCAAAATCATATTGCTTTAAAATTTATAATAATTGGAAACCAAACATTTGAATTATAACTTTCAAACCATAATACTTCGAAAATTCATAGCTTTAAAACCATAACTTCTAAAACTTGGATGGTTTAAATATTCAAACGGTATATAGTATAAAATAGTTTGCATTTAAAATTTCTTTATAAAATAAAATAGTTTTTCCTTCAATTTATTTATACCAGAAATATTCATTTAATTCATCTTGAATAAAAATTCAGTCATAAATATCATACCTTTTTAAAATTTCAAGTTAATAAATTTTACATCAACTTATGAAGTTAAATCCTTAATTTAGCTCAATTCTAAATAAAATTTTCAATTTAACTCCCAATCTTAATTGATTTAAATCATTGAAAACTCTATATATTTTCAATATCTTAACATGTACATAACCATATAATATAAAATAATCAAACTCCATTATTCAAATTATTTATTTTATTTAACAAATTCATACATAGCTTAAATTCAATACTTTAACAATATATGTATATATAAAATAAGATTTTATATATGATCAAAATTAATATTTATTAAACCGCATCCTATCCAAACCATAAAAATCATTTCAAAAATAATTTTCTATATATACCGCGGTGCCTGTATATAATTTTCTATCCTATGGTCAAGTGATAAGGACATTTATCATTTCAATCCGCAATTTAAAAATAAAAAAATGCGGTTGTATATCATTTCAAACTGCAATCCCGAATGAAATGAGAATGCATAATAACTTGCTGTTTATATAATATAGAACACATCATCCATTCACCCAATATCAATCATCATCAATTTTATTTCAATCATCATCAATTTAAACAAACATCAATAGAGCATATAAAATATAACAGGTACCAACAAACAGTTTATATTCAAAATAAATAAATAAACAACTTTTTAACCAGCAGTTTATAAGCAAAATAAATAAATTTTAACTGTCAATTTATGTGCAATAATAAATTTAATTAACAGTTAAATTAAATAAATGCGATTTAACTGAGATGATGAATAAAATATGCAAAACAGTCATAAATAAATTTCTACTCATATCTTAAATCAATTTAACAAACATAAGAAATTTTAGAAGTTGTTAGTGGGTTAAAACACTCACCTTTTGAATTTAAATTGAATTTAAATCCAATTTAAACCCAAAATTTTGACAGTCTCCAAATCCGTCCAAACCAGTGCCAAAATCTCCAGAATTTTATTACGATCCTAATAAAAACACCGCGCATAAAATGGAGTTAGTACGCAAAAGTTATATTAGTTAGAGCAATTGAAAATTTAATTTTAAATTGAACAAAAAAAAGAACATAAGCTTGCCACGTCATCAAAGAACTCAAGCCGTCTCCTTCTCCTACGCGTTGCTCGACCCAGGTAAACGAAACACGAACCCTGGCCGTCGTATATTCCATCAATTTTCTACGCCTCCTCGACGAACTTTGACTCGATCGGCCCTCGCCACCGGCCTACCTTCCTTACGCCGCACCTCCCCCCAGAACGCCTCCATGTCCGGTCACCTACTTGCATTCGCCGCCGCCACCTAGGTCTGCGAATCCTAGCGAATTTGTGCGCCTATGACACGAAGCAACCGTACAGATGAACTCGCTTTGACGACCCCTACCCACTGTAACTTTTCGATTGGCAAATCCTTGCAAATCCACTGTTGAATCTCACGCCCTAATATGAACGGCCAAAACTAATTTGCCTCGATCTGGACATATAGAAACTCCAATCGAAAAATGGATAGCACCATTGAATTACGCTCGTCAAGAGCACTAACATATATTTTTTTGAGATTTTTCTAAGGCCTTTGAATTTTTGACTTTTGATTTTGAATTGTAATTGGATCTAGGGCTTGCATTCATTGAGGAAGAGGAGAAGCTGATGAAATTGAACGCACAAACAAATGATAATTGATGGAGGCTAGGGTTTATAACTGGGTTTATATAGGTAGGTTAGAAATAGAGTTGATGGATCGCGTTGATAGATATACGTGCTACCTCTAACGTGGCCCAAAAAGCCTGTCCTGACCCCGGAACGAAATTAGGTAAACCCATACATCGAAATAGGTGTTTTAAAATATTCTGAACGTGATGGAAAATGTTTCACGTCCAAATTCCATCGTATGAAGAAGTTATGCTGAAATGAATATTTTTAAATTGATTTCAAATTGATTTCAATTAATTCGATTTCAAGGCGTTTCGCGTTCATACGATCAAACGACAAGTCCGATCGCTACGAAACATGAAACCCTACAATAATTCACTGTTACGGATCCGATGAAACTTGTTTCGTCGAAATCCGAGTTAGTGGCCCAAATGGTTATTTTTATATTAATTAAATAAATTTAAAATAAATTAATTAAATCAAATTTCACGTTTTAATTCTGAAATTTGCAATCTTTATCACTTTAAAATTCTCAAACCTTTACAATGATTTAACAATTTTTAAAAGTCAATTTATTAGAGATTAATCAATAGAAATCTTCACTTTCAAAAAATTCAAAAAGTTATAGATAAATTTCCAAAATTTCCATTAAATTGAGTTTGCCCATAATTATTCCATTCATAATTTCAAATAGAAATGTTTACCATTGGATTTAAAATTATCACATAAATATTTTCCGTTTTCAACTTAATTTTTAAATTAACGTAATAATTACATATTTGATTTCATTCATTCGCAATAAATCCAACTATTATAAATTAAATAAATTAACTCACTATTAAAATTCAAATTCTATAATTCATATATTTCATCATCTTGATTTACTTATTAATTTAAAATTCTTTAAACCAATTCCCGTCTCAATTTAAAGTAGCTTAATTCACTCATTATAGAATTTATTTCAATTTCTTAAAATAACCCCTTATTATAAATTGAATCCAATTTTATTTTAATAAGTTTCAAATTTAACGGATTAGATTCATCTTCAACCTCTAACTTACACTTAAGTTTAGGTTATTATCAATTTATAAGGTATTACCTTTTTAGTTATTACTTTACCTAGCCTTGATTCAATCACATTGCAATTTATCACGTATTTCTTCCTTAGTTAATAACCTTCCTATTTCCATTTACCCATTTATTATATCTAAGCAAATTATATCCATAAATTACGATTAACTATTCTAAACAAATCGATTCACTTGGTTTCACGCCTTTTTATTACATTAATTATCCTATCATGAATGGAATTTTACCTTGGTTACATCTTGTTGAATCCGACATTCTTCACTTAACAATTTATTCCACCTTAACTGCCATAATTTATTGAATTAATTGAAATTGATTACAAATTAACTTAACAGCCTAATAAAATAAATAACGTACAATAAATATTGTCATTAACTCTTAATTACACTTTTAGAGGTTCATTATTTACACACCAATATTGTAATTACTTACATGACACTGGTTTTACTTAATTAACATTTATTACAAACTACCATTACAACTACCATTACAATGTTTTTATTACATAATCAATTAAATACTTTCTCGTATTAAATTACACATCTGTATAATCCTTTCCACTATTCATTCATTAGAATTCTATTTAAATTTCAATCTCTGGTAATAACACATTTATTATACTTTTGCATATCAATAAACAAGGTTCCAAATAAATAGGGTTTATTAAATTCAATTTTTATAATTAAATCTATTACAGCCAATGTAATATTTCATAGGTTAATTATTAGCATTTTCTTCGTTACCAATTATAACAATTATATTTCTTTATAACTTGATTCCAAAATCTTATAAATATGACAAATTTAATTAACGAAATTTACGGATCGTTACACTCTCCCCCGCTCAAAACTTTTCGTCCCCGAAAAGGAAAAGAAGGGAAAAGAAGAAATGAGAGATCAATATATCTTTCTTAAATATTAAATTTATAAACAAATAAGTTTACAAAATAAAATAATTTAAAATAACATATACCAATTTATACCTATTTAAATCTTTTATACATAAATTATTAAAGTTTGTAAAACATTTTCAAATTTTTCTAAGTCCAAAATTTATGGAAAATTTTGGCAGAGTCTCTTTTGTACGGAGAGGCTCGGAAGAAAAAAAATAAAATATTAAATATAACAAAATGTCACATATAATACCCAAAATATTATATCCCAATAAGGGAAAATATATAAAATAGCGCTATAAAGCGTAATCCGAAAACGTACCTATTTGTCGGGTAATTTACGCTTAATTTATGGAACCAAAAGCAGTAGCAATTGCTTCCATAACCTGCATTTCACTTGTAAAATCCAAAGGGTTAACAATTTATGTGAAGTGAAATATTTAAGTGGTTTCAATCACTAACAGCAAATCAATACAACAACCATCAATTTCAACAAACAGCGTACACAACAAATACAAAACAACCATTCAATCAAACAAACAAATAGTTGTTCGGGTTCAAAACTTTTAAATTGTACGGAATGAAGAATAAACTATTAGCGCATCATTTACTCAGCAGCCTTAGATAAAACTAAATAGATTATTCATTCATCCAAATCCAAATTTAAAATATCTTACCCCAAACAACCATAAACCAAACAAGCAACAATTCTAAATAATAAATCAAGATCATTCTTATTAATTCCATTTATTACTTTACATTTATTTCTTACAACTTTTATCTCCATTCATTAATTTAGTATTTATTACACTTGTTTGCACTTATACTTATATATATATATATATATATATATATAATTCATTTTTCTCTTTTCATTTCATATTGCATAACTTCATTTATTTATAGTATTCATGTGAAAATCAATTTCTTAGCACATTAATACATTAATTTAAGTCTACACTTATATATTTACTGCATTCATCTTTTCTTCTTATTTTATTAATAAATATCTTCAATCCTTTACTTGAGTTTATTATCTTACATATATACTACTTAATTTTATTTATTTTCTTCCATTTATAATACCTACTTTTCTATTTCAATTAGTAGTCTTTTCAATTACACTTAAGATTATAATATTACAACATCAAATTCCTATTTATTAAGGAATTTCATTAATTACTTTCCTTACCTCTAATTTATTACTTGTACAATATCTATTACATTTTATTATTAACATTTCAACTTTTAATATTTGGTAAGTTATATATATGCTTTTAAAGAATGTAATTGAAAGTTATACAAGTTTTCTCATTTCTTTTGATTAATTCATTGTTCAATAAATTTTTACCTTCTCCTTATAAGTTACAATTTCAACTTCCTTTTTATTTCCTTTATAACTTAGCCTTAAATCTCTTGCCTAGATTAGAGGTTTCAATTATTAATTACTTGCCTTTCATTTCACTACAATAGTTGAAACAATTAATCAACGGAAATTTAAGAATTTAATCCCGGGTTATATTTCAATTTATTTTAAAATAATAGATAAATATATTCTTACAACTTATATATCTCTAATTATATTTAAAACAATTCAAAATTTATATATTCTTCAAAAATGAATCTGCAGTAAAACTACTACAGTGGCCGTCCCCCTTCGAAACTCGAAAATGAAAGTCGATGATGCGGCCGCCATTACCGAAATTATTTTTCAACGATAGAGAGGAAAGTACAAAACTTATTTTATTCAAAATCTTCTTTAAAACAATTCTTCCGAATTATAATAAATATTTATATCAGAAAGTACTTATAAACAATATTATTATATTCCAAAATTTATTCGAAAGAAATTTCAAAACCCCGGATCTTAAGTTCTAAATTTCCTAAATTTCATTTATTTTATTTTTCAATCTTATTTCTATTATTATTTATACACTTTATTACCTAACAACCAATCTATTGCAGCCAAATACAGATATCATTTGAAATTTTTTATTTTATATAGAAAATATAATAGGCAAAATTATTTCATTCACCTATATTAAAAACAAATATTATGTTGGTCTGTCATATTAAGTGTTTAGAAATCCCTATTGATGTCATAGCATCCCATGCACCAACCAGAATTTATAAATACAAAACGGAACAGATTAACACAATATTAAAACCTTTTTATAACACTAACAAATACGCTCACTCATATATATACACTCAGCGACTCCCATAGGGTATTACTACCCAATTAGTAAAGAGTCAAACCCCACAAAGCTAAGGTTTATCGCTAAACCAAAGCTCTGATACCAACTGTAACATCCCGCCTTTTCGCACGCTTTAAATCGACACACGTGCCAATTCAAACTATGCGAAAGGGCGGATTGTTATGGGGTAAATAAGAAAACAAGGAAGAAATAAAAAGAAAACAGAATCTCACAGCGGTCTATAATAATAGTGTCTATTTTTAAAATAAACTTACTTTTTTCTCAGCATTAAGGCGTTACCCCTATAGCCCTTAACACGTAATAGTCCTAGTAGTCCATCCAATATCATAGTCCTCCTAATCGGAAAGCCACCAGAGGATACCACATGGGCTACGGGAGAAATCCAAACTCGTACAAGGCACAATAGGGTAGGTGACACGGCACAACTAGGCAATGCCAGGGTAGATATACCAATTACGCTTCCGGGTCGATGGTAACGCGTAGCGCGCAGCTATCGTCCACCTCGAACAAACTCCCCCAAATCAGAGAAATAAAAAGTGAAGGTGGCCACCAAATCAATCCAAAGTCAGAGTATAGTATCGAAGGAAAGTGTCCGATCAAAGGTGCTACCTTATTAACCCGTCGATCACTCCTGTTTTAGCCACCTTATGCCAACTCACGGGAGTTGGGTCCACGTATTTACCTTACAGGAAAACACCGCCACCAACCTACTTCATTCTGGAATCTCCACTGCGTACACAGTTGATAGAGTGGTTTTCGGGGTTGGCAGAGAGTATGACAACTTCCGATCCCGGTCTCTTTAACAACCAAACGTTATTATAACACCGCAGTCACTAAAAAATAATTTTACTTTTAAAACCAGAATAAAATATCTATTTCAAAACCGTATAAATACTATATCCTTTCCATTCCAAAAAAAACTCATTTGATATTATTTTTATAAACCCCAAATTAATATAATATCATTTTGTTTCAAATATATTTCTTTTCCAAAATCATATTGCTTTAAAATTTATAATAATTAGAAACCAAACATTTGAATTATAACTTTCAAACCATAATACTTCGAAAATTCATAGCTTTAAAACCATAACTTCTAAAACTTGGATGGCTTTCATATTCAAACGGTATATAGAATAAAATAGTTTGCATTTAAAATTTCTTTATAAAATAAAATAATTTTTCCTTCAATTTATTTATACCAGAAATATTCATTTAATTCATCTTGAATAAAAATTCAGTTATAATATCATACCTTTTTAAAATTTCAAGTTAATAAATTTTACATCAACTTAAGAAGTTAAATCCTTAATTTAGCTCAATTCTAAATAAATTTTTCAATTTAACTCCCAATCTTAATTGATTTAAATCATTTAAAACTCTATATATTTTCAATATCTTAACATGTACATAACCACATAATATAAAATAATCAAACTCCATTATTCAACTTATTTATTTTATTTAACAAATTCATACATAGCTTAAATTCAATACTTTAACTATATATGTATATATAAAATAAGATTTTATATAAGATCAAAATTAATATTTATTAAACCGCATCCTATCCAAACATAGAAATCATTTCAAAAATAGTTTTCTATATATACCGCGATGCCTGTATATAATTTTCTATCCTATGGTCAAGTGATACGAATATTTATCATTTCAATCCGCAATTTAAAAATAAAAAAATGCAGTTGTATATCATTTCAAACCGAAATCCCGAATGAAATGAGAATGCATAATAACTTGCATTTTATATAATATAGAACACATCATCCATTCACCCAATATCAATCATCAACCAATTTTATTTCAATCATCATCAATTTAAACAAACATCAATAGAGCATATAAAATATAACAGGTACCAACGAACAGATTATATTCAAAATAAATAAATAAACAACTGTTTAACTAGCAGTTTATATGCAAAATAAATAAATTTTAACCGTCAATTTATGTGCAATAATAAATTTAATTAACAGTTAAATTAAATAAATGCGATTTAACTGAGATGATGAATAAAATATGCAAAACTGTCATAAATAAATTTCTACTCATATCTTAAATCAATTTAACAAACATAAGAAATTTTAGAAGTTGTGAGTGGGTTAAAGCACTCACCTTTTGAATTTAAATTGAATTTAAATCCAATTTAAACCCAAAATTTTGACAGTCTCCAAATCCATCCAAACCAGTGCCAAAATCTCTAGAATTTTATTACGATCCTAACAACAAAAAACCACGCATAAAACGGAGTTCATACGCAAAAGTTATATTAGTTAGAGCAATTGAAAATTTAATTTTAAATTGAAAAAAAAAGAACATAAGCTTGCCACGTCATCAAAGAACTCAAGCCGTCTCCTTCTCCTACGCGTTACTCGACCCAGGTAACCGAAAACGAACCTTAGTTACCGTATATTCCATCAATTTTTTACGCTTCCTCGACGAACTTTGACTCGATCGGCCCTCACCACTGGCCTGCCTTCCTCACGCCGCACCTCCCCCTAGAACGCCTCCATGTCCGGTCACCTTATTTGCATTCGCCGCCGCCACCTAGGTCAGCGAATCCTAGCGTATTTGTGCGCCTATGACACTAAGCAACCATACAGATTAACTCGCCTTGACGACCCCTACCCACTGTAACTTTCCGATTAGCAAATCGTTGCAAATCCACCGTTGAATCTCACGCCCTAATACGAACGGCCGAAACTAATTTGCCCCGATCTGGACACACAGAAACTCCAATCGAAAAATGGATAGCACCATTAAATTACGCTCGTCGAGAGCATTAACATATATTTTTTTGAGATTTTTCTGAGGCCTTTGTTTTTTGACTTTTGATTTTGAATTGTAATTGGATCTAGGGTTTGCATTCATTGAGGAAGAGGAGGAGTTGATGAAATTGAACGCACAAACAAATGATAATAGATGGAGGCTAGGGTTTATAACTGGGTTTATATAGGTAGGTTAGAAATAGAGTAGATGGATCGCGTTGATAGATATACGTGCTACCTCTAAGTGGCCCAAAAAGCTTGTTCTGAGCCCGGAACGAAATTTGGTAAACTCATATATCGAAAAAAGTGTTTTAAAATATTCTGAACGCAATGGAAATAGTTTCACGTCCAAATTCCATCGTATGAAGAAGTTATTCTGAATCAATATTTTCAAATTGATTTCAATTAAATCGATTTCAAGGCGTTTCGCGTTCATACGATCAAACGACAAGTCTGATCGCTACGAAACTTGAAACCCTACAATAATTCACTGTTACGGATCCGAGAAACTTGTTTCGTCGAAATCTGAGTTAGTGGCCAAAATGGCTATTTTTATATTAATTAAATAAATTTAAAATAAATTAATTAAATCAAATTTCCCGTTTTAAATTCTGAAACTTGCAATCTTTATCACTTTAGAATTCTCAAATCTTTACAATGATTTAACAATTTTTATAAGTCAATTTATTAAAGATTAATCAATAGAAATCTTCAATTTCGTAAAAATTCAAAAATTATGGATAAATTTCCAAAATTTCCATTAAATTGAGTTTACCCATAATTATTCCATTCATAATTTCAAATAGAAGGGTTTACCATTGGATTTAAAATTATCACATAAATATTTTCCGTTTTCAACTTAATTTTTAAATTAACGTAATAATTACATATTTGATTTCATTCATTTGCAATAAATCCAACTATTATAAATTAAATAAATTAACTCACTATTAAAATTCAAATTCTATAATTCATATATTTCATCATCTTGATTTACTTATTAATTAAAAATTCTTTAAACCAATTCCCGTCTCAATTTAAAGTAGCTTAATTCACTCATTATAGAATTTATTTCAATTTCTTAAAATAACCCCTTATTATAAATTGAATACAATTTTATTTTAATAAGTTTCAAATTTAACGGATTAGATTCAACTTCAACCTCTAACTTTCACTTAAGTTTAGGTTATAATCAATTTATAACGTATTACCTTTTTAGTTATTACTTTACCTAGCCTTGATTCAATCACATTGCAATTTATTACGTATTTCTTCCTTAGTTAATAACCTTCCTATTTCATCTATGTTAAATGTTGTATTTTTCATCTCCACATGGAGTATCCTTGGTAATGAATTTTGTCAAGCTATACACAATTTTTTTAACAAATGCAAGATTCTTGGAGAAATCAACTGCACCAATATTTCTCTTATCCCCAAGGTCTCCCCTGCTACAAGTGTTACTTCTTATAGGCCCATTTCTTGCTGTAATGTTGTCTACAAGTGTATCTCAAAAATACTAGCAACTAGGTTGGTTACTGTGCTTCCAACTGCTGTTTCAAACAATCAGTCTGCTTTTTTACCAAATAGGGACATTATTGATAATGTTCATCTAGCTCAAGAACTACTCAAAGGTTATGGTAGAAGCAATGTCCCCCCTGCAGCAGCACTTAAATTAGATATTTCAAAGGCATATGATTCAATTCATTGGGACTCTATTGTCAGGATTATGGCTGTGATGGGGTTCCCAAAAACTTTTGTGTCTTGGATATATGTCTGTATTTCCACTCCATCATACTCTGTAGTTATAAATGGTAGACCTGTTGGCTGTTTTAGGGGTAGTAAAGGAATACGTCAGGGGGACCCGTTATCTTCTTACTTATTTTTGATGGTAATGGAAGTGTTAACTGTTATACTCAGATCTAGTTACAACAATAAGATCATTAGGTATCACCCAAAGTGCTCACATCTACAAATTACATCTATCATGTTTGCTGATGATGTAATGTTGTTCACAAAACCTGAGTTACCTTCCTTGATTGGTATTAAGAATGCTCTGCAGGCTTTCAACAGTATGGCAGGCCTATCAATAAATCAGGACAAATCATCTATGCTTATTGCTGGAGTTAGTCTTAGTCATGCTAATGATCTTCATCAACAGTCTGGATTCTCATGCATGGCTAATGATATGAAGTACCTTGGACTCCCATTAATATCAAAGAGAATTACCAAAGCTGACTGTCTACCCCTTTACCATAAAATTACCTCAGTTATGACTGCATGGAATAATAGGAACTTGACACAAAGTGGTAGGCTTGTGCTCATAAAATCTATAGTCTTTTCTTCTAATGTTTACTGGGCGCGTACTCTCATACTACCTGTTAAATTATTGCATCTTGTTAGGTCATCTATGAACAGATTCTTTTGGATAGGTAGTATTCACAACAGAAAATTAGTGCCATGTTCATTTTCAAAATTTGAGTCTCCTTTGAGATTGGGTGGGCTAGGAGTTTCTGATGTCAAGAAGTGGAACATTGCAGCTATCAGTAAACAGTTTGATGCACTCATTAATAAAAGAGGAAGTTTATCGGTTGAATGGACGTGGCATTACAACATAAAGAACAGACATTTCTGGATTATGGTTACCCCTCAGCAATGTAGTTGGATTTGGAGAAGCTTACTAAAGTATAGAGAAGTCTTCCTCCCAATGATACAATATCCTGTCAATGCCAGAGCAGCTGTTAGTTTTTGGCATGTCCATGGGTAAGTAATGGCCAAATCTTATCTAAAATGTGTACTTACTCTTAGATTATACAAACTGGAATCCATAATGAAGCTGTTGCTAATGACTTTTTACATGATAGCAAAATCCAGCTACCTTACTGCAGCAATCAAGTTATTAAGCAAATTTGGTGTGATAGACAACAAAAAACTTCAGTGAGTTTCAAAATGACGTTGTGTTATGGCACATGAAGGCACATTCTGTCAAAGAATTGTACAAAGTTCTTACTGCTAGTGTTCCCCTGCCTGCATCAAAATGGTATGAAGTAATATGGTCAAATGATTTTGTCCCAAAGGATAATTTAATGATGTGGAAAGTGTTAAACCGTGCCTTGCTTACCAGAAGTTTATTACATAAGTATGGGTTGGCATGTACTACTCAGTGTTTGTTTTGTGAGCTTCATGAAGAAACAACTGAGCACATATATTTTGATTGTCCTGCCTTGCTTCACTTGTTGGATAAGATTGGCAGTCTTACTGGTATTAATCTATCTGGTACTACATCTACCATATTATGGAGTATTATATACAAAGCTACTAAGTGGAGAACTGAGCATGGCAGGGTGTTGGCTGTCTGCTTAAAGGTATACATGGCAGTAATATGGAGTGAAAGAAATGCCATAGTATTTGAAAATGTAAGAAGGAATGATGATGTGCTCTGGAATGAAGTCAACGCCCGCACTTATAGAAATTTGAAGAACAGTGATTGTATCTTCCCGCAATCATTGGTTAATGTTTGGGCTTGATATTGTTGTTTTTCCTTGCTTGTTTTCTTGTTCTTCTCTTTTCTGTTTATCCCTGTTGTTCCAATTTTATTGTTTGCAATAAAACTGGTAGGGACATAGTTAACCCCGCTGGCTTTGCCAAAACAAATAACCTTCCTATTTCCATTTACCCATTTATTATATCTAAGCAAATTATATCCATAAATTACGACTAACTATTCTAAATAAATTGATTCACTTGGTTTCACGCCTTTTTATTACATCAATTATCCTATCATGAATGGAATTTTACCTTGGTTACATCTTGTTGAATCCGACATTCTTCACTTACCAATTTATTCCACCTTAACTGCCATAATTTATTGAATTAATCGAAATTGATTACAAATTAACTTAACAACCTAATAAAATAAGTAACGTACAATAAATATTGTCATTAACTCTTAATTACACTTTGAGAGGTTCATTATTTACACCTCAATATTGTAATTACTTACATGACACTGGTTTTACTCGATTAACATTTATTACCAACTATTCCAAAAAAATTATTCAATATTTATTAGTTCTCTTATATTATATTTATAACCAAGTGTAACTTTTAACTTATACTAACATATTCCTTAATTTATCCCAATTACCGTTACAATGTTTTTATTACATAATCAATTAAATACTTTCCTTTCTCGTAATAAATTATACATTTGTATAATCCTTTCCACTATTCATTCATTAGAATTCTATACAAATTTCAATCTCTGGTAATAACACATTTATTATACTTTTGCATATCAATAAACAAGGTTCCAAATAAATAGGGTTTATTAAATTCAATTTTTATAATTAAGTCTATTACAGCCAATGTAATATTTCATAGGTTAATTATTAACATTTTCTTCATTACCAATTATAACAATTATATTTCTTTATAATTTAATTCCAAAATCTTATAAATATGACAAATTTAATTAACGAAATTTACGGGTCGTTACATGCATACACACATACAAATGTATGTATGAACATATGTGAAGACACATAAAAATAAGTAGGCAGTGAATTGCAAAATCAAAACAGAAGGGATTCCAACCCGCAGTTCAAAGCAATGCCCAAGACACAGTCGAAACGAGTTTGAAAATTCATGGGCTGCAGTTTCAAATCAAGATAGTATTCCAAAGTAAACAAACAAGGTCAAGTCTAGACAGTACCATCTAACAAACATTTAAAGATGCATGCATGTACATGAGTGGTCAGTGAAACCCAAATGCTACGTGAAACAAGTATGCAAACTGTCTCGAGTAATGATACCAGAGACTACAAGGAAACCAAGTGCATGAAGACTGCATCAAGAATATAATTCAGATGCAATCATACATATATGCACAGTACAAACTACTGCACTACATAAATGGCAACAAATGCAACATTGAAACAACCATGGTGCAACTACAAAACTAGATTAAAGCAAGTGCAACATCAAGGGAAGCACAATTAAAACAGGCTGCGACAGTGAATCACCACCCAAATTAAACTATCAATGACCAGTGGACAGTGGACAATGCCGAGGTCATCAAAATCAAAGACATAAGGGCCGAACCCATTACACAAAAATGCAAAGTCAAAGTCGAGTATGCTACAGCATAACCATTTCAAAGCTATGGAACAACAAATCAAAGTCCAAGCCGAAGACAACGAAAACAAAGTCGACGCCTTGAAAATCAAATTAAAAATGTTAGAGAAACAAAATAACCAAGGTACAAGATATCGAACCAAGACAAATTCAAGTCAGAAATCATCAACGACGAAACAAAATCGAACGCGAAGCATAGTATTGAATTAGATGTGAGGGTCACTCACCTTTTTTACGAGCACAGATCCATCATTTTGAAGCGGCCGAAAGCATCCCAAGAGATGATCGGTCGACAGAGAAAGGAAATCGAAATCACTCGAGCATCTAAAGTCGCCATCTCCAAATCTTTTTGAAAACCCTAATTACTGAAGAAAGAGGAACGAAAAAACGAGCTGCCGTTTTTTTTTTCCTTTCTTATGTTTTGTTAGGGCTTGCGAATGTGAATGAAGGGAGAGACATGTGTTCATTTTTGATAACACAACACACAAGAAACATGGCCAATATTTTTCTTAAAGCCCACATACACTTAACAAATTTTTGAAAAGAATTTCAGCCCAATAAAAATCTCCCAATATTAATTAGCAAGCAATTTTAATCGTTTAATGACGATTATATATATGGGTGAAAAACCCTGGGTTGTTACAGACTCCCCTTCTTATAAAAATTGCATCCCCGTAATTTTCATAATTAAAGTCGTTAATAACAATTATTTTTCAAAAACATAAATTAGTTAAGCTAGAAAAATAAAGGTCAAGAACCCAAACGCCAAAGAAATCTTTTAATTTCATAAAAGAAATTCAAAAATTCTCAACAAAATCTAATTATCAAAAACGATAATCAGAAATCTTAAATCAACAAATATCTAATTATCAAAAATGATAATCAAAAATCTCAAGTCAACAAATATCTAATTATCAAAAACGATAATCAGAAATCTCAACTCAACAAATGTCTAATTATCAAAAACGATAATCAGAAATCTCAAATCAACAAATATCTAATTATCAAAAACGATAATCAGAAATCTCAATTCAACAAATAACTAATTATCAAAAACGATAATCAGAAATCTCAAATCAACAAATATCTAATTATCAAAAACAATAATCAGAAATCTCAAATCAACAAATATCTAATTATCAAAAACGATAATCAAAAATCTCAAATCAACAAATATCTAATTATCAAAAACGATAATCAAAAATCTCAAATCAACAAATATCTAATTATCAAAAACGATAATCAGAAATCTCAAATCAACGAATATCTAATTATCAAAAACGATAATCAAAAATCTCAAATCAACAAATATCTAATTATCAGAAATGATAATCAGAAATCTCAAATCAATAAATATCTATTTATCAAAAACGATAATCAGAAATCTCAAATCAACAAATATCTAATTATCAACAAAGATAATTAGAAACAACAAATATCCGATTGTCAAAAACGATAATCAGAAATCTCAAATCAACAAATATCCAATTATCAAAAACGATAATCAGAAAACATCAAATATCTAATTATCAACAAAGATAATTAGAACTCAAATCAGCAAATATCTAATTATCAAAAACGATAATCAGAAATCACAAATCAACAAATATCTAATTATCAAAAACGATAATCAGAAATCACAAATCAACAAATATCTAATTATCAAAAACGATAATCACACAACATCAAATATCCAATTATCAAAAACGATAATCAGACAACAACAAATATCTAATTGTCAAAAACGATAATCAGATATCTCAAATCAACAAATATCTAATTATCAAAAACGATAATCAGAAATCACAAATCAAGAAATATCTAATTATCAAAAACGATAATCAGAAATCACAAATCAACAAATATCTAATTATCAAAAACGATAATCAGACAACAACAAATATCTAATTATCAAAAACGATAATCAAAAATCACAAATCAACAAATATCTAATTATCAAAAACGATAATCAGACAACAACAAATATCCAATTACCTGCAGATAATTGAAAACAACAAATATCTAGAAATCAATTAAGATGACTTGAAAATCAACATAAAAGGTGGATCGATCCCAACAAATGGCGAGTTTTAGCTACGCCGCACGTGCATCAACAAATGGCCGAAGCCTACCAAGTACTATATTTTTGGCGCCGAACAAATGACCTGAAGGTCCAACAAATGACCCGAAGGTCTAGTACTGGTATTGACCCGAAGGTCCAACAAAGTGGCTCGAAAGCCCAACAAATTCATCAAAATCATCAAACTGTAGATATTTCAATTAACGAGTCCGGATTAATCGAAATAGCAAACGCACATGTCCCATACCACGAGTTTTACTAAATCGGTTAATTCTCTTCATCGTTTCCTTAAAAGTGCAAAATCGTGTATTTTAAATTAATAACATTTTACGTTCTCAAACGGACAAGTCCGGAATTAAGCGAATCAGTAAAAGTAAGGGTTCATAGTCCTCGATTTTGCTGAATCATTTAAATCGCTTCCTCATTCTTTTGAAAGCGCAAACTGTAAAAAAAATTGAAAACAATTTTTATTTTAAAACGATTTTTAAAATACGTGATTAAAACAGCAACATCTATAGCAAATTCGATAAGGAAATTGCACTTCTCAAAACACCGTAAAAACGGATCTCAAAATCAGCATTGCGAGATAACGGCTTGGAAATTCACTTTAAAATTTGATGGTTACTGAAGTCAAAGCGACAGTAATTTTTATACGTCAAAATCTCATCAAAATAATTCGCATCAAAATATAATACCAGAGAATTTTCATTTATCAAAAATGTCAACAAAACACCGTGCTTCAAAAATTTAGCACCGGTGTAAAAATCCCATTATAAAAATAACGGCAACAAAATACATTTAAAACCCAACACCGGTTCAACGTAAAATTTATGCAGTAACGTGCAACTCATATTTGCGTGCATACTACAAGATGAACAAAGAAATCACTCGAATATATCTTCAATGAAGATAATTCAAAACAGCAAAAATCTCAATAAAATCACATAACTGCAATTGCTTCGGATCCTCAATCGGATTCGAAATTTTCAAAGAAATCAAAATAAATACAACTATGTGAACAATAAATGAAATTTATTTCAACTTCATATTTTGATTTTTAAATCAAAAGGGTTATCAGCTGTACTCAGCGAAGACAGTCTCACTGTTTCCGCTGCGCACTCTGATAAACAGAACACAAATTACTCAATCATCAAAACACAATTTCACTTTTATTTTTAAATAAAGATATTTAAAAATTTCATCATAATTTCAAAACTTTAGTTTTGACTCAAGACACAAATAAACATCAACAAATAGTCGTAACACATGTTCTATCTAAGTTATGTTATATTATGTCCATAAACCCCTACTCTGATACCAACTGTGACGCCCCACCTCTATGCTCACAATAACAAAGAGTATAAAAAAATATTGTCTGTTATTACGAAGAATAAGGCTGGATAGGAGAGGCCATCCGTAGTTGGGCCTTACACTAGTATTGGTTATCTCGATAGGAGTGGTATATATATTTTTCTTCTCTTTGTTTATATACTCCCATCGATATATCAATTCCAGTATAAAACGAATTACGATGGTTCATAATAGTTTAGGACAATATACAACATAACAACACAGATAATATCAAATCTCATATATATATATAACTGAAATCAGTTACAATACACGTGATAAAATACATATGATACAACTACAACTGTCAACACAGGATGTTACATATACAAGTACATTAATATAATTAATATACATGAATACACATCATCCTATACTATGACAACAATTACTCCAAAAGGTATAAAGAGACTTCATATCTCTAGCAACAACCTAAAGCAAGGTATCTACAACCTGTAAAACTCGGTCTAACCCGAGTATTAGATTCAAAGGAAAATAATACATGGGTCGGTCTAATTCAAACTCAGTTATTAAAGCACGGAAGCAATAATAATTAAATAACAAATAGACGACGGTCACAATAAATCTCGTGTACCCAATCCTTTAGTAAGGAAATTGGATAACGGTAAATATAACACGTAACAGTGTTAAACAACAAATCAACAAATTCGAATTATCTACGAAGATAAATGAAAGGATTATCAATGAAGATAATTTAGAAAATGACAAAATTGCCTAAACGGCAATTAACAACAAAATCTAATTATTAAATAAATAATTAGAAGCTCATAATCTAATTATCAAATAGATAATTAGACAACAACAAAATGATCAAATCAAACCAAATAAAAGTACAATTTCAAAATATTGATTAGACACGCAAAAAAATTCAAGCAATTGAAATATCAATAAAAACGTCACTTCTGTTTGGTTGCAGTACATGCGTGCGTGCACTGCCTCGCCACTACAGTGATGAATTACAAAAAAGCTCAATGAATCAAAATGCAAAAGAAATATCAATGAAATCAATACTGTGTGGCTGCAATGCACGCTCGCGTGCACTGCCTCGCCACTACATATACAATGTCATCACAACTCTAATATATACAGCAAGTCGAAACTGCCAAGGTCAAGTCACGGCTATCCTGACTCAACATAACTGCGAAGCAACTCAACTCGAATGACCAAGTGCACAAAGGCAGTGGTACAACTACATCAAGACACAGTAGAATAGATTATGCAACCTGAACCAACAGAGCACGAAGGCTCGAATGACCAAATGCACATGGCAGTGGTACGAATACATGAAAACAGTAGAATGATGGTGAAAGAACCAAAGATATGACAACACAGTACATAGCATTGCATATAAAGGGATAGCAACAAGGCACAAAGGCCAGCCAATGATACATGTACAACGATCAACACTGTGAACACTGTGGAATGCACGGGTGTGCAACAAGGAGAATGCACAGGTGTGCAACAGGGAGTGTACACAAGACAGTAATGACACGCAACAGACTAATGAAGCAAAATACCAAACACATGCAGGCGAATCCCAAACACATGAAGGCTCAAACTCAAGAACAAATTTACCATGCACAGCAAGTGATAAATCAGAATACACATGAACTACATGCCTCAAAGAACAGGCAATAGAGGAGGCAACAAGTGATGTACACCTGAATGCAACATTGGACAATGCAAGTGAACGCATCATGAACCAAGGAAGGCACCAATAACAACTACATGAAACTGGATAGTACAAACTCAAATAGAAGATGTATATGAACATGAAGCAGTTCAATATCACAACACATAACAGGTACAACATGAAGTTCCGTCATGATATTCAAGCTGTAGGTCAAACATATAAGGGCCGAAGTGAATACACAAAGGAAATGCAAAGTCAACTCAAAGACATATGCAATGACCAGCGACAATTCAAAGAAATGCCGAAGTCAATGAATCAACACGAGTTCAAAAATCATAAAACAGCAGTCTCAAATCAAGACAGTGCCACCCAAATTATTTTCGCAAAATCAAGTTTGAAAACCAAGTCCCAAAATAACTGCAGTGCAAATTTAACAATACATGCATACACACATATAAGTGTATGTATGAACATATATGAAGACACGTAAAAATAAGTAAGCAGTGAATTGCAAAATCAAAACAAAGGGGATTCCAACCCGTAGTTCAAAGCAATGCCTAAGACACAGTCGAAACGAGTTCGAAAATTCATGGGCTGCAGTTTCAAATCAAGACAGTATTCAAAAGTAAACAAACAAGGTCAAGTCTGGACAGTACCATCTAACAAACATTTAAGGATGCAAGCATGTACATGAGTGATCAGTTTAACCCAAATGCTATGTGAAACAAGTATGCAAACTGTCTCGAGTAATGATACCAGAGACTACAAGGAAACCAAATGCATGAAGACTGCATCAAGAATATAATTCAGATGCAATCATACATATATGCACAGTGCAACCTACTGCACTACATAAATGGAAACAAATATAACAGTGAAACAACCATGGTGCAACTACAAGTCTAAATTTAAGCAAGTGCAACATCAAGGGAAGCACAATTAAAACAGGCTGCGACAGTGAATCACCACCCAAGTCAAACTATCAATGACCAATTGACAGTGACAGTGCCGATGTCATCAAAATCAAAGAAATAAGGGCCGAACCCATTACACAAAAATGCAAAGTCAAAGTCGAGTATGCTACAGAATAACCATGCCAAAGCTATGGAACAACAAATCAAAGTCCAAGCCGAAGACAATGAAAACAAAGTCGACGCCTTGGCAATCAAATAAAAAATGTCAAAGAAACAAAATAACCAAGGTACAAGATATCGAACCAAGACAAATTCAAGTCAGAAATCATCAACGACGAAACCAAATCGAAAGCGAAGCATAGTATTGAATTAGATGTGAGGGTCACTCACCTTTTTGACGAGCACAGATCCATCAATTTTAAGCGACTGAAAGCATCCCAAGAGATGATCGGTCGACAGAGAAAGGAAATCGAAATCACTCGAGCATCTAAAGTCACCATCTCCAAATCTTTTTTAAAACCCTATTTACTGAAGAAAGAGGAACGAAAAAACGAGCCGCCATTTTTTTCCTTTCGTATATTTTGTTAGGGCTTGCGAATGTGAATGAAGGGAGAGACCGGTGTTCGTTTTTGATAACACAACACAAAAAAACGTGGCCCGATATTTTTCTTAAAGCCCACATACACTTAACAAATTTTTGAAAAGAATTTCAGCCCAATAAAAATCTCCTAATATTAATTAGCAAGCAATTTTAATCGTTTAATGACGATTATATATATGGGTGCAAAACCCCGGGTTGTAACAAATGCCTACACCCCAAAGCCATAAATGGGTAAGAGACATAGTGTGAGGCTAGTGGTAGGGAGCCTAAGAGATTCAAAGATGTTCTTGAACATGACTTTGACCAAGCTTCCCCCATCCACAAAGGCCCATGCACATTAAAGTTGGCCAAGGCAATATTTATGACCATGGAGTTGTGATGGGGGTAGGAACTGCTTATGTCTTCGATAGTGAAGTCGATTGGTTGTTCTGATCCCAGTCCTGGGGCCTTGGATGCTTAAGATTCCAATGAATAAAAAATTCGGTAGTATGGACTTCTCTTTGATACCAGACTAGGCATCTTGGTTGTTGCAGGTCACATGGGCCGTTGTATATGGTCAGGTACTCAGTGATGGCTTGGACATTGGCACTATTGGGCCGACGGGACTAATTTTTCCGCTCTTTATAGTTTTCTATTTTCTTGACCTAATGTCAAACAAATTCATAGAGTGTTCCTTCATATATGAGTCTTTCAACTTCCTTGAGCACACGGCAATCTACTGTCGAGTGGCATTGATTTGATGGAAATCGTAGTATTTGTCGTTGAGGCGAGACTCCTCTCGTTTCCTATTACTAGTGGTAGCAGGCCTTTGAAATTACACTCGCTTACTAGTAATGATGTAGATTTTAGTGATATCCCTATTCAAATAAGAGTAATTATTGTATTCGGGTTTATACCGAGGGCCAGCCTTTGGATGCCTTCTAGCATCGACTTGACGACCGATGTTTTGGTGATCGTTATTACTGTAAAGACCAACTTAGGCATGATGCTTTACCTTATTGTCGCTGTTTGAAAGATCCTAGACTTGTATTTGACCCCTGAACATAGGGCCATGACAAAGCTACTCATGTCTGCACCATAGCTTGGGTGGATTCTTTGTTGAAGCAGCTAACATGTGACCACAAGCTTTCAGAAGGATCTTGTTTGATATTTCCTAGCTTAATAGCCAACATGGCATGGATACGTGATGTGAAGAAATGAGTCTTGAAGTCCACACACAATTGGTCTCAAGGGATTATACTGGCCGACCTCAGATGCAAGAACTAGTGGGAGGCCGGTCCAGAGAGTTTGGAGGGGGAAAAGTAAACACTTTTCTAAGCTGGAAAGCTGGCCGGCATGGCCGATGGAGTTGAATTTCATGATATGGATAAATAGGTATGCACCCACATTATACGTTTCAATAGGTATCAAAGCATACTGCAGATGGATATAAGCATCCAGGAATTCATCGAAAAATGGCTCCGCATTCTTATGATATGAGAGTGCATCATCCCTAGCTTTGCGGACTTGTATTCTATTGAGCTCTTGGCGGAGGATATGCATATCTTCCCTAACACTGGCATCAACCTGTTGGGGGATGTTCTGGTCGACCATGGGCTGAGGGCTTAGCTCACTTCTTGGCAGAGTAGATGACTGACGATTAGTTGGAGAACGATGATGATGGGCATGAGATCTCCCCTATGCATAGAGGGCAATCTAATGCACAACTCGCTCTTCACGTTGTCTATTTCCAACAACACCTCTATGGGACCTGGAGTGTGACAAAAAAGCCATGCATGCTATGTTGATGACAGGGGACCACCATGGAGATGGTCAAAACCAGAAGTTCACGGGTGGTCAAAAGCTAGCAGCTGTTCTGCTGAAGGGGAACGATGATGATTTGGACACACAAGCACTACCACATCTAGGGTGAGATCAATTCGAATAGGTACGCATATAATTTACCTTATGGGATGAACGTGAATGTCCATAAGTAGAGTTTCAGGTGCCACCCTCTCTTAGACTTTTGGTATGTTCAGGAGTTCATAACCACAGGGAGGCACCAACTTAGGAGTAGGAAGGTCCACTAGGCCAACCATCGGAGAAGCTGGTGGGATAAAATTTACGGTGGCTTGGGCATCCAGCTGTGTCCTCAAGTCATTCACTTCATTGGCCAACAAGCGCAAACGTTCGACTATAGTGGCATCATAATATGCGATACTCTTTTGTTGATGCCCAGATTGGGCTGGACAACACTGGCGAGAGTGTTGCCATTGGTTTTGTGTCCGTTCGAGTTGTTACCTTCGAATGGCAGGAGATTCACTAAGTACAAAATATGTCTACCGCATCGTCTCATTTGCTTCGGTTGTATTAACAACCGAAGCAAATAGTATCATTTGTTTCAGTTTCCCCTTAACAATCGAAGCAATTGGTATATGCAAAACATTAAAAAATGCAATTTGCTTCGGTTGTTGTTTTCTACCGAAGCAAATAAGGTTATTTGCTTTGGTTTTGTTAGCAATTAAAGCAAATAGTACCATTTGTTTCGGTTCCTAATACAACCGAAGCAATTGATTGTAGGCTCCCCTTGAAACATTTAGCCCATAACTTACCAAACCCGCACCCATTCAATGAATAGTCACCCAATATGAAAAATCGCAAAAAGAAAAAATAAAACCGTGGCCAGGAGACTTAAATCAAAAGCCATAATCCACAAAACTAAAAATTCTCTCACACAAATCATGTAATCTGGCGAGCTCGAGATGAGGCGGTGTTGGAGGCAGCTCGTCAAGGCGGTGTTGGAGGTATCTCGATGAAATGGTGCTGGAGCTAAATCGCATGATCTGGATTTCATTGAATGGTTTTTTAAATGTTTTAATTGGTTTATATTTTTCTATAGTACAATAAATGTTTTTTTAATTTGCTGCAAAGAATAATTCCTTATGTACAGTTTCCATTCCAAATGATTTGTTATTAAATATAATTAGTAATCACGATATGCAGTTTATTCACTTTGCGAGAACCAAATAACATCGTATGTTTTTTAAAATTGTAAATTTGCATTTCACTTTGCTAAGTTGCTTTGCTTTCAATGCAATTTCCTTTTGCTTTCTTAGATTATTGCATCTTCTAACTTTGTAACTTCAGTTTGCATAATTTATTCTCTTGATGCAGGCTTTTATTTTCTTTGTTTCTCACTAAAAGAAATCAGATGCTAGTAAGAAGCTATAATATTTTCATTTATCCATTGCATAATTTCAAGAGTTTAAGTATTTAACTTATGCTAAATCTGTCCTTATAGTCAAAATCTCGCATACAAACCTTGAAGTTTTCATACTGCAATACTTTTCTTTACCAATGTGTTAATAGTTTAAGATATATGATGAAGATACCTGATGGTTCTATCAATTTTATGTTTCAAGTAAGACTAACTAAGCATGTTTAGTTGATTTGAACTGCAATTATCTTGCAAAGCACACTCCTTGATGAAACGAATTGCTTGAAATTTTGTTATTTGTACATATATCTTTATGAGATGTTCTATTTATAATCCTGCAGACCTGATTCTTTATTTTAAACTAGGTTTCATCTTGTATATTGGTTGATGTATCAATCTTTGATATGACAAAAACTGTTCTTGATTTTAAAATATCCATGCCCGTTATAATTTCTCCAACTGCCATGTAGAAAATGGTTCACCCTAAAAGTATTCTACAACTTCGTTTCCTGTCCTATGAAAACATACGTGTCTATCAAATAATGACTTGAATTAATGTTTCAGAATGTCCAGTCAAAATTTTCTATGTCAATATCTTGGTTAGTAGCATTAATCATTTATCATAGAAAATCCACTTATGAAATGCCCTTATTTTTTCTGAAAGTTCGTTGACGTACACCAATAAACAGTCTTAATCTTTTTGTTGTATTTTTATAGTATTCATAGAACTTATAATAGTATTCATGATAATGTTTCTAACACAAGAGAGTATGCAACTGCAAGAGCAGCATCATCAGCTAGCACTGTTATGGTTTGTTACTATTTAGCTCATACTTTGTTACTAGTACAGTATATGAATAATTCATTAATTTTAAATCATAACACTTCTATTTTTGGTACATATCCAATATGAATAATAAACATGATCTGTTTTCCATAATTCGATTGATATATATATACTGTTATGTGAACTGGAGCACACTAAGATTTTTACTTATACATCAACAATGATGATACATAGAATAAAAAGTTAGAAACTTTCCTATTTTTCTGCGAAATTAAAAAATAAAATTAAAAAACAATTTTATTTTTATTAGGTTGAATAAAAAAGAAATTAAACTTTTGCACTAAAATTATGCAAGTTGTCCTTCTGATAATATGTGCATATATCATAGGAGACATAAGTATTTATAACCATGTTTTTGAGAAATTAATTTGACTCAGTTACCTAGTTCATAGCATCAATAATAAACAAAGTATTCAGTTGTCAATATTTATATTTAATTTTTGCAGACCTTATCTCTTCATTATATCAATCAATCAATCAATTTATAAGAACTTTGAGGGATTTGACCTTGGAAAAATAGATGAAGTATAATGCTTAATTATTTGTATTTCAAAAAAATTATTCGTTTGTTCTCTATTTTTTATTTTGGAATGATTCAGGCAAATGATTCAGGTTTGGCGTACTATGTGGCTGAACAGATTGATCGAACACTTAACTTAAAAGTGATACATTTTATTTAACTTTTAACATATTTTATATTATATGCATCAAATGTCTGTTTACCAGTTATATTTATCAATAAGCATCATCTAAAAAAATAAACATGGTCTGAGTCCATGTTTGTGACAGCATAACTTTTCCATTTTATTTTGGAATTCATTGATTCTTTTTTTGTTTAAAAGATGAAGTTTTCTACTTTATGTATACTGATTTCCAAGTGAATCAAAGATCATTCGGCCACCTGTTTTATATCCGAAAGTTGAACCAGAGAAGATTTCAGACTTGGGTATTATTTTGGGCCAAGTGTTTTTATGTCATTTTTCCGTCCGATTTTTGGCATTTACTTCTATTTTTGTGATATTTCTGAAGTATTTTGAGGGTTATGATTCATTTCAATAGGTTAGCCCAGTTTTGATGAATTTTGAATTCAAATTTTGAATTATTTGAATTTAATTTGAATTTAAATTTGAATTTCGGGTTGAGTGGAATTTTGCTTGTTATTGGTCGTTTTCGAGCACGGTTTTCTCCAATTCTTTTTGAAATGATTTTTAAAATTTAGGGGATTTATAAACAATTATTATGAAATATTTTAAAGTATTTTCAAGTATAAAACCTATTTATTCTTTATAATAAGGAAAATTTTCAAATATGGTTTCCAAATGGTTTTCGAAATCGGTTTTCAAAGCTTATTTTCAAGGTAAATTATTTTGTATAAAAGTTACACGTTTTTGCACTGTCGAGCGAATGAGAAGGAGAGTTAAACGGTTGGGTAAAACGCGTGGTATGGGACATGTACGTTTATCCTTTCGGTTAATTCCTAACTTGTCCGTTTGATCGTTTTGGCCTACATGTCTAGTTTACCGATGATATGAGGTGAACCTTTTACTGCTTTGAGTGTGAAATTTACTAGCGGTTAGTAAACCGTTTAGTGCGAACGGGTGGTATGGGACACACATTAACACTTTTCGGGTTCCTTTCCGAGAGTTTGTGACACATTTGCCTGTTGGCGTGCCGGTACTGGACCTTCGGGTCATTTGCCATTGCGGCTTGTCATCGGACATTTGCCATTGCGGCGTATTTGTCTTCGGACTTTTTCCATTGTGGCGTATTTGTCTTCGGACGTTTGCCATTGCGGCGTATTTGTCTTTTGACGTTTGCCTTTGGGCGAGGTACCTATTATGTGAAACAGTACTCGGCAAAAAATAGCACGTGCAAAATCTTTTTGAGATGATTTTTACCCTTGTATACCGTCCTTTTGGAATAGGTCCTTTGAACCATTCGGTGGCGATTACTTAGGGATTTTTGGACTCTTGGGAGTTCTTTTGAGATTTTCATTGCCTACACTGGCATGTTGAGATTTGCCTTTTGGCGTATTTATATATATTGAGATTGCCTATTGGCGCTATTTATGAGATTTGCCTTTTGGCATTGTATGAGATTTTTATCTCTTTGTTGACATTTGCCTTATGGCTTATGTCGAGATGGATTTTGCTTATGTTTCATTGGAGTTGCCGATATGGCGGGTTTGGAAATTACTCTTTTAGGAGTTTACATTTACTATTCCCTAAACCATTCTTATTGATTTATGATTGTCGATGATATGAGACATGCTACACTTTAAGATTCATGAGATTTCTCGTCTCCTTTGTGTTTTATGCTTATTGAAGCAATAGTGTTCTATCAGCTAGTGTAACCATATATGCCATACATGTTGTGTATCCTCCATATGACTATGGTTAGCTTTCTTATGGTTTCTTCTTGTTTAAGAATAATATCAATATGCTCTTACGCTCTATTATTCTACTATCACCCTTTTACTGATTCGTTTAGCTAGATTGACCCGTGTATTTTATACTCGGGTCAGACCGAGGTGTTTTAGGTTAGGTACTTTTGGACTTAGCCTATTCTGCTTCTGCATGGACTATTCTGCTAGCTCTTTTTGTTATCACTTTTTGTGTAGTCCTTTTTGGTTTTCTACTCTGATATGTATATTCTTTTGACTCGTGTTTGTATTGTGGTCATCGTACCATATATGTGATGTATCATTTTGTATACTTTGTGATATATCTGTGTATGTATGTATCTATGGGATTATCTGTTGTTCTGTGATGTGTTTTACATTTGAGTTGTTGTATCTTGTTCTGATAGATCATATAGCCACCTATGGCTTTGTATTAAGTATTTATTGGATATGTCGATCCACTTGAATCGAGAAAAAAATGGCACTGTCGACGTATTCAATAGATATTTAAGACAAGGCTATAGAAGGTCGCTCCTATCCAGCCCTATTCTCTGCATTAGCAGATAGTATTACCTAGTAATGCTCTTTGTTAATGTGGGTCTCGGGGTGGGGCGTTACAGAAAATTCTCTGAATTGATTTCGACTTCAGAAGAAATATAACTAACAAATGTTCTGTGATGTATTCTTAACGTTCAGACTTTTTGGCGTTCTTTGAGTTTGTTTCACCTGTAGCCTTCTTTGTGTCACAACATTAATTAAAACCCCAGTCCTAACTGATTACGTCGCCCTGACCTTCCCTTTACGGCATTTTTTAATATGAAAATTATAACTTATGTTACATGCAATGCACTTTTGAACAACGGTTCTATATTTCTAATGAAAAGGTTTGCCTAATGATGTTAGTGCAGTAAAGAACTAATCAACTGATGTGTTTTAACATTTTTTTAGGCTTGAAATATAGATCTCTGTTCAATCATGCATACGATTATGTTATTTTGCATCGAGATGTTTCAAACACATTTCGTCAAGTACAAACTAGAAGGATATGACCACAAGTTAAATGTATGGAGTTTTTGAAGTATAAACTCTATTTTTTGTATTAATTTCATGACTTACAAATGATATTCTTGGAATAAGAAGTACCTTATGAATGCAATAATTTCCTACTCAATTTCAACAAAAACAATTAAAAACTTCATTTAATTAATGAACTTTTCATTCTCTTACTAATCTGGTATACATTATATAACTTTCTAAACTTTTCTTTCTTATTTGCACTTAATTTCGGTAGCAATAATCGATGTTGTTTTTCCAATACATGATGTTTTATTGACTACTTTTACGTATTTCAAGTAATATTACACAATGTAGGTAGAATCCTAACTCTTACTTAATTTTAAACAACATTCTTTGTAATATGTTATTCACTGTTGTTACAATTATTATAGCAAGGAATTCAAAAGGTTTCAAAAACTTGCATGGGAAATTACCTTAAATGTTTGGGCTGCAGCCTTAGTTAGTCTAATCACTGCTTGGCCCATGGGTACATGGCTTTGGCCTACTTTAGTCTTTATGTATCAATTTCATCTTTGATCAAGTGGAACCAGATATTTTTAGTATTTAGTTAGTATCAAAATATGATTCTCAAAAGGACATATATCTAAAAACAATTAGTTGGATACTAATCTGACATGTACGCCTGAATATATGTAATTGTGACAGCATAATACAAGTTATCATGACAGCAATCTAGTACATTCTTCAGGCACATAATTATTCCACTATTTGTATAGTTTGATCATGTTTTATAGGGAGAAAAAAGACTTTATGTAAAAACTATGTAAATGTAGCGTACAACATTGAAATATGTAATAATTATTCAAAAAATTTGAAATGGATGATAGAATAAAATGATAAACACACGAGTCTATGTACACGTAGAGTTGGATAATATCTGGAAATAGGAATATAAAGATTTTGTCATTATATAACCTTAACTTCCTTTATATATTCAAATTTTCCTAATTTTGTTGCAAAAATATTTACATGTTTGTCTGAATAACCTTTTGACTTACGTAAATGTATTTAAAATATTTTTGCAATCCAAATTCTGCTTAGTGGTCTTGTTTAAAGAAGATTTGGTGTCAATATTGTTACATAAGTGTACTTTTTGAGTAGCCAGGTATTGTAAAAAAATATCATACTGAGGTTATGTTTTTCTATGGTCTCGTGCATCAATCTATAAGCATAAAGTATGAGTTCCTAGCTAGATGCGCAAGATCAATATCACATTCGCTATACATTTAACTTGCATGCATCAAATGTCTCCAGTTTTATAAATTAAAGGGACATATATGGAACTTAAGATGCATGACAAACTACTTAAGATGTATTTCAAACACATTTCATCAAACACTATACATTTCAAGTTTTGTTATGTCTTTTGCACTATGAGATTATAGGATGTGCATCTATAATTTCTTGATAACATGTTGTTTGTTTTATGGTCTAGAAATTGCATTCTGGCATCATAACTAGAGGATATGATCACTCCCTGTATTTGTCCCAGTTCATTTTGTATGTTATTTCGTTGCCAATAGTCTTTGTTGAAACTTCTCATTTTTAGAAAACACATTGTCGTGCCTGTTTCTTCCTGAATGTGCCAATGCATAATCCGACATTAGACATAAAATTGGTTTTATACGATTAAAACAATTTATTGTTTACTTTATACATTTTCAAGCTTGAGCATGATACAGCTGCCAGATAAGGTGATTCCATTCAAAGTGTAACAATTATTCGATCACAATATATGAGGACTCGGAAAGCTACATAGCCACGTGCATGCGTTCCCAATTAGCGGTAACATGGAGGTTGGTACAAGTTTGTCAAATAATTCAAAATTGGTGAGTGAATTGGAGTCTTGGAGTGTGAAACTATGAGTGTGCCACTGTGTTGTACACTTGTACTGCTGTGTCTAGTGTTAGTGTGTAATATTATTTTGGTGTATGATGTTATGAACTATGAACATTGATTCTAGTATGCTCATTATGAATATTTGGTATTTTGGAGTATGAATTATTGTAATTTAAAGTATGAACATTTGGTGTGCTAGTATATTATTAATTTTCTTGTTATATTACAACTATCAAATATGTAAATGTCATTGTGATTTGATACGGTTTCAGGTTTTAAAACATGAAATGGTATCATTTTTTCTTCAGCTGACATTTTCTTTGGTTGTTCATAATAGACGAAGCAAATAAGTGGTAATTTGATTCGGTTGTTATGAACAACCGAAGCAAATAAGTAGCCATTTGCTTCAGTTGTTAGAAAACAATTGAAGCAAATGACCTCTTTTGCTTTGGTTATTTATCCACTTTTGCTTCGATTCAACAACCAAGGCAAATGACCTATTATTCTTCAGTTCAACAATCGAAGCAACTAACTTAGGCCTGTTGCTTGTCTTCTTTTTCTTCGGTTGTTGAACCGAAGCAACAGGAAGCAAACAACCAAACCAAATGATCTATTTTATACTACTGATTGGTCCATGGTAATAAGTCGAAATAGGTCTTTGCGTAGTAGAATAGTGTGAAAATTTGAGAACTTTAGTTGAAGGTCCTCCTTCTAGTGCCAAAATGTTAACTACTTTTCTAGCAAATCTTGGAATGAGATTGATGTGTTAGAAAGATAAAAAGTTACTTGCTAATCACTAGGCTTAAAGTGAAAAATGAAGAGTTAAGTATGAAGCTGAAAGGTAAATAATACAAGACATATAGTGGTTCAAAAAACTGCACACATCCACTATGAAGTTCTCTTACTATATATTTCTCTTACAACTAAAATGAATAATTATAGAATAATAAGAAAATAGGAAGCACTTAAGATAAATAAAGTTGTGTGATCTTAAAGACTTAAAGCATAAGCGCCTTGAATTGTATGCAGTATTCAAAATTCTTGTATGTTACAACCCCTTTGAAATTGTAATGTAGTGGATATTTATAGTAGCTGATTGGATGATGGATGGTTGAGATTGAGCTATGGAACTAGTAGGAAAAACGCCTAACCATTGATACTACTAGGACAGATGGACGACAACTGACAAATTATAAGAAAATGTATGGTGGATGAAAATATACTCATTTCTCCTCTATACCAAGCATGGGCTTCGCATTTAATGCGTAGACTTCGCATTAAATGTGCATTTTAGTACTAACGGCATGCCATATTAGTTTAATCGCCTAGCTATGGCGTTTCAGATAGATGGATGGATAGGTTGTCGTTTACTTAAGTACTTATTTGGTAAATCTTGCTGAGCTGGTCGACTGGTTGGTGATGATATAAAAGAAACTAGAAATCATACCGAGGACTATGTTAGAAACATGATGCACGATCGAGTGCGAGGCGACCTAGAGGGATGCCTGAGACTGATTAGAGGTGGCTATATTGAAATCGGGCCAAGGACTGGCCATGATTGAGCCTATCTTGTTTAATGTGCTATCTATTGAGGCAGGCTTGGATAGGTGCCGATCGTCAACTAGAGTGACGTAGAGCAAAACTATTGATGTGGAGTTGACATAGGAAGGCTGGTTACTACTGAGCCAAGCCTGAATAGACATGAGGGATTGGCCCCAGATCTTTCCAAAATGTGATTGGTACCTACACTACAAAGGACAACAGGAATTTCGACGAAAGCTTTCGATGACCGCCAATGGCTCCATCATATAGTTTTCGATAGCTTCAGACAGCCAACTATTTTAGTTAATTTAATTTATCACATTATTTTAACTTATTATTTATAGAAGTTTGAAATTTGTTTAAAAATACTAATTTAATTCCTAAACATAAAGAAGATATTTTTATTCAATTCTATAATTTTGTGACGGTTTGTGGTTAATTAAATTAGTGTTTTCGATAATATTATGTTGTGTATTTCAATATTTAACTTTATTGAAAATCAAACTCAAACGGTCAATCTATGAAACTTTCGGTCCATCCATTATACATCTTCGGTAGAATTAATGATGCATAACTGTTTTATGAATTTAAATATATTTTTAAAACGTTATATAAGTAATTGTGATTTTTTAAATGTATTTAACATTATAAATTCCTATAAACGAAAACATTCAGTAAAAAATAATTTTTTGAATCTTATGTCATTCCAAAGTATTTCGGACCTACTTCTAAAATATGATTAAAAAAAGTAAATAAATTTAGAATGCCAACCTTGATTCTCAAATTTATGGCCATTCGTCTACAATCGGACTAATAACCTTACATTTGAAGGCTAAATGATCTTTAAACAAGACAAAATTCGGGTCACGTGTACATTATAATGTATTTATCTAATCCGTATGGCTAGAATCGAGAAAAAAATGGAAAGGAAAAAATTTAACTCAAAATATATCATTTTTTAAGAAGTGTGTAACACTTGATATGTACTGTTAAGAAAACTTGAATGAAAATGACCTGTTTGAAATCAAAAAAAATTCTGTATGTTTTTTAAAATCCAAACATACTATAATGACACAAATTTTCCATCATTTGATTTTGAATATTTAAATGGTTTTAAATGATGGATTTGGAATATAAATTGATTTTTGAAATGAAGACTTTGGTTGAATTTATAGAATGAATTTAAATTTCAAATATAACGATTTATCGTAATACGGAAATGGTGAATAATTGAAATATGAGTTGAATATGAATCGAAATGATTTCTAATGTTGATATAAACTCTATTTTAATTAAAATTGAGTTGGTAATTTTTTAAAACTAGAATTTCAAGTAATTTCGCAATTTTTGAAATCGTCAATTTAATCGACGCGTTAAAATAGCGATCTGGCACAGTCTCGAAATTCAATGAAACCAGTTCCATTGGATCCATAATAGTGTATTATTATCTAAGTTCAAATGACGTAACAATTGGAGTTACAGTTTGGTAGTACGGAATAAAACGTGTTGAAATTGATATTGAAAGTTTATTATAATAATTGGGTTCAAAAAGCTATCTTCTCCATATGATCGAATTAGTGGTTGAGACTAGTTCCTTTGCGTTTGGAATATGGGTATAATATTAGGAATGCCAGACAGCATGCTTCGGTAGGAGTTTGGGGTTTTAAGTTACCATAAATAAGAAATTTTGAAATTAAATAATATTATAAAATTTCCAAAGTCAATCCCTATAATACCCAGCTACCCTAAACCGTGCATAGCGCCATCATACATCTATTTGAGTCTCTCCCATTAGTTTAAATCCTGCATATTTCTTCTTCTTCTTCTTCTTTTTAAACAAAATCAGTTCGATTATAAAAAAAATCACCCAAAGAAAGAAAAAATAAAACTCGTAATGCTCTCTAGTCAACACAAATGCGGCGGGCTGAAGAAAGGCAGATGTGGCACGAGGGTGAAAGGTGTAACACGTCATTTGAAGGTTAGAGTTTGGGCTCGAATCATGATGGCGATGCAGGCATGGTCACGAGCTAGCGAGGCTGGTGGTTCGTTCATTGGTGGAGGCATTCGATTCGAAGTCGCGGAAGAAAAAAAAAGAGACTGGAGGAAGTCGAGTTTCAAGGTGGAGGCTGGAATGTCGTATGCGATGGAAAGATGATTAGGGTTAGGTAATTATGTTAATTAATTCATTAATGATGTTGTCAATTTTTTATATTAATCATTAATTTATATAATTCAAAATTTGCTTATACGAGGTTCAATCAAACGGAATCAGTCTTATGGGATTCGTAGCTGCAGAATCTACGCAATAGAATTAATTTGGAACTATTAGCAATTTCAAAAAAGAAAAATAAGGTGATTAAATATCACTCTTTTGGATAACTAGTTTTATTTGAAAGTGTTAAAAATTATTTATTGTTTGATCGGATGGACTGATAAATTTTTATTATCAGTTAAATGTTATATTATATATGTTAGTATATATATTAGTAGTTGGGTATATTCCCGCCGTTGGAGCGATGACACACTATGCGCCCCGTATAATAGCGGATGACCCTAAATTATTACGATATCCCGCCTCAAAGCTGGATTATTATTATTTTATGTTATATAACACCTGTGATTGTAGGGAAACATGTTGAAGGGATCCAACTGGATTCCTCAAATATATTGATTGTTTTTCATATATATATCGATATATGATGTGATTGAATAATCTGTTATGGATTGTTGTGTGATTTAATTTATCGGATGCTATAGTAGCACTGGCCTTAATTTTGGTATTTTAAATATCATAATTATTTTTTAATTTGAAGGAATTGAAAGGAGATTTTTGATATAAAAATATTTAAATTGAAATTTGGATTATTTTAAAAGAAATTTATTTGGATAAAACAAATGATTTGATTTTGGATTTGTACTCAGCTTTTCGTAAAATGTTTTAATTAGAGATTTAAAAATAATTTATATATAGGATTTTGAACAATGAAATTTTTAAGTGATATTTGAGGATTTATGGAAAAGGACTCGAAATGATATTTAAAATAGATTTGAAAAAATAAATGGGATTTACAAAGGAATGGAAACATAAATGAAATTTTATAAATGATATTATGTTTATAAAAAGTGAAACCCAAATTAGTTTATAAATTTGTAAACGATGTTTATAAATAAGGGAAATGATTATCAGTTGATAAATTGGAAATATAAATTCATAGTGCGAATTTATATCGAGATATGAAAATGGGTTTTTGAAAGAAAAAAATAGCGGATTCTATTTTTGAAATGTGAGAATGGTTATGAAATTGAAACATAATCGATGTGATATAGATCGAGAGGGATTTATAAATTGAAATTGGTAATACTGAATTTTAAAATTAGATTTTTGTCGTAAGTTTGTTTTAAATTGGGATTTTTATTTATAAAACTATATATTTGAAGCTGTTTTAGTATTGAAATATTTCGAAAAGTAGATTTTTCAAATATTTAATATTAATTGAAATAAATTCTAATTTTATAATAACTTCGTAAAATCAGTTAGTATTATTTAAAAATGAATTGGAAATGAGTGTCGATGTTATGTAAAAATGTGTTGTATTTTAAATAATTGCTTAAAACATGTTTGACATAAATTTTTATTCTTTAAAATACTTACTATATATATAGAGTTTTGAAAGTGGTTGAAATTTATTTACGCTCAAGATATGTAAACCAAGTTTTATTTAAGAGATGAGATTTTATAACAAAAATCTTATAATGGAATTTCGGAAACTTAAGGAAATTTTCGAAATGTTGAAATACGAGAACATCAAAAAATGAATTTAAATTCATAAATGAGGTTAAAAATGGTTAGTTGGATTATAAAAAAGCATAATAGATAATTTTTGGAAATTGTAAAGGGAATTAATAAGAATTCCAAAAGTTTAAGAGATAAGTTCGGAATATTTCCTAAGTGTTGATGTTGGAAATGCTTTTGGGAAATTTACTTATGAATATTTTCCTAAGTATTGGAATGAAAGGTTTTGAAAATATTTTAACTACGGAATGATTTATACAGAAATATTTTCTAAGTAATGAGTTATAAAATGGAATTTGAAAATATTTCTCTTGGTTCAAAAATATTCTGTTATGGATATAAGTATTTGAAATTGTTTTCAATTATTGAATATACTGGAAGAGATTTGAATATATATATATATATATATATATATATATATATATATCTTTGTTAAAATATTTTGAAATAAATATTTTGAAAGGTTTATAAATTTGGCCTAGTGATTGTTTATATGTGTAATTTGATAGTTAAATAACCGATTATCAAATCTGGCCAAAATTCATTGATCGTTTCGAAGAGACCAGGATCGGATTTAATTATCCGAAAACCACTTCGATTCGATTTGTGCGTTACGAATTGATATCGTAAAGATAATGAAGACATTGATCTTTGAAGAGATTGGTTTGTTCAGACCTAGAAAAACTTGTATGGATGAATGCTATCATTGCATCGTTTCCTGGAAGACAGTGTTAGCATTCCAAGAATGAAGTTTTAGTTGTATACCAAATATACTGAAACGTGATATGCAAGCATTTTAGCTATTCTATAGTTTATTTTCTATAGACAATATTATAATATCAAATGATTTTGATATAAAATGTTTTGGTTATCGTAAGGTAAAAACCCGTCATATTTATGTGTGGCGTGGTCTTACGAGATACCTTTGTTTCCAAAGTATTTTGATAACTGTAATAATTCAAACTGAGTGTGTTTCTCACGTTGGTTTCCAGATAGACTCGGGTGTTAATTTATTATAATGCTCGGATCAGATCGAATATTGCAAATCTAGGTTAGGATGCTATGGAGCATAGGAGACGTGCTGGAGGATTCTCATGCATATTCTACGTACTTGATTATATTCCGTTGTGTGTGTAGGCTGTATATTCAGCACTTGGGAGGACAATTTATTATAATCGTCAAGATTGATTTGTTGATTGTTGTACTCCGATGATTGTATATATATTAACAGTTATAGTTCTTTTTGTACAAGGATACATTATTATCTATTATATATTCTTCCACTGTGATTGTGAGATTCTATGTTATTATTTTTGTTTTCTTCTTCCTTTTTTCTTCTTCACACCTAGCAACTGGTATTTTCGGCACTTGAATATTCGGCATGCTATACAATGAATGTATTGATGTCGATTTTTGAGGGACGAAAATCTTCGGTTCGTTACAGTGGTATCAAAGCTTAGGTTGAGTGAACACCTAGGTTTTGGTGGGGATTACTCATCAGAGATAGGGTCAGTAGTACCCAAGAATGAGTCAGAGTGTATTGTAGATATGAGCGCATATTTGTAAGTGAATATAAATTGTTTTATATTGTATTGACTTATCGGTTGGGTGTTTAGGAATTCTGGTCTGTACGGTCTGGACAACTGTATCGATAGGGGTTTCTAAACGTTGAACAAGTTAAATCGACTAGTATTTAAAGTGGGTGAATGAAATAAATTTACCCAAGTTATATTTTGATATAAGAAAAATAATTTTCTAAAATTATTATAGTATATTGATGTGTTTGGATGTTATTATTATAATCAAAACAAGATTATAAATTGGAATGGTCATATATAACCAAATTATAAGGTATAAGTATGAATTATACAAATGAGTTAAAACTAAAATTTGATTCAAACTAGAATTTGGAAGTTTAAATCCCGAAAATTTCAAGAATGTTTTTCAAGTGTTTTGAAATAAATAATGGTAATATTATTGTGGAAATGTATTTGAATAGAATATGTTTTTAAATGAATTTTGAAAGTGATAAAGCATTGAACTCACTATAGTTGCTGGAAAATAACTGTGGTGATGACGGTCGCATCATAAGTCTTCATTTTCGAGTTTCTAAGTGGTGGATTACTAATGTAGTAATTTGATATGAGGAATTTTGTTTGGAAAAAAGGTTGTTTAGGTGATTCTGAAGGGAATTTTTTTGGATAAAAACCAGGTTTGTTTTAAATTCAAAAATGTGATTTGGTATACAGAGAGATATATATTTATGATTTCAAAATGATTTAAAATGAAACCAGGTGTTTGAATTCTGGAATCCTTATTCAAATGTTTTAGAAAATATTAGGAAGTAAGTTTTTGAGCTTATAAGTTGAGAATGATATTAGTAAGGAAAGAAGTGTGAAAATGGAATTTTGGAATTGAATTTAACTTAAGTAAGTTTAAATGAATTGTATGAATTGAAATTTAACCTAAGCTAAGTTAAATAAAATTGATTAGAATAGAAATGATACCGAATGGAATTGAATATAAAATTTGAGTTGTAAAATGACTACATAACTAAATTATGAATTTTGAATGGAATCAACTCAAATATAGAACTGATGAAAATGTGAAAAGTAAGTTGTGTAGCTTATAAATTGGAAAAGTGGAATAGAAAAATCGAAATAGAGATGGTTTGATATTTTTGTAAAGAAATGGAAATCCAAATTAGAATTATAAAATGGATTTATACTCAAGCCAGCTAAATGAAGAGGAAAATGGAAGTAACTAATTACATGAATTAGTTAGTAAATTGAATATTGGAAATGGAACTTGTGTTATAAATGAAATTCGACTTATATGTAAGCGAATTAAATATATTTGAAAATGTTGCCGAATAAAATAGAAATGGATTGAAATGGTGATAATTTAAGTTATAATCAAGTTCAATTTAAGTGTAAATAAATTGAATATAGGCTTGAGATGTTATGTAAATGAAATTGGGTGTGGAATTAAATTTTGAAGTGGAAGTGAATATAAGTGATGTGTAAAAGGTTATAATACACTTTAATAATAATTTTATGAAGTGATTCATAAATAAATTGGCATGGATTGGTTTATTGTTGAATGTAAAATTGAGAAAACAAGATTTTGTGAATAAAGTGAATGTGGATTAATAAAAAGTTGATAAATTGATTTGGAATAAATTTAAAATAGCTATAAATTGGAATGGTTATTTTATTAAATGAGTATCAGTAAATGGCACAGATTGAACTATCATTCATCATAAATGGAAGAAAACAAAATTTTGTGAATTAATGGTGATTGAATAAATTGATTTAAAATCAATTTGGAATGAATATGAATATATTAAGTGTAATATAAATGGATGCAAGTAAATTTGATTGTGAATTATTCGAATTAAATAAAATGTTATACAAATCGATTGATAATAACTAAATTAATGTTAGAACCCTGTAATTATTTTAAAATACACGTAGAACATGTTGGCTTATGCATATATTGTGTTTAACTAAGGAAAATGTAACGACCCAGGATTTTTAATAATTAAAATTTGAATATTTAATTAATTTTAAATATTAAGAAGTGAATTTATAAGTCGAATAAATTTTATTTTGAATTATTGGATTTAATTGAATAATTAAATCAATAAATTAATATGTTAAATTATGAAAATAATTGAAAATTTGAGTTAAATATGATTGAAAATGATTTGTAAAATTTTATTTTATCATGTTGAAGTTAGAATGATATTTTAGAACTTTTAAAATCGAATTAAAAGTTAATTTGTGAAAATTGAATATTTTAATATTTAAATCGACTAGTGAAAATAGTCAATTTTTGAACAGTCTCAGAATTGAACGAAACCAGTTCCATTGGATCCGTAATAGTTAGTTATTACCGGATTTCAATTTTCGTGTCAATCGGAGCTATCGTTTGATCGTGGCAGCTCGAAACGCATCGAATTATTTTTAATATTAATTTGGCGAGTTAAAATAGCCATTTTTGAAAAAGTCTCGGATTTCGACGAAACTAGTTTCATCGGATCCGTAATGTGATATTATTGTAAGGTTTCAAATTTCGTGTCAATTGGATTTACGGTTTGTCCGGTACAAATTAAAACGCCTAGAAAATCGTTTAAATCGGTTTAATTTAAATTGGACGTTTATAGCCATAACTCGCACAGATGTCCGAATTAGCTTTCGAAACCTGTTCCATTGTGTCCGAAACGCGGGGTAAACCCTAGAAACGCTGGTTACGGCGCGTAAATCGGAGTTCGGAATTTCCGGATGAATAGTGTTCGAAAATTCTCTATAAATACACCTTAAAAATCAAAAAAACAAAACCCTAGTTTCAACGTTGCAGCCGCCTCCATTAGCATGAATGGCCGAAATTTTTTCAACTTCCTCCCCGAATATCTTTCAATCCACTAACAATTACAACAAACTTTCAACTAGAGAAATGAAGAGGGCATCAAGATCTACAAGTTCAACGGTGGAGATCGCGAATGGATTAACGGATTGACGGCAATTCCCAGTTGAACGTCGAGAGTTCAGCCTCGAACTGCGTGCGAGGGGGGGCCGAGTGTGCCGAGGTTGGAGCCGAGTGTTGTGGTGGTTTAGAGCTTCGAGGTGGTGAGGGTATGATCGAGTATAGTCGAGTATAGGCGGAGTAATTTGTAACCCTAATTTATGATAATGGGTTCGGCCATTACCATCTTGCACGCGTGCGTGAAGGGGGAGAGGAAGAAGAAAAGAGCGGTCCAGATGAAGAGGCAGTGAAATCCAATGGCCATGAATTGTTTAGGTTTAAAAATTAAAATTAATGTTGTAAATTTATATAAGTATAAATCGTGTAACTTCATAAATTGATAACTTTTTCATACGAGGTCGAAAACGCGCGAAACCAGTTGCGTTGGAATCGTATGGACGAGCACTACGCGATGAAATTGGATTGGAGTCGTTTGGAGTTAGTGAGAATTTTGGGTAAAATTAAACGTCCGTTTAATTTTATTCGAAATAAATCGCTAAAAACGAAATTGAAATCAAGGTGAGAATTTCTCACTCAATCGAATCAGTTTCGATTTTATTTTAAATAGTTAGATTTAAAATATTTGAATGCATGTTTGAATGATGATTGATATCTATTGATTGTTAAAATAGACATTATACGCCGTTAGTAAGCGGATGTTATTTATTAAAAACATATACCGCGAATATTTCATAAACAGTGAAATTGGTATTATATATAATAGCAATATATATATATTGGCATATGTATATATTGGAGTTATTGATTTCCCGCATTTTTTGTTTAGCGGATGAGACCCTATTACGCCGTATATTAAGCGGATAATATTTAAATCCTATATACCGCGATAATTTCGTACTGGAACGAAATTGGTATTGTGCTAATGTTTTTGGATGCAGGAAAACAGGTTGGAGGGATCCAACTGGATTCCTCAACAGTATTTATTTAATTTCAGATATTTTGATATTTGATTGATTATCATATCGATATATGATATCGTTGTTGTCGTGATTGACTATTTGATATGTAGCATCATTGGACCAAGTTTTGGAATTTTAAAATGATTTATAAAGTGATTTTTGAAAATATACTATATGTTTGGAATTTGATCTATTTTAAATAAATAAACGTTATAATTTTTAAAGTTATAAAAATTTTGGTTTTTGTGAAATATAGTTAAAAGCTGATTTTTGAGAAATAAGAGTTAATGATTTTATAAAATAGTTTAAATTGGATTTTTGAATTATTATAAAAAGTTAAAATATAGGATTTATAAAATTTGATTATTTTATAAATCAAAATGGTGAAATTATAAAGGAATTTGAAGACGTTTTAAAGAAAAATATAAATTGATTTATATTAAGAGATTTATAAATGGATATTTATAAATTGGAATATTGACATTATAAAACGAGTTTTTATAAGTGTTTGAATGAAGTGAAAATGAATTTTGTAAATGAATGGAATTTATAAAATTAAAAATGGTGAAGTTATAAATGAAATTTATAAATAGTAAGATTTATAAATTTGTGAAGTTATTTGAAGAATAGATTTGGTTAAATAAATGAATCTTATAAGTTATAAGATTTATGATTTGGAAAGTCTTTAAAAGAACGATTTTGTAAAATAATCGTTTTATAAGCATTTGACTTATAATATGAACTTTTAGTTTATAATTGAGTTATAAACTGGAATAGGTTAATAAAGGAATTTATAAAAAGAAGTTTTTATAAGATAAATAGAAAAGGGATTTATAAACGTTGTTTTATAAATTCGCAAACGACTTATTTTGATAAGTAAATTGTTGAAACCTATTAATGGAGTTATATTCACATTTTTGACTGTGAATGATCCTTTAAAATAAAAGGAATAAAAGGATGAAAATTGTTAGCGTAGTATATTCACGTTTTTGAGTAGTGAATAATATGTTAAAGAAATTGTTTTGAATGTGATATTTTAAATAGAATTAAAACGATCTAACGATGTTTTAAAATGTGTTGAGATTCGAAACCATAGATTTCAACATTTATTGTTGAAATAGACGTTTTCGAGAAATAAAAGGAAATAGTGGACTATAACACTGTTGTTATAGTAAATGATTTCCGAAAGGAAATGTTTTGTATAGTATTGGGATTTATATATCTATTTTAAAATTCGAATCCCTATACTAGTGATTTTTGGGTTGTCGTAACGATGTTTTACGTAACATCCGTTTTGGCCCAAATAAATATGTTTAAGAGAATGATTTCCTTAAAGAATGAAATATATACTTAATTTCGATTTAAGTATATTGAATATATTCTAAGTGTTGAAAATAAATAAAATTTGTGAATTACTTATGAATAAGTAAGTATGGAAATGTTTTCCAATATAAAGTGAATATTTTAAGAATTTATCTTCTTGAAGATAAATTGAAATGAATAATTGAAATCGTATATTCATGGATATTTTGAAATATAAATTCACTATGGAATTTATAAAGCATAATTGAAATCGTATATGCATGGATATTGTGAAATATAAATTCACTATGGAATTTATAAAAGGAAGTGGAATCTGTTTAAAAATAAATATTGATTTATTTTTGAAGTGTGAAATTATATATCTAGTAAAGATATTTTTGAAAAATAAATAATTGGAAAATTATTTGGAAACTGGTGATGTGTGCATATCCATTGATAGTTCAATAACCGACTATCAATATTTCCCTTTGAATGGGTAATTGATGTGATTTGTTTGAATTTGAATGCCACACTTATTTTTGAATAAGCGCTCACTATTCGGGTTAACCGGGAAAGGACCATGGGGTCGTATAACCCATTCCGAATAGTGATACGACGTAATGAATAGCATTGAAGATCGGTGTTGAAGACCCGGTATTTGTGAGAGCGATAGGATGACCTGTCGATTGACTCTGCACCGAGTTGCTCCGGTATAGAGTTCTCCATATGTGATGGTGAATCCGATCAGGATTGTGAATATCCGGATTGCAAGGACTTCTTTGTAAATGCCTTCGGTTTTGTTCGAGCCCGGAACAAACTTGTATGGATTGTATGTCTGACATTACAAATTGAGATATAAAGCCGATTTCTTTCAAATATATTTCTGTTGGTGGCGGAGAATTTATTCTTTTAGCTTAACACCCTTCTCTGAGACGTACTAGCTCAGAGTTTATGTAGTTGAATGTTATCAGCGATATATTCCCAATTTGGTAATGTGACATGCTGAGTGCTGCTGTGAAATGATCATTGTGTTGATTATTTGTGATAGGATCGTTTATTTGATCGTCTATCTTTGTGATCATTTCTATGATCATTTGTTGACCCAAAGCATGGCTTTTGTATAAAGTATGTTTTTGTGGACATGACTTCGTCGAGCCTCACACCCCGAAAATGGTCAAAACAGGAAAGATGAGGCAAGGTTATGAGGGGTAGCTCCCTTTAGGGTATGTGCATTTCCTTCTGGATAGAGGTGGTATCATGGTATGGAGCCCAGATATTTAACCTATGTGGTTACTGCGAATTTATTACTTTGTGGTTGTTGGTTATCGGGATCCCGTGAGAAAGGTCGTTTACGATCGGGGAATGGCGTGCTCGTGTCAGTAGTTACCCAGTTAGGGGTAACCCGGCTTTGTGTTGGCAGAGTTCCGGTTTGGTTCTCGGGAATGTCCTTCCAGAGGCATTCTCATGTGGCAATGGGAAGTTCCTTGGCCTGACCATTTGTTGGAAATCCAAAGAAACAATACGATCTTGTACGGATTTAGTTGTAGAACCTATCATTCACTTATGGTGGCGCCCCACTATTTGGATGGTAGCTATAGTAGGCATAGTTCGAAATGTCTATGTTGGCTAAGATTTATATTCTACTTTCGAAATGAATTTTTCCTACACTATGCACTAGTAATAATATCAAATGTTCTTTTAAATGCGTATCAAGCATCTTTGACTATCATAAGGAGAAATCTCCTCCGATTCTGCGTTTGCATTGTGTGTGTGTGTGCGGGAGGCCTTATGGTAGTCTCATTTTTAAAAGCATTGCGAATTGACTTTAAAAATATTCCTCTATTTTGATTTCAAAGATAAATAAACTGTTTTGAGTTCTCACACCAGTCACATGACTGACTCGGAGTTTATTGTTTTCCTTCCTAAACTCTGGGTGCCCACAAATTTTCACACGGGCAGTCAAGAGTTAAGGTTTATCAGGATATTCTGGAGTTGCTGGAGGCAAGCTGGATGGCATGGCGTATTACTAGTTATATAGTATTTCTTTTTCCGCTGCACTGTTTGTTGTTGTATGTTGTTGTATACTCTGATGATATGATGAAATGTAATGTATAAAATGTAATAACTGATATAGTTCTTTGTTTAAAGATTATTCATTTATTATTATATGTTGTTCCGCTGCGAATTGTGAGATTCTGATGTTGTTCTATTGTTTTCCGTTTCTGTTCTATTTTCTATTCTCTATCTTTTCTATCTTTTTCTCTCTATCTTCTCTTCTTTTCTACTTTTTCTTTTCCTTAAACCCTAACTATTCGGTTTTTCGGCAACGAAAAATCGAAAACGTTACATTTGGTATCAGAGCTTATGGTTAAGCGACAACCATGGTTCTGTTGGGTATTATTCATTAGAGATAGAGTCAGCAGTGCTCTAGAATGAGTTTGAGTGTAATAATAGCTATGAGAGCGTATTTGTTAGTGAATATAAAATTGTTTTATATTGTGATGATTGGTTTGTTGAGTGGTATATAGATTCTGGTTAATACGAGTAATTAACGTTGTTGATAGGGATCTCTAAACACTTGAATAGAACAATTCGACATAATATTATTTTAAAATTGGGTAAATGAAATAATTTTACTTGATTATATTTTTATATATAAAGAAATAATTTTTCAAAATTATTAAAGTGTATATAAGTTGATTGTTTGGTTATTGAATAAGTTGTTTGAATAATCTAAATTGAAGAATAATTGTATAAGCAAAAGAATTATAAGAATTGAATTATAATTAACGTGATTTACAATTGTGAAATAAACTTATATATATAAGAAGTGAAACTATATGAATATATTTATGAATATGGGTTATAAATAAAAATGAATGTGAACTAAAGTTATGTAAATGAAGTTCAACTTTTGTAATTGAATTGAATTAATGGATTGAATGATGATCAATTGAATGAAAATAAGTGATATGGAATAATGAATATAAGTGTTAATTCATTAAAATCTAATGTTATATGGTTGTTAGTTGATTGATTGTATATAATTCGTTAAGAGTTAATGAAATTGAAAGCTAAAGTAATTGAAATTCAATTGGAAGTTAAGTGAAACTTAAATAGAATTGAATTTGAATTGGAAGTGAACCAACTTGAATATGAATTAGTGAATATAAGCAAATTGAAAATGAATGTTAGTAAAAACATCCACTGTTAATGAATCAAATGTGATTTAAATTGAAAACCAATTCATGAATATTAATGAGAATATAAATGAATATCGATTTGGTTATGAATGCTAGTTGGTTGACGGTTGAATATATTGTTTTGTTACATTTGTTATGTTGACATATATAGTTATTATGTTGCTATATGTTGTATATCGATATTATTATCTATATGCATGTTCTCATGTTGTTTGTTGAGTGATTAGTAGGTGCGGATTGTGTTTGCTTTGCATTTGGAGCTCGCTTTCGCGCTATATTAGCCGTATATGCTCGCTAATAAAATATAAGGTACATATCTCGGATTACATACCGTACTTTTATACTTTTTCCCTTCGGGATGCCTCATTACTTGATGAGATGTATATTTGTGATATATATACTGTCATTTTTTTTTTCGGATCGAGCCGCGCAAAGGAGACTATGGCGAATTTTTCCGGAAATTTAAGGCGTTAGAAAAATTTGAGAAAATTGGAAAAATTTTTTTAAAACTTTAACTTTGATTTAGAATTGAAAGTTAAACAATAGTAGTTGTTTTTGAAAAAAAGATAACTAAGTATGATTTGAAAACTTAGTAAAGTTTTGTAAGAAGTTTAATTATGAATTTTGGGAAGTTAATAAATTCTGTAACTTTCTTACTTAACAATTTCGAGGACGAAATTCTTTTAAGGGGGGAAGATTGTAACGACCCAGGATTTTTAATAATTAAAATTTGAATATTTAATTAATTTTAAATATTAAGAAGTGAATTTATAAGTCGAATAAATTTTATTTTGAATTATTGGATTTAATTGAATAATTAAATCAATAAATTAATATGTTAAATTATGAAAATAATTGAAAACTTGAGTTAAATATGATTGAAAATGATTTGTAAAATTTTATTTTATCATGTTGAAGTTAGAATGATATTTTAGAACTTTTAAAATCGAATTAAAAGTTAATTTGTGAAAATTGAATATTTTAATATTTAAATCGACTAGTGAAAATAGTCAATTTTTGAACAGTCTCAGAATTGAACGAAACCAGTTCCATTGGATCCGTAATAGTTAGTTATTACCGGATTTCAATTTTCGTGTCAATCGGAGCTATCGTTTGATCGTGGCAGCTCGAAACGCATCGAATTATTTTTAATATTAATTTAGCGAGTTAAAATAGCCATTTTTCAAAAAGTCTCGGATTTCGACGAAACCAGTTTCATCGGATCCGTAATGTGATATTATTGTAAGGTTTCAAATTTCGTGTCAATTGGATTTACGGTTTGTCCGGTACAAATTAAAACGCCTAGAAAATCGTTTAAATCGGTTTAATTTAAATTGGACGTTTATAGCCATAACTCGCACAGATGTCCGAATTAGCTTTCGAAACCTGTTCCATTGTGTCCGAAACGCGGGGTAAACCCTAGAAACGCTGGTTACGGCGCGTAAATCGGAGTTCGGAATTTCCGGATGAATAGTGTTCGAAAATTCTCTATAAATACACCTTAAAAATCAAAAAAAAAAAAAACAAAACCCTAGTTTCAACGTTGCAGCCGCCTCCATTAGCATGAACGGCCGAAATTGTCTCAACTTCCTCCCCAAATATCTTTCAATCCACTAACAATTACAACAAACTTTCAACTAGAGAAATGAAGAGGGCATCAAGATCTACAAGTTCAACGGTGGAGATCGCGAATGGATTAACGGATTGACGGCAATTCCCAGTTGAACGTCGAGAGTTCGGCCTCGAACTGCGTGCGAGGGGGGGGGCGAGTGTGCCGAGGTTGGAGCCGAGTGTTGTGGTGGTTTAGAGCTTCGAGGTGGTGAGGGTATGATCGAGTATAGTCGAGTATAGGCGGAGTAATTTGTAACCCTAATTTATGATAATGGGTTCGGCCGTTACCATCTTGCACGCGTGCGTGAAGGGGGAGAGGAAGAAGAAAAGAGCGGTCCAGATGAAGAGGCAGTGAAATCCAATGGCCATGAATTGTTTAGGTTTAAAAATTAAAATTAATGTTGTAAATTTATATAAGTATAAATCGTGTAACTTCATAAATTGATAACTTTTTCATACGAGGTCGAAAACGCGCGAAACCAGTTGCGTTGGAATCGTATGGACGAGCACTACGCGATGAAATTGGATTGGAGTCGTTTGGAGTTAGTGAGAATTTTGGGTAAAATTAAACGTCCGTTTAATTTTATTCGAAATAAATCGCTAAAAACGAAATTGAAATCAAGGTGAGAATTTCTCACTCAATCGAATCAGTTTCGATTTTATTTTAAATAGTTAGATTTAAAATATTTGAATGCATGTTTGAATGATGATTGATATCTATTGATTGTTAAAATAGACATTATACGCCGTTAGTAAGCGGATGTTATTTATTAAAAATATATACCGCGAATATTTCATAAACAGTGAAATTGGTATTATATATAATAGCAATATATATATATAGGCATATGTATATATTGGAGTTATTGATTTCCCGCATTTTTTGTTTAGCGGATGAGACCCTATTACGCCGTATATTAAGCGGATAATATTTAAATCCCATATACCGCGATAATTTCGTACTGGAACGAAATTGGTATTGTGCTAATGTTTTTGGATGCAGGAAAACAGGTTGGAGGGATCCAACTGGATTCCTCAACAGTATTTATTTAATTTCAGATATTTTGATATTTGATTGATTATCATATCGATATATGATATCGTTGTTGTCGTGATTGACTATTTGATATGTAGCATCATTGGACCAAGTTTTGGAATTTTAAAATGATTTATAAAGTGATTTTTGAAAATATACTATATGTTTGGAATTTGATCTATTTTAAATAAATAAACGTTATAATTTTTAAAGTTATAAAAATTTTGGTTTTTGTGAAATATAGTTAAAAGCTGATTTTTGAGAAATAAGAGTTAATGATTTTATAAAATAGTTTAAATTGGATTTTTGAATTATTATAAAAAGTTAAAATATAGGATTTATAAAATTTGATTATTTTATAAATCAAAATGGTGAAATTATAAAGGAATTTGAAGACGTTTTAAAGAAAAATATAAATTGATTTATATTAAGAGATTTATAAATGGATATTTATAAATTGGAATATTGACATTATAAAACGAGTTTTTATAAGTGTTTGAATGAAGTGAAAATGAATTTTGTAAATGAATGGAATTTATAAAATTAAAAATGGTGAAGTTATAAATGAAATTTATAAATAGTAAGATTTATAAATTTGTGAAGTTATTTGAAGAATAGATTTGGTTAAATAAATGAATCTTATAAGTTATAAGATTTATGATTTGGAAAGTCTTTAAAAGAACGATTTTGTAAAATAATCGTTTTATAAGCATTTGACTTATAATATGAACTTTTAGTTTATAATTGAGTTATAAACTGGAATAGGTTAATAAAGGAATTTATAAAAAGAAGTTTTTATAAGATAAATAGAAAAGGGATTTATAAACGTTGTTTTATAAATTCGCAAACGACTTATTTTGATAAGTAAATTGTTGAAACCTATTAATGGAGTTATATTCACATTTTTGACTGTGAATGATCCTTTAAAATAAAAGGAATAAAAGGATGAAAATTGTTAACGTAGTATATTCACTTTTTTGAGTAGTGAATAATATGTTAAAGAAATTGTTTTGAATGTGATATTTTAAATAGAATTAAAACGATCTAACGATGTTTTAAAATGTGTTGAGATTCGAAACCATAGATTTCAACATTTATTGTTGAAATAGACGTTTTCGAGAAATAAAAGGAAATAGTGGACTATAACACTGTTGTTATAGTAAATGATTTCCGAAAGGAAATGTTTTGTATAGTATTGGGATTTATATATCTATTTTAAAATTCGAATCCCTATACTAGTGATTTTTGGGTTGTCGTAACGATGTTTTACGTAACATCCGTTTTGGCCCAAATAAATATGTTTAAGAGAATGATTTCCTTAAAGAATGAAATATATACTTAATTTCGATTTAAGTATATTGAATATTTTCTAAGTGTTGAAAATAAATAAAATTTGTGAATTAGTTATGAATAAGTAAGTATGGAAATGTTTTCCAATATAAAGTGAATATTTTAAGAATTTATCTTCTTGAAGATAAATTGAAATGAATAATTGAAATCGTATATTCATGGATATTTTGAAATATAAATTCACTATGGAATTTATAAAGCATAATTGAAATCGTATATGCATGGATATTGTGAAATATAAATTCACTATGGAATTTATAAAAGGAAGTGGAATCTGTTTAAAAATAAATATTGATTTATTTTTGAAGTGTGAAATTATATATCTAGTAAAGATATTTTTGGAAAATAAATAATTGGAAAATTATTTGGAAACTGGTGATGTGTGCATATCCATTGATAGTTCAATAACCGACTATCAATATTTCCCTTTGAATGGGTAATTGATGTGATTTGTTTGAATTTGAATGCCACGCTTATTTTTGAATAAGCGCTCACTATTCGGGTTAACCGGGAAAGGACCATGGGGTCGTATAGCCCATTCCGAATAGTGATACGACGTAATGAATAGCATTGAAGATCGGTGTTGAAGACCCGGTATTTGCGAGAGCGATAGGATGACCTGTCGATTGACTCTGCACCGAGTTGCTCCGGTATAGAGTTCTCCATATGTGATGGTGAATCCGATCAGGATTGTGAATATCCGGATTGCAAGGACTTCTTTGTAAATGCCTTCGGTTTTGTTCGAGCCCGGAACAAACTTGTATGGATTGTATGTCTGACATTACAAATTGAGATATAAAGCCGATTTCTTTCAAATATATTTCTGTTGGTGGCGAAGAATTTATTCTTTTAGCTTAACACCCTTCTCTGAGACGTACGAGCTCAGAGGTTATGTAGTTGAATGTTATCAGCGATATATTCCCAATTTGGTAATGTGACATGCTGAGTGTTGCTGTGAAATGATCATTGTGTTGATTATTTGTGATAGGATCGTTTATTTGATCGTCTATCTTTGTGATCATTTCTATGATCATTTGTTGACCCAAAGCATGGCTTTTGTATAAAGTATGTTTTTGTGGACGTGACTTCGTCGAGACTCACCCCCCGGGAATGGTCAAAACAGGAAAGATGCGGTAAGGTTATGAGGGGTAGCTCCCTTTAGGGTATGTGCATTTCCTTCTGGATAGAGGTGGTATCATGGTATGGAGCCCAGATATTTAACCTATGTGGTTACTGCGAATTTATTACTTTGTGGTTGTTGGTTATCGGGATCCCGTGAGAAAGGTCGTTTACGATCGGGGAATGGCGTGCTCGTGTCAGTAGTTACCCAGTTAGGGGTAACCCGGCCTTGTGTTGGCAGAGTTTCGGTTTGGTTCTCGGGAATGTCCTTCCAGAGGCATTCTCATGTGGCAATGGGAAGTTCCTTGGCCTGACCATTTGTTGGAAATCCAAAGAAACAATACGATCTTGTACGGATTTAGTTGTAGAACCTATCATTCACTTATGGTGGCGCCCCACTGTTTGGATGGTAGCTATAGTAGGCATAGTTCGAAATGTCTATGTTGGCTAAGATTTATATTCTACTTTCGAAATGAATTTTTCCTACACTATGCACTAGTAATAATATCAAATGTTCTTTTAAATGCGTATCAAGCATCTTTGACTATCATAAGGAGAAATCTCCTCCGATTCTGCGTTTGCATTGTGTGTGTGTGCGGGAGGCCTTATGGTAGTCTCATTTTTAAAAGCATTGCGAATTGACTTTAAAAATATTCCTCTATTTTGATTTCAAAGATAAATAAACTGTTTTGAGTTCTCACACCAGTCACATGACTGACTCGGAGTTTATTGTTTTCCTTCCTAAACTCTGAGTGCCCACAAATTTTCACACGGGCAGTCAAGAGTTAAGGTTTATCAGGATATTCTAGATATTCTGGAGTTGCTGGAGGCAAGCTGGATGGCATGGCGTATTACTAGTTATATAGTATTTCTTTTTCCGCTGCACTGTTTGTTGTTGTATTTGTTGTATACTCTGATGATATGATGAAATGTAATGTATAAAATGTAATAACTGATATAGTTCTTTGTTTAAAGATTATTCATTTATTATTATATGGTGTTCCGCTGCGAATTGTGAGATTCTGATGTTGTTCTATTGTTTTCCGTTTCTGTTCTATTTTCTATTCTCTATCTTTTCTATCTTTTTCTCTCTATCTTCTCTTCTTTTCTACTTTTTCTTTTTCTTAAACCCTAACTATTCGGTTTTTCGGCAACGAAAAATCGAAAACGTTACAGAAAATGCTCGAGATGTTACTAAATTTCGTATTTTTGGGACTTACATGTTTAAATTGAGTAAGTACATGTACACGAAGACCATTTAGTTGTATTTTAGTTGTGCGATTGCATATAAATTGAGCGACCTCGGTTAATAACGCTAAAATAAGGTACGCTTACGAATTTAACAAGCGAAAAATAAAAATACTGTTATATAATGCGTTTTCCAGCCAGGAGAGCCGATGTATATGTTTTTATCATATTTGTGAAATTGCAAAAGGCTCTCCGTACAACGGAGACTCGGCCAACAAATTTCAGAAATTTAAGGTGTTAGAAAAATTCTGAAAATTTTTGGAAGCCAAAACTTGATTTTGAATTGTAATTGAAATAAAGGGTTTTGAATGAGAAACGGAGACTAATTGTTTTAAATGGAACTAAAAGATTTCGGAAAATAGAATATCGAGTTTCAACAATGTAACAACCTAGAATTTGACTACTTTAAAATATACTATTTAAAGTGATTTTAAATATAAAATATGTAATGTTATATGATTCAAACAATATTAGATAGGATTTGGAAAGAGAAGTATCCACAAAAATAGTATTTGCCTATATCGAAAAAAGTGACAAAATGCTGATTTCAGAAAAGTAAGTTTCAATGGTTAAATAATTTTTTTAAAATTAATTTATGAGTGTTTATATTTTTAATTTTTTTTACATAAATAAATAGTTTAACTAAAAGGTCAAAATGTGAACGTAAAACATTTTTTCGATTAAAAGTTATCGCAACGTTGTGGCTCTTTTATTTTTTTAGATATGAACATATTTTCAAATAGTATAAATATTAATTAATTCACTAATCAAGTTTACTTTTACTAAACACACTTAGAAAATTCTAGAATATAATTAACAAAAACTAAGCACAAAAGGACAAAAAAGTACAAAGGTCAAAAAGTAAAACATCAAATCAAACAAACATAATTATTACTTTCTTTACTTAAATTTAAGTGAAAAAGACATAAAGTAATAATTTGAAATGTGATGTTAAATATTGGAAAAATAAGGTTGCTTAAAAAGTAAGTAAAGGGTGTTTGGGTCTTTTTATAAAATACTATTTTAATCTAAAACTTTTTCTATAAATAAGCATCTACTATCTCATTTTTTTACACTTCTTCTTCCTCCTTTTTCAAACTTTTCTTCCGCTCTCTAATGGCTTCTTCTATTTCCTTACTAACTTTTCTTAAAATCATATCAAATCAACTTCAAACACCACAAAACTTTGTCAAAGACCTTAGAATACAATTAAAACATGATTTAGCATCTAAGAAGTGGAGAAATGATGGAGGAAGGAGTGGAATAGGAGGAGGCCGAACCTACGGAAGAGAGAGGATCAAGTCGTGAAGCTCCGGAGTAATAAAAAGAGAAAGAAGTGCCGCCAATTTCATTCCAAGGAGTTAGGAGCAAATTCAAGGTGCTGCGGAAGCTCTACCGAATTTTTCGAAGTTGGTTGAAGATGAAAACAATAGTGAAGTGTTGGATTAAATAAATGGTGGTAGGAAGTTAATCGATTTGGTTAAAGTTGAGTACTCATATATAAGGTTACTAATTTCTAAAAAGGTTTCAAGTTAATAACATGAAAAGTTTAGTTTATGTTGGATGATTTAATGGATGATAACTTAGTTGATATTATGGTTAGTTATATGTTTTTGTTATGAATTATAACTTGGTTTGATAAATGATAAGAATAATGGTTAATAAGCATAGTTAATTTAATAAAAATTTAAATCCGTATAAATGGATGTATGGAAATTTTTTAGCTGCTTAATGAAATCAAAATTCCAAGAAGATTGAAAATGGTATAATACTATAATATCAAATGAAATGAAAAAATGGATTTGAAATATGAAAAATATTGTTTAAATGATTTAGAATTGTTTTATAAACATTTAAAAGTTTTTCCGTAAAGTTTGAAAAGAATTTGAAAATTTAATCAAAAATAGGCGCATTGCGTAACGGTAGTTCGTGTTTTTACGCCATAAAAGTCAAACGAGTGTAAAAGTTAAAGCTCGGAATTCTTAGAAATAAGAATTTTTCAAACTATTATCCATAGTTTTCCAACGAAGAAAGAAAATCGAGATTTTGATAAGTATATTTCAAAATATAAGTAAAATAAGTTTTTGGAAAAACCGCGGTTTTGCAGTTCGGAATCCAAAACTGGATTTTTTGGAAAATGATGTTTTAAAATTGTTTTAAAATATGAAATAAATTTTATAAAACATTTAAATATTTCAAAATTGATTTAAGTACTAAAAATAGGTTTTCAAATAATAAAATGCCGTTTTAATCATTATAGCTTTAAAAAGCACATTCCATAGCACTTTTTTGCAGCACTTTTCAATAACTTTTGAAATATAGTTTTAGCACAACCGTTCTTTTCCAAATCTTTTGTAAAGGTACTTAAATGACTAATATATTATTCTAATGGTTATTTTAAGGATTTATGGAATGGTTAAATAAATGAGTAAGTGTTTTAAATAATGATTTGAAAGTTTTATAAATCATTTCTAAAAATGAAAGGAGTATACGGAAATGACAAGTACATTTGTCCCACTTGTGAGATCTAAATGGTAAAATAAGGTGTATAACTAAGTTTAGGAATGGAGCAACCAGTACCTTGAACTTACCTGACCTTCATTTTATCTTTTAGACGAGGGGTGGAACAAATCGAAAGGAAAGCCCGGATGTTCTTGAAGATCATAATTATGTTTTTCCAAGATAAAAGAAAAGAAACAAATTCTTTGAATTTATTATAAATGGTCTATATATAAGATTTATAAAATTTATATTTTATAAATAAAGTAATGGAATTATAAAAGTGTTTTATAAATATTAGAAATGGAATTGTAATCAAATTTATATGTGGATGTACAATTGAAATTTAGAAAAGAATTTACAATGGATTTTATAAATAATAAGATTTTAAAGGAATGAATTTGTAAATAAGAGATTTATAAGTAATTAAATTATAATTGGATTTTGACATATCAATGAGATATAAATAGAATTTATTAGTAAAGGAATTTTGGATATGGAAGTTTGTAAAATATAAATGGAATTTATAAACATTATTTTAGAAATCTGAAATCTTTTTAATTTGACGAATCAAATAAGCAAGTTTATTAAAGGAATTATATTCACAATTTTGGACAGTGAATAATCCTTTAATTAAATGTTTAGAAGCAATGAATAAGGTAAAGGAATTATATTCATGATTTTGGATTCATGATTTCGGACAGTGAATAATCTTTTAAATAAAATGGACATTTTGGAAAGGGATATTATAAAAATAGAGTTTAAATAGTTTGATAATAAAATAAGTTATGAATTAACTTATTATTAAAATAAGTATATGGAAATGTTTTCCAAATATCCAACAAGTGGAATGGTTTTGAATATTATCTTTTTAAAGATATTTTAGAGTGAATAATTGGGAAATGTTTTGTATTATAAACGATTAATAAAATCATGCCCAATGATTACTTAAATGCTAAATTTTGTTTGTTGCTTTGATAGTTAAATAACGGACTATCAAAATTGGCCATTTTAGTTCCTTAACTTGATGTGGAATCTAATTAGTCGTACACCTTGTACGTAACGTACTGTGTAGATTTTATTATCGTTTGTGTTGAGAATGTTGATTCGTGCAGTGTAGAGTGATTAGGCCGATCTATCGAGCTTCCTTCTTGGCCGAAGGATAGCAAGTTGGAAGTAGGAGATGTGATAAATCTATGAGACTTAGTTTCTGTGTGAGGTTGAGAAACGCTTTTGCGTTGTTGGTGCGAAGAGATTGGAATCAGATTTATCCAAAAACCACTTCGAACCAACATTTATGCGACGATTGTGCAGGTTGGTCGATGATATTGATATTTAGGATTTTCATTGTGAAGGATTGCTTATTGATCATTTGGAGTTAGAATCCCAATATACATATAGTAGCAGTTGTCTCTTCGTTATGAAATATCCAATGCAAGGACTATCCGCTACTAATCCTAGGGATTTCCCGACAGGATGTAGTAGGAAAGTACCTTCGGTTTGTCCTGTTTCTAGATAACTTGTATGGACGAGTGTCCGACATGGCATTTCTAAGTTTACGTACGTTGGTTTTACAAACGTATATCAGTGGTGGCGGAGAAGGCAATTTCTCTTAGCTTAACACACTCCTTGAGACGTACGAGCTCAAGGGTTTTATTTTTGTGGAAGGAAATTAGTAGTCAATGGAAAAGGCAATGTGGCATTCAAAGTGATATGATTTGTGATATGTGATATCTGAAAGGTAATCGATAAATCTTTGGCCTTACTCCCCGAAAAATGACTAAAACAGGGATAGAAGCGGCAATGCTAAGTGGGCCGCTCCCAATTAGGAGATGTCATAACTCTTCTAGATATATCTTTACACGCTATGACATTGTGTATCTGATTTTTGTTGTGTATGCTCGTGGCCACGAATTAATGGTGGTAATGAACGGATTAATGACATATTCGGTATTATCCAAGGATGGATAGGCCGGTCTAGTGTTGGTTTAGGCAGGAAGCATCAGCTCCTTAGGTACATCCCTCTAGAGGTGTATTGTGTTGGTTCGAAAAGGTAGTCCCTTTACCTAATCATTTGTATGGAATCCAAAATCCATTACGAACTTGCGGTTTCGTTTGTAGAGCCTAGTATTGCTAGAATTTAATAATAGTAACAATTTCAGCTATTTAATATATTATTTGTATAATAGACACTATTATAATATAACTTGATTTGATATGAAAAGGTTTTGGTTATCGTAAGGGACAAACCCGTACGTGTTTATATGTGGGTGTGTCTTACGAGATACCTTTTGTTTTGACAAAGAAAAAGTTTGATAACTTTATAAATTCAATTAAGGTGTTTTTTCTCATGCTAGTTTACCAGACTGATCCAGGCATTCTTCCCTTTCAATGCTCGGGTCAGATCGAGTATATTTACAGTTTCATATTTGTGCTTTTGGAGCTTCATCAAGCGAGCTGGAGATCTTCATGTCGTATATACGTATATGTTTATTATTCCGCTGCATTACATTGCATCGCATTGTTGTTATTGTTGTTGTTGTAAATTATCAGCATTTGTAAGGACAGGTTATTATAACTGTCCCAGCTGATGATTGCTTATTGTGTAGTCTGATATTGATTTACATATATTACAGTTTCTCTTTATAAAGATTATTGTTCTATATTATATGTTATTCCACTGCGATGTGAGATTCTATATTGTTTTGGTTTTACTTCTCTCTTCTTCTTCTCTTCTCTTCTTCTTTCTTCTCTCTTTCTTCTCACCCTCTCTTTTCTTTCTCATGATTATCTGCAATCAGTGCGCTCTGAGTCAAATATGTGTGGTTTATTGTCGGATTCAGAGGGTGCCGATTTTGGGTCGTCACAGCATGGTATCAGAGCTGAAGGTTAAGTGACCACGTTGGCTTTGTTGGGGTAAGGACTCATCAGAGATAGGGTTAGTAATACCTAGGATGAGTAACTCACTAGAGATAGGGTTAATAACACCCTAGTATGAGTTTGAGTGTATTATATATGAGTGTGTATTTGCTAATGACTAATAAATTGTTTTGTGTTGATTTATTTGTTGAGTGATTTATGGATTCTGATCGATGCACCCAAACGTTATCGATGAGGGTTCCTAAACATTTAAACAAGGCGAACCAACACGCTGATTTTGAAAAATTAGTAAATGAAATAATTTTACCTAGGATTATATTTTGAATATAAATTTTATATTTTAAAAGGTTATATAGCTAGAAATGAATGATTAAGGTTAGTGAAATTTAAATATGAACATCTTGTGATTAGAATTTAGCAGTTTGACTATAAGATGTTTCATAAAGATAATCGATAAGTAAGAAATCTGATAAGGTTATTAAGATTTTTAATACATATTCCAAAATAGCAAATTAAGAAATGATAATGTTAAGTTACTATCATAAATTGATCAATTGTTTGATTTAAAAGTTTAAGTACAAATGCCTTGTGAATTAAGTTTCACGATTTGACTGTAAGGTGTTTGATAATAAGATTTGCTTAAGCAATGAACATATAAGATAAAAAATTATTTAAAAAAACAGAAAATGATTATGTAAAAGGAATAAGAATTTAAATTCAAGTAATTTACAATAATTGTGGAAATTTAAATGTAGTTAATTAATATAAGATGAATTGATAAAAGAATTTATAAAATAGGTTTTATAAAAAAAGTAACCTCTAAAGGATTTTGAAGATGGTATTGTTTTAATTAAAAAAGGAGGTATTTTATGATAACTAGTACGAATTGCTCGAAAATAAACTAAAAATGGGCAGGAGATGTATTCGGATGGTAAACACTTCTCTTAAGTATTACTCTTCTTATTAAGAGAATATATGATACTATTGGTAGCACCCAGTTCCATGGTATTACTTTGGAGTTACTCGATCTATATAATTTTCTTAAGTTAAAGAGATAACGTGAATCATTAATTGATAAATTGACAAGTAATATTTATAAAAATGTTTATACTAAAGATATATTACCTTTTGAGTGAAAAATGGTTCATTTGAGATATTTTTCCTTTGATGAAAATATTTGGAAATAAATATTTGATGAGATTATATAAAGAAGCACCTTTATAAAATGTTTGAACTTAAGATAAAAGTTTTATGAAAGGTTTTTAAAACTTAATAAATACATATATTATATGTAGATCATTTCGTCGCACAAATTTTAATCTAAGATTTGAGTTTAGGACTTTAAGGTATTTACACCGGTCTGAAAATGGATTTATCACTTGATTCTTGACGACGAACATTGATGAGGTTTTGTGCTTAGGTACTTAAGCTTTCTATCATAGTTGAGAACTACGCAAGGAAAGCAAAGGTTTCTGATTTAGAAGCCTGATCAGAGTCCGCACTAGAGGATCGGGGATTGATACTAGTTCAGAAATTAAGTCTGTATTCGAATAGGAAGTCGAATAAGATATTTCATACAGATGATTTGTGTATATTATATGGAAATAAGTTTAAAGATAAATGTTTTGGGCAAACTTTTATTTTGAGTAATTTCAAGGACGAAATTCTTTTAAGTAGAGGAGAATGTAATGACCTAGAATTTGACTGCTTTAAAAATACTATTTAAAGTGATTTTAAATATAAAATATGTAATGTTATATGATTCAAGAAATATTAGGCAGAATTGGGAAGAGAAGTATACACAAAAATAGTAATATTTGCCTATACTGACAAAAGTGACGAAATGTTGATTTCAGAAAAGTAAGTTTCAATAGTTAAATAATTTTTTTAAAATTAATTTATAAGTGTCTATGTTTTTAAATAGCAATATGCAAATTTATTTTTAAATTTGATTTACATAAATAAATAGTTTAACTAAAACATCAAAATGTGAACGTAAAATATTTTGTCGAAAATCAACGTTTTGCCGATTAAAAGTCGTCACAACGTTGTCGCTCCTTTATTTTCTTATATATAAACATATATTCAGATAGTGTAAGTATTAATTCATTCACTAATCAAGTTTACTTTTACTACACATACTTTGAAAATTCTAGAATATAATTAACAAAAAGTAAGCATAAAAGAATTAAAAAATAACAAAAGTCAAAAAGTAAAACATCAAATCAAACATAATTATTGCTTTCTTTACTTCTCGTTTCTTCTTCTCTTCTTCTTTCTTCTTACTTTCTTCTTCTGTTATCTTCTTTTTTTTCTCTCTTTCTTCTCACCCTCACTTTTATTTCTCATGATTATTTGCAATCAGAGCGCTCTGGGTCAGACATGTATGGTTTTTTATCAGATTCAGAGGGTGTCGATTTCGGGTCGTCGCAGACTAAGTGGGTTTTAACAAGTTAATGGGTTTGTTGCATTTTTTACTTAGCATTTTCAGAGACCAAATTTTTTTAAGGGGGGAGGAACGTAACAACCCGGATTTTTCATCATTTGATTTTGTATATTTAAATGGTTTTAAATGATGGATCTGGAATATAAATTGATTTTTGAATATCAAAATTTTGGTTGAAATTATAGAATGAATTAAAATTTCAAATATAACGATTTATCATAATACAGAAATGGTGAATAATTGAAATTTGAGTTGAATATGAATCGAAATGATATCTAATGTTGATATAAATTTTATTTGAATTAAAATTGACTTAGTAAGTTTTTAAAACACGAATTTCAGGTGATTTCGCAATTTTTGAAATCGTCGATTTAATAGATGTGTTAAAATAATGATCCGGGCATAGTCTTGGAATTCAAGGAAATAAGTTCCATTGGATCTGTAATAGTGTATTATTATCAGATTTCAAATTTCGTAGCGTTTGGAGTTACCGTTTGGTCAACGGGATAGAAACGCGTTCAAATTAATATTGAAAGTTTAATATATTAATTGGGTTCAAAATCTATCTTCTTCATACGATCGAATTAGGGGTCGAGACTAGTTCCTTTGCATTCAGAATATGGTTATAACATTAGGAACGTCAAGCGGCACACCTCGATAGGAGTTTGGGATTTTAAGTTACCATAAACGAGATATTTCGAAATTAAATAATTTTATAAAATTTCCAAATCAACCCCTATTATACCCAACCTCCCTAAACCGTGCATAGCACCGTCCTACATCTGTTTGAGCTGCTCTTACTAGTTTAAATCGCATATATTTCTTCTTCTTTTTCTTTTTTCTAAAAGAAATTAGTTCGATTATAAAAAATAAACACAAAATTCATGCGAAGAAAGAAAAAATAAAACGCGCGATGCTCTTTAGTCAACACGAATGCTGCGGCGCTAGAGGAAGCGGATGCGCGAGGGTGGATGGTGCAGCACTTCGTTCGTAGGTTAGGGTTTGGGCATGAGTCGCGATGGCGGCGTAGGCATGGTCGTGAGCTGGCGGGGGTGGCGTATCGTTCATTGGAGGAGGCATTCGATTCGAAGTCGTGGAAGAAAAACGAAAAGAAATTGGAGGAAGGCACGTTTCTGGGTGGAGGCTGGAATGTCGTACGCGATAGGAAGATGATTTGGGTTAGGTAATTACGTTAATTATTTCATTAATGATGTCGTCAATTTTTTTATATAAATCGTTAATTTATATAATTTGAAATTTGCTTATACGAGGTTCAATCGAACGGATTCAGTCATGTGGGATTCGTAGCTGCGGAATCTACGCAATAGAACTAATTTGGAACGATTGTCAATTTCGTAAAAAGAAAATAACGGTGAGTAAATCTCACTCATTCGAATAACTAGTTTTATTTTAGATGTTAAAAATTATTTATTGTTTGATTGGATGGATTGATAAATTTTTATTATCAGTTCGATGTTATATTATATATATTAGTATATATATTAGTAGCTGGGTATATTCCCGTCGTTGGAGCGGATGAGACACTATGCGCCCCGCATAATGGTGGATGACCCTATATTATTGTGATATCCCGTCTCGAAGCGGCATTATTATTATTTTATGTCATATAACATCTGTGGTCGCAGGGAAACAGGTGGAGGGATCTAATTGGATTCCTCAAATATATTGAATGTTCTTTATATATGGATTGTTGTGTGATTCGATTTATTGGATGCTATAGTAGCACTGGCCTTAATTTTGGTATTTTATATACCATAAATATTATATTTGAATTTGAAGGAATCAAAAGAAGATTTTGAATATAAAAATATTTAAATCAAAATTTGGATTATTTTAAAGGAAATTGATTTGGATAAAACAAATGATTTGACTTTAGATTAGTATTCAACTATTCGTAAAATGTTTTAATTAGAAATTTAAAAATAATTTATATAAGGGATTTTTAACAATGGATTTTTAAGTGATATTTCTGGTTTATGGAAAAGGAGTCGAAATCGATATTTAAAATAGATTTGGAAAAAATAAATGGGATTTACAAAGGAATGGATTCATAAATGAAATTTTATAAATGGGATTATTTTTATAAACAAGTGAAACCCAAACAAGTTTATAAATTTATAAACGATGTTTATAATTAATGGAAATTGATTATCATTTGATAAATTGGAAATATAAAATCACAATATGAATTTATATCGAGATATGGAAATGGGTTTTTGGAAGAAAAAAATAGCCGATTCTATTTTTGAAATGTGAGAATGGTTATGAATTTGAAACGTAATCGATGTGATATGAATCGACCGGGATTTATAAATTGAAATTGGTAATATTGAATTTTAAAAATAGATTTTTGTCGAGAAATTAAGTTTGTTTAAAAATGGGATTTTTTATTTATAAAACGATATAGTTAAAGCTGTTTTAGTATTGAAATATTTTGGAAAGTGGATATTTCAAATATCTAATATTAATTGAAATAAATTCTAATTTTATAATTATCTTTGTAAAATCGATTAGTATTATTTAAAAATGAATTGGAAATGAGTATCGATGTCATGTAAATATGTGTTGATATTTTAAATAATTACTTAAACATGTTTGAAATATATTTTATTTTTAAAAATACTTACTACATATGTAGAGTTTTGAAAGTGGTTGAAATTTATTTATAGATACTCTCAAGACCTATAAATCGAGTTTTTTTCAACAGATGGGATTTTATAAGTGAAATCTTATAATGGAATTATGGAAACTTAAGGAAAATTCCGAAATATTGAAATACGAGAACTTCGAAAAATGAATCTGAATTCATAAAAGAGGTTAAAATTGGTTAGTTGGATTATAAACAAATATAATCGATAATTTTTGGAAATTGTAAAGGGAATTAATAAGAATTCCAGAGGTTTAACAAATAAGTATGAAATATTTCCTAAGTGTTGATGTTGGAAATGTATTTGGGAAATTTACTTATGAATATTTTCCTTAGTATTGGAATGAAAGGTTTTGGAAATATTTTAACTACGTAATGATTTATATAGAAATATTTTCTAAGTAATTAGTTATAAAATGTAATTTGAAAATATTTCTAAGTATTGATATGGTTCGAAAATATCTTGTTATGGATATAAATATTTGAAACTGTTTTCAACTATTGAATATACTGGAAGAGATTTGAATATATATATATATATATATACACAATTTAAATATATATATATATATATATATCTTTATAAATATGTTTTAAAATAAATATTTTGAAAGATTTATAAATTTGGTCTATTGACTGCTTAATTGTGTATTTTGACAGTTAGATAACCAACTATCAAATCTAGGCCCAAATTCGTTGATCATTTCGAAGAGACCGGGATCAGATTTAATTATCCGAAAACCACTTCGATCTCATTAATGCATTACGAATTGTGATATTGTGAGAGAATGAAGATGGTGATCTTTGAAGAGATTGGTTTTTTCAGGCCCAGAACAACTTGTATGGATGAATGATATCATTGCATCGTTGCTTGGAAGGCAATGTTAACATTCCAAGAATAAATGCTACTCTTAAGGTAATACGTAGCCTCAAGCCTCATCAACTGGGAATGACTAAAATATGGGAGATGTAGCAAGGTTATGTGGATCTCTCCCATTAGGATATGATCATCACTTATCTAGAGTGGACATTTATCATCACTTTCATTTGTATGCATTTCGGGGCCCATTGGTGGTGATCATATTCGGTACTATCCAGTAAGACATAGGTCGGTCTTGTGTTGGCAGGGACAGATAGGTTCGATCTCGGTACATTTTTCTAGAGGTGTACCATGGCGAGGGGTACCCCAGTAGCCCTGTTATTGTATGGAATCTAATATTCACTACAAGCCTGTATGGTTTTAGTTGTATAACAATTATTCTAAAACGTGAGATGCAAGCATTTCACGATTTTATAGTTTATTTTCTATAGACAGTATTATAATGGCAGACGATTTTGAAATAAAATATTTTGGTTATCGTAAGGTGAAAACCCATTGTATTTATGTATGGCGTGGTCTTACGAGATATCTTTGTTTCAAAAGGATTTTGATAACAGTAATAATTCAAATTGAGTGTTTTCTCACGCTAGTTTCCCAGACTGACTTGGGTGTTATTTTATTATAATGCTTGGGTCAGACTAAGTATTGTAGATCTCGGTTAGGATGCTATGGAGCACAGGAGACGTGATGAAGGAATCTCAAGCATATTCCATGTACTTAATTATATTCTATTGTGTGTGTAGGCTGTATATTCAGCACTTGTGAGGACTAGTTATTATAACTGTCTACATTGATTTGTTGATTGTTGTACTCTGATGATGGTATGCATAATAGCAGTTATAGTTCTTTTTGTATAAGGATATGTTATTATATATTATATATTGTTCTGCTACGATTGTGAGATTCTATGTTATTGTTTCTGTTTTCTCCTATCTCTTTTTCTTCTTCACTCCTAGCAATAAGTATTTTCGGCACTTGAATGTTCGGCATGCTATACGGCGAATGTATTGATGTTGATTTTCGAGGGTCGAAAATCTCTGGTTTGTTACTTATATGTATTAGACAAACAGATAATATACTATATATGTTTTTAATTTCATCTCATTTGAAGATTGATTGACCTTCAAATGAGTGGTTTATGTCTAAATGCCGACGAGTGGCCATAAATTTGAAAAATAAAGCTTGATACCTTAAGCCTATTTATTTTCCTTTTATATTTCGATAATATGCCCAAAATACCTTCGATGGACACAAGATTCCAAAAAATTATTTTTGTACTAAATATTTTATATTGTATGAATTTATTGTGTTAAATACGTTTAAAATTCATAATTAATTATCAAATCGCTAAAAATAATTATATAACAAATAAAAATAACCCTTTAATAGTTAGAAACAAAACTACATTACTGTAAATTTGTAAAAATTCTTATAGCAAATTAAATTATTATAATAAATTAAATTAAACTTAATTAATTTTAAATAGGGAGAAAAGTATATTATTATATTCAATAGTTATCGGAAGCCATCGAGAATTAGTCATCGGCGACAGTCAGATACCATTGGAATGTTGTGTATACAATAGCTGCCAAGTCCATTTTCTTCCTCATTTATCATTCCCAAATCAACAAATTAAAAATGTAAATCCCCAGTCTCTCAAATCCATCTCTAGCTGTCATAAGCCGCCACAATCCATCAAATTCGTCATCAATTTGAAATCTCCAACCGCCTACGCCTTCAATTTATCAAAAATCATGTATTTTCTTCCCCTGGACTAATTGATCCGAATTATGATAAAATTAGTGTTAATTTGTGTGTGCATTTATTGATAATAGCTCATTGATTAATTATAATTGTGTATGTTGGTTGATTGAGAAATGTTACTTAGGATTATTAGTGTATAAAGCCAATAATTAATGTACATTAGGGCTAATTTGGGTTGATTGGTGTATATGTCTATTAGTGTAACATAATTTAGTATTAATTTGTGTGTGTTTCTAAAATATGGATAAAAATAATTTATTTACAAATCTTCTTTATAATTTATATATCCTTAATTAAATATAAATTTACTTTACGTATATGTGGTAATATATATAAACAAATTGGTGTATAAATTTAACTTTTTATTACTCTATAATAAATTGAAATTAGCGTTAGCTAAAATTTATTTTAGAAGAACAATTTTTTATTAGTCTTTAATCATTAAGAAATTTAAATAATGAAATAATGTTAATGCTAATATAAACAAAATAGTGTATAATGTAATTTATTTTTTAAATCCCTTAGACAATTTTTGGCTCTATCTAACAAGTATTGTATACGATCGTTATATAGATATTCGTTTTTATAATGAAACGAAGATCAATATTCATCTCTTACAATATTTGTTGGATTGTTCCTTGTATTGCACCCACAATAATGTTAAGAGGGATATGGGTAACTTCTTAATGCTATTTTAATACTTTACTGTAGACACTATTATAATAGCATATTGACTTTGTATGTAGTTAGTTCAATGGTTCCTTAGAAGATGGAATCTTGAACATCTCTTGATTTATTGCACGCACGTTAGACATTGGATAGGAGATGTAAAATCCATAAACATCTCTAATACAGTCACGCTCATTTTTATTTATTGTTGATTTAACTTACATAAGATCTTTTAGTTCTAACCCGAGGTTTTTGTTTTTCAATACGCTCGGGTCAGTCCGAGCTGTTCAGTGTATTGAAGACCGTTTTATTTGGAGGATGAAGACGAAGATTTGTCTACTATTTTTATTTGTTCTATTACATCATGTTGTTCTGTTGCATTGTCTATTTATTATTGATATAGTATAACTCTGATCTGTATTGTAAAATTGTAATCAAATATTATTTGTAAAATAGCTTCATGAACTGTTTATTTGATTATTATTTTTGTCATTCCCCTATGAGATTATGCATTTTGTTTTTCTTTCTTTTCTCTTCATTTTCGTATTTATCTCATAACAATCCTCCCTTTTGAATAGTTTGTGTTCGACATGTGTGGTTTATTGTCGATTTAAACCGTCCAAAAAGGTGGGTCATTACATTTGGTATCAAAGCGAGGTTTAGCGATAACCTTAGTTTTGTGGGGTTTGACTCATTAGAGATAGGATAGTAATACTCTAGAATGAGTTGTCTGAGTGTATATATATGAGAAAGTGTACTTGCTGGTGTTATAAAAATGTTTTTATATTGTGTTAATTTGTTCTGTTTAGTATTTATAAATTTCGGTCGGTACATAGGATGCTATGATATCGACAGGGATTTATAAACACTTAATAGGGCAGACCGATATAATATTGTTTGGAAATATAGGTAAATGAAATAATTTTTATCTAGTATTATATTTTCAATATAAAAGAATAATAAATTTCATAAATGGATATAATTGTATGTGATATGATTGCTTGTTAGGTAATGAAATTTTATAAATACTGAATTGTAGAATAGGATTTACAAGTAAAGTAAATAAGAACCGAATCATTAAAATTTAAGTTTCGGTTTTGAAATTTGTTTTCAAAAGATTTTCGAATATAATATTAATATTATCTGGAAGTATTTTCGGATAGAAATATTTTCAATGTGATTTGAAAGGAAGTTTAAAAAATAATTTTTAAAAAAGAAATAAGTTCTGTACTCCCCTCTCTATCGCTGGAAAATAATTTCGATGATGAGCGAACGTATCGTCGACATTCATTTTCATGTTTCAAAGCGGGAAGACTATTGTAATAGTTTTATTACACATTTGTTTGGATAACCAAGTCTTAATTTTAATTTCTAAATATGATTGGATATATAAAAGCTATGAGTATATATGCATATTATTTTAAATGACATGAAATAGAACCTGACATTTAGTTCTTAAGTTTCTTTTAAATTAATGATTTTTCAATTTAGAAATAAAATGAAATTTTAGTAGTTGGAAATTTCTAAAGTGAAAAATAAGAAATTAGATGCTAAGTGATTAATGAAATATATGACAAATTGGAAATTTATAATAAGAAAATTAAAAGATACAAAGATTTAGAAGATGTAATTATTAAACATTTTGTTGACTAAAATGAATAAGATAAACTTATGTAACATTCAAATATATTCTAAAAGACATATATATAACTTACAAGAAATATTAAAAAAGTTGTTATGTTAAATAGGAATATGTAATAGAATATTATACAAGTGAAACTTAGTGAAAGTGTTCAATGGAATTATCTTGATAAATAAAAATTCTGATGTTACCAAAAAAATGTTATAAACTTAAGTTAATTATTTGAGATGCTAGTAATTAAATTTAATGGAACAGTGAATACTATAAGTAAATGATTATAAACTTAAGTTAAGGTTTGAACCTATTTGTATTTGAAGTGAATAAGAAAAGTGAACACTATATTAAGCAAATGATTATAACTTCATAAACGTGAAATAATTCAGAATTAGATTTAATATTCAATAATACCATATATGAAAGAAATAAATGTGAAAAGAAAAAAAAATTAAGTATGGGCTACTTCACAAATGAATATTGATATAAAATAGAAATCAAAGTTAATAATAAATGTGAAGTAAACTGAAATAATATGTATGTAATACCTAAGTATTGAACTCATGGATCAAAATAATTAAATGGAAATAATTTGTGTAAGTACATGGATGTAAAGTAATGAAAAAGGGCATTGTATGAATGAATGGGAAATGAATTTTTTAAGTAATGAATGTAGATTAACGAAATAATCATTTTATGAATAAATGAAAGCATATGAACAGTAAATAATGTAAAAGGAACTAAGAAAATGAACTTAAATAATATTTGAAATTCTTGGTTGTTTTGGCTTATGGGATGTTTGGGAATTGATAATTCTAACTTTATAAGGATGGATAAATAATCCATTAAGTAATTATCTGAGGCTGTTGAGCGTAGGATACACTTGATAGTTTATTTATCACCCTTGTACGATTAAAAGTTTCCGAGCCTGAACAAACCATTTTTTTTGGTTGCTATGGATGGATGATTGATTTCTTTGTTGAATGTGATGATTTTATTGTTTTGTTTTCAAGTGACTATTGTTATGTTGTGTTGATTTGTGTTGTTACAAACTGAAATAACTAAATATATCTCTTTTACGTAATTCTCACTATTTTGGATTATATAAATGAAATACAGGTTTATGGAAGCAATAACTACTGCTTTTGGATTCATAAATAAAGCGTTGTTTGCCGACAAATATGTACGTTTTCGGATTACAATTTTATAGCGATATTATATTGTTTTCTCGTAGGTTGGGATATTATATTTTGAAATATGATATGTATAGTTATTACTGATATTATTATTTCTATCGGATCTCTCCGTACAAAGGAGACTCTATCGAAATTTTCCATGAATTTTAGACTTAGAAAATTTTGTGAAAGTGGGATATTTTTAGACTCTTATTTAACTTGAATATGAAGATTTAACTATTTATTAATTGAAATTTTTTATTTAAAATGCATAATTATGTAAATTAATTATTTATAAATTGAATACTTTGAGTAAAATATATAAATTCCTTTGCCTTTTCGAGGACAAAAAGTTTTGAGTGGGGGAGAGTGTAACGACCCGTAATTTCGATAATTAAAAATATTAAACTAAATAAGATTTTGGCATTTACTATTGGAAGAAATTAGAATTTGTGATTCATTAATGAGAAAAAACAGTTAGAATGAAATTTAATAATGTTAATTTAATGTAATCGATGACTATTTGACTGTAATCTCAAGTAATTGAAATAATTTCAAAGTTAAATTTGGTTAGAAATTGTAATAAGGAAATAAACTAAATGTTATTAAATGGTGAGATAGTATGAAATTAATTGAAATTGAATATAATTAGTGTTGTGTAAGTAGTCATAACATTTGTTTGTAGATAATAAACTTATAAATTTGATTAAATTAAGTAAAAGGTAACGATTGTTGTTTAATTATCATCTCATTATTTAATCCGTTGAAATTAAATTGGGAATCAATTGCAATTAATCTAATCAAATATTGTAGTTAATATGAATTAAGATGATAACTACAAAATATTGATATAATAAAATGTAAACAAATGTTAATTATATCCATAGGATGACAGTGGATTTAATAATAAATGTTGAAATCAAAATAAATAAATTTATTGGAATTTAAATTATAATTAACGAATTTATTGCAATTGAAATTGAATGCTATAATTTGTGCAATATGTAGTATTGAATTTGACATTGCAAATTTGTTTTAAAGGATTATTTTAGTTTCTATTTAATTAAAAATGATAAAAATAGTTAGGTATAAAATTTGAATTTGAAAAGTGATTAAATTAAAATAATAATAATTTATTTAATTAACATGAAAATATCCACTTTGGCCACTATCTTGGATTTCGACCTAACCAGTTTCATCGAATTTGTAATAGTGAATTATTATCGGATTTCAAGTTTCATGCCGACCGGACTTATCAGTTGATCGTGTGGGCTTGAAACGCGTAGAAATCAATTTGAACTAAGTTGATTTTAAAAGCTAACTTCTGTATACAATGGAATTTGTATTTGAAACATGTTCCATTGAGTTTAGGAATATCAAAAATATCTATTTTGATATATAGGATGACCCATTTTCGCTTTGGGAGCGGAACGGGCTTTACGGGTCGTTATTGTCGTTTCGAACCAATTTGATATGTTCATTCTTTCTTATCGTGCCTTGTCTATATAGATAGATTGTGTTTCTCAAACCCTAGCAACCATTCAGTTATTCGATACGTACATTCTCATCTGTTCCTTTCTTCCAATGGCAGAAACCAAATTCCAATTACAAACCATAAATTCCAAATTCAATTTTCAAATCAATTTCAAACTTCTCAAACCATAGCAAATTTATATCGTTGGAAAGAACTCGACGAAAGGAACCTACTTCTGCCATTCTTTTTCTAAAGTAGTGCACGAATCGATAAGAAATCACGATTAAAGGTCATAAATCGTGAACCCTAATTGTCGATTTGGGCATTTTTTATTTTAGCGATGATTTCTGAAATTACTTGAGAGGTTTTGTAGAGCTCGTCGTCTGGAGTCTATTTCTGGTAGCCACATCATCTACCATCGATGGAGGGGGTAGGAATTTGGTGGTTAGGGTTCGAAAAACACTAAATTTAAGGCGGTGTCGGCTGAGCCTTTGCTCGATCGGTGGTGGTGGCGGGCGAGGCGTAGGCGCGCCTTGGAAAGGGTGTCACGGTAGCGCAAATGGATCTTGGCACGGAGGCCTCTGGTGGCGGCGTCGAGCAAACGTGAAGGCGGCTTTGTTTTTGCGTGCATGGGTTTGAACGTGGTGAGAAAGGTTGTGTTAATTACTATTATGCCATTGTTTTAATTAATTTTAAATTCTATTGTTATAACATATATAAGTTTTGCATACGAGGTCGGATTCACGCACGGTTTTCTCCACTATAATCGTGCAACGACCCATATTTTAACTAATTAAATTATAGGATTTGATATAATTATTAAATAAAAATGGTTAAAAATTAAATTTAATGAATTATTAAAATTGATGTATCAGGTAATCAAATTGTTTAAATTTATGTTGCAATTATTTAATAATAGAATTCTAGATTTAATGTGAATGTAAGTGGCACGGAAATTGATTAAACTTTTATACAAATATGAATGTAGATCGTTTACTCTCAAAATTTAATTTAAATGTGAATAACTATGATTTGGAGATTTTATATTTTAATTAACGAATGAAAATAGTCATTTTAACCACTATCTCGGATTTCGACGAAACCATGTTCATTAGATCTGTAATAGTGAATTATTATAGGATTTCAAGTTTCATAGTGATTGGACTTGTCGTTTGGCCTTGTAAGCTCGAAACACATAGAATTTAATTTAATAATTTGATTTGAAAAGCTATCTTCTGCATACGATCGAATTGGAGTTCGAAACTAGTTCCATTGTGTTCGGAATGGGGGTAAGACAATATGAACGCCAGGCGGCACGTTTCCTTGGGAATTTAAGAAATTCGGACGTATGAGGCTAATATATCCTAAGTTTTAATAATATATATATATATATATATCCTCAGCAAACTTTTCATACGTGTCCCTCTACCCCTTCCTTCTCCTTTTCTTATGTCGTACTAACGAAAAAATAAAAAAAGAGAAATTGTTCAAAATTCAAATGAAGACAATCGAGAGAAAATAGTAACCGCGAAGAAAAAAAGAAATGAAGCAAGCACGATCGAAACTAAGGGGGAAAATCAATCCTCGACCTCGAAGCTTGAACTAGGGTTTAGATCTCGACGCGATGGTGCAAAGCTAACCACGGCGATACGGTGAGGGGGAGGAGAGCGACGCGGCTGATGGTTTGGGCGATAATATGAGGTAGTGAGAGGCACGTAAATCTACGGTTTTGGGTTTTTGGACTTGCGTTCGTACGCCACGACATGGGGAACAAGGAGGCTCAGTCACGGCTGGTGGTCTGGGAGCAAAGGCGATGTTAGTCAAATGGTGGCGGGCATGATTTATTCAGCGCAAAAAAAAAAGAAAATTGTCGCGATCACAATTTCCTGGAGCTTGCGTGATGGGGAAGACAAGGTTCGCTATTTATATATATATGTATATATGTATATATATATAAAGTTTAATTTAAATTATGATCCTAATATAAATCGTAAATCTTCTATACGAGGTCTGATTCGGTCGAGGAAAATTGCATTGGGATCGTATCAAAGTCATCTTTGCCTTGGAGTGGAATTGGGATTTATTTGAAGCTGAAATTATTTTCAGTTTCAAATAGAAAGATGAGTGTTTATATGCTCACAAGCACAAAAATATTTTTTTTATGTAGTTGAATTATATCGTAAAGTGAATTGAACCTATCGATTGTTGCTTGATAAATTTAACTAACGTAGAAATTGACATCTGCATTTATTGATAGAATTTGAATTTACAGTTAAATTAAATTAGAATTTAGTTTCCCATAAAATACCCGATATTGATAATTATGAAATTGTTTTGAATTTTATTGGCTGTTTGGATAATTGGTTGTGACGGATGCTATTGGTTGATATTTTTATATTTATTTATTTTTATATATCATGTTAACTTCTTGTATGTTATTAATAGTATATAAAACTGTAAATTGAATTATTTCAAATAAATTAAGAAATAAGATGAAATGATATATACCTATGGCACTTTGATTTGGATTGAAATGATATATATCCATCCCTGGAATTAAATTGAAATAATTGATTCACCTGGCCATAGGATAGAAAATTATACGGATACTGGATTTGTCAAATAAAACGACTTTCAAAATTTTCAATTTGGTATTGTTTAAAATGATTTTATTTGAGAAATAAAATCGAATTTTTGGAAATCGAATTATTTTCGAATTTTAGCCTGGAATGCTGATATTTAACTTTGAAAATAGGAATTGTTTAAATAATTGAAGTTGATATTTTTAAGTTATAATCAAAATATGATGTGAATATCAGAAAAATTATTTGTTTTAAAAGACTGGAGTTTTATTCAAACTTTGAATATTTCTAAGTAAAAGGTGATATAAAATGGAAATTTAGCTTAGAATTTTATTATATTTGAAGATTTAGGTTTTTAATTGGGTATTGATAAAAATATTTGATTTAAGTGTTTGAATCAATATTTTGAATCGAACTTGAAATTGTTATAAGTTAAAATGGTTTTAATTTGAAATTGGAGTTGAAATTAAATTGGAAATTTAAATTTAAATTTAAATTTATTTGGAATTGGAATTTAAATTAATATGGAATTGGAATCGAAATTAATTCGAAATTGGAAATGAAATTAATCTGGAATTGAAATTTAATTCGACATGAAATCGGAATCGAATTGATTAAATCAAAATGGAAATTTGAATTGATTTGATTTGGGAACTTTGGAATTGAATCGGTTTGACTTTGAAATTATTCCAAATGAATTATTTTAGTATAAACGGTTTAAATCTATATTGTTTGAATATTTAAATTATTTTGATTTTCCAAACTATTTTACTATATAAACCGTTTTTGATAGTCAAACTATTTTCTATTCAGCTAATTAACTAGTTTAAAAGCTATTTAAACTATTTTTCTCAAAATTCAAACCAGTCAAAAGGGTGGAATGTTTATATTTAAATTTTGGATTTAAATGCGAATTGGGTTAAAGTGAGGTTATAAACTAAATCGAATTCGAAATAAATTTTGAAGTGAAATCGATATTTCGAACTGAATTGACATTTGAAGTACAATATGATTTTTGAAGCAAATATGATGATTTCGAAATGGGTTTGATTTTTGAAGCGAATATGATGATTTCGAAAGGGATTTGATTTTGAATTGAATATGGTATTTTGATATCAAGTATGAATTTTTTTCAAAATATGAAAGTACCAACCAGTGTGTAAAATGACGTTTGGTTGTTAAAGAGACCGGGGCCTCTTATTGGCATACTTTCTACCAATATTGGATCCAATTTAACAACTGTGTACGCAGTGAGTGATATCCAGAATGTAGTGGTTGAGTTGGCGACGTTTACTGGAATGAAGTAAAAGAACGATGATGGATAGCTTTGACACTCATGTCATAATTAAAATGACTAAAATAGGAGCCTTTGTCTGGCCAATGAGGTTAGGTACCTCTAGCGACGTTGATCTCTCGTATTACTGTTGTGATTTCGTATTCGATGGGTGCACCTTTTTGTCATTTGGATCGATTGTCGCAGTCGACCACAGATGGGTTACGACCAGCCAGAAAGGGTAAACTGGTAGATTCCTACCTAGGAATTACCTCACGTGCCTTATTATATTTATCCCTATATGAGCCCATTACGACTTTGGTTAGAACTGACTTCATTTAAAATTCTTTGAAAACAATTTCCATTCGAAAATACTTTCAAATAATATTTTACAAAACTTTGAAACTACATTTTGAAGGCACCGGAAATAAAATTTGTAAACTCTTAATTTAAGTTCATTTCGTTTCAAATCAAATTTATAAACCATATTTATAAAATTTCAACATCTTATAACACACAACTATAGTTAATGGTTTAGGATTGTTAACAAAACAATAAATGATAGTCTAGTATTATCATTTCTAACTACAAATTCATCTAACTATCTAATTTCCAAAATTTATACCTTTATATATAAAATATAATCATTCATAAATTTATTTACTAATTTTGAAAACAATCTTGTGTCAGTTTGTTTTATTCAAGTGTTTTGGGATTCCTATCGATAGCTTTGGCCGGACGAATCAATCGAAACCCAAAATTCAAACTTAAAAACTCAAAGAACACAATATAAAACATTTTATATTAACTACAAATACACACCCTCACAGGATGATTCAAGAATGAATTTCAAAACAAGGATAAAGATTCAAATTTAGGGGTTCCTAATCACAGAGAATTTCGAACTAAAAAGATAGGCTTGAAAGGAAGATAAGATAATTGAATTATAAAAGAGGAAAGATGGTGTAACAACCCGCATATTTATCAATTGTATATTTAAATATTTTATCGTTCGTCGGATTTTGGTCCGAAAAGCTACTTTTTGCAAACAGTCGAATTAGGACTCGAGACCCCTCCCATTGAGTTCAAAATGTCGTTTGCAACCTTTTTGATTATAAACATTGATATGTTTGAAGCTAGCTAAAAATTTGACATTTTTCACTTTCGGTTTGGATTTGGGTTCAGCCCACTAGCCAACTTAATACCCAAATCTGAACCACTTCTCCCCATTCACTCTCACTTCCTCCTCTTTTCAGTTCTAAAGCAAAAATGGTGGAAGAGAATGGGAAACAGAAATCCAAAACCCTAGTTCATTTTCAAAATCAAAGATCTAGCTCCAAATTCTAAGAGAAGCCATTGGTAAACATCCTCTTCATCTTCTCCAACTCTTTCTCCATTCCATTTCAGAAATTCCTAAACCTAACATAGGAAATATTTTACTTGTAAGCTTAGATTGAAGCTTCTTGAGTTGTTATTGAAGAGGAATTGATCTTAACTTGTTTTAAAAGCTTCTCCTTCATTGATTTGAGTTCAAAGGTGAGATTTTTATCTCACGTCTTTGTCTATAATTATCTTCGATTGTTAGTTATGAATTCCTAACACTTATTCTTGTGTAATTGATTTTGGTTTGGATTGATTTGGTGTATATTCCAATTTTTGATGTTTTGAAATCAAAATCTATGAAAATCCTTTTATGGATATTTGGACATTGATATTTGAGGCGTATCGAAGAGCCGTTAAGGCTGGGTTATCGCTAGACGTAAATCCTTAGTCATCGTTGCTCGTCCGATCGCTTTCGGTATTTATTCCGGCCATTTTTGGTCTAGGTTCAAGGAATGCCCTGAACCCCAGTTTCAGACGTCTGAAACGGTAGATTCAGACGTCTGAATATTATACTGGGAAGATTTGTATTCCCAGATTTAGACGTCTGAATCTATATTTCAGACGTCTGAATTAGTTTGTTTTGGACCAGAAAGGAAATAGGCTAAAAATTGCCTATTTCAGACGTCTGAAATATAGGGTTCAGACGTCTGAAATATACTAAAACTTTTGGTTTTCCAGATTCAGACGTCTGAATCCTTGATTTCAGACGTCTGAATCTGCACTTTTTGCCTATATTGCCTATTTTGTTTGAATTTCCAACTTTAATCGATTCTTGTTGATTCCCTTTTGTTGTTATCATTTATTATTGATTTTGATGACATTTTCTTCGTGATTTTTGGGAATATCCATTTCGATGGATTCCGTAATCGATTTCTTTGGATTTTGTTCATGTCTTCGAACGTGAATTTTGATGATTGATTGTTTCTACAATCATTTCTATGATTTGTCATTTTAAAAATATAAAGGTTTTCTATACTAGTAGTAAATATCAAAACCCTTTCTTCAAATGATTTCAACACTATTTTATAACAAAGCTCGTTTTTTCAAACCAATTTCCAATCTATTACTATATACAAACATTTACCTCGCTCGTATGAGAAATTTAATTAAACGACTTTGTAAAACAAGTGGTATGAAATGCTTGCGTTTACTTCGTCGGTTAATTCTTGGACTTGTTCGATTGAATCTCTTGTGACAATTTTCTAGTGGAAATCTACAATTTGTTTGTAAATATTTAAGTTAAGCTAGTGGTTATGGGACATGAAGCTAAGCTCATATATTTACTAGCTTAGTGTAATTGACACTTTTCGTTGATCATGACGATCATTTTGTGATTTAGACTAGCAATGTGCGATCTCTCTTTGTCCACGTCGAGGACGATACTTCATTTTTGTGGGGCTTCGGCTCGTTTGGAGGAGCTTCGGCTCGTTTGGAGGAGCTTCGGCTCGTTTTGAGGAGCTTCGGCTCGTTCTGCGATACACGTGTTGGAAGTTTTCATGCTCTCGTTCTTGTGATAGGCCTCCCCCTTCTTGTGATTTCTGGATTTCCATTGATGATTTCTAGAATTTTATGCTTCACCAATTTTAGTGATTTTCATTGATATGATTTATCAATTTTTGTGCATTGGTGAATTCATGTGTCATTGACTTGCTGTGAATACAAGTTTTGGGTATGAAACCCTTTTTGGATCTTTGAGAAGATTCTTGTGATATTGATTAATCTCTTGTTGATTTTCAATTTCATACTTATTGTAGTATGCCATTATGGTTATCATATGTTTATGCCATATCTCTTATTCTATATCATTTTATCTGATAATTATAGCTAGACTGATCCGTTTATTATTATTTTTTCTTAAATAATACTCGGGTCAGATCGAGATGTTACAGGTGCTTTTGCTTGACTTCTCCCCAGGGATTCATTTCTATTCTGACTTTTGGCTAACTACTTAGATTAGTAGTTTATTTTGTTGTATACATTTGAGATAGAGACTCCTTGATGTATACATATTCTTTTGTATAGCACATGTTGCTATTCTTTTGGGTTATTGTGGATCATTCTGACCACTACTCTGATGTACACTTTTATGTGTAATATTCATATCTATTTCCGCCTTTGTGATATGAATTGCCTGTGACTGATTTGTGTTATGTTTATTTCTATATTTGTTTCCGAAGATTATATATATAGCCACTGTGTAGTAGCTTTGAGTTTGCATCGGTATGTCGGATTTCCTCTTGAGATGAAATGCATGTTATATTTTATCTGGCATATCGGTGCTCGCACAAAGCAATTACACGGATGGTCGCTCCTCAACAGTCTTATTCTCCGTGCTAGTTGACGGCATTACCCCGTAGTGTCCTTGGCTAGCGTGGGTATAGAGGTGGGGCGTCACGGATGGATAGGCTTAATTAATCACGGGCGACCTTAACTGGGTTAACCGAGACATAAAAACAAGACTATCATCAATCGAAAGTAGGACAACTGGTTGAGAACATCGCATAAAATGTGATTCATGAGATCGATGAAAATGGAAGGAGCATTGGTAAATCCAAAAAGGACAACTAACCATCCATATAAACCATTTGAACATCCCAAAATGGTTGGACACAGTGGTGGAGTTAAGATCATTAGGCTGAGCATCAAGTGAAAGATGGGACCACCTACACAATATCGAGGTAATTGACATTTGATCACAAGAGAATTACCCTAGCCATCTACTAGAGAAACATTTGGGCATTGCAAGAGATAACAACATCAAAACCGAGAACTAAAATCCCTAGGTAATCAACGCCGGTTGTAAAGGAATTCACCCCTTTACAATTCATTCTGGAGTAGGCGGGACAGAAATGAAGCTATGGGATGCTCCATTATCAAGAAGAACATGAATGGGAGAAGGTAAAACAGATTTCAGAATGGAGAGGAGGGTTCTAAAAATTCAGAAGAAATCCTAATTTAGGAGAATCCTAACAAAGAATTTCAAGCTTGAACAAAGATGATTCTATAATTAAATTTTCTACTCCATATGCTAAGTTTTTCCTAAACCAGAGCTTTGATACCAATTGTAACGACCTGGTATTTTGAACCATTCGCATCCATACATGCCGAACTTGAATTGCTCAAAATGACAGATTGTTTATTTATATTCGGCAAAACTTAGCATATACATTATATAAATCAATCGCAGAAGCACAGACACAAAGAATTACAACAATAAGCAGCGGAATAGTTAAATAGTAGTTCATGAAGCTATTATAAAACATTTGAGTCTAAAACAAAATACCACAGAATCTCAAATACAAATGAATCTCTAATACATAAGAAACTGATGAGTTTGAACATAAATAACAGAAATAGACTGAAATAACTTAAAGCTGGATAGATAGATCTTCAAACAAAGCTCCAATCTCCAAAGGGAATCTCAAATGCTGTGACACTCAGTCTGACCCAAGCATAAAGAAAAACACAAAACACTCGAGTTAGGATTAACCTTCTTATATCAGTAATTTAACTCAAGTGAAATTTCAACTGAAATACAAGTAACTTAAAGGAGATTTGGGATACCCATCCTCTAAGGATCCGTGGAACTATCTACTATGTAATAATATACACAATTATATAATGTCTATACTGAAGTAAACTATTAAAATAGCATTAAGGCGTTACCCATATCCCCCCAACACATTTTTATATAATGTCGTAATCTACATAGGTGCTGTAAACTCCACCCATGGGTAGGCTATCAAGGAGGACTCCATAGGTACTACACAAACCAAACTCATAGAAGGCGCGATAGGGCATGTGACAAGGCACGCGAGGCAATGCTTGGGTAGATATACCATTTGCGGAACTGGACTGGTGGTAAAGTGTAGCAGCTACTACTGCCCACCGCGAGACACACTCCCAAATCAAAAGGTGCACCCAATCAAATCACAAAGTAATATAATGGTATCGAAGAAATATGTCCGATAGGAGAAATGACCTCACTTGGCCCAGCGTGGCTTCTGTTTTTGCCACATCAAGCTGACTCATGCGAGTCAGGGCTACGTTAATACCTTATACAGAATCATTGCCAAACCATCCTACTTCGTTCTGGAGTCTTTACCATGTACACAGTTTTAAAGTGGTTTTCAATATTGGCAGAGGGTATGACAATATCCGATTTCGGTCTCTTTAACAACCAAATGCTTATTTCACACCGTGGTCATTTCATTTCAAATAGTTCATACTTTATATCAATATATCATATTCACTTTAAAACTATATCAATTCGATATCATTATCCACTTAAAATAATATTCATTTCCAAAATCGTAACACTTTTGAATCATAACACTTTTGAAATCATAACACTTTTGAAATCATAACAGATCCTACTTAACCAGTTTAGATATTTAAATTAGTATATATATTAAAATATTTATAAGCTAAAATAGTTTATATATCAAAATAGTTATAAATAAAAATAGTTTATACATTAAAATAGTTATAAATTAAAATAGTTTATATATTAAATAATTTATATATTAAAATAGTTGTAATTAAAAATAATTTATATTTATTTAAAGAGATTATACTGAAATAGTTTCCAAATCAGAATTGTTTCACCGATTTCCATAAATCGATTCAAATCAACTTAAATTTCAAAACTCAATTTAAATCAATCCCAGTTCAACACTTTCAATTTAAAAGGTTAAAGATTCAATTCAAATTCTCGATAAACCATTTCAATTTTTATCGCATTCAAATTTGGGTTTGAACTATCTCTTCAATTCCAATAAGATTCAAAGTTTAAATATTCAAACATTTTCAATATAAGCTTCATTTAGATTTCAACATTTAACTCTAATTTTATTCAAATTGGAAAATATTCACTTAATCATTTTAATAACAATAAAATCTCAATTTATAATATAAATCAATATTAAATATTCAGTCTAAATTTTATTTAAAATTGAGAATATCATTAAATTACTTTTTTATCCATAAAGTTATCAATCATATCTTCAAAATCTCAAAATCGGTAAGTTCAAATCAATTCTTATTTAAACTTAATTATTAACCAATTTAAATTCCAAGTCAACATTAATTTATCTTCCCAACCTTTATTATTAAAGTTATAAAACATCTATTTTAAAAATACTAATATAAATTTAAATAGATACTTAAACATACTATAAACCAGTTAAATTAATTTTATCAAATTAAGTTTTATTATTAAACGTATTTTGTATTAAATCTTATTTTATATATTTTCAAATAATAAAATTATAAGAAAAATGTTAGAAATTTTATTTTCAAAACTATCTTATAAATTTAAAACTTCTAAAACATAAATTTTTAAAAAATCTATATTTTACACATATATTAAAATAAATTCTTTATATTATAATTTAAAAATCAATATTTAATAAAATCCATTTATTTCCTTTCAAACTTTGGTAATCATGTTTCAAAATAGACCAACGATGTCCGTATATAATTTTCTATCCTATGGTCAAGTGATACGGATATTTATCATTTCAATCCACAATAATTTATATTTACGGATGTATATCATTTCAACCTGCAATCCCAAAAATTAAATTCAATGAAAATCGTTTGGGTTTATCATTTCAACCCATAACGATTTTCCCTTGATATATAATATCGTTCGGGTATGTATCATTTCAACCCATAGGAAATTCTAAACTAACAGGGAATTTGCGGAGTGAGGACAAATCTGATAATAGTATAATATATCAACAACAGGCATATATCATCGGTAACAAATTTAAATATACTATATACAATATGTTATGGTGTCATATGTCATAGGTGAATAATTGAAGATAATGACATATCAAATTGAACAGTTAAATAACTTAATAATTCAAACTTAACAGCATATTTCAATCGTCATTTCAAGCAAATTAGATTTAATAAATATAAGAATGTTAATCGTGAGTGATTGCTTACCTTTAGAGACTAGAGAAACAAGAAGAAAACGCGACGAATCAAAGCACAAATTCCAAAGCACGATACGACAAATATGAATTTAACGAGTAAAGTTGATAACTTGGAGTCGAAGAAAACAGATCAAAACCAGCTTCATATAAACTGAAACAAATATAATTTATATTATATATTCAATTCAAAATATTAACATAACATATTATATAAATACATTATTATTTTCCTTGTTTTTCTAAATATTCAATTTAAAACACATATTTAAAATAATATATATATTTAAAAATCATTATTTCTTGAAATCCATACTAAAATTTAAATAAAACTCATAGTTTAAAATATTCTTTAAATAAATATCTATATATGCTTAGAAATTATTACAAAAATCTATTTCGAAATATAATCATAAACACATTATATATATACACATTTCAAAATATCTATATTTTATAGTTTAAAAAAAAATCAATACTCCCTTTTTTCAATACTTAAAAATCAATACATAAATAAACTTATATATAAGCTACCTATATATATATATATTTTTATATAATAGAATAGAAGAGGTAGGGGTGGCTGCTCGGAACGGGAAAGACGAGCTGCTGCTTGGTAGTGTTCGACCGAGCACAGGCGTAAGGGGTTCGGGTGGCGGGGGTAGGTGGGCCGGCAGTGTGCTGCTGTAGTGAATTGGAGAGGCTATAGGCTGGGGTTGCTCGGGTTTTGTGTGGCGAGGCTTTGCGGTAGGAAGGAGAAGCTTGGAGGGCGGAGGCTGACATGGATAGGAGGCTGGTGGCTCAGTCCAGAAGGTTTTAGGCTGAGGCGAGTTAAAAGGTAGTGATGGGCTCGTCTATTGGGTTAGGCAGGTGGCTTGGAGGAGTCTGGGTGTGGTGTTGGTTGCGTGGAGAGATGAAATAGGTGGCAGATGGTCAAAAGGCTGTCAGGCAGGAGGAATGGTGTCTCGGTGGTGCACCGGGCGGAAGCAGCTATAGCTGGGGAGAGGAGGACTCGAAGCAAGCAAGGGCGGATGTGGGTTTCACCGGAGATGTGGACGTATGTGGTCTCGGAAATAAGGAGAACACCGGCTCCATGAAAAACATATGAACTTAAAGCTTTTTGTATATCTTCTCAAATACATACCTTTATATTATAGTATTATATATATATATATATATATATATATATATATATATATAAAAGCAAACGAGAGAAGAAGGAAATGAGTAGAAAAGACGAAGCAATTCTCGGCAATGAAGGAGACAACAGATAGAAGATTAAAGAGCTACATCATCTATATGTAAACCTTATATTATATAATTTTCTCGAAATAAAAAATAGCAAAAGTAGTTTGAAATGGAACCAAGCAGAAGGGAAAAGGAGATAGAACGAACGGGAGGTAAAATGAAATAGCAACTATAAATTTTAAACGGTAGAATAACAAAGGCCAAGACTTGAATTTCAGGAAATAATAAAACAACTGACCATTGGTTTCTCGCCGTGGATAATTTGAAAGGACAAGGAAATCAAAAGATTATAAAAAATTGGGTATCGACATGGCTAATCGTTTTACATATTTCGCCGCGTACTGGACACCGAAATGTACAAATTAATATACTACGGAGATTGGAACGACAAGATGAAAAGAATGGTACACAGATATCAGCGATACAATCATTCTATCAAAAGTCGATATTTCGCAGCTAAACTACTACAAATTCGCAGGAAATATGATAAACGGAGCTTTAGCAGTCTGAATTCAGCGAAACGAAATATGATGTCTCACTCTAAAAATAATTTACATTTTTATTATTATTCAGATTTTAAAAATGTTTTATTATCATCAATCCAACTGATTTTAAATTCGAATTGAAAATACACAACATGACTAAAATTCATATTTACTAATGAAAATATGCCAATTTGCGTTTAAATAGACACATTCCAAATACCAAAATTTTCATTGCTAAATTTTATAATTAAATTTCAAGCAAAATTTCTGTCAGTTACGTTATAAAAACCGTTAAAATTTACACATGGTTACATAAAACGAAGTAGATCTCGTTTAAAATTTACTCAAAGACAATCGAAAAAAACAAAAGAAAAAAGGTAACTGCCGAAGAAAAAAGAAATGAAGCAAGCACGATCGAAACTAAGTGGGCAAATCAATCCTCGACCTCGAAGCTTGAACTAGGGTTTAGCTCTCTGCGCAATAGGGCAAAGCTAACCACGGCGATATAGCAAGGGGGAGAGCGATGTGGCTGATGGTTTGGGTGATTATTCGAGGCAGCGAGAGGCATGTAAATCTAGGGTTTGGGGTTTCTGGATTTGCGTTCGTACGCAATGACGTGGGGAACAAGGAGGCTCATTTGCGGCTGGTGGTCTGGGAGCATAGGTGATGCTGATCAAAGGGTGGCAGGCACGATTTATTCAGCACGAAAAAAAATTTATCGCAATCGCAATTTCTTGGAGCTTGCATGATGGGGAAGACGAGGTTCCCTGTATATATATATATATATATGTATGTATGTATGTATGTATGTATGTATGTATGTATGTATGTATGTATGTATGTATATGTATATGTATATGTATATATGTATATGTATATGTATATGTATATATATGTAAATTCAATACTTTTAATCGTTATCCTAATATAAATCGTAAATCTTCTATACGAGGTCTGATTTGGGCGAGGAAAATTGCTTTGGGATTGTATCAAAGTCGTCTTTGACTTGGAATGGAACTGGGATTTATTAGACGTTAAAATTACTTTCAGTTTCAAGTAGAAAAGCGAGTGTTTAAACGCTGACAAGCACTAAAATATTTTTTTTATGTAGTTGAATTATATCGTAAAGTGAATTGAACTTATCGATTGTTGCTTGATAAATTTAACTGACGCTGAAATTGACATCTGAAGTTATTGATAGGATTTGAATTGACAGTTAAATTAAATTAGAATTTAATTGCCCGTAAAATACCCAATATTAATAATTATGAAATTGTTGTGAATTTTATTGACTGTTTGGATGATTGGTTGTGATGGATGATATTGGTTGATATTTTTTATATTTATTTATTTTTATATATCATGTTATCATCCTGTATACTAATTACAGTATATAAAAATGTAAATTGAATTATTTCGAATAACTTAAGAAGTAGTTTGAAATGATATATACCTATGACATTTTGATTTGGATTGAAATGATATATATCCATCCCTGGAATTAAATTGAAATAATTGATTCACCTGGCCATAAGATAGAAATTATATACGGATACCGAATTGGTTAAATAAAATGACTTTGAATTTTTTTGATTTGTTATAGTTCAAAATGATTTGATTTGAGAAATAAAATTGAATTTTTGGAAATCGAAATATTTTCAAATTTAAGCTCAGAATGCTGAAATTTAAATTTAAAAATAGGAATTGTTTAAATAATTGATGTTGAGATTTTTAAGTAGTAATCGAAATATGATGCAAATTTCAGAAAATTGATTTGTTTTAAAAGATTGGACTTTTATTCAAACTTTGAATATTTCTAAGTAAAAGGTGATATAAAACGATATTTCGAAATTGAGCTTGGAATTTAACTATATTTGAAGATTTGGATTTTCAATTGGATATTGAAGGAAAATTTGATTTACATGTTTGAATCAATATTTGGAATCATACTCATAATTGTTATAAATCGAAATGGTTTTAATTTGGAATTGGAGTTAAATTAAATTGGAAATTGGAATTTAAATTAATTTGGAATTAGAATTTAAATTAATTTGGAATTGGAATTGAAATTAATTTGATTGGAATTGAAATTAATTCGGAACTGAAATTGAATTTGATTTGAAATCATAATCGAACCAATTAAATCGACATTTGAATTTGAATTAATTCGATTTGGGAAATTAGGAATTGAATCGGTTTGACTTTAAAACTATCACAAATGTATTATTTCGTATAAATGATTTAAATCTATATTCTTTAAATATTTAAATTATTTTGATTTTCTAAACTATTTTACAATATAGACCATTTTTAATACTCAAAATATTTTCTATTAAACCATTTTAACTATTTAACTATTTTAAAAACTATTTAAACTATTTTTCTCAATATTCAAACCGGTCAAAATGGTGGAATGATTTTATTTAAATTTTGGATTTAAATGCAAATTGGGTTAAAGTGAAGTTATAACCTAAATCGAATTCAAAACAAATTTTGAAGTGAAATCGATATATCAAACTGAATTGACATTTGAAGTATAATATGATTTTTAAAGCAAATATGATGATTTCGAACTGGGTCTGATTTTTGAAGTGAATATGAAGATTTCGAAAGGGATTTGATTTTGAAGTGAATATGATATTTGATATCAAGTATGAATTGTTTTTAAAATATAAAAGTATTAACCGGTATGTAAAATGATGTTTGGTTGTAAATAGACCGGGACATTTTATTGACATACTCTCTTCCACTATTGGAACCACTTTAACATCTATGTACGTGGTGGATGATATCCAGAATGTAGTGGTTGAACTGGCGACGTTTACTGAAATGAAGTAAGAGAACGATGATGGATAGCTTTGACACTCATGTCATAATTAAAATGACTAAAACAGGAGCCAATGTCTGGCCAATGAGGTTAGCTACCTCTAGCGACGTTGATCCCTCGTATTTGTGATTTTGTATTCGATGGGTACAACTTTTTGTCGTTTGGATTAATTGTCGTGGTCGGCCACGAATGGGTTACGACCAGCCAGAAAGGATAAACCGGTAGAATCCTACCTTGGGCGTTGCCTCATGTGCCTTGTCATATTTATCCCTATACGAGCCCATTACGACTTTAGTTTAGAACTTTACAAATCTGTTAAGGTGGATCAATGTGAAGCCTTAACGCGATTTTGATATTTATTTTACCGATAGACAATATCTATTATAGCGTACTCTATTATATATAAATAGTTTAGTGAATCCTTAGGAGATGGAAAATCCCTTAACATCTCTTAAGTTATTTCACTCTTATTTTTTATATTGATTTGACTTATATAAGAGTATTTTAGTCCTAACTCAAGTGTTTTATCTTTTCATTACGCTCGGGTCAGTCCTGAGTTTTTCTACTGCATTAAAGATCCGCTCCTGGAGGACGAAGACGAAGTTGGCATATTATTACTATTATTATTATCTCCTGCATCATGCTATTCTCCTGTATGGATTATTTATCCCTGATGTGTGTATATATATATAACTCTGAAAAATGTGCATAGATTTTAATTAAATGTATAGTAAACAGCTTCATGAACTATTATGTAATTATTATATTTTATCGCTCCGCTGTGAGACTCTGTGTTTGTTTTCTACTTCTATTCTTATTATTCTTATTCAACCTCATTGATTATCTATGTTTTGAATTGTAAAAGTTACATGTGTTGATTATTGTCGATTTAAACCATTCGAAATGTGAGTCGTCACAGATAGTATCCAAATTTCGAAAGATATGGATCTCGTTTGGATATATTCTTGGACTGTTAAAATCCATGCCTTTATTCAGATTTCAAATCGATTTGAAATCAAAGATGAGCGTTTTAACCCACTCACAACTACTAAATTGTCTTATGTTAGTTAAATTAAATTTATAATATGATTAGAAGTTGATTGATTACTGATTGATATATTTTAATTGTCATTCCAATTAAATCTGAATTTTATTGAATTTAATCGCCATTTAATTTGATATTGAAGTTTAAATTACCCGTTAATACCTATACATGATAATCAGTCAAATAATTATTACTCATTTGTTGATTTAAATGATGATTGTGATGGATGTTTAATTTTTGATATTGGATGATTGGATGTTATATTTAAATATTGTTATCACACTACAAGTTCGGTTAGTTAATTGTTAGGAAAAATCATTGTAGGCTGAAATGGTATACACCCGAAAATTTGATAGATTAAGAAAAAATCATTATGGGTTAAAATGATAAACTCGAGCGATTTTATGGATTTGCATTTTAATTCGAGATTGCGGGTTGAAATGATATATACTAGTAAAATTTTAAAATTATTGCGTGTTGAAATGATATACATCCATATCACTTGACTATTGGATAGAAAATTATATACGGACACCGGATTGGTTAAATTAAATGATTTTTAAATCCCTAATTTTTTTTGAATTCAGTTAAATGACATTTTGAAATAAAATTTGATTTATATAACTGAATTATTATCGAAAATCCAAGCTTTAAATGTTGAAATTGGAATTGGTTAAAAAGAATTATTTAAAGGATTTAAATTGAAATTTAAAATTGAATTTAAAGTATAAATGAAATTCATTGAAATTGAGTTATGGTAAACGTTTGAATTTAACTTTGAGTCTATTGAATAAGGAGTAGCTTAAATTAATAGTTCAAACATGGATTTGATATCGGTATAGAATTAAATGGTTTTATTGGAAATTTGAATTGAAAGGTTAAAAATTTGAGTTTTGTTGATTTGAAAGCTGGATATGGTCAAAATATGCTGAAATGAAAGAATAGTTTAATTTGATATTAATTTCAAATTAGTTGTTTTAATGTAAAATATTTCAAGATATATTATTTTAAAATTTTGATTTATTTAGATTTTCAAACTTTTTGCTATAAACCATTCCAATAATCAAACCATTCTATATTTAAACTATTTAACTATTTTAATCTATGTTTAAATTAATTTAATCTATTTTAACCTATTTTAAACTATTTAACTATTTTAGTCTATATTTAAACTAATTTAATCTATTTTAACCAATTTTATACTATTTAACTATTTTAAAATATTGTTAACTATTTTAATCTATTTTAAACTAGTTTAAACCATTTAAACCATTTTAAAATATTTTAACTATTTTAACTATTTTTAAAACTATTTACACTTCTTATGACTACCTAAACTATTTTGTAAATTTCAAACTGTGTAAATTTGAAGTGTTTATATTTAAATCCTTGATTTAAAAGCGAATATGGTTAAATAAACTTATAACCTAAGTTGGGATTTGAAATGATATTTTCTATCGAAATGACATATCTAAGTGAATATGAAGATTTTAAATGAAGATTTAACCTATTTTGTTGATATGATTTTGAAAGTGAATATGATTTCAAAAGTGATATGGTTTGAATTGAATATGATATTTTGATATCAATTATGAATCGATTTTGAAAATGTAAAAGAACCATCCGGTGTGAAATAAGCGTTTGGTTGTCAAAAAGGCTGGAATCGGATATTGTCATACTCTTTTCCAATAGCGAAAACCACTTTAACAACTATGTATGTTGTGGAGATTCCAGAATGAAGTAGAATGGTTTGATAAACGATTCTGTATGAGGTATTAACGTAGCCCTAACTCCCTCGAGTCAGCTTGATGTGACTAAAACATGAGCTATACCAGGCCAATTAAGGTCGCACCTCCGATCGGACATGCTTCTTCGATACCATATTATGACTTTGTGATTGATTTGGTGGCCACCCCTCGATTGATTTTGGGAGTGTGTTCCGAGGTGGGCGGTTGTAGCTGCTATGCGTTATCACGAGTCCGGGGGTGCAAACGGTAGAATCCTACCCTAGCATTGCCTCGTGTGCCTTATCACATGCCTTATTGCGCCCATGACGAGTTTGGTTTATACAGTACCTATGAAGTGCCCTTCGATAGCCCTCTAGTTTACAAAGGAATTACGGTACTGTATGGACTACGGGAATATATATAAAAATGTGTTAAGGAGGATATGGGTAACGCTTTAACGCTATTTTAATACTTCACTTTCCTGTAGACACTATTATAATAGCGTATTGTACTATGTACATAAATAGTTTAGCGGATCCTTAGGAGATGGAATCTCGAACATTCTTTGAGTAATTGCACGCACGTTAGACACTGGATAGGAGATGTAAAACCACGTAAACATCTCTAAAGCCATTACACTCATATTTATTTATTATTGATTTAAATTACATAAGATCTTTTAGTTCTGACTCGAGTGTTTTGTCTTTTCATTACACTCGGGTCAGTTCGAGCTTTTCAATGTAGTGAAAACCATTTTATTTGGAGGATGAAGACGGTGATTAGTCTACTATTATTATTTTTTCTACTGCATTATGTTGTTCTACTGCATTGTCTATCTATTATTGATGTATGTATAACTCTGGTCTGTATTGTAAAAGTGTAATCAAATATTATTTGTAAAACAACTTCATGAAATATTTATTTGATTATTATATTTTGTCATTCCACTATGAGATTCTGTGTTTTTTTCTTTCTTTTCTCTTCATTTTCTTATTTACCCCATAACAATCCTATCTTTTGAATCGTTCGTGTTCGACATGTGTGGTTTATTATCGATTTAAACCGTCCAAAAAGGTGGGTCGTTACACTTCTCCAAAGTACCGTTATGGGTTCATAACAATGTGAATAAATATATGAAGAAGCAATCATAACAATATAATAATACCAACACCTATGGTTAAATATCCCTGAAATCATTTCATATAAAACTTGGTTAATCCCTTAACCGTTAATCAAGGAAAGCTTCTTCCAAAACTTCATTTCAAAAATCTATATTTATGCCATGGTTTTTACTTTAAAATGAGATTGTCTTATCTGTTTTGAAAACCTTAAAACATCTCCTTCGAAACCCCTAGATAACCTCCTTCAAAAGCAAAGAAAACTCCTTTTCAAAACCCTATGAATATACCTTTCGAAGCCCTTGTTAAATAATCTCTTTTGAAACCAAATATACCTATATACCTTTCGATGGTATCAAACATTACTCAAAATCATTAGAAACATAGCTTCAAAATAAGTGGAAGTACCCATTCCAAAAGTGTTGGGTTTTACTCTTTAAAAATATCTTTTGGGTCAAAGTGGTTACACAGGAAAGTATCTCTTTCAAAACCATTAATAAAATTGTTTTTGGAAAGTTTGATGGTGTTGGAACCATCTATTCGTAAGCTCAAAACCATTGAGTAAAACTTTGAAGCGTAGCATCGAAACCCCCTTTCAACACCATTGCCTTCGAAACCCATGGCCCCTTTCGAAAGAATTTGGAAAGTGGATTAAAATAATTTTTAAAACAAAAGCACCCTTTGAGAGTATTGATGACTTCCATATACCCAAAAGGTAAAAGAAAAGCGGTTGGGCATCGACTGGATTGGAACCACTACTTTCAAAAACATTCTTTTATAAATAAAGTAACCCTTTTGAAAGCCTGGACCTTTAAACATAAAGTGGCAACCTCCTTTGAAAGCTATTTAGAAAAACCCCTTTCAAAAACATATGCTTCGACTATGTCGAAAGCTTTAAGTAAAACAAAGTTGGCACTTAACATTTGAAAACAAAACTAAGGTTTCGACCCCATTGGAAGCATTGCTTTCGACACCTTGGTTTCCACCTTTCCTTCAATCAACTACGTACCATCTAAGTGATAACTTTTGTATTAGTTTCGACTAGGTGGGTTTCGGCTGGGTTGGTTTCAACTGAGTTGGGGCGGAAGCATTGGGTCGAAAGGCACTACTATAGGAGGCGAAACAAACTTTTCTTAATTAAAGGCTAAAATTATGCTATTTTTAGTAATTGCTTTATAACTACCTGCCTATTTGAAATCATTTGATTGGTTGCCTTAAAAAATTTCAAATACTTCACAAAACGACTACCACATTTAGCAGATCTAAATCAAGGGAAAGAGTAACATTTAAGTCCTTCCATTAAGAAAAACCAATATTGCAAATAAGTCCTTTTAAAATAAATTATTTTCCATAGCAAATCAATTAAGAAAAATCCCCAAAAATCATAAAAATTCACTCATCATGTTATCAAACATATTAAAATTTCAAACCCAGTTTCTTTCTTAAATAATTGAATAAATTTTAAACCCAAATATATCATATTTTTCTTTAGAAATTCATAGTAAATTTTCCATAGCTTGGGAAATTTTGAAAATTGAACCATCTCTAAAATCATTTTTACCTAACATATAATTTTTCTATGGCATTCTAAAATAAATAGCAATCGATTTTTCCCTAAAACCACGCAAATTCATATGTAAATGAATTGGTTTAAATCAAACATATAACACTTCAAGCATATCATCATCCAAAATATCATAAAAATGAATTTAATCTTAAATCGGAAAACATATGATTAAAGAAATAGAGATTGAATGAATTATTATTCATCTTAAATATGATAAGAATTTTGAGATTTGTTGAAGGTTAATTCCTCCTAGCTTTAATCCTTAGCTTCAAATTGAATTTCCTCGCTTTTCTCTTTGATAATGGTCGGCTCCTTAGTTTTATTTGCGTTTTGATTATTGGAAATAAAAAGTACACGAATGGGCAATTGAACGTGTATAGCCGTGAGTAATAATAATGCGGCTATGTACTAATATGCCCATGTTTAATTAAATACATAAAAGCCAATTTAAGCCCATTTAATTAATTGCTTAAGCACGGCCTTTTTATAGTTTTATTCAAATCCATTCCATTTACCATCATTATTCTATTTAAGTTATCTAATTAAATCTCTTGAATAATGTTATCAAAAATTAGGGGTGTTACAAAGAATCAAATGTTTTTGTAGAAGCATTTGAGACTATAGAGGAAAACGATATAGAGTACGAGACGGAGTCTGAATCATAAAATGATAAAGACTAATTATTAATATACTTTTTAATTTATATGATTATTAATGTTACATTTTTATCAAAAAAAATGATATGTTTTTCCATAATTAAATGATATGTTCTCGCTTAATAAAATGAAATGTCTATGATAGATATCATGTGACAACGTCGTAGATCTTTACAGTCATTAGTTTACCTCCTCTTCTAGTCAAAGAGGGACCGACACGGGAGGAGATGGCGGCGATCCATCACAATAGGAAAAGCGTCCCATAGTGACTTTAATAATTAAAGCGAGTGGGTAAGGATCAAATTTATTGCAAAATCATAAATATATTGTGTATGATATATTATTCATGATTTATCAAAGGTTTATATCATATTTAAGAATGGGCTTTGAGCTGGAGCCCTTAGAGGTTGTTTTGGATATTTCCAAAACTGGTTACAAGAGCAGAATGACCACGTGTTGACCTATGTGGGACCAGATTCCACCTCATATCTTAGAGTGTATCTGGCGGTATTTATCATAATTATAAATCTATATTTTTTTTTTATATAAGCAATTTACAATTCGTTGACTAAATATAAACGTATAACTAATTTTTTCAATGTGCAGGGAGGTGGTAGAGTTATAGAAACCTGACCTTCTCCTTTGTAGAAATTATCGGATGAAGAAAACATGCAAAAACTATGGCAATACGATGTCGAGCATAAAATGGAGGAAAAATCCTAAGAGGATGAGTGGAAGCATCTAGCAAGCTTTAGTCGCTTTATGGAATAACGACGAAGCGAAGGTTACTTTACCAGTCTCGTATATTTATTAAAAATTTAGTAGAATTAGTACAATGACTACATTAATTTACAAATGTCAAATAAAATATTCTTTTTAAATTCATAGGCAGAGTCGCAAATGAACTCTTCAAATAGAAATACAAATCTAGCCATACACCGTAGGAATTCGAAACCATTCGAACATTACTATAACAACTGCAATTTTGGTTAACATTACTTAGGACGTTTAATTAGTTAAATTAAATGAAATATTGAAATGGTTTAGGGATTGACATTTTTGTTAATAAACGTAATTGTGCCAACTTAAACAAATGAACTAAGGGAAAATGAAATAAAATAAGTTAGGGTAGTTGATAAGGGCAGGATAAGATTTGAATATTTTTGTTGTTTTAGGTTTCTAGATCAGATCCGAATATTTTTGCAAAGTATATTACCATGTTTTTTATTGTTAAAATGAATATATATGCTTGTTGATGATTTAGGCTATTTATATGGATTTTATGATAAGTTTTACCTATTAAATGACATCCTAATACCTTACGATTTTGAGATCAGGTCAGAAAAAATATTTTAGAGATAGGTTTTAAATTTCATAATTTTCTAAATCAATGTGGAATTATTATTAATTTTCTAGTAAATAAAATGGGTAATTGGGTTTAAAATTAATTACGGTTAATTTATATATGTTTTAGGTTAGAAAGTTAAATATGTTAGGAAACATATCAAAAATGATTTACGAGAATTTCTTAGAATTTTCCTAACTGTTTAATAAGTATATAAAATTATGTAAAGTATGAGACTTAAATGTTTTATATATTTATAAAAGGAGAAGGGGCATTTTGTAACCATTTTAAATTATTTACTTCTGAAATTTCAGTAATACTTTTAGAAAAGAAATTAGCAACCAATCGTATGTTGACAAACAAAGCAGGTTAGTTGAAAAAAAATACATTTTAAAGTTAAATTTAGTTTTAACCGTACTTTTGTTGTTCCTCCACTTTCGGCACTGACCTTTCGACAAGGTACTTCCGCCTCCATCTCCATCGAAGCCGATGTGTATGATATCAAAGATTTGATATGTAGTGAATTGGACATACGCGAAAGGTATAGAGTCGAAAAGAGGTTCCAAAGGGGTCGAAGCCTTGTTTTGCTTTTAAGAAGAAATGCACCTGCTTTGCTTTCGAAAAGAATGCTTTCGACTTAGATAGCTTTCGAATTGGTCAAATTGTTTTAAAGAATGGTTTCGAAAGAGGTTGCGCATTTTTTTTATAAAGAAGCCTTCGAAGGGGTCGAAACTCCTAGCCGTCGCATCCTCCCTTTCAAAGCAATGCCTTTAAAGAGTTTCTTTGTTTAAAACCTAAGCCGCTTCTCCAATGCTTTCGAAGGGATTGGTTTCGACACCACCCACTTCTTTTACTTAGGAAATTGCTTTCGAAAGAGTGTTTTTGACTTAGTTGTTTTAAGACCCTTTGTTCTATTGAAAGTTAAATCCAAAGGTTTCAAAAGGAATGGTTTTAAATGGTTTTGAAAGGTTGTTCCACATGTTTTACTTTAACTTAAATGCTTTCAAAAGGTTTGGTTTATGTAAAGAACTTAATACTTTCGAAAGGTTTAAGATAAAGGTTTCGAAGGGATGATTCTCTAATGTTTTCGAAAGGTTATAAATAGATAGTTTCTAATGGTTTCAAAAGGCATGTTTAAAATATTTTGAAAGGAGGATATCTTTGCTTTTATAAAGCTTTCAAAAGAGATGATTTCAATGTTTTTGAAAATTTTATTATAAATGGTTTCAGAATGTATGTTCTGGCCTCGGCCTAGGTTATAAAGTAAAGTAGTTTACTTTAATCGAAAATGTTACTTTAAATAGTCTCAAAAGGGGTACTTTCAAAGCTTTCGAATGTTACTGTCAACATGTTTTGTGTAAAGTATATATAATATGGCAAAGTGATTTGAGTAAAGCATAGAATATATTTTCCTTGTTTAAGAATGATTTAAAAGGTTAAATCAATTTGAAAGAATTGTTTTCAAGGAAAATTTAAGGGTAGATGGCCCTAAGTAAAATGAATCAGATATTATAATAGCAGATGTGATTAGTATAGGGTCGCGCTATATACTTTAGCTAATAGCCCCTAGCTAATATAAGTCCAAAATTCTAGTATGTGGGGCTTTGCCACAGGTAAGACTAAAATGATGTTACATACCGAAAGGAATATACAAAGTAGAGAGAGGTTATTGGTGAGCCGGCAAAACCATTAGGATCAGATGACCATGGAAGAAGTAAGTTAGGGACAGATCATCCAGAAGAGTATCTCATAGAAGTTAGACTATTTGTTTATTTTGTCTGGTAGGCCCGAGTCAGCCAAAGATTAGTACTTAGCCAAACAAAACTGTAATGTTCGGATAGATGGTACATTGATTACCAGATTTGCATGCTTACATGATATTGCTAATATTGTTTTAACAAGTTTGGTTGCAAGATGTAGATTTGCAAAAGATATGTTTTTAAAAGGATATTAGTGAGGGAAAAACCGTTCCACCAAGCGGCATAGTTTCACTAAATATCAGTAAACCGAGATGTATAATATTATTCACACCAGGCTTTATGTCCGACTCGAAGTTTATGTTTTTCCCCTTAAACTCTCGGATGCTCAACATTGATTTGAGTAGGTTGAGAGTTGAGGATTTACAGGTTTTAATGGGTGGACGAATAAATCTTCCGAAGACGAGCAGGAGGATAATGTTAGCTATATTTAGGAGTTGTTTTGTTTTATTTTTACTATGTTGTATTAAGTCTTATATGATTATTTAATATTCTGGTCATCCAAGTGGGCATCCTAATATGTTGCTCTTGGCGTATTTATGTAATAATTATATTTTATCCGAACCTAGGAAACATTTGAGATTATGTAATAGGACATGAAGCATGTATTGTGAAATGTAATCAGAAAAGTTGTTTTTGAATTTGTTATTTTGTTTCATCTTGATTGCTTTTGATACTATGGATACTATTAACGTTACCGTATTTTGGCGCTGGAATTTAATACTATAGATGACTGTAGCATTTGTAGCGCTTAGCTTTGGACGTCAACATAGGGGATGTTACAGTTACCGTCTAGATCTGGTAAATTTATTAATTGGGATTATAAATAGTTATTACATTGTGTAATTATGTATATATATAATAATAATACGTACTAATTGTTTCAGGAAAGGAAGTGTTGCAACTCATTTCGTACATGGACGTGTTTTCTCATCCTCGTGCCATCGAGCATTAAAATGAAGATGGCATAACGTTTAGCTTATGTTTTGGAAATCAAGAGGCAATGCTTATTTATTTTATATTTATGAATAACGTATCGCATATTGATGTTATTAATAACACTATATGAAAAGCATGCACTTCGTTAAATAATGTTATAGAAAGCCCAGGAAAACACATAAATTCAAAAGTTGAGACGTAAGACTGATGAGCTGGAGGAACGAGATAGGCGACGAGCTGTGGAGCTGACCAAGTTGGACGAGCGCATTGCTGCATATGTGCATGAGCATGGATCATTTCCCTCATCAGGTGGATTCGAAGGTGGTTAGTAGGATTGATAGGTATGATTTTTATTTTTGTGTTGAAATATTGTACATATATGTAATTTGGGATGAGTGAGATAGTTTGATTTTGTTGCTATGGTGTTTGAGAGTTGGATGTGTTTGAGATATGTGAGATTGATTTGAGTTGTTTTGAAATGTTGTTGAATATGCTTGATAAATTGTGTGATGCATTTTGACATGTTGTTGAATGTTTGAGTATATTGTGGGTTGCTTGAGTTTGATTTATTGTAAATATTGATATTTTTTTATTATTGATGATATATGTATACATATATATTAGTGTGTGTGTGTGATTTCAACTTTGATATATATGAGTTATATATGTAAAATTGAGCTGCGATATATATTGATGTATATTTATTGTTTGGGGGTTGAAAGGCTGCAGAAATATTAAAAAAACTTTCAGATTTCCAATGACATTCGATAGCTTACTTTCCAGGCTAAGCGACGGATTCCGATCGCTACGACACCAATTTGGACAAGTCGTGTTCTTTCACGTGGGATGTTGGAAGCCGTTGGAATGTGCTGTCGAAGAATGTTCTTTCCAACAGCTCGGTCGATTTAATTCCAATGGCCACCGACGATTCTAAGTCGTCGGAAATATCATTGTTTCTTGTAGTGCTAGGGAGGAGGCGACGTGAGTCACCTTGATGTCTTGTTAAATGGAAAGGATGGTTTGAGGCCATCATAGACTTGGATCAGCCTACGTGGGCTGGTTACAGAATAGTTGCACCGACTTCGATTGGGTTAGACTGTCTTAAACTGACCTGCTAATTACTTATGAGAAAATTGAGCAACGGTTTGATCAGATTGTTTTTGAACTAACTATTTGATACCAATTGATTCTTGTTGACATTTAGACCGTTGCCACTTGATACTTGCATTTTGATTAGATTTGAGTTAGTATCTGATGTATGGGCTGCATTCATGTTTAACATATGGTTTTGCATCTTTGAACGGTTTAGGCTGCATTCATGGTTCTTGACCCCGAATTGTGGATTCATGGTTTCGTTTGTGTTCTTTTTTTCATTTGACAAACTCTCAATGCTCATGGATGCTGCACCATGAGTTTGAGGCGGAATATTCGAAATATTGCCTATTAACTTGTGATAATTTTTACCATTTAATCTTTGTATTATATGATAATTGTATGTTAGTCAGTTTTTTTTTTTTAATTAAATTCATAAGGGGCATCTATTATGTTTACAGCTAAATAGACACAGGGAAGAAATTGCAAAAAAATTTAGTCTCAGGGACAACAAGTTTGCTTTTTGGTCTGAAGGACACTTTTTAGTGTAAACTGATAATGATAGTTACAACTATCATTTTGTGATTTACACTAGAAAATGTCCTTCAGCCTAAAAAACAAACTTCTTGTCCCTGAGACTAAATTTTTCTCTAACTTTTTCCTTGAACCTAAAAGCCCCTTATGTTTATATGATTTCTGTTATTAACAATAACGTAATCTTCAGCTATAGCCTGTTTCATTTAAGAGATCTTGAGCTGCTACCTTAGATCAAGCATTCGAAACTTTTGAGGTGTGAATCTTGAGTTATTACTGGCATATTAGGGAGGGTGATATCCATTCTTTCACCATTCATAACTCATTTATACAATCTTATATCAGGCTTGACAAGGATGAGCTTAAGTTGATTGTTCTATTATTTATAATTCACGAATACCTCCTTCTTCTCAAATAAAAAGAGTAGCAATCGACTTGGTTTTGTAGCAGCATTTGAGGACTGCTTATCCTTGGCACACCAATATAACAAGGTCGATGTTGTTCTCGAATGTTTATGTACCATATTATATGTGTGGTTTAAGGAACTAAAACAGATGCCAATAAATGGGTGGACATGAGAAGATGGAATTTGAAGATAGGACAATTGGTCCCGCTAAAACACGTGGGTGAAATTCATTATCTTCTTCCTCGTTGGTATTATGAGCGCATGACAGACGTATATATATGCATTTGAACGACAATGCAATATCTTTACGTATCCATCATATCGTTTTCCAGTATTCAAAGTAGTTGTTGACACTTGACGCATTTCCAACTCAATAATCAGACAAAATATTGTAAATATCAACTTTCATTGTTTCAATATAATAATAGCTCCTGCTTCTTCCACGTTTCTTTTGCACATTATAGACAATGTGGATAAAAAGAGCTATCCGAGGGAGAAAGCTGCAAGAGGACGCCATCATAATTATCAAATGTAAATGATTTTTTTTTTTTTTGTTCAGATAATTTTAAAGTATAGCTTAATTTCTACTTTAAAAGTCAATAGAATAACAGGTTATGGTACCTAAATGGATTTATTTGTTAAAAAATGTTCTAAAAGGGGGAAAAAGTAGAGATCCCCTTGAATTCCACAATTTTAGCTCTAAATTTTGTCTCTAACCTCAAATTCTCAACAACACTAGCAGCAGCAGCAACAAGAAAGAACTGACCAGAACGCCTGTTGAATTTAGGGAGCTATGACCTTATGTTTAGTCTATGTTACAATTGTCTGAGCAAAATCCTATTCAAAATTCAGTACCTGTAAGTCTTGAGATATACTGTAAGTCTGCTGGAGTTTCTAGCTAGGTACACCTCTTATGCTGTTCAATTTCTACAAAATGCAGTTTGCTCGCTAAAACAACATTTGGTTTTGTGTGAGAATACAAGTTATTGATGAATAACAGACGATCATTTTCTAGCTTTTAATTTTTTACATTATCATCTAACATTTAAACTACCTTACGGGTTAGAAGTTAGAACTCATTACAAATTACAATGCAGCTAGCAGGTGGTGCATACGCTAACCTCCCCTTTCATACCCAAAATTGAAAAGAAAATCAAGAGCGAAAGCAGCATGCATAGCTGCACCCACAGGGAGCGCATCCTCGTCGATCGCATAGTACGGGCTGTGGGCTGGGTGGCCTGAATCAACCTTCTCATTAGCCGTTCCGATGAACATAAATATTCCGGGCACCCTTTCCAAGTAGAAAGCAAAATCCTCACTCCCCATTAGTTGAGGAGCCAGTCTGGTGTTATTCTTCCCTACGATCATTTCTGACAGCATTTGCACTCTTTCCTGCATTCTTTTGTCGTTCATTGCAGGTGGAATCGGCGGATGCTCTTGCTCAAAGAACACCACGTCAGCTGTGCACTGATGCACGGTTGCTTGCCCTTTAATAACCTAAAGAAAAGGTTTATTAACTTTGCATTAGAAAGATTTAATGGTTCATGTCATCTGTTTCATTTAGTAAATTTTATAATACTACACAACTAATAAAATGAATAAGGTACTCCAAATATGTTTTTGGTAGTCATTATAGTTTACAAGCGAAGCTTCATTCCACGAGTAATTAAAAATAAATAAAAAGAAACTTGATCTGCACTCTGAGCAGTACTTTACGTTGAATATTTTTAGAGAAAGAGGGAGAGAATATAAGAAAAAAGAGTTTTTATTTTATTTTATTTTATTACTTAATTCTTGCTTGATTGATACAAAACGATGGAAGAGCTACTCTATTTATATGACTCTATAGAACATTTTAGATACAGAATACTCTAGAAACATGGCTTATTTGACAACTATAGAAATGACTCTTTAGGCAACTCTAAAAACATAACTATTATATAATTCTTATTTTTAGCAACTAATATAAAATTCTAGAGCTCTCATCAAATTCTATCAAATACAAGAAGACTCTAGAGACTTTAATAATAAGAAACTTCTGGAAATTAATAAATCAAGTTTAATATTACATCACCCCCTTTTAAACTTGATTTGTAATACCAAGCAATGCTTGAAATCTTTATGTTGTACATGCTTCGGCAATAATAGAGATATTATCCAAACTTTCTTCATCGAGTTGACCTTATTACCAAACATCGAGATCTTCAATGCAATTTCATGGATTCTTGTTTTACTTCTTTCATTTCGTCCTTCGTCACAATAGGAATTTTCATAAAGTAAACATTCTAACATCTGCCTTATTTCAGCAGCAAATTTTTTAATCGAGTCGTATATTTTATCTTTTAATTCTTTCATAACTTCGCTATGGCAGTTTTTGATCAATCCAATTTCTATTTCTTTAACATTCTCCGTTTCAATTTCTTCAGATTTTTGCTCATATTTCAAATCTCTTTCAAGCTCTTGAATTTTATCTCCTTGATTTATGCTTTCTGCATTTTCATCTCGTTTATTTTCGTACTCTTAATCATTGACATTATTTTCGCTTACTTTATTTTCTTCATCTTCTTTTTCATTCTCTACACGTTTTCCTTCTTCTTTCAATTTTTCCTCCTCAAATTTTAGCAATTTTTCATCTTTCTCCTTCTCTCTATTTGTCTTTTCCTTTTTCAACAATCAAATTGTTTTCTTCTATTATTTTTGCATCATTCTTTCTGTATGCTTCTTTCAAAAAAATTCATGAATCTTCTGTAGAACTTTCTCCAAGTATATGATCATAAACTACTTCATCACGGTTCTCACTTTTTACAACATGACACGATGATCATTCCATCGTAATTTTGCAAAAGCTTTCTTGTCCATTTCCAATATGTTCTCTAAATCATTCGGCCATTTATAACCATTTTCGACAGTCTCACATAAGTCTTTGGAGATTAACTCCTCTTTCTTTTCCTTGTAAGCCATTAGCAAAATACTATCTTATGACTTCTTTCTTCAACGTAATTGGCATTCTTTTCAACTTTATCATTGTTAGTAGCTCTACATTCAGAAGCATAATGTACAAATTTCTCACAATTGTAGCATTTGACACGTGACTTGTCATACCTTGAATTTCCTCTCCCACGACCTCTTGTTGAGCCTTCTCCTCTTTTGTTGTTTGTTATTGTTGTTTTCATATTTGGGCCTCCAACCTCGTTCATGTCCATATGCACGAGCTCTTCCTCTTTCTTGGCAACCACCCCATCTTTGTTGGCTTCGATTACTTTCTTCCTATTTTGAATCAATCCGTATCTTAAGGACTTGCTCCACAGTCTCTTCCTTCTGCCTTTTCTTTTCTTCATAAGCTTGTAATGAGTCTAGAAGTTCCTCTATTGACATGGTTTTCAAGTTTTTTATTTCTTCAATGATGGCGACAATATGTTTGAACTTTGAATCTAATGATCTAAGAATATTCTCCATAATTTTTACATCATCTAACTTCTCATTATTTCTTTTAAGATTAGTACTAACCACTAGAACTCTTGAGAAGTAATCAGAAACAAGTTCACCTTTTTTCATATGCAAAGTTTCAAACTCTCCTTTTAAGGTTTGAAGACGTACCTTTTTGACTTGATCAGCTCCCTTGTAAGACGTTCGAAGTTTCTCCCGTGCTTCTTTGGCCGACTTTATCCAGAATTTTTTTCAAAAATATCATCATTCGATGCTTGATAAATTAGACAAAGAGCCTTCTTGTCCATTGTCCTTAATTTTTTCAAGCCGTCTATTTGAATTTGAGATAAACCATCTTCATTCTCATGTTCAGTATAGTCATTTTCAACTATCTTCCATATGTCGTGTGCTCCAAGGAGAGTCATCATCTTTAAACTCCAATTATCATAATTGTTCTTGATAAGCATTGGAACATGTAGGGGAACGTCATTATTCGCCATCTCTATTTTTTTTTAAATCCTCGCTCCGATACCAACTTGTTGAATATTTTTTGAAGAAAGAAGGAAGAGAATATAAGAAAGAGGGGTTTTTATTTTATTTTATTTTATTGAAGAAAACTTTTCTTTATTGATGATTTATTGCTTGATTGATACAAAACGATGGGAGAGCTTCTCTATTGATATGACTTAATAGAACATTTTGCATATACAATACTCTAGAAACATGATTTATTTGACAACTCTAGAAATGACTCTTTAGACAACTCTAGAAACATAACTATTATATAATTTTTATTTCTAGCAATTAATATAAAATTATAGAGCTCTCATCAAATTCTATCAAATACAAGAAGACTCTAGAGACTTTAATAATAAAAAACTTCTAGAAATTAATAAAACAAGCTTAATATTTCTAACACTTTATTCAGCAAAAGCACTCATCACCTTTAGAATCATAGTACCAGTTAACAACTAAGCTAGTGGTTATTGACCCCTTGTGTTGGTCTGAAATCAGAACAGACGATTGATTCTTCCTAAAATGTAACGATAATATGGAACATCATGCAAACCTTTTAAATCACGCTTACCTGCTTTATTCTTTGTTTAAGATTGTCGAAGCTTTTTTTGTTCATGGCCCTGAACGTACCACCTATACTAACTGCATCAGGAACTTCACCTTGTGAGTTGCCGCCATGAAACTGAGTAACTGACAGCACCTGCAATGCTCTATTTTCTACGTTACTTTGTTCCTGTTATGCTGCTTCATTAATGAACTGCGAGTTTATTTATCTTCTAACTGAGATATATACCTGGGAATCAAGAGGGTCAGCTTCTCTGGAAACAAGACTTTGTAAACTGATGACAGTTGTAGATGCTGCTAAAATCGGGTTAACATTAGCTACATTGCTTCCTTTCCCTTTGATATATGCTTTGAAGATTCCACAACCAGCTAGAAATTCTCCAGGCCTCGAAGCCAAAACTCCTGTGGGGTAAATATAAGCTGTGTGCATAGCAAAAATAGCTTCTACATTGTCCAATGCCCCTCCTTTTATCATTTGCATTGCTCCTTTGCCATTCTCCTCGGCTGGTTGAAATATCAGGCTCACAGTTCCCTATTGTTCCAGAACACATAAAGTAAACGATACAAAATGCAACATAATATTGTGATAAATATACCTGTAATAAGCTTTTTAGATTCTGCAATATTTTTGCAGCTCCAAGCAGCATTGTGGTATGTGCATCATGCCCACAAGCGTGCATCTTTCCATCTACTTTGCTTTTGTGCTCCCACTCAACAAGTTCCTACACATTTACTCAAATCTTAGTAAAAATTCGATCAAATCCTTTGCCATTTTACTTGGAGCAGCAAAAAATATCTATAATTCAAACTCTCAACATATATTGCCACAAATTAAAAGGTGCGAGAACTGATTCCTAGCAACTGAAATATTTGAAATAGGCCAGTTCAAAAGCTTTTGCTGGTTCACTTTGAGTAGCTCAAATGGTAAATTGTCTGGCTAAAATATTGTACGGTTGAATAAAGGATGCAAGAATCGAGGGCAAACTGGAATCTTATAAGGATGATTATGTGCATAACTGACGAAATTAAGGTAATAATAACTGAAAATCCATTTTAATTAAGCACCTGGATAGGAAGAGCATCCATATCAGCCCTCAAAGCAATAAAAGGAGGCAATCCAGTACCTACTGTAGCAACAACACCTGTTTCTCCCCCTATTGGCCATCTATACTCAACACCCATCTCATCGAGTTCTCTTCTTATAACTTCACTTGTTCTAAATTCCTCATCTGCAAGTTCTGGATACTCGTGTATCTCCCTTCTGACTTTCTTCATCCAGCTTACCATCTCCGCCTCATTCGCCATTCTCGTTATCTGCCTTACAAAATTAATATTGTTTGCGACGCTTCCAGAAAGATTAAGCACTAGGAGCAGCAAGACAATGTATGCAAAGCAACAGCACTTTTCCATAGCACTTCTTTCTGCTATCCTGATATTTAGTTTTCAAAGAACTGTACACGTATATATAAGTGCTTTCTGCTCGCTTAGAGTACTAGGAAAGTACTGTGATTGATTATCGATGGTCCCTTACTGGCTTGTTTTTTTTTCCCTCTTTCTTTAGGGATTCACTGTGCACCTGATATCACCTTTTTGTGGTCCTTGAGTGTAACTGTAACATTAGTAATTAGAAGAAGAAGGAAAAAAAAACAAGCACGCAAGTGGGTATGTGTATATATCATTTTACTGTCTAATCATTAAACTTGTGATTGTTACGGAATTAGGCACGCCTTAAATGTGCGTTAACTGTGTGTGGTGTAGATTTATGGTTGAAGGAAGAGGCATGTAGATTATTATTATTTTGAAATGTCATTCAACCTTGTTAGAGCGTAAACGGAATAAAATGAATCGCTGTGGTCCTAATCATTGTTGCTTTTGAATTGTGCATCACATGCTGTTATCTTTTAAGAATAATAATGGAGTAGCAGCAACGTAAGAATGAGCAGTGCACTCATGGGGATATTTAATGTCATCGCTTGAATAGTTGAATGTGTTTTGTCCTTTCACCTGATATGTAAGAAGCGCTGTGTACTGTGTGTTCTTCGTGATTTGTTTGGTGCCAAATCTATTGACATAACTCTAAAAAAAAGGTATCAGTGCACCTGCGGTGTAGATTTGATTTCCTTGCATCAGAAAAGTGACAAAGTAGTGAATAATTCATGTATTTAAACGTGATGTTCATGACAAAGTAATGAATAATTCATTTTCAGACGTGATGTTCTTGTACTTGTATTGTAACCACAATGTTATAGGGTGTGGTGTGTTGTGTCTTTTACTGACAGTTTTTTTGATTTGTTACGTTGGCCAGTAAAGTTTGTACACTTTGATGTTGATTGGTTGGTGCCAGAAAACAAAAGGATTGGTAGTGTGGTCGTGCTTACCAGATTGTGATTGTGATCGTCCATTTTCATTCTTTCCTTTCATCTTTATTACTCCAGCAACCGACTTTGAAAGATGAAGTAAAAAAGATATAAACTTAAAATAAAAAAAATAAAAAATAAAAACCTTAATTCTTTGATTATCATTTTGTAAAAAAAAATCCATTCCTTGATCCAGTACTTAATTAGGCCGGATTATCACATCACTTCTGAATAATCAATCATTTGATAGATCAAATGATTTATTTTCTATTTTTATTATATCCCATCGAATTTGTTGAGAGTCCATAATTCGGACTATTAGATGGCTTTTTATTGAGAGTAATACGAAAAGAATCGATAACCAACAGACGGTTTTCTTATGCAAGTAGACTTCAACTTATCACATCAATATAGTTCAGTATTCAGGTCTACTGAAGATCATTTGCCGAAGGAAGCGTGCAGGGTATTGACTAGATCCTCGGATCTTTCCTCTGGCATGGTGCAGTTGGGATCTCTAAGGTCTTTTATTTCCGCATATTTTCTATTTTATTTTTAGTACGGTTCCAATTCTTTTTTTTTTAATAAAAAACAACTTTCCCTTATTGAGTGGAGAGCTTAAGCACGGGTTCAAAAGATTTTGATATCTTGTAAGTAACTTAGTGTAGTGACTTTACTCTATTCAACTGGAAGAAAATGAAATACGAACAACCGCGTTGGTCGTAATAGATCGATTTGAATGATGGAGCAAGAACGTGCATTCAAGTTCAATTGTTGGAAAGGATGATGTACCATGATACTTTTGTAAAACTAAGATCTTTCTTTGTGATTAAATGCAACGAACTACGATAAAGGTATCAAAAATTATTCAGTTGCTAATCAAACTGTAGAAAATTGAACATAAACCATAACGTGGTTTGGAATCACAACCTAGGCCAAATGTAACGGTCTATCTTTTTGGACACTTTAAATCAACAGTAAACCACACATGTCATACTCAAACCATTTAAAAGGGAAGATTGTTATGGGGTAAATAAGAAAAATGAGAGAAAATAAAGAAAAACAAACCACAGAATCTTGCCGTGGGATGAAAAAATATAATAATCAAATAAACATTTCACGAACTTGTTTTACAAATAACATTTGATTACACTTTCTCAAAATATCAGAGTATACATAGAGTAGGAACACTACAAAAAAAAATGAATTAAAGACCGAAAAGTTCGGTCTTTAATAATACATTTTGGTCTTTAAAATAAATATTAAGACCGATTAAAGACCACAATTTCAGTCTTTGTTTTCTAAATCTCAAATTGAATTTAAGACCGCAACAACAGTTTGAAACTATAAAGACCGAAACATAAGTCTAAACATTGGTTGAGACAGAATATTAAAGACCAATATGTAGTCTCCATTCGGTCTCAAATATCAAATAATATCGTGAATTTTAAATTTCAAACAGTTACATTTCATCTTTTCTTAGTAAATAAAATCTTATAAATATGAAATAATTTCTTTGAATACTATTTATAATATGGGAGAAAACCCAAAAAATGATTCAATCCAACCTGAAGCTAGATAAATGGTATACTTCAATGAATAATGAAATATATCCACTGTATATACAAAAGAAGTACATGAATCTCACATTTATGAGCCACAGGAACAACATTCAAGCATAAAGCATTCCACATTCAATATTAAATTCATAAATATCTTTTATTAACATGAAAGTCATAAATATCAATCAAAGTAACAATGAAGGGTACATGATTTCTTCGTATAGCCATCCAAGCGTTATAAACTTTCTCATATTTACTTTAAGCATCATCATGAGAGATGGCTTCCCACATCATCTCATAAAGCTCTTCATTGGAGTTCGGGTGCAAAGATGAAGCTGTTCTGATAAAAGGATACTTAACTTAGCAAAACATGTACAATATCAGATCCATACAAACTTCCTGATTAAATCCACAATTTGGAAATTTTAATCACAATCGTTATTGCCAGAATCAAGTGAAGAGTTTTGTGATGTCTTCAATAAACTAGAGATTATGAAGATGTGTCTCTACAGATCTCCATTATTGGAAGCTTTTATTTTTCACCAGAACAATACCAGATTTATTGATTTGCTAGCAACCATCATCTGAAATCCAAGCTCTGGATGAGTAAAATGAGATCTATATCTTTTGTTTTACTAGCCATGAAGTTAAAGAATTCAAGAAAGTCAATTGTTTTGGAGTTTTAGGGAATTGACTTTATGGATAAGGAGGTAGAGAACATATGTGGGCATTGAAGTGATGGTACTTGTTGAAGTGAAGAACATATTTTAGTCTGTAGTTAACCTATTAGGTGGACTAGGTAGTGCTCACAGAAGGCCTTGATTTAAGGGTAGTGGGATATTTTATTTCCAAATGGTGATCCGCACATACTTCAAGATATATCACATGGATTAATAATCTTGAACCTCGGATTTTAAAAGAAAGTAAATATTGTTGGTTAGATAATAAGTTGTTTGAAAGCTAAATAGAAACTGAATCAGAGACCGATGTTAAGAGTCTCAAAAATTAAAGACAAAACTGAAACTGAATTTCGGTCTTTAGCTACTATATTTAGAAATTGAAAATTTTGGTCATTAGTCTGTCTTTATTTAAAGACTGAAAATTTTCGGTCTTTGATTTACAGTCTCTATTTTGATGTTTAGTTGCAGTGGAATAAATAATACCGGGGAACAATATGATGTAGTGTAATATATATGAAATAAATAGCATACAGATCTTTAACTTCATCGTCCAAAAATAAAGTCTTCAATAAACTTAAAAGCTCAGACTGACCCGAGCGTAATGAAAAGACAAAACACACGAGTCATAACTAAAAGATCTTGTGTAAGTTAGATCAATAATAAATAAATATGAGTGCAAGAACTTCAGAGATGTTTACGGGGTTTTACATCTCCTATTTAGTGTTTAACGTGCGTGCGATAACTTAAGAGATGTTCGGGATTACCATCTCCTAAGGATCCGTTAAACTATTTACTATGTAGTAATATACGTTATTATAATATGTCTATCGGTAAAGTAAAGTATTAAAATAGCGTTAAGGCGTTTCCCATATCCTTTTTAACACATTTTTATTTATTCTCATAGTCTATATAGATATTGTAAGCTCCACCAAAATGGTGGTTTACTCAATGAGCACTCCAAAGGTACGATACAAATCAAACTCGTAATGGACACGATAAGGTATGTGAAAAGGCACGCGAGGCAATGCCCAGGGTAAGATACTACCGTTTTGTGGATCTGGACTAGTGGCAACGCATAGCAGCTACAACCGCCCACCTCGGAACACACTTTCAAAATCAAATCGAGGGGTGGCCACCAAATCAATCACAAAGTCATAATATGGTATCGAAGAAGCATGTCCAATCGGAGGTGCGACCTCACTTGGCCCTACGTGGCTCCTATTTTAGTCACATTAAGCTGACTCGAGGAAGTCAAGGCTACATTAATACCTCATACAAAATCTTTCGCCACACCATCCTACTTCGTTATGGAATCTCCAAAACGTGCACGGTTGTTAAAGTGGTTTTTGTTTTTGGCAAAGAGTATGACAATGTCTGATCCCCGTCTCTTTAACAACCGAATGCCTATTTCACACCGGATGGTTCTTTTACATTTCCAAAACCATTTCATATTGATATCAAAATATAATATTCTCAAAAATCATATTACTTTCGAAATAATATTCACTTTCGAAATCATATTTGCGAAATAGGTTAAACCCTCATTTCAAAATCATCATATTTACTCAAATATGTCATTTCACTAGAAAATATCATTTCAAATTCCAACGTAAGTTATAACATTCATTTAACCATTTCACTTTCAAATCAAGGATTTAAATATAATAGTCCAACCTTGCACTGTTTTATTTTTTGGAAAATAATTTGATAGTTTTAAAATAGTTTAAAATACTTTAGAATAGCTTAAATGGTCTAAATAGTTAAAATGGTTTAGATTAAATAGATTAAAATAGATTAACTAGATTATAATAGATTAAATAGTTTAAAATGGATTAAAGTAGTTTAAATAGATAAAATAGTTTAAAGATAGATTTAATATAGTTTTAATAGTTTAATATCAAATGGTTTGATTATTGAAAAAAGTTTATATTGAAATAGTTTGGACATCTAAATAAATCGAAATTTAAAAACAATATATCTTCAAATAGTTTATATTAAAATAATCAATTTGGAAATAATACCAAATTAAACTAGTTCTTCCATTTCAACCAATCTGGACTATATCCATATTTCAAATCAACAAAACTCCATTTTTATTTCAATTCAAATTCCCATAAAATCATTTCAATTTATCGATTTCTATCCATATTTGAACTATAATTTTAAACCACTTCAAATTCCTTTTAGATATCAAAGTTTAAATACTCAAACGTTACAATAACTCAATTTTTGATAAATTCATTTATATTTCAAAATTCAACTTTAAAATTTCAAATTAAAATTCTTTAAACAATTCTTTTAAACCAATTAAAATTTCAAAATTTTAAAGCTTGGATTTGAAAAATAATTCAGTTCATATAATTCAAAATTTATTTCGTAATATCATTTAACTGAATTCAAAATTTAAGAATTTAAAATAATTTAATTTAACCATTCCAGTGTTCGTATATAATTTTTTAACCTATGTCAAGTGATACAGATACATATCATTTCAACCTGCAATAATTTAAAATTTACGGGTATATATCATTTCAACCCGCAATCCCGAATTAAAATTCAAAATTCATAAAATCGCTCGAGTCTATCATTTCAACCCATAACCATTTTTCCCTATCAATAGACCGCTCGGGTATGTATCTACAATTTAAATTCAATATTACATTAAATGCAACTAAATTCAATATAAATTCAAATTAAACTCGACTGACAATTTAAATATACCAAACATCACTCAATCAATTTCAAATCACATCAAAAATTTAATTTAATCAATATAAGATAATTTACTAGTTGTGAGTGGGTTAAAACACTCACTTTTGATTTTTCGACGATTTAAAATCCAAAAATCAAACAGTCTTAGAATTTGACCAAACCCGACCCATAATATTCGGAATTTTGATACGATCACAAAGGAGAAAACCGCACATGAACCTGAGCTCATATGCCAAAGATATGCGCATTAGAACATTTAAATTTTAAAATAATTAAATAAAATAGAGAGGGGCAAAGTTGTAATTAGCCTACCTCTATCAGACCCTAGAACAACGACCATGAACACATCTCGATTAGCCACCATGATTTCCTCGGCCTATACTCTGTCGCGAGCCTCGGGACAACCATCCTGACCTCGCCTCGCCGCCCACATCCAAATCCCCCATGACCAATCACACCTAGGATGCCGATCGTCATTAATTTTGAGCAGCCGCCGTCAGTCTATTCTAAACCCAAATCGAATTCAGGCCAAATCGAAACATCAAATCACCGTCCAAGCAGCATGAATGAACTCCCTATGACGATCTCCACTAGACTGCATCCTTAAATCGATGGATTGTGGTCGTTGATCAACCACCCAACAAACGGCCAAGAATGCTTTGGTCAATTCCGAACAAACCAAAACCCAGTTGCCAAAAAGAATAATAGATCTGAAATTGTGCTCGTCGAGAGCGTTCCATCGATATAATATAGCATAGCTTGGATAGTTTGAATTTGGAGTACGATTTTGAAATTGAATTTGAAATTGGGTATTAGGTTACTGACATTAGAGGAGAGAAGTAGGTGAGGAACAGAAAAGTACATGCAGGAATAAGAAATAAAAAGATTGCTAGGGTTTGAAACAAAATTTATTTATATAGACAAGGCTCGATAAGAATGAATAACATATCAAATTGGTTTGAAACGACAATAATGACCCGAAAAGCCTGTTCCGCTTCCGAAACGAAAGTAGGTTATCTCATATATCAAAATAGATGTTTTCGATATTTTTAAACTCAATGGAATAGGTTTCAAATACAAATTCCATTGTATACAGAAGTTAGCTTTTAAAATCAGCTTATTTTAAATTGATTTCATTAAATTGATTTTCATGCGTTTTGAGCCAGACGTTCAAACGACAAGTCCGATTGCTACGAAACTTGAAATCCTGCAATAATTCACTATTAAAGATCCGATAAAACTGGTTTCGTCGAAATCCGAGACAGTGGCCAAAATGGCTATTTTCACTTTAATTAAATAATATATTATCAAATCAATTAAATCACTTGTCAAATTCAAATTTTATAACTAACAATTTTTATCATTTTTAATCATACAGAAATTAAATAATCTTTTAAAAGAAATTTCCCATGTCAAATTCAATATTAAATATCGCACAACGTTCAATTTCATTTGTAATGAATTCATTAATTATAATTTATATTCCAATAAATTCATTCATTTTGATTTCATCTTGTGGATAAACATAACACTGATTTACCATTTATCACACCAAATATTCTACAGCCATCATTTTAATTCATATTAACTGCAATATTTAAGTAAATTAATTGAAATTGATTTCCAATTTAATTTCAACGAACTAAATTGTGGAATGGCAATTAAATAATTGTTACAACTTACCATTTCAAATACATTTTTATTTTTATTGTTTGCAAGCCAAGCTAATCAGTTCATATACTGATTAATCATTCCATATTAACCAATTTCAATTAATTACGTACAATTTTACCATGAAATACAACATTTGGTTTATTTCCTTATTTACGATCTCTAACCAAATTAACTTTATAATTATTTCAATTACTTGAAATTACATCAAAATAGTTGTCAATAATATTCAAACAATCATTATTAAATCAAAATCTAGTTATCTTCTCGTAATTAAATCATAAATTTTATTTCTTGCAATATTAATTTTCAAAATCTTATTAAATTTAATATTTTTAATTATCGAAAATTAGGGGCCGTTACATCAAACCTGGATCAAATTACTCAATTAACTATGTGTGTACAAAGTGGGGAGGGGTGTGGGGCATGAGTAATCGCCTTGTGATGGTACTATGTGAGCAATGAATACTCTTCCAACTATGTCCAATCTTCATACAATCTTTAGCATTCCTATATTACAAACCCTGAATCTAATTTATGATCTGTTTCGAAGCTCTCGATCTCCTCTTCAAGGTAATATATGAATATACTTGAATCGCTCAAATTCATTACTCCACCATGATTAAATTATTATATCTCTCTATTAATTATCAGCCTTCATCTGCAGACGGTTAAAGTGGTACCTAATGGCGTCGATAGAGTTAAGGCTATGCTCTAAAGGCAATAATGTAATTTGTTACATGTATCTAACTCGATAACCAATCTTATTCAAAATAAGAGGTGTTTATTTCTATTGTATATTTGTTAAATTTTGATATAATTAATTAAAGTATGTTAAATAGAAAATCGTTAAATAATATGCTATGTATTAGTAATTACAATATGTTTTAATCATTAGAAATTTATCACATTAAAATAATATGCTGTTTTAAGCATTCATAATAAAATGTTTTGAGATAGGATATTTGTATCGCCTCGAAATTCAATCACTTTAAATATAGATATTTAATATATTTTTAAATAATCAGTTAATGGATTTTATAGCTCAAATAAAACTCTTTTAAGTAATAACTAATGACGGTGAAGATTTTTTCAAATTTGGTTTACAAAAATAATTAGTTTGGAGAAAAGTCGAAAATGTAACCGAAAATCGTATTTTAGATTTTCGACTTTTCATCGTCTAAAGGTTATTGGAACATGTTATGCGCACTACATAATATGTATGTACGCACATATAAATAACCCATGCTTTAGTTATGAAATGGTTAGAGTTGTAAGAAATTTTGAATTATTTACTAAAGTAAAATATTAAATGTTGACTATGCTTTTAAAGTTTTAAAATAAAAGAAGCGTAAAAAGTAACTTCACATGATGGAAAAGGAGTAAAGTAATAGAATGAGGGGGGAGGTAGATGGATTGCTTGTAGATTAAAGTAGGGGTGGTGATGTGGCATGAAGATATGGAGGATAAGCGGTTAAGGGCAAAAGGGTAATTTACTATATAACATTTTACATAAAAACAATTTTTATTTTTTTCCATTCACATTTTACTTCATTCATTCATTTTCAAAACTATATCTCTTCCATTCTAAGCTCCTATTTCATTTTCCATGGCTTCTTCAAAAAATTTGAGTTAAAGTTCGTTTCTTCGCATTTTAAAACCCTAAAAAATAGTTAAAATACTTCATCTCTTCTCTACTTCTGTTAGCTTCCAAAACAAGATCCAAAAACCATTTTTTTCAATCTAGGCCGCAACTTTCTCCACACAGGCCAATCCCTCCTTACCCTAGGCCAAGCCCACTTCCAACCCTTAAGCTCCTAAAAATTAAGCTTTCACGAAGAAAGGCTAAGTTCAGGTGTCGTTACAAGAGTTATAGTAGTTTTGTTTTGGATCCGTTTGGTTTTAGTGAGTAAATCTCACATTTTAAAAATAAAGTTTTAAACTATATTATTGGTGTTAATAATAGTTGTTTGGTTTGGAGAGTAATATTGCTTGTGTTTATACATATATGTGTTTATATTTAATGATTTGTTGTTGACTTGTAAATACAGTCGAAATAATTAAGTGATTATGTGCAAGTGATGGTCTTTACTTGTTTCTGGATGTTGTTTACATTTGAATATACATTTGAGTTTACGTGTATGGATGGTTGTATGTCAATGGAAAGTTAACATTTGAATTTTTTTAAGTTCGATATCGAGAACCCGTGTGTTTTAAAACTAATTTACTAACTTATTTTATATAATTTTTTTTTGAAAGTTCACTTTAATTTTCAAAACCTTTATACAAAATTATTTGAGTAATTTAAATAAGAAAGAAAAGGTTTCAGGCTATTTTGATATATAAAGCAAGTTAGAAGTTATAGTCCATATAGTGATAGTCGATGTCGATGTCGATGTAGTACCTAAATTGATCATTTTTGTATAAATTAAAAAGAGTTTTTACTTTAAATATTTTTGAACAGTATTTTAAAATAAATTATAAGTATTAAAAGGGTATTTTAAAATATTAAAAAATATTTCCAACGGTTAATTGTCAAGTAACTAAAGTTTAATTAATTAATCAAGTAAATGTTTAATTATTATTTAATTAATTAAGATAATTAGGTAGAGGTTTAACTATTATTTAATCACTAATTAAGTAAAGGAATCCTTTATTATTTAATTATTAATTAAGTAAAGTATAATTATTATTTAAGTAAAAGGTTTAAATTTATTATTAATTAAATAAAGTTTCTAATTTTAAATCACTTTATTTCCAAGGGTCCGTTTGATTAAAATCAACTTTCTTTTATAAAGGATGTTTTAAATACAAGAGATTTTTGTGTGTGCCATAAAGTAGCTAAACAAATATGATAGAATGGACTAAAAATATTGACACGTTTTATTGAAAGTAAGTCATCTTATATTTAGCACTAAAAACCAATGAGTAGACTTTCCTCTATCCATGAGATCTAGAACTTGATTTTCTAGGCAAGTGATAGAGAAGTCGAAATGTTGAAGACGTGATAAATATAAAAGAGTTAATTTCGATAAATGGGCCACAATTAATTATATGGAAGATATTTTATTATATGCTTAACACCAAATTCTGAGGTATGGAAACTCGTCTCTATCCTAAGAAGTAAGAATGTACATCGAGGTGAGAATAGTTTTCTAACTTATCCGACTTCATTGTTAATCAAGGGATAGAAATGTTTGAAATCGGAAAGCAATGATAAGTAAAAAATGTATTATCTTTAATATGCAAATTTGTACTCACCCCAGATAGTGGATTTGTCCACAATCGATAACTTTTCTAGTTTTAAAATTATGGAGCGAAGAGATCGGAATCAGATAACATGAGTTATCCAAAAATCACTTCAAAAGAATGTAAGCATTCAAATTGGAAACATCTTAAAGATGCCGAAATCGAAGACGAAGATTTTTGAAGTGTAAGTGATACTTGCTACTAATCCCGAGGGTGATTACAAAATGGATGTAATAGAAGTACTGCCTTCGGTTTGTTCATATCTTGAACCACTTGTATGGACGAATACTAGCATTGCATTGTCGCCTAAAGGACAGTGTTAGCATTCCAAGTTGGATTGCTATGTAAAAAGGTAAACGTAGTCTTAAGCCCCAAAACCGGGAATGACTAAAATATGGAATATGCGGGAACGCTATATGGGTCGCATATATTAGGGTATGGTCATTACCCGATCTAGATCGATATTTCTAGATTTTGTATGCTAGTGACTCGGGTATGGTTGTTAATCACAACCAAGTGGTGTCATATTCGTTAGTATCCAGTAAGGGTTAAGTCAGTCCTTCGTTGGCACGAGGTTCATTTGAGGCCTTCAATACATTTATCTTGAGGTGTACCGTGATGAGCAGTACCCAGTATCCTTGTCAAATGAAATCCATTTTCCAATAAGTGCCTTACGAACTTAGTTGTATACCTATTATGCTAGAATGTAATTAATGTAACCATTTCGGCTATGTTCAATATTTATTTTAAACCCTGGACATTATTAAAATATCGCTGGATTTTCTATAAAAATGTTTTGGTTATCGTAAGGTAAAAACTCATCCGTGTTTATGAGCGACGTGGTCTTATGAGATACCTTTCCTTTTAAATAGTTTTATAGGTATAAAATTTTAGTTTTTTACAATTTACTAATACCAGACCCATGTTTGACCCAGAGTTTTTCTTTCTTTCCCTAAAACTCTCGGGTAGTAAAATTTGTATGAGTAGCCAAGTAGTCTAGGTTTTGACAGATGCATGGTAGAAGAGTATGGAGCAGGTGGCTTCGATATTTTCTAGTTATCCATTTTATTTGCATTATGTATGTATGTTTTGTATCAGCATTGTAGGGACAGGCAGTTATAATTGTCCCTGGCTGAAGTTAGTATGTTGTGACTCTGATGTTTCATTTTGGTAGTGACCATATGTACTATTTAGTATTCTATTATATACGAGTACATCGCGTTATGAGGTTTTTTCCTTTCTCCTTGTCTTTTCTTTTTACCCCAACGGATTGTCTTTCAGATGTCTATATGATTGGCACATGAATACCGTGGACGTATTAAGTGTCTATTTAGGAGTAAAAAGGCAGATCATTGCATGTGGTATCAGAGCTGAGGTTAAGCGGACATCTAGACCTTGGTTTGGGTCAACTCATTAGAGATAGAGTTAATAATACCCTAGAATGAGTTTAATCTATAAGAGTGAATATTTGTAATTTTGTCTCTGTGTGTGTGTGTTCCAATTATTTCGATTAGCTTTGAAATGTTTGAGTTAGTACCCTTTTTCCTTGGATTATCTCGTCTAAGTATTCTAAAGTTATCTTTCTATATCCAAGTAGTAAGAGTGAGTAATAGGGCAAGACGAGGTAGAGGGGCTAGTAGCACCATGACCACCAATGGTTAATCTTCGAATATTGGAAGAGTAGGACTAGTTGAAGAGGCAGCACCAGTACAGCCACGTGTGAACTTTGCAGCTTTGTGCAAACACTATATTGATCTGAGAGGAAAGATGTTTAAGGGCATTGAATCCATCATCGAAGTCCAAGCTTAGTTTCGTTCTTGCGAAAATATTTTCTAGGGGTTGGATATTTAGGATGAGTAGAAACATGTCTTAGCCTCTTGGCAGTAACAAGATGGAGAGGCAGCATGTTGGGACTCCATTATAGCAAATGTTCTGGAGGAAGATTTTTCTTGGCCGAGATTAAAGAAGGTGTTTTAAAACCAGTTCATTCCCAATGCATGAAAAACCCATATGTATAGGAGTTTCATGGATCTTAAGCAAGGAGATTTGTTAGTAGATGAATACGAAACCAAGATTAATGAGCTATCGCATTTGGCTCGGAGTTGATTGATACCCCACTTAAAAAGAATGGGATGTTTGTGATGGGAATGAGGAAAGGATATGAGGAGAATATGATTACACATCTAAAGAGATCTTTGTGGATTTGATAGATATGGCTTTAAAGTATAAATTTTTGGAGAAGAAGAATCCTTTAGCAGCACCAAGCAACAGTAACAGCAACCGTAACAAGAGGAAGTTCAACCCACAATGGAAGAAGCAGTGGAAGCAAAAGTCGGGAGGAGATCAAGGAAACAAGTTCAAGGATGTTGTGTGTTTTCAATGAAAGTAGAAGGGTTATCTAGCAAGGTTCTATAAGAATTTTGAATCTTCAAAGCAGTAGGTTGGACCTATCTTTAATGGTTAAGAAGATGCTTTGCCACAATCGTCAGCAACTATGCCACGTGGTGAAGGACTAGCTGCTAAAGAAGATGGGTTAGCAAGCCAAGGTTTATGCCGTCTAGGATGAACCATCGACCTCAAATGATGTGAAAGGGAAATGAGTTCTTAAAGGTACTATAATTTCAATGGCATTTTTGTTCGGGTATTGTTTGATACCGATGTTTCCCATATTTTTATTTATATAGAATCTTTAGGTAAATTGCAGCTTTTCCAGAGAATTGTAGAAACCCTTGTTTGTATGTCTAACCCCATAGGAGGTGTAAATAATTTGTTCATGGTTTGTGAAAATGTGCAAATTACTTACCTTACCCACCATTTTTCATGCGACCTGTTTGTTCTAGATTTTATGGGGTTCGATGTTATACTCAGTGCAGATTGGTTGTTTGAGATAAAGATATTTTAGATTGTGTTGAAAGAATAATATCTTTGAAAGCCAAATTTGGAAATTTTGTTAAAGTGTCATGTGATGATCCAAACAAGATGATGAGTAGCTTCCTTTATGCCTTAGAATCATCCCAAAAATAATTAGGGTCGATAGCAATAGATAAGGAGTTTCTTGATATTTTTGAAGAAGTAAACAGTGTACCTCCATATCGGGAGATTGAATTTTGTATAGACTTGATTCCCGATTGGAAGCATGTAATTCAACCTATTCGTAAAATGGCTCCAGAAGAGAAAGGGGTAAGAGATTAGATGGATGATTTGTTGAGAAAAGGGAAAATTAGACCAAGTCGCTCAAGTTAGAGAGCAGCTGTAGTTTTACTGCAAGTCTGATGGTTCTTTGAGACTTTATGAGGATTATAGGGAGCTGAACAAGCAGATAATTTGGAACAAGTTTCTCCTACCCGTATAGATGACATGTTTGACCAACTCAATGGTGCTCGAGTATTTTTCCAAATAGACCATGCTATAGGATTTCACCAGTTAATAGCATTTAGAGCAGGAATGCATACCCTTGATAGCATTTATAGCACCAGATTTTTTCTTCAAGTGGTTGGTTTTGCCTTTTGGGTTAACTAACGTACCCGCTTATTTGTAGCTTTTCTGAACCGAGTTTTTAGAGAAGTGCTGAATAAGTTTATGTTAGAATATATATGATATCCTTATTTACTCTAAGACCGAGGAAGAACACAAACACCATTTGGAAATGGTGTTGGAGACATTATGGAAGCATGTTTTAAAAGCTAATTTTTCTAATTGTCATTTATAGCAGTCAGAAGTAAGGTTCCTCGGACATGTTGTGTCGGGGGATGGCAATCGATGTTGATCCAGCAAACGTAGCAGCTGTTTTAGAGTAGAAGTTAATGCAGACTTCAATGGATATTTGAAGCTTCTTAGGCTTGTCCAGATATTATAGACGGTTCATCTAAGACTTCTCCAAGATTGCGTCACACCTGACCAAGTTGATGAAGAAAGATGAGAAGTTTGTTTGGACTTCGAAGTGTGAGGAGGCGTTCGTTGTGTTGAAGAGGAGGCTGATCAGCGCTCCAGTTCTATCTATTCCATATGACGGTGGAGGATTGATTGTGTATATATATATGCCTATGATGTCGGCTTAGGTGCAATTTTGTTGCAGCGTGGTAGCGTCATTGCTTATATTAGTAGCAGTTGAAGCCCCATGAGCAGAATTATGCAATGCATGATTTGCAATTATTGGCTGTTGTGTTTGCATTGAAGATGTGGAAGTATTACTTGTTGGGTGAAAAGTTCAAGCACTTCACGGATCACAAGTCGTTAAAGTATCTTTTCGTGCAAAGGTTCCAAATATGAGGCGACGGCTATGGTTGGAATTTTTATCGGCCTATGACTTGTATATTTTATTTACTATAACATCCCAATTTTTATCAGTTTTAAAATTAGTAATTAATATGAATTTATGGAATTTAATTTGAAATTGAATTGAAATTTCAAAACAAATTAAATAAATGTTTGATTTTATATATATATATACACACACACATCTATGAATGGATTGTAATTTGAATTTGAAATTGAAATTCAAAAAAATATATTTTAAAAACATTTGAATTTAAAAAATAATTTATATGAGAATTTTATTTGTTTATAATTTATTTAAAATCATTTTTCTTTTAAGATTATACATATAAATAAGGAAAATGTATTTATACAAATAAGAAAATGTAATATAAAAATTTATTTAAAACATATAATCATGTTAAATTACAAGTGTTAAGCTTTTAGCACATAAACTAACAAGTGTAATCCATGAAACAAGAAAATAAATAAGTGTAATGATCTTGTCACTAAAATGAACAAGTGTCATTTTTTTGAGAAAATTGATAAAAATAGAAAATGAGATTATATAAACTATTACATCTCCTCCTTCTCATTTCTTAAAGTTTCTAAGCTATAGAAAAAATTAGAAATTGAAGCCTGTACTTTTTTAAATCAGAAAACAAAGTAATCAAAACAAGACAACTTCTTTCAACATTTAAAGCAAAAACAAATTCCAGTAAAACAAAGATCTAAAGCAAGCAAAAGAAAATAAGGATTCAAACTCAAGTCTGTAAAAAAATTCAAGCAAGTAAAGATCATCTCAAATATCAACAATAAGTAGATCACTTCAAAGTAACTCAAACATCAGCAAATTTCAACTCAACAAGATCAAGCCCAGATCTAAACTCAGCAATCAAAACATTTTCTCGTCTTCAAGTTTTAAAAACCAGGCTTCTTCTTTGTTTTCAAAGCAAACAGGTGAGTAAACTTTTTCTTTAAAAATAGTTTTAAATCTGTGATTGAACTCTAATTCTTGAAATGTTGTAGAAATATAGTATAAATGTCGATAGGAATGCTTTGATTTGAATGCATGTGTATATATATATATGATATGTCGGTGTATATGTATATAAACACTGCTCTGTTGAATTACAAGGAACATCTCCATCATATAAAAATTCGTATCATCCCTTATGATCAATTTTAGGCTTCGATTTCTTGATGGAAAATGATTGTAAGTATATAAGCCTAATTCTAAAGATAGTTTCAAATATATATATGGGTTATTTATTTCTAAAATAAAAAATATAGGAATGATAAAAAATAAGCCCAAAATAATTTGTCTGGAATTCAGGATTTAATTCTATAACCTAATTCAAATTTGAAAATGATGAATTTTAATATGTAAATCACGATTTTTAAGTATGTATTCATCGTGGTGTATCGAGATGATCGATTTAAGCATTTGCGTCGATTGACGTTGATCGGCGGTGAGATTCTCTTTGGGTTTTAGCTCGAGACTCGAGGGATGTGGGAAAAATGACCGCGAACGTTACAGATCATCAGAGCATATGTGGGACTACGATGTAGGGTCTAGTCATAAGTTTTGTCGATAGTTTTCTCGAGGCAAATGCACCGCCGTGAAGGTGCAGGAATTGATCGCGATAGGGGATAATGATGCTGGGGGTCGAGATGAAGATTCGGTGAGGTCGGCGAGGGTTCTCGAGGTCGGGTTCATTGGTGATTTGGAGTTTTCCTTCGATGTGGTGGTTTTCAGGTTTGTTCGAGTTTTTTGATATCATCACGCGGCGAGTTCGACGAGGTCGAGGGGTCGAGTTCATCAGGGAAATTGTAGGTGACTTGGAGGTGGTCAGAGTGAAGGTCGGAGACGATATGGTGGCTTGTACATGTGCACTTGTGTCTGGCGATGTTTAAGTTTGGGAAAGATGATGTTGCTCGAGTCTATCTCGTGGTTGATGCGTGGTTTTCTCAAAAGCAGTAGTGGATTGCGAGTGCTCGAGTTTTTGTGAAGGCTGGCTCAGGAATTTGTTTGATAGTTTGGGTTTGACTATGATTAAGTAAACAAGTTTGAATTCCAGGTTTTAAAATTTTGAAAAAATAATCATGTCCTATTTTTTAAGTTTTGAAGAAACATTTCTAGGTTTAAATTTTAAAAGGAAATTTAAGTTTTCAAGCTTAAAGAAAGAATACAAGTTTGAAGGCAAAACAAAAATAAGTATTTTTCAAGTTTAAAGTTATTAAAAAGGGTAAGTGTTTAAGCAATGTATTTAATCAAGTTTTAAATGAATGAGTTTATCAAAGGTTTTTATAACTTAATTTAATTAAGTTTAAAATGTTTTGAATGATATATAACCTTTATTTTTAAAATTAACTTAAAATGTTAATTAAGGAGTTGATTAAGAAGATTAAATGTGTTTAAATTATTAATTAACTTGAATACCATAAGTTAATTTATGTGTTAATGTAAATTAATTATAAAGTTTATTAAATAAAGATTTTAATAATAATTTAACGATTAATTAAGATAAATGTTTTATAATTACTTAATAATTAAAGAATAATTAACTAAAGGTTAATTAATTATTAATTTAAGGTTAATTAATTATTAATTTAAGGTTAATTAATTTATAATTAAGGATTGATTAATTAATATAACTAATCAAGAAATATTTAATTAATGAAAGTGCTTAAGATTAATTAATTAGTAATTAAGGACTAATTAATTTATAATTAAGAATAACTAATCATTAATTAAGAATAATTAACGAAAATAATTAGGTGATTAATAAATTATAATCACACGATTAATTCATATTACTTGTAGATGATTGATTATTATTGAATGCCCTGAACTGATTGATACCCCTGATATGTGACTGTGATATTTTGTGATGTGAATTGCTGTGAATTGAAATGTGATGTTTGTGATGTATCTTTGTGTGAATGTGAAAACTGTTGGCATTTAAACGACATTTGAATTTCGATGCGATAGGGAGTCGGATTCCAATTGGTTATCCGAAACCCACATAGAATCTTAATGGTGAATCTTTGTGATTGATATATCCACGTGTTTTAAATTAAGCACTCACTATTTTGTTTAGCCAAGAGAGGACTTTGTGTCACATAACTCATTCCGAATAGTGATACGACGAAATGGATAGCATTTTGAAGACAGTGGTGAAGACCGAGTGTTTTCGAGAACTTGGGGATAACTTGTCAAATGACTCTGCACTGAGTTGCTCCGGTGTAGAGATCTCCATATGTGATGGGGAGTTCGATCGGAATTGTGGATACTTGGATTGCAAGGGCTTTTTCCTTTATTGGATGAAGTGCCTTCAGTTCCATTCGAACCCGTAATGGACTTGTATGGTTGTATGTCTGACATTACACTTTGAGATATAAAGCCGACTTCTATCAAATACATTTTTGTCGGTGACAGAGAATTTATTCTCTTAGCTTAACACCCATCTCTGAGACGTGCGAGCTCAGAGGTTATGTAGTTGATGGTTATTAGTGATATACTCCCAATTTGGTAATGTGGCATGCTGAGTGTTGCTGATCATTTGTTGATCGAAGCATGGCTTTTATGAAAAGCGTAGATTTGTGGACGAGACCTCATCGGACCTCACAACCCGGAAATGGTCAAAACAGAAAGAATGCAGCAAGATTATGAGGGTCGCGCCCTTTAGGGTATGTCCGTTTCCTTTTGGAAAAAGATGGTATCATGGTATGGATCCCAAGTATTTAACCTATGTGGTTGCTGCAAATTTATTACTTTGTGGTTGTCGCTTTATGGTTAAGGGCCCTCGGGTAAAGGTCGGTGACGATCGGGGGATGGCATACTCTGTAGTAGTTACCTAGTTATAGAGGCAACCCAACCTTGTGTTGGCAGAGATCCGGTTAGGTTCTCAGGGCGTCCCTCCAGAGGCGTACCCATGTGGCATAGGAAGTTCCTTAGCCTGACCATTTGTTGGAAATCCAATCATCGATACACGCCCGATACAGTTTTAGTTGTAGAACCTACCTCCTAATATGGTAGCTATAGTAGGCATACTATAATGGTGCTTATGCTGGCTAAGATTAATATTATACTTTCGAAAATGTTTTCTACACTATGCACTAATAATAATATCAAAGAGTTTTCTCGTATCAAGCATGTTTGACTATCATAAGGAGAAATCTCCTCCAATTGTGTAATTGCATTGTGTGTGTGCGGGAAGGCCTCATGGTAGTTTCATTTTCCAAAAGCATGAACGGATTTCTTTTATAAATTGTTTTTTTACTACAAACAACTGCTTTTGTTTACTCATTCCAGTCACATGACTGACTTGGAGTTTATTGTTCTCTTCCTAAACTCTGGGTGCCCATAATTTTCCACAAGGGCAGCCTAGAAGCAGGTTATCCGTGTTTTGAAGCTAGCTTGGACTTAGAAGTCTTTTGGTAGCTGTTGTATTTTGAAAGCTTTTGGTTTGAAGTCTTGGAAGCTTTGATGTTTGGAAGAAGGTGCTTAGTTTGAATTCTCGCTCTTTCTTTTTGAAGACTCTGTTGTTTCTCCGCTGTGGTGTTATCGTTTTATTATTTTATCATGTGTAGCACTCTGATGTTGGTGTTCAACTGTTGTAATCAAATATTATATTAAACGTTGTATCTGTGTTATGATCAATGATAATTCATATTGTTTCCGCTGTTTTACATTCATCTAATGTTGTTATAAGCTCCACCGACTGAAGTTCAATGTTTGAATCTCCGGCAGTCGAATACAAGTGAGGTATTTGATGTCGTTTTTTGAACGCTGGATTTCAAGTTGTGACAAGTGGTATCAGAGCTAAAGGTTTAGTAAGAACTTTAGCTATGGAGTATAACACATTAGGTGACTCATTAGAGATTGGGTTAGAAATGCCCTAGAATGAGTATATCCCTAAGATATCTCGTCCATATGGTCTAAATTAAGTTTTCTTACTATTTACAGATAGTGAGAATGAGCACTAGAGGAGGACGAGGTAGGCAATGGGGAACTACCACTACAACTGGTCAAGTCCCTGCAACAACAGTGGCTATTTCCACTCAACCGTACCCGAATCTGGCTGACTTATATTGAAGTTTTTTCAGACTTGGTGGAAAGCCATTCACAGGCAAGGAGTCTTTTATCGAAGACAAGCCTGGATCTGATCGTGCGAAAGAATTTTTAGAGGGCTAAAGTTGGAAGATGACCAGATGAGACTGATAGCTTCTTGGCAACTCCAAGAGGAAGCTCTAGCATAGTGGGAGATTGTTACAGTGGATGAACCGGAAGATGAGTTCACTCGGAATCGATTCAAAGAAGTGTTTGAGAAACGCTATATGTCGTCTGCTGGTATCTCCAGGATGTACCAGGAGTTTATGGAATTGAAGCAGGGAAGTTTATCATTCGAAGAGTATTTTAAAAAGTTCAACGAGTTATCTTGGTTTGGTCTAGAGTTAGTGAACAACCCTTTGAAGAAGTATGAAAGATTTATTCGGGGAATGAACAAGAAGTTCCATGAGAGAATGACAGTCCACATGAAGGAATCTTTTTCTGATCTGATAGACATGGGTTATAGATATGCTACCCTGGATAAGCAGGAAGTTTCGTAAGAGAAAGGAAGTGCAAGCAATCCGAATTGGAAGAAATGGAAGTTCGGAGGGAAGAAACCGTGGCAAGGCAAGGAGAAGAAGAATAATCATGAGGATAAGGCAAAATACGTTACTTGTTTTAATTGTTTGGAAAAAGTAATTACTCAAATAGTTACAAGAAGCCAAAGGAACAAGTAAAGAAAGATCAACCTATGAAGACAAGTCAGAGAACCAAGGAATGCAATTACTATCACAAGCCAGGTCACAAACTTAAAGATTGCCTGAAAAGGAAGCATGCACAAGTAGCGAATGTGTACGTGATAAAAGATGACCCCTCAACTTCATAGGTAGATAAAGGAAAAGGAGTTTTAGAAGGTAACCTTCTCATTTATTATAGAGTTGTTAAATTTTTGTTCGATACTGGAGCCACACATAGCTTTATATTCCAACAAACCGTAAATGAATTAAAAATTGAACCCAAATTTGTCGACGAACCCATTTGTGTGAAAAATCCAGTTGATGGCCCTGCGAACCTTTGTCTACGATGTAGAGAGTTTCCTATCTCATATTCTCGTCATCAATTTGCTATTAGTCTCTTTATTCTCGATCTTAATGAATTTGAAATCTTACTCGGAATGGACTAGCTAACGAAATATGAAGCTAAATTGGATTGTAACGATCGAACGATTTCAGTTAAAACTGAACATGGGAATATCGTCGTGATTTCTTGTGATGACCCAACTCCTAAGAGAGATAAGCTGATGTGTATTTTGGGATATCCCGAACCTTATCCGGAGTCCATACCTATTGTTCGAAAATTTCCAGACGTATTCGAAGAGGTTAAATCTTTACCTCTGCACAGAGAAACTGAATTCAGATTTGATTTGGTTCCCAATTCTCGTCCTATTGTTCATGCAAGTCGTAGGATGGCACCAAGGGAGAGAATAGAGCTAGTCAAGCAAACTCAAGATTTGCTAGAGAAAGGATTAATACGCCCCAGCGTTTTCGATTGGGGTTCACCTATGGTGTTCGTAGCCAAGTCTGACGGATCCTTGAGATTATGTGTAGACTACCGCAATCTCAATATATTAACTCTCAAAAACAAATTCCCTTTACCCAGAATCGATGATCTGTTCGATCAATTGCATGGCGCTCGATTCTTTTCCAAGATGGATCTAGCTCAAGGATTCCATCAATTGAGAATCGCTGAAGACTTTATTCACTTAACTACTTTCAAGGGTCCAGACACATTCTATGAATGGTTAGTCATGCCTTTCGGACTAACCAATGCTTCCGCATACTTCATAGACTTAACGACCCATGTATTCCGACAAGTGTTGAATAAATTCATTCTTGTGTTTATTGATGATATTCTGATTTATTCCAAAACTGAAGAGGATCATGCTGAACATTTGAGAATTGTTTTGGAAATATTAAGGAAGAACATTCTGTTCGCCAAATTTTCTAGGTGTCATTTTTGGGTCAAGGAAGTTAGATTTCTCGATCATATTGTTAACGAAGAGCAAATTTCTATAGAATCGAGCAAGGTTTCCGCTATTCTAGACTAGAAGCAACCCATCACTCCTAAAAAAGTCAGAAGTTTTCTAGGTTTAGCGGGATATTACCGAAAATTTGTCCAGGATTTTTCTAAGATAGCCAGTCCATTGACTAAGCCGATGATGAAAAATGCCAAGCTCGATTGGACTCCGAAATGCGAAGAAGCGTTCCAGGAGTTGAAGAAAAGATTGACTACCGCTCTCGTTCTCGCTATTATTAACGGGAATCAAGGCTTATCTATTTATATAGCGGTGATGGTGTGGGTGCCATGCTAATGCAAAATGGTAGAGTGATTGCCTACGCGAGTAGACAATTGCATCCACATGAGAAAAACTACCCAACCCACGATCTCGAACTTCTCGCAGTTATTTTTGCTTTGAAAATCTGGCGACATTATCTTCTGGATAAGCATCTCTTTCAGCTTTTCCAAAGAAAATTTTAAAGTTTAACTTAATTTAATATCTATACTTAATAAGTCCTCCTTGTTTTAGGTGAAAAATTCGAATTGTAAACCAACCATAAATCACTGAAATATCTCTTTACCCATAAGGATTTGAATTTGAGGCAATAACGTTAGTTGGAATTTCTAGCGTCTTATGACCGGGATATTCTGTATACGCCTGTAAAAGCCAACGTGGTAGCCGACGCTTTAGGTGGAAGACATGTTATTCTTGCTCATCTTGTTGTCACTCCTACACTTCTTAAGCAAGTCGCTAGCAGGAAAAAAGAAGACAAGTTTCTTTGAGATATTTATGGGAGAATACTTCGATGCGAAGATTCCAGTTTCGAAACCAATCATAGTGGAATTATAAGATTGAATGGCAGGTTGTGTGTTCCAGACATTCCGAATCTAAAACGTGAAATTTTGGACGAGCGTCACAAGTCCAAACTTTGTATCCATCCAGGAGTCAATAAGATGTATCATGATATCAAAAGGACTTTCTGGTGGAAAACAATGAAGAGGGACATATCTATTTATGTCAGTCGCTGTGCTACTTGTCAGCAAATAAAAAGTGATCAAAAGAAGATGGCAGGTTTACTTCAGCCGTTGGAAGTACCTAAATGGAAGTGGGATCAAGTGTTAATGGAACTCATAGACGGTTTGCCAAGAACTCAGAAAGGTAACGAGGCGATTTGGGTTATTGTGGATCGTCTAACCAAGACTGCCCATTTCATCCCAGTAAAATCTAACCGAACGGTGGCAAGTATGGAAAAGTTATATGTAAAAGTAATTGTTTGTCTCCACAATATACCCAGCAGTATAGTGAGTGATCGTGATCCGATCATCACAAGTAAATTTTGGGAGGCATTTCAAGCCGCATTAGGAACTAAACTGAACTTCAGCACTACATACCACCCGCAGTCTGATAGGCAAACTAAAGGATAAATCAAATCTTAGAAGACCTTTTGCGCGCTTGTATCCTTGACTTTGGAGGTTCATGGGAGGACCATTTACATCTAGTTTAATTCTCATATAATAATAGCTATCATGCCAGTATCGAAATGGCTTGTTTCGAAGCATTATATGGTCATCTATGTCGATCACCTGCGTGTTGGATTGAGTCAGGTGATAGACTTATCCTTGGTCCAGATATGTTGAAGGAAGCTACTGAAAAGGTTGATTTTATTCGAAAGAAATTGAAAACGGCTCAAAATCGTCAGAAGAGTTACGCTGATCTCAGGAGAAGAGATTTAGAATTCCAGGTTGGAGATTCTGTTTTCTTGAAAGTTTCTCCAATGCGTTGAGTATTGAGATTTGAAAAGACTTGAGCTGGCACCACGGTATATTGGTCATTTTCCTATACTGGAAAGTATCGGTCCTTTGGCTTACCGAGTGTAACTACCCAATTGGTTATCTGGCGTACGCATGTGTTTCATGTTTCTCACCTTCGAAAATATGTGCATGATCCAGACTATATTATTGAGGAAGCCGCACAGCAGGATTTGGAGATCACACCAATTCTGGCAGTAAAAAGAGAACCATTAAAGATAATTGATCGTGATGAAAAGCAGCTGAGGAATAAAATTGTAAAATTGGTTAAAGTACAATGGAGTGGTGATCTAAATGACTATACTTAGGAAACAGAGGATAGCATGCAGAAGTCCTATCCCAATTGTAGAGTAGATATTTCGGCTTAATCTGGTAAGCCGTTTCTTTATCTTTTTATGCGTATTCATATATTCTTTATTTGTCTCTCTCTTTTTCAAATTTCGAGGACGAAAATTTCTTAAAGGGGGAAATCTGTAACATCCCAATTTTTATCAGATTTAAAATTAGAAATTAATATGAATTTTCAGAATTTAATTTGAAATTGAATTGAAATTTCAAAACAAATTAAATAAGTGTGTGATTATATATATATGAATGGATAGTAATTTGAATTTGAATTTGAAATTCAAACAAACATATTTTAAAAATACTTGGATTTAAAAATAATTTATTAGAGAATTTTGTTAGTATATAATTTATTTAAAATCATTTTTCTTTTAGTATTATATATATAAATAAGGAAAATGTATTTATACAAATAAGAAAATGTAATGTAAAAATTTATTTAAAACATATAATCATGTAAAATTATAAGTGTTAAGCTTTTAGCACATAAATTAACAAGTGTAATCCATGAAACAATAAAATAAACAAGTGTAATGATCTTGTCACTAAAATGAAGAAGTGTCATTTTTTTTTGAGAAAATTGATAGAATTAGAAAATGAGATTATATAAACTATTACATCTTCTCCTTCTCATTTCTTTTAACTTTTCAAAGCTTTAGAAAAAATCAGAAATCAAAGCCTGTACATTTTAAAATCAGAAAACAAAGTAATCAAAACAGGATAACTTCTTAAACATTTAAAACAAAAACAAATTCCAGTAAAACAAAGGTCTGAAGCAAGCAAAAGAAAATAAGGATTCAAACTCAAGCCTGTAAACAAATTTCAAGCAAGTAAAGATCATCTCAAATATTAACAATAAGTAGATCAATTCAAAGTAACTCAAACATCAGCAAATTTCAACTCAACAAGATTAAGCCCAAATCTAAACTCAGCAATCAAAACATTTTCCAGTCTTCAAGTTTTAAAAACCAGGCTTCTTCTCTGTTTTCAAAGAAAACAGGTGAGTAAACTTTTTCTTTAAAAATAGTTTTAAATCTGCGATTGAACTCTGATGCTTGAAATGTTTTAGAAATATAATATAAATGTTTACAGGAATGCTTTGATTTGAATGCATATATATATATATATATATATATATATATATATATATATATGATATGTCAGTGTATATGTATATAAACACTGCTCTATTGAATTACAGGGAACATCTTCATCATATAAAAATTCGTATCGTCCCCTATGATCAATTTTAGGCTTAGATTTCTTGATGGAAAATGATTGTAAGTATATAAGCCTAATTCTAAAAATAGTTTCAAATATATATATATATTTATATATATATGGATTATTTATTTCTAAAATAAAAAGTACAGGAATGATAAAAAATAAGCCCAAAATAAATTGTCTGGAATTCAGGATTTAATTCTATAACCTAATTCGAGTTTGAAAATGATGAATTTTAATATGTAAATCACGATTTTTAAGTATGTATTCATCATGGTATATCGAGATGATCGATTTACGCATTTCCGTCGATTGACGTTGATCGACGGCGAGATTCTCTTTGGGTTTTGGTCTGGAGGAGGCTCGAGACTCGAGGGATGTGGGAAAAATGATCGTGAAGGTTATCGATTATCGGAGCATACGTGGGATGGTGTGTAGGGTTTAGTCGCCAGTTTTGACGATAGTTTTCTCAAGGCAAATGCATCGCCGGGAAGGTGTCAGAACTGATCGTGATAAGGGGAAACGATCTTGGGGGTCGAGACGAAGATTCGGTGAGGTCGACGAGGGTTCTCAAGGTCCGGTTCGTCGGCGATTTGGAGTTTTCCGTCGATGTGGTGGTTTTCAGGTTTGTTCGAGTTGTTCGATTTCGTCTCGTGGCGATTTCGACGAGGTCGAGTTCATCAGGGAGATCATAGGTGACTTGGGATGGCCGAAGCAAAGTTCAGAGGCAATATGGTGGCTTGTACATGTGCATGCGTGTGCACTTGTGTCTGGCGAAGTTTAAGTTTGGGAATGATGATGTTGCTCTGGTCTATCTCGTGGTTGATGCGTGTTTTTCTCGAAGCAATAGTGGATCGTGCATGCTCGAGTTTTTGTGAAGGTTGGCTCGGGAATTTGTTTGATAGTTTCGGAATTGATTGTGATTAAGTAAACAAGTTTAAATTCCAAGTTCTAAAATTTTGGAAAAAAATCATGTCTAGGTTTTTAAGTTTTGAAGAAACATTTCCAGGTTTAAATTTTAAAAGGAAATTTAAGTTTTCAGCTTAAAGAAAGAATACAAGTTTAAAGGCAAAACAAAAGTAAGTATTTTTCCAAGTTTAAAGTTATTAAAAATGGTAAGTGTTTAAGCAGTGTATTTAATCAAGTTTTAAATGAATGAGTTTATCAAAGGTTTTTATAATTTAATTTAATTAAGTTTAAAATGTTTTGAATAATATATAACCTTTATTTTTAAAATTAACTTAAAATGTTAATTAAGGAGTTGATTAAGGAGATTAAATGTTTCTAAATTATTAATTAACTTGAATACTTTAAGTTAATTTATGTATTAATGTAAATTAATTATAAAGTTTATTAAATAATGATTTCAATAATAATTTAATGATTAATTAAGATAAATGTCTTATAAATACTTAGTAATTAAAAAATAATTAATTAAAGGTTAATTAATTATTAATTTAAGGTTAACTAATTTATAATTAAGGATTAATTAATTAATATAATTAATCAAGAAATATTTAATTAATGGAAGTGAATAAGATTAATTAATTAGTAATTAAGGACTAATTAATTTATAATTAAGAATAACTAATCATTAATTAAGAATAATTATTGAAAATAATTATGTGATTAATAAATTGTAATCACACGATTAATTCATCTTACTTGTAGATGGTTGATTATTATTGAATTCCCTGAGCTGATTGATACCCCTGATATGTGACTGTGATACTTTGTGATGTGAATTGCTGTGAATTGAAATGTGATGTTTGTGATGGATCTCTGTGTGAATGTGAAAACTGTTAGCCTTTAAACGACATTTGAATTTCGATGCGATAGGGAGTTGGATTCAGTTGATTATCCGAAACCCACATCGAATCTTAATTGTGAATCTTTATGATTGATATATCCACGTGTTTTTAAATTAAGCACTCACTATTCGGTTTAGCCGGAAGAGGACTTTGTATCACATAACCCATTCCGAATAGTGATACGACGAAATGGATAGCATTTGAAGATGGTAGTGAAGACCGGGTGTTTTCGAGAACGATCGAATAACCTGTCGAATGACTCTGCACTAAGTTGCTCTGGTACAGAGATCTCTTTATGTGATGGAAAGTCCGATCGGGATTGTGGATACCAGATTGCAAGGGCTTCTTCCTCTATTGGACGAAGTGCCTTCGGTTCCTTTCGAATGTGGAATGGACTTGTATGGTTGCATGTCTGACATTACAGTTTGAGATATAAAGCTGATTTCTATCATATACATTTCTATTGGTGGCGGAGTATTTATTCTCTTAGCTTAACACCCTTCTCTGAGTCGTACGAGCTCAAAGGTTATGTAGTTGATGGTTATTAGTGATATACTCCCAATTTGGTGGCGTGGCATGCTGAGTGCTGTTGATCATTTGTTGATCGAAGCATGGCTATTGTGAAAAGCATAGCTTTGTGGACAAGACCTTATCGGACCTCATAACCCGAAAATGGTCGAAACAGGAAGAATGCAGCAAGGTTATGAGGGTCGCGCCCTTTATTGCATGTCCATTTCCTTCTGAAAAAAGGTAGTATCATGGTATGGAGCCCAGATATTTAACCTATATGGTTGCTGCAAATTTTTTACTTTGTGGTTGTTGCTTTGTGGTTGAGGGACCTCGGATAAAGGTCGGTGACGACTGGAAGATGGCATATTCATGTAGTAGTTACCTAGTTACATAGGTAACCCGGCCTTGTGTTGGTAGAGATCCGGTTAGGTTCTCGGGTATTCCTCCAGAGGCGTACCCATGTGGCATAGGAAGTTCCTTAGCCTGACCATTTATTGGAAATCCAATCACCAATACATGCCCTATACGATTTTAGTTGTAGAACCTACCATCTAATATGGTAGCTATAGTAGGCATACTATAATGGTGCATATGCTGGCTAAGATTAATAATATACTTTTGAAAACGTTTTCTACATTATGCACTAGTAATAATATCAAAGAGTTTTCTCGTTTCAAGCATGTTTGACTATCATAAGGAGAAATCTCCTCTAATTATGCGATTGCATTGTGTGTGTGCGGGGAGGCCCTATGGTAGTTTCATTTTCCAAAAGCATGAACGGATTTCTTTTATAAATTGTTTGTTTGGTACAAATAAATGTTTTTGTTTACTCATACCGGTCTCATGACTGACCCGGAGTTTATTGTTCCCTCCCTAAACTCTGGGTGCCCATAATTTTCCATACAGGCAACCTAGAAGCAGCTTATCCGTGTTTTGGAGCTAGCTTGGATTTAGAAGTCTTTTGGTAGCTGTCGTATTTTGGAAGCTTTTGGTTTGAAGTCTTGGAAGCTTTGAAGTTTGGAAGAAGGTGCTTAGTTTGGATTCCTTCTCTTTCTTTTTGAAGACTCTGTTGTTTCTCTGCTGTGATGTTATCATTTTATTATTGTATCATGTGTAGCACTCTGATGTTGGTGTTCAACTGTTGTAATCAAATATTATATCAAACGTTGTATCTATGTTATGATCAATGATAATTCATTTTGTTTCTGCTGTTTTACATTCATCTAATTTTGTTATAAACTCCACCGTACTGAAGTTCGACGTTTGAATCTTCGAAAGTCGAATACAAGTGAGGTATTTGATGTTGATTTTTGAACGCTGGATTTCCAGTCGTGACATATACACCGGGGAAATAAAACGTGGTGGCGAAGGAATGCAGTTTGTACTCTTTTAGAAGTTACTCGGACTCCTTTGGAAATGATTGGAAGTAAATAAAGGGAAGATTGGTGCTAGGTGGAATTCATCTAGGATATAAAGGAAGGTCATGGTTCAAATTTTAAGATAGATCACCGTGGTATATTGCATATGAATGGAAGGATATGTGTTCTTAATATTAATGGTCTTAGGCAGGAAGTTCTAACAGAGTGTCATCGATCTAATTTGAGTATACATCAAGGTGGTTCTTAGATGCATCAGGATATGAAGAACGCATTGAAGTGCAAGGAATAAAGAGGGATATCTCAATCTATGTCACCTGATGTGCGAATTTCCAACAAATCAAGGGCGATCACCAAAGAAACTGCTACGCTACTCCTACCGCTTGAGATCCTAAATTGGAAATGGGAGCAAGTATCAATGGATTTTATTGATAGATTACCCATATCAAGGAAAGGAAATGATGGTGTTTGGGTATTTTTGGATCGGCTAACAAAGAGTGCCTATTTTATACCAGTAAAGTTGACGAGGACCACAACTACTTTGGTAGAGATTCATATAAGAGAGATTGTCCGACTACATGGAGTTCCACTTAGTATTGTAAGTGACTGAGATCTTATCTTTGCTAGTCGATTTTAGGAGGCATTACAAGAAGTTTTGGAACAAAGCTAAGTTTGAGCACAAAATACCATCCTCAAATGGATGGGCAATGTAACGATCCCGTTTTAAGCCAATTTTAATTTAGTAATTAATATAAATTTGTGGGATTAATTTTGAATTAATTTGAAATTTTCCAAATTAAATAAGATATCTATTTGTTTATATATATATATATATAAATTGATTGTAAACCGAATTTAAATTTGAAAATCCAAAAATAAATATTTTTGGAAAATAAATTGGATTTTGAAATTGGAAATTCAAATAAATAAATAAACAAATATCTTATAAACAAATTGGATTTATCATTTTATATTTCAAAGGAACTAATATATATATATATATATATATATATATATATATATATATTTGGATTGTAAAATGAGATTTAAATAAAAGATTTAAAATACTTTTCTTTTATATATAGTTAGTATATATGTATAAATAATTATAAAGCTTTAATATGTATATATCTTTTGAAAGTAATAAGTATAAAATTTAAAATATAAATATACACACATGTATAAAACATAACTAAATATAGTTTGTAAGTATATAAAAAGTTTAAAACACTTTTCTTTCATAAATATAGTTGAAGATATAAACATAGATTCTATAAAAGTTTCATTCCTTTTGCTTTCTTTTAAATAAATAACAAGCTTATATATATATATATATATATATATATATATATATATATCTTTTGAAATAAATATGGTTTCTATGATTTAAATAAAATTTGATAAAAAGGTTTAATGTGCATTTTCTTTTAAAATGTAGATTGTATATATATGTATATATCATTTAAAACACATAATACAAATTTATTTATATAAAGTATAATAGTTTGAAAATGAATAAAAGGATTAAATACTTTCTTTTAAAATTATATATAAATAAGAAAACATATCACCTAAATTTAAATAATTAATAAAAATATAAGTTAAGGGTTTCAACATAAAAACACTTGTTTTTAACAAGTGTAGGTAAAAGGAACATGTATTAACAAGTGTAATTTTATTTAAACATGTATTAACATTTGTAGGCTTTGCATGCCATACAATAAACAAGTGGATTATGGATTTTTTTTTAATTTGAAAATGTAAATAAACAGAAATGAGAAACCAAGCTATTCTCAGTTTTAAACTTCTCAAACCTGAAAATCCACAAACCAGAAAACTGAAACAAAACCTGTTTAAATTCAAAACCTAAAACAAAGCTTCAACCCGATTCAAATTGCAATTCAAATCAAACAACAAAACTCAGATCAAAACCTGAAAGCAATTCAAAATAAAATAAACAGTCTTCAAACCAGGTTCAAATTCAAAACCTATTCTCTATTCTAAAAAAATCAAATCTGAAAATGAAAAATAAAAATAGTGCAAAAGAAAATATAAAACCTGAGCAATTCAAAGTTTTTTAGCATTAAACAACTTCAATTTCTTCAAAGCTTCAACATGAATCAAGTTTAGGTTTAAAGTAGAAGATCAAAATCAAGCAATATATCAACATTTCAAAGCTTCAGCTTCAAATCACCAGTTTCCAGATTAATAAAACAAATCCGTTCCTCTGTCTTCATTTTCAGGTGAGCAAAACTTCACTCATAAACCAAATACTCTATATATTCTTGTGTGTTTGATGATAGCTGAGATTATTTATTTGGAAGTGTGTTTGTACAAATGGAAATGTGTTGTATGTATATGCATATATAAAGATATATGTATGCATGTTTGTATACAGGTATATATATACCTTTGTTTAAACATTTACAGGCTACATCTACTTTATTAATTAAAAAAAATTCAATCCATCTTCCCTTGATCCCTTTCAACATATGATGATTCAAAGACATTTATCTGTGTTGATGTAATACAAATTTTAAAAATAAAAACAAGTAGAAATATTAGGTAATTCATTTGAAAAATAGGAATTACAGTAAAATATGTTTAAAACAGACAAATCAATAATCTTGAATTTAAGTTTGGATAATATGATCAGATACATATTACAGAATCATGAATTTAGAAAATCATCATGTGATTTCTAAGTGTGTATTTATCGAAAAATTATGAGTTGAACGGAAAGAGAAATTCGTCGATTTTAGGTGAATGGCGAGGGGATGAAGGTCGGGTTTGATCATGGTGATAACTGAAAGGATGGAGATTATAGGAAAAATGGTGGACAAGTTGATAGATCATCGAGTGGCCTAGGTTCGATGATTTAGGGTTTAAATCACTGTTTGGGTTGAGGAGGTTGTCGAGGGGATTTCAACGTGGAGTCAAGACCGGGTGGAGTCGAGACGTGGGTGAGTGGCGAGGCTTTGGACGCGAAGGCATGGTGACCGGTGGTCGGGGTTGTCGTGGCGGAGTGGTTTTTAGTCATAGGGTCATTTCTAGATTTTGATCGAGATGCTCGATTTTGATTTCAAAGAAATTCGGCAAATTTGGGTGGCGTTTCGATCGAGGATGATGTCGTCGACGTATTGATGGTTGCGGCGTCGGTCGAGGATGACCGAACTTGGTGTACACGTGCGCGCGTGTACTTAAGTGCCTGGGTGATGCTTTAGGAAGAGGATGAAGTTAAACTCGAAGTCATGATCGGGGATTTTCAAATTTGGCTCGGATAATTTAAAGGTTTGGGCTCGAGTCATTTTTAGTTAACCAGGTTTTAAAAATTTAAAGCCAAAGTAAAAAAGATGGGGTTGCTTCGGGGTTTTACTTGGGAAAATTGGGATGCGACTCGGTTTGGAACCCGGGGTTGTCTAGGGTCTGGAATTTAGTATAAAAACATTTTTAATTTTTAAAACCAAATCAAGTTGTATTTAAAACAATTTTTGTCAAAAACCAGTTCTTTTGTAAATAATAAATATTTACCCAAGTTTTGAATTGGTTAAAAGATTATTTTAAAATTAACTAAGTTTGAAAGTGCTTTAATATATATATATATATATATATATATATATATATATAACTTTTGTTTTTAAAGCTTTATTTAAAACAAACTTAATAATGCAGTTAAGTGGTTAATTAAGAAAGATGAAAATGTTTTAAAAAGGTTAATTTACTTAAAGGTTTAAGTTTATAGAATAATGATAATTTATTTTCAAAGTTTATGGAGTAATTAATAAAGATAAAATGGTTTATCTTTTAGTTAATTAAGATCTTTGGTTGTTAATGATTTATTAATTAATGGAAGTAATTAAGGATAATTACTTAATGATAGTAATTAAATAATAATTAATCAATTTCTTAATCAATGATTAAAGGGTAATTAATTACTTAAAATAATTACTTAATGAAAGTAATTAAGAAAAATTGATTAATAATTAAGGATAATCAATCAAGGGATTAAAGGATAATTACTCAATGTAATTAATTTATGATTTATTAATATAAGTGATTAGGGATAATCACTTATTGTCATTAATTAAGGATAATTAATTAATGATCAATGGTTGATTAATCAAGTGATTTAAGTTTGATTACTTAATGGAAGTAATTAAAAGATAATTTGTAATTAAAAATTAACTAATTAAAGGATAACTAATGATTAGTTACTTAATAACTAAAGCTTGATTAATTAATAAGAGGATGATTAATCAATGTAATTAATTAAGGATTAATTAATTTATGTAATTAACTTCAGGTTAATTTATTTATGTGATTAATTAAAGAATAATTAAATAATTAAAGGTTAATTATTTAATGATTATAGGTTGATTTATTTATTAATTAAGGTTGATTAATTAACAATTAAAGGTTAATTAATTTATTATTAAAGGTTAACTCATAAATAATTAAAGGATAATTAATTAAAATGGTTTGTAATTAACTAATGTTAATTAACCAAGATTATTAATTTATTCATAAGTAATTAATCTGGTTCAAATTAATTAAAATCATGTGATTAATTAATTTGCTTACGGATGATTGGATTCTATTGAATGCTTTGAATGTTTGATATCCCTGATATGTGGTTATTTGTGATATGAATTGTGTGGATTGAGCTGTGAACTGTGATTTATTTATCTGTGATGAATTTACATATTTATTTGTGAATCTATGAATGAAGATAAGCGTTATAGGATTATACCGCTTATCAATATTGTTGTGCTTGAATTGATGATGGTTGTGATATGATATTATTATATGTAAAACCCCTGGACTACACCCCACACACACAAATATGGATTTCACGAGGAATCGGTTAAGTCACAGATATTCTGAATTAAAATATTATTTTGTTTAAAAGTTGAATTTTGAATGCAATTGGTTTGGAAGTGAAAATGAGTTGAATATGAAAAGTTTTTGAAAAGGAAGTTTCGAAATCTAAATTTAGTTTGAATATATTATGTCTTGTTTTGAAATCATTTTGGGAAATATGGTTTGAAAGGATTATACAAGTTATAATATATATATATATATATATATATATATATATATGGATTTTAAACAATTTTGAAGTATATTGAATAAATTATTTTGGAGATTTGAATTTAATTCAAATAGAACTTGGCAAGAATACAGCAGCTCGTTGATTATCCAACGTATACCTTGAAAGGCTATATCTTGAGTAAATTTAATCGGATTTTCTCGAAATGAAAAATTATTTGCTTTCATATAAAGAAAGAATTCCCAGTTTTTGTTGAAAGGATTTCAAGTTGAAATTGAAATAGTTTTGAAAGCTATGAATGAATCTTTGTTAAAGATTTGGTGAACTTTATTTTCAAATTGAAGAGGATCTTTATGGTAAATAAAAATGAAAACACTTTTGAAATTTGTGAATAAATCTTTGTGAAAAATTGGTGAACCTTGGTTTCAAATTGGAGTGGATTTTAAAAGGTGAATCTTTTTTTTAAAAAGATTAAAAGTGGAAATTTTTTTAAAACCATTCAAAAGAATAGGTTTTGGGCTTTAAGTTGTGACTTAAATAAGATCCCACTATGTCCATATGTTTTTTAAAATAAGCGCTCATTATTCGGTTTAGCCAGGAGAGGACTATATGTCATATAACCCATTCCGACATAATGATATGACGAAATGGATAGCATTTGAAGACCGGTGGTGAAGACCGGGTATTTTCGAGAACGATAGGATTACCTATCGAATGACTCTGCACTGAGCGGCTATGGTATAGAGATCTCCGTATGTGATGGGGAGTCCGATCGGGATTGTGAATACCCAGATTTTCAAGGGCTTCTTTGTGAAGTGCCTTCGGTTCCGTTCGAACCCGGAACGGACTTGTATGGATGTATGTCTGATGTTACACTTTGAGATGTAAAGCTGGTTTCTATGAATTACATTTCTGTTTGGTGGCGGAGAATTTATTCTCTTAGCTTAACACCCTTCTTTAAGACGTACGAGCTCAGAGGTTATGTAGTTGATGGTTCTAGTGATACATTCCCAATTTGATAATGTGACATGCTAAGTGTTGCTGATCATTTGTTGATCAAAGCATGGCTTTTGTGAAAAGCGTAGCTTTGTGGATGAGACCTCGTCGACCCTCACAACCCGAAAATGGTTGAAACAGGAAGAATGCAACATGGTTATAAGGGTCGCGCCCTTTAGGGTATGTGCATTTCCTTCTGGATAAAAGGAGGTATCATGGTATAGAGCTTAGATATTTAACCTATGTGATTGTTGGAATTTGCTAGTGTAGAGGTACTCGGATAAAGGTTGGTGACGACTGGGGGATGACATACTCGTGATAGTTAGTTACCTAGTTACAGAGGTAACCCGGCCTTCTGTTGGAAGAGAGCTGGTTAATTTCTCGAGGCGTCCCTCCAGAGGCATACCTATGTTGTGAGGAAGTTCCTTGGCCTGGCCATTTGTTGGAAATCCAATCATCCAATACGCGCCCTGTACGGTTTTATTGTAGAACCTGTCATCTAATATGGTAGCTACAGTAGGCATACTATAATGGTATGTATGTTGGCTAAGATCGATATTATACTTGCAAATGTTTTCTGCACTATGCATTAATAAAAATATCAAAAAGATTTTGCATATCAAGCATGTTTGACTATCATAAGGAGAAATCTCCTCCTATTATGCATTTGCATTGTGTATGTGCGGGGAGGCCTTATGGTAGTTTCATTTTCCAGAAAGCATTGCGGATTTCTCTTTACTTCTTTTGTTGTTTCATTTTTTTTTCAAATAAAACTATTTTTGTGTGCTCACACCAGTCCCATGACTAGCCTGGATTTTATTGTTCCCTTTCTAAACTTTGGGTGCCCACAATTTTCCACACGGGCAGCCTAGAGTCAGATTTTCAGATAATCGGATCGTAGATGTAGACTCGATAGCCTTCAGTTTTTGGTTTAGCAATCGCATCAGGACCGGACTTGCTTAAGTTCAGCATGATAGGATTTTGAGCTTTTGGATTGGGCTTTTGTTTTGGAGCTTTGGAGATGGGATGAAATCTATGGAGCTGTTTTGGTAGTCCAAGCAAATTGAAGTTATGTTTCTGATGTTGTGTTCCGCTATGGTATGTGTATATTTGCTCTTATGTTGGATAAATTGTTGTAGAGATGTTGTATTCATGGAGTTTTATCAATGATATGTATTGTTTTTCTTCCACTGTATTATTGTATTTAATGTGTTATAAGCTCCCGCGCACCAGACTCAACGTTTGAATCTGCGACATTGGAATACGGGTGAAGTATTTGGATGTCGATTTTCTAAGGTCGAGTCAGGGTCATTAGAATTGGTATCAGAGCTGCAGGTTGAGTAAGAACTTTTTCTCAGGAGTATAACACATTAGGTGACTCATTAGAGATAGGGATATAAATACCCTAGAATGAGTTTCCCTAAGATATCTTGTCTGTATGTCTTAGTAAATTCTCTTACTATTCACTGATAGTGAGTACGAGTGCAAGAAGAGGACGAGGTAGGGGACAGGGGAATACCACTACAAATGGTCAATACCCTGTAACAACAAAGAACAACTTTATCTATCAATTTCTTTTGATCATCATCTGATATCAATTTTTAATGGCTTCGTGGCAGCTCGAGGGAGAAGCTTTGGTATGGTGGTGGCCCTGCAAATCTTTGTTTACGCTATTGGAAGGTTCCTATTTTGTATCCTTTTCATCAGTTTTCCCTCATTTTTTTGATTTTAACTTTAATGAATTTGAAATTTTAGTTGAAAGAATTGGCTGATAAAATATGAAATTAAATTGGATTGTATCCATTTATCTATTCTTTGGTGTCAAGATATATTCTACGAATGGTTAGTTATTCCTTCAGACTAACCGATACCCTTGCATATTTCATAGACCTGATGACCCGAGTATTTCGTAAAGTTATCGAATGAGTTCTTTCTCATAATTTTTGATGATATTCTGATTTGGTAAGCCAAATGTAGAATTATTATTTCAGTTTGATTAGGTAATTCATTCCTCTATCTTTCTATGTGTTCATCTGTTCTTCGTTTGTCTTCCGGTCTAGCAAATTTAGGGGATGAAATTTTCTTAAGGGGGAATCTGTAACGATCCCATTTTTAAGACAATTTTAATCTAGTAATTAATATAAATTTTTGGGATTAATTGTGAATTAATTTGAATTTTCCAAATTAAATGAGATATCTATTTGTTTATTAATATATATATATATATATATATATATATATATATATATATGTATGTATATGTATGTATGTATGTATGTATATAAATTAATTGTAAATAGAATTGAAAATTTGAAAATCCAAAAATAAATATTTTTTAAAAAATAAATTGGATTTTGAAATTGGAAATTCAAAAAAAAAATATCTTATAAACAAATTGGATTTACCAATTTTATATTTCAAAGGACAAATATATATATGTAAAGTTGGTTTGTAAAATGAGATTTAAATAAAAGATTAAAATACTTTTCTTTTATATATAGTTTATATGTCAGGACCCGATTCTTCGACCCCCGAAATTCGACATCAATACGTCCACTGTATCGAATGTCGATCAGTCGGATGCCGGAAAACCAAACACTGAGGGTTTTAAGAAAGAGAAAATAAGTAGAAGAAGAGATAAGAAGAAAAAGATAGAAAATAGAACGGAAAGAACATAGAACGGGACAGAAAACAACAACAGAACAAACATCAGAATCTCACAATTCGCAGCGGAACAACATATAATAGATAAATGAATAATCTTTAAACAAAGAACTATATCAGTTATTACATTACATTTCATTACATCATATCATCAGAGTGTACAACATCAAACAATGCAGCGGAAAAAGAAATACTATACTAGTATTACGCCATGCCATCCATCTTGCCTCCAGCAACTCCTGAATTCCAGAATATCCTGATAAACCTTAACTCTTGACTGCCCGTGTGGAAATTGGTGGGCACCCAGAGTTTAGGAAGGAAAACAATAAACTCCGAGTCAGTCATGTGACTGGTGTGGCAACTAAAACAGTTTATTTTTCTTTAAAATCAAAATAGAGGAATATTTTTAAAATCAATTCGAAATGCTTTTAAAAATGAGACTACCATAAGACCTCCCGCCACACACACAATGCAAACGCAGACTTGGAGGAGATTTCTTCTTATGTTAGTCAAAGATGCTTGATACGCATTAAAAGAAAACATTTGATATTATTACTAGTGCATAGTGTAGAAAATATTTCGAAAGTAGAATATAAATCTTAGCCAACATACGACCATTATCGTATGCCTACTATAGCTACCATCCAAACAGTGGTGACCACCATAAGTGAATGGCAGGTTCTACAACTAAAACCGTATAGGGTTTCGTATTGGGAATTGGATTTCCAACGAATGATCAGGCCAAGGAACTTCCCATTGCCACATGAGAACGCCTCTGGATGGACGTCCCCGAGAACCAAACCGGATCTCTACCAACACAAGGCCGGGTTACCCCTAACTGGGTAACAACTGACACGAGTATGCCATCCCCCGGTCCTTTGGGACCTTTAACCGAGCGCTCGTCACCATCATCACACAATCATAACAAAGTGTTTCAACATGAGTAAGTATCTGGGCTCCATACCATGATACCACCCTTTTCCAGAAGGAAATGCACATACCCTAAAGGGAGCTACCCCTCATAACCTTGCCGCATCTTTCCTGTTTTGACCATTCCGGGGTGTGAGGCTCGACGAAGTTTCGTCCACAAAAACACGCTTTATACAAAGTCATGCTTTGGGTGAACAAATGATCATAGAAATGATCACAAAGATAGACGATCAAACAAATGATCCTATCACAAATAATCAACACAATGATCATTTCACAGCAACACTCAGTATGTCACATTACCAAATTGGGAGTATATTGCTAATAACCTTCAACTATATAACCTCTGAGCTCGTACGTCTCAGAGAAGGGTGTTAAGCTAAGAGAATAAATTCTCCGCCACCAACATAAATATATTTGAAAGAAATCAGCTTTATATCTCAACTTGTAATGTCAGACATACTATCCATACAAGTCTGTTCCGGGCTCGAACAGAACCGAAGGCACTTACAAAGAAGTCCTTGAAATCTGGATAATCTCTAATCACGTCCGAATTTCCCATCACATATGGAGATCTCTATACCGGGGATCGGCCAGTGCAGAGACAATCAATAAGAAACCCTTTCGTTTTCGAAAATATCCGGTCTTCAACACCGATCTTCAAATGCAATTCATAACGACGTATCACATATTCGAAATGGGTTATACGACCCCAAGGTCCTTTTCCGGTTAACCCGTATAGTGAGCGCTTATTTTAAAAAAATAAGTGTGGCATTCAAATTCAAGCAAATCACAACAAATACCTATTTAAAGGTAAATATTGATAGTCGGTTATTGAACTATCAATAGATATGCCAACATCACCAGATTCCAAATAATTTTTCTAAATTATTTATTTTCCAAAAATATCTTTATAAGATATATATATTTTCCATTCTTTAAAAATAAATCAATATTTATTTTTAAACTCATTTTCCGAATTCCATTTATAAATTCCATATTGAATTTATATTTCCAAAAATATTCATGAATATACGATTTCCATTCGATTTCTAATATTCATTTTCAATTTATCTTCAAAAAGATAAATTCCAAATATTCACGTAATATTGGAAAAACATTTCCATACTTATTTATTTATAAGTAATTCACAAGCCTTTTTATTTTCTACACTTAGAAAATATTTAATATACTCTAATCGAAATTAAGTATATATTTCATTCTTTAAGGAAATCATTCACTTAACCATATTTATTTGGGACAAAACGAATGTTGCGTAAAACATCGTTACGACAACCCAAAATCACTAGTATAGGGATTCGAAATTAAAATAGATATATAAATCCCAATACTATACAAAAACATTTCCTTTCGGAAATCATCTATTATAACAACAGTGTTATAATCTACCATTTCCGTCTATTTCTCGAAAACGTCTATTTCAACAATGAATGTTGAAATCTGTGGTTTCGATAGTTAATACTTTTTAAAACATCTTTAGATCGTTTTAATTCTATTTAAAACATCACATCCAAAATATTTTCTTTAGTATATTATTCACTATCCAAAAACGTAAATATACTTGTTAATCAATTTCATCATTTCTATTCCTTTTTTTATTTTAAAGGATTATTCACTGTCTAAAATATGAATATAACTCCATAAATAAGTTACAACAATTCACTTATCAAAATAAGTCGTTGCGGACTTATAAAATAATGTTTATAAATTCCATTTCTATTTATTTTATAACAACTTCCTTTTACAAATTTCCTTTATTAACATATTCGATTTCATATCTAAATGATATACTAAAAGTTCATATTATAAGTTAAATACCTATAATTTATTCGTTTACAAAAACGTTCTTTTAAACTTCATAATTATAAATCTTATAACTTATAAGATTCATTTATTTATCCAAATCTATTCCTTAAATAACTTTATAATTTTTATTTATAAAATTCCATTTATAACTTCACCGTTATAATTCTATAAATTTCATTCATTTATGAAATTCATTCACAATTCATTCTAACACTTATAAAAGCTCGTTTTACAATTCCAATATTTTTAATTTATAAATATCAATTTATAAATCTTTTATATGGATCAATTTATATTATTCTTTTAAATAACTTTAAACTCCTTTATAATTCATCATTTTGATTTATAATATAATCAAACTTCATAAATCCTAATTTTAAACTTTTTATAATAAATTCAAAAATCCCAGTTTAAACTATTTTATAAAATCATTAATCCCATATTTTCAAAAATCAACTTTTAACTGTATTTCTCAAAAATCATAATTTTTATAATATTAAAATTATAACGTTTATTTATTTAAGATGAATCAATTAAAAAATATATTTTATAAACGTATACTTTCAAAAATCACTTTAGAAATTCCTTGAAATAAAAATCGTTATTTTTAAACTTCAAAATTGGGTCCGGTGATGCAACACATCAAATAGTCAATCACGACTTTCCAATATCATATATCGATATGATAATCAATCAAACATCACAATATCTAAAATCAATAAATATTTGTGAGGAATCCAGTTGGATCCCTCCAACCTATTTCCCTGCATCCACAGACATTAGCACAATACCCATTCCACTTCGAGGTGGAATATCGTGGTATATGGGATTTTATAAAAATATTATCCGCTTACTAACGGCGCAATAGGGTCTCATCCGCTATACAATGCGGGAAATCAATCAACTGCAATATATACATATGCCAATATATATATATTGCTATATATAGATATATCCTACTATATCTAATATCACAACCAATATAGCAATCAATAATAACTGCAAATCCAACTTATAAATTTATTTGAGTGAGAAGTTCTCACCTTAGCTTTTATTTTGCCATCCATTTCCTATCTTGACTCGATTTCTCTTGATTTATACCTTGTATAAATATTTACACAATTTATTAATATTCGAACAGATCGAATAATAAATTTTCATTTTTTGATTGTTTTAATTATTCAATGGTTTTGTTCTAAGCCAATTCCTTTAATAGTTTTATTCAACTAAAATTAAATTTTAAAACTAAATTTTCTTCTTAAATAGTTTTAATTAACTTACCCTTAAAGTAAATTTATCCAACTAATTATTTCAATCTCAAGTTAATGATTTTTATTTAACTATAATTTAAATTTCCTTTTTAAATAGATTAATTAACCACTAAAAATTAAATAAGTTAATTTAAACCAAACTAATAAATTAAAAGTGTATACTTGCATATTTATTTTTCCTTTGAATATATTAAAATTCTACAATTTGAACTAAGTGAAAAATCACTTACCCTTTAATAACTTAATTAATTTATTTCTTTATTTAATTTAAAAATCAAATTTCCTTAAATAAATCATTTTATCAAATAATTTGAATTCTTAATAAATTTTCTTTAATAAATCTAATTGTCTAACCATTTGACAAATTTAATTTACTAACAATTCAATTTGAACAAATGATTCCATTTTCAAACCAATTTCTTTTAAATATAATGTTTGAACCGGAAAAATAATCTATCACTGCAGTAAATATAAAATTTCTATCTAATAGATTTTATTTTATCTAAAAATTAAATTTTTAAACTAAGAATAACCAAATAATTTTTTTCCATATGTACCAATATTATTTTCTTTACTGCTTATATATACAAGCATTCAAATTCATTTTTAAATTCAAATTGAACAAAAACAAATAAAAAAAATCTTACTGTTAATCGTTCGAGCCCCCATTCCCAGCCGCATCCCCAATTGAGCACGCATCAACGCCGCTCCCAGCATCTCGCGCGCCACCATACGTGAATCGCCTCTTGCCAAACCCTAGCGCCGCCGTCGCTTGCTCACGAATCGCCGCCTTCACCCCGGCCTACGCGCGCTGCCTCGATGTTGCCGTCGCCCTTCGTGTGCCTCGCTTGCTTCCATATGCCGAGATCCCACGACGCCGCGCCATCTCCACGCGCAAGCACGCGCGTGTGCTCCTGCGTCTCCTCCACTTCAGTTGCTTGAACCGCCGCCACACGCAACCCCTTACGCGCGTCCCCATTTGCGATGGCCGACCCCCTAATCGAAATCGCGATTTCGATTTTTAAAGCTCTCGGTCGCCATTGTTTTATTCATTTTTTTCTTTGAATTTGATTTTTTTTTTACTGAGGAAAGATGGTTGCGCGACTATTTAAAAAGAGAGGGGGAAGACAGGAGATCGTGATGCTTCAGGGAGAACGTGCTTGCCTCCGTGATCATCTACGTGATTTTAGGCGTGATTCTCTGCGAAACTTTTGGCACGAATTTAGGAATGAAAACGTGCGTATGTTGACCCATTTAAATTTAAAATTTCAAACTGAATTCGTTTTGAATTTCAATGCGTTTTTGTGTCATATTCTCACACAACAACTCCGATTGATACAAAATTTGAAATCCGGTAATAATTCAATATTACGGACCCAATGGAACTGGTTTCGTCGAATTCCGAGACTGTGCCTCGGAAGGCTATTTTTAAATATCGATTCAAACGATTTAATTTCAAAACTGAACAAAGCAGTTTCAAATTCAATTCTGAAGCTTCTATTATCTTCAGTATTATCAATATGAATTTTACAAGCCTTTGAAATATTTTTAATCAGCTTAAAATTGAAGAATCAAATTTTTATTCAACTTCCAATAGATTAAATTTTATTATTTAATCGCCAATTTCAAAGTTATATTGAAAATTCAATCCAAACCATCCTTCAAATATTTAAAATTAATTAAATATTTTCAAATTAAATTGTTCAAAATTCTGGGTCGTTACATTATATATATATATATATAAATAATTATAAAGCTTTAATATGCATATATCTTTTGAAAGTAATAAGTATAAATTTTAATATATATATATATATATAAACATGTATAAAACATAACTAAATATTGTTTGTAAGTATATAAAAAGTTTAAAACACTTTTCTTTCATAAATATAGTTGAAGATATAAACATAGATTCTATAAAAGGTTCATTTCTTTTGCTTTCTTTTAAATAAATAACAAGCTTTAATATATGTGTGTGTGTCTTTTGAAATAAATATGGTTTGTATGATTTAAATAAAATTTGATAAAAAGGTTTAATGTGCATTTTTCTTTTAAAATGTAGATTGTGTGTTTATATATATGTAACATTTAAAACGCATAATACAAATTTATTTATTTAAAGTATAATAGTTTGAAAATGAATAAAAGGATTAAATGCTTTCTTTTAAAATTATATATAAATAAGAAAACATATTACCTAAATTTAAATAACTAATAAAAATATAAGTTAAGGGTTTCTACATAAAAGCACTTGTTTTTAACAAGTGTAGGTTAAAATGAACATGTATCAACAAGTGTAATTTTATTTAAACATGTACTAACATTTGTAGGCTTTGCATGTCATACAATAAACAAGTGGCATTATGGATTTCTTTTAATTTGAAAATCTAAATAAATAGAAATGAGAAACCAAGCTATTCTCAGTTTTAAACTTCTCAAACCTGAAAATCCACAAACCAGAAAACTGAAACAAAACCTATTTAAATTCAAAATCTAAAACAAAGCTTCAACCCGATTCAAATTGCAATTCAAATCAAATAAAAAAACTCAGATCAAAACCTGAAAGCAATTAAAGATCAAACAAACAGTCTTCAAACCAGGTTCAAATTCAAAACTTGTTCTCTATTCCAAAAAAATCAAAAAAAAATAAAAACAACGCAAAAGAAAATCAAAAAACCTGAGCGTTCCAAAGTTTTTCAACATCAAACAAATTCAGTTTCTTCAAAGCTTCAACATGACTCAAGTTCATGTTTAAAGTAGCAGATCAAAATCAAGTAATAGATCGATAATTCAAAGCTTCAGGTTCAAATCACCCGTTTCCAGATTAATAAAAGAAATCTGTTCCTCTGTCTTCATTTTCAGGTGAGCAAAACTTCACTCTTAAACCAAATACTCTGTATATTCTTGTGTCTTTGATGATAGCCGAGATTGGTGATCTGAAAATGTGTTTGTACAAATGGAAATGTGTTGTATGTATGTGTATATATAAAGATATACGTATGCATGTTTGTATACAGGTATATATACCTCTATTTAAACATTTACAGGCTACATCTACTTTATTAATTCAAAAAAATAATAATTCCCTCTTCCTCTGATCCCTTTCAACATATGATAACTACAAGAAATTTATTTGTGTTGATGTAATACAAATTTTAAAAATAAAAACATGTAGAAATATTACGTAATTCATCTGGAAAATAGGAATTATAGTAAAATATGTTTAAAATAGAAAAATCAATAATATCGAATTTAAGTTTGGATAATACGATCAGATTCGTATTAAAGAATAATGAATTTAGAAAATCATCTCATGATTTCTAAGTGTGTATTTATTGAAAAATTTTGAGTTGAACGGAAAGAGGAAATTCGTCGATTTCAGGTGAACGGCGTGGGGATGAAGGTCGGGTTTGATCATGGTGATAGCTGAAAGGATGGAGATTATAGGAAAAATGGTGGACAAGTTGATAGATCATCAACGTGGCTTGGAAAGCACTGGTTGGGTTGAGGAGGTTGTCAAGGGGATTTCAACGTCGTTGGTGTATCGAGGAAGATCAAACTGAGTGGAATCGAGACGTGGGTTAGTGTCGAGGCTCTGGACGTGAAGGCGTGGTGGCCGGTGGTCGGAGATGTCGTAGCGGAGTGTTTTTTGGTGAATAGGTCGGTACCAGATTTTGATCGAGATGCTCGAATTTGGTTCCAGAAAAATTCGACAAAGTTGGGTGGTCGTGTCAATCGAGGATGATGTCATCGACGTATTGATGGTTGCGGCACTGGTCAGAGATAGCCGGACTTGGTGTAGTGTACGTAAGTGCTTAGGTGATGCTGTAGGAAGAGGATGAAGTTAGACTCGAAGTTGTGATCGGGGATTTTCGAACTTGGCTCGGGTAGTTTAATGGATTGGGCTCGAGTCATTTTTAGTTAACCAGGTTTTAAAAATTTAAAGTCAAATAAAAAAGGCGGGTTGCTTAGGGGTTTTACTCGGGGAAATTGGGATGCGACTGGGTTAGAACACGGGGTTATCTGGGGTCTAGAATTTAGTATAAAAACGGTTTTAATTTTTAAAACCAAATCAAGTTGTATTTAAAACAATTTTTGTGAAAAACCAGTTCTTTTTTAAAAAAATAAATGTTTGCCCAATGGTTAAAAAAAAATTTAAAATAAGATTTTTTAAAATTAACTAAGTTTGAAAGTGCTTTAGAGTATATATAACTTTTGTTTTTGAAAGGTTTATTTTAAATAAACTTAATAACGCAGTTAAGTAGTTAATTAAGAAAGATGAAAATGTTTTAAAAAAGTTACTTTACTTAAAGGTTTAAGTTAATAGAATAATGATAATTTATTTTCAAAGTTTATGGAGTAATTAATAAAGATAAAATGGTTTATCTTTTAGTTAATTAAAATTATAGGTTGTTAATGATTTATTAATTAATGAAGTAATTAAGGATAATTACTTAAAGGATAATTGGTTAATGATAGTAATTAAAGAATAATTAATCAATTTTTTAATCGATGATTAAAGGGCAATTAATTACTTGAAATAATTACTTAATGAAAGTAATTGAGAAAAATTGATTAATAATTAAGGATAATTACTCAATGTAATTAATTTGTGATTTATTAATATAAGTGTTTAGGGATAATCACTTATTGTCACTAATTAAGGATAATTAATTAATGATCAAAGGTTGATTAATCAAGTGATTAAAGGTTAATTACTTAATAAAAGTAATTAAAAGATAATTTGTAATTAAAAGTTAATTAACTAAAGTATAATTCAGGATTAATTACTTAATAATTAAAGGTTAGTTAATTAATTAGAGGATTATTAATCAATGTAATTAATTAAGGATTAATTAGTTTATGTAATTAACTTCAGGTTAATTTATTTATGTGATTAATTAAAGAATAATTAAATAATTAAAGGTTAATTATTTAATGAATAAAGTTTGATTAGTTTATTAATTAAGGTTGAAATTAACAATTAAAGGTTAATTAATTTATTATTAAAGGTTAATTAATAAATGATTAAAGGATAATTAATTAAAATGGTTTGTAATTAATTAATGTTAATTAACCAAGATTTGTAATTTATTCATAAGTAATTAATCTGGTTTAAATTAATTAAAACCAGGTGATTAATTAATTTTCTTATGGATGATGGATTCTATTGAATGCTCTGAATTGTTTGATATCCGTGATATGTGGTGTTCTGTGATAAGAATTGTGTGGATTGAGCTGTGAACTGTGATTTATTTATCTGTGATGAATTTACATATTTATTTGTGAATCTATGAATGAAGATAAGTGTTATAGGATTATACCGCTTATCGATATTGTTGTGCTTGAATTGATGATGGTTGTGATATGTTATTATTGTGTGTAAAACCCTTGGACTACACCACACACACAAATATGGATTTCATGAGGAATCAGTTAAGTCACATATATTTTGAATTTAATATTATTTTGTTTAAATGTTGAATTTTGAATCCAATTAGTTTGGAAGTGAAATTGAGTTGAATATGAAAAGCTTTTGAAAAGGAAGTTTTGAAATCTAAATTTTGTTTGAATATATTATTTATTGTTTTGAAATTATTTTGGGAAATATGGTTTGAAAGGATTAAACAAGTTATAATATATATATATATATATGGATTTTAAACCATTTGAAGTATATTGAATAAATTATTTTAGAGATTTGAATTTAATTCAAATAGAACTTGCCAAAAATACGACAGTTCGCTGATTTTCCAATGTATACCTTGAAAGGCTATATCTTGAGTAAATTTAATCGGATTTTCCTGAAATGAAAAAGCATTTGTTTTCAAATGACAATTGCTTTCATATAAAGAAAGAATTCCTAGTTTTTATTGAAAGGATTTCAAGTTAAGATTGAAATAGTTTTGAAAGCTATGGATGAATCTTTGTTAAAGATTTGTTGAACTTTGTTCTCAAATTGAAGAGGATCTTTAGGGTGAATCAAAATGAAAACAATTTTGAAATATGTGAAGAAATCTTTGTGAAAATTTGGTGAACCTTGATTTCAAATTGAAGTGGATTTTAAAAGGTTAATCTTTTGTTTAAAAAGATTAAAAGAGGAAATTTGTTTAAAACCATTCAAAAGAAAAGGTTTTTGGCTTTAAGTTGTGACTTAACTAAGATCCCACTATGTCTATATGCTTTTTAAAATAAGCGCTCATTATTCGGTTTAACCGGGAGAGGACTTTATGTCATACAACCCATTCTGAATTAATGATACGACGAAATGGATAGCATTTGAAGACCGTTGGTGAAGACCGGGTATTTTCAAGAACGATAGGATTACCTGTCGAATGAATCTGCACTGAGTAGCTACAATATAGAGGTCTCCATTTGTGATGGGGAGTCCGATCGGGATTGTGAATATCTAGATTTGCAAGGGCTTCTTTGTGAAGTGCCTTTGGTTCCGTTCGAATCCAGAACAAACCTGTATGGATGTATGTCTGACGTTATACTTTGAGATGTAAAGCTGGTTTCTATCAAATACATTTCTGTTTGGTGGCAGAGAATTTATTCTTTTAGCTTAACACCCTTCTCTGAGACGCACGAGCTCAGAGGTTATGTAGTTGATGGTTACTAGTGATACATTCCAAATTTGGTAATATGGCATGCTAAGTGTTGCTGATCATTTGTTGATCAAAGCATGGCTTTTGTGAAAAGCGTGTCTTTTGTGGATGAGAAATCGTCGAGCCTCACAACCCGAAAATGATCGAAACAGGAAGAATGCAGCAAGGTTATGAGGGTCACGCCTTAGGGTATGTGCATTTTCTCCTGGATAATAGGTGGTATCATGGTATGGCGCCCAGATATTTAACCTATGTAGTTTTTGGAATTTTTTGGTGTAGAGGTACGTTGGATAAAGGTTGGTGACGACTAGAGGATGGCATACTCGTGATAGTTAGTTACCTAGTTACGGAGGTAACGCGGCCTTGTGTTGGCAAAGAGCTGGTTAAGTTCTCGGGGAGTCCCTCCAGAGACGTACCCATGTGGTGAGGAAGTTCCTTAGCCTGACCATTTGTTGGAAATCCAATCATCCAATACATGCCTTGTACGGTTTTAGTTGTAGAACCTGCCATCTAATATGGTAGCTATAGTAGGCATACTATAATGGTACATATGCTGGCTAAGATTGATATTGCACTTGCAAATGTTTTTTCACTATGCACTAATAATAATATCAAAAGGATTTTGCGTATCAAGCATGTTTGACTATCATAAGGAAAAATCTCCTCCAATTATGCGTTTGCATTGTGTGTGTGTAGGTAGGCCTTATGGTAGTTTCATTTTCCAAAAAGCATTGCGGATTTCTTTTTACTTCTTTTGTTGTTTCTTTTTGTTTCAAATAAAACAGTTTTTGTTTGCTCACACCATTCCCATGACTGACCTGGAGTTTATTGTTCACTTTCTAAACTCTGGGTGCCCATAATTTTCCACACGGACAGCCTAAGTTAGATTTTCAGATAATCGGATAGTAGATGTAGACTCGATAACCTTCAGTCTTTGGTTTAGCAATCGCATCCGGACCGGACTTGCTTAAGTTCTGCATGATAGGATTTTGAGCTTTTGAATTGGGCTTTTGTTTTGGAGCTTTGGAGATGGGATGCAATCTATGGAGCTGTTTTGGTAGTCCAAGCAAGTTGAAGTTATGTTTCTGCTGTTGTGTTCCGCTGTGGTATATGTATATTTGCTCTGTTGTTGGATATATTATTGTAGAGATGTTGTATTCTTGGAGTTATATCAATGATATATATTGTTTTTTTCCGCAATGTTGTACTTAATGTGTTGTAAGCTCCGGCAAACTAGACTCAATGTTTGAATCTACGGCATTCGAATAAGGGTAAAGTAATTGGATGTCGATTTTCGAATGTCGAGTTAGGGTCGTTAGAGGAAAACACAGAGGGTGAATAGAATCTTGGAATATTTTTTAAGAGCATGTATCTTGGACTTCGGAGGATCGTGGAAGCATCATCTACCCTTGGTGGGATTCTCATATAACAATAGTTATCAATTAAATATTGGTATGGCATCCTATATAGCTCTTTATGGACGGCCATGCAAGTCAACATCGTGTTGGATCGAGATAGGAGATTAGATGGTTCTTGTGCCTGATATGACTTAGGAGGCTACGGTGAAGGTTTCTATGATTAAGAGGAGGATAAAGGAAGCTCAAGATCAATAGAATGGCTATGCTGACCGGAAGTGAAGGGATTTGGAATTTTTAGTTGGAGATTTTGTGTTTGTAAAGATTTCCCCGATTAGAGGAGTTACTCGATTTGAAAGAGCAAGGAAGCTGGCGCCTAGATATGTTGGACCTTTTCGAATTCTTAGGAGGATTGGGCTGCTTTCCTCTAGAGTTGAGTTCCCGAAAAGATTGTCGGGAATTCATAATGTTTTCCATGTGTCACATTTGAGGAAGTATGTGTATATCCATTGCTGATTGTTGAACCATATGTTGAAGAGGATTTGAAGATGGAACCAAACCAGACTTTGATAAGGCATCCAGTACGCATTGTGGATCAGAATATGAAACAATTGCATCACATAGTAGGGAGATTCGTTAAGGTTCAGTAGAGTGAAGATTCTAGAGAATGCATGTGGGAGACGGAAGATGACATGAAGGAAGTTTATCTAGAATAGTAAATTGCTTGTTATGTGGTTTGTGTACTCACAATTTATGATGAAGTTTCTTAGTATGTATCTTTTGTACGCATTTCATCATCTATAATATATGTCGTTTAAGTTATTTTGAGTTATGTTTTGTGTCTTAATTTTGGGACGAAATTCTTTTAAGGGGAGAATACAACGACTCGAAATTTAATCACTTTAAATACATATATTTGAAATATATTTAAATAATTAATCAATGGATTTTGTAATTCAAATAAAACTCTTTTAAGTAATAGCTAGTGATGGTAAAATTGTTTTCAAATTTGGTTTAAAAATATAATTAGTTCATAAAAAAAATTGAAAATGTGACCAGAAATCATTTTTCAGATTTTTGACTTTTCATCATCTAAAAGTTGTCGGAACATGTTGTGTACACTAGAGAATTTGTATACAAACACATTTTTTTAAATAACCTATGCTTTAGTTATGAAATGGTTAGAGTTAAAATTAGTTTAAATTATTTACTTAAGTAAAATAATAAATTTTGACTTTTCTTTTAAAATTTTAAAATAAAAGAAAAGTGTAAAAGGTAACTTCACATAATGGAAAATGAGTAAAGTGAGGAAAGAGGGGAGAGGTTGATGTATTGTATGTGGATTAAAATGGGGATGGTGATGTGGCATGAAGATATGGAGAGTAAAGGGTTAAGGGAAAAAAAGTAATATACTATATGACATTTTACATAAAAATAAATTTTCTTTTCTTCATTCACATTTTACTTTGTTCCTTCATTTTCAAAATTTTATCTCTTTCATATTAAGCACCTAATTTATATTCCATGGCTTCTTCCAAAAATTTTAAGTTAAAATTCCTTTCTTTTCCCCTTAAAAACCTTAAAAATAGCCAAAATACTTCCTCTCTTCTCTACATCTCTTAGATTCCAAAAACAAGACCCAAAAACCATTTTTCCAATCAAGGCCACACTTTCCTCCACATAAGCCAATCCCTCCTTACCCTCGGCTGAGCCCACTTCCAACCCTTAAGCTCCTAAAAATCATGTTTTTACAAAGAAAGGATAAGTTCGAGTGTCGTTACAAGAGTTGTAGTAGTTTTGTTTTGGATCTGTTTAGTTTTTGTAACAACCCGGTATTTCACGTTGATTTATTATCGATATTAAACGATAAATATTGTCGCTACTTACCAATTGAAGTTTTAAAATATTTAATTAAAATTCTTTTACCAATTTTTAGTAAAATTAAAGGGTTTAAAAATATTATAGTAACCCATGTTTTATTTGGGCCGTGATATCTCCTTAGCTATTCAACCCGTCCTTCCCCCTTTTTTCATTTTTGGTCAGCAACCCTAAAAATTGAAACAAACGAACGAAGAGAAAACAATGGCGGCCGCTCCTTTTCGTTTTCGTCCACCCCTCAAAAACCAGGGCTTCAGCTCTTTGCGATCCAAATTGGGTTTTCGGCTGCTGCTCCTTCGATCGAGTTCACCGTTGCTTGCGTCGACAATCGGCTGCTCCTTCAATTCTTCGAACAAGGTGAGTAATTTATACTCACATCTAATTCGAATTCTCAAATAGGTGATTTTTTTGTGTTTCGGCCTTGAATTTTGGTACCTGACTTCGGTCGTGGTTTGTCGACTTGTTTTGTTGTGTGAACTTCTGGCTTCCTGTTGCTCATTAATTCCGGTAGCTTAAATTTGTTGGAATTTTCTGTGCCTTGTCGTGTTCGATGGTTCATATATTCACCTGACTTCGACGTTGGTTACTTTGTTGCTTTGGGATTAAATGAATTTGGGCACTGTCTCGTTTTGAACCTGCTGCTTCAATTATTATTTTTTCTATGTAGCATACTGTGGCATTGCTCCATATATATATATATGCTTTAGTGTATGTATATATATGTGACTGTTAGTCACACAGTTTCATAGTTCTCTGATCACTGAAGCATTGTTTTTGTTGTTGTTTCACTGTGATTTTGGTTGCAGTCCCCCTGCCCCTATTGTATTTGCATTTACTTGTATTCACTCCAGTTGTTATTGACTCCCCGTGAGCATATTGATACATATTAATAATGTTGCATCATTGATATCAGTACTCGACCTTGTCGAACATTGCTTGGACTTAGTTCGAACTTGTTGCCACCATTCTTGAACATGTTTCACTGATGCATTGAGTTCGTGTGAACTTAATTAGGTGCCGTCTGCATTTTTCATGGCCTCTGACCTTTGAGGCACACAGACTTCATGTTGTTCACTTGTGTCTTTGGGACCATTTCATATTGATTACATGCAGTTTTGAGTTCACACCACGTTTGATCATTTATGGCAGCTATCATGACCATTTGAGATAGTTTGCTTACGTGTTTTATGAAGTGTTGAGTATTTGTAAGGCAGTTTGCATTCATTTGATTTTGTCAGGGCTTGATTTCATCAAGTTGCAACATTTTCGACCTCTTTAGGTTTGCCGTCCACTTGAGTACATATGTATCTATTATGTGCAATGATATTGAACTTTTCACTGTACGTTAAAATGTGATATTCTCAATTTCACTTAAGTCATTCAGCTTATATTTACATACCATCAATGCTTGCTTTCTTGATCTTGTCCCCTGTTGCATTATAATTGCATCTGTAGTTGTAGATGCTTCTGTGCAATGGCCAGAGTCATTTGTAACCGCTGTTACATGTTGTTAGGCCTAGTTGACTTTGACTTTGTTTATGATACTTGCACTGTTTTACTGGGTTTATGAACATATTGCAGTCTTCACTCATGTTTGGTTGTGACTAAGTTTCAAGTGTTCTGATTACATTTGTGCTTTGCACTTGCGGTCTTGTTTCATGTGATAGTTGGACTTGTTTCACTTGTTTTCAGGTCTGATGCACATGCCTAAATCTCTGGTTTTCACTACATATATATATGTGTTATATATGGTCTATGTGTACCACTTTTTGCCTGAACCATTTTCTTTCTCACTGGTTGTTTGATGAAAACAAATGTTGGAATCTTTTCCTCGATGCATTTGAAAGTATACTGCCCTGGTCTTGTTCGTTGAGTTCATGTGTGCTGGTTCCTCTATACTTTGTGGATCACCATTCACTATTTCGCTGCTTGTATCATCCGCGCTTATAATTTTTGTGCCTGCAACCTTCTAGCTTTCATTGTGTACATATCACCGTAGTGGCAAGGCAGTGCACGCAGGCGTGAACTGCAGCCACACGGTATTCATTGGGTACATCATCACTGTAGTGGCAAGGCAGTTCACGCAAGCGTGAACTGCAGCCACACGGTATTGGTTTTTCTTATTATTTCTTTTGCTTTTGATTTATGAATCTATTTCGTATTTCATATGTTGTAGAGGCGAGGCAGTACACGCGTGCGTATACTGCAGCCCTACTCGAGTTGACGTTTTAATTGACGTTGCCTAGATTTACTGTGACTGTCGTCTATTCATTATTTAATTATTATTGCTTCTGTGCACTAATAACTGAGTTTGAATTAGACTGACCCGAGTATTATTTTCTTTTGAATTTAATACTCGGGTCAGACCGAGTATTTTCAGGTTGTAGACATTCGGCTTTGGGATGCTGATTGAGCTATGAAGACTTTTCATATCTTTTGGAGTTGTCGTGCCATAGTATAGGTTGATATGTATTCATGTATATTAGTCGTTAATGTACTTGTATATATAACTTCCTGAGTCGACTGTTGTAGTTGTATCATATGTACCGTATCAAATGTATTGTAACTGACATCAGTTATTATATATATATATATATATATATGAGACTTTCTGTTTCATCTGTGTTCCGCATTTATATTATCTGTGTTATTATTTTATATTTTTGTCCTAGACTATTATAGCCACTGTGTAGTAGCTTTGAGTTTGCATCGGCATGTCGGGTTTCCTCCTGAAATAAAATTCATGTTTTTACTATCTGACATATCGGTGCTCGCACAAAGCAATTACACGGATGGTCGCTCCTTAAAAGCCTTATTCTCCGTGCTAGTCGACAGCACTACACCGTAGTGTTCTTGGCTATCGCGGGTATAGAGGTGGGGCGTCACAGCTTGGTATCAGAGCTTGGGGTTTAGAACAAATATAAAACATAACTAGATGGAACATGTGTTGCAACTATTCGTCGATGTTTTATCTCACATCTTTATCTAAGCATCATTGTGAATACGCTCTACTAAGTTGTATATTGCTGCAACTCGTACCCACTTCAATTTGAACCCGCATTGTTTATTCGAACTGCTGTATATTTATGCATCCTCATCTCTGATTCGTGTACTTAAAGCAGAATTCATACAATTGGGTTTTGGGCATCAATCTTTGAGACAAATTGAGTTTCAATTTGTCGATTCTGTCTGTTTATCCATGATTCGTTGGCTTTCAGGTGCCTCTCTCTGATAGTTTTAAAATTTCTTTGGTATAAAAGAAATTGCCTTTGACTTTGCCTTGTCGATATCGACATTGACTTGACTTTTACTTTTGTTAAAGTCATTCAGGCATTAATGCTCGTGTTGCTTCGTTTTTTTTCAATTGTTGATCGATTCTTCTTTTCTGATTAGTTGTTATCACTTTTGTCGACCTTGATAACTTCTATTTCTGGAATTTTTGGGTATTCCAACTTTGACGGATTTGGAATCGAATTCTTTGGATTTTATTCACGTCTTCGAATGTGAATTTTAGTGAATTGATTTGATTTCTAAATTTAATCAATTCTTGATTATTTTCCCGATTTGTTGCTATCATTTATTAGCAACTTTGGTGATATTTTCTTCGGGATTTTTGTGAACATACTTTTTGAAGGATTCAATGTTGATTCCTTCGGATTCTATTCACATCTTTGTATGTGAATTCTTGTGAATTGATTTGGTTTCCAAATTTTAATCGATTTCATTCGATTCTATTCACGTCTTCGAACGTGAATTCTTGTGATTGATTGTTTCTACAATCATTTTTGTTATTTGTCACTTTAAAAATATAAAGGTTTTAATACTAGTAGTAAATATCGAAACTCTTTCTTCCAAACAATTTTAGTTCTATTTTTAATTACAAAACTCGTTTTCTCAAACCGTTTTCCAATCTACAAATATATACAAACCTTTATTTCACTCGTATGAGAAATTTAATTAAACGACTTAGTAAAACAAGTGGTATGAAACGCTTGCGTTTACTTCGTCGGTTAATTTTTGGACTTGTTCGATTGAACCTCTTGTGACAATTTCATTAGTGAAGATTTACAGTTTGTTCGTAAATATTTAAGTTAAGCTAGTGGCTATGGGACATGAAGCTAAACTTTTATATTCACCAACTTAGTGTAATTGACACTTCTCGTTGATCATGACGATCATTCTTATGATTTAGACTAGCAATTGTGCGATGTCGCTTTTGGTTAGGCTAGACACCATTTGTGTGATTTCGTTCACACATACCTTTTCGGTTAGCCTAGACACCATTTGTGTGATTTCGTTTCGCACATATCTCTTTGTCGGCGTGGATAGCTTAGGCCTCGTCGGTGTGATTTTGACTCACACATATCTCTTTGTCGGCGTGGATAGCTTAGGCCTCGTCGGTGTGATTTTGACTCACACATATCTCTTTGTCGGCGTGGATAGCTTAGGCCTCGTCGGTGTGATTTTGACTCACACACATCTCTTTGTCGGCGTGGATAGCTTAGGCCTCGTCGGTGTGATTTTGACTCACACATATCTCTTTGTCGGCGTGGATAGCTTAGGCCTCGTCGGTGTGATTTTGACTCACACATATCTCTTTGTCGGCGTGGATAGCTTAGGCCTCGTCGGTGTGATTTTGACTCACACATATCTCTTTGTCGGCGTGGATAGCTTAGGCCTCGTCGGTGTGATTTTGACTCACACATATCTCTTTGTCGGCGTGGATAGCTTAGGCCTCGTCGGTGTGATTTTGACTCACACATATCTCTTTGTCGGCGTGGATAGCTTAGGCCTCGTCGGTGTGATTTTGACTCACACACATCTCTTTGTCGGCGTGGATAGCTTAGGCCTCGTCGGTGTGATTTTGACTCACACATATCTCTTTGTCGGCGTGGATAGCTTAGGCCTCATCGGTGTGATTTCGTCTCACACATATCTCTTGGGCTTTGAGGATTGTCTAGACACCATTTGTGTGATTTCGTTCACGCATACCTTTTCTGTTAGACTAGGCCTCATCGGTGTGATTTCGTCTCACGCATATCTCTTGGGCTTTGAGGATTGTCTAGACACCATCTGTGTGATTCCGACTCACACATGTGGGGTAGCGCCCCACGGTCTTCGGACCATTCGTGTGTCAAAATTAATGGCTTGCAACCATGAGATAGCGTCTCGTTATGCGTTGCACGTGTTGATGATTTTTATGCTCACATGTAGGTGAGATTCCGTGCTCCCGTTCTCGTTTTGCGTTACACGTGTTGATGAGTTTTCATGCTCGCGGGTAGGTGAGATTCCGTGCTCCCGTTCTCGCTTTGCGTTGCCCGTGTTGATGATTTTCATGCTCACGTGTAGGTGAGATTCCGTGCTCCCATTCTCGCTTTGCATTGCATGTGTTGATGAGTTTTCATGCTCGCATGTAGGTGAGTTTTCATGCTCCCGTTCTCGCTTTGCGTTACACGTGCTGATGAGTTTTCATGCTCGCGTGTAGGTGAGTTTTCATGCTCCCGTTCTCGCTTTGCGTTACATGTGCTGATGAGATTTCATGCTCGCGTGTAGGTGAGTTTTCATACTCCCGTTCGAGTTTTCATACTCCCGTTTGAGTTTCCATACTCCCATTTGAGTTTCCATACTCTCATTTGAGTTTCCATACTCCCATTTGAGTTTCCATACTCTCATTTGAGTTTTCATACTCCCGTTCGAGTTTTCATACTCCCGTTTGAGTTTTCGTACTCTCATCTTGTGATTTCTGGATTTCTTGTCTAGACTTCTGGAATTTGTGCTTCACTAATTTTCGTGATTTCTATTGATAAGTTTTATCAATTTTTGTGCATTGGTGAATTCTTGTGTCATTGACTTGTTATGAATACAAGTTTAGGGTATGATACCCCTTTCTATCTTTGAGAAGATTCTTGTGACGTTTTTGATGAATGAAAATTCGTTGGTATTATATTTTGATGCCAATTGCTACTGATGTCGCTGTTTTAATCACGTGTTTTAAAAATTGTTTCAAAATAAAAAATTGTTTTCAAAATTTTTATAGTTTACGCTTTCAAAAGAATGAGGAAGCGATTTAAACGTTTCAGCAAAATCGAGGACTATGACCCCTTTCTTTTACTGATTCGTTTAATTCCGGACTTGTCCGTTTGAGATTGGAAATTGTGAATTTCTTTTATGAAATTAAAAGATGATTTTGTGATTGTATTGCCCATTAAGTGCTTTAAGAATTCTGGTCGATGCGCTTGATCAACGTTATCGATAGGAATCTCCTAGACGCTTTGATGAGACAATCAGACACAGTAAATTGAATTTTAAAATGTAAATTTTTATAAAAAGATAAATACATAAAGTAAATTGTAAATTTCGAAAGTTTTAGCTTTTCGGGAAAGAATATTATTTAAAACAACTCTTTTCCGATACTTCTATTCTTGCGATTCCCGAGTGGAATCAAGACCTTATCTTGTGTACCAATGCTAATCGTATTGGTTTGGATGTCGTTCTCTTGCTAGAGAAAACATGCTATTTCTTGTGCTTCTAAATCATTTATGCCTATTGAGACTAGATATGCCACGCATGATCTAGTGCTCTTGGCTATTGATTTCGCTTTTAAAACTTTGGCATCCTTATTTTTGGGTGAGAAACTTGTTCTCTACCCTGATCATGAATCTTGGGAATATTTATTTTCTTATAAAGAACTTAATTTACGTCAACCACGTTGACTCAAGTTCCTCGCATCTTGTGATCTTGATGTTCTTTGTATTCTCCCAGGAAGGGAAATCGTGTTGCCAATTGCACTCAGTCGTAGACAACAAGTGGTTGTTTCTTTGATGATATCCGAATGGAATCATCCTTTTTCCAAGTTCATCGGACGTTTTGATATATTTCGTTATATCGAGCTTCGTCTCATCTCCTTTATGGAATAGCGTCTGATGTTCTTTTATGGTTATCAGTTCATTGGGCGTACAGTTATTGTACTACGCTGTTGTTCCAAATTATTCGTGATTCACCTATGAAAGGTGTTTCACGTTTCAGTCGGTCGGGAAAGTTAGTGCCTCGTTATATTGGGCCATTTCCTATCACTGTACGTATTGGTTCCATGGCTTGTCGCCTCTTATACCGGCTCTATTTTCTGTTAATTATGACGCTTTCACGCGTCTTCCTTCTACGAAAATGCCTTAGGAATTTCGATTTTATTCTTGAGTCCGGTATTATTGAAGAAATTGAAGTTTCACCAAATTAGACTTTGAGCAAACACGTTCAGGCTTTTTCTTTCATGCTCTACATGGTGAACTTCTTATTTTCAAATTTCGTCATTCTTATGATGATAGGCTTTTATGGTTGTTACCTTTTGTCCATTATTCCTTATGATTGCGAGGACGCAATTTCTTTAAGGAGGGGAGTCTGTAACAACCCGGTATTTCACGTTGATTTATTATCGATATTAAACGATAAATATTGTCGCTACTTACCAATTGAAGTTTTAAAATATTTAATTAAAATTCTTTTACCAATTTTTAGTAAAATTAAAGGGCTTTAAAAATATTATAGTAACCCATGTTTTATTTGGGCCGTGATATCTCCTTAGCTATTCAACCCGTCCTTCCCCCTTTTTTCATTTTTGGTCAGCAACCCTAAAAATTGAAACAAACGAACGAAGAGAAAACAATGGCGGCCGCTCCTTTTCGTTTTCGTCCACCCCTCAAAAACCAGGGCTTCAGCTCTTTGCGATCCAAATTGGGTTTTCGGCTGCTGCTCCTTCGATCGAGTTCACCGTTGCTTGCGTCGACAATCGGCTGCTCCTTCAATTCTTCGAACAAGGTGAGTAATTTATACTCACATCTAATTCGAATTCTCAAATAGGTGATTTTTTTGTGTTTCGGCCTTGAATTTTGGTACCTGACTTCGGTCGTGGTTTGTCGACTTGTTTTGTTGTGTGAACTTCTGGCTTCCTGTTGCTCATTAATTCCGGTAGCTTAAATTTGTTGGAATTTTCTGTGCCTTGTCGTGTTCGATGGTTCATATATTCACCTGACTTCGACGTTGGTTACTTTGTTGCTTTGGGATTAAATGAATTTGGGCACTGTCTCGTTTTGAACCTGCTGCTTCAATTATTATTTTTTCTATGTAGCATACTGTGGCATTGCTCCATATATATATATATATATGCTTTAGTGTATGTATATATATGTGACTGTTAGTCACACAGTTTCATAGTTCTCTGATCACTGAAGCATTGTTTTTGTTGTTGTTTCACTGTGATTTTGGTTGCAGTCCCCCTGCCCCTATTGTATTTGCATTTACTTGTATTCACTCCAGTTGTTATTGACTCCCCGTGAGCATATTGATACATATTAATAATGTTGCATCATTGATATCAGTACTCGACCTTGTCGAACATTGCTTGGACTTAGTTCGAACTTGTTGCCACCATTCTTGAACATGTTTCACTGATGCATTGAGTTCGTGTGAACTTAATTAGGTGCCGTCTGCATTTTTCATGGCCTCTGACCTTTGAGGCACACAGACTTCATGTTGTTCACTTGTGTCTTTGGGACCATTTCATATTGATTACATGCAGTTTTGAGTTCACACCACGTTTGATCATTTATGGCAGCTATCATGACCATTTGAGATAGTTTGCTTACGTGTTTTATGAAGTGTTGAGTATTTGTAAGGCAGTTTGCATTCATTTGATTTTGTCAGGGCTTGATTTCATCAAGTTGCAACATTTTCGACCTCTTTAGGTTTGCCGTCCACTTGAGTACATATGTATCTATTATGTGCAATGATATTGAACTTTTCACTGTACGTTAAAATGTGATATTCTCAATTTCACTTAAGTCATTCAGCTTATATTTACATACCATCAATGCTTGCTTTCTTGATCTTGTCCCCTGTTGCATTATAATTGCATCTGTAGTTGTAGATGCTTCTGTGCAATGGCCAGAGTCATTTGTAACCGCTGTTACATGTTGTTAGGCCTAGTTGACTTTGACTTTGTTTATGATACTTGCACTGTTTTACTGGGTTTATGAACATATTGCAGTCTTCACTCATGTTTGGTTGTGACTAAGTTTCAAGTGTTCTGATTACATTTGTGCTTTGCACTTGCGGTCTTGTTTCATGTGATAGTTGGACTTGTTTCACTTGTTTTCAGGTCTGATGCACATGCCTAAATCTCTGGTTTTCACTACATATATATATGTGTTATATATGGTCTTTGTGTACCACTTTTTGCCTGAACCATTTTCTTTCTCACTGGTTGTTTGATGAAAACAAATGTTGGAATCTTTTCCTCGATGCATTTGAAAGTATACTGCCCTGGTCTTGTTCGTTGAGTTCATGTGTGCTGGTTCCTCTATACTTTGTGGATCACCATTCACTATTTCGCTGCTTGTATCATCCGCGCTTATAATTTTTGTGCCTGCAACCTTCTAGCTTTCATTGTGTACATATCACCGTAGTGGCAAGGCAGTGCACGCAGGCGTGAACTGCAGCCACACGGTATTCATTGGGTACATCATCACTGTAGTGGCAAGGCAGTGCACGCAAGCGTGAACTGCAGCCACACGGTATTGGTTTTTCTTATTATTTCTTTTGCTTTTGATTTATGAATCTATTTCGTATTTCATATGTTGTAGAGGCGAGGCAGTACACGCGTGCGTATACTGCAGCCCTACTCGAGTTGACGTTTTAATTGACGTTGCCTAGATTTACTGTGACTGTCGTCTATTCATTATTTAATTATTATTGCTTCTGTGCACTAATAACTGAGTTTGAATTAGACTGACCCGAGTATTATTTTCTTTTGAATTTAATACTCGGGTCAGACCGAGTATTTTCAGGTTGTAGACATTCGGCTTTGGGATGCTGATTGAGCTATGAAGACTTTTCATATCTTTTGGAGTTGTCGTGCCATAGTATAGGTTGATATGTATTCATGTATATTAGTCGTTAATGTACTTGTATATATAACTTCCTGAGTCGACTGTTGTAGTTGTATCATATGTACCGTATCAAATGTATTGTAACTGACATCAGTTATTATATATATATATATATGAGACTTTCTGTTTCATCTGCGTTCCGCATTTATATTATCTGTGTTATTATTTTATATTTTTGTCCTAGACTATTATAGCCACTGTGTAGTAGCTTTGAGTTTGCATCGGCATGTCGGGTTTCCTCCTGAAATAAAATTCATGTTTTTACTATCTGACATATCGGTGCTCGCACAAAGCAATTACACGGATGGTCGCTCCTTAAAAGCCTTATTCTCCGTGCTAGTCGACAGCACTACACCGTAGTGTTCTTGGCTATCGCGGGTATAGAGGTGGGGCGTCACAGTTTTGGTGAGTAAATCACACCTTTTAAAAACAGAGTTTTATGCTATGTTATTGGTGAATAGTTATTTGGTTTGGGGAGTAATATTGCTTAGGTTTATACATATATGTATTTGCATTTAACGATTTATTGTTAACTTGAAAATACAGTCAAAATATTTAAGTGATTATTTGTAAATGATGGTGTTTTCTTGTTTTTAGATGTTGTTTACATTTGAATATTTGTTTCAGCTTATGTGTACAGATGGTTGTATGTCAATGGAAAGTTAACATTTGAATTTGTTTATGTTCGACATCGAGATCTCGTTTGTTTTTAAAACTAGTTTACTAACTTATTTTATAATTGGTTCTAAAAAGTTTTCCAAGACTTTACTTTGGTTTTCAAAACCTTTTACAAAGTTATTTAAGTAATTTAAATATAAAAGGAAATGGTTTAATGGATATATTGGTATATAAAGCAAGTTAGAAGTTATGGTCCATCAAGCGATAGTCACTATGGATGCAGTTCGTAAACCCATCACTTTTGTGCAAATTAAAAAGAGTTTTTACTTAAGATATTTTTGAAAAGTATTTTAAAATACATTAGAAGTACTAAAAAGGACTTTTAAAATATTAAAAATAATTTCAATAATTATTAATTAATTAAGTAAGGTTTAACTAATTAATTAAGTAAAGATTTAATTATTATTTAGTTATTAATTAAATAAATGATAACTAAGTAAAGGTTTAATTATTATTTAATTACTAATTAAGTTAAGGATAATTAAATAAAGGTTTAATTATTATTACTTATTAATTAATTAAAGGATGATTATTAACTAATTATTAATTAAGTAAAGGTTTAATTATTATTTAAGTAAAAGGTTTAGATTTATTATTAATTAATTAAATAAAATTTATAATTTTAAATTGCTTTATTTCCAAATGTTGGTTTATTTAAAAGCAACTTTCTTTTATAAAGGATGTTCTATTACAAGTGATCTTGCCATTAAGTAGCTAAACGAATATGATAAGTTATGCTAAAAATGCTGACACGCTTTATTGAAAGTAAGTCATCTTGTATTTAGCACTATTAGCTGATGAGTAGACTTTTCTCTATTTGTGAGATCTAGAACTTGATTTTCTAAGCGAGGGATAGAGAAATCGAAATGACAAAAAAGGGATAAAATGAGGGAGATAATTTCGATAGATGGGTTAAGGTTAATTAAGTATATGGAAGATACTTCATTATATACTTAACATCAAATTTTGAGGTATGGAAACTCGTTTCTATCCTGAGAAGTAAGAATGTACGTCGAGGCAAGGATAGTTTTCTAACTAAGGATAGTTTTCTAACTTTTTCGACTACATTATTAATCAAGGGATAGTATTGTTTGAGATCAAAAGGGGGGATAAGACAGGATGTCTTATTTTTCATATGCAAATCGGTAGTCGCCCCAGATTGGGATTTTTCCACCATTGCTAACTTGGATAATTTTGAAATTATTGAATATTATTTTGAATAAATCGGAATCAGATAACACGAGTTATCTGAAAACTACTTTGAGCCAATGTAAGCGTTTGAATAGGAAACATCTTGAAGATGATGGAATCAAAGATGAAGATCTTTGAAGTTTAAGGGTTACTTGCTGCTGATCCTGAAGGTAATTTCAACATGGATGTGGTAGAAGTAGTTCCTTCGGTTCGTTCATATCCCAAACAACTTGTATGGACAAATGTTATCATTGCATTGTCGCCTGGAGGGCAGTGTTTGCATTCCAAGTGGGATTGCTATATAAAAAGGTAAATGTAGCCTCATGCCTCACAACTGAGAATGACTAAAATAGAGGATATGCGATAGAGCTATGTGGGTCGCACCCATTAGGGTATGGTCATCATTCGATCTAGATCGATATTTCCAGATTTTGTATGCTAATGATCCGGGTATGGTTGTTGATCACAACCGGGGTGGTGATATATTTGGTACAATCCAGTAAGGGGACGTCGATCCTCTGCAGGCAAGGGTCCATGTGAGGCCCTCCGTATTTTTATCTAGAAGTGTACTGTAACGGCTCACAAATCCATACCCCTTTGAGCCAACAATATTCTCCAATAGTTCAACTCAAAGTGGACGGAAGTACGAACTATTAGGGTTAAGAAGAAAGAGGTAGAAGAAGAAATAGAGAAAACAATATCAGAATCTCACAATCGCAGCGGAATAATACATAATAGATAACAACATATTTTTATACAAAAGAATCTGTAACAAAATAATACATTACATTATCGGAGTACATACAAATAACAGCCATATGCTGGACAGTTGTAACAACTTATCCTCACCCAAAAGTAGACTATACAGCTTATACTGCACATCGGAATATATATCAAGTACATGCGATGCGTCTTGCCATCCAGCTCGTCTCGTGAGTTCACAACATCCTTTCCTGTATCTATAATACTCGGTCTGACCCGAACATTATAATAAAATAATGCCTGAGTCATTCTGGAAAACCAGCATGAGAAAACACACTCAATTGGATTATTAAAGTTTTCAAAATCCTTTTGAAATCAAAGGTATCTCGTAAGACCACACCACAAATAAACATGACGGGTTTTTACCTTACGATAACCAAAACATTTCTTATCAAATCCTCTGATAGTATAATAGTGTCTATAGAAATTAAAATAGAATCTAGCTGAAATGCTTGCATCTCATATTTCAGCATAGTTGGGCACAATCAAAACCGTACGGGCGCTTATTGGAGATTGGATTCCATACAATGACAAGGCTACTGGGGTACCGTCCGTCACAGTACATGGTCTAGATCACCATACCGAGGGTCCACCCTGATCCCCTGCTACACAAGACCAGAGCTACCACTTACTGGATAGTCCAAATAAGATCACTCCGCGGTTACGATCAGCAACCGCCCACACAGCCAAAAAAAGGGACATCTAGACAGGGATGACCTTACCGTAATTGGTTGCTAGCCACTTAGCCTTGCTGCACCTCCCCTGTTTTAGCCATTCCCGGTTGATGAGGCTTGAGGCTATGCGTTGCCTTTTTAGCAATCATTCACTTAGATTGCTCATCGTCCTCCTGACGATGTTCTGATAGCATTGTCCATACAAGTCTGTTACGGGTCTGAACGGAACCGAATGCACTACTCCTACAACATCCATTTTGGAATCACCCTCAGGATTAGTAGAGATTAGCCCTTGCACTTCATTGCTCCATCTTCTACTCCAAACTCTTGTCTTCCTCATGAAAACATTCAAACCGGATCGAAGTGGTTTTCGAGAAATTAATCCGATCTCGGTCTCTTCGAAACGATCAGCGCATTGACCAATATTGATAGTCGGTTATTTAGCTATCAAATAACATCCACAAACAACATTAGGCCTTAATAATTTCCAAAATTATTTATTTCCAAATTGTTTATTTCAAAATATCTTCACAAGATATTTTCTACATTTTAACCCTTTGAAAATAGTTTTCAAATCACTTTTACTCTCACGGAATAAATTTCCACCCAATTGTTTTATTTCTACTGAAAATCACCAAGTCTTAATACTTTAGATTTTTAAATAATTCAAATCACTTTATCCAAAAAATATATACTTTAAAACGCTTAAAATAAAAGCTACTTAAAATACTTTATTTAAAATACTAGTGATAAAATTTTATAATAATTTCTCGTGTAAAACTTAAGCCAAAGCTAAATTAAAAATAAAAGTTATTTTTTAAGTTATAAATATTAAATAACTATCTTTTGATTCATAATACTAGTTAAACCTTTAAAATAATTTACTTATATAATTAACTTAATAAATATTTACTTTTGAAAATTTTAAAACCACTAAATAATAATTTCTTTTTAAAACATTCTTTTTAAAACTACTTAAAACCTCTAACTTATACTTGGAACAATTTCTTTGAAGATATACTTGGTTTTCAGGGAAATACACTTTCCTTTCCACACCTTTAAAAATAAAATTACTTTTATTTTTAAAACACATTTCCCATCTCTTTTAAATTCCCAACATGAATTTATACTTTCAAATTCATCCACTGGTAAATATATCACTTTATTTATAAACCCAGTTTATAATTTCCATACCTCATTCTCTTTTAATTACTGTTTCTAATCACTTAATCGATTTAAAAATCGATTTCCTAAATTTAATTCCCTATAGAATTATTTCTCGATTTATTCGAGTTTACTCAAAATCTTAATTCCAAATTTAATACTTAATTATGATTTAAAATATTATTTAAAACTGAAATATTAATTTCACAATTTGTTACAAAAATCTTCTTTTATTTCTTCCCAAACCATTTAAATCCTGAATTTTTAAAAATAAATTCTTTAATTTTTAAACAATACCACTTGATCCTTAAAATTCATTTATTTTCATTTATTCAAAAATCTTTTTTTCCATACTCGGAATTTATTTATTAGAATTTAAATTGAACTTTTATTCCTTTCCAATTTCATTTTTAAATTTATCCAAACTAGCTAAATTATTTTACTTAACAATTCTCTTTTTCATTCCTTCAAAAATCCATTCTTTATATTTTTGATATCTTAATATACTCAAATAATATTCTGTCAACCCATAGCATTCAATATTTCAAATCTCGATAAAATCAAGCACATATAATCAATCAGTCATATCACAGATTATGAAAACAATTTTCAATAATTTGAGGAATCCAGTTGGATCCCTCCAACCTGTTTCCCTGCATCCACAGATGTTAGCACAATATAAAATACCAATCCCACTTCGAGGGGGATATCGCAGTGTATAGGGTCATCCGCAATTATGTGGACGCATAGGGTCTCATCCGCTATATAATGCGGGAAATTAATCACTCCAATATATATACTACTATATATATTATACCACATCCAGACTGATAATAAAGCATCAATTCAAGTAACCAATCCAATAATTTAAATCTTAAACTATTTAAATTAACCGATAATCCAAATGAGTGAGATTAACTCACCTTTGTTTTTGTTTGCAACCCATTTCCATCTCGACTAGTTTCATTCACAATTTTGACTATGTATAAACAATTCACGATTTATTACTATTTGAATTAATCTACAAATAAATTTCCCATTTATTTAATTAACTAGCATTTAATCTAATAATTTTCCTTTTGAAAAAATCTTTTAGTAACTAAAAATTTAAATAAATTAATTTAAATAAGTTAATCACCTTAATTCCTTATTTTTAAAATAAACTAGTTTTGAAAATATGTATATATATTTTTATATAGATAACTTATATATATATATATATATATATATATATATATATATATATCCTTTGAAACCCATACACTTGTAAAAATTAATTTATATAGATTCAAAAATCCATTTTTATATAAAATCTTCAACATTTTTAAAATTCCTATATAATTTCCAAAATCTTATATTTATATATTAAAATCTAAATAAAAAATAAAAATTCTTTTCAAACTTGTATATTAAATAAAAACAGAATTGCTTTAGGTATCTTACAATACAATATTTATTATTTTTCATTATTCGAGAAATTAAAATAGAATTAGCTTAACAAACTATAAATGGAAGATGAATACTTACCCACGCACTCGTCTACCTCCCAAAATTGCGACCTGCTTACGCCTACTCCTCGAACGAAGACCAACGCTACCATTATCTTGCACTAACCCAAATCTCGAACTTGATCGCGACCCATTCGCGAGCGTTTGCCTCTCCCACAGTCGCGTCTTCGAATCTCTGCCAACTCCTTTTCCTTACGCGTGATCCTCCCTGCGAACGACGCCATCCCCCAACGCGCGCCATCGAGTTGATTTCGCAAGTTTCTGATCGCCTTCGATTTGCAATCGCCACGTTTTTTTTTAACTACAGTCGATTTGATGAAAGGGGATAGAAGGAAGAATTTTTTTTGATTTGAACAATTTATTTTTCAAAAGAGGGGTTCGACCGTGTAATATAAAGAGAGGAGGAGCTCGCAATTTTTATTATAGATGAATGATTTTACCGGAGCTTAGATTTCCTTTCACCATTTTTTTACTTCCTTTTGAACGAAATCGTTTCGTGAATCGAATCAAGAAACAAGAAGAAATTCAAGATTTAAAACTGAAGAAGAAGAGGAAAGAGGGTTGCATTTTTTTTATTTGAAGTGGACATCTGGTGCGCGATCAACAGGGCAGGAGACACTTTTCTCACGATGGACAAGTGTTGGATGGTCTATAGTAATTTTGAAGGGAAAACATATATGTTATATTTAAATTTAAATCGTCTTTAATTCGTAGCTTACAATTTTCACGTCCTATCGAGGCGTGCCGCTAGGCATTTATAATGTTATACGCCTATACCGAACGTGATGGAAAATGTTTTGAGTCCTAATTCAATCTTATGGAGAAGATAGTCTTTTGGACTTAGTTATTATATCGAATTTCCGATAAAAATTCAGCGCTTATATCTACATTACGATCACGCGACAGCTCCAAACACTATGAAATTTGAAATCCGATAATAATACACTATCACGGATCCAATGGCACTTGTTTCGTTGAAATCCAAGACTGTGCCTCGAAAGGCTATTTTTAAATATTGATTTAAATGGTATACTTTTGAAATAGAACAAAACACTTTCAAATTAAAATTTAAAAGTTCTAATTTCTTCAGTAATATTAATATAAATTTTATAAGCTTTCAAATTATTTTTAACAAGCTTGAAGCTCTCGATTTCATATTTTACCCAATTCTCAAATTTTAAATTCAATAATTTAATTATCCAATAAATGGAGATATTTGAAATTTAAGCTAAAAGTAACCTTTTAAATATTTAAAATCAATTAAATATTCCAATTTCAAATACCAAAAATTTCGGGACGTCACATGTACTATGGCAGGCGGTACCCAATAGCCTTGTCATTGATGGAAGTAAGTGCCTTACGGACTAAGTTGTATACCTATTATGCTAGAATGTAATAAATGCAACCATTTCGGCTATGTTCAACATTTATTTTATACCCTAGACATAATTATAATATCACTGGATTTTCTATAAAAATATTTTATTTATCGTAAAGTAAAAATGCATTTGTATTTATATGCGGCGTGGTCTTACGAGATATCTTTTTTTAAAGATTTGTATAAGTATAAAATTTCAATTATTTGGAGTTTACTCACACCAAACCCATGTCCAACCTAGAATTTTTCTTTTTATCCCTAAAGCTCTTGGGTGTTTAAATTTGTAGGTAGTCAAGTTGTCCAGATTTCGACGGATGCATTTTAGAGGAGCTCGAAGCATGTAGCTTCATCATTAGCTAGTTATCTATTTTATATCCGCTATGTATGTGTATTTTGTATCAGCATTGTGGGGGAAGGTAGTTATAACTGTCCTTGGATGAAGTTAGTACTTATTGCTACTTTGATGTTTCATTTTGGCTGTGACCATATGTACTATCTTATATTCTATTATATATTACTGCCATGCGTTATGAGATTCTACGTTTCTTTCTTCTTGTATTTTCTTTTTACCCCAACGGTTTGACTTTCGAATGCCTAGATGATCGATATATGAATACATAGATGTATTAAGTGTCATCTTTAGGAATAAGAAAGGCAAATCATTGCAATATTGTTGACTTGTTTAAAATCCAACCTCGAAGTGATACAAATGCGTGTGAAAAACAAAGGTTACTTGCTAATCACTAGGCATAAAAATAGAGAATATAAGGAGTTAAATATGTAGCTGAAAGGTAATAACACAAGATATAAAGTGGTTCAACAAAGCTACCTATGTCCACTATAAAGTTCTCTTACTGTATATTTTTCATACAACCACAGAAAACTGCAAGAGAATAACAAAAATAAGAGGGCACTTAAGACTCCTAAAACTATGTAATCTTAAAGACTTATGTGATATCAAGAGCGCGGAATTGTGCATAGTATTCATAATTCTTGAATGTTTCAACCTCCTTAAAATTGCGATGCATGGGGATATTTATATTTGTTGAAGTGGACAGTGGAAGGTTGAGATCGTGTTGTAGAGCTTGCAGGAAAAGTGCTTGATCATTGATCTGACTGTAGAGGCGGAAGGTTAATAGTTGTAAAGTGTGTCAGAAGATGCATGACGGATGATAATGTACTCATTGCATCTACGTACTAGACATGGGCTTGCATTAAATGCATATTCAGTGTAGATGGTAAGCTACATCAGTTCAACCGTCCAACTATAGAGCTTTAGATGGATGGATGGACAGCTTTGTCATTCACTTGAGTACTCACATGCCTGAGTTGGCTAAGCTGGCTGACTGAATATCAACAACAGGGAAGAGACTTAGAGTCCTATTGAGGACCATGCGGGGAAGATGGATAATGACTATGCACGAGTCATTCGGAAGGAAGGCCTTGAGTTAGTTGTATTGAAGTCATGCTAAAGACGGGCCATGCTTAGGCTACACTTGCCTGATATGCTATCTTTTGGGGCGGACTTGGGCAGGAGCTAGTCTTCGATTGATGTAATGTCGGAAAAACTGTGTTGGCTTTCAGTTATTTTTGGAAGAAGTTCAGTATAGGAGAGTTTGTCAGGACCGAGCTGGACTGAGAGGGATTGGGTTCAGTTCATGCCTAAGTGTGAAGTTTGCTTTGGGATGAGAAGGTCGGGCCTCATTTTGGTGTCTTGCCGAGTAAAAAGGTTGGTTTGAGACCAAAATGTGCTTGGGTCGGCCTTTATGTGCTGGTGGAAGATCAATTTGGGGTGGCCTTCATTTGCAAGACAGCTTTTAATTGGCCCGCTAACTATTTGTGAGAAAATTAAGCAATATTTTTCCCTTCTAGTCCATATCCCTTGTGGATGCGGGCTTGAAAAATCATACAGACCTTGTAGATTAACTATTCTGCAATGCAATTAATCGCTTTCCACATGGCTTTGTGCAATTAGCTGTGATGGTTCGTTTTTCCAAACGTGTACTACAACAGATATTCCATATTACAACACCCAAGAAAACATTGAAGTATGTGTTTCGTAATGTGTTTTCAAATATAATATTAGGCCAAGTTATAATAGGATAGCATGTTTTACAATGTGCTTTAGATATTGCATAAAGCATTGTAATAAAACTTATTACAATTGTTTTTAGATGTTGCGGTATATTTTTCCACGACATATTCTAAACGTTGCGATATACTTTTTTTATAACATTTTTGAAACATTATAGTATACTTTTTCCAAACATTACGGTATATTTTTTACCTTTTTGAAAAAAGATACATGATCATTTCAGGTTATTATTATCGTAAGTACAAACTATAAACAACACAAATCCAAATTTCTTCCATTCAAAATACATCAATAATTAAGTAACGCAAACAATATTTTCATTAATTTCAAAGAAACATTAATTCAAAATTCGTATGAATTTCACAAAATCCTTAGTGGAATAACTTTAACATATATACCATAAAAATTATCACAATCGAAATGTTAAGAAACTTACAAATAACATAAATAATTATCGGGCAAAATCCTCATCATTTCTAGCTTCTGATTTTTTCCATTTTTGCCCATTAATGCCTGCGCAAGTATAGAGTCCAATGTATGTGTGTTAGAGGCCATAACAAGCTCATTCAAATATTAAAGAAAAGTGAAGTAACATACTCATCGGGCCAAAATCATGACTAAAGTTCAAATACTAAATATTATAAACATAAAAAAGGTTATGTACATCACACATCTACCTTTATTTTTTTGCAAACATATAATAAGTTAGGCACTTATACTTATTTGATGTAGACACCAAATAATTGAATCCCAAAAAATAAGAATTTTACCCTTTGATCTATGATCGTTGTTATACACATGTAGTTCGTGTATCTATGTAACCCATTTCCAAAAAATTCTACTCTTTTTCTGGTTAGATAATTATCCAATAAACCCATTACTAAACTACAAAGCAGATTTGATATCAAGTTTACTTCTAGTTGCATTGTCCATAAATTATAATGTTGAAGAAGAGCTTTTACTCGTTCTGAATGAAGGTGCAAAGCAGTTCTCAAGGTACAAGTTCCTACGAAGTTGGAACACAAAAATCACATACCAAATTGTTACCTAAACAACGATACTAGTATCAGTGATAATATATACCAATTTTATTTTGTAAGAATAGGTGGAAGATAATCAGACCTAGTACCAAGGACCTTGGCCTTTGTATTAGGGAAACACTCATTACATGGAAGTTTAGTGACAACTCTTTCATGCGTGACACCAATCAGGTAGCTCCATAGATGTTTGGGTAGAACACTTTCGATCGTGTCTTAAGAGTACAAATCCAAATATTTTGCTACTATTTTGTTAATTTTTTGGACATACTCCAAGCTTTTTGGATTAAAAAATGGTCGTCTAACATTCCAAGGTGTCATAATGCCATGCGAAAGCCATGTATCTGGGACATGCAAATCACTAGATATGAGAACTCAATAGGTATTAATGTAGTCTTTGCAGGACCTTCGTTTTTAGGACTTTATATTGATCGATAAGAGCACATATCGAGTTGGTGAATTTACTAGTGTCCGCACAGCCTGCTTAGCCTGTAATTATGGTAACAACCAATTTCTACTTCAGTTTCGGTTCTGCTTAGATTTCATGGATGCCCATTTAAAGTAATTATAGTTTGCCATTGATGTTGATTCTGGTCCCTATAAGAGCAAAAATTAAACCTTGTCACATATTTCATAGGATTTTCTTGGTATCCCTACCAAGAGATGGATTTAGAGTACTACTTCGCATAGTGGAGAAAATCATTATATAAACAAAACTTTATACATAAATGATAGCAAACATTTACCCCAACAATAACAGGTATCAAGAAAATCTTATGTCCAGATAGCAAATTTTCCCTGGCTTTCATAATTTAGAGCATTATGCAGCACAAGGGAACTTTCCAACATATTATACAAAAATGATTTTATATTCCATGATCCATCATTTTTATACTGTTACATCATATGTTCATAAAATTACTTCGAAATATATTTCGGTTTATCTATTTGAGAGAAATCCCACCCACTTGTTATGGTCGCATCACCTGCAACACAATGCAGCCACAAGCACCACTAGTTGTAAATTGGGTGTCAATTAATGTCAAATAAATCGCCTCAATGTTCAATTTTAAACTGGTTAAACTAATTATACAAGTAAAAAAGCGAGTTAACTTACAATTGCTTCAATATATGGCAATAGGCCAACTGCATATTTATAATGCTAACTGTGATACATAATCAACCTAGTAAGCATGAAGAACAAGTTGCAAAAAGTTCAAATTTGCACTGTTTTTCATAGAATTTATCTACATACCTTAGCACGAGCACATACGTAGAATCTCATACCAATGTTTGGACCTTTTTGACAAATCTTGCAACACAAGGCTCCTGCTGCCCCTTGTACAAAGGTATGCTACTTTCATTTTCTCTTGAATCTTTTGCCACTATGAAATTGCAGTAATGACTACTTCTGTTGTTACATTATGTCGAACCACTGCCTAAACACCAGTAATACAATATTGCTAGAATGCGTTGAGATTTTCCAAAGTTGTTGAATCGAGGATTTTGGTTGGTTTTGTCACATTATCCTACTTGCAGAAATTTCAAGAACAAAATTCTTCTAAGGTGGGGAGAATGAAATAACCTGCATTTTAACAACTCAATAATTAAATAATTAATTTAAATATTAAGTCGTTAATTAATGGAATGGCCTGTGTACTTGACTTTTACAGATGGATGAATTGGGTCTCAAGACAGCCGTAGTTGAGGCCGCTTTTCCATTGTGAGTAAAATGAGTATAAACTTGACTAAGTTTTGATTTGATAAGTTTTTGGAGTAAATAGCGATTTCTAGACAGTAATGAAAATTGAATGTTGGGCTATGGCCCATAAGCTAGCTTATAGGTTAGCTAAACCCTTCATTATTCCCATTCACTTTTCAATCCAAATTATTTTTATCTTCCTCTTCTTTAATTATTTTCCTAATCCTCACTTAATAAAAAAACCTAAATACACTTAATCATGCTCAAAAAAATTCCTAAATTAAAAAAAATCACTACAACATCTCTCTACCTATTCCTCATGTAACCTATCAAGGAATCGGCTTAAAATTGTGTTTGGAGTAGATTTTAAGAGAGTAAAAGGATGGATTTTAGTGATTCTGAACTTGGTTTGGAGAAGAAGGGATGAGTGTGATGGGTCTCTAACTCTATTTACTTGTTAAACTTAATTATTTCATTTATTGATGATTAATTATATGAAGTAATTTGAAGAATGTTTGGGTTAATTTATGCTTATGTTTATGTTATAAGCTTGATTATGTTAACTCATTATTTGTTAGAGACATTGATTGTTATTTTCGAAATAGGTAGTAAGCCTAAATTTGGAATTTGGGATAAGTAATTGATTTTGTATGACAGTATTAGTGATTAGAGATTAATTTAACGATATAATTGTATGCATATTATTAGTTAATAATCATTAAACCATTTGAATAGACTTTGAGAAAAGTTAGTAAGCTAATTAAGTGAATTATGGGCTCTATACTTATTATTAAAGTGATTAGAGGTTTAACAAAATTTAATTAGTACATGTGCATACAATTTAAAGTAAAGATATGATTTTTATAAGTTAATGGTTTATTTATAAATATTATCTATTTAAAAAAAATTTTATAAATAAAAGCGATATTTTATAAAATAATGACTTTATAAATAGTATAAGAGTGATATTTTATAAAATGCGGCATTTTATAAAATAAAGATTTTATAAACTAGTATAAAATGTTCTATTTTGTAATATAGTATGAATGAGATATTTTACAAAATATATAAGATTTTATAAAATAATACAAAAAGGATATTTATATAATGGTTATAAGGTTTTATAAAATATTTATGAAAGGAATAATATCAAATGAGGAGATGTAGTATTTTAAAGGCTTCAATGGATTCATAAGATAATATTGTATTTTTATAAAATAGTATGAGATTTCATAAAATAATACAAAATTATATTTTATTTTTACTAAAAAGATTTAGTAAATAAAAGTAAGGCTTTATTTAGTGATAATTTAATTACTTACTTACATATAAATATGTGTATAAGTGTATGAGCAGGTATACGTATACATGTATTTAAAATAATATAATAATCAAGACAGTTCTTGTGTTGTTAATCAAATAGTCATATGTATTTGTGTGTGTGTGTGTGTGTATAAGTGAATTATTATATGCATGTGTGCATGAACATCATTATTTGTGTGCAAGCATGTAACGACCTGCACTTCCATACAGTTTATGTTGACAATAAACCACACATGTCCAACCAAGTTAAACAAAAAGGAAAATGATGAAGGGTAAAAAGAAAAAGTAGACAGAACAGAATCACACATGAATGGAATAACATATATTATTTCAATAATCTTTATAGCGGAAAAATAATTAAATACATATATCAAAGTTTATCCTAAGCTCGACCTGGACAGTTATAAATACATGTCTCTACAATTGCTAAAAAACAACAAACATGGCGGAAAAGTAAACTATGTTCATACATTGATGAAGATCTCTGGTTCTCCTCAGGAAACTCCAAGCGTCATCAGCTAATTCTAAAACTACTCAAATTTGACCCGAGGAATAGAAATACCTGGATCAAGCTTCAATATGAGACACGAATTATAAATATATATGACTATGTAGGTGATTGGTGATTGGCCACGGTGCGAGACTCGAGTTTTAAAATTCCAATCCCGGACTTTCCGAACCAATTATCGATAGAAAAGATATTAAGTATGTGGGTGATTAGTGATCATCATTCAATCAATTAATATTTTTATATCCAATAAAATATCTTTAGAGATACATTTTAAACCATTTCTTCTTGGTATATACAGATATATTAAACCTCTTTTTTTAACTTTGAAGATACCAAATCATTTCCTTTAAATTACTTAACAAAAATATTTCTGTCTTCTATTATTAGTATAATTCCAATCTTAAGGGAGATTACTTATTTCCAAAACATATCTTTTAATGGGTTAAGAACAATGTTATTTAAGACATCATTTCCTGTATACACAAACCAATTAGTACTGCATAAAAAGGATTCATAGATTTTAGACAAATTATACTCAATAATAATTTCCGTATTCAACTTGCACCACTCATCAAACAACGGTGAAATTGCCTTTTAAATTCATATGGATAGTATGGGCTCCCTCCTCGGAATTCAATACAGAGTTTAACTAGAACGTTCTCTTTAACATCAAAATTCTATTTTAAATCTTATTTAACTTTTGGAAATAAACTCCCAATCTCTTTTCTTTTATCTTAGGAAAAATCCGGTCCGAGTAAATCAAATTAAATATCCCCTCCGTTGGACCGGTCTGGATAGGCGGGGGAAGCGAGTAACTGGTATTCCAAACTCCAGCCTAGAGACTACCTCTTTGTCACCCATAAGATGATCAAGTTATTTGATCAACTCTAAACCTTTAAATTACTTATATGGTTTATTGGAAAATATTTCTATAATATTTGGGAAGAGATATCCAAGTTTAAAACATTTATTCCAAAATTGCCAAATTAAGTTGTCCAATTGCTGGTGAATAGTGATTTTACAGTGTTGTAGATCAAAAACTTATTCCATTATATATTTATGTCCATTTTTAGAACTCAAATCCCTTTTAAAACATTTTAACATTTTTATTGAATTTATTTCATATTTTTAAAGATTAAAATATTTGTTTTTGAAATGTTGAAACCAATATTTTTCGAACTACCAAAACGCGGCGATTTTGAAAACTTGGTTTGGCATATTTCAAACTTTACTAAATGAAATCGTGGTTTGTCTTTTCCATTTGAATACTACAGTTATAAAGGTCCCCAAAATTATTAGTCCAAAGAATTCTGACTCATATTTCATTATATACATGGATTTAATTTTTTAAGACACGAAATAAAGTTTTGCGATGCGCTTATTTCAATTCTATTTTCAAATCTTTTTCAAAGTTTTCCAAAATGAGTTTTAATGTTTATAAAACATTTATAGACCATTTTTTTCTATTTTTAAAGAAGTTAACAATGTCATATATACTGTTATAATTCATAAAGGAAAGTGATTACATTATGTAAATTTGACGTGTATTTTACCGCGAATAATTTCCACACCAAGCAAGCATATTATTAACCAATCATCTAATAAGCAATCATTTTAGCATTCAAACTATTCTAATCAACCAAGTGTACTTGAATAGCATAAATCACAGATAATTTTAAGATAAATTTAAATAAGATGGGAGTATTGCTCTCACTTTCATGCTATCCGACTCTAAGTGTGCGTTTAATCGATGAAACGATCCCTTCTCTGCACTGAACCTTAGGAACTTTGCCTAGGACCTAAGTGATGCTCAAACAAGCTTGTGTGGAGGTGAAAGCTCGGCTTTAAGATGGTGGTGGTGTAGATCAAGAACCTTTTTGAGGAAGAGGTGGAGCGTGGCTAATTTTTTGAAGCGAACTGATATCATATATGTATGGAAATAATTTTAGCAGAACTTTGACGCAGTGTTGAAATTTTTTTTTACTATTGGGGAAGCCATTGAAGAAGAGCTATTATAGAGCTCAATAAGAAGAAGAAGAAGAAGAAGAAGAAGTGAAGTGAATTTGTTAAGAAAGGAAGACGATATGCATGTATATTTATAGGGTAGAAATTCTTGTGCATGGAACTACCAAAATGCCCCCTCCGCATCATAGCTTAGGCCGAACCCCCCCAACCCCTCATAAACCTTTGTATGCCTTCCATCACTTCACGATGTCTTAGGTGTGTATGTGATGGTGATTTGATTTTAAGTTTGTGTTTTTCATTTTAACTTTTGTGAAAAATATCTTCCTTGCTTACTTTTACTAATAACACTTAGTTTCAATTAATTATTGTAAACTTATATGTTATTAATTTGTTATATATGCATACATATGTCATTTTGACTTTCAACGTTGCAACATTCAAATTTAACTTTTACTTGTTAAGCCGTTGAAAATCTGAAATCCGAATCCCGGTCATATTTTCAGTTTTTAAACAAACTATTTATTTATGTAAACAAAACTTGAAAATAATTTTTTATCATCTTTAAATAATTAAAACAAGGTTATTTAAGCTATAAAACTATTTCAAATTATATAAAAATCCATTTGTAAAAATACAACATCGAACTGCCAAAATGCGACGAAGTTTATATATCTTATAAAATAAGTTTATATATTTATAAAACCATTATTAATCACTTATTATCATTATATAATAATTAAAATGAAATTTTCATCATTTAAAACAATTATCTGAATATTTAAATTAACTAAATATTCCAATTCAAAGTGATAAAATTACGGGTCGTTGCATTCTTCCCCTCTTAAAAGAATTCCGTCCTTGAAATTTCACCACAACCAAAAATCCCAAAGAGTTTACCCAAAACATTATCTTTGAACTTAATTCCATATGATATACATAGACCATCCATAATATCAGATTCGATCTTCTACTCAAATACACAACTTTATTTTTGAACTAGTATTGATCCATCGATCCTCTAATGCGAACTTTGATCAAGATTTGTAACAACCCATAATTTTATAAATATTTTTAATTCAATTTGATTGAAGACTTTGATTTTAAATCATTTAAATTTGAAAATTTTGAATTTTTTAATGTAATTTTGGATTTTATTTATAATTTATTTTCCATATATAATGAAATAAAGATTTTTTGAAAATTTTATATTTTGGTTAACTTTGGTCAAACTTTGACTTTCAGTTCAAATTTTGAATTTTAAATTTTCAATCTTTTTCTTCGAAGCTGAATTTGATCCTGATATTTGTTCTGCTTTTCGTTTTATAAAATCATGTTTTATACTTTTCAAATCTAATAAATTTCAGCATTTTGCACGCGATTATTTTCTGTATTTATTTGTTATTTTGTATTTCTATTTTATTTTTTCTATTTCATTTCTATTTTCTATATTTTTTATTTTTTTCATTCTCTACTTTCTATTTTCTTTTATTTGATTTTGGGCTTAGGAAATTCAAGGGACATAGTTTACTTTTCTTGGATATGAAGGGATGACCTTTTCTCTTCCTAGTCGTGCATTTACATTCCACTAGCCGTTCACTTTCCACTTCTTAGCCGTGCAACTTCTCATTTCCTCCTTCATTTACGTACAAAACAAATACTTCTCATATCCTTTCTCATTTGCATTCAACCAAAAGGAATATTACAGTAAGTTTCATTTTCTCCATCTCCTTCTTTCGTTTTCTTTTTCCTTTATCCTCTATTTGCAAACATGCTCGGCCACCACTTCCTATTTCCAACCACAACTCCTCCTCTACACCACCCATGGCTAGCCACAACTATCACTATTTCACCTCCTCTAAGCCGTGACCATAGACCTAAAAAAAACTCCATCACCTAAACATGGTTGCAAACCATAGCCGAGACTTACCCATCCCCTCCCTCTTGCTATCCTAGGCCACAACACCTACACCTCCTCCTTTACCTTGACATGACATGAATGACACCATATCCATGCCTATTCACATGTACCATGACTAGATCTTAGCCATGGCTGAGCCATGTTGCCATAGGGTCAAACTAAACTCATCTTGACCCTTTGCCTTTTTGCCTTCACTTGACTTTTGGGATGCCATCTCTTCATAACCCCTAGCCATGCCTTATTGATAGCCTTGGTCGAGCCTATATGATTCTATACCGTCATGGCCGAGCCATGTTTTGGATGATGGACGAGCAGAAGTGGTGTGACCAAGCCCAAACACATGTAGCCGAGCCTACTTGAAGGGTTATGCCAATCTTGTTTCATTTTGATTCATATTTTGCATTATTTTGATTCATAATCTTTTGTATAAATATAGTTGCTTATATATGTTTATATTTGTTTGTTTACATGACTTGAATCTTAGCTCTCCATCCACTCGAATCTAAGTCGTGCATTGTCGTGCTTTTCGAAGTTTATTCGTGTGTCCTGAATTGTTAGCTCCATCTTTAGAAGGTGAGTTTATCACTCTTGACATTTGTATTTATATAATTGTGAAACAATGGCATGTGAATTATAGTTGATGAGATGATAGTAATTTATATATGCATGTGATATGATATTTCATGATGTTATACCCTGATGTATATTTGTTACATCACCTGATATGATATGCCATATTATATTGTTATTTTAATTACTGTTTCTCATACTACAAGTTCCTTGTTAGTATAGAATCACTATGGGTTGAAATGATACATACCCGAATGGACTTTAGAATGGGGAAAAATCGTTGTGAGCTGAAATGATAGGCTCAAGCGATTTTTATTGTATTTTATTTGACTTGGGATTGCGGGTTTGAAATGATAGAACCCGGATTTTTATTTTTAAATTACGGATTGAAATGATACATATCCATATTACTTGACCAATGTTAGAAAATTGTATACAGACCCATGGTTAAATTTTAATAATAGTTTTCTAAAAATTATTAAGTATTTTGAGTCTATAAATATATGAAATTTTTAATTTGACAATTGATTTAATGATTTTTAAATATAACGTGATATTGGAATTTTATAAGTAAATAATTGGTTTAAACTAAATTTAAGATTTCATCTATGATAAATAACTTAATAATTTAAATTTGATTTAATATGGAATTTTAATTCTAACCTAATAATACTAAATTTTATTTATGGAATAGATATGTTTTGTATAAATAAAACAATGATAAAATGGGATTTAATAAGTTTATAGTGATTTTCTATAAGTTAAAATGTGTAAGTAAATAAATGGTTCAAAATGTAATTTAAAATATGATTTGAAAATTTAGTTTCCAAATGAAAATTTTAAGCTTAATTTAGTAATAAGAATATTTATTTATGAAATGGGTATTTTAAAATAAAGTATTAAGATTTTTTTTTTTTTTTTTGGCAAAGCCAGCGAGGTTGACTGGACCCCTACCAGTTTTATTGCAACACAATAAAAGAGGACAGTACATGAGAGAAGAAAGGAAAAAAATAAAAAAATAAAAGGAAAATAGAACAATTGAAGAAACAACAACTAAACTTCAACTCCAAACATGGATCAACGAGTCAGGAAATTTAGTGTTGCAATTCATCAATTGCCAATGAGTGGTTCTCCTAACATCTTGCCATAATAATTCATTCTTCCTTCTGAGATTATCAAAAACAATAGTGTTTCTTTCTTTCCAAACAGCAATGAGATATTTTTTCAAACATACAACCAAAATTCTAGTCTCAAACTTCCTCCACCTTGTTGCTTTGTAAATGATACTCCATATCATTGCAGAACCCCCAGTATTTAGATTAAAACCAGTAGTGGAACTGACTCTGGCCATAACATTTTTTAGAGCAGGGCAATCAAAAAAAATGTGATCAGTGGTTTCTTCATGCGTATCACAGAAAAGACATAAGGAGGTGCATGCCATACCAAAATACTTCAATTTACTTCTAGTCAGTATTAAGTTATTTGTTAATATAAAAGTTAAGTAAATTTATGTACCTTTGACTTAATAAATGAATTATAGTTTAATTTGGATATTTTATTATAAAGGTTTAATTTATTTAATTATAAGTTAAATGGTATCCAAATAAATACTTTTGAAAAGTGAGATATGTTTTATAAGTTTAAAATGGTGAAAACTAAAATTTATAATGTTTTGAAATGTTATAATAAATCTTAGTTTGTATTGGCAGCATTTCCAAAATGCTGTGATTCTAAGGTAGCGTTTTTTAAGTGTTGTTGTTTCTAAAAGTGTACCATAATTCTGAAATTACTATATCTATAATAACGTTTTCTAAGTGCTGCTGTTTCTGAAAATGAACTGTTATTCTGAAATACTACTATATATACAGTAATGTTTTCTAAATGCTGGCGTTTCTGAAAATGTACTATATTTCTGAAATTAGTATATCTTTAGTAACGTTTCTAAGTGCTGCTGTATTTGAAAATACATTGTTTTTCTAAAATACCATTATATCTAAGTAACGTTTTTTTAAGTGCTGCTGTTTTTGAAAAGATAATATTTCTTTGTATTATCACATTTTCCAAGTGCTATTTATAGGAATAACATTTTCAAAGTGTTACAATTTCTAGCTTATTACATTTTAAATGATAGAATTTATTTTACAAAAATGGATATGTTTTGTATAATAAAGAACTATGATTTAAACTGAAGATATGATGTTTAAAAATGTATAGTAGAATTTGTAGCATTTCCAGAACGTTATGTTATTTAAGTCATATTTTTAAAGTGTTATACTACATTAGGTAATGTTTTAGAAGGCTGTATTTATAAAAGATAATAGTTCTAAAATGCTATTATATGGATCATATTTTCCAAGTATTATGATTTCTAAAAGACAACATTTTAAAATTCTATAATAAGTGTATGGTTTAGAAGTGTTATGATTTAGAATATTACATTTTAAAAAAGCCATAATAACTGTATGGTTTCGAAAGTGTTTATGATTTCTAAAGGTGCTATGACTAATATATATGGATTTGGAAATATTACCAATTTTGAAAATGGGTAGTATTCTGGAAAGTAATCGCATTTGGTTTTAAATGGTTTTGTAATAGAAATGATTTGAAATAAGTATCCATGGGTTATAATGATGGTTGATTGTTAAAGAGACCGGGATCGCATATGGGCATACTCTTGTCGATACCGAAAACCACTTTAACAACCATGTACGAAGGTGGAGATTCCAGAATGATGTAGGATGGTGGCGACGTTCTATTGAGGTACGCATATGGACTCGACTCCCCTGAGTTGGCATAAGGTGGCTAAAATAGGAGCAATTGACGGGCTAATGAGGTCGCTCCTCTTATCGGACACACTTCTTCGTATGCCATTCTATTACTTTGTGATTGATTGGTGCACACTTTTGATTTTGGGAGTGTGGCTCGAGGTGTACGGTAGTAGCTGCTATGCGTTACCACCGGTTCGAAAGTGCAATTGGTATATCTACCCTGGCATTTCCTAGTTGTTCTGTGTCACCTACCCTAGCGCGCTTTGTACAATTTCGTTTTGTACCATGCCTATGGAGTGCCCTCTAACGACGCCTAGTACGGGATAAAATGTGTTAAGGTGGAAAATGTAAAGCCTTAATGCTATTTTTAATTGTATATACTTTACTTTAGACATTATTATAATAGCGTATATTAATACATATTGGATAGTTTAATGGATCCCTAAAGGATGGGCCGTCCCAAGCATCCTTTAAGTTACTTGTGCATTTTATTACAGTTCACTTGAGTTGGTTTACATTGTATAAGTATGTATGTCCTGACTCGAATGTTTTGTGTTTGCTTTACGCTCGGGTCAGCTTGAGTATCAGTTTTGGATTTCACCTTCTAGAGCTAGGATTGCTGGAGACTATTTATCTAGTTGTTATCTATCTCCATTCAGTATTTTCTATTTAGCTTATGTACTAGTGGAAAATTATGTATTGGGATTTCTGTTGTATTTACTTTTCAGACTCTGGATTTTGTACTTGTTCTGTGACTGTGTTTGTAGTGGCTTCATGAACTACTTTGGTTATTTTTATTTCCGCTGCGAGTTATTCTGATTTATCTATGTCTGTGATTCTGTGATTGGTTTTATTTGCTCCAAATTATATTACTATCTACTGTTTTGAATTATTCAAGTCAGACATGTGTGGTTTTATTATCGATTTGAATGGTCCAAAATAGTGGGTAGTTACACTTGGTATCAGAGCCAGGTTTTAGGCAAACCTTAGCTTATGGTGCAAAAACTCATTAGAGATAGGGTAGAAATACCCTAGAATGAGTTAAATTAATCTTAGAATTATTTCTTTGTGAGAGAATGTATTTTTAAGTATAAAATGATTTTCAAATGATTTTAAAAGGATTTCCAAAGATTATTCTGATATAAAAACTTTTCTTGCTTTGAAATAAAATTTTCTTCCTTCTTTCCTTATCCGCCTTGTTAAATAAATTCCTTGACTATGATTTCTATTCTGGTTGAATCTTGTCTTTTGTTTCTTAATTATCATTGTCCTACTCAATAGAAGGGCAAGACATCTGGTATTTTGCTGTTACCCCGCCTTGATAATCCGGATTTTTGGATATCTGTTGATTGGCACTTAAGAGGTTTAAATTTATTAAAATACTAATTTGAAAAATTGAACACATAAATTCATATAAATGTCAGAATTTTAGGTAAATAATAATGTAATAATCTCCTTTTATAATCTAGAATTTATTCTTTTTCCTAAGCAAATATAATAAGTATTAATTTGAATATATATATAAGTAAATTTTAAAAGAGAAATTGGATTTGAAATTTAAATATAAACATCCTAGTAATAAGTTGGATTTAGAAATAATTATACATGATTTTTATTAATATATACGATTAGTTTCATATCATTGTCTTTAAATGGTTTTATAAATATAAATAAGGATATATTAGACTAGTATATATTTGTATAATTATTTTTAAGTATATAATTGGGTTTTTTTATTTCATTTTCTTTAAGTAATATATAGATTAATAAAGAAAATATTTTAAATAAAGACATGAATAAATATAAAACTAAATTTGAAATATAATATAAATATACATTAAAAACATATTAATACATGGAATTGCAAATGTAAGAAATATGTGTACATAACTACAAATGTAAGCCTAAGAATATATCTAATGTCAAGTGTAAGTTGATTTCAAAAAGTGTCCTTATTTTCTTTTTTTTCTAAATATAATTAAAAAATGATAGAATAGTTTATATAATCCTCTCCATCCATCTCTCTCATTTCTTTTATCAGTTCATTTTCGAAAGCAAAACAAAGAAAAACAAATCAAAGAAAAAAACTGTAACCTAAAACTATGTTTCATTTTCTTCTCAACTTGGAAAGGAAATAAAATAAAAACAACTAGTGCAAACTTGATCAAGCAAAGCAAAGATTAAACCTTCAAACAAGCAAATTCAAACTCAATTCAAGATCAACTATGAAGATCCAGATTTAAAATCAAGGAAGCTTGTTCCTCTGTTATTTTCAAAAACAGATGAGTAAAACTTTAACCCATTTAATATTAAATCCATCATGATTACTTTTAAAATGATAAATAAAGATAGAAATATGGTTTGTATAGGTTTATAAAAGTATTTTTCCTAGAAATTACAATGTAATTGTTGATGATCAACTGCATGTCTGTGTAAATATATATAGTCTCTGTTCTTGGTTTACAATCTCAAAATTCAATTCAAAAATCAATTTCCTTTGCTTCAATGTCTTTCAGATCATGATCATTAAAAAAAAACTGATTGTGTTTACCAAATCTTGTTTTTAAAAAAATGTTTATAAGTATAATTTATAGGTAATTAACCAGCAAATAGAAATTTGCAGTGGAAAAATCAGTTCAAGCCAAAATTTGATTATTAAATTTTCAAGTCTTGATTGTATAATTGGATTTATGATTTAAAATCATGATTTTTAATATAGAATTCGAGATTTTTAAGTAAATGTGTGAGGAGATTTGGCGAGACGAATGGTTTTTGGTTGAATGAGAAACTCTATCGATCGACAAGGAGGTGTGACTCGAGGTCATGGCTGAAGCTTGCTCGTGGATCAAGGAGGGTAGGAAAAATAATTGTGAATTTCTGGAACGTCGTGGTGGTGCGGCGAGTCTAAACTGGGGTTTAGGACTGAAGTTTGTTTGATGTCGAAATTCAAGCGATTGTGTCATCATCGTTGCATCGGTCTGGGTCGGGGTAGGTGGACTAGGAGCGTAAAGCTCTGGCGAAGGTTCGGGTTAGAAGTCGTAATGTCTGATGGTCTACGGCGGCGGGTTGAGGCATTTCCGTCGGTAGGTTTGGTTTTCCTGTAGGTGCTCATTTTGTTCGATTTTGTTTTACTGGAACGATTAGCCAGCTGAGGAGTTTGGAGCGTTGGCAAGGACACCTGCGTCCGATGGGTGGGTGTAGCGATGATCGGAGCCAGTCGGGTTAGTGTGCACGTGCACATGGTCTCTGCTATGTCTGTGTAGTAGTTTGCGATGGAGGAAGAAGTATCTTCGGGTGGGAGCTCGGGGAAAGGAGGGAATTACATGAGTCTGGATGCGGGTTTTCGAGTGGGTTTAGTTTGTTTAGTAATATTGAAATCTCCAATTAAAATCAAACAGAGTTTGAAAAAGGAAGGGGAAATTTGACTCGGGTTCGTTAGTGAATGAAGCATGGTTGTGGAAGAATTTGGCTCGTGTGTGACTCGAGGAAAATAGGAGAGGTCTTGGGTTGCTTGTTGTTAGTTAATCAAGTTTTAAAAGCTTATCAAAATGTGTAAGTTTCAAAGAAAAATGTAAAAACAAAGTATTAGCAAGTTTTAAACGTGTTTCCAAAGTTTAAAATGTTTTCAAATTGTTTGTTTAAAGTAATTATATAATAGGTTAAATCCTATATGTTTGTAAAGGTGAATTAAATGATGCAAATAAATAAAGTATAAATTATTTAATGTATTAAGGATGGTTAATTGATTTTTATAGTTAGGGAATAATTAATTAATTTAAATATTTAGATAATTAATTAAAAGTTAATTAATTTGTGTTATCAATTTAAAAGATTGATTTATTAATATGGTTAATTAATTAAGTTATTGATTAAATATGATTAATTCATTAAAGGCTAATCACTTAATGAAATTAGTCAATGATAATTACTTAATGAAAGCAATTAAAGGATAATTGCTTAATGTCATTTATTAAGGAGGGTAATTAATGGGCGATTACTAAATGTGATTTATTTAATGATAATTACTTAATGGAAGTAATTAAGAATTAATTACTTTGTGTAATTAGTTAAAGTATGGATTAATTAAGAAAACTAATTAAAGGATTGGTTAATTAATGAATGTGATTAATTAAAGGAAAATTAATCAATGCAAGTGATTATAGAATAATTAATTAGAGTAATTAATTAAGGATGAATGTAATTAACTATTGTTAACTAATTTACGAGAGTAATTAAAGAATGGTTGAAGGTTAATTAATTTGTGAGATTATAATTAAGGATGACTAATTAATTGGTTTGTAATTAGTTAATGTTGAGTGAGTAGGATTTAAAGATGACTGAAGTAATTAATTTAATTTATTTAAATTAATTGGAAATAGTGTGACTAATTAATCTTGCATATGAATGATCGAATGATATTGAATATCTTGGATTATTTGTTATCCTTGGTATGTGATTGTGATGCTATATGAGATGATTTGTTTGGGTTGAACTGTGATAATATGGATTACCTATCTGTAATGGAATTGTTATGTGAATTTGTTACTCTGAATATGAATTGATTTGTTTTCACTTAAACATTTGACTTAAAGAATAACATTGGATTCGAAGAGACAGAGGTCGGGTATTAGTAAATACCCGAAACTACTTCGATTTGTAAAAAATCTTTATGGATTTGATTTTGAAATAAATAGGCTGGAATGAAATAAATGATGAAAACTTGGTCGTTTAATCTGAGTAATAATTCTTAAGTTATAATTGTAAGATGTGTATTTGGCTATGGTAAGTTAAGAACTTGTAGTGAAGTACGAGTTACTCGGGTTATAAATAAGTTTTATACATTAGTATTTCATGTTAGATGGGTTTACTCACGCTGCTTTCCAGCCTGACCCAGGTGTTACTTTGATGTAATGCTCGGGTCAGACCGAGTATTACAGTTTTTCAGGTTAGGACGTTCTGGAGCTCAGCAGGCGAGCTGGATGGCAGGAACATATGGAGTTTACCGCTATGTATTTGAGATTGTTGTGATATTAGTCTGAGACAGGTTGATATAACTTTTTAGTCTATCTGCAAATGATTGTAACTCTGACGAATTGTATGTAAAGTAACAATTACAACTTTCTTTGTATAAATGCTATTACTTTGATATTATATTTTGATCCGCTGCGAATGTGTGATGTTGTTGTTTACTGTTCTTCTTCTACCTCCCTCTTCTTTCTCTAACAATCTGAAATTATCGGTGTTTGGAAGCTCGACACTTCTACAGTGAACGTATTAGTGTCGAAAATTCGAGGTCGAAATTTTGGGTCGTTACATTTTGTATTAGAGCTGAAGGTTAAGCGAACACCTTAGCTCTGGTGGGATTAGTCATTAAGGATAGGGTCAATGGTACCCTAGAATGAGTTGAGTGTAGTATATATGAGGGCGTATTTGTTAATTTCTATAAATGATTTTTATATAAGTTTATCTTGTGATAAATAAAGAAATAATTTTTTCTAATTATTAAATATATTAAAAAATTGGTTATTGATTATTGGAATAAAATAAAACAATGAGAATTAAGTGGTAATAGTAATACAACCAAATTGAAATTGGAATAAAATAAAATAATGAGAATTAAGTGGTAATAGTAATACAACCAAATTGAAATTGAATGAAGATAAGTTTGAAATGGATCCAAACTGAAACTAAAATCCTTAATTTGTAACAGTGTTTTCAGAATAAGATAATAGTGAATTAGTTTCCAGTTATGATAACCTTGGATATTATTATAAAATGGTTGTTGTGTTTAATAATGAAATATTTGTTAGTGATTAAGCAAAATGAAATGTTTTAAGGAAGTAAACATTTAGGTGAGTACGACTTATAAATTGGAACTGAAGATAATTTAAATTGTGAAGTTTTAAATCTAAGTCCAGAAAATTTGGAATTTGTTTCAAAGTGCTAAAAGAAATAATAAATAGCATTATTTACAATGTATTTGAATGAAAGGGTCCTGTTTCAAACAAGAGTTGTTTAAATTTTTTAAAGAAATTTTTTTTAAATTAAAACCAAAGGTGGTATGAAAAAATTAAGATATAACTTAGTGTGCAAAGGAAATAAATATGTATATATAAGGGGTATACGTAATATCAAAGATAATTTGAAATAAACCCTAAGTGTTGAGTTTTAAATAATTTTCATTGGAATGTGATATGAAAACCTAAAGTGATAAGTTTTTGACCTTATAAGTGGGAAGATTATTAATATGAAGTTTAAAATTTGAAATGGAAATTCAAATTTAAGTAAAGTTGACTGGATTAAATTGAACTGAATTTAACTTAGGGGAAGTTAAATAAGTTGACGAACAACCTGAATTGGGAATTTCATGATGAAATTGAGATTTAACTTGGGAAGTTAAATGGTTGATTTGACTTGGGAGTTTGTGTGATCTCAAAATGGGTTTGAGATCTAGAAATTGGAATTAGATGCTATTAATGAATGTTTTAAATAATTTGGAAATTTATTTATTTTGACTTATCCTAAAATCAATCCTGTCGTAATTAATAATCTATAAAACTAAGAAATGGAATGAGGTAATATACATCCATTGATGAAATAAAATAGAAATAAGATTGGACTTATGAAAGGGAAATTTTTTTGAACTTAAACATTTAAATGTTAGAAATGAGCTTGTTGAAAATTTGTTAAGAATTGTTTTTGAAGTTAAAATTGGGTAATAATTTGGATTTAAAGATTAAATCATTTAATAAGTTTTGAACTCTTATTTGAATTTTGAAATAAGTTAAGTAAAGGAAATTTAAATGGAATTTTGAAGTTGGACTCAGGATCAAATGGCTTAAAGATTTAAGTTGTTAAATTAAAAATAAAGGTTGATCTGATTTAAAGGATTAAATCAACATTTAAAAATTTAACTCGAATTTATGAAATTCGAGATGGTTTTAAGTTGAGATTTGGATTGAATTAGTTCAAATTGAATTGATTTGAATTAATTGGAATTGTGATTGAAGATGGATAAGTATAAAATTCAAATGGAAAATTTGAATTGAATTAATTTGAATTGAAATTGAAGTTGAATAAGTTTGAAATTCAAATGGGAGTTAATTTGAATTTGAGATAGGAATTGAAGTTAATTTAAATTGAATTGGAACTGAAATTAAAATGGAAGTGGAAATTAGAAATTGATTGGAAATGGAAATTGGGAATTGAACAGTTTGTCTCTGAACCATTCTTTTTCCAAATAAATTTTTTTAATATAAACTGTTTCAAATCTATTTTTTGAGCTATATACTATACAACCTTTCTTTTTAAAACCCAAACTATCTTATACTTTTTTTACAACAATTTTTTAAAAAATAACCAATTACTATTTTACATCTGTTTTATAAAGTAATTACTATTTTAAAACTATTTTGCAATTATCTAACTATTCTACAATTATTTGATTATTTTACAACTATTTTATAAATACTTAACTATTTACAGCTATTTTACAATTATTTACTATTTTACAACTACTAATCTATTTTAAAATTTCAAGCTATTTTCTAAATACAACTTGGTCAGAGTGTAAACTGTTTATAAGTGAAGTAATAATTCAAATGGGAATTGAAGTAATTGAGAATAAGTGAATAGAATCAAAATGAAGGTGAAAAGAAAAGAGAATTGATTTAGCTAATGATCAATGAAGATAATTACGTAGGGTGTACGTATATTAATCTATTCGCATAGTGATTTGATCCGGATTCGAGCACAGAATTTCGAGAAGTATATTGATCCGAGTTAGGATTTTTCACTCAATTTTCGACGGCAATAGATTTTTGATTGATTCTGTAAATTCTCTATCATAGTTGTGACTATGCAAGAAGAATGACGGTTTCCGATCAAGAAACTAGATCTAAGTCTGCACTAGGAAGTCTGGTGGACGTTACTAGTTCGAAAGTGGAATTGTGTGATCAAGTAAGCGATCAGATTTGATATGGCGTACGGATCGTATATATACGTTGTACATGCTTAAATGAAATAGATATTGAAATTTTGAAAGAATGAGAAATGGCTTTGAAAGGAAAAGAATATTTTGAGAAGTATTTATGAATAAAGATGGAAGTTGGATATCTTTTGAAATTCACTTTATGGAAGGTAAGTGATATGGTAAATAATTTTATAAAAGAAATCAAATTTGAATATTTGATTTGGCAAAAATGAAGTATGTGTATATATATATATATATATTGGTTATATATGATAAACTTTCCTTGCTGAATCTAGAGCCAAAAGGAAGGGCTTTTAAAAATATTTGATGTATAAAAAAAGGAAAATCTATATAAGTGATCCAAAGATTATTTTCAAGTTGGAAAGGTTAAGTTGTGTATATATATAAAGGATTTTATGAAAATGATTTTGGGAAAGGTTTTGGAACCTAAGGATTTGGAAAAGGCTTTTGATTTTTTGGAATATCAAATTTTTGGAGTTCGGAAAGCCAAGTTTGGAACTATCGATTCGAGATATATTTTTTTAAAGGAGAATTTGATGTAAATCATAAAGGGTATGATTTGAAAGATACTATAAGTATATAGTATAAAGTGCTTTGATATTGGCTCTGGGGAAAAAGGCGCTTCCATTGGAATGAACTTCATTAGGAGATCTACGGGGTGGTTCTGCCTTAAGCCCTAAGGAGGAGGCTCTAAATTGAATCTTGGGAGGAAGTCCGGATAAACTGAAGTTCCTGAGGATTATATGTAGTGGGCAGCGAAAGTCGAGGGCGTTGATGCCTACAGAGACATTTGGGTTATGCTGGACGACATTGTAACTCGATGTCACTGCGATCTACTATGGATCATAACAGAAATCGTGTGAGCCGTGAGAGCCAACAGTCTACCTTTGATTTTGCCGCGATAGCAATGTAACATCGGTAGACTATGACCTATGGTGACATAGCGAAAGTCGAGAGGCCGTGAGAGCCTAAGGCTACATTGGGACTTGACCGATGTAGTCTGCGACCTATGTGGGAGTGGTGAAGTATCATTTGGCTATGAAAATCGAGGGCGCTGATGCCTGCAGTTACATGGACTTTTGCCGTGATGGCAATGTAACCCGGGATGTAACTGCGAACTATGGCAGGTTCCATGGCGTAATAGACGGGCGTGGAGTGCCTATAGTTATATTTGGATTTTGCTAGGGTGGCAACATAACCATCGGGTTAACCTCGACCATGAAGGGGTGATGATTTCCAGAGCATTCTCACCAAAGATGTTTTCTCTATGTTCAAAAATGTTTTCTATATTTTCACTATAATATTTTCCAAGTATTTTTACTGGGTGTTGAAAATGGGTTTGTTACGTACTTATAGGTTTTTCCTCCTACGTCTGATCAACGTATGAGCGAATTTCTATGAGAACAAGAATGGACTGGTTGAGACATCGAGTTATAAAAAGTATTTTTATAGAGCTATTTCGACAGTATTTTACAGATGTTAAAGTATTTTTAGGTTTTGAATAAAAAGGAGCTCAAAATTAAAAATGTTTGAAGGATAATTTTAAATTCTGGTTTCGTTCCTTTTCGAGCTAAAAGATTTAAAGGGGGGAGGAACGTGATAGCCTAGATTTTTGGACATCTGTTAATTGGCAATTAACAGGGTTAAATTTATTAAAATACTAATTTGTAAAATTGAACATATAAAATTCTGATAAATGTCTAGATATCCCGGAATATTAGGCATATAAATAATGTAATAATCTTCTCTTATAATTTAGAATTTATTCTTTTTCCTAAGCAAATACAATAAGTATTCATTTGAATATATATATATATATATATACAAGTAGATTTTAAAAAAGAATTTGGATCTGAAATTTAAATATAAACATCTTGAAATAAATTGGATTTAAAAATAATTATATATGATTTTTATTACTATATGATTAGTTTCATATCATTGTCTTTAAAAGGTTTTACAAATATAAATAAGGATATATTAGACTAGTATATTTGTATAATTATTTTTTAGTATATAATTTGGTTTTTTATTTCATTTTCTTTAAGTAATATATAGATAAATAAAGAAAAAAATTTAAATAAAGATATGAATAAGTATAAAACTAAATTTAAAATATAATATAAATATATATTAAAAACATATTAATACATGGAATTACAAATGTAAGAAATATGTATATATAACTACAAATGTAAGCCTAAGAATATATCTAATGACAAGTGTAAGTTTATTTTAACAAGTGTCCTTAATTTCTTTTTTTTAAACATAATTAATAAAAGATAGAATAGGTTGTATAATCCTCTCCATCCCTATCTCTCATTTCTTTCATCAGTTCATTTTCTAGAGAAAAACAAAGAAACACAAATCAAAGAGAAAAAAAACTGTAGCCTGGAACCAGGTTTCATTTTCTTCTCAACTTGGAAAGGAAATAAAATCAAAACAACTAGTGCAAACTTGATCAAGCAAAGCAAGGATTAAATCTTTAAATAAGCAAATTCAAACTCAATTCAAGATCAACTATGAAGATCCAGATTTAAAATCAAGGAAGCCTATTCCTCTGTTATTCTCAAAAACAGGTGAGTAAATCTTTAAACTATTTAAGATTAAATCCATCATGATTACTTGTGAAATGATAAATAAAGATAGAAATATGGTTTGTATAGATTTATAAAAGTATTTTTCCTGGAAATTACAATGTAATTGCTGATGATCAACTGCATGTCTGTGTAAATATATGTATATAGCCTTTGTTCTTGGTTTATTGTCCCAAAATTCAATTCAAAAATCAATTTCTTTTGCTTCAATGTCTTTCAGATCATGATCATTAAAAGGAAACTAATTGTATTAACCAAATCTTGTTTTTAAAAATGTTTATAAGTATAATTTGTAGGTAATTAACCAGGAAATAGAAATTTACCATGGAAAAATCAATTCAAGTCAAAATTTTATTATTAAATTTTCAAGTCTTGATTGTATAATTGGATACGTGATTTAAAATCATGAATTTTAATATAGAATTAGAGATTTTTAATTATATGTGTGAGGAGATTTCACGAGATGAATGGTTTTAGGCTCAATAAGAAACTCTGGCGATCGACGAGGAGGTGTGACTCGAGGTCATGGCTGAAGCTTGTTCGTGGATCAAGGAGCGTAAGAAAAATAATTGGCGAATTTCTGGAACATCGTGGTGGTGCAGCGAGTCTAAACTGGGGTTTAGGACTGAAGTTTGGTTGATGTCGAAATTCAAGAGATTGTGTCATCATTGTTGCATCGGTCTGGGTCGGGGTAGGTGGACTAGGAGCGTAAAGCTCTGGCGAAGGTTCGGGCTAGAAGTCTTAATGTCCGATGGTCTATGGCGGCGGGTTGAGGCATTTCCGTCGGTGGGTTTGGTTTTCCTGTAGGTCTCATTTTGTTCGATTTTGTTTTACTGGAACGATTAGCTAGCTGAGGAGTCTGGAGCGTCGGTGAGGACGTCTGTGTCCGGTGGGTGGGTGTAGCGATGATCGGAGGCAGTCGGGTTAGTGTGCACGTGCACATGGTCTTTGCTATGTCTGTGTGGTAGTTTGTGATGGAGGAAGAAGAAGTATCCTCAGGTGGGAGCTCGGGGAAAGGAAGGAATTGCACGAGTCTGGATGCGGTTTTTCGAGTGGGTTTAGTTTGTTTAGTAATATTGAAATCTCCAATTAAAATCAAACAGAGTTTGAAAAAGAAAGGGGAAATTTGACTTGGGTTCGTTACTGAATGAAGCGTAGTTGTGGAAGAATATGGCTCGCGTGTGACTCGGGGAAAACAGGTGTGGTCTCGGGTTGCTTGTTGTAAGTTAATCAAGTTTTAAAAGCTTATCAAAATGTGTAAGTTTCAAATAAAAATGAAAAACAAAGTATTAGCAAGTTTTAAGCATTTTTCCAAAGTTTAAAATATTTTCAAATTATTTTATTAATAAGAGAAGTTTGAATTTGAATTGGTGTGTTAGGGAACATGCTAGATTGTTTTAAAAAATAGAAACCCATTAGGTCAGTAGGCTGAATGGGCTTTGTTAGCCGGCTGAGTTGCGAAAATTTCAACCCCAAAAAATTAGTTCAAAATGGGCATAATTCAGTCGGCTAAAGGGTTGGGTTCATTCGGCTGAATTCATAAATTTTTTTGAATATGTTTTAATATTCGGTCGACTAAATCCATAGATTCAGTCTGATGAATCTATTGATTTTTTGTAGTCAACTTATTTTAAGTTATTTTTATTTTGGTAAACAAAGAATGGCATATATATTGGAGCTTTATTCTCATGTTAAAATATAAATTTATTTCAACGAGCATATTATATATCAAAATTACAATATCAATTTTATGATCATAAATTTATGAAAGCGTAGACGTTATTTTTCATAAGTCTTAGATTCGTTTGAAGAAGAAATTTCAAACGAGCTTGATTCAACATTAGTGTCATCTTGTATTGGATTTATAGGAGACCATGTATTACGTTGAGCACCTTGATCCCAAGAATTTGGAGGTACGTGAGGTCGTTGAGGGGATAGATTGTGCACACCTTGTTTAGGAGTCGTTCTACAGAATTTGAGAGAAAATTGTTCAAGAAAATTTAAACGTCTAGCATGGTGTTTTTGCTCATAATACATCTCACATTGTATACTTAAAGTTACATGCTGGTGGTGATGAATATCATCGATTTTCTCCTTGGTAGAAGGTGATCCAAATTCTAAATTCCTTCTATCTCGTTTGTCGTTTGGTGTATATCCGGTATGGCGAATAGGAGATGGAGTAATCTTAACTGGAACATACACTAAAGTAGATTTATTTGATGAATCCGAAGTTGGATTGCTGAAAACAATTGATGAGAGGTCGAAACATTCTTGAGACAACATTTATAAGTGGATGGGTGTTATTTTTATATGAATTTTAAAATATTCTCTTCATGTGTATATATATATACACACACACACACACATATATATATATATTGATTTCATTCGCTATTTCTGAAGTTGAAATTTTCTAGTTAACATTAATCTTTAATCTTCAGCCAATCTTTTTATTTTATATATATGTTATAAATAGTTAAATTTTGTAAGGTGAAAAGTATAAAAAGATTATTATTGTATGTAGAAATGAAAGAAGTAAAGGCCTTAATGCAATTAATAAAATGGAACATTGGAAAGTTATATGATTGTCTTCTATGAAAGCAGAGTTCGAGTGTCATCGTCTCCAATTTTTTTCCAATCAAATTTTATTTTATTTTATTTTATTTACACTTTACTATCAAATTATAAATCATGTAATGACATAATTCCTAGTGCACGTCTTAATTTAAGAAATATATTTTCATTTAAAAGTTTAGTAAAATATGTCTACAACTTGATTTTCTGATGATATAAAATCGAGAGAGATATTACCTTTTTCTATGTTATCACGAAGAAAATGATGTCGGATGTTAATATGTTTAGTTCTTGAGTAGTTTATTAGATTTTTTGATAAATTTATAGCACTTGTATTATCATAGTAAATTGTTGATTTATATTAACTTATATTAAAATCTTGTAGGTTTGTTGCATACATATTACTTGAGCACATGCCAAAGCAGTAGAAATATACTCTGCTTCACATGTCGAAAGTGAAACACGATTTTTTTCTTACTAAACCATGATACTAAAGATTGTCCAATGAATGACATGTACCACTTGTACTCTTTCGATCCATTCGACATCCTCCAAAGTCAGCATCACTTTGTGATACTAACTCAAAAACACATTCTTTAAGGTAAAAGAGGCAGTAGTCTTTAGTTTTTCTTAAGTAGCGCAAAATTCTTATTGTTTGCAAATGTGATTCTTTGAGATTTTTTTGAAATCGTGCACATTAGCATACACTCATCATTATATCAGGATGACTAGCAGTGAAGTAAAGTAAAGATGCAATCATACTTCGATATAGTTTTTGGTCAACACTTTTGCCATTTTCGTCTCGTTCGAGATGTATCGTAATACTCATAGGTGTTGGTTTAGCAGAAGTATTTTTCATACCAAAATGATTTATTAGATTTTTACAATACTTTTCTTGATTAATAAAAATTCCATTATTTAATTATTTGATTTGAAATCCAAGAAAATATGAAAGTTCTCCCATATTTGATATTGTAAATTCTCTTGTCACAATACTAGAAAATTCTTGACATAATTTTTTGTTCGTAGAACCAAAAATGATGTCGTCTAGATAAACATGTATTATTTAAATATCTTTTTTATCTTGTTTTTTTTAAAAAGTTTGGTTTGCTTTTCTAATTTGAAAACCAGAATTTATAAGATATCTTTTAAGATGATCATACCAAGCACGAGGTGCTTATTTTAAAATTTACAAAACTGTCTTTAATTTATAGACATGGATTGGGAATTTTTCATATGTAAATAGATCTGGTTGTTCTACATACACATTTTCTTTTATAAATCCATTTAGAAAATACTTTTTACATCCATTTGATATAGTTTAAAGTTATGAAAACATGCAAAAGCTAATAAAATACATATTGCTTCTAGTCTGCTATAGGAGCAAATGTTTCTTCGTACCCTATTTCTTCCTCTTGATTGTAGCCTAGAGCAACTAATCTAGCTTTGTTTCGAATAATATTCCCTTGTTCATTGGCTTTATTTTTGTAAACCCACTTTGTACCGATGACTGTTTGATTACTAGGTGATATGCATAATTTCAACATTTTTATGATGTATGATCTCTTTGTTTATGCTTCATGAATGTGAATTTTGATGTAAGTTTATACAAGTGGGTTTGATAGCTTATATTGCTTATGCAAATGAGCTATTCTTATTCAACATAAACACAATTTACATCATCATTTGCTAATTAATTTTTGATTATGAAATGAAAGTAAAAATGAAATTTGATGATCTATGTTACTAGTTACAATAGTAAATAGATCATGCTTAAAATAGTTTTTGCTTTGGCTTCTTTTTCATGAGAATAATAAGTGGCATAATTGTTGTATTATAGTTTGATGGTTTGAGTTATGTTAACTAATAACATAAACAAACCATTCTTATGATAAATGCAATGATTATGTCACTTAATATCAAAGTTAGAGATCATAAATTATGTGTTTGTTGATTTACAAAAATTTGAGAGTGGATTTGCCTCTAAATTGTTCTTTAGTCTAATAGTTTTTGAATCACAATTTTCTAGTTTTAGCCTCATTTTATTTCTAATTAACAAATCATCCTCCATTTGGTTTAATTTGATTGAATAGAAGTTTAAAATCATCAATTCCCTGTGGATCGACCCGTATTCGCCACGTGCTACATTTGTACACCGTGCGCTTGCGGTTATTTTTATTTTCAAATTCGTTCGACGGTTTTCTAACTCGATAGAATTTCCGTCGACGAACAAGTTTTTGGCGCCGTTGCTGGGGAATTGTTTTGATTTCAATTTTCTATTCTTCGAATTAGTTGTTATTTGATTTTTGTGTGTTAATTTTGTATGTGTTTGCATTTTAAACAAAAAAATTGTGTGTATGTTTGTTAGGTGATTTGATTTTGTGTGCTTGTTTCTTGCCATTTCAATTTGCATTTGCATTTGTATATATTTTAAAAAAAAAATTATTCCATTTCCTTTTCAATTACATTTCCATTTACAATTTACAAAAAAACACTGTTTTGTTTTATTGCTGTTGCTTCTCTGCCTTCAACACTTTCTCTCTTCTCTGTACACAACCCTGCACATACCCATCAGCCTTCATACTTCCACCCCAACATTCACTTCCTCTGTCATATACCCAAAGTCATCTCCACATTCACTTTTAACTGCTGTGACCACTGCCCTTAACCCAAACTTCATCCAGTTATATCTCATCATTCAACTCTCCACAAACACTGTCATCCTAAAACATACTGTCACCCCATAGTCGATTCACAGCACTTCATACTTCATATACTTCTACACCATCCTCTTACCAAACACTACCTCATTTACCCGCTGACCTGCAACCAGAGTTCAACATCAAAACCTCTTCACAACTAACCATCATCCTCCACTTCTCTGTGCAACAGTGCCCATATCCACAACAACACCATTTACAACAACATACCATATTCCTACTCCACTATCTCCACTGCTCCCTGCAACAGTACCTTCCTAAACCACTCATCACCCATCATACATAAACATCAACTGTACTGTGCACTGTCCATTGGCCAGCCTGAACCACCATTCATCGACAAACATTGTCTATAGATACTACATCTCCACCATAGCAGTTCAACCAGTCATCTCCACAAACCCGTGAGAATCACTAATACACAGTTCATCAATCTCCCTAGCCATCCACCTCTGTTCCATTTCCACTCCTCTGCTGACTGGCCACCACTTCTTGCTCATTCAACTATATGCACACAATCGCCTAACTCTGCTGCACTTCACAGTGCCACCAACATCCAGAGCGTATAGCCACCAGACCACCACCCATCTTCCATCTCTCATCTTCCTCACTTCAACCTAACTAACAGCCACAAACTGCAGGTACCTCCCTTAACTCCCCTCAAGTCGACAACTTCAACTACCACACTTACCCCTCCCTTTGAAACAACTCACTGCCGCTGCTCTGCATAAATGAACCACTTCCTGTCATATATATTCAAACTTCCTCCATAAACAACCAGTGCCTTGAACCACATCACCATAACATCACCTGACCACCCAGACTTCATACAACATTCACTGCGATTCCTAAAACACTGCACTGCCTTGCATCTTCTTCACTGCAAATTTCATCCACCATAACCACAGTAATCACCAACCTGCATAGTTCATAAACAAAAACTCCTTGCTGCCTGTCAACAACAGTGCCACACCGACCAACTTCCTCTCCCCAAACCACCAAACTCCGGCAACATTGTCTTCTGCCTACAATCCACATCTCCAACTGTACAACCCACATCAATACAACACAAAGTCGTACACCCAAAACCACCAAACCCACTGCGACTTCCAAGATCCCACCGTGAACCACCGTAACCCACCACCGCGAATCAACTCACTACACTTCCTCCATCTGACACTCGAAAACAAACAGCAACCCCAAGCCATCAACCACACGCAACTACTTTAAATACCTTCTATCAATCCAGAGCCACCGCAATCCTTCGCGACTCCACAGATCATCATACACCCATTCAACCCCAAATCGAATCGAATCGCCTGCGCCTCCCTCGCTTGATCGTGAATTGAAATTGATATTGGAATACACGAGGAAGACGGTTGCGAGATTTTGATTTTAAGAATTAAAAAAAAACGTGAAATTGTGAATTTGGTTTTATTTTATCTTGCAACTGGAAGTGGTGAAGAAAGGTGAAGTAGCGACGATAGAAAGTGAAGCGATTAGTGGGCCGGTGTATATTATTTGGGCCTATTTTTATAAAATCTGTTTTCCTTTGATTTTGAATTATCTTGAGTTGATTTATTCTTTTACAAAAAAACAAAAAAAAACAAATTTCGATTGTATATATTTGTTTAATTTTACTTTGTTTTATTTTGGTTTGTTTGGTTTTAGTTTTTCTTCCTGTATAAAAAAAAGTTTGTTTAGTGAAGATTTTGAATTTTTTGGGGCTTGTGAGTGTTTGATTTTAGTGTGTCTTCTTTTGTTATTAATTGTTTTGTTTAATTTCTACCAAAAAAAAACAATTGTCATGGAAAAACTTGTTTTGTTTTGGTTCTTTTGTTTTAATAGTTTTGATTTTACTTTGTTTAGTTTCTCCTTTGATATACAAAAAAAAACAAATAAGTTTCTTTTTTCTTTGTTTGAAAATCTTTTTTTTTGTTTCCTTTGATTTCAACAGTTGTGTTATTTTCCTTTGTTTTATTTCGTTCTATATATATATAAAAAAAATTTGTAAATATATCTTGTTGTTCATTTCAGGTTGCCAAAGCAGAAATTCAAAAGGAAAAAGTGTTTGCCAACAAATAAACTGCTTTGCTTTGCTAAGAAAAATCGCCGCTAAAAACAATATTGCTAAATAATCTACACGCTCTGGTATCGTGCACATTTCTTCTTGTTTTTTTATTGCATTGTTGGTTGCTTGCATTTGCATTTGTATATATATAAAAAATTCAAAATCCAAAAACAAAAACAAACTTCATTTTAGTTGCATTGTAATTTCACGTTTAATTTCTGCTTTGCATTCATCCCATCTTGGTTTTCTTTTCCAAGGGCAATATCCCAATTCACATAAGGTGGGGGATTTCATCACCCTTTTCTTAGCCCACAAACGCATTTCATCGTAGAATTTGACTAATAATAAAGGTTAGACGTTGGACCTAAGGGTGTCACGAGCTCAATTAGGGCTTAATTGTATCCCCACAATTGTTTTATTTGAACGATTTTATTTCTTGGTGTCTACGCTACGGTAGATTAATAACCAGTCATAAAAATTACGGTGATACGTAAATATTATACTGGTTGTTCCTCTGAAGGTACTTAAACCTTCGGCTGCATTGCTACGGTGATTCGTGGTGCACCGATAACTCCTGTCCGTTACTTGGCTGAGAAATATTTTTGTTGATTTAAGACAAAGTGTGATTGTACAATTTTGGGTTAGGAGCTACTAAGGACAGCAAATTGTAGTTAAGTCTTTTGCATTCATTTAGTTGCATTAGTTCATGCATATTTAAAAAAAAGTCAAAAAATCAAAAATCCAAATAAAAAAAACAAAACAAAATTGTAAATTTTACTTAACTTAATTTTTAATTAAAAAATTCCTTTCCTTTGAAAATTTTCAATCCAAAAAAATATAAAATCTTTTAAGAAAAAGAAAAAAAAATTGAAAATTCAAAAACAAAAAAATCAATTTCCATTTTCTAAAAACAAAAAAAATCCTTTTGGTAAATATTTAAAAATTCAAAAAACAAAAAAAATACAAAACCAAAAACATAAAAAAAAATTCTTTTGAAAATAAATCTCACTTGTTAAATAGTGGTCTCTCTTGTAAAAAAAAATTCAAAGAAAAAAGAAGACAAAAAACAAAAACACGTTTTCAAATCTTCTTTCATCCTCTAAACTCAATTCTAACTCCTTTCTCTTCTCGAATTTCACTTGTGCATGAGTACTTGGACTCGTGACACAACAACGAATCGTTGGACTCGCGACCCTTCTACAAACCGTTTAACTCGAACAGATGATCCTCCTGAAATGGCGAACGAAAACGCCCCTCGAACTCTTATGGATAGAATCTTTCCTGATAGAGTTTCTATTCCATCTTGCATCATGTTACCCGCCTCTACGGGTAACCATTTCGAAATCCATTCGAACCATATTGCCACGCTTAAAAAATATGGCAATTTCGAGCACGATGATCCATACATCTTTTTAACTAAATTCGAACAAGTTTGTGCAACCATTAAACTCCAACAACTTTCTGATGATGGAATCAAACTTCGATTAATCCCATTTGATCTTACGGATTACGCTGAAAAATGGTTGTACAGCTTACCTTCGAACTCAATTAAAACGTGGGAAGAATTTGTAAAAGCTTTCTTAAAAAAGTTCTACCCCTTGGAAAAAACAAGTAGAATTCGAAACGAAATTGTAAATTTTCATCAATTCAAGGGTGAACCATTTGGAAAATATTTTGAAAGATTCAAAGAGCTTCTGATAAAATGCCCACGCCATAACTTTGAAAAATGGACGATTTGCCTAATCTTATACGATGGACTCGAAAACAGCTCACGAACGATGCTCGAATCAATGTGCCAAGGCAATTTTCTTGCCCAACATCATGATGATGCTTGGCAATTTCTTGAAAACCTCGCTGAAAAGTCGTCCCAATGGGAACGCTCGAATGAAAAATCAATCTACTCACGATCGAGTGCACACTCGATAGGATCTTCTGTTGCTTTGGAAGCTAAGATCGACGCAATGATTAAAAAATTCGATAACGTTTTCTCATCGAATCAAATGAGAAAAGCATCCAAACCGATGTGTTATAAATGCAATGATCCAAATCATATAGCCGATCAGTGTCCTAACTCTATCGAACAAATCAATGCTTTCAGTAAAGCCAAAAACGACCCGTTTTCTCTAACGTACAACCCTGGTTGGAGAAATCATCCGAATTTTTCGTGGAGCCAAAACAATCCCAACACGAATACAATTCGTCCCAATTTTCAAGCATTTCCGAATAATGTTTCGAATCCTCCCTTTCAGCCCAATAATTTTCAACCAAACCTTGAGGGCCCGTCTCATAATCAACCACAACAACCAAATTTTCCACCAAATTCTACTCATCCTCCACAAGACGATAAACGTTTAACTTCGCTTGAGAAAACTCTTGAAACGTTGGCTAAGGCAACCACTCAAAGCCTTCAATCAAACAGCAATTTGCAAAATTTATTGACTTCATATATGCAAAACACAAACCAATCGATTGCAAATCTCGAAATGCAAATGAGTCAATTAGCCACGTCTGTAAGTGAACGTGAACGAGGAACATTCCCAAGCCAGCCCCTTCCAAATCCCAGAAATCAAAACGCAAATTCAAATCAAACCTATGTTGTTCAAGATAGCAACGTCACCCAGTTGAATGCTATCACAACTCTCCGTTCTGGTAAACAAATCGATAATCAAGTCGTTAATCCAAATGATTTACCGAAAACTTTTCTCGACGCTTCTAAAACAACGAACGACTCAGAACAGAACGTGGAGCCAAACGTCGAATCGAACGACAATCAAAATTCTTCTTCTTCTACTCGAGTAGACCCGCCTACCGAGTATCGTGTTCCATTTCCACATCGTCTTCGACCAAAGAAACACTCTGACCAAATGGAAAAGATGTTGGAAATTTTTAAACAAGTAAAAGTGAACATCCCGCTTCTTGACATCGTTCAGCAAGTCCCCACTTACGCGAAATTTCTTAAGGACTTGTGCACCCAAAAGCAACACACTCAAGTAACCAAAAAAGTCTTCTTAGCCGCTAGTTTGAGTGAAGTCTTGTCCCAATCCATGCCCGTTAAATACAAAGATCCTGGCTGCCCTACGATATCGTGTACAATTGGAGACAAGACGATTAACAAATGTTTGATAGACTTAGGCGCGAGTGTCAACTTGATTCCATACTCCGTGTACAAACAATTAGGCTTAGGTGAGCTCAAACCCACGAAAGTTACTCTTCAATTTGTCGATCGTTCCATTAAGAAGCCCGTGGGAGAAATCGAAGACGTGCTCATTAGAGTAGGGCAATTTATATTCCCCGTTGACTTTATCGTTCTCGAAACACAACCCGTGACGAATCCCTCGATTCAAATTCCATTGATTTTAGGCCGACCATTCTTAGCCACCTCAAATGCCTTAATCAATTGTCGTAACGGATCAATGAAAATATCTTTTGGAAATATGACTTTGGATCTTAATATTTTCAATCTTAAAAGCCAATCGAATGAACCTTGTGACCAAACGTTGGAAGTTAGTGCCATTCACGAAAATGTTGAAAATGAAACACTTGATCTTAACGATGAACGTGAGGCCGAGTATGAAAAATTGTTTCACAAAATTCCCAACGATATTGAATACACTCTTCCTTTTGAATCGCTTCCAGTTGAGTCCGAATCTCAATCCAATTCTTCGATCGAAAAAATTCCAAAGTTGGACCTCAAACCGCTTCCCGACCACCTTATGTACGCATACTTAGGTGAAAATGAAAATTGTCCTGTCATCATTTCTAACAATCTTTCTCTTGACCAAGAAGCTTCTCTTCTCTCTATCCTTTCGAAAAATAAGGAAGCAATGGGATGGTCGATTTTCGATATAAAAGGAATTAGTCCCGCTCTGGTTCAACATCGCATCCATTTAATCGATGATGCCAAGCCTGTTCGTGACACGCAACGAAGGCTTAATCCAAAAATGAAAGATGCGGTGCGTGATGAAATTCTTAAACTTCTCGACAGCGGAATCATTTACCCAATCTCCGATTGTTCATGGGTTAGCCCAATTCACGTTGTACCGAAAAAGTCCGGGCTAACCGTTGTCAAGAATGATTCAAACGAGCTTATTCCAACTCGTACTCAAACGGGTTGGCGTGTTTGCATTGACTATCGAAAACTAAATGCCGCAACACGTAAAGATCACTTTCCTCTTCCTTTCATTGACCAAATGCTCGAACGTTTAGTCCGCCATGAATTTTACTGCTTCCTTGATGGTTATTCTGGCTATAACTAAATTCCAATCGCTCCCGAAGATCAAGAGAAAACAACTTTCGCATGTCCATTCGGTACTTTTGCTTATCGACGTATGCCATTTGGACTATGTAACGCCCCTGCGACTTTCCAACGATGCATGGTTGGCATCATTTCCGACATGATTGAACGCTTTCTAGAAGTTTTTATGGACGATTTCTCTATATTTGGTGATTCTTTTTCCCAATGTCTACATCACCTCGAGTTGGTTCTGAATCGATGTAAAGAAAAACATTTGACTTTGAATTGGGAAAAATGCCACTTTATGGTCAAACAAGGCATACTCCTTGGACATATCATCTCAAATAAAGGCATTGAGGTAGACAAAGCAAAAATCGATGTCATTGCAAATCTACCCATTCCCAAATCTGTTAAGGACATTCGATCATTTCTAGGACATGCTGGCTTTTACCGTCGTTTTGTGAAAGACTTTAGCAAAATCGCCCGTCCTTTGACGACCCTTCTTGGAAAAGACATTCCTTTCGATTTTAACTCTGATTGTATCTCTACTTTTGAACTTCTTAAGAGCGAACTCATTTCTGCCCCAATCATTTGCGCACCCAATTGGGATCTTCCTTTCGAAATAATGTGTGATGCTTCGAACTTTGTCGTTGGTGCTGTCTTGGGACAACGCATCAATAAGATCCTTCATGTCATTTACTACGCGAGTATGACCTTGAACGACGCTCAACTCAACTGCACAACAACCGAAAAAGAGCTTCTAGCTGTCGTTTTTGCGCTTGAAAAGTTTCGACCTTACTTGATAGGTTCACACATTACGGTTTACACTGACCATTCTGCGCTTCGATATCTCTTCGCTAAAAAGGATGCTAAATCCCGTTTGATTCGTTGGATCCTTTTACTTCAAGAATTTGACCTTACAATCAAAGACAAAAAAGGATCCGATAATGTCATAGCCGATCACTTATCTCGTCTTTCGAACGCACTATCTCCTTTGCCAATCAATGAAAACTTCCCCGATGAACAACTCCTTTCAATTTCGATCGATCCATGGTACGCTGATATAGTGAACTACTTAGTCACTAAACAAACTCCCTCATCTTGGTCCAAACAGGACAAATGCAAATTTATGTCTCGGGTGAAATACTTCTATTGGGACGATCCATACTTATTCAAATATTGTCCTGACCAAATCATCCGACGTTGCATTCCGGATAATGAAATAAGGAGTGTTCTTTCATTTTGCCACGATCAAGCGTGCGGTGGACATTTCGGTGCTCGAAAAACTGCGGAAAAAGTGCTTCAGTGTGGTTTCTATTGGCCTTCTCTTTTCAAAGACTCGTTTGAATTTTGTAAAACTTGTGATCGATGTCAAATGCTTAGACGAATTTCTCGATGAGATATGATGCCTTTAAACCCCATTCTTACGATCGAAATCTTTGATGTATGGGGTATCGACTTTATGGGACCTTTTCCCAATTCTTTTGGAAACTTGTATATCCTTCTCGCTGTCGATTACGTTTCAAAATGGGTCGAAGCCGTTCCTTGCAAAACCAATGACCACAAAATTGTTGTGAAATTTCTCAAAGAAAACATCTTTTCGAGGTTCGGCACACCTCGCACAATAATCAATGATAACGGAACCCATTTTTGCAACCGTTCTTTTGAAACTTTAATAAAAAAATACTCGATAACCCACAAGTTATCCACTCCGTATCATCCTCAGACTTGTGGCCAAGTTGAAGTTTCAAATCGACAAATAAAACAAATCTTGGAGAAAACTGTCAATAAAAATCGAAAAGATTGGTCTCAGAAATTGACCGACGCGCTTTGGGCTTACCGTACTGCTTTTAGAACTAACCTTTGGATGCCCCCATTTCGTTTAGTTTATGGTAAAGCTTGCCATTTACCCGTTGAAATTGAACACAAAGCGTTGTGGGCAATAAAAAACTTAAACTTGGATCATGAAAAAGCTGGCGAAAATCGAAAACTACAACTCAACGAACTAGAAGAACTTAGGAATGACGCGTATGAAAATGAGAAAATTTACAAAGAAAGAACCAAAGTTTTTCATGACAAGTCAATCCTAAGGGAAAAAATTTCGCCTAACCAGAAAGTTCTTTTATATGACTCGAGACTTCATTTATTCCCTGGGAAACTTAAATCAAGGTGGACTGGACCATTTGTGGTACGAACTGTTTTTCCACATGGTGCCATAGAAATAGAAAACCCAAAGGATGGATCGATTTTCAAAGTCAACGGTCATCGGTTAAAACCCTTCTTGGAATTTCCCGGTAACCAAGAGGAGGAGCTCATGATCCTTCATGAGCCAAGCTACGTATAGTAAGAATGTTAACCCCATTTTGTAAATATGTACATATTTTTCCCCGTTACACTCATTATATCATGCATCGACTGTGGGGACACAGTCAAAATTAAGTGTGGAGGGAGTCTCATTTTCATTTTTTCTTTTAGTTTTTCATGGCATTTTCGAATTTTCATTTTCTTCAAAAAAAAAATCTCAAAACTCCTAAATCTCAAAAACATTTTCTTTTTACCATATTGATTTATTTTTGAAGAAACACTATGGGATAAGTATAAGTTTTGGTTAATAAATTGAAACTTTTGAAAATTTATTTGTCTTGACAAAAATAAAAATGAAGTTTGGTTACAAATAACAATGGTTTTACTAGTATATAGGAAGGTTCATCTATGTTAATTATGAAGTATGTTCTAATTGAAAATCTTTGTTTAAAAGTGGTAAATTTAAAGTAAAGGATATAACATTTTTGTCTTCTAAGTTAAATGGTGCTAAGATGATTTTGCTAAACTCTCTCTCTCTTAAAAAAATATATATAAAAAAATACAAAATAATAACATCTAAAGTATTCACTCTCATTTAAAAGTCCTCACGGTTATGCATGGGTGAATTACTAGGAATCTTTGATTATGAGTTTTCATACTCATTTAAAAGTCCTTACGGTTATGCATGTATGGAACACATACAATAAAAACAGACTTAATAAAAACCACCTATGGTCGATAGGTGTATGCACGAAAGCGTGTGCACTCGCCATGCTCTGTACTCCCATCACATAAGCCCGAAAGATAGTGCATGGGTGGTATATCTGGCCTCAGTTTACCTGAGCTAGGTGTGTAATTTTTCTTGCAAATAATGAGAGAACAAGCAATTGAAATCCTAGCACTATTTTAACTTGTTTGATTTAACTTGTTATTGAAAAGAAATGAAAATACCACTTTAATAAACTTTGATAATCAACTAAGGATCCATTTCATAATTATATTGTGTTATCAACCGAAACAACTAGTCAAACTTGTACGAATATGTGCTTATATGTTTTTGTTTGATGATAATAAACATATATATTCATTTAAATGTATTTGGTAATGTACTATTTTGTTTTTCATAGATTAAATAAATATTTGTTGAATAAAATAAATTACACAGAATTTGAATTTGAATTCAAACAGAACAAGTTACACAGATTTTGAATTCAAACAGAAATTTTATTCAAACAAATATTTATTACAATCTTGAATAGTACAAATTCAAGCTCTCACTATACTTATACATTTTTGATTACATCACAATTATATCACAATTCAGTTTACATTAATAACCTCACTACATATCACTCACACTCGTATTTTGTCTTCAACTGCATTCCAGTTTGAATCCAGCATCTGAGCAATCTGCAAAAATATTCACTAACGCAGTAAAATTGAAAAAGAAATATTTTTGCAATATAAAATGAAATATGATTTTCCTCAGTTATTTAGGTTGTTCGTCATCATTTACATTTGAATTCATCACACACGAACAGTGTGACATGCACAGTGTATCACTGTACATGCCACAAGGCCGTGCACATCAATATACACTTGATCGATTTACAGGGACAGGTGAGCACAGGTCAAACCCAAATGTAAAGCCAGGTTCAACTCACGTGCAATATATTTAAAATTACGACACGAGCACAAGGTCAAACCCGAGTTTTCTGAAACTGGATTCAACTCAAGTAAAATTTCAAAAATCAACATGAAAGGATGCAAAGACCAGAAGTACAAACTAAAGACTGCATGAAGTGTATGCAAACAGTCGAAGTCATGAAGCAATCAACATGAATATCACAAGTGACATCACAACAAAGATGACACAGACTCAAGCAAGTGCACAACCAACACAACAAACAATATCAAGCTGTTGTATTCAAGTGGCCAAAAATGCTGATCTACCAGAATGAAGAACCAGAAGTACAACATGACAAGTAATCAGTGAAGTCACAATGACTATGCAGTGGACATAAATGCAATGAAGTTGTACAAAAATTTCCACAGACAGTCTCACAAGGCAGTAGTGTACATGAATACAACTCGACTACAAAAGCCATCAAGTATACATTACTGCAAGCTCAAGTGATAAAATATGTGTCCGGATAACAACACAATGAATACAACTAAAGGCAGATTTGAAGAAATGCATGTCACCAAGTTCAACAACATCAAAGACAACACAAGTTCAGCTATGCAAATGAAACACAGTGGCAACACTGGAAGCACACGAGCTAATGAAGACTACATCATGATACAAGGCCGGAGACTGCAATATCAAGTTCATATGCAAAGTGCAATAGCAGATACATGAATACCATTATAGTGATCTCAATATAGCAATGACAGAGTACATGCAAATGCATCAAAGCACAAATACATGGAAAAATGCAACAGTGAAGCTACTGAAGGCAACATGACCAAAATATGACAGTGCCAACATGAACAGAGACCAGAAGTGAAGATTGCAGCAACATCCAGTGACGTGCTACAGAATATACAATGAAGACAGTGGTCAATGCCAAGAAAAAATGTACACAAATGAAACACAAGTTAGTTGCAAGTACAACAATGCACAATGATACAAAGAAAGTTCGACAGGCAAACAACAATCCCAACAGCAATGCATGTATCATGAAACCAAAGTACACAGTGCAGACAAATGCAAATTCAAATGAATATGAAATAACCACATCGTAGCATTAATAATGCAAGTGACTCAAGCAACATGTCTAGTTACAACAGAGCCAAAGTTCACAGTGAAGATCATGTTAAACCAACCAGAAAAGAGGGCCATAAAACCAAATAGTAATTCCAAGTCCAATTCGAATTCATGACAGTGTATCAAATTCGTATCTTTGAAAAATTCAAAGCAAAGTAGAATAGGAAAGTTTTGCTGTGTAACACAAGAAGGATCGAACACTCTCAAATTAAAGCCGTGAGTATCAAGTCGAGAAACTATATCAGAAAAGCAAATAATTTAGGAAAGTATCGAATTGATACGAGCAGAATCAAGTGTCCAGAATTCATATAAATACATCACCCAAACCATCATCGAAATGTGGGGAAAATCGAATCAAATCCAAACACAAACCCAAGTTCATCATCGGAAAGCAGAGCAACGATCGAATTTAAGCATTCAAGCAAAAAGGAAAGTTACATACCAAATTGAAGCCGAATTCCAGAAGCCCTAATTTCACAATCGATCAACAGAGAAGCAACGCAAACCAGAAACAATCATAAGCGAAGCAGTGAGCAAGGGAAACAATCGATCATCAGAAATCGAGCATGAGCAAGAGCCGAAAGCCCTAATTCTCACAAGAGCCAAAGCCCTAATTCGAGAAAGAAGAACGAAGCCGCCATCGTCACAAACCATAGAAGTGGATCGGGCTAGTGAAAGAAAACAAGGGGCCGACCTTGTTTGTTTTTAAAGGGGATTTAGTTTTTAGGGTCTAATTTTATAAAGGGGTTTTTTATTTTGAGCAAAAATTAGGGATTAAAGTTTATATTTTAATTTTTGCTCCTGGTTTTATTTTTGAAGTTGTTTTTACTTTTCGAGTCAAAAAAAATTTGTAAATCACCACCTAGGTTGTAGGTAGTGTCAGATTGTCTAGTTAGAATTAGTTCAGTGAGCAGGGTGTGCGAGTTTGCAAGTAAGCGAAACTCTATAGGCGGAGCAGGGTGTGCGGGTCTAGTAGAGTGTTTGTGAGCGGGAGCAAAAGGGTCTGCGAGTCTAGTAGAGTGTTTGTAAGCGGGATACTGTTTAATTCTAATAGAAATCTGGGAATGCAGCAGTAGGCAGGGGTTGCCGAAGCTGGGTAAATTTTGTGTGTGATTTACTTTTCAGCATATTTATTTATGCAGTTTATTTCTGTGTTTGATTCGAGAAAATTTGCTATAACCCTATTCACCCCCCCCTCTAGGGTTAATCTAGATCCTACAAGTGGTATCAGAGCACGGTATTTTTCTTTAACTCTAGAGTCATGAATCCACCAAATAATACTTTTGTTGAGGGTCGTTCCAATATTATTCCTTCTATTTTTGATGGAACAGATTTTTTGAACTGGAAATTGAAAATGGAATTTTATTTAAAATCTGTTAATATTAAATGTTGGGATATTATTGTAAATGGGTGTGATATAACAAATAAGGAAATTCTCTCGATTAATGCTCTTGCTATGCCTATATTATATTCTCATATTAATCGTGATAATTTTTATTTCGTCTCTCATTATGAAAATGCACAGAAAATCTGGAATACTCTCGACGCAATATATGGTGCAAAAGTCTACAGCAATGAGATATCCTCCACAACCAACTCAGTTAAAGAAATGTGCTTAACAGGAGTGGTAAATAGTAGTTGTGATGAGGATGATGATGATGGAGTAGTCGAGCTAGCATTACCAATGAAGAAATTCAAAAGGAGGAACCACAAATACGGAAATCCAGCTCTAAATCAAAAATTAAAAAACAGAGAGCACAATATGAAGCCAAGCGAGGTATCAAAACTCACTCACTCTGAATTACTTATTTATTTCCACGAAGTGAATGGCTGTTTTGAACGACTTAGGGAGAAGTATGCCAAACTTGAATCACAAAAGGACACTTTGATAGAATTAAATGGACAATTTGACCAATTAGTTAAAACCTATCAAAGTAGGATCCCTAAGTGTGATAAGTGTCCAACATTCGAAGAAGAAATTAAAAAAATCAGAAATTAATATAAAATCACTTGAAAATGAAATTCTGATTTTGAAAGAGAACGAAAATACTAGGAGAGAAAATTCTATCAAAAAGTGCACACAATTATTGAACGAAAATGAATCTCTCAAAATACAAGTCCAACAATTGTCAATAACTTTAGATAAATTTTCAAAAAGTGAGAAATCGTTGAATCTACTCTTAGGGAAGCAAACTGTTAATACAGCTAGACAAGGACTTGGATATAATCAATCTGAAAATGATATTAATCAAGAAAATTCCATGTGCACAATTTGTAGAAAATATGGACACGATCACAATAATTGTTGGTATAGACCTAAACATGTGAAAACTATATCAATTTGGGTTCCAAAAGGCACAAATATAAAATCTTTCAAAGTTAAACAAATTTGGGTGCCAAAAGGAACATATATAAACAGTTTTGGGTCTCCACAAAATTATTTTTCTAAATCTTCTGCCACTAACAACCATGGACCAATAAAAACAAATAGGTCACATAAATCTTTTCCCGTGTAGGTGGGTGGCAGGCTAAGGAACAACAATAGTGTTTTATGGATTTTTGGCTGTTCCAGAAACACAACGGGGGACAAAACAAAGTTCCTTAGCCTAGTACAAAGGTGACAGAATCACAATGGGCAATCACGTAAAATTATCGTAAAGGTAAAACAGGTGAAGGTATATTTCTGTGATAATCTGCACCGTATTCTGAATAAAAACAGCCAATATTGAGATGTTGTAGAAATGATATTTTTTGATTTTGACTTGTTCAACATGCTGGCTCTATATTCACGGTTTTCGGATTATTTACATGGCTTCAATCCAAATTCAAGAGAAGGTCATTTGAAATGCTATTAAAAATTGAGTTTGAGTTTTATGCACACTTCATTGTCAGGATTATCAATTTTAGTTAGTGATATTTTGGATTGAAAGAGAAACTCAGATGCAGATTACACTGGTAATCTAGTTGATAGAAAAATTACTAGTTGAACGTGATTTTTGAGACGTTTAGTAACTGCATCATTTTCCATAGAAAATATCTGCATATTTTTCATTTTAAATAATTTTCATTTAGCAGAATTTTTTTTCTCATATAACCCCTTCGAGAAAATAATTGACCATATTTTCAAATTAGTCATTTTTATTTGATTTTAAATGACAAATTTTGACTAATCTGACTCCCTACTAAATTATCAAAAAGATAAATAGTGATTGAAAAGGTGATAAGTGTTGATATTTAACATACATTACTCAAGAGAGTATATTTGGAAAATTTCTTTAGGAATTCAAACAAGAATTATAAAAATTTTGTTAGGTAAAGATTCCATGACCATTTCTATATCTATCATTATTTCTATCGACCATGGTTTATCAAATATTCAATATAGTTTGTCGATATGTGGTACTATAATCAGGAATCATTTGTTTTTCATGTCACATTTTTTTAAAAAAAATAAATAAATATCCAAAGTATTCACTCTCATTTAAAAGTCCTCACGGTTACACATGAGTGAATTACTTGGATTTTTGATTATGTGCTTCCATGCTCATTTAAAAGTCCTTACGGTTATGCATGTATGGAACGCATATCAAAATTAATTGCTTAAATAGACAAGTTGATTCTAATCCCATTTAAAAGTCCTCACGGTCATGCGTGGTTAGAAGATACTTGATTTCATTTTTTAAAATTAAATTGGAATACTACTAATCTCATTTAAAAGTCCTAACGGTTATGCATGATTAGTAGATATTCAAATTCCTGATATAAATGTACCACAAGAAGATTCAACTGTATGATTTTATATGAACATCATATCCATCATTTCTAAATGTGGAATATGCGCCTAACAAGGGTAGTTATGGTTTTTGTTTGATTTTTATTGAAGTTTTAATATTTATATTCAATTTGAGTTAAATGTTGGATTAATATTGATCACTTAATCTCTATTTTTCTCTAACACTATTATTCTTTTGCTGATAACAAAAGGGGGAGAGAAAAGTTAATATTATGTCAAATAGAATCAATTCCATTTGCATCTAGGCTTGTTTGAATATTTCTATTTGTATGCATATATGTAGGGGGAGCATCATGTAGAGAGGAAGCATTTAAATAGGGGGAGCAATTAGAGTATACCATTGATCAAATACATTTAACACGGTCAAAATCTTAAATATATGTTTGTTATCATCAAAAGGGGGAGATTGTATGAATATGTGCTTATATGTTTTTGTTTGATGATAATAAACATATATATTCATTTAAATGTATTTGGTAATGTACTATTTTGTTTTTCATAAATTAAATAAATATTTATTGAATAAAATAAATTACACCGAATTTGAATTTGAATTCAAACAGAACAAGTTGCATAGATTTTGAATTCAAACAGAAATTTTATTCAAACAAATATTTATTACAATCTTGAATAGTTCAAATTCAAGCTCTCACTATACTTATACATTTTTGATTACATCACAATTCAGTTTACATTAGTAACCTCACTACATATCACTCACACTCGTATTTTGTCTTCAATTGCTTTCCAGTTTGAATCATGCATCTGAGCAATCTGCAAAATATTCACTAACGCAGTAAAATTGAAAAAGAAATATTTTTGCAATATAAAATGAAATATGATTTTTGAAAATATGATTTGCCTCAGTTATTTGGGTTGTTCGTCATCATTTACGTTTGAATTCATCACACATGAACAGTGTGACATGCACAGTGTATCACTGTACATGCCACAAGGCCGTGCACATCACTATACACTTGATCGATTTACAGGGACAGGTGAGCACAGGTCAAACCCAAATGTAAAGCCGGGTTCAACTCACGTGCAATATATTTAAAATTACGACACGAGCACAAGGTCAAACCCGAGTTTTTTGAAACTGGATTCAACTCAAGTAAAATTTCAAAAATCAACATGAAATGATGCAAAGACTAGAAGTACAAACTGAAGACTGCATGAAGTGTATGCAAACAGTCGAAGTCATGAAGCAATCAACATGAATATCACAAGTGACATCACAACAAAAATGACACAGACTCAAGCAAGTGCACAACCAACACAACAAACAATATCAAGCTGTTGTATTCAAGTGGCCAAAAATGCAGATCAACCAGAATGAAGAACCAGAAGTACAACATGACAAGTAATCAGTGAAGTCACAATGACTATGCAGTGGACATAAATGCAATGAAGTTGTACAAAAATGTCCAGAGACATTCTCACAAGGCAGTAGTGTACATGAATACAACTCGACTACAAAAGCCATCAAGTATACAATACTGCAAGCTCAAGTGATAAATCATGTGTCCAGACAACAACACAATGAATACAACTAAAGGCAGAATTGAAGAAATGCATGTCACCAAGTTCAACAGCATCAAAGACAACACAAGTTCAGCTATGCAAATGAAACACAGTGGCAACACTGGAAGCACACGAGCTAACGAAGACTGCATCATGATACAAGGCCAGAGACTACAATATCAAGTTCATATGCAAAGTGCAATAGCAGATACATGAATACCATTACAGTGATCTCAATATAGCAATGACAGAGTACATGCAAATGCATCAAAGCACAAATACATGGAAAAATGCAATAGTGAAGCTACTGAAGGCAACATGACCAAAATATGACAGTGCCAACATGAACAGAGACCAGAAGTGAAGATTGCAGCAACATCCAGTGACGTGCTACAGAATATACAATGAAGACAGTGGTCAATGCCAAGAAACAATGTACACAAATGAAACACAAGTTAGTTGCAAGTACAACAATGCACAATGATACAAAGCAAGTTCGACAGGCAAACAACAATCCCAACAGCAATGCATGTATCATGAAACCAAAGTACACAGTGCAGACAAATGCAAATTCAAATGAATATGAAATAACCACATCGTAGCATTAATAATGCAAATGACTCAAGCAACATGTCTAGTTACAACAGAGCCAAAGTTCACAGTGAAGATCATGTTAAACCAACCAGAAAAGAGGGCCATAAAACCAAATAGTAATTCCAATTCCAATTCGAATTCATGACAGTGTATCAAATTCGTATCTTTGAAAAAGTCAAAGCAAAGTAGAATAGGAAAGTTTTGCTGTGTAACACAAGAAGGGTCGAACGCTCTCAAATTAAAGCCGTCAGTATCTCAGGAAAGCAAATAATTTAGGAAAGTATGTAATTGATACGAGCAGAATCAAGTGTCCAGAATTCATATAAATACATCACCCAAACCATCATCGAAATGTGGGGAAAATCGAATCAAATCCAAACACAAACCCAAGTTCATCATCGGCAAGCAGAGCAACAATCGAATTCAAGCATTCAAACAAAAAGGAAAGTTACATACCAAATTGAAGCCGAATTCCAGAAGCCCTAATTTCACAATCGATCAACAGAGGAGCAACGCAAACCAGAAACAATCATAAGCGAAGCAGTGAGCAAGGGCAACAATCGATCATCAGAAATCGAGCACGAGCAAGAGCCGAAAGCCCTAATTCTCACAAGAGCCAAAGCCCTAATTCGAGAAAGAAGAATGAAGCCGCCATTGTCACAAACCATAGAAGTGGATCGGGCTAGTGAAAGAAAACAACGGGCCGGCCTTGTTTGTTTTTAAAGGGGATTTAGTTTTTAGGGTCTAATTTTATAAAGGGGTTTTTTATTTTGAGAAAAAATCAGGGATTAAAGTTTATATTTTAATTTTTGCTCCTGGTTTTATTTTTGAAGTTGTTTTTACTTTTCGAGTCAAAAAAATTTGTAAATCACCACCTAGGTTGTAGGTAGTGTCAGATTGTCTAGTTAGAATTAGTTCAGTGAGCAGGGTGTGCGAGTTTGCAAAACTCTATAGGCGGAAGCAGTGTTTGCGAGTAAGCGAAACTCTATAGATGGAGCAGGGTGTGCGAGTCTAGTAGAGTGTTTGTGAGCGGGAGCAAAAGGGTCTACGAGTCTAGTAGAGTGTTTGTAAGCGGGATAATGTTTAATTCTAATAGAAATCTGGGAATGCAGCAGTAGGCAGGGGTTGCCGAAGCTGGGTAAATTTTGTGTGTGATTTACTTTTCAGCATATTTATTTCTGCAGTTTATTTCTGTGTTTAATTCGAGAAAATTTGCTATAACCCTATTCACCCCCCCCTCTAGGGTTAATGTAGATCCTACAAAACTATGTCTATCTGTTATGACAACTTGATTTTTATTGGAAATTTTGACTAGTAAAATTTTTCAAGACAATGACCAAAACTTGTATTTAACTTATTCGTGTCAATTTAAAAATAAATCCTTCATATGTAAATATTTCCAAAAACTCGCATTCATCTCTTTGTAAATAAATCTTGCATTTTGTAAATATTTTCATCCTGTATTTGGATTTTGTGGGTAGTATCCGCTGAAAACCCTCACGAGACAACACTCGTCCTACTGGGGACACCCAAAGGTTTAACGGCTTGTTGCATATGCTCAATGCAATCGTGCTCCCTACGAAAACGGATTTATCTTAATTTTCCTTTATTCGAGGACGAATAAAAAGATAAGTGCCGGGGTATTTGATATGCACGTAATTGTGCATATATTTACATCCATATTTTATCTCTTTTTATTTAAATAATCATCATATTTGGGCATTTTAACATGTTTAAAACCAAAATTCAATTATTTCCAACCATCATATTTTCATCTTCATTCAGGGGCAAAACGGTCATTTTGTGCATGCGTCAATATAAGAATTTTTACTTGGACATTTTTTGACAATTTTTATAGGAATTTGGATACATATGGAAGAGGCTTATATGAAGATATATGCATGCACAAATGAATACAAAGGAAAGAAGAGGGAAATAATTCAAGCCATGAACATAGAGGACCCCACCCACTTACCTAAAAGTACAATTTGGAGCTAATGGACAACTAAGGAGGTTAAAGCTTCATGCAAAACAAATGATGGATTAATTAGTGGTTAATGGTTACTTGTTGGCCACACTTCCTAAAGGGCATTTTAGGTAGCCTCCTAAAAATAGAATTAGGGTTTTATGCATGTATATATAGCCCTCTTATGTATATGAAACCATCATCTACTCTTTCATTTTACTTAGGAAATTAAGAAATCAAAGTGTAAGCTCAATGTTCTATGAAATAAAAATGGCTTCCAAGCCTCTTTCTTCTCTCTTTTCTATATGCTTTTCTTTGTTTTATTGTTAATGTTTATTTCTATGCTCTCTTTTCCTTTATGTTCATAGCTTAGATTTACATTTATGCAAGTAGTAAGTAGCTAATCTCTTTTGCTTTCTTTGCTTATTTTCTATTCTCTTTTCTTTTTAATGTTGAAATTTGTTTGTGTTGCTTCACTGCCACAAATGAGTAGCTAAACACCTTCAATTTAGGGGTGATGAAGCTCTCTAACTTTATGTATTTTCAACATTTTTATGATGTATGATCTCTTTGTTTATGCTTCATGAATGTGAATTTTGATGTAAGTTTATACAAGTGGGTTTGATAGCTTATATTGCTTATGCAAATGAACTATTCTTATTCAACATAAACACAATTTACATCATCGTTTGCTAATTAATTTTTGATTATGAAATGAAAGTAAAAACAAAATTTGATGATCTATGTTACTAGTTACAATAGTAAATAGATCATGCTTAAAATAGTTTTTGCTTTGGCTTCTTTTTCATGAGAATAATAAGTGGTATAATTGTTGTATTATAGTTTGATGGTTTGAGTTATGTTAACTAATAACATAAACAAACCATACTTATGATAAATGCAATGATTATTTCACTTAATATCAAAGTTAGAGATCATAAATTAAGTGTTTGTTGATTTACAAAAATTTGAGAGTGGATTTGCCTATAAATTGTTCTTCAGTCTAATAGTTTTTGAATCACCTTTTTCTAGTGTTAGCCTCATTTTATTTCTAATTAACAAATCATCCTCCATTTGGTTTAATTTAATTGAATAGAAGTTTAAAATCATCAATTCCCTGTGGATCGACCCGTATTCGCCACGTGCTACATTTGTACACCGTGCGCTTGCGGTTATTTTTATTTCTAAATTCGTTCGACGGTTTTCTAACTCGATAGAATTTCCGTCGACGAACACTAGGTCTATGAACTATGTCCTACACTTCGCTTTGTTCAAATTGATATAACTCTTCTTGCATAGCTATAATCAAGTAAAAAGCAGTTGAAGCTTTTTTAGAATTTTTAGGTTCAATGTTCGATAAGAAAGCTACATGACCCATTTGGTTTAATTGATTTCATGTTCGTACGTTAGAATTTATTTCTCAACAACATTTCATTTAGGTGGTTTATTAGTAGTCTCGGTGGAGATTGAATCTCATTTTCATTAGGTAAATCATTGTTTTCAATTTCAGTATTATTTCTAATATTTTCAATATCATCTTCTATGATATTCGATTTTGAAACTATATCTTCATCTTCATTATTATTATTAAGTTTGAATTTTCTTCAAATGACACATGAAGTGTTTCTTCGATTACTTCAGTTCTTTTATTATAAATTCTATATGCCTTGCTTCGTTCCTATTATCCAATGAATATACCTTCATTGGATTTTGGATCGAATTTACCAAGTTGGTCTTTGTATTTAATAATAAACATTTTGAACCGAAATTTTAAAATATGATATGTTAGGTTTCCTCCATTAAAAAGTTCATATGGAGTATGTTTTGTTAATGGTCTAATGGAGAATCGGTTTGAAACATAACAAGCTGTTGCTACGACTTCTGTCCAAAAATGATTAGGTAAAGTGCTTCCATATAATAAGATTCTAGCACATTCTCAAAGTGTTATATTTTTCCTTTCTATAACTCCGTTCTGTTATGGAGTTCTAGGAAATGAAAAATCGTGAAAACTTCCTTTCTTATAATAATATTTTTCAAAAATATCATTATTGAATTCACCACCATGATTGCTTCCAATGTTTTTAATTTATATGTTTTTGATATTTTGAATTCTTTTAGCAAAGTTTTTAAAATTTTCAAAAGTATCGCTTTTATTTTTCATAAAAATTGTCAATGTATATCTCAAAAAATCATCCACAATTGCAAAAACATATTTACTATGGTTTATAGATTGAACTTGAGTTGGTCCAAAAAGATCTAAGTGTAACAATTCTAATGGTTGTAATGTAGAAACTACTTTCTTGGCTTTAAAAGAAGATTTTGTTAATTTCTCTAATTGACATGCATCACAAATGCTATTCACCTTATAATTCATTTTTGGTAAATCTTTTACAAAATTATTTTTAGATAATTTTCTTATTACTTTAAAATTTATATGATAAAATCTTTTGTGCCATAGCCAAGGATCATTTTCTTTGACTATTAAAAAATAATTGTGTTATGATTGACTTTCATATTTAAAATGTGTATTATGTTTTCTAGTTCCTTCAAAAATAAGATTCTTATTTTGACCAAATATATAACATTTATATTCTGAAAAGGATATATTAAAAGCTTTATCGCATAGTTGGATTAACTAAGTAAATTATGTTTGAAATTTTTAACTAGTAAAACATTTGTAATAAGTGGTTTACCATCATTGCTCATATCGCCTTTGCTGATGATATATCCTTTGTAATTATCTTCGAATGCGACAGATCCTCCATTTGAGTAAATAATATTAGTCAGCATATCTTTGTTTCGTGTCATGTGCTTTGAGAAACCATTGTCAAGTATCCACTTTCCACTTTTCTTAGTTGGTACCTACAAAAAATATAGAGATAACGTTGGCATACATTTTTTAGGGTCCTAAGATATAGGTCTTAGAAAACCAAACCCAAGAGGATTTAGAATTCATTTTATAAGTAATTTTTTTTTATTTTTATGAACTGTATCTATATAAGTCTTAATATACGTATTTCTAATTTAAACAATTGTTTGTCTTTGGAACCCAAATCTTAATAGATTTTAAATGATTAAATCCTTTTAAAACAGGCTTTACTAAAGTATTGTCTTTCTTTTTAAACTTTGTACATAAAGAACTATTATTTTTAGGACTTTTTGTCGTTTTATTATATCTTAATCCCCTTTTATTTGAAGTAGCTCGTGAATTTTCAATAATTCTAGATAGATTTTCTCTTCCTTTATTAAAATTAGAAATATTGCTTGTAATGTGTTCAAATTTTGTTTTAAGATTGGTATTGTCTAATTCAAGAATTTTGACATTGGATTTTAAATCCTGATTTTCTACAGCTAATGTCATATTCTTTCTTTTTGAACTTCAATATCATTTGATAGCATAGCTAGTTAAGAAGATACATTAGACAAAGATTATTATATTTTGTCAAGTTATTCTTCTAAGATTTTCATCTTTGAGCATGTCAATTTCTATTTCACTCCTGTTTAGTTTTTCTATAACAACCCACCTTTTTGGACGGTTTAAATCAACGATAAACGACACACGCCAGACTCATACTATTCAAAAGGAAGGATTGTTATAGGGTAAAGAAGAAAAGCAGAGAAAGAAAGAAAACAAACACAGAATCTCATAGTGGAATGACAAAATATAATAACCGAATAAAAAGTTCATGAAGCTGTTTTACAACTAAAATTTAATTACACTATTACAATATAGATCAGAGTACATACAGCAGTAATAAATAAATAATGCACCGGTACTACATGATGCACCGGAAATAATATAATAAGTAACTACAACATTAAATCATCGTCCTCATCCTTCAAAAAAGCAATCTTCAATACACTGAAAAGCTCTGACTGATCCGAGCGAATTGAAAAGGCAAAACATTCGAGTCAGAACTAAAAGATCTTATGTAAGTTAAATCAACAGTAAATAAATATGAGTGTAACGGCTTTAGAGATGTTTACAGGGTTTGACATCTCCTATCCAGTGTCAACAAGAGTGCAATAACTTAAGAGATGTTTGGGATTTCATTCTCCTAAGTATCTGTTAAAATATCTACATACATAGTATAATGCGCTATTATAATAGTGTCTATAGTAAAGTAAAGTATTAAAATAGTGTTAAGGCATTACCCATACCCCCCTTAACATATTTTGTACATTCCCGTAATCTATATCGTACCGTAAGCTCCACCAAACCGGTGGTTTACCTAGACGGCACTCCATAGGTACGATACAAAAACAAACTCATAGAAGGCGCGATAAAGCATGTGACAAGGCACGCGAGGCAATGCCCAGGGTAGGATATTACCGTTTTGCGGATCCGGACTGGTGGTAATGCATAGCAGATACTACCACCCATCTTGGAACACACTCCCAAATCAAATCGAGGGGTGACCACAAATCAATCACAAGTCATAATATGGTTACGAAGAAGCATATCCGATAGGAGGTACGACCTCACTTGGCTCGGCTTGGCTCCTGTTTTTGTCACATCAAGATGACTCATGGGAGTCGGGACTACGAAAATACCTCATATAGAATCGTTCGCCAAACCATCCTACGTTATTCTGAAATCTCCACCATGTATACAGTTGTTAAAGTGGTTTCCGGTATTGGCGAAGAGTATGACAATATTCGATCTCGATCCCTTTAGCAACCAAGCGCTTATTTCACATCGGGTGGTTCTTTTACATTTCAAAAACTCAATTCATAATTGATATCAAAATGTCATATTCGATTCAAACATATCAGTTTCGAAATCATATTGATAAAATGGGTTAAATCTCATTTAAAAATCATCATATTCAATCAAATATGTCATTTCACCAGAAAATATCATTTAAATCCCAAATTAGGTTATAACATCATTTAACCATATTCGCCTTAAATTAAGGATTTAAATATAGCAGTACAGCCTTACACCATTTTATTTTTAGAAAATAGTTTAGATAGTTTTAAAATAGTTTTAATATTTTTAATATTTTAAAATAGTTAAAATAGTTTAAAATAGTTTAAAGTAGATTAAAATAGTTTAGGTGCATTTAAGATAGTTTAAATAGATTAAATTGATTTAAAATAAATTAAATATATTTAAAATAAATTAAACAGATTTAAATAAATGAAAATGGGTTAGTTAGCTTAAATCGGTTAAAATAGATTAAAATAAATTAAGTTAAACTAAAATAGTTGTAAATTAGTTAAAAATAGATTAAATTAGTTTAATGGTATGAAAATCTTAAAATTAGGATTTTTAAAATAATAAATCTTTAAACAGTATATATATTAAAATAATTAAGTTTGAAATTGATATCAAAATAAACTATTTCTTTCATTTCAACATATTTGGACCATATCCAGATTCAACGAACTAAATTTTCTTTCAATTCAAATTCCCATAAAAATCATTTCAATTTATACCAATTTCAAACTCATGTTTGAGCTTAAAAAAAAATTTAGAAGTTAAATTTCATAGATTTCAAAGTTTAATTATTCAAACATTTCCAATAACTATATTTCGATGAATTTCATTTATTTTTCAATTCAACTTTGAAATTTCCATTTTTACTCTTTTAAACACTTCATTAAACCAACTCCGATTTCAATATTAAACTTGGATTTTTGAAAATAATTCAGTTTATATAAACCAAATTTTTTCAAAATATCATTTAACTGAATTCAAAAAATTTAGGACAAAAAAAGTCATTTAATTTAACCACTCCGGTGTCCATATATATTTTTCTACCATATGTCAAGTGATACGGATATATATATATATATATATATATATATATATATATCATTTCAATCCACAAATTTTTTACATTTATGGGCATATATCATTTCAACCCGCCATCTCAAATTTAACTTTAAATCCATGTAATCGCTCGAGTCTATCATTTCAACCCATAACGATTTCTCCCTAATCTGTCAAATCATTCGGGTATGTATTATTTTAACCCATAGGGAACTTGCAGTGTTATAACAATATATATATAATAACATAACATCCAGTCATCCAATATCAACAATTAAGCATCCATCACAATCATCATTCAAATTAACTAATCAATAACGTCAATTAAATGTTGTCAATAACAAGTATTTGATTGAAAATTAATGTTCAATATTAAATTAAATAGCGATTCAATTCAATAAAATTCACTAACTGGAATGACAATTTAAATATACTAAACATCAACCAATCGATTCCTAATCACATCATAAATTCAATTAACTAACATAAGATAATTTAGTAGTTCTGAGTGGGTTGAAACACTCACCTTTAATTTCAAATCGATTTGAAATCCGAAGTAAGGTCCAAATTTGAACAGTCTCATAACTTGTCCAAACCAGTTCCAAAATATCCTAAATTCTAATCCGATCCTAGTGGCACAAACCGCGTGTGAATCCGAGTTCGTATGCAAAAGATATAGTAGTTAGACGGTTTGAAATTGAAATTTAAATAAAATTAAATAAAAAGAGCATTACCCATTCACAAACGGCCACATCACCCTGGAACTCACGTATGTAACCCAAAATCGCTCGTCACTTTCCAAGCTTGAAATGAATGGACCCGCCACCCATCTCCTTGAATTTCCCGACCACCACACGTGCTTCCATGATGATAAGACCTTGCCTCCGCCTTGCCCACTTCAAGCCACACCCCCCCTTTTCCTGAGCGGCTCACCACGACACCCCCTAGGGCCTATGCCACCTTCCACCTTCCATGCTAAGTCTATCTACATTAAGCATGAACGAACGACACCCCAAGGGCCTGCTCGACTCCGCCTTTCCAACGCCACTCCCCGATATCGATCGGGCAAGATCCACCGTTGGATCAAAACCTTAACCAATGGACAGTCGAAACTATATCATTGATATCTGGACAAACGGTGGCTCGATTGACGAATTGCATCAATAGATTACGCTCATCGAGAGCTTCGAAATGGTATATATTATGTCATGGTTTGAAGGAGTTCGAATTTTGAAATTGATTTGAAATTGGATTTAGGATATGTATTTGGAGATTGTTTCTGCCATTAGAAAAATGAGGTAGCCAGAGAGAATTGTACGTATTGAGGTGAGAAAAAAAGACTACTAGGATTTAGAGGAATATATTTATACGAACAAATCCCGATAAGAACGAATAACGCCCGAATTGATTTGAATTGACAATAACGACCCAAAAAAACCCATTTTGCTTCTCAAACGAAAGTGGATTATATTATATATCAAAGTATATGTTTTCCATATTTTTAAACTCAGTGGAACATGTTTCAAGTCCTAATTTCATTATATGTAGAAGTTAGCTTTAAAATCATCTTATTTCAAATTGATTTCTATGCGTTTCAAGCCTGCACGGTCAAACGACAAGTCTGATTGCTACGAAACATGAAACCATACAATAATTCACTGTTACGGATCCGATGAAACTAGTTTAATTGAAATCCGAGACAGTAGCCAAAATGGCTATTTTCATGTTAATTAAATAAATTATTATTAAATTAATTAATCACCTTTAAAATTATAAATTCAATAACTAACCATTTTTATCATTTCTAATTTCACGTGTTTTTAACAATCATTTTGAAATCAATTTCCCATGACAGGTTCAACATTAATTTTTTCACTAATTACAACATTCAAGTTTCAATTGAAATAAATTCATAGATTACTACTGTAATTCCAATAAATACATTTATTTGATTTTTCATCTTATTATTCAGTCAATTGTCATCTTATAGATATAATTAACATTGGTTTATACCTCATTACACTATTATTCTACAATTATCACCTTAATTCATATTAACATAATATTTAATTATATTTAGTTGCAATTGATTTTCAATTAAATGCAGTGGATTAAATAAATAAGTAACAAATAACAATTGTCACCTTTTACTTAATTTAATCACATTTATAAGTTTAATATGTGCAAACTAATGTTATAAACCCTTACATAACTAATTTTATCCAATTACAATTATTTACATATTATTTCACCAATTAATATAACATTTAATTTATTTTCTTAATTACAATTTATAACGACTTATAACCATCCAATTATTTCAATAAATTTCAATTACATTAAAAGTAGTTATCAGTTACCTTATATTAACACTTTTGTTAAAAATTTACAAATTCAACATCCCTATTTGTTTCTTATATTAAACTTAAAACCAAGTATGCCAATTTTATTTCTTTCAGTATTAATTACACAATCATATTTAATTAACAAATACAATGTTTCCACTATTTCTATTTACACTCCGTTATAAGCTAAACAGTAGTTTCAGTCACATTTGTATTGCATTAAATTGGTTATTCATCAACTGTCCTTTACATTACTATCTTAATTCACATACAGTTACAGTTTTATCAATATATTAATACATAGGTGAATTAAATTCTTGTTTTTAATTACTTATTTTAAATTTTATCCAAGTGCAACCATTAACACTATTTCTTTGTTGATATTTCACTTAAATTTTCAACAGTTAGGTTTAATAACCGTTTATACCATTCACTATTAATATTTATTTCAATATACATTATAAAATTTTTATTCCTTTCTAACTTAAATTTGAAAATCAAATTAATTTAACCAATTTTATTTATCAAAATTTACGGGTCGTTACACTCTCCCCCACTCAAAACTTTTCGTCCCCAAAAAGGAAAAAGATGGAAATGAAGAATTAAGAAATCAATATATCTTATTTAAATATTAAATTTATAAACGAATAAATTTACAAAATTAATTAATTTAAATAAAATATACCAATATATCTTTTTATCCTTAAATTAATAAAGTTTGGAAAACATTTTCAAAATATTTTCTAAGTCCAAAATTTACGGAAAATTTTGGCAGAGTCTCCTTTGTACGGGGAGGCTCGGGAGAAAAATGTAATATCAAATATAACAATGTATAACATATATTTCAAAATAATATATATCCCAACATGGGAAAATAATAATATAATAGCACTATAAAACCGTAATCCGAGAACGTACCTATTTGTCGGTCAATTAATGCTTATTTTATGGAACCAAAAGCAGTAGCAATTGCTTCCAAAACCTGCATTTCACTTATATAATCTAAAAGGGTTAACAATTATATAGAGTGAAATATTTATAGTGGTTTCAATTATAAACAAACAATTCAATACAAAAAACCATCAATAAACAACCATCACATCAACATACATCAGTCATTCATTCACGTCAACCAAAACACATAGTTATTTGGGTTCAAAACTTCAAATTGTACTGGATGAAAAATAACTACTAAGCACACCATTTACTCAACAGTCCTTGATGAAGCTAAATAGATTATTCTTCGATATAAACAATTTTAAAGTATCCTTGCCCAAACAACCATAAACCAACAAACATCAACAATTTCAAACGACAGATTTAGTTTATCCTTATTAATTCCATTTATACATTTGTTGTTTGATTTTTCCTTTTTATCCATATACTGGTTTATCCTTTACATTACATTTTACTTCTTACAACCTTTTACTTTTTTTATTCATTGGTTCAATGTTTATTTTTAATTATCCCTTTATTACTTACAAATCTTATTTCATTCACTAATGCCATCATTTATTTATATTCGTGCTATTCATGTTTAACTCAATTCCTTTGCACATTAATTCATTTGCTAAAGTTTACAATCATTTATTTATATTACTTACCTTCCTATTATATTAAATTAGTAGCATTTCAATTTTTACTTAAGTTTATAACACTCCAATGTCAATTCTTATTTATTAAAGAATTCCATTAATTACTTTCATTACCTCAAGTTAATTACTTTTATAATATCTATTACATTTTATTATTAACATTTTCAACTTTTATATTCGGTAAGTCATACATATGCTTTTTAAAGAATGTAATTGAAAATCATACAAGTTTATCTTTTTTCCTTTAAAATTTATTCAGTGTTCAATAATTATATCCTTGTTTCATAGGTTACAGTTTCAAATTACCTTTAATTTCATTCAAAACCAAGCATTAAATTCCTTATTTAAACTAAAGACTCCAATTATTAATCGGTTACATTCCATTTCACTACAATAACGGAAACTATTAATAAATCAGAAACTTAAGAATTAAATACAGGGTTAAATTTCAATTCAATTTAAAATAATAGATAAATATATACTTACAAAATAAAATTATATTTAAACAATTCAAAATTTATATTTGTTTATCAAAACAACTCTGCAGTAAAACACTACACCAGCCTTCCCACTTCGAAACTCGAAAATGAATGTCGATGATGGGTCCACTCATCACCGAAATTATTTTCCAGCGACATAGAGGGGAGTACAACTTATTTCTTTTCAGAGTTTCTTAAAGCAATTCTTTCAAATTATATTGAAATATTTATATCAGAAAATACTTCTAAAATATTATTGTTATATTCCAAAATCATTTGGAAGAAATTTTTTCACAACCCCAGGACTTAAGTTCCAATTTTCCAAATTTCCTTTATTTTATTTTCAATCTTATTTCACTGTTATTTACAATTTCATTACCTAACAACCAATATATTGTAACCAAATATATATATATATATATATATATATATATATCATTTAAAAATTATTTTATATATAGAAAATATAATAGGCAAAATTATTTCATTCACCTATATTAAAAACAAATATTATGACGGTCTGTCCTATTAAGTGTTTAGAAAGCCCTATTGATGTCATAGCGTGTCATGCATCAACCAGAATTTATAAATACAAAATGGAACAGATTAACACAATATTAAAACCTTTTATAACACTAACAAATACGCTCTCTCATATATATACTCTCAGCGACTCATCATAGGGTATTACTACCCTATTAATAAAGAGTCAAACCCCACAAAGCTAAGGTTTACCGCTAAACCAAAGCTCTGATACCAACTGTAACATCCCTCCTTTTCGTACGCTTTAAATCGATGCACGTGCCGGATTGTTATGGGGTAAATAAAAAAAACAAGAAAGAAATAAAATAGAATCTTACAGCGGAAGGATAAAATATAATAATCAATATACAGTTCTTGAAGCTGTTTACAAAATATTTAATTTTACGTATACAATATATATCAGAGTTCACATACCAATAAATATCAATGCAGCGGAATACAGTATGTAGTGGAACCATATAATATATAATAATAATAATAATAATAATAATAATAATGAAATCTTCGTCTTCGTCCTCCAGAAATAAAGTCTTTGATCCTGAAATGCTCGGACTGACCCGAGCGAATTGAAAGACAAAACACTCGAGTCAGAACTAAAAGATCTTATGTAAGTTAAATCAACAGAAATAAATATGATTGCAGTAATTCAAGAGATACTCGCGATTTACATCTCTTAAGGATCCGTTAAACTATTTACTATGTAGTATATTTCGCTATTATAATAGTGTCTAATTGTAAAATAAACTTACTTTAAAATAGCGTTAAGGCTTTACATTTTCCACCTTAACACGTAACAATGCCAATAGTCTATAAAGTACTGTAATACCTCCTGATCGGGAGGCTACCAGAGGATACTCCATAGGTACGACACAAATAGAAACTCGTACAAGGCACGCTAGGGTAGGTGACACGGCACAATTAGGTAATGCCAGGGTAGATATTCCAATTACGCTTCCGGGTCGGTGGTAATGCGTAGCCGCAGCTACCGCCCACCTCGAGCCACACCCCCAAATCAAAGAAAAGAATCAAAAGTGGCCACCGAATCAATCCAATAGTCAAAGTATAATATCGAAAGGATGTGTCCGATCAAAGGTGCTACGTCAATTAACCCGTCGATCGCTCATGTTTTAGCCACCTTATGCCAATTCACGGGAGTTGGGTCCACGTATTCACCTCAAAGGAAACGCCGCCACCATCCTACTTCATTCTGGAATCTCCACCGCATACACGGTTGTTAAAGTGGTTTTCTAAGTTGGCAGAGAGTATGACAACTTCCGATCCCGGTCTCTTCAACAACCAATTGTTATTATAACACCGCGGTTATTTTAAAATAATTTATAATTTAAAACCAGGATAAAATATCCATAATAAAACCATTTAAATACGATATCACTTCTTCTTTTAAAACCAAATAAATATGATATCATTTCAATATATCTTTTTTTTTAAACTCATTTCAAAGTTATAATATTTAGAAACCAAATACTTGAAATATAGCCTCCCAAACATAAAATTTTGAATTTCATAACTTTGAAATATAACTACACCACTTAAATGGTTTAAATATTAAATTACTAAACAAAATAAATTAGCTTCTTTAATTTCGCAATCAATTCTAATATAGATTTAAATCCTCAAATAAACCATTTCAGATTTCATATATTTCAAAGCTTTAATATTAAATGTTTCAAAACGAAATTTTATAATTCACATATATATCAAATTTACTTTACTATCATTTAGTTTTGAAATATTTAATTTAATCAATCCAGAATCCTTTAAATAGACTTCAAATTTCAACAATTTAATATTCCTTAATTTATTTAGACTTGATATATTCACTTAAATCACCTTAACCACGAATTTTGTTATAAAACAATATTCTTTTGAAATCTAAATTTCAATAAGTTCCAAATGGACTCTTATTAAATATAATTCTTAATTAAATAAAATATCAATCAATTTCACTATCTTCCCAACCTTGATTTAAAAAAATCAATATAAACTCTATATTAAATATAATTTAAGTAAATACTTATCCATATTATATTAAAAAAAATCAAACTTTATTTTATACCTTAGACCAATTTTATACATAGCTTAAACCAAAAATTTAACTATATAAAATAACCTTCATCAAATATCTGAAATCGATATCTCATAAAACCCTATATATAGATTTCTTTTGTAACAACCCAGAATTTTGAACAATTTAAATTGAAAATATTTAATTAATTTTAAATATTTGAATGATAGTTTGACTTGAATTTCAAATTATCAGAATGAATTTGGCGATTAAATTTTAGAATTTAATCTATTGAAAGTTGAATAAAAATTTGAATCTTCAATTTTAAGCCGATTAAAAATATTTCAAAGGCTTGTAAAATTCATATTGATAATACTGAAGATAATTGAAGCTTCAGAATTTAATTTGAAAGTGAATCGTTCGGTTTTGAAATTATATCGTTTGAATCGATATTTAAAAATAGCCGTCCGAGGCACAGTCTCGGAATTCGACGAAACTAGTTCCATTGGGTCCGTAATATTGAATTATTCTCGGATTTCAAATTTCGTATTTTTCGGAGTTGATATGTGAGCACACGACGAATAAACGCGTTGAAATGAAATCAAACTGAAATTAAATTTGAAATTTAATTAGTTAACAACATATTATCTCCCTAACATCTCTCCTAAAATCACGGCAAGGATCACGGCTAAAACGTGCAAACACGTTCTCCTTCCTCTCAGCCTCAATTCACGATCTGTTGTCTCCCTCCATTCCTTTTTAATAACCACGCAACCCATTACTCTCGTTCAAATCACACAAAGATAATAATGGCCGAAGCCCTCTTCTATCTGTTCGTATATAAAAAAAATATAATAATAGCAATGGCCGAACTTAAACTTCCCCATCTCCAGTACGTTTCGCCCCTTTCCTTCTTCAATCTCAAGATTGAAATGCAGTATTATAAAAAAAAAGGGACGATGCCTCAGCGAGATGAATGATTTCGTTCGAAGAAATCAAGAGAGGCCGAAGCCATTCAAATTCAAATTAATTTGTTTCGAATCTCGAGTTCACATCAGTCGCGTTCGAGAGGCGGGGGGGGGGGGGGGGGGGGGACTCGATGTCAAAATGATAATGGAACTGCAAGTTTGGGCTAGTGCTTGTGGTCGCAAGGCTTTTGGGCACGGCCATGTTCGAATCGACGTTAGGCTTGCGGCTGGGTTTTTCACGATGGTGAGGTCGTGGTAGCAGCGAGGGGTGCTCAGGTCGATGGCAGTTTCGTGGGCAGCGTCAAAGGGTTTCGCAATTCGTGTCAGGTTGTAAGGTATAACTACTACATTTTTAATCTAATTTGAATTTAATAAACCTATATATTTTTCAGAAAAAAAATGAAAAGTAACTGTTTGTTTAGTTGTTTAAAAGGATTTATAAATTGATTTGATTTTTTTTGAGAAGGAAATTAAATTGTTGTTGAAATAAAAGTATTAGTTAATTTAATTTTTATGGTAAGTAATTATTCAATTAGTTCAAATTAATTTTTAAAGGGGAAATTAGTTAAAATATAAATTTTTTTTTAAGAAAAAGAAATTTAATAATTAGTTGGATAAATTTAATTTAAGGGTAAGTTAATTTAATCTATTAAAGGAAGATTAGTTTTGAATTTAATTTCTTGTTAAATCGAATTATTTAAAGGGTATTTGTTTAAAATTGAGAATATTGGTTTTAAATAAAATCACAAGTTAATTAAATCTAAATTTATTTTTGTGTTACTAAGAATAATTCATTAAAAGAAGAAAATTAGTTTAAATTTAATTTTTAGTTAAATTAATTATTAAAGGAGAAATATTGGTTTAAATAAAACTATTAGTTAATTTAACTATTAAAATGAAATTACCGATGAATCGAAATTATCAAATGAAAATTTATTATTCGATCTGTTCGAATATTAATAAATTGTGTAAATATTTATACAAGGTATAAATCAAGAAAATCAAGATGGAAAATGGATTGCTAATAAAAGCAAAGGTGAGAACTTCTCACTCAAAAAATTATAAATTGGGATTGCAGTTATTGATTGATTGCTATTTGGTTGTGATATTAGATATAGTAGGATATATCTATATATATAGCAATATATATATATATATATTGGCATATGTATATATTGCAGTTGATTGATTTTCCGCATTGTATAGCGGATGAGACCCTATTACGCCGCCTATTAAGCGGATAATATTTTATAAATCCCATATACCGCGATATTCCACCTCGAAGTGGAATGGGTATTGTGCTAATCTCTGTGGATGCAGGGAAACAGGTTGGAGGGATCCAACTGGATTCCTCACAAATATTTATTTGATTCAGATATTGTGATATTTGATTGTTTATCATATCGATATATGATGTTTGAAAGTCGTGATTGACTATTTGATGTGTTGCATCATCGGATCCAGTTTTGAAGTTTAAAAATAACGATTTTGATTTTTAAGGGATTTCTAAAGTGGATTTTTTGAAAGTATACGTTTATAAAATATTTTAGAATTGATTCATCTTAAATAAATAAACGATATAAATTTTAATGTTATAAAATTATGACTTTTGAGAAATACAGTTAAAAGTTGATTTTTGAAAATATGGAATTAATGATTTTATAAAATAGTTTAAGCTGGGATTTTTTTTTATAAAAAAAGTTTAAAAAATAGGATTTATGAAATTTGATTATTTTATAAATCAAAATGATGAAATTATAAGGGAGATTAAAGATGTTTTAAAATAATAATATAAATTGATTTATATAAGAGATTTATAAATTGATATTTACAAATTAAAAATATTGGAATTGTAAAACGAGCTTTTATAAGTGTTAGAATGAATTGTGAATGAATTTCATAAATAAATGAAATCTATAGGATTATAACGGTGAAGTTATAAATGGAATTTTATAAACAGTAGGTTTATAAAATTTGTAAAGTTATTTAAAAGAATAGATTTTGGATAAATAAATGAATCTTATAAGTCATAAGATTTAAAATTTGGGAAGTTTGAAAGAACGTTTTTGTAAACAAATAAATTATAAGTATTTAACTTATAATATGGACTTTCGATATATAATTGAGTTATAAATCGAATAGGTTAATAAAAGAAATTTGTAAAAGGAAGTAGTTATAAAACAAATAGAAATGAAATTTATAAACATTATTTTATAAATCCGCAACGACTTATTTTAATAAGTAAATTGTTGTAATTTATTAATGGAGTTATATTCACGTTTTAGACAGTGAATAATCCTGTAAAATAAAAATGAATAGAAATGATAAAATTGGTTAACAAGCATATTCACATTTTTGAATAGTGAATAATATGTTAAAGAGAATGTTTTGAATGTGATGTTTTAAATAGAATTAAAACGATCTAAAGATGTTGTAAAATGTATTAACTATCGAAACCATAGATTTCAACATTCATTGTTGAAATAGACGTTTTCGAGAAATAGAAGGAAATGGTAGATTATAACACTGTTGTTATAGTAAATGATTTCCGAAAGGAAATGTTTTGTATAGTATTGGGATTTATATATCTATTTTAATTTCGAATCCCTATACTAGTGATTTTGGGTTGTCGTAACGATGTTTTACGCAACATTCGTTTTGGCCCAAATAAATATGTTTAAGAGAATGATTTCCTTAAAGAATGATATATATACTTAATTTCGATTAGAGTATATTGAATATTTTCCAAATGTAGAAAATACAAAGACTTGTGAATTACTTATAAATAAATAAGTATAGAAATGTTTTTCCAATGTGAAGTGAATATTTTGAATTTATCTTTTTGAAGATAAATTGAAAATGAATATTAGAAATCGAATGGAAATCGTATATTCATAAATATTTTGGAATGTAAATTCAATATGGAATTTATAAATGAAATTTGGAAAATGGGTTTAAAAATAAATATTGATTTATTTTTGAAGAATGGGAAATATATATCTTGTAAAGATATTTTTGGAAAATAAATAATTTGGAAAATTATTTGGAATCTGGTGATGTTGTGCATATCTATTGATAGTTCAATAACCGACCATCAATATTTACCTTTAAATAGGTATTTGTTGTGATTTGCTTGAAATTGAATGCCACACTTATTTTTTTAAAATAAGCGCTCACTATTCGGGTTAACCGGGGAAGGACCTTGGGGTCGTATAACCCATTCCGAATATGTGATACGTCGTTATGAATTGCATTTGAAGATCGGTGTTGAAGACCGGATATCTTCGAAAACGAAAGGGTTTCTTGTTGATTGTCTCTGCACTGGCTGATCCCCGGTATAGAGATCTCCATATGTGATGGGAAATTCGGACGTGATTAGAGATTACCCGGATTGCAAGGACTTCTGTGTAAGTGCCTTCGGTTCTGTTCGATCCTGGAACAGACTTGTATGGATTGTATGCCCGACATTACAAATTGAGAGATAAAGCTGACTTCTTTCAAATATATTTCTATTGGTGGCAGAGAATTTATTCTCTTAGCTTAACACCCTTCTCTGAGACGTACGAGCACAGAGGTTATATAGTTGAAGGTTATTAGCAATATACTCCCAATTTGGTAATGTGACATGCTGAGTGTTGCTGTGAAATGATCATTGTGTTGATCATTTGTGATAGGATCATTTGTTTGATCGTCTATCTTGGTGATCATTTCTATGATCATTTGTTGACCCAAAGCATGACTTTGTATAAAGCGTGGCTTTGTGGACGAGACTTCGTCGAGCCTCACACCCCGGAATGGTCAAAACAGGAAAGATGCAGCAAGGTTATGAGGGGTAGCTCCCTTTAGGGTATGTGCATTTCCTTCTGGAAAAGGGTGGTATCATGGTATGGAGCCCAGATGCTTACTCATATTGAAACACTTATTATTATGGTGTGATGTTGATGACGAGCGCTCGGTTAAAGGTCCCAAAGGACCGGGGGATGGCATACTCGTGTCAGTTGTTACCTAGTTTGAAAGGTAACCCGGCCTTGTGTTGGCAGAGATCCGGTTAGGTTCTCGGGGACGTCCTTCCAGAGGCGTTCTCATGTGGCAATGGGAAGTTCCTTGGCCTGACCATTTGTTGGAAATCCAAAGAAACAATACGAGACTTGTACGGTTTTAGTTGTAGAACCTGCCATTTAATATGGTGGCTATAGTAAGCATACTATAATGGTACCTATGTTGGCTAAGATTTATATTCTACTTTCGAAATGTTTCCTACACTATGCACTAGTAATAATATCAAATGTTTCTTTTTAATACGTATCAAGCATCTTTAACTAACATAAGAAGAAATCTCCTCCAAGTCTGTGTTTGCATTGTGTGTGTGGCGGGAGGTCTTATGGTAGTCTCATTTTTAAAAGCATTGCGAATTGATTTTAAAAATATTCCTCTATTTGATTTTAAAGAAAAATAAACTGTTTTGAGTTCTCACACCAGTCACATGACTGACTCGGAGTTTATTGTTTTCCTTCCTAAACTCTGGGTGCCCACCAATTTCCACACGGGCAGTCAAGAGTTAAGGTTTATCAGGATATTCTAGAATTCAGGAGTTGCTGGAGGCAAGATGGATGGCATGACGTATTACCAGTATATAGTATTTCTTTTCCGCTGTTTGTTGTTGTTTGATGTTGTACACTCTAATGTAATGAAATGTAATGTAATGTAATAACTGATATAGTTCTTTGTTTAAAGATTATTCATTTATTTATTATATGTTGTTCCGCTGCGAATTGTGAGATTCTGATATTGTTCTGTTGTTTTCTTTCCGTTCTGTTTTTCTTTCTCTCTTCTTCTACCTCTTTCTTTTTCTTTTCTTGTTCTTAAACCCTAACATTTCGTTTTTTCGGCAACGAAAAATCCGAAACGTTACATTTGGTATCAGAGCTTATGGTTAAGCGACAACCATGGTTCTGTTGGGTGTTACTCATTAGAGATAGAGTCAGCAGTACTCTAGAACGAGTTTGAGTGTAATAATAGATATGAGCGCGTATTTGTTAGTGAATATAAAATTGTTTTTGAATCGGGTAAATAAGATAATTTTGCCCAAAACTATTTTTGATAGAAAAGAAATGATTTTCTATGAATTATTATAGTATATGGTTGCATGATTGTTAGGGAGTAATAATATTAAATTATTATCATTAGTATATGGAATTAAATAAGAAATAAAATGGATTGAATTCAAGTAAACTAACTTGATAAATTATTAATTCATGGACTAATGAATTGGTTAAATTAAAGTTTAGTTGTGAGCTAAATTTGAAGATAAATTCGAATTTGTATATAAATTCAAGTAAGTAAAAGAAATAAATTGAAATTCCCTTTGTTAGTACTTAAGTAAATTCGAGATGAATTGAATCTGGAAATTAAAATTTGAAATGAATAAGTGAATGTACTAATTGAAATGAATTAGTGAATAAAACTAATTTAAAGTAGTAATATGAATTAGTAAATGAAAGTTAATCGTTAGAATTCAATATTTAGAATTGAGAATTGAATTCGAATGGAATTTAAATTATGAATTGAATTCAAATAGAATTGAAATTGCGAATTGAATTGGAATCAAAATTGAATGAAAATGGATATGTAACTTCAATAGTGAAGTAAAAATGTATAAGAAGCATATATTGGAAATTTTGTAATGGAATTGGCAAAATAGTTTGAATGTTGGAATTGGATATTATGGATAGTAGCATATACAGGTGTATTAAAAGGAAATGGAATTGGATTTTGATTTCAAAGATAAAATTGAATTGCTCGACAAAAAGGTACGTATTTGAATTTCAGTATGAAATTTGGTGATTTTCTTCTCCAGCCACTTGGCTTTCTTTTTTCTTTTTGATTCTGAGGGGCCATGGTGCCATTTTGTAGTCGTACCGAGCTAGCCGCGCAAAGGAGACGCTGGCGAAATTTTTCGAAAATTTAGGGTGTTAGAAAATTTTGAGAAATTTTGAAAGTTTGAAATTTGAGTTTAAATTTAAATTTGAATTTTGAAGTAAACAATATTGTTTGGAACTTATAATTGAAGTTGGAAAGCTAGTTGAAATGATAATGAATCTCTAGTAAAAAGATTTGTTTTAGAAAGTTGATAAAACTATTTGGATTGTGAAAAATAGTAAACGGATTAAGGATCGTTCTTCTTAACTTGTAATTTCGGGACGAAATTCTTTTAAGGGGGGAAGATTGTAACGACCTAGAATTTTAAACAATTTAAATTGAAAATATTTAATTAATTTTAAATATTTGAATGATAGTTTGACTTGAATTTCAAATTATCAGAATGAATTTGGTGATTAAATTTTAGAATTTAATCTATTGAAAGTTGAATAAAAATTTGAATCTTCAATTTTAAGCCGATTAAAAATATTTCAAAGGCTTGTAAAATTCATATTGATAATACTGAAGATAATCCAAGCTTCGGAATTTAATTTGAAAGTGAATCGTTCGGTTTTGAAATTATATCGTTTGAATCGATATTTAAAAATAGCCGTCCGAGGCACAGTCTCGGAATTCGACGAAACCAGTTCCATCGGGTCCGTAATATTGAATTATTCTCGGATTTCAAATTTCGTATTTTTCGGAGTTGATATGTGAGCACACGAAGAATAAACTCGTTGAAATGAAATCAAACTGAAATTAAATTTGAAATTTAATTAGTTAACAACAAATTATCTCCCTAACATCTCTCCTAAAATCACGGCAAGGATCACGGCTAAAACGTGCAAACACGTTCTCCTTCCTCTCAGCCTCAATTCACGATCTGTTGTCTCCCTCCATTCCTTTTTAATAACCACGCAACCCATTACTCTCATTCAAATCAAACAAAGATAATAATGGCCGAAGCCCTCTTCTATCTGTTCGTATATATAAAAAAAAATATAATAAGCAATGGCCGAACTTAAACTTCCCCATCTCCAGTACGTTTCGCCCCTTTCCTTCTTCAATCTCAAAATTGAAACGCGGTATTATATAAAAAAAGGGACAATGCCTCAGCGAGATGAATGATTTGGTTAGAAGAAATCAAGAGAGGCCGAAGCCATTCAAATTCAAATTAATTTGTTTTGAATCTCGAGTTCACATCAGTCGCATTCGAGAGGCGGGGGGGGGGGGGGGGAGGGGGAACTCGATGTCAAAATGACAATGGAACTGCAAGTTTGGGCTAGTGCTTGTGGTCGCAAGGCTTTTGGGCACGGCCATGTTCGAATCGACGTTAGGCTTGCGGCTGGGTTTTTCACGATGGTGAGGTCGTGGTAGCAGCGAAGGGAGCTCAAGTCGATGGCAGTTTCGTGGGCAGCTTCAAAGGGTTTCGCAATTCGTGTCAGGTTGTAAGGTATAACTAGTGCATTTTTAATCTAATTTGAATTTAATAAACCTACATATTTTTCAAAAAAAAATGAAAAGTAACTGTTTGTTTAGTTGTTTTAAAGGATTTATAAATTTATTTGATTTTTTTTGAGAAGGAAATTAAATTGTTGTTGAAATAAAAGTATTAGTTAATTTAATTTTTATGGTAAGTAATTATTCAATTAGTTCAAATTAATTTTTAAAGGGGAAATTAGTTAAAATATAAAAAAAAATTTAGAAAAAGAAATTTAATAATTAGTTGGATAAATTTAATTTAAGGTAAGTTAATTTAATCTATTAAAGGAAGATAAGTTTTGAATTTAATTTCTTGTTAAATCAAATTATTTAAAGGGTATTTGTTTAAAATTGAGAATTTTGGTTTTAAATAAAATCACAAGTTAATTAAATCTAAATTTATTTTTGTGTTACTAAGAATAATTTATTCAAAGAAGAAAATTAGTTTAAATTTAATTTTTAGTTAAATCAATTATTAAAGGAGAAATATTGGTTTAAATAAAACTATTAGTTAATTTAACTATTAAAATGAAATTACCGATGAATCGAAATTATCAAATGAAAATTTATTATTCGATCTGTTCGAATATTAATAAATTGTGTAAATATTTATACAAGGTATAAATCAAGAAAATCAAGATGGAAAATGGATTGCTAATAAAAGCAAAGGTGAGAACTTTTCACTCAAAATTTATAAATTGGAATTGCAGTGATTGATTGCTATTTGGTTGTGATATTAGATATAGTAGGATATATCTATATATATAGCAATATATATATTGGCATATGTATATATTGCAGTTGATTGATTTCCCGCATTGTATAGCGGATGAGACCCTATTACGCCGCCTATTAAGCGGATAATATTTTATAAATCCCATATACCGCGATATTCCACCTCGAAGTGGAATGAGTATTATGCTAATGTCTGTGGATGCAGGGAAACAAGTTGGAGCGATCCAACTGGATTCCTCACAAATATTTATTTGATTCAGATATTGTGATATTTGATTATTTATCATATCGATATATGATGTTTGAAAGTCGAGATTGACTATTTGATGTGTTGCATCATCGGATCCAGTTTTGAAGTTTAAAAATAACGATTTTGATTTTTAAGGGATTTCTAAAGTGATTTTTTTGAAAGTATACGTTTATAAAATATTTTTAGAATTGATTCATCTTAAATAAATAAACGATATAAATTTTAATGTTATAAAATTATGACTTTGAGAAATACAGTTAAAAGTTGATTTTTGAAAATATGGAATTAATGATTTTATAAAATAGTTTAAACTGGGTTTTTTTTTATAAAAAAAATTTAAAAAATAGGATTTATGAAATTTGATTATTTTATAAATCAAAATGATGAAATTATAAGGGAGATTAAAGATGTTTTAAAATAATAATATAAATTGATTTGTATAAGAGATTTATAAATTGATATTTATAAATTAAAAATATTGGAATTGTAAAACGAGCTTTTATAAGAGTTAGAATGAATTGTAAATGAATTTCATAAATAAATGAAATCTATAGGATTGTAACGGTGAAGTTATAAATGGAATTTTATAAACAGTAGGTTTATAAAATTTGTAAAGTTATTTAAAAGAATAGATTTTGGATAAATAAATGAATCTTATAAGTTATAAGGTTTAAAATTTGGGAAGTTTGAAAGAACGTTTTTGTAAACCAATAAATTATAAGTATTTAACTTATAATATGGACTTTCGATATATAATTGAGTTATAAATCGAATAGGTTAATAAAGGAAATTTGTAAAAGGAAGTAGTTATAAAACAAATAGAAATGAAATTTATAAACATTATTTTATAAATCCGCAACGATTTATTTTGATAAGTAAATTGTTGTAATTTATTAATGGAGTTATATTCACGTTTTAGACAGTGAATAATCCTGTAAAATAAAAATGAATAGAAATGATAAAATTGGTTAACAAGCATATTCACATTTTTGAATAGTGAATAATATGTTAAAGAAAATGTTTTGAATGTGATGTTTTAAATAGAATTAAAACGATCTAAAGATGTTGTAAAATGTATTAACTATCGAAACCATAGATTTCAACATTCATTGTTGAAATAAACGTTTTCGAGAAATAGAAGGAAATGGTAGATTATAACACTGTTGTTATAGTAAATGATTTTCGAAAGCAAATGTTTTGTATAGTATTGGGATTTATATATCTATTTTAATTTCGAATCCCTATACTAGTGATTTTGGGTTGTCGTAACGATGTTTTACGCAACATTCGTTTTGGCCCAAATAAATATGTTTAAGAGAATGATTTCCTTAAAGAATGATATATATACTTAATTTCGATTAGAGTATATTGAATATTTTCCAAATGTAGAAAATACAAAGACTTGTGAATTACTTATAAATAAATAAGTATGGAAATGTTTTTCCAATGTGAAGTGAATATTTTGAATTTATCTTTTTGAAGATAAATTGAAAATGAATATTAGAAATCGAATGGAAATCGTATATTCACAAATATTTTGGAATGTAAATTCAATATGGAATTTATAAATGAAATTTGGAAAATGGGTTTAAAAATAAATATTGATTTATTTTTGAAGAATGGAAAATATATATCTTGTAAAGATATTTTTGGAAAATAAATAATTTGGAAAATTATTTGGAATCTGGTGATGTTGTGCATATCTATTGATAGTTCAATAACCGACTATCAATATTTACCTTTAAATAGGTATTTGTTGTGATTTGCTTGAAATTGAATGCCACACTTATTTTTTTAAAATAAGCGCCCACTATTCGGGTTAACCGGGAAAGGACCTTGGGGTCGTATAACCCATTCCGAATATGTGATACGTCGTTATGAATTGCATTTGAAGATCGGTGTTGAAGACCGGATATCTTCGAAAACGAAAGGGTTTCTTGTTTATTGTCTCTGCACTGGATGATCCCCGGTATAGAGATCTCCATATGTGATGGGAAATTCGAACGTGATTAGAGATTATCCGGATTACAAGGACTTCTGTGTAAGTGCCTTCGGTTCTGTTCGATCCCGGAACAGACTTGTATGGATTGCATGCCCGACATTACAAATTGAGATATAAAGCTGATTTCTTTCAAATATATTTCTGTTGGTGGTGGAGAATTTATTCTCTTAGCTTAACACCCTTCTCTGAGACATACGAGCTCAGAGGTTATATAGTTGAAGGTTATTAGCAATACACTCCCAATTCGGTAATGTGACATGCTGAGTGTTGCTGTGAAATGATCATTGTGTTGATCATTTGTGATAGGATCATTTGTTTGATCGTCTATCTTGGTGATCATTCCTATGATCATTTGTTGACCCAAAGCATGACTTTGTATAAAGCGTGGCTTTGTGGACGAGACTTCATCGAGCCTCACATCCCGGAATGGTCAAAACAGGAAAGATGCAGCAAGGTTATGAGGGGTAGCTCCCTTTAGGGTATGTGCATTTCCTTCTGGAAAAGGGTGGTATCATGGTATGGAGCCCAGATGCTTACTCATGTTGAAACACTTATTATTATGGTGTGATGTTGATGACGAGCGCTCGGTTAAAGGTCCCAAAGGACCGGGGGATGGCATACTCGTGTTAGTTGTTACCTAGTTTGAAAGGTAACCCGACCTTGTGTTGGCAGAGATCCGGTTAGGTTCTCGGGGACGTCCTTCCAGAGGCGTTCTCATGTGGCAATGGGAAGTTCCTTGGCCTGACCATTTGTTGGAAATCCAAAGAATCAATACGAGACTTGTACGGTTTTAGTTGTAGAACCTGCCATTTAATATGGTAGCTATAGTAAGCATACTATAATGGTACCTATGCTGGCTAAGATTTATATTCTACTTTCGAAATGTTTCCTACACTATGCACTAGTAATAATATCAAATGTTTCTTTTTAATACGTATCAAGCATCTTTAACTAACATAAGAAGAAATCTCCTCCAAGTCTGCGTTTGCATTGTGTGTGTGGCGGGAGGTCTTATGGTAGTCTCATTTTTAAAAGCATTGAGAATTGATTTTAAAAATATTCCTCTATTTGATTTTAAAGAAAAATAAACTGTTTTGAGTTCTCACACCAGTCACATGACTGACTCGGAGTTTATTGTTTTCCTTCCTAAACTCTGGGTTCCCACCAATTTCCACACGGGCAGTCAAGAGTTAAGGTTTATCAGGATATTCTGGAATTCAGGAGTTGCTGGAGGCAAGATGGATGGCATGACGTATTACCAGTATATAGTATTTCTTTTCCGCTGTTTGTTGTTGTTTGATGTTGTACACTCTAATGTAATGAAATGTAATGTAATGTAATGTAATAACTGATATAGTTCTTTGTTTAAAGATTATTCATTTATTTATTATATGTTGTTCCGCTGCGAATTGTGAGATTCTGATATTGTTCTGTTGTTTTCTTTCCGTTCTGTTTTTCTTTCTCTCTTCTTCTACATCTTTCTTTTTCTTTTCTTGTTCTTAAACCCTAACATTTAGGTTTTTCGGCAACGAAAAATCCGAAACGTTACATCTTTACAAACCATAGACAATTATTTCAAAAATAAATTAAGATATATACCGCGGTGCCTGTACAAAATTTTCTATCCTATGGTCAAATGATACGGATATTTATCATTTCAATCCGCAATTTAAAAATAAAAATGTGGTTATATATCATTTCAAACCGCAATCCCGAATGAAATGAAAATGCATAATAACTTGCAGTTTATAACAATATAAGTACAGCATCCATTCATCCAATATCAACCATTAACCATTTGTCACAATCATCATCCAAATTCAAACAATCCATCAATATATAACAGGTGATAATAACAGGTATCAACTATCAGTTTATATTCAAAAATAAATTATAACTGTTTAACTGGCAGTTTATATGCAATAAAATAAATAATAATTTTAACTGGAAGTTAATATGCAAAAATAAATTAAACAACAAGTTAATTAAATAAATGCAAATTAACTGAGATAGTGATGAAATATATGCCAAACAGCTATAAATAAATTTCAAATCACATCCTAAATGAATTTAACAAACATAAGAAATCTTAGAAGTTGTGAGTGGTTTAAAACACTCACCTTTTGAATTTAAATTGAATATAAATCCAATTTAATGCCAAAAATTCAACGGTCTCAGAATCCATCCAAACCAGCTCAAAATGTCCAAAATTTTATTTCGATCCTAACAAAAAAAATCGTGCGTGAAACGGAGCTCGTATGTGAAAGTTATCATTGTTAAACGATTGAAATTCAAATTAAAATTTAAAAAAAAACAAACCAAACCAAAGTAAAATCGCCACGTCACCTACCCTGAACTCAAGCACGCGCCCAAAAACTACAGCATGAACGCGAACTACTGCCGTTGACCACAACTTTGACATTGCCTCTACTCAGCCGTCGATCCCCAGAAGCCCAACCTTCCTCACCACTGTCCTGCCATGACGAGCCGCCTCCTGCCGTCACGTTCCGGTCGCCCAGAATTGCCTCCGGTCGCCACCCCTAGCCGAACCCTAATCCCTAAATTCCGGTCGCTACAGGCGATTCCAGTACTGGCGAATACTACCACAAACCTCAGCATCACGATCTCCTCTAATCCCCGCCACCAATTTCAAGAAACATTGTTAAAATCAAAATCACCCAAATCGACATCAAGGTTTCGCAATTTATGAACTTTGACCGAAATTTGCCGTTGATTCTAGCTCCAAATGCAAAAACAGAAGCCACGCGTAGATTCGTATCGATGAAATCTTCGATATATATTTTTTTAAAATTTTTCTGTGGAGTTTGAATTTCCATTAGATTTTTTAATTTGCAATTGGATCTAGGGTTTGTTTGTCTGCCATTGAGGAGGAGAGGTTTGAGATGTAAGTACAGACAAATGGGAATTAGGGAGGCTAGGGTTTATAGCAGGATATTTATAGAGAAAGTTGGAAAAGAGTGGATCGGATCAAATAGATATACGTGTTGGACGATATATGGCCCGAAAAGCCCATTTTGACTCTAAAACAAAATTTGGTCAACCCGTATATCAAAATAGATGTTTTAAAATATTTTAAACGCAATGGAAAAGGTTTCAGGTTCAAATTGCATCGTATGAAGAAGTTATGCTGAAATCAATATTTTCAAATCGATTTCAATTGATTTCAACTAAATCGATTTCAAGGCGTTTCGCGTTCGTACGATCAAACGACAAGTCCGATCACTACGAAACTTGAAACCCTACAATAAATCACCGATACGGATACGTTGAAACTGGTTTCGTCGAAATCCGAGTCAGTGGCCAAAATGGCTATTTTTATATTAATTAAATAAATAACATTTAGTCAATTTAATCAATTTTTCAATTTAAATTCGATAATTACCAATTCTTATCATTTTAAATTTTCCAATCATTTACAATGATTTAAATCAGATTTAACTGTCAAATTAGAGTTGATAAATTTATAAATTTCGGTATTAACTTCCATTTCATAAAATTCAAAAATTATAAATTAAATTTTCCAAAATTCTATTTAATCTACCTTTCATTCTATTTTTCATTTCATTATTATCACGGATGAAATTTACATTGGATTCAAAATATATTACATTGATATTATCACATTCCTTCTTTATTTGAATTAACGTAAAATTTAAACATTATATTTCAATTAATTTCAATAAATCCAATTTATTAAAATAAAAGTAATAAATCTTGATTTCCATTCTTTTTATTCAGTCACTCATTATCTTATGGGTAAATTCAATCTTACTATAAATCCATTTCCCTAATGTTTTCCAGAAATCAACCAAATTCATATTAGTATAGTATTTAATTATGTTTAATTTCAATGGATTTATATCTAATTCACTAAATTCAATAAATAGGTAAACAATTAGTAATTATCACAAATTGCCTAATTGTTTCCCATTCATATTCTACTTTCGAATGATCCAAAATAAAATTACTTACCTAACTTTGACTATGTCACATTATAGTTTACTGCGTATTATTACATTAGTTAATATAACTTTATATTTATTCCCTAATTCTACCAATTTCAATCAAATAAAATCTTACAAATGGGTTTCCATCAATAGGTGTTACAGTAAATTAGTTATTAATCAACTTGCATAATATTAAATTCCAATTGCTGCAATGATTACGCTTATTAAAAATTGGATTTGGATGGAATGATTTGTTTGTCTTTCAATACACTATTATATTCAAAATCCGGCCTTTCTTTGTATTAACTTCTATTTCCATTTATATTGAAGTTATAAAATATATTTATTATAATTAGAACCTCAACTAATTCATTCAAATAGGTTTTATTCCTTTATTTTATCTTATGAATAAAATATGTGTTTCCGTTGCTAATTACATTTACTCTTTCCAATTACAGTTCCTACCCACATAAATGCGACAATTATTTTCATCTAAATGTAATTGTTTTCCAATATATTGACAAACTATATTTCCATGCCTTAAATTACAACAACTGTCCAATACGAAAAAAAAATCTTAACATTATTTACAAATATTACCTTAATTAACATTATTGCAACTGATTTCAAGTTTTAAATTAACAAGATACCTAAATAGGCAACATACAATTTGAATTTCATTCTAATTATATACTTTTATGAAAAATTTACAAATTCAACATCCCTATTTGTTTCTTATATTAAACTTAAAACCAAGTATGCCAATTTTATTTCTTTCAGTATTAATTACACAATCATATTTAATAATAAATTATAATGCTTCCACTATTTCTATTTACACTCCATTATAACCTAAACAGTCGTTTCAATCACATTTGAATTGCATTAAATTGGTTATTCATCAACTGTCCTTTACATTACTACCTTAATTCACATACAGTTACAGTTTTATCAATATATTAATACATAGGTAAATTAAATTCTTGTTTTTAGTTACTTATTTTAAATTTTATCCAAATGCAACCATTAACACTATTTATTTATTTATTGATATTTCACTTAAATTTTCAACAATTAGGTTTAATAACCGTTTCTACCATTCATTATTAATATTTATTTCAATATACATTATAAAATTTGTATTCCTTTCCAACTTAAATTCGAAAATCAAATTAATTTAACCAATTTTATTTATCAAAATTTATGGGTCTTACAAAATTTATCTATGTATTTTCTTTTCAAAAAATTTCTCAAAATCCTTATTTCTAGACATTTTTTATAATAAGTGGTTTTTGGATAGTTAATATCTAATTATTATTTGTGGGAATATTCTACAAACTCCTAACCTATCTCTAAAAATGTGTTTATAACCTCAAGTTAAATTTTCAAATCTGACCCGTAAATTCTCGATAATTAAATTTGTTAATTTAATAAGATTTTGTTAATTTAATATTGAAGAAATGAAAAACTGTAATTTAATAACGAAAAAATAACTAAAATGAAATGTAACAACGGTAATTAATGCTAATTATTAATAACGTGAACGTAATTCCAATAAATGAAATAAGAAATGAAAAACTGTAATTTAATAACGAAAAAATAACTAAAATGAAATGTAACAACGGTAATTAATGCTAATTATTAATAACGTGAACGTAATTCCAATAAATGAAATAATGTAAATGTTATACTTGGTTATAAATTAAAATGTAAGAAAACAAATGTAAATATTTAATTAACTGATGAAATAATAATATAGTTAATGGTAATTGAACAAAATCAGTATTATATAAGAATTGTAATATTTGTCTGTAAATAATGAATTTATAAGTGTGATTTAAAGTTAATGGTAAAAATTGAAATACGTTACCTATTTAATTAGCCTATTATATTAAATTTGAAACCAATTACAATTACATTTTAAGTATTATGTTAGTGTAAATTTTGGTAATATTTGGTAATGATGTAAATTTTATTCATAGAGTAATAGTGGATTTGATAAAAAGAATGAAATCAAGATGAAAAAATAAATTGGGAGGATAAATATTAATAAATATGTGCATTAATTTATAGCGGGATATAAAAGGGTAATTAATAATTTAAAGGTTGATTTATTAATAAAATATTGTAAAATGGATGGAAATGGAACAAGTGTAATGTAATGAGAGTTGTTGTTATAATTGTTTGTAAAGAATTAGCTTACAAATGTTATAAAATGTATAATGGTGACAATTGGTGTTGTTACCAACTTAACTCATCAATTTCAAATAAAAGAAATTAAATGTTGCATTATTGATAACTAATACAATAACGGAAAGTGTGAATATAATAAAATAAATGAAATGTAAATGTATTCATATGGTAATAATTATGTTAACAAAAGAACAAAGCCGAAATAATTAATTGGGACTTTAAATTTTAATTAATGTGTACATTTGACAAAATTTCAATATAAGTGGAAATATAATAGTTAATACAATTAAAGATGGAAATTGGAGCATATTAATGTAATGGAAGACAAATAACTATTAACTAGGTTAATTGAGTAATAATGGATTGATTATAAAGGTTGAAAATCAAATTAAAGCAATTAATTGAAATTTAGTTTTAATAAATTGGATTTGATTACAGGGAAATTGAACACTGTAATTAGTATTATAACCAACATTGAATTATCATATAAACTTGTATTAAGTCATGGTAAAAGTCCAAGTGATTAAAAATGATGAATTAGTTAATTCATAAATATTGAATAAAAAGGTGATTAATTAATTTAATATTAATATATTTAATTAATAGGAAAATAGCTATTTTTGCCACTGACTCGGATTTCGATGAAACTAGTCTCATCGAATCTGTAATGGTGAATTATTGTAGGGTTTCAAGTTTCGTATCGACTGGACTTGTCGTTTGATCGTACGGGCTCGAAACGCCTAGAAATCAATTTAATTGAAAAAAACTAAAATCAATTTGAAATAATTTGATTTTAGCATAACTTCATCATATGATGAAGTTATTACTTGAAACCTATTCCATTGAGTTTAAAATATTTGAAAATATCTATTTTGATATATGGGTTAACCCATTTTCATTCCGGAGTCGAAACGGGCTTTTCGGGTCGTTTGTCGTTCAATCAATCTGGCCCATTCTTTCTGTTTCAGCTATTCATATAAATAGTTTGTTATAAACCCCGGCCACTCCTTATATTCATTTTTCTGTACGTACATTTCCTTCTCAACTCCTCATTCCAATGGCAGACAAAACCTAATTCCCAAACCTCAAATTCAATTTCAAAACCAAATCAGAAAATTCACACTCCTCAATGTATATCGAATTATATATCGATTTGAAGCTCTCGAAGAGCACAAGACAATCATGTGATTTGTTTCTTGATTTGGGTAATTGGGTGGCCGGAGTTGGCTAGTTTATTCTCGACCGTTCGTTAGATGGTTTTGATTTTAACGGCGGATTGTCATCGTGGCGACAATCGAGAGGTGGCGTTGGGAAGGTAACGTTGAGCAGCACGCATCTATATGGTTGGTCGCACCTGATGTTCCACAAATTTGCGGTGGTTGGATAAAACACGTGGGCGTCTCGTCCGTGGCCATGGCACACCGCGGCTTACGTGGCAAGGTCTTTGAGATCGGCTTGAGGAGGGTGATGGGTAAGTGGAGTCTGATCGTGGAGGAGAGGCACATGGCTTCGGCGAAGCTTGCATGAGCGTGGCGGCTACTTGGATGTCGAGCACGAGGATACTAGGGTTCTAGAACGAGAGAGGCGAGCTGACGTGGCTTTCATATGTGTTTTTTTATTTGAGTTCAAATGTTCTAATCAACATAACTTTTGCATACGAGGTCCGATTCATGCACGGTTTCTTGCATTGGAATCGTATCGAAATTCCGGACATTAGGATGTTGGTTTGGAAAAATTCTAAGACTGTTTGAATTTTAGGTTTAAATTGGATCTAAATTCAATTTAAATTCAAAGGTGAGTGTTTTAACCCACTCACAACTTCTAAAGTTTCTAATGTTTGTTAAATTAAAATTATGAGGTGATTAGAAATTTATTTATGGCCGCATGTTATATTTTAATCATCATCTCAGCTAATTTGAATTTATTTGAATTAAATCATTATTTAATTTATTATCGAATATAAATTGCCAGTTAAATACCTGTTATTGACTATCAGTTATCTATTAATGTTGATTGATTGATTTGGATGATGATTGTGATGTACGTTGATTATTGATATTGGATGAATGGATGTTGTATTTTATATCGTTACAAAACGCAAGTTCACTATGAGTTGAAATGATACATACCTGATGTCAGGACCCGATTCTTCGTCTTCCGAAAATTCGACATCGACACTCACTTTATCGACTGCCGAAGAATCGAACGACGGAAAACCGAACACTGAGGGTTTTGAAAAGATTTTAAGAAAAGAAAAAGAGAGAAAAAGGTAGAAAATTTAGATAGGGAAAAGAAGATAGAAAATTTTAAAATAGAAGAAAAAGAGAATAGAGAACATAGAATAGAGAAGAGATAGAAAATAGAACAACATCAGAATCTCACAATTCGCAGCGGAACAACATATAATAATAAATGAATAATCTTTAAACAAAGAACTATCAGTTATTACATTTTATACATTACATTACATCATATCATCAGAGTGTACAACATCAACAACAACAAACAATGCAGCGGAAAAAGAAATACTATATAAACTAGTAATATGCCATGCCATCCAGCTTGCCTCCAGCAACTCCAGAATATCCAGAATATCCTGATAAACCTTACTCTTAACTGCCCGTGTGAAATTGGTGGGCACCCAGAGTTTAGGAAGGAAAACAATAAACTCCAAGTCAGTCATGTGACCGGTGTGAGAACTCAAAACAGTTTATTTATCTTTAAAATCAAAATAGAGAGATATTTTTAAATTCAATTCGAAATGCTTTTAAAAATGAGACTACCATAAGGCCTCCCGCACACACACACACAATGCAAACGCAGAATCGGAGGAGATTTCTCCTTATGATAGTCAAAGATGCTTGATACGCATTTAAAAGACATTTGATATTATTATTAGTGTATAGTGTAGGAAAAATTCATTTCGAAAGTAGAATATAAATCTTAGCCAGCATAGACATTTCGAACTATGCCTACTATAGCTACTATGTTCAATAGCAGGTTACCGCCACATTCCATAGCAGGTTATACAACTAAAACCGTACAAGTCACGTATTGTTTCTTTGGATTTCCAACAAATGGTCAGGCCAAGGAACTTCCCATTGCCACATGAGAATGCCTCTGGAAAGACATCCCCGAGAACCAAACCGGAACTCTGCCAACACAAGGCCGGGTTACCCCTAACTGGGTAACTACTGACACGAGCACGCCATTCCCCGATCGTAAACGACCTTTCTCACAGGATCCCGAAAACCAACAACCACAAAGTAATAAATTCGTAGTAACCACATAGGTTAAATATCTGGGCTCCATACCATGATACCACCTCTATCCAGAAGGAAATGTACATACCCTAAAGGGTGCTACCCCTCATAACCTTGCCGCATCTTTCCTGTTTTGACCATTTCCGGGGTGTGAGGCTCGACGAAGTCACGTCTACAAAACATACTTTATACAAAAGCCATGCTTTGGGTCAACAAATGATCAACACAATGATCACTAAGATAGACGATCAAATAAACGATCCTATCACAAATAATCAACACAATGATCATTTCAGCATCACTCAGCATGTCACATTATCAAATTGGGAATATATCGCTGATAACTTCAACTATATAACCTCTGAGCTCGTACGTCTCAGAGAAGGGTGTTAAGCTAAAAGAATAAATTCTTCGCCACCAACAGAAATATATTTGAAAGAAATCGGCTTTATATCTCATCTTGTAATGTCAGACATACAATCCATACAAGTCTGTTCCGGGATCGAACAAAACCGAAGGCACTTACAAAGAAGTCCTTGCAATCCGGATATTCACAATCCTGATCGGATTTCCCATCACTTAGGGAGTCTCTATACCGCTGCAACTCAGTGCAGAGACAATCGACAGGTCATCCTATCGCTCTCGCAAATACCGGGTCTTCAACACCGATCTTCAAATGCAATTCATAACGACGTATCACATATTCGGAATGGGTTATACGACCCCATGGTCCTTTCCCGGTTAACCCGAATAGTGAGCGCTTATTCAAAAATAAGTGTAGCATTCACATTCAAACAAATCACATCAATTACCCATTCAAAGGGAAATATTGATAGTCGGTTATTGAACTATCACTGGATATGCATACATCACCAGATTCCAAATAATTTTCCAAATTATTTATTTTCCAAAATATCTTCACTAGATATATAATTTCAATACTTCAAAAATAAATCAATATTTATTTTTAAACAAATTCCACTTCCTTTATAAATTCCTTAGTGAATTTATAATTCCAAGATATCAATGAATATTCGATTTCAATTATTCATTTCAATTTTCTTTTCAATTTATCTTCAAAAAGATAAATTCTAAATATCACTTCATATTGGAAACAATTCCATACTTATTTAATAAGTAATTCACAAATTTTTATTTATTTTCAACACTTGGAAAATATTCAATATACTTAAATCGAAATTAAGTATATATTTCATTCTTTAAGGAAATCATTCACTTAAACATATTTATTTGGGCCAAAACGAATGTTACGTAAAACATCGTTACGACAACCCAAAATCACTAGTATAGGGATTCGAAATTAAAATAGATATATAAATCCCAATACTATGCAAAACATTTCCTTTCGGAAATCATTTACTATAACAACAGTGTTATAGTCCATCATCTCCTTCTATTTCTCGAAAACGTCTATTTCAACAATAAATGTTGAAAACTATGGTTTCGAATCTCAACACATTTTAAAACATTGTTCGATCGTTTTAATTCTATTTAAAACATCCAAATCCAAAACAATTTCTTTAACGTGTTATTCACTATTCAAAAACGTGAATATACTTCATTAACAATTTCATCCTTTTATTCATTTTAATTCAAAGGATTATTCACTATTCAAAAATGTGAATATAACTCCATTTATAGGTTTCAACAAATTTTCTTGTCAAAATAAGTCATTTGCGAATTTATAAAACAACGTTTATAAATTCCATTTCTATTTATTTATAACAACTTCCTTTATAAATCTCCTTTATTAACCTATTCGATTTATAACTCAATTATAAGCCAAAAGTTCACGTTATAAGTTAAATGCTTATAAAACGATTATTTTACAAAATCGTTCTTTTAAATTTCATAGTTATAAATCTTATAACTTTTAAGATTCAATTATTCATCCAAATATATTCTTTAATAACTTCACAAAATTTATAAATCTTACTGTTTATAAATTTCATTTATAACTTCACCATTTATAATTTTATAAATTCCATTCATTTACAAAATTTATTTTCACTTCATTCAAACACTTATAAAAACTCGTTTTATAATGTCAATATTTCAATTTATAAATATCCATTTATAAATCTCTTAATATAAATCAATTTATATTATTCTTTAAAACGACTTTAATCTCCTTTATTATTTCACCATTTTGATTCATAAAATAATTAAATTTTATAAATCCTATATTTAAACTTTTCACAATAATTCTAAAATATCTCGATTTAACTATTTTATAAACTCAATAGCATCATATTCTCAAAAATCAGTTTTTAACTATATTTCACAAAAATCATAATTGTTATAACATTAAAAATTATAACGTTTATTTATTTAAAATGGATCAATTCCCAAAAATATTTTATAAAACGTATACTTTCTAAAATCACTTTAAAATCATTTTAAAATTCCAAATTTGGTCCAATGATGCTACACACCAAATAGTCAATCACGACTACAACGATATCATATATCGATATGAAAATCCATCAAATATCAAAATATCTGAAATCAAATAAAAACTGTTGAGGAATCCAGTTGGATCCCTCCAACCTGTTTTCCTGCATCCACAAACATTAGCACAATACCAATTTCGCTCCAGTACGAAATTATCGCGGTATATGTTCTTATTAAATATTATCCGCTTAATAACGGCGTAATAGGGTCTCATCCGCTAAACAAAAATGCGGGAAATCAATCAACTGCAATATATACATATGCCAATATATATATATATTGATATTATATATAATACCAATTTCACTGTTTATGAAATATTCGCGGTATATGTTTTTAATAAATAACATCCGCTTACTAACGGCGTATAATGTCTATTTTAACAATCAATAGATATCAATCAACATTCAAACATGCATTCAAATATTTTAAATCTAACTATTTAAAATAATATCGAAACTGATTCGATTGAGTGAGAAGTTCTCACCTTGATTTAAATTCCGTTTTAGCGATTTATTTCGAATAAAATTAAACGCGCGTTTAATTTTACCCAAAATTCTCACTAACTCCAATCGACTCCAAACCAACTCCATCGCGTAGTGCTCGTCCATACGATTCCAACGCAACTGGTTTCGCGCATTTTCGACCTCGTATGAAAAAGTTATGAATTTTTAAAGATCATACACGATTTTATATAAATAATTACAACTTTAATATATATTTTCAAACCCACACAACAATCACCGTTAGATCTCCTTCCAGCACATCAAGACCGCACCTTCCCTCCATCTCCCTCATCACGCAAATGTCCAGTATGAAGCCGAACCCATCTATATGAATTAGGGTTTGATTTTTCTCCTCCAACACTCGATGAAACTCGATCAAACCACCGCCACGCGAAAGCCCTCAACTTCCTCTATACTCGGCCCCCATCCTATGAAGCTCGGCCCTCATCTGCACTTGAACGACGTGCATAAACTCGACACCTTCATCTCCATTTTCCCGCTGATCCACTCAACTATTTTCGATCATGACCGTTGGATATCAAGATCGTGTTGTGCTCTACAACTTTCATTTAGAAAGTTTCTTGAATTAATGAACGGATTTGAAGATAATGAAGGAGAATCGAAACTAATTTCTGGCCGTTCTTATAGGGGGTGGCGGCTAGGGTTTGCAATTTAGGTTTTTATTTTATTTTTTTCTAAATTATGAAGGGGTAGGGTGTATTTATAGGAAAAATTCGAACACTATTCATCCCGGAAATTCCGAACTCCGACTTACGCGCCGTAACCAGCGTTTCTAAGGTTTACCCCACGTTCCGGACACAATGGAACAGGTTTCGGAAGCTAATTCGGACATCTGTGCGAGTTATGGCTATAAACGCTCAATTTAAATTAAACCGATTTAACTCGATTTCTAGGCGTTTTAATTTGTACCGGACAAACGGTAAATCCAACTGACTTGAAATTTGAAACCTTACAATAATATCACATTACGGATCCGATGAAACTGGTTTCGTCGAAATCCGAGACTTTTTGAAAAATGGCTATTTTAACTCGCTAAATTAAAATTAAAAATAAATCGATGCGTTTCAAGCTGCCACGATCAAACGATAACTCCGATTGACACGAAATTTGAAATCCGGTAATAACTAACTATTACGGATCCAATGGAACTGGTTTCGTTCAATTCTGAGACTGTTCAAAAATTGACTATTTTTACTAGTCGATTTTAATATTAAAATATTCAATTTTCCCAAATTAACTTCAAATTCGATTTTAAAAGTTTTAAAATATCGTTCTAACTCCAACATGATAAAATAAATTTTTACAAATCATTTTCAATCATATTTAACTCAATTTTCAATTATTTCCATAATTTAACGTATTAAATTATCGATTTAATAATCCAATTAAATCCAATAATTCAAATAAAAATTTATTCGACTTATAAATTCACTTATTAATATTTAAAATTAATTAAATATTCAAATTTTAATTACTAAAAATTCTGGGTCGTTACACCTGAGCAATCTATAGATTAAGGAAAAATCATTATGGATTGAAATGATAGACTCGAGCGATTTTATGGATGTTATTTATTTCGAGGTTGCGGTTTGAAATGATATATAACCGTAAATATTAAATTGCGGATTGAAATGATAAATATCTGTATCACTTGACCCTTGGGTAGAGAATTATATATGGACACTGGATTGGTTAAATTAAATAATTTTAAAATCCTTAATTTTCGAATTTTATTAAATGATATTTTGAAATAAAATTTGGTTTATATAAATTGAAGTATTATTGGAAAACAAATTTTATGTTGAAATATGAACAGGTTTAAAGTACTTGCTTTAAGAAATTAAATTGAAGGTTTAAAGTTAAAATTTTAAGCAAATGAAATTCTATCGAAATTAGCTATTGAATTTGTTTGTGACTTTGAAATATTTTGAAATTGGAGTAATTCGAATTGATTTTGAACATGGATTGAAACAATATGAAATTCAATAGTTTATTGAAATTTAAATTAAAAGGTTTGAAATTTGATTGTTGATTTGGAAATTTAAAATTGTCCAAATGTGTGAGATGAAATGAATAGTTTAATTTGATATTAATTCCAAATTAATATTTTAATACAAACTATTTTAAAAATATATTATTTTAAAATTTTCTAATTATTAAGATTTTAAATTTATTAAACTATTTAACCAATATTAACTACATTATTTTAACCTATTTAAAACCAATTTAATTAACTTTAAATCAAATTAATTTATTTTAAATCTATTTAATCTATTTTAATTATATTTAATCTATTTTAAATCTATTTAACTATCTTAATCAATTAAAAATATTTCAAATCTATTTAAATATCTTAGAGTATTTCAACTATTAAAAAATCTATTTAAACTATTTATAACTACCTAAACTTATTTCAAAATTCAAACTATGTAAAGTTGATGTGGTTATACTCAAATTCATCGACATAAAAGCAAATTTAGCTAAATGATGTTATAACCTAAGTTGAGATTTAAATGTTATAACTAATTGAATATGATGATTTTTAAGTAAGGATTTAACTTATTTTGGAAGTATGCTTTTTGAATGAAATTATGATTTTGGAAACGATATGATTTCAAAGGTAAATATGATTTCAAGTGTGGCTTCGAAGGTATTATGATTTTGAAGGATGGTATTTTGACATAAATTGTGGATTGACTTTTGAAACGTAAAAGAGCCATTCGGTGTGTAATAAGCGATTGGTTGTTAAAGTGAATGGGATCAGATATTGTCGTAATATCTGCCAATACTGAAAACCATTTTAACAACTATGTACGTGGTGGAGATTTCAGAAATGAAGTAGGATGGTTTTTGAACGATTTCTGTATAAGGTATGACGCGACCCCGACTCCCGTGAGCCAGCTTAGATGTGACTAAAACAGGAGCAACACCCAGGCCAAGTGAGGTCATTCCTTCGATCGGACATGCTTCTTCGATACCTTATTATGACATTTGTGATGATTTGGTGGCCACCCCTCGATTTTGATTTGGGAGTGTGTTCCGAGGTGGGCAGTAGTAGCTGCTATGCGTTACCACCATCCTGGTTCTTCAATTGGTATATCTACCCTGACATTGCCTCGAGTGTCGTGTTCACATGCCCTAGCGCGCCTTCTATGAATTTGTTTTGTACCATACCTATGGAGTGCCCTCGGACAGCCCTCCAGTTTACGGAGGAATTACAGCACTGCATAGACTATGGGAATATATAAAAATGTGTTAAAGGGGATATGGGTAACGCCTAAATTCTATTTTAATACTTTACTGTAGACACTATTATAATAGCGTATTGTACTACATAGTTGATAGTTTAACGGATCCTTAGGAGATGTGAATCCCGAACATCTCTTAAGTTACTGCACTCACATTAGACACTGGATATAAGAAGTCAAACCCCGTAAACATCTCTGATGCCGTTCCACTCAAATTTATTTAACATTGATTTAACTTACATAAGATATTTTATTTTTGACTCATGTGTTTCGTCTTTTCAATTCGCTCGGGTTAGCCTGAGCATTTCAGGATTTGAAAACTTTATTTCTGAAGGATGAAGACGAAGATTTATACTATTAGTATTTACTATATTTAACTCACTACATCATGTATTCCACTGCATTATTTATTATTCTCTGGTATGTGTATGATATGTGTTGTATAAGTATAATCAAATGTTTTGTAAAATAACTTCATGAATTGTTCATTTGATTATTATATTTTGTCATTCCGCTGCAAGATTCTGTTTTGTTTTTTCTTTCTCTACTTTTTTTATTTACCCCATAACAATCTGCCCTTTTGAATAGTTTGAGTCTGACGTGTTTGTCTTCTTAAAACATCAAAAAAGGCGGGCTGTTATAAAATCATATTAATCCCGAGAAGCATGAGAAATAATCTTACTTAAGTTTGGTCATGCTAAATTACCAAGGAAAATGGGGATTAAGTAATTATATTACTCACCTCGATCTCTTGTTTGATAACTTTTCTAGTTCCATTTCCTTTAATCCTCTTCCTACTGTAACATCCCGCCTTTTCACATGCTTTAAATCGACACACGTGCCAATTCAAAACATATGGAAGGGGGATTGTTATGGGGTAAATAAGAAAAACGAGAAAGAAATAAAACAAAACAGAATGTCACAGCGGAAGGATAAAATATAATAATCAAATATACAGTTCATGAAACTGTTTACAAAACATTTGATGCTTCTTTATACAATAACTATCAGAGTTCACATACCAATAAATATCAATGCAGCGGAATACAGTGTGTAGTGGAACCATATAATATAGTATTAATAATAATAATGAAATCCTCGTCTTCTTCCTCTAGAAATAAAGTCTTCAAATCCTGAAACGCTTGGACTGACCCGAGCGAATATAAAAGACAAAACACTCGACTCAGAACTAAAAGATCTTATGTAAGTTAAATCAACAGAAATAAATATGAGTGCAGTAACTCAAAAGATGCTCGGGATTTACATCTCTTAAGGATCCGTTAAACTATTTACTATGTAGTATATTTCGCTATTATAATAATGTCTAATTGTAAAATAAACTTACTTTTAAATAGCATTAAGGCTTTACATTTTCCACCTTAACACATTTATATATTCCCATAGTCTATACAGTACCGTAATCTCTCCCGTACTAGGCGTCGTCAGAGGGCACTCCATAGGTATGGTACAAAACTAAAATCGGCAAGGCGCGCTAGGGTAGGTGACACGGCACAACTAGGCAATGCCAGGGTAGATATACTAATTGCTATCCGGACTGGTAGTAACGCATAGCCGCAGCTACCGCCCACCTCGAACAAACACCCCCAAAATCAAAAAAATAAAGGTGGCCACCGAATCAATCCAAAGTCAGAGTATAGTACCGAAGGGATGTGTCCGATAAAAGGCGCTAACCCCCTTGGCCCGAGAATCGCTCCTGGTTTAGCCACCTTATGCCAACTCACGGGAGTCGGGTCCACGTATTTACCTAACAGGAAACGCCGCCACCAACCTACTTCATTCTGGAATCTCCACCGCATACATGGATGTTAAAGTGGTTTTCGGAGTTGGCAGAGAGTTTGAAAACTTCCGATCCCGGTCTCTTTAACAACCAAACGTTATTATAACACCACGGTCTTTAAAATAGTTTATACTTTAAAACCAGAAAATAATTATCCATTTCAAAACCCACAAATACGATATCATTTCCATTTCCAAAACAACTCATTTTGATATTATTTTCATAAAACCCAAATCAAAAATATATTTTTTAATTTCAAATATATTTCTTTTCCATAATCATATTGCTCTAAAATTTATAATATCTGCAAACCAAACATTTGAATTATAACTTTCAAAACATAATACTTCGAAATTCATAGCTTTGAAACCATAACTTCAAAAACATGAATGGTTTGGATATTCAAACAGTATATAGAATAAAATAGTTTGAATTTAAAATTTCTTTATAAAATAAATAATTTCGCGACTTACAAATTATTTCATTAAAGATTAAGTCAAAATCCATGAACTTTAAAATCGCTTTCAGTTTCAATAAACACTTCAGTTTCAATATATTTCAAACTTTGAATATTAAACAATAGGAACTAAGGTTGGAAATTTCTATTCGACAATTTTATGCCCTATTATTTAGTTTGAACTATTTGTAAAATAAATCCATAATCCTTTAAATAAAACTCAAATTACTTATAACTAAATATTTCCTTCAATGTTTTTTATACTAGAAATATTCATTTAATTCATCTTGAATAAAATTTAGTTATAAATATCATACCTTTTAAAATTCCAAGTTAATAAATTCTACATCATCCTATGAAGTTAAATTCTTAATTAAGCTCAATTCCAAATAAATTTTCAATTTAACTCCCAATCTTAATTGATTTAAATTATTTAAAACTCTATATATATTCAATATCTTAACATGTACTTAACCATATAATAAAAAATAATCAAACTCCATTATTCCACTTATTTTTTTATTTAACAAATTTATACAAAGCTTAAATTCAATAATTTAACTATATATGTATATATAAAATAACATTCATATAATATCAAAATTCAATATTTATTTAACCGTATCCTATCCAAACCATAGAAATCATTTCAAAAATAATTATATATATATATATATATATATATATATCGCGGTGCCTATATAAAATTTTCTATCCTATGGTCAAGTGATACGGATATTTATCATTTCAATCCGCAATTTAAAAATAAAATTGAGGTTATATATCATTTCAAACTGCAATCCCGAATGCAATAAAATGCATAATAACTTGCAGTTTATACAATATAAAATATATCATCCATTCATCCAAATATCAATCATCAACCATTTATTACAATCATCATCCAATTTAAACAAACATCCATATAGAGCATATAAATATAATAGGTATCAACGAACAGTTTGTATTCAAAATATAAATAAATAAATGTTTAATAAGCAGTTTATATGCAAAATAAATAAATCTTAGCTGTCAATTTTTATGCAATAATAAAATTAATTAACAGTTAAATTAAATAAATGCGATTTAACTGAGATGATGAATAAAATATGAAAACAGTCATAAGTAAATTTCTACTCATTTCTTAAATCAATTTAACAAACATAAGAAAACTTAAAAGTTGTGAGTGGGTTAAAACACCCACCTTTTGAATTTAAATTGAATCTAAATTCAATTTAAACCCAAAGTTTTGACAGTCTCCAAATCCGTCCAAACCAACTCCAAAATGTTTGGAATTCCGATACAATCCCAGCAAAATAAACCATGCATGAATCCGAGTTCGTACGCAAAAGTTATGAAAATTTGAAAATTCTGGTCCTGTGTGAACTTCGGGTTCGACTTCGGTGCGCCGCCTCAAATCCTCGGTGCTTGCTTGGAGTTTTTGCCTAAACGACCCGGAACGACCCGAGTCATTTTCTTCCTCACCCGAAGTAGATACAACGTTTTTGCCTCTGAAACTCAAAGTGTGACTCGAAGAGGCTGCAGATCCGATTTTTTTTTCAAAATTGAAATTAATTTTTGGAATTAGGGAATTAGTTTTTTTCTGCCATTGGAATGAGGAGTTGAGAAGGAGATGTACGTATAGACAAATGAAAATAAGGAGTGACTAGGGTTTTTAATGGGTTATATATAGATAGGGCTGAAAAATAATAGATGGATCGGATTGGTATACGCGCTGAACGCTAAATGGCCCGAAAAGCCCGTTTCTACTCCGGAACGAAATTGGGTCAACCCATATATCAAAATATATGTTTAAAAATATTTTAAACGCGATGGAAAAAGTTTCACGTCCAAATTCCATCGTATGAAGAAGTTATGCTAAATTCAATTTTTCCAAATTGATTTCGATTGATTTAAATTGCATAAATTTCAAGGCGTTTCGAGTCCGTACGATCAAACGACAAGTCCGATCATTATGAAACTTGAAACACTATTATAATTCACCGTTACGGATCCGATGAAACTTGTTTCGTCGAAATACGAGTCCGTGGCCAAAATGGCTAATTATATATTAATTAAATAAATTTAAAATTCATTAATAAAATCCAATTTTTTTAAATCTTAAATTTGACAAATTTTATTACCTTTATATGTCTCATTCAAATTACAATGTTTTAAACAATTTAAAGGTCAATTTAAAGTTGATTAACTTCCCATTTCAGTGTCAAATTTTCATTTTTATTAAATTTAGAAATTGTCAATTAAGTTTCCAAAAATTTCATTGAATTAAATCTTCATTCTTATTATTCAATCCATTATAGCCAAATGGATGAAATTAACATACATAAATATTTTTCAATTTCAACTAAATTTTCAATTAACGTAAAAATAAATGTTTAATTTTTACTTAATTGCAAAAACTCAATTACCTTAATTCTTTATATTCAAATAAATAAAAAAATCTTGATTTACAATCTTTTCATTCACCCATAGTCATATTATAAATGGAATTTACATTATCTTCAATTATTAATTACCATCAGTTAAGATCTTAACATTTGTTTCATAAATTTATTTGCCCTGAATTATTTACTGCATTTATCTAATTCCAATTTCATAATCACATTCAATCCATTAATTGGTATTGCATTGACATTTAAATTTATTTTCTAAGATTTAATCTACATTTCCATTTATGCAATATTTCAAATATTAAGTTTCCATTTAATTGCAATTGATTATCAGTTATAATTTAATATACTAAATAGATGGTTAATCTTAAAATACTGGTTATCATTAACGTTTTATTTCCCCTTAAAAGCTATTAATAACAAGCCAAATGTTGCTATTTGATTGAGACCTAATTCAATGAATTAATGAATGGGTAAATGATTAAAGTTTTTCACTATTGCCACAATTCTCATTAATATACATTAAGGTTTATTAAGTTCTAATTGACTCCCATTTAATTATTACAATAATTACTACCTTGCTTCAAATTTCCAAAATTAAGAAATTACAAATTTTATTTTCAATTTTTCCATTTAATAGACTTTCCATTCTATCATAAATCTAATTGCCCTATTATGGATAGTATTACATTATTGAATCGATTCAATTTATGGAAAGAATTATTATTGGCCTACTCCTATTACATTAACAATTATCATCTTATTCCAATATTCGATTAATATAGAAATAAATTTCGTCCACTTACAAATAGATGCAGTTACTACATATTTCTTCCTTAGTTAATAACCTTCCTATTTTCATTTACTATACCTTAGCAAATTATATCCATTAATTACGATTAACTATTCTAAATAAATTGATTCACTTGGTTTCATACCTTTTTATTACATTAATTATCCTATTATGAATGGAATTTTACCTTGGTTACATCTTATTGAATCCAACATTTCCCACTTACCAATTTATTCCACATTAACTGCAATAATTTAGTGAATTAATTGAAATTGATTACAAATTAAACTTAACAACCTAATAAAATAAGTAACGTACAATAAATATTGTCATTAACTCTTAATCACACTTTTAGAGGTTCATTATTTACACCCCAATCTTGCAATTACTTACATCACTGGTTTTACACAATTAACATTTATTACAAACTATTCCAAAATTTATTCAATATTTATATTAGTTCTCTTATATTCAATTTATACACAGATATGGTCTTTCCACTATTAACATTCATTAGAATTCTATTCAGCTTTCCATTTCTTGCAATAACTCATTTATTATACCTTTGCATATAAATAAACAAGGTTCCAATAAATAGGATTTATTCAATTCAATCCTTTTTAATTAAGTCTATTTTAAACCAAATGTAACAAATTTCACTATTCATTATTATATTAATGAATTCCATTCTAGTTAATATTTCACAAATTCAACATTTCTGTTGGTTTCTTATATTAAACTTATAACTAAGTATGCCAATTTACATTATTTCAATTTATTGCCATATAAATTTTAAGTTGTTAACATTTAAGTACAATTGCTTCATCTATTTTTCTACATTCGCTCCAATATAACTTTAAGACCTTTATTTCTTTCTAAAGTAAATTAGAAATCCTACTACATTAACTCATTTTGAACCATCGAATTTTACGGGTCGTTACACTCTCCCCCACTCAAAACTTTTCGTCCCCGAAAAGGAAAAGAAGGGAAAAGAAGAATTAAGAACAGGAAATTATTGTCAAGGACAAAATTTCACAGCTTTTTAGCCTCAAGGACAGACCTTTAATATTTTAGCCTGAAGGACAACTTTCTGTAGGTATCAGTTTTTAGTTGTTGATAGCAGTTTTTAGGTATCAGTTTGTAGTTATCGGTAGCAGTTTTTAGGTATCAGTTTTTAGCTTGGTATCAGTTTTGTTGTCCTTATGAATAATTTTGGAAAATGTTTGTCCTCCTAAATAATTTTTAGAAGAATGTTTGTCCTTGTGGTAAAAATATTGAGGTCGTGTCCTTGAGGCAAAAAATATAGAAATTTTTGTCCTTTAAATTAATTCCCCCAATTAAGAAATCCATATGTCTTATTCAAACATTAACCTTATAAACAATTAAAATTTTCAAAATTAATTAATTTAGATGAAATATACAAATTTATAACCATTAAATCTTTTTATATTTAAATTTATAAAGTTTGGAAAACATTTCCACAATATTTCTAAGTCCAAAATTTACGAAAATTTTTGGCAGAGTCTCCTTTGTACGGAGAGGCTTGGGAGAAAATTTAATATCAAATATAACAATATACAATATATATTTCAGAATAATATATATCTCAAACACGCGAAAAACCTTAAAATAGCGTTATCAACGTAATCCGAAAACGTACCTATTAGTCGGGCAATTTACGCTTAATTATGAAACCAAAAGCAGTAGCAATTGCTTCCATAACCTGTATTTCACTTATGCGATCCAAAAAGGTTAACAATTATATAAAATGAAATGTTTAAGGTTATTTCAACTACAAACAAACAATTCAATACAATCAACAATCACTTGCAACAAGCATCCAATCATCACATAAAATCAACACGCATCAATCATTCATTCATATCAACAAACCAAATAGTTGTTTGGGCTCAAAACTTTAAATTGTACGGAATGAAAATAAACTACTTAACACATCATTTACTCAACAGTCTTAGATGAAACTAAATAGATTATTTATTCATCCAAATAATTTTAAATTTCCTTACCTAAACAACCACAAACCAAAACAACAACAACAATTAGTTCATTCTTATTAATTCTATTCATTTTAATTTATTGCGTACAATTATTCATTTTCATTTATTGCCTACAATTATTCATTTTCATTTACTCAGGTCATGTAAGTTTCTTTTGTTGCATTACATTTATGCATTTCTCAATTTCATTCATTTATTTAACGCTTACATTTCTATTATATTTAATTATAATAACATTTTAATTACACTTAAATTATAACTTTATAACGTCAATTCTTATAAATAAAGAATTTCATTAATTCATTTACTAAGGTTTACAATCATTTATTTATATTACTTACCTTCCTATTATATTAATTTAGCAACATTTCAATTATACTTAAGTTTATAACACTACAACATCAATTCTTATTTATTAAAGAATTCTATTAATTACTTTCATTTTCTCAAGTTAATTACTTGTATAATATCTATTACATTTTCTTATTAACATTTTCAACTTTTATATCTTTTGGTAAGTTATATGTATGCCTTTAAGAATGTAATTGAAAGTTATACGAGTTTTTCTCAATTCTTTTAATTAATTAATGGTTTAATAATTACGTCTTTGTTTTATAAGTTATAATTTCAAATTACCTTAAATTTCATTTAATACCAGTTATCATAGCACTCGATCTCTTATTTCCTTTAGAGGTTTCAATTTATTAATTACCTACGCTACCATTTTACTATAGCAATTGAAACTATTAATTAATGGAAACGTAAGAATTAAATACCGAGTTTTATTTCAAATCATTTTAAAATAATAGATAAATATATACTTACAACTTATACATCCATTTATATTTAAACAACTCAAAATTTATATTTGTTTATCAAAAATTTCTATAGTCGAACTGCTACAGTGGCCTTCCCGCTTCGAAACTCGAAAATGAATGTCGATGATGTGTGCACTCATCACCGAAATTATTTTCCAGCGACAAAGAGGGGAGTACAAAACTTATTTCTTTTCAAAATTTCTTTTTAAACAATTTTTTCAAATTATATTGAAATATTTATATCAAAAAATACTTCTATTATTATTATTATTATTATATTTCAAAATCAATTGAAAGAATTTCCAAAACCCTGGAACTTAAGTTCTAAATTTCCAATTTTATTTTCCATCTAACTTAACCTATTATTTATAAATTTTATTACCTATTAACCAATATATTGCAACCAAATATATATCTTATTTATAAAAAAACCTTATTTTATATATAGAAAATATAATAGGCAAAATTATTCCATTCACCTATATTAAAACAAATATTATGTCGGTCTGTCCTATTAAGTGTTTAGAAAGCCCTATTAATGTCACAGCGTCCCATGCATCAACCAGAATTTATAAATACAAAACAGAACAGATCAACACAATATTAAGACCCTTTTATAACACTAACAAATACGCTCTCTCATATATATACACTCAGCGACTCCCATAGGGTGTTTCTACCTTATTGATAAAGAGTCAAACCCCACAAAGCTAAGGTTTATTGCTAAACCAAAGCTCTGATACCAGATGTAACCTCCCGCCTTTTCACACGCTTTAAATCGACACACGTGCCAATTCAAAACATACGGAAGGGCGGATTGTTATGGGGTAAATAAGAAAATGAGAAAGAAATAAAACAATACAGAATCTCACAGCGGAAGGATAAAATATAATAATCAAATATACAGTTCATGAAACTGTTTACAAAACATTTGATTCTTCTTTATACAATAACTATCAGAGTTCACATACCAATAAATATCAATGCAGCGGAATACAGTGTGTAGTGGAACCATATAATATAGTATTAATAATAATAATGAAATCCTTGTCTTCTTCCTCCAGAAATAAATTCTTCAAATCCTGAAACGCTCGAACTAACCCGAGTGAATTGAAAAGACAAAATACTCGAGTCGGAACTAAAAGATCTTATGTAAGTTAAATCAACAGAAATAAATATGATTGCAGTAACTCAAAAGATGCTCGGAATTTACATCTCTTAAGGATCCGTTAAACTATTTACTATGTAGTATATTTCGCTATTATAATAATGTCTAATTGTAAAATAAACTTACTTTTTAATAGCGTTAAGGCTTTACATTTTCCACCTTAACACATTTATATATCCATAGTCTATACAGTACCGTAATCTCCCCTATACTGGACGTCGTCAGAGGGCACTCCATAGGTATGGTACAAAACTAAAATCGATAAGGCGCGCTAGGGTAGGTGACACGGCACAACTAGGCAATGTCAGGGTAGATATACCAATTTCTATCCGGACTGGTGGTAACGCATAGCCGCAACTACCGCCCACCTCGAACAAACACCCCCAAAATCAAAAAAATAAAGGTGGCCACCGAATCAATCCAAATTCAGAGTATAGTATTGAAGGGATGTGTCCGATAAAGGGCGCTAACCCCCTTGGCCCGAGAATCGCTCTTGTTTTAGCCACCTTATGCCAACTCACGGGAGTCGGGTCCACGTATTTACCTTACAGGAAACGCCGCCGCCAACCTACTTCATTCTGGAATCTCCACCGCATACATGGTTGTTAAAGTGGTTTACGGAGTTGGCAGAGAGTATGACAACTTCCGATCCCGGTCTCTTTAATAACCAAACGTTATTATAACACCGCGGTCTTTAAAATAGTTTATACTTTAAAACCAGAAAATAATTATCCATTTCAAAACCCATAAATGCGATATCATTTCCATTTCCGAAACAACTCATTTTGATATTATTTTCATAAAACCCAAATCAACAATATATTTTTTTATTTCAAATATATTTCTTTTCCAAAATCATACTGCTTTAAAATTTATAATATCTGGAAACCAAACATTTGAATTATAACTTTCAAAACATAATACTTCGAAATTCATAGCTTTGAAACCATAACTTCAAAAACATGAATGGTTTGGATATTCAAACAGTATATAGAATAAAATAGTTTGAATTTAAAATTTCTTTATAAAATAAATAATTTCCGCGACTTACAAATTATTTCATTAAAGATTAAGTCAAAATCCATAAACTTTAAAATCGCTTTCAGTTTCAATAAACCACTTCAGTTTCAATATATTTCAAACTTTGAATATTAAACAATTGGAACTAAGGTTGGAAATTTCTATTCGAAAATTTAATGCCCTATTATTTAGTTTGAAATATTTGCAAAATAAATCCATAATCCTTTAAATAAAACTTAAATTACTTATAACTAAATATTTCCTTCAATTTTTTTTATACTAGAAATATTCATTTAATTCATCTTGAATAAAATTCAGTTATAAATATCATACCTTTTAAAATTCCAAGTTAATAAATTCTACGTCAATCTATGAAGTTAAATTCTTAATTAAGCTCAATTCCAAATAAATTTTCAATTTAACTCCCAATATTAATTGATTTAAATTATTTAAAACTCTATATATATTCAATATCTTAACATGTACTTAACTATATAATATAAAATAATCAAACTCCATTATTCCACTTATTTATTTTATTTAACAAATTCATACAAAGCTTAAATTTAATAATTTAACTATATATGTATATATAAAATAACATTCATATAATATAAAATTTTAACATTTATTTAACCGTATCCTATCCAAACCGTAGTAATCATTTCAAAAATAATTATATATGTATACCGCGGTGCCTGTATAAAATTTTCTATCCTATGGTCAAGTGATACGGATATTTATCATTTCAATCCGCAATTTAAAAATAAAATTGCGGTTATATATCATTTCAAACCGCAATCCCAAATGCAATAAAATGCATAATAACTTGCAGTTTATACAATATAAAATATATCATCCATTCATCCAAATATCAATCATCAACCATTTATTACAATCATCATCCAATTTAAGCAAACATCCATATAGAGCATATAAATATAACAGGTATCGACGAACAGTTTTATTCAAAATATAAATAAATAAATAACTGTTTATCAAGCAGTTTATATGCAAAATAAATAAATCTTAACTGTCAATTTTTATGCAATAACAAAATTAATTAACAGTTAAATTAAATAAATGTGATTTAACTGAGATGATGAATAAAATATGCAAAATAGTCATAAGTAAATTTCTACTCATATCTTAAATCAATTTAACAAACATAAGAAAACTTAGAAGTTGTGAGTGGGTTAAAACACTCACCTTTTGAATTTAAATTGAATCCAAATTCAATTTAAACCCAAAAATTTGACAGTCTCCAAATTCGTCCAAACCAACGCAAAATGTGTGAAATTCCGATACAATCCCATCAAAATAAACCGCGTGTGAATCCGAGCTCGTACGCAAAAGTTATGAAAATTTGAAAATTGGAAAATTCTGGTCCTGTGTCAACTTCGTGTTCGACTTCAGTGTGCCGCCTCAAATCCCCGGTGCTTGCTTGAGTTTTTTCCAAAATGACCCGGAGCGACCCGAGTCATTTTCTTCCTGACTTGACGTAGATACAGCGTTTTTGCCTCTGAAACTCAAAGCGTGACTCGAAGAGGCTGCAGATCCGAATTTTTTTTTAAATTGAAACTAATTTTTGGAATTTGGGAATTAGGTTTTTTTTCTGCCATTGGAATGAGGAGTTGAGAAGGAGATGTATGTATACACAATTGAAAATAAGGAGTGACTAGGTTTTTTAATGGGTTATATATAGACAAGGCTGAAAAATAATAGATGGATCGGATTGGTATACGCGCTGAACGATAAATGGCCTGAAAAGCCCGTTTCTACTCCGAAACGAAATTGGGTCAACTCATATATCAAAATATATGTTTAAAAATATTTCAAACGCGATGGAAAAAGTTGCACGTCCAAATTCCATCGTATGAAGAAGTTATGCTAAATTCAATTTTTCCAAATTGATTTCGATTGATTTAAATTGCATAAATTTTAAGGCGTTTCGAGTCCGTACGATCAAACGACAAGTCCGATCGTTATGAAACTTGAAACATTATTATAATTCACTGTTATGGATCCGATAAAACTAGTTTCGTCGAAATCCGAGTCAGTAGCCAAAATGGTTAATTTTATATTAATTAAATAAATTTAAAATTCATTAATAAAATCCATTTTTTTTAAATCTTAAATTTGACAAATTTTATTACCTTTATATGTCTCAATCAAATTACAATGTTTTAAACAATTTAAAGGGCAATTTAAAGTTGATTAACTTCCCATTTCAGTGTCAAATTTTCATTTTTATTAAATTTAGAAATTATCAATTAAGTTTCCAAAAATTTCATTGAATTAAATCTTCATTCTTATTATTCAATCCATTATAGCCAAATGGATGAAATTAACATACATAAATATTTTTCAATTTCAACTAAATTTTCAATTAACGTAAAAATAAATGTTTAATTTTTACTTAATTGAAAAAACTCAATTACCTTAATTCTTTATATTCAAATAAATAAAAAATCTTGATTTACAATCTTTTCATTCACCCATAGTCATATTATAAATGGAATTTACATTATCTTCCATTATTAATTACCATCAGTTAAGATCTTAACATTTGTTCCATATATTTATTTGTCGTGAATTATTTACCGCATTTAACTAATTCCAATTTCGTAATCACATTCAATCCATTAATTGGTATTGCATTGACATTTAAATTTATTTTCTGAGATTTCATCTACATTTCCATTTATGCAATATTTCAAATATTAAGTTTCCATTTAATTGCAATTGATTATCAATTATAATTTAATATACTAAATAGATGGTTAATCTTAAAATACTGGTTATCATTGACGTTTTATTTCCCCTTAAAAGCTATTAATAACAAGCCAAATGTTGCTATTTGATTGAGACCTAATTCAATGAATTAATGAATGGGTAAATGATTAAAGTTTTGCACTATTGCCACAATTCTCATTAATATACATTAAGGTTTATCAAGTTCTAATTGACTCTCATTTAATTATTACAATAATTACTACCCTTGCTTCAAATTTCCAAAATTTAGAAATTACAAATTTTATTTTCAATATTTCCATTTAATAGACTTTACATTCTATCATAAATCTAATTGCCCTATTATGGATAGTATTACATTATTGAATCGATTATCAATTTATGGAAAGAATTATTATTGGCCTACTCTTATTACATTAACAATTATCATCTTATTCTAATATTCAATTAATATAGAAATAAATTTCATCCACTTACAAATAAATGCAGTTTCTACATATTTCTTCCTTAGTTAATAACCTATCTATTTCCATTTATTATACCTTAGAAAATTATATCCATTAATTACGATTAACTATTCTAAATAAATTGATTTACTTGGTTTCATGCCTTTTTATTACATCAGTTATCCTATTATGAATGGAATTTTACCTTGGTTATATCTTATTGAATCCAACATTTCTCACTTACCAATTTATTCCATATTAACTGCAGTAATTTAGTGAATTAATTGAAATTGATTACAAATTAAACTTAACAACCTAATAAAATAAGTAACGTACAATAAATATTGTCATTAACTCTTAATCACACTTTTAGAGGTTCATTATTTACACCCCAATATTGTAATTACTTACATAACACTGGTTTTACTCAATTAACATTTATTACAAACTATTCCAAAATTTATTCAATATTTATATTAGTTCTCTTATATTCAATTTATACACAGGTATGATCTTTCCACTATTAACATTCATTAGAATTCTACTCAACTTTCCATTTCTTGCAATAACTCATTTATTATACCTTTGCATATAAATAAACAAGGTTCCAATAAATAGGATTTATTCAATTCAATCCTTTTTAATTAAGTCTATTTTAAAACAAATGTAACAAATTTCACTATTCATTATTATATTAATGAATTCCATTCTAGTTAATATTTCACAAATTCAACATTTCTATTGGTTTCTTATATTAAACTTATAATTAAGTATGCCAATTTACATTATTTCAATTTATTGCCACATAAATTTTAAGTTTTTAACATTTAAGTACAATTGCTTCATTTGATTTCTACATTCGCTCCAATATAACTTTAAGACCTTTATTTCTTTCTAAATTAAATTAGAAATCCTATGACATTAACTCATTTTGAACCATCGAATTTTACGGGTCGTTACACCTACCCTCTATTTCTTTCGTAAGCTGACATACCATTAAGATGCTTCATGCTTATATTTTATTATAAGAGAGTAGGATGAAATGAAAAGCGATAAAGTTGTTAACTTTAGTCCTAATTGGGTCGTCGGCCCATTACTCATTTTTCTTATTTAATTCATTCAAGTTAGTTTCGTCAACTAACAACATAGTAAGTAAATGTACACACATATGCTTATCATATTATGTTATTATCTAATTCCATAATTGAATCATTTAAATCTTTATTCTCCTAATTGATCTTTTAATTAATTAATTAATTAATTATTAACTCATGATGTGTTACACTAACGGCACGTAAACAATTAATAACAATAAATCATAAAACTTACTTCAAAACCCACCATAAACTTTAAAGAGGATCCGAAAGTAAATGCGCAGTTATGTGTAATCAAACAAGATAGACATAGAATGAATTCTAATCTTTAAAGATAACCTCATTAATAGTAGAAGAAAATGAGATGAACAACGTAGGTAAAAAATAAAATTCAGTTTCACGCTAGAAGTTGATGCATAAGGATATTTATTTATATAAATGATATGCATATAAATCGATATTTTTGTAATCAATTCATTTTCTAGAGAAAGAATAATGATAATTATTATAATGTTTTCTATTACAATAGGTTTTGTCATTCTTTTTCTTTTCGTACTGAAACAACAACAATATTAACGATAACTAAATATTTTTGATCGAAGTATTATTTAAAGTTTTTTACAATTAAACCATAGTAGCAAATTTGAGCTATAAATTATTCTTTACTACGTTAGTCTTAGTAGGAGTTAAACAATTTATTACAAAAGGAAAATCTATGTACAATTAAAGGTTAGCTTAGTCATACCTAAATAAGTTTAATTTGTGTTAATGAAGTATTAGATGGATTATTGATCATCTGTGAAGAAATTGGATGGAGAAATTTTTGTCCCATTATTTAAAGAGAGAGAGGAGAAGTCATATTTTGGATCTAAGAAAATAAACAATTATCTAAAAATGGATGTGGTTGGATGAGTGAAATATTCAATTCGGTAAGAGAATAAGTGGGAGAGGGAAACTGATTATGTGGGTATAAATAGTATCATCTCTTAATAAAGTCGGCTTAGTTGGAAACCCACAAGGTTGCCATGGTGACCTCATGGTTTGCATGGGTTGCCATGCAACTAAACTAGGGTTGAGAATACTCTTATCCGACAATGACATAGAGTCATTTTTCTTGTTAGAACCAAAACACTTATAACTAAAAGAATAAACTTTTTAATTAATTAATATTTACATATATATATATAAATAATCATAATAATAACATATGTAATTAGCAAAAAAATTCACTAAAAAAACAAACCAAAAAAACAATAGAAAAGTTGGCATAATCTCCTTTATTGTACTCGAGTATGTATTATGAGGTCAGTGCATACTTCCATGGGATGTTATAGATGTTGAACCAATAATTTGACATCTTGTTTACTTGAATGTCCAAAAAAATTTAGCCAACTGTTGCAACTCCCATTCAATTACATCACACCCCCATTGTTACTCCTTTCTTCCCCATTCATTCGTTGTTGATTTCATCTCCTTCTATGCGTAATATCTACCACAAATCGAATGAGTGGTAATAAAGAAGGGATATAGATCTTTATCATTAGTCAACTATCCCACTTAAGAAATCCGTTGCATCCAATGTTCTATACTCATCGATAGCCCTTACAATCATGAATTCAACCCATTCTTGATTCGGTAATAGCTTCAGGAATCAACCTAAGCCTTTTCCTGCACTGCCTATTTTGGATGAAATTACCTTTATGATGATGCTATCCTAGAATCGTTCACCTCACAAATTAAATTCTTCAACATAGCTATCTAAGTCATTCGAAGCGTTGCCTTCTCTTATGTTTCATTACCATCACATTTTCTACATTTACTATATCCCTCGATTGCTCTATAGCAAGCGTCACTGATGCCATCAGTTGGTCCATCCTATGTTATTGATAGGGAATATCCTCATAGTGTATTGCATCTGTGTCTTCCTCTACCATTGTTTGAATTTTTCTCCCACTCCTTATGCTGCACCTTCATTATCTTATGTCCAACACATGGCCTTTTGTGTGCCAATTTAAGAAAACCTCGACCATATCCCCCTTGCTTTCACATAGTCAATTAATGTTAGGTTCCTCATGTATCCCTCCCTATGAACCTCCTTATTAAATGCACATCGAGCAATGTTGGATCTATATACCTTGAAAGTTTGATATTTTTTTATTTATGGTGTTTTAGTGCCACCTTTTAGAGTTGTCAATGCTGGCATTGTTATTTGGAAGGAAGATTTGGTATGGTTCTTCTTTTAAGCCAGGCTATGATACACAATGATTAAAAATCAAATGTTGCATTCTTGAATCTTATAGGGTCTATGAAAATAAAATGATAAATCTATGTTCTTTTTCGATATATGTTGTACTGGCTAATGATTTCCAACCCTTCAAACTTATTCAATCATTATTTTTGGAAAATATTTATCATTAGCACTGGAGTCCATAGACATAATAATATGTCCTCTGCATTAAGGATTAGGATACACTTTCTCATATCCCTTCCCTAGTTCAACCTTTGCTTAGGGTTAACTAGTTAGTTATTCATATTGGTGGTATAATTTATTCTATAAGTCCATGGTACGTAGAGAGATTTAAGTATGCAAAAGCTTTAGTTGAGATGACACCGAGCTAGCTGCCGCCAAAGTTATCTAAGGATAGGATTGGTCATGACAATATATCATATCCATAGAAACCAGATATACACTCTATTCTATTATACTTGTTTTCTTGTCATGTATCCACTCTATTTCTATACGAAGTTCAAATATGGTCCCCCTCCATCTCTACCCCTCCTACCATCCTTGTCAAAATTCCATTTCCAGAGATTTTATTAGAAAGACCCAAAATCACATGTTGTGTGCTTGACCTTTCCAAACTTTGACATCCTACTTCCTCCTTCTCTCCATAAGATCTAGATGTAGGGATTACGTTCTCTATTAATGATGTTTAAATCATCTCTTGTTATTTATTCGTTCCTCCTCAAGGTCTCAAAATTTTAACCTTCCTTGCCTCCATCTCTACCACATACTCCTCCAATCTCTCCATTACCTATCAAGATCCATGTTTACGATGATGATTGCAATCTCAATATATTTCCCAACTTTTTCAAGACTATAGAGCTATCAAGAGTAATTGCATTCTTGGGCCTAAAATGTGCCCTTACTAGATTATTTTGTGTTTATGTGATGAGAATTTGTATCTATAATCCCATGCGAGTCATATCGTGTTAATTGTAATAACTTAGTTTCTATTGTCTATATCATTTGTCCACTCTATTTTTCTATAAAAACATAAGAAGGCATTCAACCATTTTTCCTAGCCAAAAAAAATCAAATGTAACAACTCGTAGTTATTACATAAAACTACTATCGATTTTTTTTAAATTGACTAAATCTTTATTCAACTAATAAATCCAATAGGAATCAAATTCAAAAAACCAAGTTACGTAATATTATAGCTTTTTATTTATCATATTGCATGGCCAAAAAGGTTTATTGTAAGTCTATCAAGGTTGTTTTTTATTCTCTAAAAATATATCTAAAATTCTATTTACCTATTCGTATTGTTCTTTTGAGTAAGTAATGTACAAACTTTATTTGAAAATCATTTTTAGAAAAATGATCTAAAAAAACTAATAATACTTAAAATGGTTAAATAAACATAATTACCTTATGTTCTTTAATTTGAAAAAGGTTATTCAATGATATAGAACAACTACTTAATATATAACTAATTTGTAACATTAAAAGAAGGCATCATATATATATATATATATATATATATATATATATATATATCACATAAGTTATCCAAATAAAAATAAAATTTGATTTATAACTTGTCTATCCTATCAACATCTAGAGCAAAAAAAATCTTTAGTAATACATCAAAAATAAAAAAATATGTTCTATAAAATTATAGTATACAAGACGTAATTTATCAACTTCTTGCCATTAATAAGCTTCCAATTACTTAAATGACAGTGGAAACAATAAGTGTTATGGGTTTTTTCACCCACAACATGTTGGATGTGGAAATACGTTAAGAAACACATAAATGATCAAGGAAGCCATGGTATACCTAGCACCAAGTTATGAAATAGGTAAGACGAAGAAGTAATAAAATCAAAAGCCATCTCAAGAGAACGCAAGGAAGAAAGACAATAGTTTACTAATTATGAAATTTCTTTTGGTTGTGGACATAATCATTGGTTGATACTAGACAGAATATCACCGAAACATTTCATGTTACGGTAGTTGATGTAGAATCCAAACTACCTCCAAAAAAAAATTAGTGAACAAAACGCAATCGACTAGTTGTCGAACCACGAAATCGGTTTGGTATTGAGCATGTAAAGGACAGAAAACCATCATGGTAGGTGTTTATCAAACCGATAGATACCGAACAAGAAAATTGTTTGGTGGTGTGCTTGTCGAACCGTTTTCTTATGAACCAAACACTACTGACCATTCATGGTCATATGAAAGTGCTTATTTTATAGAGAGTACAGATTAAATTTCTTCACAACCTTATATTTATAAATACCCCCTGGATGAATAGTAATAGTGGAAAGTTTTAAAGCTCGAACGTTGCCGAATAAAATATATCGAACTTAATTTCTAGAGATATATTTTTCATTTCTTTATATCAACAGATCAGTGTATCTTGTATTTTGGCATCGCGTTCAAGATCTGCATCGTAATTAATGATTATTTAGAGTGGACATAGGCAATTTTCAACCAAACCACTGCAAAAATCTATGTATTTTTATTTTTTGTACTGTCTATTTTACAACATGTCTTTAATTCATTCTCTGCAAAACATAACCTTACATATAACTCGCAACTAGCTAATACATTTGGTACTTATAGTCTACATGATATTCATTGAAGATGTTTCCTGGTTTTTTGTGCAAACATTTGTGTTTCTTTCACTAAGAGAATCTCATACATGCCTCATAGACCCAACATCAGAGTAGATGCTACTAGCAAGTATGTCGAAACACTAGTGACCCCAAACAAGCTTAGTTATAGTCCCATAAGATCCTTAATGTAGCGCATAATGCTTTTCAATTGCTACACTTTTTCAATATAGAGCTATCTAACAGAAGATCCGCTTTAATTCTACTATTTTTCTCTATAACGGCTAAATAAAGATTTATTATCACCTGCTTTGAAAAAATTAATATAAAAAGGTTGATTTGACTAGTTCAACCATATCGACAAAGTTAAGGTAAAGACATATTCCTAAGGCATAAGTGCCCAATATAAGTTAGAAATCTATTATAGTTACCAAATTTGAATTGCATAAATCATGATATTCTTCGGCTTTTTTATATAAGATTAATCAATATGTCTTTTTCCTACATAGATAATGTGAGATAAGAATGAATTAACTTTAAAATTTTGATTTCATATTTAGTGAAACATTTTGCACCTCTATTATTTTCTGTTATATCCCTGGTTTATCTCTGTTATTACTTTTTGCACCTCCACTGCTATAGAACCATAAGCATTTTAATTACGCAAGCCCCAAACTACCAACGGCTAGCCACGGTGAGAATTTGGCGACAAGTACTCCTTCACTATTTGAGAAGGTTACCAAAGGAGACTAAGAAATAATAGAGGGCAAAAAAATGATTGGTTTGCTGTCCAAAAGCATTCAATGGTGAACTAACTTTTAACTCGCTTGGGACAACAAAAAAATAACGGTCATAACATTGGATGGTGAGAAAGATCTCATAGTGGAGGATGATAAAGAAGAAAAAAGCACGCTTTGGTAGTCTATCATATAATAGGCAAAAGGCAATGTAACATCCCCATTTTGAGACTTGAAAGTGAACTCCAGTGATGTTATAGTCATCACTTTAATTATTTTCAATTGACACAATGAGATCAGTTTATCTCACGACATAAGTTAACAGGGCAACTATATGATTTTTTACAATATTTCGTAAGTTTTTAACAACTTTAAACCCATTGATTCCCATGCATGGGGAAGTACAATAAAAATATAAATAATGATGATTCATCGGCATAGGCAGATATCACACATTCATTTAACCAGTTATATATCCTAGTTAAGTACATAGCAAAATAAAAGCGAATAACTAAGAGCCCCCTGCTCATCATCGCCTTCTTTATTCGCTAATTCAAGTCTGATAGCACGCTAACAAAAACTCAGCCTACTCAAGGAAGCATCCATGAGTTTATGGGGAAAAAATGGTAAAAACATGGGTCATACTATGACCAACTATGAATAATATTAATCCCCTTTATCAAATAAAATAATATGATAGTAAGGTTATGCCGTAAATTATAACGAGTTTTCCTCTCACTAACTTGAACATAACATCAGTACCAACATAACAAGTATACATCGTGTATAAAATATAACAATAACATATTAACTTTTACTTAATTTTAGTACTTTATAATGAAAACTATCAACACTAAACGCCCCATACCATTTGCATCAATAATTTTCCCACAATCATTATTTATTCGTCTACACCTAAGCATCATAAACATATGTCATTTGAATTTTGTTATTTCACTAAGTAAAGAGCAAACATCATACCTAGGTTACTACCACTCTCTAGTTTACCATGCAAAACATTTTTAAAGTGTTACATCCACCCTTAGCTACCTAGGAGTTGGTTATTTCACATAACACCGGGTACATCCACCCAACAAGCTATCTTATCATTAGCCTTTGTAGATTGTCCTAATCCCAAAAACATAGTTTGAGTTACACTTTGTTTATTATAATTGGTTAATTAATCCCTTTATTTGATCCTTTTGATCTCACGAATACAACTATATTCATTGCAGAGTCAACCCCAATTATACCCAGTATATAACATTGATATGTTACTTGTTGTTGGAAATATAAGTGATTACAATAAGTGATTACAAAACATATATAGTTCTGTTATTTCTTCGTCACATCACATATATTTAATGACAATGAGTAACAAACATAATCATGAAATTTCATACATAGTAATGATCATGACTAGCATAAAGACTCGATAATTCATAATAAATCAATTTTAATCCATGGATTAATTATCGCAAAATTAGTAGCTTAAACTTTGCTATTATCGCACTTATCAAGACTAATTTACTAATTTCTAGTTTCCATCTCATTTCATCATAATCAAATAACTTTTAACTTCATGAATAATTTTCATCACGGTTACGTCATATCGACAAAACTCATATCGTCGATATCGTTTATAGTTCGTGTTTTGAGGTTTCTCGGGTTTACTTCAAGTCAAAGATGATTTACTTTGTCAAAACATTCGGTTTCATCGTGTTCTACCCTCTCCAACTTTTTTCTACCTTCTCTGACTCTAGGTCTAACGTGGGAAGCACATCCATGTCCTTATTGGCTAAAACACTTTATGTGTCGATAAGCACTTAAATAAAATGATAGGGTCATTTTAAGTGGGAGCTTGCTTTGGATCCACCTTGAGTGTATGCAGTAAGGACTTATCTCCATTTGATGGCCTTATCAGCTACTCACTAAAACATATGGCATGTTCCTATTGAAATGTATATGTAAAATGACGATAAGGTCAATGATAAGGAGTTCACTACAACATATGTTAATGATTTGTTGATTCTAGTCTTACCACATGCTAGCTTCAGGTCTTGGTCACATCGACTTTGAGTTTCTACTTTATCATGTAATAAGGCCTTATTGTAAATGTTGGTCTTATCATATGGCGCTTGTGCATATCAGTTTATATTACTTTAGGCTTATCATTATGCTACTCAGGTCTTGGTTATATTGTCTTCGGGTCCAGTTTATTATAAGATTAGGCCTTATTAGCTTAAATGTTATTATCAGAAGTGCTTTAGTCAAGTTCTCATGAAAACTTAAGATGGATCATATGCAATGTGAGCCTATTTAGGTGATAAAAATGGGCAATAATTAATATAATTATTGCATTTTCTTTAAAATAAAATTATTTTTATTATTTAAAGCCCACATTCCATTTACTATCACTTCAAAAAAAAATAAAGCTTGGAATTTCATTTTCTCATTTTAAATTTTAAAATTCATTGTTTATTACACTAGGAATGAAAAGGTAATAAATAGAGAATAAACAAGAATCAAGAATAGATCTAGGGTTTGGAAACCCTAGATCAGAGACTTTGGAGTGGCCTAAATATCATTACACTTATATAATAAATTTTCCTTTTAATTAATTAAGTTTTGTATTTTTAAATTAAATTGCATGTTTGGTTATCTTATTTACTATAATGTTCCCATGTTTGACCTGCCCTAAAATATGAGATGTTACAGTGTTCCCTCCTTACAAGAGTTTCATCCATGAAATTTGAATACGGAAACTAACGCACACACAAGCACATAAAATGTACAACATAGGTACATCCAATACACCAACTAACCACTAGTTTAATACTAACATAACATATTAGTGCATCTACTAACACATATCGGTACTAGTAGAAAAATAGTCAAGACAACACACAGCTAAATACAAATCATTGTAATATTTAGAGTGTTCCTTAGGACAATTATGTAATTTATTACATCACATAACTCATGTAAAAGAATATTCTTTGAAATGTTTTTTGCATATGGTTTATATATCTTTTATGTATGTTGTTACATAGAGACATAAATTAAATACAGTAAATGTATATAAGTAGAAAATCCTTAAGAGAAGTATTTTATCAGTTGCATTTACAAATGTATTCGTAATCATATGTATTGAATTCATACATCTATACACACACACAGTGTAACAACCCACATTCAGTGGGCTTGAGTTTTTGCTACATCAGAAACCCAAGTCCACCAAAGTATGAATCATTGGTATGATATCCTACAAATAAAACAAAAGAATGCATATCAAAGCACTAACAATATAACTCACAACGGAATAACAAAATGAAATAAGTCATATAGTTACTGACCTAGTTCTGACACTTCCAAAGTCTAGTGTCCTTGTCAGCGCCGAACACACCTAGCATCAGTACATGTCCTTTAAGCTATCCCGTGGGTTATAATGAGAAGGGGGTTAGAACAACGTTCTGGTGATTGATAAATATATACTTTGTACATAATACTAGCACACGCCAATTGTCTTATATCAATTGTTATGACTTTTATTATTTAATTAGTCATCACGACTTCATGTCCGTGCACGATTGTTCCAATTTCCTCTGTAGAATTATATGTACGTACAAATATATAAATACGAGTATCATGGTCGCCCAATGGACTTAAATGTTATCCCCACTAGTATCTCTCAGTCAGCACCCTGTTAAGATCCATCGCCCTTGCCGTATCATGACCTCATCACCGTACAATCCATGAGACTCCCATAGTGCCTAATGACGGCTTTTCAAAATATTATGGCATACTCTATCTCGCTTTGGGGATTTACTACTTTTTCAGCTTTCTATTGTGGATATGGTTCCACGGACCACTCAATCTGTTTTGAAAGAACTTTTGGGTTAACTAGCCTTGCCCTAATAAATGAACTAGCAAAAAACTATGGAGGTACATAACCCAGCATGGCCAACCTTGGTAGGCATTGAAGATTAGTTAGGTGTAACCATACTTTCCCCTTGACCACTAAGGACTGACGATGTATCGCCCTATGTAGCCCTACCCCTGAATTTTGGTACCAACCATTGCTGCATAGTACCCGGTCCTACTCACTACCCTATTTAGATTGCCTAACGCAATCGAGGAAGTACCCCTCTAAAACTATATTTGAAGCAGACTACACTATCTATTAGGGGTATTCCTTTATCTATATGCAAACGTATATACTCTATAGTTTATATGGTTGGATATGTCTCCCATCAGTATGATTTTACACAACTATTGGTAGCCCCTTGCGCTGGGCAGGCTTCTATTATGTAACACTACTGACCTTGCATTTCAACCTACTATAATAACCAAATGTCATATTATTCATTTAATTATATTTTAATCATAATATTTAACACCTGTTATAAACGCATATTCAAGGGGTGTGTGTGTGTGTATACTTTCATACTTAATTATCATGCCTCTATAGTTTTATAGTTTACCCTAGGTCTTCATTTCATTATGTTTTTCACCTCTTTCTTTATTTTAAGTTCATTTACCGCTTTCCTCTTATCAAGTTCATAATATCGTTCATATACTCCTTTTTATCCATTCTCTATATCCATTTCTATTCCCATGTTATCCTTTTATTCCTTCTTGCTCATGTTTCATATTTTCTTTCCATTTCCTTCCAAATTTTATTGGTATTTCACATCTTAACATTTTAGGATCTTTTACTTCATTCATTTCTTTTTGTTTAACTTTTGGGGTTTACCATGTCTTAATGCATTGGAACTACATTTCTATTATAAAAATGTTACACTGTAAATTTCTATGTCTTATCCAAAAAGAGAGATTTATGAAGTTGTAATTATAAAGAACTATCTTTTTGTTATCCGAAATAGACAATACAAAATACAGTGAATATCCGTATTTTGTACATCTCTTTCTTTTAAAGTGTATTCCTTCTTATTTCAAACATCACACTTTTAATTCTAAACATGATAATACATAAAAATCTACTTGCAACACTCTAAACTCGAACGAATTAAAAATATAACTAAACCTCTATAATCATAATAAGTTTTTCTTTAATTCAATTCATATTCGTCGCATAAATACCAATTCTAATAATTACATAATACATTAAATTTTATTCAATTCATATCCGTCGCATAAATACTAATTCTAATCATTACGTAATACATTAAAATTTATTCAATTCATATCCGTCGCATAAATACCAATTCTAATCATTACGTGATACATTAAAATTTATTCAATTCATATCAATAGAATAAATACCAATTCTAATCATTATGCAATTCACAACAAGAAAGTATTCAATTCTTCAATTATAGAATATATAAGTAATTTTTAAATCTCAATATCGCATTTATAAAAGTTTACTTACAATTCAAATTAAATTTCTCAGGCATATAGGAATAGACTTGCATCTAATTATATAAAATTATATAATATTCCCTCTCACCTTTCCAAGCGTTCCTAAATCTCCAGATCTAATCCATGTTATCTACATATTCCACTTTGACTCCATACATGGATTCAAATATAACATATATGTACAAATCTACTAGAATTTTAGATTATAAAAGATAGATTTAGGTTGATTACCATTCAAATCCGAATTTATAGTTTACCTTAGTTGCAGCAACTTGATTTGAACCTATTCTCTATCTTTATCATCTTCTACAAATCCTCTAATAGTGTATATGTGCAAATTAGACTATTTACATTAATTTAGAGTTTTGAAGAAGAAGAGAAAATAGTAGAGCTTCTATGCCTATTAGAAAATTATGAGTTGGAAGTGAGGGTTTAGGACTATATTTATAGGGGTTCAAAGCAATTCCAACCGTCCGATTAAAATGTATTAAATCCGGACCGTTAGAAAATAAGTTACTATCAAAATTAATAGATCGCGGATCAACCGTCCCAAACGCATGGTCAACCGCGATCGGTCAACCTAGGTACGCTTGGGATTGACATTTGGTGAATTAATTGCGTAAGTTTGACAGCGTTAGAGATTTTTTAATTAGTTTCTTTGTATAAACATTTCATGCATTTGTTTCCTCTATTAATTGAATGTTATAATTTGTTTCCACTAATTAGCTTCTTAACCACTAAGCTACTATTAAACTAAACAGTTTGCAATTAACATTGGTTAATTACTATTTGTTTCCTTATTTACATGTATAATTATTTCCAACTCTTAAATTTCAAATGTTAATAACATTTTTGTTTGAACTCCAATCTGAAAATTTTATATATAAAAATTAATCGAAAAATCGCCATGATTCCAATGACGTAAGTTTCATACCCAAATTCTAATTCCATTTTTAGCATTATCACTTATTTATTAAATTCTTTTTAATTTATTAGCGTTAAATCGCAGGATGTTACATACACTTACTCCTTAAATGTTCCTAATCAGATGTATCAAGAAAAGGATATTTATACATCGTTTGAGACTACTATACCTAATTCTCTCTATACAATGGACGGTGCTTTACTCATGACATTTGAGGGAACCAAGGAGTTACGTACTTAGGATTGTTTGGAATAATCACAAAGGAAATTGACAAGAGTCTTCTATAGGTTAATATGACTAAGTCGAAATAGAAGGTCGTAAATTATAATGCTCTTCAGATATAAGGGCATTGTTGATAAGAAGCAATGTGGCTATACTTTGTTTATGGTTAAAAACTCGGTTTGGTGAATCTTTTATGGCTATAGTTGGGTATGCATTGAACTACTTGAAGTGAGACATTATCTAAGAGAGGATCTATCTCTTTCGTTACAGAAAGTTAGTACTGCCGTAATTGGTATTCGACTTAAAAGTCAAAATTCTGACCATTAAATCGGTTAATTGATAAATGTTATTTGATTGAATTAAGGAATTTCAAGATGACGATGCAGCAAATACATATATCAATAGTTTTTTAACCTTAGACCAAACTCAAGATATCTAAGTGATAATGAAAAGAATAGTGTACAAAATATAGTCGCTAGGTGAGTTTATTTAAGATTAGAAACTAGATTTGGCCTAAATGATCTATAAGCGTTGAACTTGGTCTGATACTATGTTACAACAAACTCCATACAGGCTTCTATTTTTAAATATTTAAATATTGAGTGAGGACCGAGTTCACGTCAGTATTTAATACAACAATGTTATTGATTATTTTCGAATTCAACCAAAGAAAAAAATAGTTTATAAGTGTTATAAGTTAATAATACGTTCATATAAATATTATATTATATTTTGTGGTATTTTTAATTATTTATTTAAAGTTTAAAATTGGACAGAACTATTTATAAAAGTTGTGTCTATTCGATCAGTTAAGGAGCTGGAGTTAAATAACTAAACAACAATTATGTGACGACTCACCTCCTCGATCCTCGAAAATCGACACTAATACATCCTCAGTATTCACGTGCCGCAAATCCACTGTCGAAGAGGAAGATTATCGTGGGTAAGAAAGAAAATAAAGACAAAACAGAATCTCACACGAGTGGAATAACATATATTATTTCAATATATAACCTTACAGTGGAAATTTTAAATACATTTATCAGAGTTAAACATGGAAAGTTATAAATATTTGTCCTTACAAATGCAAAATATTATGATACACAAGTGTGGTGGAAATAGATAACAATCTTCAGAAGAATCTTCTAACTTCATGCTCCGAGCTCCATCTAGATTTCTTAGAACTAAATCTGACTACGAGGCTGCCTGGGAAAATTAGAGCACCCAGATCTTAAGGGAAATGGGAAATAAACTCTAGGTCTATCATAGGGCTGGTGTGAGAAACTCAAAATATATGGTTTGAAAAAGAAAAGGTATTTCATAAGACCACGCCGCACATAAACACGGAATGAGTTTTTACCTTATGATAACCAAAACATTTGCTAGCAAAATATGGGGATATTATTTTTAATGACATTCTTTTGAAAATATTTGCAAGTAAACTTATTAATCTTAGTTACCGTTATTAAATTTCGAATATGTTAAGCTCTACAAACAAAACTCTTATAGGGTTCGTTCGAGAATGGATTTCCATACAATGGCGGGTAAGAGACTACCTTCCATATAGTACATCTCTAGAGGAACGTATCGAAAATACACAAACAATCCTCCGCATCTGACAAGGCCGACCTATCCCTATTTAGCACTCATACATGGCCTGGATAGAATCGAATATGACATCACCCCGTTGTAACTTCTTATCCGGGGCCCCATAGCATACACCACATACCCGACACATAGAGAGCAATCTAGAAAGGTGATGACCATACCCTAATGGTTGCCAACCACATAGCCTTGCGACATACCCTGTTTAAGCCATTACCGGGTGATGAGGTATGAGGTAGCAATTACCTTTCACATAGCACATTCCACTTTAATTACCACACTGCTATTCTGTAGTCACACAACTGATTTCTACAAATGTATAACTCCTAAGTTCGTACATCTCAGAAAAAGGTGTTAAGCTAAGAGAAGTTGCCTTCTCTGCCACTAAACAGATGGTACGTTCATAGAGATCAATTTATATAACTAGAAATGAAATGTCAGACATTCATCCATATAAGTTGCCCAGGAACAGGAGTAACTGAAGGCATTTTCCTATCACATCCTATCAATTGCATCGAATATCTTAAATGAAGAACTACTGCCACATAATATGATACGGGAAATTTCTCCCAAGGGTCAGTGACAAGCGGCACAACATTACATCTTCCAAATCATATCCATGTCCTCACTTTGAATACGTAAATTGGTTCAAAGTGGTCTTCGGATGGGAATCATCCAAATCCCACCCTGCTTCCTTCGAACCAATCATCGATAAAAGAATGTTAAGTAAATAGGGAATTATTAATTTATTACTTCCTTTTTATCAAATCATTAAACCTCTCTTATAAAATTCTTTGAGTACTTAAAACATTTTTGAATCTTGCAAAAATTCCAAATCGTTTTGCCATTTTACTAAAGAAAATATTTCCAAATCATTTCATTTAAATCTTAACAAAGATTTTCAAATCACAACTTTCAAATCGTGTTAAAAACAATGTTATTTAACACATCGTTTACGGTAAACCCAAAATAATTAATTTGAAGTAAAAGGATCCGTGGGAACTAAAATAATTCCAAATCATTTATTTAAATTTCAACAAAAGATTTCTTATTTCCAATACATATCTTTTTTAACAGGTTAAACCATTCTATTTAATATATTAATCAAAAACAAGTAAACATTAGGTAAGAAGAATTTATAGAAATCATCAAATTCTACTCAATGTCAATTCCCGCATTAAAAAAGTATTATGGGCGGAGTAATGGCAAAATCACCATTCAAATTCCACGAATAGTACGAGTTACCTCTTCGGGCTTTAACACCAAGTATAAGAAGATTATCTCCATAAAATTCAAGTTTTATATTTGAAAAATTATATCCTTTATACTTTGGAAAATTTTGATAGCTAGGGAGAGCAAGAAACTTGCTTTCCAAACCCAAGACACTATCTCTCTGTCACCCGTAAAGCTGTCAAGTTACTTGACCGACTCTAAATCATTTAAAATTTATTTAATCATTTTATAAATTCTTCTAATTACCTTTAAAATACTTTATTAATCATTTTAAAATATTTACAAAAGGTTTGGAAAAGTACGGTTGCGTTTAAAACTATATTTCAAAAGTTATAGAAAAACGCTGCATAAAAGTGTTGCGAAAAGTGCTTTTTAAGCTATGTTGATAAAAACGACTTTTTATCATTTGGAAATTCCTTCTTAGAACTCATATCACTTTTAAAACATTCTAAAATATTTTTATAATTTATTTCATATTTTTAAACAATTTTAAAATATCATTTTTCAAAGAAATCCTTATATGGATTCCGATCTGCAGAACCGCGATTTTCCTAAAAACTTGTTTTTACTCATATTTCAAAATCTACTTATCGAAATCTCTATTTTCTTTATTAGTTTGAAAACTATGGATATGAAGCCTGGAAATTTTTCATCTCGAAGAATTCTGAGCTATATTCCATTCCATATACTCGTTTGACTTTTATGACGCGAAACCGCGAAATACCGTTACACGACGCGCCTAATTTTAGATAAATTTTCAATTACCTTTCAAACTTCTTCAACACACTTTCATATGTTTTATAAAACATTTCAAACTCATTTTAAAACCTTTTTAAAAGAGTTTTTACTTTCCATATACAACAATTTATTAAATAAAGGAAAGTGATTTCCTTTGTGCTTATCGACGTGCATTTCCATGACTTGCAGATGTATTCAACATACATATTAAACAACCAAACTTAATGATCAAAGCATATTAAGCATCCATTACGAACATCATATCATTATCCAAAAATATAATATAAGTAAGAGTTTCTCACGTTAATTTTCTATCCGAAAAAGGCTATAACTTCACTAACTCACCATCCGAGCCCACTAACCCCAACAACTTGCCTCCTAGTATGCTTGACCATTCCATGCCAAAACTGGTGCTTGACCAAGCATGGGGGATGAGGTGTAGGACTTTGGATTATTATTGAATTTACCAAAAACTAGACCTAAAAATAACTCATTTTCTCTTGGATTTTTGGACATTCTATTCATTGTATTTGGAAATATGGTCAATATGAAAATTGTAGAAAATTCTTTTCTCTATGGTCATATAAAAAGAATCATCCTATTTGGTTTAGTTTTGGATGAGATATGGTCAAATGAAGAAGAGGCATTCTTGGATTTACAAAAATCGCACCTGAAAATGGGTCGACTTCTAGCTAACTTTTGGACATGTTACTCAAAGAATTATGTAAAGTGGTTTGAAGGAAAGTTGTTGAAAATTATTTTATATAACTTTTGAAAAAACGAAACACTTGATTTTGATTAGTCATGGTGGAGATATGATCAAAAGAAGAGAGGGTATTGTTGGATTCATAAAAATGAAGCCCGAAAATGCATCGTAAAGGATTGGAATTTTGATAGAGCTAATCACAAACTGGATGAAGTTCCCAACGTAAAAGTTGTAGCCACTACAATTATACATGCTTAAAAAAATAATTACTTCATTTGGGTTTGTTTTGGAGGAGTTATGCTCGAATGAAAAGAGGTATTTTCAGCCTTTAAAACTAGGCTTGAAAATGCTCTGAAAAGAATGGAGATCTGAGCATAGCTAAGCTTAGAATGAGAAGAGGTTGTGAACTAGAAAGTTGTAGCTACTGAAATTATAAATGGTTTCAAAAATGAAATGCACAATTTCGCTCAGTTATGAAGAAGTTATGGAGGATGAAAAAATGAGTCGTGGAGGGGCTATTTATAGGAAAAGAGAAGGTGGAAAATATCAAGCTTTACATCATCCCCCTCATCACCACCACATGCTCCATATCCATCACCCATGTGCCCACTTTCCATCCATCATTTTGGCTGCCAACATCCACCATTATGACCTCCCATGTGGGTGTACTCAAGTGTGTACTTTGATGTGAGATTGTTGACTTAAAGAAAGGTTAAGGGTTAAGCTTCTAAAATATCTTAGATTTTTCCTTTACATGTTTATACATATAAATGTGTATGTTTATTTGTATGTGTATATATGTTCATGTGCATGTTAGGGTATGTATATGTATGTTGTATATGTGCACATGATACAAAAACAAGGTTGTAGCGATTTAAAACAACTTTCGTTCGTCAAACCGTTGAAAATCGAGAAATTGATTCCCGATCACATTTTTACTTATATTTTAAATTACATATAGAGATAAACAAAATTGGAAAATAAATTTGTTATCAATTTTAATTAATTAAAATGATCACATTTCATTTATAAAACCATAAAATTAATAATAATAATAATTTACAGAAATCGCCATTATACCAATAAAGCGATATCGATTTTCCTTATAATCTCAAATTACTTTTATAACTTTATAGAACCATTATAAATCATTCATTATTACTTGATAGCTAATTAAAATGAGTTATTATAATTTTAAAAACAATTATTTATATAATTACAATTGTTATCTCACCTTTTGGTCAAGCCTGGAATATCAAAAAATTGGCAAGGAAGAATGGATATCAGGATTGGAGATCGATTGAAAACAAGGCTGCAATCGATATCGTTAAAATTCGGCCGAGCTCCGATTAGGATGGAATCTATTGGAGATGATGATCAAGGCTAGGAGAGGCTATGTTTCAAGTTCAGGTCAATTAGAGGTCGTATACACAAGATATGGATGGATTAAGGTGCGTAAGGACTAGTTCGTATCGATGCATTTCGCATCGATCAGCAGATGGTGTGTTGAATCGATATGGTTCATGTCGATCCACATGGATACGAACAGTGCGTTCGTATCGATCAGATGGGAAGGCCAGAGGGATTTTGACTTGATAGCAGTAGACCCAGATTGGTAAGCAAGCGTGCGGTGGTTTGTTCGAATCGATGACGTTCGTGTCGATCAAGTTGGAGGCAGGCGGCACATTTCGAATCCATGCTCTCGTATCGAACGCAGGTAAGTTTGGTTCATATCCATCCACTCTACAGCCCTCCTTAGTTTCCAAGCAGTTCATGGTTGTTCGAACCGAGCGCAGGTAAGTTTGGTCCATATGCGTATGGCCCTTGTCGTATCCACCTCAAAACAAGTCACTTCGTATTGATCATATTGGAGTGATCGATACAGAAGACATCTCATCAAGGAGAACATGGGCTGGGTCAAATGGGTACGAATAGAAGGTTACCGTTGGGTGCGAAAGAAGGGATGAAGCCTCGGTCAACATGGCGAACAATATGGATCTCCCCCAGTTTATTGCTCCACGTCACGAGCAAACACGTGCTTTTGATCGATGCGAAGCAGATGGATACGAAACCATGGACACGAACTCGGCAGCCTTCGAAGAACACCAGATTGCATCGATTATATCTCCCAAACTATAGATCCAAATGCTATGAAATTTTCACAGAAGCTTACGTGCAAGCCAAGGAATGTGCCTGCTAAGTTTCAGCTCGATTGGATCATTTTATGATCGATATGAAATTGATTCACATCGATTATAGATTAAGTTGAAACTTTATGGGGTCGATCACGTGGGCCCACTCACGTGCCAGAAGGAGTCTCTCGAAGTTTGAGCGCGATATCAGCCTCCTACGCCTATAAATGGCCCCCTAAAGCCTACAGAAAAAAGATCTTTTGGCTATTCAACGTCCAGAATCTGCCGGGTTCAATTCTACACCTTACTATCGTTGTTGTACTCAAACTATTTCACAAACTATTTCATGGTAATTGCTGTAATCATCTTAACCAGCAAGGATAATCAATAAACGATAAAAATTTGAAATGGACGTAGGCCGGAGACAGCCGAACCACTATAAATCTTGTGTTTCTGATTGTTATTTCTGAATTTCTATACTTAGTATTGCGTAGATCTAAAATTTGTGTTTGGGACATTGCTGATCTATATTCATAGTTTGGTGCTTTCACGATATTTGGGGTTTGTGACCAATTTGGCGCAAACACTTTGGTGCTTTCACTGAGAAGGACTAGCACCCGTTACATCGGATTGAAGTTCAGATTTAAAAGCTTGAAGGATTCAGATTTAGGGAGAATGACTCGACAAACCAGTAGAAGAAAAAGAGCTGAGAGGAGCCAACATGAAGGAAGTCAAAAAGCATCCTCTGGAGCTGGGGAAGGACAAGCTTCGATCTACATCACCAGGGATGAAATGGAGGCTATGGCCAAGTCATTGCAAGAGAGATTGTTGAAAAGTCAACAGGATATGATGTAGACTTTCTTTGAACAGATGAGAGCTGCAGGAACACAAAACCTTAGACCGACTATAGTGACTGCGAACGTGGAACAAGGAACTAGGGTCGCGGAACCCAATGGAGGACAGAATACAGAACTAGAGGGCAATCAACAAAGGCTTGGGGGCAGGCCCGCAGGATCTGACACTAGAAGGCCTATGGATGGAGCTCAACAGGCTAGAGCGAGTGCTAACATTAGCGAACCGCATGAGGAGTATGTACCGGAATTCCCTTGGGAGCATGGGGTAACCTTTGACAGATAATGTTGGATTAGCTGAGATTATTTGGAGAACTATGCATGGAGGTCTGACCAATAGAGATTTGGAAGGAGTGAACAAGAGTCAATTCACATGGGAAATCAGGATAGCTCGAAATCCGCCTGATTTCAAGCTACCTAGCGTGGAAGTGTACAATAGCAAGGTTGATTCGACAGATCATCTGATGAGATACACTAGACACATGGAAGTGCTGGGGACATCGGAGGAAGTTATTGCCCGATGTTTCCTCTGTACTTAACGAATATAGCCACGATGTGGTTTAGGCAGTTGGAAGAAGGGCCTATAAGAACATGGACGGAGTTGGTGGATAGGTTTTTGAGGCAATTTTGGGTTCATATTAAGAGGCCTAAGAACGTGATGACGCTAACGTCAGTAAAGCAAAGGATGGATGAATACTTAGAGCTTTTTTAACTCGATTCAATGCGGCGGTTGCTTCGGTGGATCGACCGGTTCCATCGATGGTTTTGATGGCGGCAGTGTTGGGAGTCAGAGAGGATTCAGATTTCAAAGTATCTCTGATACGGGACCCACCACTAGATCTCGGAGAATTCTTTCACGAAGCTGAGAGATTCCTTCGACAAGACGATGCATGTGCAGATTTAAAGTTAAAGGAAGTGAATGTGACTGAAGGTGGAGGACCATCTAGCGGAGGCTCGGATAAAAATAAAGGAAAAAGGAAGCTGGATGACGATTCAGGAAAAGCTAGGAAGTGATGGAAAGATCCAAAGTTTTCCACATACAGAGGACTAAACGAAACGTTGGAGCGGATATACATGGAAACCCGGAATCGCCTTCCCTACCGAAGGCCAGCTAGGAGAGAACCTTCTGAACGGAAGAGGGCATCAGGAAGGCACTGCCTCTTTCATGATTTGGACGGGCATAATAGCAACAGCTGCAGGCACTTAAAGAACATAGTTGAGGAGCATGTGAGGAATAGACAATTAAGGCAGTATGTTGGGCACGAAACACGGCGGTGGAGCAGGAGCAACCGCGGTCTACCTCAAACCATAATGGTGCAAAGCCCAGGAATGATGGTCGATTGGTTATCAATTGACTGGGATAATATGAAATAACTAACAAGCTACTGACAAACGGCAAAGTCATTTACACATATATGGGGACGGAGAAAGCCCCTAGGCATGCTCTGAATGATGATAAACCGCGATGCTATGGTTTGTGAAATCTGTCTTTTGTTTTCGGATTGGACACTTGTTTTTCTGGTTGGGTTTTGGAGTTTGGTTTGAACTCCTGGTTTTGTTTGCTTTATGGTTTGGATTTTCGTTTGGATGATTGTTTTCTGTTTTGGATGTTGGTTTGGATTTTTGATTTTCTAATTTGATTTGGATTTCGGATTGGATTTTTATCTGTTTTTGGTAAATGGTCGTCACGTATGGATTATATCTGGCAAGGGGTAAGTCACTTCGTCCGCATGTGGCGAATTGGCTTATTCAGGTCATTGAGTATGGACTATGCTCAACAAGGGTCCGGAGTGACCAGAATTCGACCTAGGACCTAGAACCCATATTATCGATTATTATTTCAGGTCGCTGAGCATGGACTATGCTCGGCAAGGGTCCTGAGAGACCATGATTCGGCTTAGGACTTAAGCCATGGCATTGTACAACGTCCAGGGACACTGGACCACAGTCTTCAAGTATGGATTGCGCTTGGCAAGAACCCTAAGAGGTTAGCTCAGCGTCCAGGGACACTGGATCACGGTCGTCAAGTGTGGATTGCGCTTGGTAAGAACCCGGAGAGGTTATGGATTTGGATATCGACCCGGAGAGGTCCTGGATTCGGTTGTTGGCTATTGGATAAGGATGGATTAGGACTCGGTTTTCGGGTTCAGATGGATACGGAATTGACTAGAGGTTTTGGTTACTGGATTTAGGGATTTGGCATCGACTCGAAGCAGTCGGAATGATGTACTCTGATGATATGGCTATGGACTTCAGATATCGCAGTCGGAACTATTCAAAATATGCCTTATTACCATAAGACATGTTTTGGGGGGCAAATGTTATCCCACCTTTTGGTCAAGGCTAGAATATCAACAAATTGGCAAGGAAGAATGAATATCAGGATTGGAGATCGATTGGGAACAAGGCTGCAATCGATGTCGTTAAAATTTGGCCGAGCTTCGATTAGGGCGGAATCGATTGGAGATGATGATCAAGGCTAGGAGAGGCTACGTTTCAAGTTTCAGATCAATTGGAGGTCGTATACGTAAGATATTGATGGATTAAGGTGCGCAAGGACTGGTTCGTATCGATGCAATTCGCATCGATCAGCAGATAGTGTGTCGAATCGATATGGTTCGTGTCGATCCACATGGATGCAAACAGTGCGTTCATATTGATCAGATGGGAAGGCCAGAGGGATTTCAACTCGATAGAAATAGACCCAGATTGGTAAGCAAGCGTGCGGTGGTTTGTTCGAATCGATGATGTTCGTGTCGATCAGGTTGGAGGCAGGCGGCATATTTCGAATCCATGCTCTCGTATCGAGCGCAGGTAAGTTTAATTCGTATCCATCCACTCTACAACCCTCCTTAGTATCCAAGCAGTTCATGGTTGTTCAAATCGATTGCATTCACAAACGATCATGGGATGAATGCTATTCGTATCCATATGCATGTGGCCCTTGTTCGTATCCACCTCAAAACAAGTCACTTCGTATCAATCGTATTACAATGATCGATACGGAAGACATCTCATCAAGGCGAACATGGGCTGGGTCAATTGGGTACGAATAGAAGGTTACCGTTGGGTGCGAAAGAAGGGATGAAGCCTCGGTCAACACAGCGAACAATATGGATCTCCCCCAGTTTATCGCTCCAAGTCACGAGCAAACACGTGCTTTTGATCGTTGCAAAGAAGATGGATACGAAACCATGAACACGAACTCGGCAACCTTCGAAGAACACCAGATTGCATCGATCATATCTCCCAAACTATCGATCCAAATGCTATGAAATTTTCATAGAAGCTTACATGCAAGCCAAGGAATGTGCCTGCCAAGTTTCAGCTCGACGGATCATTTTCTGATCGATACGAAATTGATTCGTATCGATCACAGATCGAGTCGAAACTTGGTGGGGTCGGTCGTGTGGGCCCACTCACATGCCAGAAGGAGTCTCCCGAAGTTTGAGCACGTTATCATCCTCCTACGCCTATAAATAGCCCCCTAAAGCCTACAGAAAAAGGATCTTTTGGCTATTCAACGTCCAGACTCTGTCGGATTCAATTCTACACCTTACTATCGCTGTTGTACTCAAACTTTTTCATGGTAATCGCTGTAATCATCTGTAACCAGCAAGGATAATCAATAAAAGATAAAACTTTGAAGTGGAAGTAGGCCGGAGATAACCGAACCACTATAAATCTTTTGTTTTTTATCGTTATTTCTGAATTGCTGTACTAAGTATTGCTTAGATCTGAAATTTATGTTTGGGACATTGCTGATCTATATTCATAGTTTGGTGCTTTCACGATATTTGGGGTTTGTGATCAATTTTGGCGCAAACAACAATAATAATTAAATCATTAAATCTCAATTAAATTAAGTAAATCAATTATTAAATATAAGGCCATCGCCGATGATGTCTTAAATACACTTTATTTCCAGAAATAAAATAATTAATTTTATTTCATATCCTTGTTTAATTATAAAAGTAAGTGTATATATTCAGCTCTGTGTGCGAGTTTTATGATTATATAGCTAGTTTTCGATAAAATGTTTTCGACCATTTTGTTGATTTAAATCCCAAGGAAAAATATTTTTGTAAGTATTTATCCAAAATAGGATTCTTATTATTCATTGCCACTCAAAATAATATTTTTTGTGTTATCAACCTTTTATTTGAATAAATTTAAAAATAAATATAATTTATTAAAGTGATAAATTTGCAGGTCGTTACAAATTCAAACAGAAGTCATAGTTGCATCACCCATGTTAGATCAATGATATGGTCGATCGTAGAATTCAATATGTGGAGACATGGTTTCGTCTTTTAGCGATAGAAAAAGAGGAGGAGAAAAGGGTCAAATCCTTAGCTATAAATAGTATAACTTTAACGACCCGTATTTTAGCTATAAATAATATAACTTTAACGACCCGTATTTTTAACTATTTTTAATTATAGAATTTGCTAATTATTGAATAAAAATTTAATGATTTATTAATGTAGTTATTTAATACGAACTCGAATAATTTTGAAATAACCAACTTCGAATATTTTGGCAATAACCAATATGGAAATGAAATTCTATATATTGAAAATGTTTATGATCAATGGCAAGAATTGAATCATAAGTATTGAATTATTTAGATAGATATAAAATAATTATCGAGAACTAAATTTATTTGAAATTTAAAGATTGTTAATATCGATTTACTAGATGATCAAATTATTTAAAATTTAATATTGAAAACTATTTGAATAATTGAAATCTTGAATTAATGTGAATGAAAATGATATCAGAAATTGATTTAAATTTTATTTAAAAATGAATGAAGATTATTAACAGTTAAAATTGGATTTAAAAGCGAATAATTAGAAATTGAAAATTTTGTATTATAACGAATGAGTAAAAATAGCCATTTTGGCTACTGTCTCGGATTTCGACGAAACCAGTTTCATCGGATCCATAATGGTGAATTATTGTAGGATTGTTTCATCACGATCGGACTTGTCATTTGGCCATGCAAGCTTGAAACGCATAGAAATTAATTTTTGAGGAATTCGACTAAAATCAATTGATCATGAAAAGCTATCTTCTGAATACGATCGAATTAGACCTTGAAACCAGTTCCATTATGTTCGAAATGGGAGTGAAACATTATAAACGTTTGGCGGCACGCTTCATTGGAGTTTGGAAATTTCATGGGTCAATTAGGTCGGAAACTTATATAATATGTCATTCATTTCCTTCTTCCTAAAACCCTAGTTTCAGCCACCATTCAAAATGAAATTAATGGGTGAAAATTTGTAATCTTCTCTCCTTGATATCTCCCAATCCGTTCATCGATTTCAAATCCAAAAGCAAAGTTGTAGAGATCGACGAGCTCTGCACATCTAATGGTTGATTCGTGTCGAAGCATATCGGATTCACCAAGATCTAGCCTTGAAAGAGAGGTGGCAAGGTGGTCGACGCTTGGGACGGAGGCATGGAGAGAGGTGAGGCACACGTATGCGTTGTCAGATCGAAGTCTGGTCACCTCTGGTTGCACGCGTCTCAAGACTTGTGTCGCGTTTTGATTGGTTTCTTCTGTGTGTGGTCCATTGTGAACGAGAGGGTAACGTGCCTTCTGTATATATCTTATTTTCTTTTATTTAGTTGTTAATATTGATTTAATTATATCGTTTATTAATTACCGCGTATATTTTGCATACGAGGTCCGTTTCGGACAAAACGAGTGGCGTTGCAATCGTATCAACGAGGACTACAATATGGATTTGGTTTTAAAGCTATTTGACTCTGAAATATTTTCAATTTCAAATAAAGGTGAGTGTTTTAACGCTCATAACGTATTATAATATTTTTATGTTCGTTAATTGAAATCATGAAGTTACCTAATTTTATTGACTATTGTTCAAAATAGAATTGGCATATGAATTGATTGTAGAAACTAAAGTTGACATTTAAATTTGAAATTGGAATTAATTTGCCAGTTAAAATACCCGATATTGATAGCTATGAAATTGTTGTGAATTATTGGTCGTTGGATATTGATTGAAATTTAATGATATTGGTTGATATTTTAATGATTTAGATGTTTATTTATTTTGATATATCCTGTTATCACCCTATATATTATTTTATGATTTGGATAATGATGGGTGGTCGTGTCTATGATGCATTACCACTAGCTCTGCAACCTGAATTGGTAGTAAACTATCTTTGGCATTGCCTCACGTGCCTTGTCATACTTTTAACCCTACACGAGACCCCTATGATTTTGGTTTAGTGTTGTCATATCACAGCGCATCCCTATCCCCCGACATTCTACTGGGGTGTTATATGCAAACTGTATCACAGTGCTTAAAAATGCGTTAAGGGAGATTAATATAAAGCCTTAACGCTAAGAAAGTTATTTATTCTACTATATATAAATAACTTTATGGATTCTTCAGAGATGGAAAATCCCGTAACATCTCTTGAGTTATTGCACGCACGTTATATACTGAATAGGAGATGTGAAACCCCGTAAACATCTCTGACGCTATTACACTCATGTTACTGGGTATCGATTTGACTCACATAAGATATTTTAGTCCTGACTCGAGTGTTTTGTCTTTTCATTACGTTCGGGTCAGTCCCGAGTTTTTCAACGCATTGAATGTTATTTTCTGGAGGACGAAGATGAAGATTTGGTATATTATTACTATTATCATTCGTGCATTATGTTGTCTGATGCATTATTTATTTATCCCTATTGTATATATATAACTCTGATAAATGTTTTATAAATTATAATCAAATATATAGTAAACAGCTTCATGAACTGCTTATTTGATTATTATATTTTGTCATTCCGTTGCAAGAATCTATGTTTGTTTTCTTCTTATTTTCTTATTTTCTTAATTAACCCCATTGATTATCTATATTCCTGATTGTTTAAGTTGGACATGTGTGCATTATTGACGATTTAAACCTTCCGAAATGTGGGTCGTCACAATAACCTCCATTACTTTTTGAAATACACTTTCTAAAAGAGGTCTTACCACATTAGTCCCTATAAATAAGAATCAGCCTTGCAACTCGGATATATCTAAGGAGGATAACTAAAGGTTCAAAAATAAAACATTAGCAAACAAAGTGGCCGAATTTCGGCAACACATTAACGACGGAAGGTTTTAGCATTATATATATATATATATATATATACATGCTATTATCCCATTGAAATGGCTAGTGGTATGCCGTGGGGGCAATTATGTAATTTCAAACATACATCTAACTCTATAGTCAATCGCGTTCGTACTAACCGAATTTATTTTCCTTCATATACTTTGTTGTATTAAGGTATAATTAATCAAGTAATTAGTTTAAAGCATATAATGAGAAAGTAAAATGTTATGTGAATGTAGTTGCAAATAGTTGCAATCATGGGTGATTAATCACAAAATAAAATGATATTTAATATTCAATGTCAAGATGTTTTGTGAAAAAGGTATTGATTCATCAGTAGAAATTAGGGTGTGCAACGCACTCCAAACATTGGGCAGTATGTGACTCAAAGTTGTTGAAAACAACTAAGTCAAATAAGAAATCTCAGCGTGACGATGTTACATAGTTCCCTTGACTTGAGAATAATATGGAACTTCAATGCGAATACTCCATTTTGATTATAGTTAAGTCATGGCACGAATCTCTATTGAGCAACTATAACTAGGTCTAAGTTGAAGCATTGGTAGTGAAACACTATTCAATAGAAAATTCGTCTTCTCAGTTGTATTAAGTTAATATAACTATCGAATATAGTCAACTCAATGTCAATTTCTCTTACCAGAGCAGAAAGGTTAATAATAAGTGTTATTATTGAAGCAAGAACTTTGTTTATGGACCGATCAAGTTTAATATGTATAAAGTTAGAGCTTTGAGCACAACCAAATTCCATACATTCAACGGTGATATAGTTTTGACAAAGGGAACTTATCTAATATTATCATTACTAGAAGGTCCAATTAAAAAAAAAGTGAAATTGGGTTTTACCGAAAAAGTCTGTAAGCGATGATTTAGCTAAACTATCATGCTAGTAGCTAAGGTGATATATGCATGTTAATATTGGATTGCTCATTATTAATTGGTGACTGAATTCACACCTGTGAGCCTCACAACCACATATGTCAATTCTCTAAAAATACCACACCGCTCCATTAGTTGCATAAATGTTAAAAATAAATTAATATTTTAGAAATATTAATTAATATTTATTTATTGATGTCTTGGATGCTGTTATTAATTATTGGATGTATATAAAAGTAATGTATGCATTTATAAATCTACAGCATCAGTATGTATTTAAATTAGCTTTATATGCTATTACTTAATTGGCTTTTTGGTCCATGCAAGTGCAAATCCTTGGCATGCCATAAAAAGGAGGGAGGAAGAGTTGGCTTGATTAAAAATTAATTAGGAATTAAAAGGGAATTTTAAAGAAAGAAGATGAAAGGTTTATGTTCTTTACTTAAGACAAAATTCTCTCATTCATTTCTTATATCCTTTAAATATAAAAAATACAAAGCTAAATAAACTAATATAATATTATATTTAATATGAAGTTGAACCTAACCTAGCATCTTTGATTATTTTCCTCGCAGTCTTCACTAAAAAAAAATCTTTTCATATATAATATGATTAACATACAAGTAAATAAAGAAAATAAATAAAGAATTGTGAGTTTATATCTTCTCAACAAATTTCTTTCTACTGGGTCTTTCTCTTCTTATTTTTTCCTAGCTCTTATAATTGAATTTCAATTAATCATACATGAATTTCACTTCAAAACATGTAATAGCATAAATGACATCCTCCAAGTGGACTTATTTTTTTTATCAACTATAAATCAACCATTTATGAATTTACATTATGCATGCATTGTTATTGCTTACATGATTATAAATAACTTTAAATATATTTTCATCACTAATATTGAAAACAAAACTAGAATTTTTTTCAATGATTTCAATAAAGAAAAAATGTTATGAGTTGAAACACATTTATTCGAAAAAATCACTAAATGTATAACTTCAATGCGCTCAATGATGGTAGAAGAGTGAAATTCATTTGTCTTTTGATAATGGCATACTACTTTATAGGAGATATGTTTTACTCATAGGTATTGAAAGCTAAAGCTTAAATTGTAGTTAAATAAATGTGAAGTGTAGAATTATTATTAATTTATTGTATATTTTGCAAATCCTTAAAGTTTGAGATCACATTGTTTGATGAAAAACGAACCCTATGATGTGATGCTCTACAAAGGCACGTGTTTTTCTTTTTACACTCTATTCATTTTCTTACAATTTTGATATCTCATGGATTAAGAATGTAACTTAGGATTTTAATAAATGAATTTAATTATATATAAAAGTACGCCATATCTATAATTTGGTTCACAATGTATAATTATTTAGCTTTAGTTTCATTCTATACTTTCAATGCGATAAATTCATTGTGTTATTCAATATTTATTTTTTAACTTTACCTCTCCCTTGCAGCTATCACAATGATATTTTAATTGATTCAGTCGCCTAATATCAACATGATGCGTGCGCGGCATGGGTCCACACTTGTAATGATTTAAAATTCACACAAAATGGCAATATGATTATATAAAATCATCAATAATTTCTTGCTAACTAAACATAAACCTATATGACATCATATTAACATTGATCCAACCTGTGTTTTATGTAATCAAGGTTTCTAAGACATAGAACATTTGTAATTTCACTGTAAAATAATGCTTTCATATGGAAATGGTGTCGTATTATGTTGAAATGGCTAGCAAACATTGAAAATTGGTTTAGAAATTGCTGAGATGATACTCAAGTTTTATTAAAAGTGATGATACAGCTAAAATACATTATCAACTTGTATGGAGGTGACATGGGAAAAGCATATCAGAAGAATTTTCAACAACATAAGTAACCAGAACAAGCTGCATTTATTTTAAAGAAAGGAAAAAGGACTGAAAGTTTAATTAAATAAGTGATAAGGGGTTGTTAGTCTGTTTGTTTTCGAAAAAGTGTTTTCATTAAGCTCTTCAATTCACTTGCTTGAATAAGCAAATTTTTAATGCTTATTGTAAGCGTTGATCGCGTATTGTTTCACATTTTTCAATTATACCAATATGCAATTGTTTATTTTTTAATTATAATCAAACAATTAAAAAAGTTCAAACATAACGTATATTTTGTTTTCAGATGGTGATTTTTATGGATTTGTTTTGTTTTTAATTTTATAGTGCAGTTTTTAATTACTAGAAACCAATATACTAAAAACTAGCGACGATCGAAAAAAATTAATGTCAACCTACCGCAACTTTCGCATATAATTTGAAATTAAAACACGATAATTTATAAATTAGTTAATAAGAATGAAAACAAAAAAATAAATAAATTGAAATATGTAATGCAGCTGAAAAAATTATAAATAAAAAATTTCGACAAGCTAAACAATACTTATTTATTTAAGGTACATGAAAGCTTAAACAAAATCTACAATACATACATAGAATATCAACATATTACATAATTATTAAAAGTTGGACAAAATCGACGAATATTTTTATGATAACTTATTTCAACACATTGAACATTGAACATATATATATTAAGAACACCGAAAACATTAGTCGATAATCCAAACACAAACAAACTTAAATTTTATTATAATAAAATATTTTCTTCACAATCAAACTCTTACAAAATATATTTATGTCATCAAATTTTCTATTTTTGACGTATTTTGTAGATTTTATAATACTCGCACAAGTGAATGTTTGTTGATTTTTTTGTTTGTATATTAACATAAGACATAAAATAAGATTATTAAATTTTTTCTACATGACGTTTACACTGAAAAATAATTAATTTTAACTTTGAGGCGGAATATTGTAAAAGTAGTAATTTATATTCACAAAATATTATTCAGTATTTAAACAAAGGATACCCAAGTCACTTGCAAATTCATATCAACAGCAACCAAGATAAGATCATGCAGATCAAAATTTAAAAATTATATCAGCATGCAAGATGAGAAATTAAATAAAAAGTGGGAGTTAGACTAACTGAACTATAAGGTTGGTCATTATGATCATATGTACTGACAGATTATTTCTCGTCTAGCCTTAGTGTTCTCTGGTAAGGTACATGTTTTAGTTACATTCATTTTCTTTCTCTCAAATAATATTGCTGGGATAAATTCTTTCACAATCATATGTAAGATTTGAAGCTTCATTGAACTCTGGTCCAAGCAAGCTTGTTCATTCTGCACAAAATCATCAAAAGATTGTCTCCTGATAAGAAAAAATCGCAAATCAATTTTCTCTGCTCTCGATACTTATTTGAATTTCTCAAATAAAAGAAGAACGAATCAAGTAGATGGTGATTCTAGTGGTCAGAGCTCCAGATCAGAAGAATCTGAATGGATCTGGTGTAGATCTAAGAACCTACTGGGATACCCAACAATACCCGGATATCTTATGCAGAAGAAAAGGATATACATCATAATGTAGTTGTTGCAAAAAATACGAATGAGAAAGTTGTAATTCATTTTTTCTACAGTGCCGCCATTATTGAGTTTGGAAAAGAAGAGAGGGGGCTTAACTGAAATGATCTTAGCTACATTTTTCTCGTAGATAGTAAAAGCATCTAGAGGCGGTGCGGGTTGAAATGGTTTAGGACTATAATGGTTTGTATATTGGAACCCGCTTAAATTTTCATGTACGTATTTCTTTTTCATCTTGTTAAATATTAGTGAGCTTAAACTAATAAAGCAATTTGCATCATATTTAAAAAAACCAACCGAGGATAAAATATGCACAACTCTCTAATACGAATTAAAGTGAAACTATGAGTTTCGTATCAATGTCAACAAACATAATTGTTAGCAGTAATAATTTATTCAGTTGCCAATAAACCGTAAAGAGTGTAGAACTCCAACATATGACATGATGTTTAAATCTAAAATAAATTTCAAGTACATTATCAAATTAAGATTTTGATAGTTATACCTAAAGTGATATGATTCATTAGGTACATTTTTGCAAGGAAGGCTGATGCAGTTAAAATATAATAAGCAACATTAATGAGCATAACGTTGTAAATTTCAGTTGTTGAAATTAGCACAACGGATTCGTTAGTCAAAGTACTTAAGTTAATTTGGATTCTACATGCAAAATTATCGCCTAATATGACTTTGACTTTGATAAATCTTAATTGGAACAAAATTTTTGAATATTGATTTAAAATAGACTATTTACACATAATGACCAAAACGCAAGGCATTTATTGGGAGTGATGATTGAGTTTGTAACCGTTGGATAAGATCCAAGAATCCATATGATAGTATCAGAGTTGAGAAAATATTTTGATAAAAAATCAAGTCGTTTGATTTTCAGTCAAAATGCGATGAATCATGGGATGCTAAATATTTCCAAATCTATAAGCAAGGATGTTCGAGTTGTCCCAAAATGAAATACACAAGCACCATATTAAAATATTTAATGTAGAGCATATGAGATGGATTTCTTATGCATTGACAATAGGAATTAACATATATGTTGTATTGTCTATTATAGTTATTTGCTTATGTAATCGATGCATTGAGTGAGTAACAAATTTGAATTAATATCACTAAATGGTAGCTATGAGCGATCACGAGTATTTATGAAATAGTAGAGAATTTTCTATGGAAACATTGAACTCTTTATGAAGGAGCACTCAGACTCGAACTTCACAAGCAATATCAAATATAGCATGTGAATCCTAAATTCATGTTCTACCTCAATTAATCTACTTTAATTTAGAAATATTCCAACCCAGAGGTGGTTGCTAATTTAGTCAAAAGGTGGAGGGCAGCGCCATGAACAGTGTCGCAATAAAAGTAGTAAAAATATGAATACAAAAATTTATAATTGAGCTAGGGCTGATTCCAAATGCTGAGATAAATCACATGACATTGTTTTGTGAAAATAATTTTATGATTTAGATCGTAAAAGAAAGTATGTCTCACTGGATGTGTAGACGCATATTCCGAAAGTTTTACATGATAAACGCAGCTTATCAACGATGTAGAGATGTTGGCTGGCATGGTAGAAATAATATAGTATAGAAGATCCATTTACTAAAGACTGGCTCCATCAGTTTTGAACTAATGGAGGAATAGTATTAATATTCCCTAACTAAACACATGTACAAATAAAAGACTGAAAGGGACAGTGGCATTCGTTGGAAAAAATTATGTAATTTGTTACATATATCTAACTCTGAAGTCAATCCTGTTTGTAGTAACATAACCCTTAAATAAAATGTTATGTGATTATAGTTGCAAGTGGTTGCAATCATGATTAACTAATCTTAATATTAAATGACATTTTGTCTCAATATTCTTGGTCAATATGCTTCGAGAAAAGGGTATCGGTTCATCCATACTAAAGTGTGTAACACTCTTCAAATGTTAGACAATGTAGTACTCATGGTTGCTGGGGGTACCGAGGGGTTATGTATTTGAAGTTGTTGGATAATTATGGAATAACTCATCTAAGAGTTTCCTATTGGTTGATAACAGCTAGGTCAAATAGGAAATCCCAGTATGATTATATTACATAGTTTGCTCAACATGAGAATACCGTGGAACATCAATATAGATACTCCACTTTGTTAATACTTAAATCATGGCATGTCGATCCATCGAGCGACTATAGCTAAATATGTGTTGTAGCATTGGAAGTGAAGCTATATTTAGCAAAGATTCGTCCTCGGTTGTGTGATGTTAGTATCACAATATACTGTAGTCAACTCAAAGTCAAAATCCTTGGCCAGAGTAAAACGGTTAATAACAAATGGTAATATTGAACCAAGAACTTTGTTCACAAACTTATCGAATTGAAGTCGATAATATTGAAGTTTTGACTAATACAGAATTCCGTACATCCTAAAGTGATATAGTGTTGGTGACTTTGACTAAACTGTTACACCACTAGCCAGGGTGACGTGTGAATGTTAATATTTGAATCGTCAATTTTTAATCGCCGATTGAATTCACAAATCCTAGTCTCATAGCCACATTTGTGAATTATCCAAAAAAAAAATCCATGATTTAATAAGCTTCTAAAATGTTATAAATTAAGTAAATTAATTACTATTTAAGAAATATTAATTATTATTTTTTAATTAATGTTTACGGTGTTGTTAGTAGTTATTTACATGTATGTAAAAAAGTTATATATGCATGTATCGATATACGATATCGATATATATTTAAATGAGATTTAAATACACATAATTACTTAACTGACTTTTTGGAAATTCACACCATGTAATGGCAAATCCTTGGTCGGACATGCAAAGGAGGGAGGAAGGGTTCACTTGATTGAAAACTAATTAGGATTTAAAAAGGGTAGTTTTTAAAGAAGGAAGAGGAAAAATTTCTATTATTTCCTGAAAACAAAACCCTCTCATTGACTTTATAATTCAATTTAGCTTTTCCTCCTTCTATCATCTATGGCCATGGCCTCCATCTCTTATGATCGAGATTTTTTCATCATTTTGCCCAAAACCACTTCAAATAAAATAAATCAAGTAGTTCATTTGATTCTAGTAAAGTTTGGATATTGGTTCTAGGAGTCCAAGGAGGACATGTAGACCAATTTGTCACTAAATCTATGCGGTATAATTCCTATTATATTTGTAAATTTTAGTTGTACAGTCCTTATCACAATCTTGTACGTATATTGTTGTATCATCTTAATTAGGATCTAATAATACATTCTGAAAAGCTAATTGATTATTTTTGTTTGATTTTAATTTGGTATATTAATATATATATATATATATATATGTATGTATGTATATATTTAAAATTTTGTTTTTAACAATGTATATGGTTTTAATAAACTTGCAATGTCTTTATAAACGTAGTCTAAAATTTTTGTAATTCAATTGTTTAGTTCTAAATTTTGATCATTTAAAATCATAAAAGTCGTTGATTTCTTATTGAAGTTAACATATGTATTTCGACTTCAAACTTTTGGTTATTTTAAAATTAGAAAAATGTATTATGCAAAAGCTTCATTTATATAATTTATATATGTGTGTTTGTGTGTTTTGTATGGTATGCACTTGTAAATGGAAACAGATACTTTCGAATACGGATAGTGCCATATCCGTATCTGTATCCGAAATCATTTTAGGATATCTGTATCCACTTAATTTTCGGATATCAGATATCCGTATCCGCTTAATTTTCGGATACCGACGGATATCGGATATTTATCTGCTCCGTTCATAATCAATAAATTTAAAAGTATAAATGAAAATGTTTTGATGAACATAAAACAGTTGTTGTACTAATGTTCATAGAAAACAAAGAAATAAAAAAATGTGATGATAAAACATTGTTCTATACCATATCCATATGTGTGTCAAAAAATATTCGAAAATTAAACACTAAAACTGTCTGTTTTCACTAAAAATGAGCAAAAAGCCATATCGTAGTAACGTCCAATGGTTAGGAAATAGTTAGAAAATCATATATTAATTAATATAATGTTAATTAAATATATATATATATATATATATATATATGTATGTATGCATATGCATCAGTTAATCGGACGGATATTTTTCGAATATGGATACCACAATAACTATATTCGTATCCGGAAAGCTTTACGGGTATTGGATATCCGTATCCGCTTTTCAGATAACGAATATTTTTCATATTTTCGAAAACGGATTCGGACGGATACCGGATTTTTCAGGTACCCATTGACAGCCCTATGTATATGTATTCTGAATTAACTGAAAAAATTCACTCATATTATTACATATGTGTATGTATATATGTCATAATATTAATACAAAGAGATATTTTACATTAATTTTTAATTTAAATACATTCTACGTAGCAAACTCAGATTTTTAATCTTCAGTTTTGTTTTTGTAACTTTAATTTAATTGGTCTGTATTAAATATTATCAATTCAATGCTTATGTTACTAGGATATGTTTTCTAAAACATTATATATATATATATACACACACACATAAACTTCACTAAAGAATTACATTGAGGCAATCACTATACCGATATTTATATCTCCATGTATGTGTGTGTGTATATACGTACGTACGAAAGTACATACATAGTAGATAAAATCTCAGTATACGCATACATGGTAGATATAAATCTCAGTATCCACAATTGTATTTATTGGCTATTTCATTGTAAGTCATATCATTGTGCCATACCATGTATATGTTATTAATAATCATGTGTATACATATTAGATGTAGTGGTCTATATGTAATTCACTATTTGGTTGGTAGCACATAAAATGTTATGGTCAAATTGTTGGATCTAAAATTATATAAACATTTTAAAAGAGGAAAATAAAAGGGTTTCTTTCTCTAAATGAAACAAAACATTTCTTCTATTTAATTTAATTTGATTTAATTTACCCTTTCATCTATGGTCAACCACTCTCTCCTCTACCTCTCTTGATTGTATATTAACGTTAAATATATTTAAATAATTAGATTAATTTCAAAATAAAATAAGATTTTATTAAAAATAACTAGATTGGATCCAGTGTTAAATATTAGACTTCATATGCGCACCAAGATCCAGTCAGGGAATTTTTTTTAAAATTTACCTATTTCACCCATTGAAAAACGGACCGGGTTCCTACACCCAAGGCATATATATCTATAAAGAAAATTCAAAATTTTTATTCTAATATTTTATAAATGAAACAATTTTTAATAATATATATATATGTATGTATATTATATTTTTTTGTTTCAAAAAAATTATTATTTTGTTTTGATCTGATTACTATACACACATACGTACATATGTACACATATATATTATAATTAGTTTATTTAAAGCTACAAAATGGTTTTGGGATTTAAATAAACAAAAATAATAAATCAATTAAAATTCTAGTTTCGACTTTTGCTAAAACAATTTTTTGTGTATTCATACACACACACACGCGCACACACACACACACATATATATGTATGTATGTATATGTATATGTGTGTATATATAGTACTACATATGTATGTATATAGTAGGTTGTCAATTTTCATATGAAAACAAATTTATAAAATTAAAAACTTATCCTTTTGACTTATAGTAATTAAATATTTTAATATATTTATGTTATGTTTAAAAGTTAAATACAATTTAAATTTAGATTTTAAATTATTCAGGCATATAAACCCATTTGGATTATTTAAAAAAACTATAATATGTTAGGGGCATGTTAGAGATTTTTATACATATATATACATATGTTATAGATATTTATTTTTGAAATATCAAAGTTTCTTGATTTTAGATTTTAAATAATTTTAAACCTAAATATTTTAAATATTAGTTTTATACATATTTTGTTCAAACTAAAGTTATATTAACAAACAATATTAGATATATAATTATATATATGTATGTATATATGTGTGTGCATGTGTATTTCTATATAATAATGATAGCCTGAAAATAAATAATTTTTATTAGTTTAATTTAATATTATACATAAATATGTATTAATCCTTTGCCACTAGTTTAACATTAATTCATCGCGTTGACAATTTATTGATCATATGACAGAATGGTTAATTTTCGTAATATACCACTGATAGCTTATTCATTAATACTGCTGTGATATTTGTATTGTGAATATGAATATCATAAAACATTAAAATATAAAATTAATATAAATCAATAATATAATTTTAAATCAAATTATTAATAAATATTATTTTAGATTTTAATAAATGGATGTTCTAAACAAAGTAAACAAATCAAAAGACTACTCAAAGGCTTTTATTGAGAAATACAGATTTTGATTTAGAATAGATAAAAAAAATTCACATAATCACAATATAAGACCTTGTGCATTTTTTTTAAATTCACCCATTTCACCCCGTTGTCAACGCACATGATCCAATAACAGTTATTGATAATGGCGAAAATTTCTATCGATTAGAAAATCGCCATTAAAATATTATATCGTTAAAAACCAAAAACGCATGGCGTATAATTGTAATACGTATGCCAGTACAAGTCGATCTGTAGGGAAATGAACTAATTTTAAATCCTACTCAATCAATTTAGACCAAAGTTTGAAGATGTGTTAACTAAAATTGTTGAAAAAGACTAATAAAAGAAATTTGAAAACTAAGTAGGAGATTAAATGCAATTTAGGAGCAAATCTACTTTCATGATCATATAAATCAACATTCATGAAGTTGTGATCTTTTCTTTTCTTCTTTTCATCTGTGAATTAATTAATGCATATGTCATAAGCATGACCTAATTATATTATTAATTAACACACTTAAACTATCAAAATCTAATGTAACCTCTAACCCGCTTGCTAACTTTAATGAAAATATCATGAAATTAAAAGTAGAATCTATTTTAAGCATGGTTTATTTACTATTTAATTAGTAACATAAATCATCAAATTTTGATTTTAATTATATTTTCATTACTATAATCATATGTAGATGAAGAGGTGATTAGTGATTCTTACGACTAGCATAGCCTGTCTATTTTGAACAACATAGCTGTCAAACTCAATATTAAACACATAATCATATAAACATCAACATGTCATTAAGCACAAAAAAGGAAGATCATAATATGAATTCATTTTGTTGATTCGTTATGAATCATAAGAGCTTCATCATCCCTAAATTGAAGGGGTTTAGCTGTAATTGAATTCATGTTAGCATAAAATAATTTTAAATGTAGGAAAGAAAGAGCTAGTCAAAAGAAAAAGAACTAACTACTTGCATAAAATAAATTTAAACCAATTGCATTAATTAAAAGAGAACATAAGATAATAAGAGAGCATAAAAGAAAGGCATAAATTAAAATAGCATCAAAGTAGGAACAAGGCTAAGAAGTCATGAAAGAAACTTCTATTTATATTTGATTTTGTTGCTATAACTTGCATGAAAGGTAAGATGATAATTATATGACACATAAAGGGTATTTATACATGCTTAAAACCCTAATTCATATTTTAGAGAACTACCTAAAATGCCCTTTAGGAAGTGTAAACACAAAATAATCATTAGAGAATTAATTAATCTCCACTAACATGCATTTAAGCCTCCACTAACATGTGCATATGATTTTAATTATGGACCATATGGCAGTGGGTCTGTGGGCTCCTCCATGATGCATGAATTTATTTATTTCCATTCTTCATTTGCCTTCAACATGTGTCCATGCAATTATCCATGAAAGCTCTTCATATTTGCTATCCATTTCCTACAATTAAAAATAAAAATGTGCAAGTAAATTTTCTCAAATTAAATCATACACAAATTAATATTTTACCCCTATAATGAAGATGAATAAATGATGATCTGAAAAATAATAATTAAATTTTGGATTAAACATATAAAATACCCTAACATGTTTATTTATTTAAATAAAAGTAGATTAAATATAGATGTAAAAATATGCACATTTACGTGCACATCGAATACCCCCGCACTTATCTTTTTATTCGTTCTAGAATAAATTAAAACTAAGATAAATTTGTTTTCCTTGGAAACACGATTGAATTGAGCGTATGCAACAAGTCATTAAACCTCTAGATGTCCCTAGTATGACGACAGTTGTCTCGTGAGGGTTTTCAGTAGATATTACCCACAAAATCCAAATGATATATGCAAATTCTAATGCGACTATATGATGCAAGTTTTTGAAAATATTTACAAATAAGGAATTTACTTTTAAATTAATACGAGTAAGCTAAATATAAGTTTTAGTCATTATCATGAAATTTTAGTCCTTTTAATCATCAAAACTTCCAACAAAAATTAAGTCATCATCACAATTAGACTCTAGTTTGGCTAGTTATTTCGGTTGATAACATAGTGCAACTATGAAATGGATCCTTTAGTTGATTATCAAAGTTTTTCAAAATGGTATTTTTATTTCTTATGAATAACAAGTCGTATCAAATAAGTGAAAATATTGCTCTCTCTATTTTTGAAAAGTATCAGCATTATTTTTATTTGCACACCCAACTCAGATAAACTAAGGCCAGATATACCGATCATGCACTGTCTTTCAAGCATACGTGAGAAGAGTATGGAGCATGGCGAGTGTACACACTTGCTTATGAACACATGACTCTAGGTGGTTATTTTTATTAAATCTATTTACATAAACCCAACTCAATTAAATTGAGGCCAGATATACCGATCATGCATTGCCTTTCTGGCTTATGTGAGAAGGGTACAGAGCATGGCGAATGTACACAGTTGCATGTGAACACATGACTCTAGGTGTTTCTTATTTTCATAAAAGTTTTTTCTTTTTATCTTTTGTTTGTTTTTTTATGAAGAGAGAGTTTTGCAAAATCATTTTAGCACCATTTAACTCAGAAGATCAAAAACGTTGTTCCCTTTTCTTGAAATCAACCACTCTTTTAAACAAAGATTATAGTTAGGATATACTTCATAATTAACACCCATGAACCTTCCTATATCTAGTTAAATCATCGTTACTTATAATTAAACTTTATTTATTTTTGTTAAGACAAATAAATTTTCAAAAATTTCAGTTTAATAACCAAAAACCTATACTTATCCTATAGTGTTTCTTCAAAAATAAATCAAAATACTAAAAAAAAATTATTCTGGGATTTTTGTTTTATTTTGAGTTATTGAAAGAAAATGCAAACAATAAACCATAAAAAATGACATGAGACTTCCCCCACACTTGATTTTGATTCTGTCCATACAGTCAATGTATGATAAATTAGTGTAAAGGAGATGAATATATAAATATTTACAAAAAGGGTTAAATTTTCTTACTAGGCATAATTTGGCTCATGAAGAATCACGAGCTCCTCCTCTTGATTACTTGGCAATTCCAAGTATGGTTTCAAGTGATGACCATTGTGTTAGGAAATCTATTCTACGGTTTCGATGATAACAACTATACACTGGAAATCGTATGTATGTATATATCTATATTTACAGGTAGTTGATGAAGTAGCATCACCAAAGAGATAGAAACAAGAATCAAAAGGCAAACAAATCAATGGAAGTTGAAATGGAAATGCACAAGACACAAAAAAGCAAAATACACACTTTCAGACGTTTGAGTGCACTTATCAGACGTCTGTATAAGTCCTCTGTTTCAATCTCAAACCAAAACAGACGTCTGCTTTAAACTTCAGACGTCTGAAATTGTTCTCTGCTTCAAAATATTATACGCAAACTAACAACCAGACGTTTGTTTTTACCTACTGGACAAAAAATTAGGGCAAACCAGACGTCTTATTACTTCTTCAGACGTCTGATTCTCAATCGACCCTATAAAATCGATCACGTTAACGTCATTTTTTTTACCTACCCCAAATCCGTTTTTTTTCTTCTTCCCACAATCTTCTCAAATAGCTTCTTTCCTCCAAAATCGTATAGCATTTTTTAAACAACAATGCCGCCTCGTACTAAAAATCCTACTAAAAAGAGAAAGCAAGATCAACCAACAACATCTTCACATCCGCAAGTTTGTTCCGATGATCAAATCGAACGTTGGATGAATAGAGCTCCTCATTCTCTAAAAAGGTACGAAGAGATTCAAAAAAAGAAACTTCACACAGGTCCCTTCTACAATTTACTAAAATTTCCTATGTATGACCTAGATGAATTAAGTGAAACAGCCGGTTTAGATACCCTGATTTCTTTTCAAACAAACGATATTCAAATTGACCAATTAGCCATCTTCTTATTCTACTCAAATTTAGATAGCACCGCATCTTGGAATACTGAAAATGAAGAAAATTGGCTTTGGTCCAGTATATATGGAAACACAATTCGATTAACACCTGGCTTAATAGGTCGAACACTTGGTTGCTCTGACACCGGGGAAGACCTTTATAACATTCCCGATATGAGATTTAAGCCTAGGGATAGTGTTACACATCAAATTTGGGAAGATAATATGCTGAAATTTGCTTCCAAGTATTTACGCCCGAAGGCTCGACTACTTACAAGGATGATAATAAACACCATTATTCCACGATTAGGTAGTCACGATCAAATCACAGAAATGGAGCATAAAGCATTGTATGCTATATTTAGTCGGACAAGAGTAAATTGAGAAAAATTTATTTTCGATGAGCTTAAACAATTTTGGAATCGCTGTAACAACCCGCATATTTATCGAGTTTGTATTTAAATATTTTATTTAAATATTAACTCGTTAATCGGATTTTGGTCCGAAAAGCTACTTTTTGCAAACGGTCAAATTAGGACTCGAGACCACTTCCATTGAGTTCGAAATGTCGTTTACAACTTTTTAAGTATAAACATCGATAGGTTTGGAGTTAGTGAAATTTCACTAACTTTTCCCGCTTTGGACTTTGGGTTAGTTTAGCCTATTAAGCCCAAGTTCCAACCCTCTTCTCCTCACTCTTCATAAATTTCCTAACTAACCAAGCTTTGGCATTAATGGTGGAGGGAATGGGAAATTAAAACTCCAAGCACAAATTCAATTGCAAATCCAACATTCAACTCCAAATTCAAGTAGAAGATATTGGATTCAAGCTTTGGATTGCTTCTCCTTACTTTCAAGCTTCATCTTCATAAACTTTAGTGGAAAGGTGAGATTTTTATCTCACAATTCTAGCCTATAACTATATTGGACTATTGGGAATGGTTCCCTATCATTTTTGCATGCATATTAGCATTTGGTTTGGATTGGATTGGCGAAAAACCCCAATTTTTAGCGTTTTGGTGAATTTTCTGCACTTAGGTCGTTCTGGCCATTTTCGTGTGTTCGGAGTTAGGTCGCTCGCGACCTAACCCTTAGGTCGTTCGCGTGTTATCGCGCTAGGTCGCACTGCCTTGAATTTTCACTTCGGAGTTAGGTCGTTTCACGTTAGGTCGTATGGGGTTTAGGTCGTAGGTCGTTTCTGGCCTTAAATCCCCTCTGCAGCGTTAGGTCGCTCAGCCTTTCCTTGTTAGGTCGTCACCACTTAGGTCGCGACAAATGTTAGTACGTTAGGGCCTTAGGTCGTAGGCCTTAGCTCGCATTTGAGCTTAGGTCGTAGGTCGCTAGCTCGTAGCTCGTATTTGAGCTTAGGTCGTAGGTCGCATCACCCTTAAGTCGTTCGACCTGATGCCTCTCTTAGGTCGCGCATCCCTTTAGGTCGCTAGGTCTTAGGTCGCGCATCCCTTTAGGTCGCTAGGTCTTAGGTCGCGCATCGCCTTAAGTCGCTCGACCTGCTCTCACCTTAGGTCGCGCCATCTTTTAGGTCGCGTACCATACTTTAGCCCGTTGTCCCTTAGGTCGCTTGCACCTTAGGTCGGCCTCGTTAGCTCGCAGATCCTCTAGGTCGCGTGGCCTTTAGACCGTAGGTCGTTAGGTCATAAGACCTTAGGTCGCCTGACCACTTAGGTCGCTTGACCTATTCAAATGTTAGGTCGCGAGTTCCTTAAGTCGCTCGTCTCTCTTAGGTCGCTCGCTTCGGCTAACTCGCGAACACCACTAGGTCGTTTGACCCCTTAGACCCCTAGGTCGCAACCATTAGGTCGCTCGACCCTATTCCTTTTAGGTCGTTAGACCTCATTTTGTCTTCACTAAGTCGTACCGTTTTGGTCGGGGCGCTGCCCCCTGGACCCCCGCGACCTGACCGGGCAGGTCGAACCCCGTAAGCGGTGGCGTTGCCCCCGCACCCCCACCTTGGGGGGTTGCCACCCCCCTGGACCCCCCCTCCGTAGGGGATCTTATCTGAAAAACATTGAGCTGATTTCCTTGGATTTTATTCGCATCTCCGTATGCGATCTTTGTGACTGATTGTTTCTACACTTGCTTATGTGTTTTGTCACTTTATAATACAAAGGTTTCAATACTAGTAGTAAATATCAAAACTCTTTTAACAAACAATTTCAACTCTATTTTTAATAACAAAGCTCTTTTCTTAAACCGTTTTCCAATCTATTAGTATATACAAGCCTTTACCTCACTCGGATGAGAAATCTAATTAAACGACTTACTAAAACAAGTGGTATGAAAAGCTTGCGTTCACTTCGTCGGTTAATTCTTGGACTTGTTCGATTGAACCTCTTGTGACAATTTTATTAGTGAAGATTTACAGTTTGTTCGTAAATATTTAAGTTAAGCAAGTGGTTATGGGACATGAAGCTAAACTTCTATATTTACTAGCTTAGTGTAATTGACACTTCTCGTTGATCTTGATGATCGCTTTATGAATTAGACTAGCAATTGCGTGATGTCTCTTTCATTGCAAGGTTAGACTAGACACCACTTGTGTGATTCCATTCACACATACCTTTCTGCTTTTTGGTTAGTCTTGACCTCAATCTGTGTGATTCCATTCACACATGCGGGGTAGCTCCCCTTGGTCTTCGGACCGTCATGTGATAGGCCTCTTTCCCTTTTTATGATTTCTGGATTTCTCGTGTTGATTTCTGGAATTTATGTCATTGACTTGTTATGAGTACAAGTTTAGGGTATGATGCCCACTTCGAATCTTTGAGAAGATTCTTGTGATATTGATTATCTCTTATTGATTGATCTTCCGTTGATCATTATTTACATACTTATAGTGGTATGTCGTTATGGATGTTTATGTTTATGCCATATCATTTATGTTATATCATGTCATCTGATATTTATAGCTAGACTGATCCGTTTATTATTTTCTTAAATAATACTCGGGTCAGACCGAGATGTTACAGGTGCTTCTGCTTGACTTCTTCCCAGGGATTCATCACTCTGACTTTTGGCTAACTGTTTAGATTAGCAGTTTTTGTTGTATACACTTGAGATATAGACTCAAAGTTGTATTCTTTTGTATAGCACGTGATTCTATTCTTTTGTATTATCGTGGATCTTATTGACCACTACTCTGATGTACACTTTCATGTGTTAGTTATATATTCATATCTTCTTCCGCCTTTGTGATATGGATATCTGTGACTGATTTGTGATATTATTATTTCTATGTTTGTTTCCGAAGATTATTTATAGCCACCGTGTGATAAGCAATTACATGGATGGTCGCTCCTCAACAGCCTTATTCTCCGTGCTAGTTGACAGCACTACTCCGGAGTGTTCTTGGCTAGCGTGGGTATAGAGGTGGGGCGTCACAATCGCTCTCGACCTTCCATTATTTACCCGACTTATATTATGCAACTTCTTCGGGCTAATAACATTCAATCATATTTATCAACATTCGAAGAAATTTCACCCAAATATGCTTCAACAAAATTTTTCTCCTTGATGAACTTGCCCGAAATTCCCCCGGAATTCATGACATTTGAGGATTGGATGCGCAATCGACAATCTCGACATATTGAACCTCCTCCTCCACCACCCATGATTCCTTCTCAAGGAGAAGAACAAAAAGAAGCAACTCCTCCTCCTCCTCAACCTTTTAATTACCCGGGACAAGAGGATATTATGGAGACTCGACTAGAAACAGAACCAAATGAAAGTATTCGAGATCTCACTCTTCAAAATCAACACATACTATCCCAAAATAAAAAAACAATTGGCTAAGTGAATTGACAACCTTGAAGTATCATTTGCTACTCGCCTAGCCACAGTTGAAGATTCCCTTTCAATCGCTTTGACAGTGCTGAAAGAGGTATTACAACGGGTCCGTGGTCCAACTCCACCCTCTGAGGATTGGCCAACTCCCGTTCCTTCCCCTCCTACAAAGCACTCTAAATTATTTGAGGATGATCCTCCAAAGGAAGCTATGATATCTCCTTCAAAAACTAGTACTTCTACAAAAGAAGATCAAAACAAGGATGATACAAATCAAGCTTCGCCAAAGGAAGGTGATCCAAAACTAGCTTCACCAAAACAAGATGACCCAAATCAATCCTCTCTGAAATAAATTTAAGTTACTTTTGTAGCTTTTGTGTACTTTTGTAATATAAAAATGCATGTAACCTTTTTCTTATTAATGAATATTTTTTTTGACATATTGGCTGATTTGTTAAAAATTCTTTTTGATAATGTCAAAGGGGGAGAAATATTAATATTCTCATAAAACAATATAAGCATATATTCAAGGGGAGATTTCAAACCTATATATAAGTACATTGAATAAGTTTTCATCATCAAAAAGGGGGAGATTGTTAGGAAATCTATTCTACGGTTTCAATGATAACAACTATACAATGGAAATCGTATGTATGTATATATCTATATTTACAGGTAGTTGATGAAGTAGCACCACCAAAGAGATAGAAACAAGAATCAAAAGGCAAACAAATCAATGGAAGTTGAAATGGAAATGCATAAGACACAAAAAAGAAAAATACACACTTTCAGACGTCTGAGTGCACTTATCAGACGTCTGGATTATTCCTCTGTATTGCAAATCAATATAAAACAGACGTCTGATACAAATACCAGACGTCTGCTGATATTCTCTGGTTCTATATTTCAGAAGGAATCAGACGTCTGGTATTAAAATCAGACGTCTGAAAAACAACCATACACAAAAATATATATGAAGGGCAGACGTCTGGAACATGCTCTCAGACGTCTGATTTTGAATTCGGCAGAGCATTTTCAAACTCCAACTGCCACACTCGAAGGGACACGTCTGCTTCTTCTTACCACAACTCTTCATCATCATCAGAAGCGACTTTAGGGAGATTACAACGGATACAACTATACAAGATAACCCTTCATCAGTATAAATAGCATCAGCAATGCAAAGAAAAACTTACTTACCTATGCTATTATTTTCTATACTCTAACTTACATCTGTTCTCAAAGTAATCAACTACTTACACTTTCATATATTCTAGATTACGCATTCAACACTTTCTAGATAAATATATTGGAAATACTTGTATTCAACAGTCAACATCAGTGTTATAAGAACACATCTTTGACAAAGAAACTCTGCTATTGTAAACCTGCTCCTCCGGGTCAAGTGAGGGTTAGTTAGTGAAAGGAAATTCCGAAGAGGAGCTTCGGGACTGGACGTAGGACGGGAGGTCCGAACCGGTATAAAATCCTGGTGTGATTAGTTTAATTTACTTTACTACTTTTATCTATCTAGTTTTACTGTAGATTACTTATACTTGCACATATATATCACACGATCCACTCATATAGACTTACACATTGACCTTGATTTTAATTTCTCAGGGAATAAGTGAAGTCTAGATTCATACAATAGAATTTTTTGGTTTGGCGAAAACATTTTTCTTAGGATAGATTTATCATGAAAAACTTTGGTTTTTTCCTTATAAATTTTCGATTTTTCGTACGCATCGTTCCTAAGTTCTTCTAGTTCGTTGAGTTGTAATTTTCGGTTTTCTCCAACTTTATGAAGATCGAAATTTAAATTCTTCACTGCCCAAAACATTTTGTGTTCGATTTTAACTAGTAAATGACACACTTTTCCATAAACTAAACGAAATGGGACATCCCAAGGTTTGTTTTAAAAGTTGTATGGTATGCCCAAAGCACATCCGTTAATTTTTTAGACCAATTTTTATGATTTTTGTTAACGGTTTTTTGCAAAAATTTGTTTGATTTGACGATTTGAAACTTCAACTTGACCATAAGTTTGAGGATGGTAAGGAGTGGACAACTTGTGGATTATCGAGTATTTCTTCATTAGAGTTTCAAATAATCGATTGCAAAAATGGGTTCCGTTATCGCTTATTATTGTGCGAGATGTGTCGAACCTCGAAAAGATGTTTTCTTTAAGGAATTTCACAATAATTCTACGGGCATTGGTTTTACATGGAATGGCTTCGACCCACTTAGATACGTAATCGACAGCAAGGAGAATGTACAGATTTCCAAAAGAGTTATGGAATGTTTCCATAAAATCAATCCCCCAAACGTAAAAAAATCTCGACGGTAAGAATGAGAGTCAAGGGCATCATATTTCATCGAGATATCTTTTCTACCATTTGGCAACGATCGCAAGTTTTACAAAATTCGAATGAGTCTTTGAAAAGAGTGAGCCGGTAAAAGCCACATTGAAGTACTTTTTCCGCAGTTTTTCGAGGATCGAAATATCCACCGCATGCTTGATCGTGACAAAACGCGAGAACACTCCTTATTTTATTAACCAGGATGCAAAGTCAAATTATTTGATTTAGACAATATTTGAACAAGCGTGGATCGTCCCAATAGAAATATTTCACTTGGGACATGAATTTTTATTTGTCCTATTTGGACTAAGATGATGCAGTTTCCATAGTGGCTAAGTAATTCACTATATCAGCATACCATGGATCGATCGAAATTGAAAGGAGTTGTTCGGCAGGGAAGTTTACATTGATTTGTAAAGGCGATGGTGCGTCGGAAAGACGAGGCAAGTGATCGACTATGACATTGTCGGGTCCTTTTTTGCCTTTGATTGTAAAATCAAATTCTTGTAATAAAAGAATACAACGAATTAAGCGAGATATAGCATCCTTTTTGGCGAAAGGTACCTAAGAGCTGAGTGGTCAATGTAAACAGTAATGCGCGAGCCAATAAAATATTGTTGGAATTTTTCGAGCGCAAAGACTGCTGCTAGAAGCTCTTTTTCAGTGGTGGTGTAATTGATTTGAGTATCGTTAAGAGTCATAATAGCCTAGTAGATGACATGAAGAATTTTGTTGATGCGTTGTCCTAAGACAACACCAACTGCAAAGTTAGAAGCATCACACATTATTTCAAAAGGAAAATCCTAGTTGGGTGAGCAAATGATGGGAGCGGAAATGGGTTCATTTTTGAGGCATTCAAAAGCAGAAACACAGTCAGAACTAAAGTCAAATGGAACGTGTTTTCCAAGAAGAGCTGTTAGAGGTCGTGTAATTTTACCAAAGTCCTTCACAAAACTTCGATAAAAGCCAGCGTTCCCAAGGAATGAACGAATGTTCTTAACAGATTTGGGAATGGGTAGATTCGCAGTTTCATTAACTTTCATTTTACCCACTACAATGCCTTTACTTAAAATGACATGCCCAAGGATAATGCCATATTTGACCATGAAATGAAAATTTTCCCAGTTTAACGTTAATTGTTTTTCCATGCATCAATACTGAACCAACTCATGGTGTAAGCACTCGAAAAAAGAATTTCCAAAGATGGAAAAATAGTCCATAAACACTTCAAGAAAGCATTATGTATCCAAAAAGATGCTGACCATGCATCTTTGAAATGTAGCAGGAGTGTTGCAAAGGCTAAAAGGCATAATCGATGCGCAAAAGTGCCAAAGGGACGCGTGAAAGTCATTTTCTCTTGATTTTCGGGAGCAATTGGAATTTGGTTATAGTCGGAATAACCATCAAGAAAGAAATAGAATTTGTAGCCGTCGTAAAGGTTTGTTAATTTGGTCGATAAAAGGAAGAGGAAAGTGACATTTACATGTTGCAGCACTTAGTTTTCGATAATCAATGCAAATATGCCAACCCGTTTGAGTACAACGTGGAATGAGTTCGTTAGAATTGTTCTTGATAACGGTAAGTCCAAACTTTTTTGGCACGGCATGAATTGGGCTAACCCATGAAGTATCAGAGATTGTGTATATGATTTCGTTATCGAGAAGTTTAAGAATTTCATCATGAACTGCATCCTTTATTTTTTTTGGTTAAGCCTTCGTTCCGCATCACGAATAGGCTTGACATCCTCAACTAAATGGATACGATGTTGAACAAGAGCAGGACTAATTCCCTTTATATTAGTGATTGACCATCCAATTTCTTCTTTGTTTTTTAACAGAATTGAAAGTAAGGAAGTTCTTGATCAAGAAAGAGTTGCAGATATTATGACGGAAAACATTTCATTGTCACCTAAGTATGCGTAATTAAGGTAATCGGGAAGGGATTTGAGTTCCAACCTCGTAGGTTGCTCAATCGAAGAATTCGGTTGAATTTCTAGCTCAATAGTGATGGGTTCAAACAGAAGCACATTTTAATCTCATTAGACTCGTCTTAAAACAGTTTTTCGTATTTGGATTCGCGTTCGTTCTTAAGGCTAACTGTTTCATTATCAAAACTTTCTTGAATGAAGATAACTTCCAACGTTTGGTCACGTGGTTCATTCGATTGATTTTCAAGACTGAAGATGTTAAGCTCCAAAGTTATGTTTCCAAAAGAAATTTTCACCGAACCGCTTCGATAATTGATTAGAGCATTTAAAGTAGCTAAGAAAGGCCGGCCTAAAATCAAAGGAATTGACTCATTGGATTATTCATGGGTAACGACCCATTATTTTAGTCATTTGAAATTGGTATATTTAATTAATTTTAAATATTCACAAGTTAAATTTATAAGATTAATAAATTATATTTGAAATATAGTGATTTAATCGGATAATTAAATTATTAATTTAATATTTGAAATCATGTAAATAATTGGAATTTGAAATTATATGTGAATAAAAATGATTTATAAAGTTGAATTAAATCTTATTAGAATGACGTTAACGAACATTTAAAATTGAATTAAAAGTTAGTCTATAGAAATTGAATATTTTAATATTTAATTAACGTGTAAAAATAGCCATTTTTCAAACAGTCTCGGATTTTGACGAAACTAGTTTCATTGGATCCGTAATGTTATATTATTGTAGGATTTCAAATTTTATGTCAATTGGATTTACGGTTTGTCCGGGAGAAGCTAAAACGCGTAGAAATTCGTTTAAGTGAAATTTTAAATTTAAATAATTCAATTCGAAAACCTATCTTTTAAATACGATCGAATTGGCTCTCGACATATATTCTATTGAGTTTGAAATAGGGGTAAAATATTATAAACACCAGGCGGCGTGCTTCGTTTCGAGCTCGAAAAAATTTCAGGTGAATAGTGTTTTTAACTTTTCTATAAGAGACCTCATTATTTTCTAATTTTCACAAAACCTAAGCATCTAGGGTTTACAGCCGCCACTTACAAAATCAATGGCTGAGAAATTCAATTCTTCCTCCTCGTTTATCTCCTCATCCACGCCCCTATAGCCTTTAACGTCAACTAAGAAAATGGAGAGGGTGGAGAGATCTATTGACTGTGCGGTGGAGATCGTCTTAGGCGATGCCGATATTATGGCAAATCGGCAACAAACGTTCGACATTCGAGCACAAAATACGAGACAATGGTGGGTCCGAGCTTCAAGGGGATTTGGCCGTAGGTGGAAGCAGGCTTGGGATTTCGAACGGCGGAGCTTGATCGTTGGCTCGTCGTCGTATTGAGGCGCGGTAATTGGATGAATAACAGTGGCATGGGTTGGGTCATGCGTACGTATAGCTTGGCTGAAGAAGAAGAAATGGTCGACTTTGATTTCGTCCCCAGAAATGTGCGGCTCTGATTATAATAGGGTTTTAAAAATAAAATGAAATTGTAATATATATATATATATATATATAATAATTCGTACAAACTTTAAAATATTATAACTTCTTCATACGAGGTCCGTTTTTGACGAAACAAGTTGCGTTGGGTCCATATTGACGAGCACTGCATTTTAGTTAATAAGATTCTTTTCCTTAAAGAATAAAATATACTTAACCTTGATTTAGTATATGAATATTTTCTAAGTGTTGAAAATAAAGAGATAGTGAATTACTTATTATTAAATAAGTGTACGGAAATGTTTTCCAATATTAAAATATTAAAATGGTTTTGAGAATATATCCTTTTAAAGATATTCTAATGTGAATATTGGCAAGTGATTTAATTAATAAAAGATTAATCAAAAGGGCCTAGTAATTTTATACGGTGCTAAATATTTGTTTGTTTGGTTTGATAGTTAAATAACCGACTATCAAATTTGGCTATTTTAGTTCCTCGACTTGATGTGGGAACTATTTACTCGTACACTTAGTATGTAGCCTTCTGTGTAGGCTTGATTATCATTTGTGTTGAGGATTTTGATTCGTGTAGCGTGGAGTGTTACTCCAATCTACCGAGCTTCCTTCTTGGCCCGAAGGATAGCAAGTTGAAAGTTGAAGACGTGATATGTCTATGAGACTTAGTACCTATGTGAGGTTGATGAACGCTTTTGTGTTGTTGGTGTGAAGAGATCGGGATCGGTTTGTCCAAAAACCACTTCGGACCAACGTATATGCGACGATTGTGCAGGTTGCTTGTGATGATATTGATATTCTGGATTTCCATAATGAGGGATTGCTTTTTGATCATTTGGGGTTAAAAAACCAATATACATATAGTAGCAATGGTCTCTTCATTTTGAAATATCCAATGCAAGGACTATTCGCTACTAATCCTAGGGATTTCCCGATATGATGTGGCAGGAAAGTACCTTCGGTTTGTCCTGTTCCTGGATAACTTGTATCGATGTTTGTTTGACATTGCATTTATACAGATTGCATACGTTGGTTTTTACGAATGTACATCAGTGGTGGTAGAGAAGGCAACTTCTTTTAGCTTAACACTCTCCTTGAGACGTATGAGCTTAAGGGTTATGATTTTGTGAAAGACAATTAGTAGTCAACGGAAATGGCCTTGTGGCACTCAAAGTGTTGTGATTTGTGATATGTGAAAGGTAATCGTTACCTTAGGCCTCGTCAACCGAAAATGACCAAAACAGGGTTAGATGCAGCAGGGCTAAGTGGGTCATTCCCAAGTATGATTCATCCTCTTCTAGATATATTTTTACATGCTATGTGATGTGCACGTAAAAGTGCATATTTTTACCACCATATTTATTCTTTTTAAATTAAATAAATGATCATATTGGGTATTTTAACTTGTTTTAACCAAAATCCATATTAATTCCAAAATTGTCACATATCCATCTTCATGTAGGGGCAAAACGGTCATTTGTGTGCATATTTCTTTGTGAAAAATTAATTGAAAATTTACATATATTTTTGTAGGAATTTGGTCTCAAATAGGAGTGGTTTCATGAAGGAATATGCATGCGCAAAGAATATAAAGGAATGAAGATGGAAATAATTCAAAGTGAAGATCATGGAGGACCCCACATACCCACCACCTTAATGTACAAATTAGAGGCAAATGCACATGCTTATGGAATTAATGGCTTCAGGTACACTTAAATGGGGATTATGACATGCTAATGATTACTTGGTGGCCACACCACCTCAAAGGCATTTTAGCATTCTCCAAAAATATGAATGCGGGTTTCATACATGTATAAATGCACATATGTTTCATGTAATCTCCTCCTCTCTTACTTAGTCTCTCTTTAGTTAGTTTTAAGCTCAAAATAAAACCAAGCTCTCTTCTTTCTTTTCATGGATACTTAGCCATTTCTCTTTTATGTAATTTTTTTTATGCAACTTCAATATATGTTCTTTTCCTTTTCATGCTTATTTACTTTCATGTTGTAGTGTAGATTTATTTTTCATGCAAGTAGAATAGTTTTTTTTTGCCTTGCTTTCCTTTTCGTTTTCTTTTTCTCCAATGTTGCAATCTACATTTGTTCATATGATAACAAATATGAGAGGCTAAATCCCTTCAATTTAGGGGTAATGAAGCTCTCTAATCATGTAGCTTCAATTTAATTTGATGTTTATGCTCTCTTTTCGTGCTTAATGAGAATGATTGAAGTGGTTTAATGATGTTGTCTAGCTTTGAATTTCATAGTCTATGTTGTTCATAACAAATAGGCTTTGCTTAAACAAACAAAACACAAATTGCCTCTTCATCTAAATATGATTATGGCAAAGAAGTGATTTTTGAAATTAAAATTTAATGGTTTATATTTCTAACTAATAGTTAATGGGTCATGCTTAAAATAGATTTTGCTTTCAACTTTGTTGTCATATTTTATGAGATTTAAAAGTGTATTAGTGGTTGTGTTATAGTTTGATGGTTTATATTGAGCTAATTAATAGCACAAATATACCATACTTAAGATAAACACATCAACTAATTCACTAATGACAAGAAAAGAGAAATCATAACTTCATTTTGTTGACTTATGTGATCTAGAGAGGGGAAATTGCCTTTAAATTATCTTAACACTCATATTTTTACCAATTTTCTTTTTCTTGTTTCTCTTTTTTTCTAGTTTAACATTCTCTTCAACCTTGGTTTAATTTGATTGAATAGAATTTTAAAATCATCAATTCCCTGTGGATCGACCCGTATTCGCCACGTGCTACATTCGTACACCATGCGTTTGCGGTTATTTTTAAATTGAGATTTTTCGACGGTTTTCTAATTCCATAGAATTTCCGTCGATTAACAAGTTCTTAGCGCCGTTGCCGGAGATATGTTTGATTTTATTTTCTATTCTTCAAATTATTTTCTTTTGATTATATTGTGTATTTGTTTTGTGTGTTGAGTGCATTAAAAAAAATTATTGTGTGTGTTTGATTTGTGCTTGCATTTGTTTGTGTGTGTAGTTTTTCATTTTGCATTTGCATTTCTATTTTTCTATTTAAAAAAAACTCACAATTTCATTCCAAAAATAGTTTTCTTTGTATTCATTTTTTTTCTCATTTACAACTTTCTTTTTTCTTTTAAAAAATATATGCAAACAACTTTCTTTTCTGTTTTGTTAAAACTTCCTCCCTCTACATTTGTCCCTCTCTGTTACAAAACTGCAGTTTCTCCTCTCTGTTACACTAGTCTACCATTCAAACTTGCTTCAACATAACCTTGCTAGACATATTCCACCATATTTCACTACATCACCACCCACAATTCCACTTCACCATATTAACTTGCTGCTCCTCAACATTCAACCTGCAACCACACCAAGCATAGCATATACTGATCACATCACCTCTCCTCTATCCACCATACAAAGCATCTCCAACCACCAAAATAAAATACCACTACCACTAGCAACCACAACGGCATTGCCTACACAACAGTTCCACAAACTTCACCATCCCCTTATCCAAACAACAACACAACAGCTTCGTCAAGAACATACAACTACACTGCCAAATACCATATCATCTCACCAGAGAACCCACTTGCCCGGTCATTCCACAACACAGCAACATCACAACCTCCTTGCACCATCAAGTTGCTGCTACAGCTCCATCACCCCCATAACCCAACATCATCATCATCCCTGAACTCACCATCATCCACACATCCCATTCGAACACCTCACTGCAATACAACCTCATCCAGCAGTACACATTCCATCATTTACATACACATATATCACAAAATAAAAACTACTAAAGTACACTTCAATCAGCCTTGAAAACAAGCTCTGTAGTAAACTGCAGTCTAAAACCACATTTCATCACAACTCTCCAACCATAATAGCCATAACAACTTCATCAATCACCTGTCCTCCTCCCGTCATCACAGTGTCACCTCATATCCTCCATCTACACTTCCACAACTGCTCCTCCTTGCTAACCACCCACCGCTCTGCTGTGCACCAACCCACTTCAACTGCCTTCTTTTGAAAACTGTTGCAATACCTTCAACTCATATCCCCTCTGGCCATCCATAACATCAAAACAGCAGTTAACATCTCATCTAATTGCCATTTGCCTCACCCTTCCTTTCACCGTTGCAAACAACACAGCTCATCTGAACGACACACCAATTCATCAACCATGACAACCTCGAAAGAGACCACCCAAATCGAACCAAACAACAAACTGTAGTCATCGCAGCAACCCGCCACACCCAATTTCCCAACGCCCTCAAAATCGCCGTATAACCTAGCCTCCATCTTCAAATTGCGACCCAAAACCCTAATCGAGAAGTCGACAATCCAATACACATCCTACAGCTGAAAATTTTGGTTGTGAATTTCAGTGGATTTTGTGAAATTTTGGTTGCCAAATATCAGTTTTCTTTGAATGAGAAATAGGGGAAGTTAAGAAATTTAAAGCGGACCGGGTTTGTGAATACATGTCTTCCTTTTGCTGTTATTTTTTTAATTTAGTCTTAAGTTTTTAAATCTCTTTTAAAAAAAAGGGGATTTTTGTTTGATTTAATAATTTGGTTAAGTTAGACTGTCTTAAGTTTCCTTCTCTTTTGAAAAAAAATTGAAAAAAAACATTAAAAAAACAAGTTGTTTAAAAAAAATCGTTTTAGTTTAATTTGTTTTGGTTTTCATTTCTTTTAAGTCCCTTCTCGATATAAAAAAAGATATTGTACATATCTTGTTTTATCTCAGGTTGCCAAAGCAGAATTGCAGAAGGAGCAGAAGTGCTTGCTAAATTAAATTGCTTGATTTGCCGAGCTGGCAAAAAAAAATATATAACTGCTTGCTTATTTATAATTTTCTTTTTATTTGCTTTGCATTGTATATATCTATTATGTTCGTTTCTCTTGCATTGTTGTTTACTTGCATTTTTTTATGAAAAAAAAATCCATTTGTAGTTGCATTGTTAATACATGTTTAATTTCTGATTTGCATTTCATTCTAGAATTTTAATTAGTAATAACGGTTAGACATTGATAACACTTAATTGTATATTGACAAGTTGTATTCTTTGAACAATTTAATTTCTTGGTGTCTAGGCTACGGCAGAGCAATAACCATTTATAAACATTACGGTATTCGTAAATATTATAGTGGTTGTTCCTCTGAAGATGCTTAAACCTTTGGCTGCATTGCTACGGTGATTCGTGGTGCACCGATAAATCTGGCCCGTTACCTGGCTGAGAACTATCTTGTTTATCTAAGACAATGTATGAGTATACAATTTTGGGTTAACTTAGGATAAATCATTTGTAATTAATACTTGCATTCATTTAGTTGAATTAGTTCATGCATATTTTAAAACAAAAAAAATTCAAAATTTAAAACCAAAAAAATTGTAAATATTCCTTCTCCTTTGAATTTTTAAAAATCCTTTTTCTTTGAAATTTCAAAAATCAAAAATAAGAAAAATTTAGAAAAACCAAAATTCAAAAAAAAAATAAAACCTTTTCAAAAACAAAGAAATTTTTTGAAAAAAAACAAAACAAAAATAAATTTTCCATTTGAAAAATAAATTTTATTTGTAAATATTTTTCCTTTATAAAAAAAAGCCAAAAAATTCTTGAAAATATCCGAGTTTCCCCACTCACTTGAATTTTACAATAGTTATAAAAATCAAAATAATCCATATGATTTCATTTCAAATTCGTATGGATGTTTTATCGACAACTATTCTTTAAACGATTTGAATTTTGGACAACAAAATTTTCAAAACGATGAGCAACCCTCAAATCTCGAAAATAGCATTTTATCTTTACTTGAACTCTCTACACAGCAAAATCAAAGTATAAACGATTTGTGTAACTCATATTTGCGCAATAATTCAAGTCAAAATAACCTAAACTTGAATTCGCTTCAAAATTCAAATGATTTTGAGTATAACCCATGTCAATTCAATTTCGAGCTTCAAAATGAATTTCAAAATCAAGATGAAAATGTTAACCAAATTTCAAATAATTTTGGTAGTGGAAATAGTTTCAATAAAGATACGATTGAACACTTTGGTTATCAACAAATTCAAAGTGAATATTTTCAAATTAACAATCATGAATTTGATTTTGTTGACCAAATGGAAAAAGATAACGGGGATTTATTACTTGAAAAATACAAAAAAATTTGTGAAAATCATAATCAAATCTCAACTTGCGAAGAATCAAATAATAATCAACCATTTATCGAAATTGACAATTCTTGTTGTCAACGAGTCCAAATCAAAAATTTTAATGATAATAATTACAAATTTGACTTTGTTGAGCAAATAAATGAAATTTACGATGATCACACAAATTTATTGTTTGAAACATATATGAAACAACATGATCAACAAAATCAAATCCCAACATGTGACGAGTTAGATGATAATCCATCTTTTACCCAAATCGATGATTTTCAAACAACAACTTTTGAACTGAAAATAACAATCTTAATGAAGTTGTTGAAAACATGGTAATTGAGTTGTATTTCAATTCTTTTGAGGTTGTGGAACCAAATGTAAAATTCGATCTTTCTTTTCTCGATTTCGAAAATTTGAATATGACAACTTTGGATTATGAACTTGAGACATGTAATAAAGTTGTTGATAATCCAATAAAGGAAGACGAATTTAACAAACACGAGTTTTATGGACTTTTCGAAAATGAGTCATTAAATTATGATGGGAAAGATTTCGATCCCCATTTTGACTTTGAAATTGATAAATTGGAAGAAGTTTTCAATGACAAACTTGAATTTCAATTTGGTGAAAATAAATGTGAATTTCAACCAATTGCTTTATCTATCCCCAAAATCATAGAAAATAAAACAACTAGTACGATTTTCAATAAAACGACATTTGTTTTTCCAAATCAACACTCAACTTTGAAATCTTTGATGATTTGGTTTTTTGAGCTTAAACTGTGTCTCACATACTTGATGAGACGAATGAACCAATCTTTAGAAGACCATTTCATTTACTTTTTGACGATATACTTTCTGAACTCTTGTAAATAATAATCCTTTTGTTTTCATGTAAATATAGGTTTTTGTTTGTTGTTTTATTTTTATTTTTTATCATTTCACTTGGGTTGACTGTGGGGACACACTCAAAATCAAGTGTGGGGGAGACTCGTCTTCATTTTTTATTTTATTTTTCATGGTTTATTTTTGCTTTTTCTTCTAAAAAAATCAAAAAAAATTAAAAAAAATCCCAAAAACATATTTTCTTTTGATTTATGTTTAAAGAAACATTATAGGATAAATATATGGTTTTGGTTTATTAAATTGAAATCTTTGAAAATTTATTTGTCTTAACAAAAATAAAAATGAAGTTTGATTACAAATAATAATGGTTTAACTGGTACATAGAAAGATTCATATGTGTTAATTATGAAGTATATCCTAGTTGAAAATCTTTTTTTTAAAAAGTGGTTGATTTAAAGTAAAGGAGATAACATTTTTTTTGTCTTCTAAGTTAAATGGTGCTAAGATGATTTTACAAAACTCTCTCTCTCTCTCTCTCGAAAAAATATAAAAGAATAATAACATCCAAGTATTCACTCTCATTCAAAAGTCCCCACATTATGCATGGGTGAATTACTTGGAATCTTTGATTATGTGCTTTCATACTCATTTAAAAGTCCTCACGGTTATGCATGTATGGAACACACGTAAAAAAAAGACTTAATAAAAACCACCTATGGTCGTGTATGCACGAAAGTGTGTGCACTCGCCATGCTCTGTACTCCCCTCACATAAGCCCGAAAGGCAGTTCATGGGTGGTATATCTGGCCTCAGTTTACCTAAGCTAGGTGTGTAATTTTTCTTGCAAATAATGAGAGAGCAAGCAATTGAAATCCTAGCACTATTTTTACTTAGTTGATTTGATTTGTTATTGAAAAAAAATGAAAATACCACTTTGATAAATTTTGATAATCAACTAAGGATCCTTTTCATAATTACACTTTGTTATCAACCGAAATAACGAGTTAAACTATAATCTGCTTGCTATGATAACTTAATTTTTGTTGAAAATTTTGATGAGTAAGTAACATAAATTTTCAAGATAATAGCCAAAACCTATATTTAGCCTATTCGTGTCGATTTAAAAATAAATCCTTTATTTGTAAATATTTTCAAAAACTTGCATTCATCTCTTTGTAGATAAATCTTGAATTTTGTAAATATTTCCATCCTGCATTTGGATTTTGTGGGTAGTATCCGCTGAAAACCCTTACGAGACAACACTCATCCTACTGGGGACACCCAGAGGTTTAACGGCTTGTTGCATACGCTCAATGCAATCGTGCTTCCTACGAAAAAGGATTTATCTGAGTTTCCCTTTATTCGAGGACGAATAAAAAGATAAGTGTGGGGGTATTTGATGTGCACGTAAAAGAGCATATTTTTACCACCATATTTATTCTTTTTAAATTAAATAAATGATCATATTGGATATTTTAACTTGTTTTAACCAAAATCCACATTGATTCCAAATTGTCACATATCCATCTTCATATAGGGGCAAAACGGTTATTTGTGTGCATATATTTCTTTGAGAAAAATTAATTGGAAATTTACATATATTTTTGTAGGAATTTGGTCTCAAATAGGAGTGGTTTCATGAAGGAATATGCATGCACAAAGAATATAAAGGAATGAAGCTGGAAATAATTCAAAGTGAAGATCATAGAGGACCCCGCCTACCACCTTATTGTACAAATTAGAGACAAATGCACATGCTTATGGAATTAATGGCTTCATGTACATTTAAATGGGGATTATGACATGCTAATGGTTACTTGGTGGACACACTACCTCAAGGGCATTTTGAGCATTCTCCAAAAATATGAATTAGGGTTTCATACATGTATAAATACACATATGTTTCATGTAATCTCTTCCTCTCTTACTTAGTCTCTCTTTAGTTAATTTTAGGCCCAAAATAAAACCAAGCTCTCTTTTTTCTTTTCATGGCGGCTTAGCCATTTCTCTTTTATGTAATTTTTTTATGCAACTTCAATATATGTTCTTTTCCTTTTCATGCTTATTTACTTTCATGTTGTAGTGTAGATTTATTTTTCATGCAAGTAGAATAGTTTTCTTTATCTTGCTTTCCTTTTCTTTTTCTTTTTCTTTTTCTTTTTCTCCAATGTTGCAAGCTACATTTATTCATATGATAACAAATATGAGAGGTTAAACCTCTTCAATTTAGGGGTAATGAAGCTCTCTAATCATGTAGCTTCAACTTAATTTGATGTTTATGCTCTCTTTTTGTGCTTAATGAGAATGATTGAAGTGGTTTAATGATGTTGTCTAGCTTTGAATTTCATAGTCTATGTTGTTCATAACAAATAGGCTATGCTTAAACAAACAAAACATAAATTGCCTCTTCATCTACATATGATTATGGCAAAGAAGTGATTGTTGAAATTAAAATTTGATGGCTTATATTTCTAATTAATAGTTAATAGGTCATGCTTAAAATAGATTTTGTTTTCAACTTTGTTGTCATATTTTATGAGATTTAAAAGTGTATTAGTGGTTGTATTATGGCTTGATGGTTTATATTGAGCTAATTAATAGCACAAATATACCATACTTATGATAAGCACATCAATTAATTCACTAATGACAAGAAAAGGGAGATCACAACTTCATTTTATTGACTTATGTGATCTAGAGAGTGGAAATTGCCTTTAAATTGTCTTAACACTCATATTTTTATCAATTTTCTTTTGCTTGTTTTTCTTCTTTTCTAGTTTAACGTTCTCTTCAACCTTGGTTTAATTTGATTGAATAGAATTTTAAAATCATCAATTCCCTGTGGATCAACCCATATTCGCCACGTGCTACATTCGTACACCGTGCGCTTGCGGTTATTTTTAAATTGACCTCGTGTATCTGATTATTGTGGTTTGTACGCTTTGAGGGCCCTCGAAAAAGTTAGGTAACGACTAGAGGATGACATATTCGGTACCATCTAGTTATAGAGGTGGATCGGTCTTGTGTTGGTAGAGGGCAGATGTTCAATGCCTGGGACATCCATCTAGAGGTGTACCCATTCGGAATGTAGTCCCTTCACCTGGTCATTTGTATGGAAATCCAAACTCCACTACGTGCCTGCCATTTTGATTATATTACCCATTTTAGGCTATATGCTAGGTTTTAATCGATGTAACAATTTCGGCTATGATGAATATTATTTGTATACTAGACACTAGTATAATATAAGATGATTTGATATGAAATGTTTTCGTTATCGTAAGGTAAAAACATGTCCGCATTTATGTGTGGACTTGTCTTACGAGATACTTTTGTTTTAACAAATAAAAAGTTTGGTAACTTAATAAATTCAGTTGAGTGCGTTTCTCACGCTGGTTTACCAGACTGATCTGGACGTTCTTCCCTTTCAATGCTCGGGTTAGACAGAGTATATTTACAGGTTCAGTTTTGGTGTTTTTCGAGCTTCAGCAGGAGAGGTGGAGATCTTCATTCTCGTATACACATATCAGTTTTGTTTGATTATGTTCAGCATGATAGAAGATTCTCGCTTCTTATTAGGTAGCGAACAGATGACTCTTAACCCTACTTGTCCCTAGTGTGAAAGGGGCTGGTTGTAGTCGAAAGGCTGGCCATAAAAGCAAAACACGAGTTATCGGTGTGAGCTACGGTGGAGTTAACCACTGTCTATAGACCATCACACATGGTATCGGATCTTAGATTTTGTATATTCCTAAGCTTTGATGTGTACTCAGTATATATAGGAGAGTAGCACACTAGATTGAGTTTTAGTGTATTATATATATGAGCATGTATTTGTTAGTAATTATAAAAAAATTTATATTGTGTTTGCTTATCCGTTGAGATGTTTGTGAATTTTGGTCAGTATGTGGGACGCCATATTATCGGTAGATATTTCTAAACACTTAAACGAGGCAAGTCAACATAGTATCATTTTAAATTGGGTAAATGACATAATATTTCCTCGATTATATTTTATATGTATAAAGGAAATAATTTCTCAGAATATTAAAGTGTTTATAAATTGATTGTTTGGTTGTTTGAAATGTAAATATCTATAAGTTAATAAAAGTTGTTTGAATAATCTAAATAAAAAAACAATTGTAAAAGAATAAATTATATAACTAAATGAATTATAAAGCATGGAATTATAATTAATACGATTTATAATTGTGAAGTAATCTTATATATATAAGAAATGAAACCACATGAATACATTTATGAATATGAGTTGTAAATGAAAATGGATTTAAGCTAAGAATTTGAAATTTTAAATTCTATTGATTTTGAAAGTTATTTTTCAAAGTTAAAGAGATTATATTGTTATAAATCTAAACAAGATAAATGAATTTGAAATGAATCTTATATAAGGAAATTTTCGAAAGAATATAAAGCAATGAATTCACTACTATTGCTAGAAATAATAAGAGTGATGACTGTAGCATCATCAATATCATTTTCGAGTTTCTATGTAATGGAGTTGCTACTAATAATAAATTGAAATTGAAGTTTTGTTGTGATAAACAAATTTGATTTAAAATCTAAGTTGAAATTGATAAATATAAGTTAAATGAGTTTTGGATTTATAATATGAAATAAAATTTTAACTTTGGTAAAGTTAAATAAATTTGAGTCAACATAATAAATATATGATTTGAAATTTAACTAAAGGAAGGTTAAATAAATTGAATTGGATTTGAACTAGATTAGATAAGTTATTGAAATGGAAATTAAATGTTTAAGTGGTTATATAATATGAATTTGGAAGTTTATATAAATAAGTTGTATAACTTGTGAAGTGAGAAAATTTAAGTAAACCAATTGTTAAAATGGTTAAACAGTTTTGTTAAGAAAAACAAAAATATGAAATTGAATAGTGATATGAATTTGACTTAAGTAAGAGTTAATAAAATAGAATTTCAAGTAAATTAGAAGTTAATTTAAGTTGTATAGTGAATGCAAATGCAAGTGATAATGCAATGAAACATAACTTAAGTAATGATTGAAAGAAGTTGAATTTGATATCAAAACGAATTAATAAAGTGAAGTGATGAATATGAATTTGAGTTATATAATGAAATTCAACTTTAGTGGTAAAATGAATTAGCAATTGAATTAATGAATGAATTGAATGTTAATCAATCGAATGTAAATGAATTGAGATGGAATAATGGATGTAAGTGTTAATTCATAAAAAGCTAATGAAATTGGGAATTGGATAATGGAATGAAAGTCAATTAGATATTAAACCAAAATTGAATGGAAATGAAGTAAATATGAATGATGAAAGTAAAGTAAATAAATTTAGTAATGTTGTATATACATTGGTTGTTAAATGAATATTAGTTGATTGTATAGAAATTCATTAAGTGTTAATGAAATTGAAAGCTAAGTAATTGAATCCAAATTAGAAGTTAAGTAAATCTAAATAGAATTGAATTTGAATTTGATTTGAAAGTGAACTAACTTCAATGTAAATTAGTGAATGTAAACTAAATGAATAAATGAATGTTAGTAAAGTCCAATGTTAATAAATTGAATATGATCTAATTGAAAATCAATTCAGTAAATATTAATAAGAAGTGAATTTATATTGATTTGGTTATAGATTGATTGGATAGTTGTTGGATGTTAGTTGGATGCTAGTTGTTTGATGGTTGGATTTGTTGCTTATTGGTAACATTTGCTAGATTGGCATATATAGTTGTTGTATTGGTATATGTTGTATATTGATATTAATTCATATATACATGTTTCTCATTGTTTGTTGAGTATTTAGTAGGTGCGTATAGCATTTGCTTCGCATTTGGAGCTCGCTTTCGCGCTATATTAGCCATATATCCTCGCTAATAAAATATAAGGTACATATCTCAGATTACATATCGTACTTTTACACTTTTTTCCCTACAGGATGCCTTATCCTTGAAGACGAGATGTATGTTTGCGATATATGTATATATGTTGCGATCCTACTACGATCGAACTACACAAAGGAGATACTGGTGAATTTTTTTGAAAATGTAAGGTATTAGAAAACTTTTGGGAATTTTGGAAAATTTTTGATAACTAATTTTTTGATATTAAGTTAAGAGTTATACGATATTAGTTGGTTTTGAAAGTTTAGCTATATATGGATTTGAAAACTTAGAGAAGTTTTAATAAGAAGTTTAAATAGATAATTTCGGAAAAGTAAAAAGGTTTAAATGGATTTGGGAAATCTAATTTGAATGAATTGTTTTGAAAAGTTAATGGATTTTGTTATTTTTTTTCTTACTCAATAATTTCGAGGACGAAATTGTTTTAAGTAGAGGAGAATGTAACGATCCAGAATTTTAACCATTTGAAATGGTATATTTAATTAATTTTAAATATTCACAGTCGAATTTTATAAGATTAATAACTTATATTTGAAATATAGTGATTTAATTGGATAATTAAATTATTAATTATTATTTCAAATTGTGTAAATAATTAGAATTTGGAATTATATATGAGTAAAAATGATTTGTGAAGTTGAACTAAACCTTATTCGAATTAGAATGATGTTAGTGAACTTTTAAAATTGAATTAAAAGTTAATTTATAGAAATTGAATATTTTATTATTTAATTAACATGTAAAAATAGCCATTTTTCAAACATTATCGGATTTTGACGAAATCAGTTTCGTTGGATCCGTAATGTTATATTATCGTAGAATTTCAAATTTCATGTCAATAGGATTTACGATTTGTCCGGGAGAAGCAAAACACGTGGAAATTCGTTTAAGTGAAATATATTCTGTTATCACCAATATTGGCTTATTTACATATATTGATATATATTATGTTATCATATGATACATGATGTTGTAGATGTCGTGATTGATGTATTCGGTGCCGTTGCAGCATTGAGCCTATTTTTGCTAATTTAAAAATGTTAAAGTGATGATATCCAAATTAAAAAGGATTTTTAAGTGATTTTGAAAATAGATATTTTATTAATTTTTGAATTGTTAAAAGAAATGGATTTATTTTAATAAACAAAGAGCTATAATTTTTATGTTATAAAAATTAGGATATGTGGGAAATATAATTGATATGTGATTTTTGAAATATGAAGCAACTATTTGGTAAAATAAGTTTAAACTGAGATTTTTGATTTAATATAAATGGTTTTATATACAGGATTTATAAAATTGATATATAAATAAAATAAGGAGTTTTATAAGTGTTAAAATGAAGTATAAATGAATCTTATAAGTGAATAAGATTTATAATTTTGTGAAGTTATAAAAGAATGAATTTGTAAAATAAAGAGAATTATAAGTGAATTAACTTATAATTCGGATTTTGGCATATAAACGAGATATAAATAAGATTGGTTAATAAAGGAATTTTGTGTATGGAAGTTTTCATAAAATATAAATAGAGTTTATAAACGTCGCTTTATAAATCGAAAATCAATTGATTTTCATAAGTTAAATATGGAAGCTTATAAAAGGAACTTCATCCACGATTTTGGACAATGGATAATCCTTTAATTAGAACTGCAATAGTAATGAATTTGGTTATAAATTAAATCAACGATTTTGGACAGTGGATTTCCCTTTAATAAATGTTTAGAAATATTGGATTTGGTGAACGAAGTATATTCATGATGTTGGACAGTGAATAATCATTTAAATAAATTATTTGGGAAGTGATATTGTAAATAGAGTTAAATGGTTAAAAGATGTTTTAAATGTGTTAAGTATCGAATATATAGGTTTCAACATTCATTGTTCAAATAGTCATTTTGAGAAATAAGGAAATAATGGACTATAAAACTGATTTTCGAAAGGAAATGTTTTGCATAGTATATGGGACTCATATATCTATCTAATTTTCGAATCCCTATGCTAATGAGTTTGGTTTGTCGTAACGATGTTTTACGCAACATTCGTTTTGACCTAAATAAATGTGTTTAAAGAGAATCATCTCCTTAAAGAATAAAATATACTTAATCATGATTTAATATATGAATATTTTCTAAGTGTGGAAAATAAGGAGATTGTAAATTACTTATTATTAAATAAGTACGTGGAAATGTTTTCCAATATTGAAATATTGAAATGGTTTTGAAAATATATCTTTTTAAAGATAATCTAAAGTGAATATTTGAAAAGCGATTTAATTAATAGAAGATTAACTAAAAAGGCCTAGTGATTGTATATGGTGGTAAATATTTGTTTGTTTCGTTTGATAGTTTAATAACCGACTATCAAATTTGGCCATTTTAGTTCCTCGACTTGACGTGGGAACTATTTAGTCGTACACTTAGTACGTTGCCTTCTGTGTTGGCTTGATTATGATTTGTGTTGAGGATGTTGATACGTGTAGTGCGGAGTGTTACTCCAATCTACCGAGCTTCCTCCTTGGCCCGAAGGATAGTAAGTTAAAAGTTGGAGACGTGATAAGTCTATGAGACTTAGTTTCTATGTGAGGTTGAGAAACACTTTTGCGTTGTTGGTGCGAAGAAGCCGGGATCAGTTTATCCGAAAACCACTTCGTACCAACGTATATGTGACGATTGTGCAGGTTGCTTGTGATGATATTGACATTCCGGATTTTCATAGTGGGGGACTTCTTGTTGATCGTTTGGGTTTAAAATCCCAATATACATATAGTAGCAGTGGTCTCTTCATTGTGAAATATTCAATGCGAGGACTATTCTCTACTAATCCTAAGGATTTCTCGACAGGATGTGGTAGGAAAGTACCTTCGGTTTGTCCTATTCCTGGACAACTTGTATTGATGTTTGTCTGAAATTGCATTTCTACAGATTGCATACATTGGTTTTTACAAACGTACATCAGTGGTGGCGGAGAAGACAACTTCTCTTAGCTTAACACCCTCCTTGAGATGTGTGAGCTTAAGGGTTGTATTTTTATGGAAGAAATTAGTAGTCAATAGAAATGGCCATGTGGCATTCAAAGTGATGTGATTTGTGATATGTGAAAGGTAATCGTTACCTCAGGCCCCATCAACCGGAAATGACCAAAACTGGGTTAGACGCAGCAGGGCTAAGTGGGTCATTTCAAAGTAGGATATGATCATCCTCTTCTAAATATATTTTTACACGCTATGACGTTGTGTATCTGATTATGTGATTTGTAGGCTTTGAGGGCCCTCGGAAAAGGTCGGTCATAACTAGAGGATGACATATTCGGTACCATTTAGTTATAGAGGTGGGTCGATCTTGTGTTGGTAGAGGACAGATGTTCTGTGCCTCGGGACATCCATCTAGAGGTGTACCCATTCGAAAGGTAGTCCCTTCACCTGATCATTTGTATGGAAATCCAAACTCCACTACGTACATGCCATTTTGATTGTATTACCCATTTTGGGCTATATGCTAGAATTTAATCAATGTAACAATTTCGGCTATGATTAATATTATTTGTATACTAGATAATAGTATAATACAAATGATTTGATTTGAAATGTTTTTAGTTATTGTAAGGTAAAAACATGTCTGTATTTATGTGTGGACTTGTCTTACGAGATACTTTTGTTTTGACAAAGGAAAAGTTTGCTAATTTAATAAATTCAGTCGAGTGTGTTTCTCATGTTGGTTTACCAGACTGATCCGAGTGTTCTTCCCTTTCAATGTTCGAGTCAGGCTGAGTATATTTACAGGTTCAGTTTTGATGCTTTTGGAGCTTCAGCAGGAGAGATAAAGATCTTCATTCTCGTATACACGTATCAGTTTTGTTTATCCGCCATGCTTAGCTGTTTTGTATTATTGGCAATTGTAAGGATATGTTATTATAATTGTGCATGCTGATAACTAGTGATTGATTGTTAAACTCCGATTGATGTATGTATATATAGTTTCTGTTTTATAAAGATCATTGAAATGATATTATATGTTTTATGCTGCGATGTGAGATTCTGTATTGTTCTGTTTGGTTCTATCTTCTCTCTTTCTTTCCTTCTCTTCTTTTTTTTTTCTTTCTCTTGACTTTCCGTCAGTCTGTGCTTTTTGGGTCATACATGTGGGATTTATTTTCGATTCAAATGGTACAGATTTGAGGCCACAACGGGTTGTGTTTCAAGGATGATGAAATCGACTGGGAATATAAACTGATCGATTTTGATGAGTACATCCTCAATTTCACCCACGGGTTTCTTTATTGAACGATCGACAAATTGAAGAGTTATTTTTGTCGGTTTAAGTTTAACCTAGCCAAGTTGCTGGCAAACAGAATAAGGAATCAAATTGACACTTGCACCCAAGTCTAGTCAGCACTTGTTAATCGTTTTGTCTCCTATCATGCACGAGATCGTCAAACATCTAGGATCTTTGTATTTAACAGGAATTAATTGGGACAAGACTTCGCTATTTCCAGCAGCTAAGAAAATTTTCTTGGATACATGAGTGTGTCGTTTTTAGGTACACAAGTCCTTGGGAAACTTAGCGTAAATTGAGACTTGTTGAACGATACCAAAATGCAGGATGTTAACTTTCACTTGTTTGAAAATTTCAAACATCTTCTCCATCTTGTCAGAATGTTTCTTGGGTCGAAAGCGATGTGGAAATGAAAAATGATACTTAGTAGGTCTGTCTACTTGAGTAGAAGAAAATTTTGGATTGGAATTTGATTCGATGTTTGGCTCAATGTTTTGTTCAGATTCACTTGTCGTTTTCGAAGTGCCAAGTTAATGGAGGGGCAACAAAAGTTGATACGATACGGGGTAGCGAATCTCCTGGTGAATTCTAAGGAAAGGAGAAGGATAAAGGGAACATGGAGAATAGTTTCGATGGATCGAAGCGGTAGAGGGGAAATCCAAATTCTTTTCTTACTTGGAATTGAATGAAACCCTAAAACGGATATATCTAGATACCCATGGACGTCTTCTGTATCGAAAGTCAGTAAAGGGAGCCCTCCTAACATGAACAGACATCGGGAAAGCGTTGCCTATTCCATGAGCTGGATAGGCACAATACAAATAACCGTAGGCATTTGAAGGATATCATTGAGGAACACATGAGGAATGGTTAGTTAAAACAATACATAAGGACTCGGGCTGCGGCGATGGAACAGGGTCAGCTACCGTCCAGCTTGAATGAAAATGGCATTGGATCAAGGCATCATCATCAACTTGTCATCAATTGATCGGGATGGCATGAAATAAATAAAAAACTCTACAGTATGATGGCTAAGTCACTTACACATGTACGGGATCCAGTATGGTCCTTAGGCATGCTCTGAGATGATGAAAAACCGTAGTGCTAGGGTTTGTGAAATTTGTTTTTATTCTTTTTATTTGCTTTGAACTTTTGATTTTCTAGTTTTATTTGAACTCTGGTTAATTGGTTGTACAAACCCTTACTTTATATTTTGGCAAATGAATTTAGGAATGTTTAAATTTGGATCAATGTAATAGATAACACAGGTTACGGTTGTGGTCCTATCTATAGAGACGAGATAATAATCGCAAGTTATAGGTCTTTTCGTCGAACGAACACGATGAAACAGGCTCGTGCAACATGGATTGAGTCCTTAATTAGGTATCGAGACCGAAGAATAAAACCCAACAGGTCGTCATGGATGGAATATGCCTGGCAAAGTGTAGGTCACTTCGCTCAAACGTGATGGATCGACCTACTCAGGTCGTCAAGTATGGATTGTGCTCTTCGAGGATCTAGAGAGATCAAGGTTGTTAGGTATGGACAATGCTGAGAAAGGAGCGGTTTGCTTTGCTCGAATGTGATGGATTGGCCTACTCGGGTTGTCAAGCACATATTATGTTCTGTAAGGATCCGGTGAGATTGAGGATTTGGATTAGGATAACAACTCGAGAAAGGTCATGAATTTGGATATCAGTTTCGAATAGCAATGGATTTGGCTTTGGATGGATGTGGATTCAGATGAAACGATCCAGAACTGTGGATTTAGATTAGATTCTGGATTGGAAAATACAGCTATCAATGGATTATGGATTTCGGATTTTGGATTTATAACAATTCAAAACACACCTTCTTATCGCAATGCATGTTTTGGGGGACAAAGTGTTGACCCACCTTCTGCCAAGGCAGTAGACAAACATATTTAATCCAACAGACTTTACGATTATCATGGCCTGTAGCCTAGCACGATTATTGTAAGGCCCCAAAATCAAGTATAGGCAATGATATGAAGCGAAGCTCAACCAAGACCTAGAGTTAGACTCTCTGAAATATTCTAAGTATGGATTAGTACCTCTCCTAGGCAGGAGATCGATGCATATACCTTCTCCCAAGGGATCAGAGCATATTATCAATTTTTGTCCCAAACTGGTTAAAACCGATATAAAGTGACATGGAAGGCCCCACGAGGCTACATTTAAAATTTCAAGTCTTGGATGTATGCTCAAATTGTGGGCAAATTACTTTACCTAAGAAAGGGATAGGTATAAAATGGATAGTATAAAAGGGATCGACATATTTTAGCCAAGCAAATACAATTCAATGGAAAATAATCAATATCTCAAAATCCATATATCCAATGCATATGAAATTTTGTGAGAAAGGTGTGGGGACCCTAGAGGTCCTACTCTAGAGATAGCACCTTAAAAGGATGAAAAAAGATGGACCGGCCCTCTTCCCTTATAAGGATTGGTTATAATCAGCCTACGCACCATATTGCAATAAAGATCGATCAATAACTTGAGTTCTACTAATCCAATTAGCATGAATCTTGGGGGCTATACATAATACAATATAAACGACCTCCCCTAGGGATCACAAGTCATTTGGAGGAGTTTAAAGGGATCAGCCCCTATCCCTCCAAAAATTGCTGAAATCTGAATGTATGCAATACCAATTCACAGAAAACACGATATCTCACAAACCGTAAGTCGAGATGGCATAAAATTTGGAGGGCATATAGATAACATCATGAGGAACCCCTAGAGGGATCGTGCCCCATTTGGATACATAAATAGGGATCGGTACCAATCCCTTTTGTAGGCCCAATGAGCTTGAAAATTCTTACGTGACCTCGTCTTGGCCTGAAGGTCCTTCTGTCGAAATTTTGGCCCAATCCATGCGCGTCTTCCCCTATAAATATAGCAGGCGTGGTGTTAGAAAAAATATCTTCTTTCTGCTTCTCTTTATCTTCAACCTAGGATACACTCTGCTAATTTTATTCTTGGGTTTCAGATTGTAACTGTAAACAAACTCCAGTATAATAAAAAGGATTATTCTGGAGTGGATATAGGCTGGAGTTAGCTGAACCACTATGAATCTTGTCTCTTTTTTACTTACTTTTATTTTTAGTTTGTTTTTTCTTCATATTATATTCTCTACATTAGATACTATCTGAGATCAATGACAAGATATTGTAGCTTTCATACAACTGGGTATTGGTGGCCAATTTTGATGCTAACATTTTGGTGCTTTTCACCGAGAAAGATAGCCCCCGTGGATTTGGAATTCGGATTCATAGTTTTAAAAGATCTAGTGCTTGGATTTGAAGCAATGGGGAAGCAATCTACAAGAAGATGGGTAGTGGATGGAGCCATCATGGAAGGAGTCAAGAGGCTTCCTTGGGAGCTAGAGCAAATCAAACCTTCGTCTACATCACCAAGGATGAAATGGAAATGATGATGGATGTTATGCAAGAAAGGATACTGAAAAGACAGAAGGAGATGATGCATAATTTAGCCCAATAGATTGGACAATTTATAGCATAGAATCAAGGGCATAGAGCAGTAAGAGCTAATGACAACTTAGATCAAGGAGTTGAAGCAACATGAATCGTTGGAAATCACAACCGAGAAAGGAAAATGGAGCCAATGGACAAAGAAATGGAACAGAGCAACCGGTGCAGTCCTCGACCATCTTAGAGCGATCGGCACTGATCCCCAAAGGCTAGTGGCATGCCGCCAGATCTAGTTGATCGCAGTGTTGGAAGAACTGCGATCAATCCTATGAAGCTAGGTGCGAATATGAATTTGCATACCCCTCCGAAGGAATACTTTGCATACCCCTCCGAAGGAATACTTTGCATAATTCCCTCATGGACTAAGAGGGCAGCTTGGAAATGATGATAGGAGATTACCATTGGCAAACAATGACATGTTCACAGAGATGATCAAATGAGCTATTTGTAGAGGATTGTTAAATTGGGATCTAGATGATGTAAATAGAAGTCCATTCGATCATAATATTAGGAATACAACGAGTCTACTAGAATTCAAACTACCAAAACTGGAAGTTTGTGATGGAAAGTCGAATCCGACTATGCATATGATGACGTATATACGACACATGAAAGTACTGGGGGCATCAGAAGAAGTCTTGGCACGATGCCTCCCCCTGTACTTAACGGATGTAGCTTCACTATGGTTTAGATAGTTGGAAAGCGGTTCTATTAGCACATGGACGGAATTAGTCAAAAGATTTATGAAGCAGTTTCAGGTTCACATTATGAGACCCAAGAATGTGATGACATTGACAACAATAAAACAGAGGGCAGGAGAATAACTGAAGAATTTCTTAACCAGGTTCAATGCGGTAGTCGTTTCGGTGTATTGACCAGATCCATCGATATTTTGAAGGCGGGGCCATTAGGAGTTGCAGATAATTTAGATTTTAAGATATCACAGATACGGGATCCACTGATGGATCTCAAAGAATTCTACCATGAAGTAGAAAGGTTTTTTCAACAAGAAGATGCGAAAGTTGATAGAGAGGCGGTGGAAGTTTATATGATATAGGGTGGAGAACCGCTAAAGAATGCTCAGGAAAGGATAAGGGTAAACGAAAAATGGACAATAGATTTGATGGATCGGAGCGGTAGAGGGGAGAAGCCAAATTCTCTTCTTACTTGGAAATGAATAAAACTCCAGAACGAATAAATTTGGATACTCGAGGACACCTTCCCTATCGAAGGCCTGTAAGGAGTGAACCCTCCGAACGTGAATAGACATTGGGAAAGCGCTGCCGATTACATGGGTTGGATGGGCATGATGCAAATAACTGTAGGCATTTGAAGAATATCATTGAGTAACACGTGAGCAATGGTTAGTTACAACAATACTTAAGGACTCGGGCAACAGGGGTAGAACAGGAGCAGCCACCGTCCACCTCGAATGAAAAATGGCACTGGATCAAGGCATCATCATGAGCTTCTCGTTAATTGATCGGGATGGCAAAGAATAAGTAACAAACTCCACAGTAGGATAGCTAAGTCACTTAAACATGTACGGAGTCGAGGACGATCCTAGGCTTGCTCTGAGATGATGATAAATCGGAGTGCTAGGGTTCGTGAAATTTGTTTTTTTTCTTATTTGCTTTGAACTCTAGTTTTTTCTAGTTTTATTTGAATTATAGTTTATTGGATGTACGGACTCTTATTTTATATTTTGGACATGGACTTAGGAATGCTTAAATTTGGATCAATGGAATAGATAACACATAACGCGGTTATGGTCCTGTCCAAAGAGATGAGATAACAATCTCAAGCTATAAGTCTTTTCGTCGGGTGGACATGACGAAATGGACTCATGCATCATGGACTGAATCCTCAATTGGGTATTGAGGCCGAAGAATAAAATTCAACAACTCGTCAGGTATGGAATATGCCTAGCAAGGGGTAGGTCACTTTGCTTAAACGCAATGGATCAACTTACTCAGGTCATCGAGTATGGATTGTTCTTGGCAAGGACCTGGAGAGATCAAGGTCGTTAGGTACGGACTATGCTTGGCAACGATTGGGTCTCTTTGCTCGAACATAGTGGATCAGCCTACTCAGATCATCCAGTACAGATTGTACTTGGCAGGGATCCGGTGAGCTCGAGGATTTGGATTAGGATAACAAGCCGAAGAGGTCATGGATTTGGATATCAATTTCGAACAGCAATGGATTTAGCTTTGGATGGATGCAAATTCGGATAAAACGATCTAGAGAGACCGTGGATTTGGATTGCATTCTTGGTTGAAATATACGGCTATCAATGGATTATAGATTTCGGATTTTGGATTTATGGCAATTCAAAACACGCCTACATACAGAAAGGCATGTTTTGGAGGATAAAGTGTTAACTCACCTTTCGCCAAGGCAGTAGAAAGGCAGATTTAACCCAAAAGACTTCATGATTATCAAGGCTAATAACCAGAGTGATTATTATGAGGTCCAGAAATTAAGTGCAGGAAATGATATAAACCGACGATCAACCAAATCCAAGAGATAGACTCTCTGGAATACTCTATATATGGATTAGTACCTCCCCCAAGCAGGGGATTAGGCTTATCCTCAATTTTTATCCCAAACTAGGTGAGATCGGTATAAAGTGATAAGGAAGGCCCCACTAGGCTACTTTTCAAATCTCAAGTTGTTTGGACTTTGTATGCTCAAATTATGGGCAAATTACTTCATGTAAGAAAGGGATCGGCATATTTCAACCAAGCAAATACAACTCAATGAAAAAAAACCAATACCTCAAAATCCATAAGTCCAATGCATATGAAATTCTATGAGCAAGATGTTGGGACCCAAGGGAATCTACCCTAGGAATCGGACCTCAAGGGAATGAAGAAAGAGGGATCGACCCTCTTTCCTCATAAGGATTGGATATAAACAGCCTTCGCACCATATTGCAATAAAGATCGATTAATAACTCGAGTTTTACTAATCCAATTGGCATGAAACTTGGAGGCTATACATAATAAAACATGGAGAAGCTCCCTTAGGCATCATAAGTCATTCAGAGGAGTCCAGAGCGATCGACCCTATCTCTCCAAAGGGATCAGCTGAAATAAGAATATATACAACACCACTTCATGAAAAATGCGATATCTCACAAATTTTAAGTCAAAATGACACAAATTTAGAGGGTAGGTTTCTAACATCATGGGATAATCCCAGAGGAATCGCACCCCATTTGGACACAAAAATAGGGATCGGTACCGATCCCTATAGTTGGCTCCATTAGGCCTGAAAATTCCTGCGTAGCCTCGTCATGGCCCAAAGGTTCTTCTGTTGAAATTTCAACTTGATCCGCGCACGTTGTCCCCTATAAATACAACAGACATGGCGTTAGAAAAAAGATCTTCTTTCTGCTTCCCTTTATCTTTGACCTAGGCTACATTTTGCAAATTTTATTCTTAGATTTTAGATTATAACTTTAAACAAACAACCGTATAGTAAAAAGGATTATTCTGGAGGGAACCACTATAAATCTTATCTCTTTTTACTTGCTTTTATTTTTAATTTGTTTTTTATTCATAATATATTCTCTACATTAGATACTATCTAAGATCTACAATTGGATATTGATGCTTTCATACAACTAGATGTTGGTGGCTAATTTTGATGCCATCATTAACTTAGTGTGTCAATTTTATCCTAGTAAGACCACAAGGACGACAGCGAAGTTGGCTGAGAATTATTTGAAGACTATTGTGAGATTACAATGAATACCAAATATTACAGTTAGTGATTGAGACCTATTGTTTGCCAACAAGTTTTTGTGAAGCCTATAAAGTGCTATGCGTTCGAAGTTATATATAAGTACAACATATCATCCATAGATAGATGGACAGACCAAGAGAGTCAACTGAATACTAGAGGACCTAATGTGAGCTTGAGTTTAAACTTCGTTGGATCTTGAGAATATCACCTACATTCAGTGTAATTTACATATAATAAAGTTACTAATCCATTATAGGGACGACACATTTTGAGGCGTTGTATGGAAGACCATATTAGTCACTCGTATGTTGTTCGAAATGAGAGAGGCTCGAGTTGGGCCAGATCTCATAAGAGAAGTTTTGTAAAGGATATAGATAACTCAGGAAAGGATGAAAGAAGCTCGATTGAGGCAATAAGCTACGCTGACATAAGGCTGAATATGGGGTTTGGTATGGGAGATTAAGTGCTTGCAAAAGTTTAGCCGATGGGAGGCACTATGAGGTTTGGAAAGGAAGAAAATTTGATGTCTAGATATGTTGGTTCATTTCCAATACTAGAAAGAATCGAAAAGTTGGCCCATAGGGTTAACTCATCGGGTATTTTTGTTCGGGTCCATAATGTGTTTCATACTGCATTTAAGGAAGCGTATACAAGACCTTGAAGTGGTAGTAAATCCTAGAGCTATGGATGGCTTTGTTGAACCAAACATGATATGTATTATAACACCTATTCGAATAGTGGACCGAGATGTAACATTCCTGAAAATTTACCAAGTTAATTTGACAATTAAATTAATTTTTGAAGATGAATTGCTAATTTATTTATGAATTAATTGGATAATTTCTAGAATAAATAAAAAATTTAGATTATAGAGTAGAATTGGTTTAAAATTTAGGGTTAAGTATTTTATAAACAAATATTGAATTTGAAAATAAGATATATAAAAAAATAAAGTAGAATTTAAAAACTTTAAAAAGTTAATGGTAGTTTTTTTCTAAAATATTAAATATATTTGGGAAATGTATTAACTTTCAAAGAATCAATGTGCCAATTTTCAAAATATTATTTTTTAAGTCAAATTTTCTTATATAAATAAAGGTGATTAATTGTTAATTTGTAACCAAAGTTTTTAAAATCATTTTTTTCTTTTTAAAAATTGTACATAAATAAATGATAAAAATGCATGAATTAAAGATGTATGAAATATATGTATATAAATATGTGAGCTGAATTAAAGATTTAAAAACAAAATTTATAAAATATAATTTAAATTAAGGAGTTAAATATGATTTGTGTATATATATATATTAAACATTAAAGATAGGATTCATAAATCAATAAAAATATGATTTGTACAATGACTTGGATTTAAAATTTTTTAAAAAGTATGAGTATAAAAATATTTACATTTTGAAATTTAATGAATGTATTGTAAATAAAAATTGATCTAATAAATAAATTTATAAAAGCTTTATAAACTAAGAAATGTACTTGTGTATGATTTAATTGTTGAGTGTACAAATTGTTTAAATTCATTTCTCTTTAAAAAATATAAAAGTAAAATAAATATAAATGTATGTAAATGACTTGTAGATAAATTTATAAAAGGAAATTTTAAAAAGCATAAAGCATGTTTTATAAAATTAAAATAAGGTAAGAATTAAAAACAAAGTTGCAAATAAATTTGAAAACAAGGATTAAAACAAAAGTTACAAAATAAATTTCGTTAGGGGTTTCAACATGAAAAATACAAGTTTGGACAAATGTTAAACATGCAAGAAGAAAATAGACAAGTGACAGATGTTTTTCATTTTCAAAAAAATTTCCCAAATCTGAGAAAAAGCTGTTCAAATTCTTTCAGTCCAAATATTTCTAAAACCAAGCTACCCTTTTCAAAACCCTTCTCATCTTCATTCAAAAGGAATCTCAAATAAAGAAAACCAAAGCCAATAAAAAGAAAACTGAAAAACAAATCAGCAAAGCAATCAAAAAAACGAGGAAGAAAAATTGAAAACAAGAAATCAAAAGAAGACTAGAAGCAAGTTTCAACCTCTTTCAAAATCAAAATAAAAGATCTGGAACCTAGAATGAAAAAAAAATAGAAAGGGAAGGGCACCGAAGCTATGGAGCAGATTCAACATAAAACAGTGCAAAAGAAAATCAAAATCTGAAACAAGCTTCAAGCAATTCAAAGCTCAAGCAAAAGCAAAATAAGTCAAAAGCTTCGACCTGTTGTAGCCTGAGATTTTCAAATCTCAAAGCTAAAGCTTTCAACCTGGAACAGGGAAAAGAAAAAAAAAGAGTTCCAGTACTCAGTTTTCTTAAAAGCTCAGGTGAGTGGATTTGATAAAACCCATAATTTAAATTCAATTTTAAATCTTGAAGCAATTAAATCATAAATTAACCCTATTATTTTTGACCTGAGGGAAATATGGTCAAAAACAAAGATAAAAATGGGCAGAGCAATTTAAAAAGGATTGCATGTTCCAGATTTCACAAACATCCAGGAAATTTCCCAATCCAGGTGAGCAAACCACTTTTATAAACTCTTTAAGTTGATATATATGATCTGCCTGTGATAATCTTTGGGTTTGCTGTGTATTATGATGTGCATGTGTGGTTATATATCTGTATATAGAGATATATCTCTGATCTCAAGTTACAGTTTCAATTAAATCCAAGAAAACTCAGGTTTTCTTTAAGTATTCTCTGATAACCTCTAGCATTTGAACGATTTACGTTTGTTCAACATAAACTAAAATCTAAGAACAGTTAAGTATGCTCGTTTATAAATTTTCTGGAAATTTAGAATGTACAATAAAATTCAAACTATATCAAAAATCTCGACTTGAAAAATTCGTATTTTCAAGTATATAAATTGGTTTGTTAGCAAAATCTATGAATTTTAAAATTAAAATCATGATTTTTAAGCTCGAATTTCAAGTGAGATTTCAAGATGAACGGTAACTACATTTTGATCAGTTTCCGATGAACCACGTCGTATTGGGCGATGAAAGTCAGGGTGAAGGAAGCTGGCATGTATGGGATCATGGGAAAAATACAAGAATTTTTTTTATGCAGTACGGTTGGAGTTATGAAGCGATTTAGGGTTTAATGACCTTATTTAGTCGGTTGGGTTTGAGAAGATTGCATTGTCAACATGATGTTCTGGGCAATCGCGATGGGGGGAGGTGGATCGTCGAAGTATGGCGAAGCTTTGGCTAGGCTCGCGTCATTTATAAGGTCGTGGTTGGCGAATACGGGGCATTTTTTTCGATGGATTGTTGGTGCCAGGTTGAAGTCAGTAGCTCGAATTCGTTTCAGGAGAGTTCATAGGTGGTCGGGTGGTAGTGTCGACGCCAGAGGGGCTGCGTGAACTGCCAATGATCGAAGTATCGATCGCAGGTGGTCGGGTTGCTCGTGCAAGTGCACGCGATATCACCAGTTCCGGTGATGTTGAATTGGGGGGAAGAAAAGGATTACTCGGGGATGACGTCGGGAAATATTGATATTAGATCGAGTTCGTTTTGGGAAAAGGCACGAGTGAGTTTTGCAGCAGATTCGAAAATTAACCCAAAACAAAATTTAAAAGAGAAAGAAGAAAAGTGGATTGACTCAGAAAAAAAAGAGGAAGTTTGTCTCGGGTATATTTTGAATCTAGCTCGAGGAAAAGGTGAGTTTCCCTCGGGATTTCAATAGCAGGCCCGGGTAAAATGTGTTTCAGTTTTTTTGAACTTTAAAAAAAAAAATCAAATTTTAAGTCTTTCTTAGTTAATAACAATAAAACTTTTATACTAGCTATAAAACAAGTCAAAGTCTTTTATAAATTAAGTTAAAATGTTTTAATGCCTGATTGTTTATAATAAATTCACAAGTTTATTTAATTAAAAAGATAATAGGTTGAATCAACATAAGGATTTTAAGTTAGTTCATATGATAATTTTATTTTCAAGGATTATTTAAATAAAACTTTAAAAAGATAAATGGGTTATTTTAAACGATGTTTTGATTATGGGTGAACTTAAAGGTTTAACATTGAATTATTTGTTAATGAAAATTTATTTTAATTTTTGGGATTTAAATGTTTAAATAAAGCGGTCGTTAGGATAAGAACTGTTCTTGATAAATCAAGGACTTAATTAAAGGATTATTATTGATGTGGTAATAATTAAAATAAAAATAAATTTATAAGATTAATTTAAATTAACGCAACTAATCACTTAATCAAAAAGAAATTAACTAATGATTTAAGTTAAGTAACCAAGTGATTAAGATCAATTGTTGATTAAGGATGACCATTTATTAATTAAGAATAATTAATTAAAATGATGATTAATTGAGGGGTTAATTTATTAAATTAAGATAATTGAATAATTAAAGGTTAATTATTTAAAACAAAGAGTTAATTATCTAACGATTAAAGATTGATTAATTTGTTAATCAAAACAATTAGTAAAGGTTAATTAATTCATTAATTAAGGTTGATTAATTAATAGTTAAAGAATTTATTTATTTATTTATTGAGGTTAATTAATAAATAATTGAAGGATAATTAATTAACATAAACTGTAATTAATTAATCAACCAGAATTAGTGGTTAATCTGGTTTTAAATTAATCAAATGATCAATCGCCTTATTTATGGATGATTGTATTTTATTGAATGCTGTGAATTATTTTGTCATCTCTATTGTGTGATGCTTTATGATTTGAACTGTTTAAATTCAAGCTGTGATGGATGTAAGTTATTTATTCATAATGCATTTATATTTTTCTATCTATGATCTTATGTATATAGATAAGCGTTATAAGATATACCGCTTATCGACATTGTTATGATTGAATCTGTGGTGTGATTGATGTTGTTGCACTATTGGGTTAAACCCCCTGGGCTACACCTTGCATACACAAATATGGATTGCACGGGAAAATCAGTTAAGTCATAGATTTTTAATGATTTTTAAAGATTGAATTTTTGAACCCAAAATAGTTTGGAATTGGAATTGAAAACTTTTGAAAATGTGTTTCAAAAATAAAAGTTATTTGAATAACTTAATAAAGTTTTGAAATTTAAAATAATTTGATTTGAATTTGAATTCAACATTTGAAATTGAATTCTATGATTTGGAAATTATGGGTTAAAAAGATTTTTATAAGTTATAAAGGTGTTATATGGGTTTTTAACCATCTAAAAATATTGTTTTGGAAATTTAAATCCAAACCCAATTTTTTTGCTTAAATGGCTTTAACTTTTGTGAAAGATTTTTAAATCTTGTTTCGAAATCGAAGATGATTTTAAATGGTATATCTTTCACATAAAAGATTTGAAATGGAAATAGTTTGAAAGTTATGAATTAAATCTTTAAATTAAAGATTGGATAAGTTAATCCAATATGAAATGAAATTGTTTTGAAAAGCCGTGAATTAACCTTAGTGGAAAATTGGCGAACTTTGTGAAGTAAACCTTTTTATTTAAAGATTTGAAATGGTAATTTTTTTAACCAATTAAAAGGAAGATTTTGGGTTTTATAAGTTGTGACTTAACTGAAATCCCATATCCATATGTTTTTTAAATATTGCGCTCATTATTCGGTTTAGCCAGGAGAGGACCTTTGTGCCATATAACCCATTTCGAATAATGATACGTCCTTATGGATAACATTTGAAACCGGTGGTGAAGACAGGGTATTTTCGAGAATGAAAGGATAACCCGTCGGTTGTCTCTGCACTGAGTCGCGCCGGTATAGGGATTTCCTAAGTGATGGGAAGTCCGATCGGGATTGTGAATACCCGAATTTGTAAGGGCTTCTTCTGATGTGCCTTCGGTTTTGTTCGAGCCCGGAACAGACTTGTATGGTCGTGTGTGTGACACTACACTTTGAGATATAAAGTCGATTTCTTTCAAATATATATCTGTTGGTGGCAGAGAATTTATTCTCTTAGCTTAACACCCTTCTCTGAGACGTACGAGCATGACTTTATGAAAAGCGTAGCTTTATGGACGAAACCTCATCAAGCCTCTCAACCCGGTAATGGTCGAAATAGGAAAGATGCGGCAAGGTTTCAGGGGTAGGTCCCTTAGGGTATGACCATTCCTTCTGGAAAAGGGTAGTATCATGGTATGGAGCCCAAATACTTACTCATGTGGACACTGTAGTATATTTATTACTGTGTGATGTTGTTGGAGGGCCGTCGGATAAAGGTCCAAAGGATCGGGGGTGGCATATCTTAGGTTTTATTCCCCGGGAAGGGGGTAGTCGGCCTTGTGTTAGGAGAGAGCCAGGTAGGTTCTCAGGGCGTCCCGCCAGAGGCTTTCCTACGTGGCAATAGGAAGTTCCTTAGCCTGACCATTTGTTGGAAATCCATTCATCCAATACGCGCCTTGTACGGTTTTAGTTGTATTACCTGCCATCTACTTATGGTGGCGCCCCACTGTTTGGACGGTAGCTATAGTAGGCATAATTCAGAATGTCTATGCTGGCTAGGATTTATATTATACGTTCGAAATGGTTTTCCTACACTTTGCACTTATAGTAATAATATCAAAGAATTTTTCTGCGTATCGAGCATATTTGACTATCATAAGGAGAAATTTCCTCTAATTCTGCGTTTGCATTGTGTGTGTGGCGGGAGGCCTTATGGTAGTTTCATTTTCCAAAAGCATTGCGGATTTCAAATTTAAATTTTTTTGGTTGTTTTAAAGACAAAAACTGTTTTGTTTGCTCACACCAGTCCCATGACTGACCTGGAGTTTATTGTTCCTTTCCTAAACTCTGGGTGCCCACTATTTTCCACATGGGCAGTCTAGAGTTGGGTTTTTCAAATAATCTATAGTAGGAATTGATTCGATAGCCTTCGAAGCCTTTGAATTTGTGGATCACATTTGCTACACTTCAGCATCCACGACCGGACTTGCTTATCTTTGTGAAGCGTGATGAGTGTTCGAGCTAGCTTTGGATTGAAGATGGAGTTCTTGGAGTTTGGCATTGAAGACATTATCTTTCCGCTGCAATTTCTTGTATCTCCGATAGTGTTGATATCTATTGTACCATTCTATTGTATTCTTTTGTATCATACATTGTATCTATTGGATATTAATGTTGTATATCAAATGTATTATTTCATTTTCTTCCGCTGTGTTGTACTTAATGTGTTATAGGATCCGGTGAACTAGGTTCGATGTTTGGATCTACGGCATTTGAATAGGATAGTCGTATTCGGTGCCGATTTTCGAAGGTCGAGTCAGGATCATTATAGTGGTATCAGAGCTGAAGGTTAAAAATTTAGCTCAGGAGTATAACACATTAATAACTCATTAGAGATAGGGTGAAGTATACCCTAGAATGAGTAATTCCTAAGATATCCGTTCGAATGCCTAAGTAAATTCTCTAACTATTCACTGATAGTAAGTATGAGTGAGAGAGGAAGGCGACATAGGGGACAGGGAAATACCATTAAATGGTCAATGCCCTGCAACAATGGAAATATCTTCTTCTATCAATCTCCTTCGATTCGTCTTTTCAACTCTTTGATGTCTTTGTGGCAGCTCGAGGAAGAAGCTTCGACGTGATGGTGGCCCTACGAATCGTGTAGATAAGTTCTATTCCATATTCTCTTCGTCGAATTTCTATCAGCTTTTCGTTTTTAACTTTAGCAAAATTGAAATTTAAATCGAAATAAATTGGTTAACTAAAATATAAAGCTAAATAAATTGTATCGATAAAACAATTTCGATTAAACCGAATTTGAAATTCTATCTTGATTTCTTGTGAGTACCAAAGTCCGAAGAGGGACAAGTTATATATAATTCGGGTGTTCCGGCTTAAGTTTGGAATCTATATCTAGTATTTGAGAATTTCGAAAGATTAAATCCATCTATCTGTCTACCTATTCTTTGAGATCCGATATATTCTACGAACGATTAGTTATCCCTTCGAACTAATCAATGCCCTTGCATATTTGTAGACCGGTGACCCGAGTATCTTGTGAAATAATTGTATGAGTTTGTTCTCACATCAATTAGTGATATTCTGATTTGGTAAGACAAATGCATAATAGATGATCGGCTTGATTTGTGAGTCGATTCTCTATCTTCGTGTATCTATCCATTCTTTGTTGTCTCCCTGGAAAATTTCGAGGATGAATTTTTTTAAGGGGGAATCTGTAACATTCCTGAAAATTTACCAAGTTAATTTGGCAATTAAATTAGATTTTTGAAGATAAATTGCTAATTTATTTATGAATTAATTGGATAATTTCTAGAATAAATAAAAAATTTAGATTATAGAGTAGAATTGGTTTAAAATTTAGGGATAAGTATTTTATAAACAAATATTGAATTTAAAAATAAGATGTATAAAAAAATAAAGTAGAATTTAAAAACTTTAAAAAGTTAATGGTAGTTTTTTTCTAAAATATTAAATATATTTGGCAAATGTATTAACTTTCAAAGAATCAATGTGCCAATTTTCAAAATATTATTTTTTAAGTCAAATTTTCTTATATAAATAAAGGTGATTAATTGTTAATTTGTAACCAAAGCTTTTAAAATCATTCTTTTCTTTTTAAAAATTGTATAAAAATAAATGATAAAAAATGCATGAATGAAAGATGTATGAAATATATGTATATAAATATCTGAGCTGAATTAAAGATTTAAAAACAAAATTTATAAAAAATAATTTAAACTAAGGAGTTAAATATGATTTGTATATATATATTAAACATTAAAGATAGGATTCATAAATCAATAAAAACATGATTTGTATAATGACTTGGATTTAAAAATTTAAAACAAGTATGGGTATAAAATATTTAATTTTTGAAATTTAAGGAATGAGAGAGATTGAGCTACCGAAATGCTTAGTTGAAGTTAAAACGGACAAGGAGCTTCCTGACGAGTTTATGATTAAGCTGGTGGAAGGAGGATATCAAAAAATATACGTGCAATATCTGTGGAAGCCAGATGTTTGTATATTGTGCAAAAAAATTGGCCATATAATTGATAGTTGTGACATTAAGGAGAACAGTCGAAATGATAGTGACAAGGAAATAAGAGATAGTGTCAGTAAAGAAAACAAAGGAGTAACAACAGAGACGGCCCGAGTTAATAGAAATGACAGACCATTCCAGAAAAGAAATATTAAAACATGGCAACGTGTGAGCAAAAAGAAGACAGTGGCAGTTGTTAAGGAAAATAAAATGGTTTAAAATAGAGGAAGCAATGAAGAAAATGAGGATGAAACTGATAGAGTTAGATATGACGAAGAAAAAATGGATGATGAAAGTAAAAGAGAGGAGCATGAAAATGGACAATGCGGTAATAGAGAAGTAAATAATGTAGATGCAAATGAAGGTGTTACTCCCAACTCTCAAATTTCAATAGACATTGTGATAAAGGACAAAAGTCCTGAAAAAGAGAGGAAAAATGATGAAAATGATATAGTTGAAAAACTCTTAATATCTAACAGATTTGATGCACTACAAGATCTGGATGAGGAGGAAAACATGAATGACATGCAAGATGATAGTTTGATAGATGATACTCAAGGTCATGCTGCTCTTGAAAGCACTGAGGTAGAGGTACAAAATAATGCTGAAAATCATATATTCCAGAAGGAAGAAAATAGGAAGAAAATGAAACAAGGGAAATATGTGGAGGATCAAGTTGTGAACAAGATTCAACAACCTGGAACAAACGATGCTGGAAACAATGACGAAGGATCAAATAGTGAGAGTAATAAAGGAGAAGGAACTATCTCAAGTGGTAGGAAAAATAGAAAAAACACAAACAAGAATTCCAAACCCAGAAGTGATGCTCAAAAGAAAGAAGATACGCACAATGAAGATGACACATGCACAACGTATCAGTCTGATAAACAACATACTTACTCACCGCCCCCAGGAAATGTCTCTTCTCCCAACCCTTCCCCTCAACATATATACTCCAAAATCAAACCGCCATTAGCTTACAAAGTTCCTCCCCCTATGTCTATTCTCTCCCCTCTAAGCACTCAGCAATCCTCCCCTCCAATACCAAATCTCGCTCCTCTGACAACCTCCCCTACGACTGAAGAAACAAACAACAATGAAGCTACCTCCCTTTCAGCCACAATTCCTAATTACTTGTCCTCGAAGCAGGCAGTAACGAGGAGAATGAAGATAGAACTACTCAATGCACGTGTTCTCCAATGATGACATGCATTGGATCATGGAACATACGTGGTGGTCACCATGTTATCAAGCAAGAGCAATGCAAACAGCTTATCAAAACACATCACCTGTCAATCTTAGCAATACTTGAAACAAAGTTAAATCTTACCTTGACAATCAAGGCAACTGAATATATTAATCCAGACTGGAATTACATCCACAATCTGAATGAAGCATCGTATGGTAGAATAATGATTCTATTCAATCCCTGTCATGTTCAATTTATTCCCATCCTTTCCACTTCCCAACTGATACACTGTCAAGCTATTGATCTATCTGATAATTCATCTTTCTATGTATCCTTTGTTTATGCATACAACTCGACGCTTCTAGAACCTCTTTACTTTCAGTCATACCAGCTCTCAGACAGTCCACCCACCCATGGATAATTCTTGGGGACTTCAATTGTAGTTTCTCTCTCTCTGATAGAGTAGGAGGAAATCCCCTCTCTCTTAATGAAATTAAACCACTTGCTGATACCCTTATCGATGCAGATCTTGTTATGGTCAGATCTGTAGGTACGCAATACACGTGGAACAATAAAAGAAAACATGGATGCAGAACCTTTTCTAGGATAGACCACACCTTCTCCAATCTATTCGCCCTTAACAGATGGCCTCTCCTCTTCAACCATCTCCCTCCTCCTCTCCTATCAGATCACTCACCACAAATTATTCACCTTCGTGGAGCGGACAAGAGGGGAAAAACAAATTTTAAATTTTTTAATTCTTGGGCTTTTGAACCTGACTACAAATCTACTGTGTCAACAGCTTGGAACAAAAATAAAAATGGTAATCACTTGTTTGTTTTGTAGGAAAAAATAAAAAAGATGAAGAAAGTCTTGAAATAGTGGGCGTTTGAAAGATTTGGCAAAGGTGAAAAAATGAGCTCGTTAATAAAAGAAAAGCTTATTGAGGTCCAAACAGCAATGATGTCTAATGTTAACAATGCAAACCTCACATCATCTAAAAGTGCTTTGTCTCAGCAATACTATGAAGTGTTAGCTAAAGAAAACGATATGATAAGGCAGAAATCGAGAATAAAATGGAGGGAAAAAAGAGATAGAAATAGTGCTTACTTTCATGCAAGTCTCAAGAATAATCATAGAAGAGAAAACATTACTACTATCTATGATATGGAAGGCATTATACACACAACACCTGATGAAGTCCAGAAAGCTTTTGTTAATCATTTCTCTGCCATGTACAGCAACACAAACAATTTCATTCCCAGTATCGATCTGATCCCTTCTGACCTCATGCCTAGACTTAATGCAGATGATTATAGCTTCCTATGCAATGAAGTCACCCCAGAAGAAATAAAACAAGCTATGTTTTCTCTTAACACTAATTCGTGTGGTGGCCCAGATGGGTTGAACGCACTATTCTACACTTCATGTTGGTCGATTGTCTCAGCTGATGTATGCAATGCTATACTCCTATTCTTCAAAAAGTGTAAAATCTTCAGGTCATATAATTACACCAATATAGCACTAATACCCAAACTTAAGAATGCTCACTGTGTCAACGAATTCTGCCCTATTTCGTGCTGTAATACAATATATAAATGCATCTCTAAGGTCATTGCTACAAGACTTAAGCATGTCCTACCTAAAATTGTCTCCAAAAATCAAGCTGCCTTCCTTCCAGGTAGAAACATTCTGGATCATGTCCTTCTCTCTCGTGAACTTATTAAGGGATATAGACGTAAGAATTCTCCTCCGAAAGTGATGATGAAGCTTGACATCATGAAATCTTTTGACATGCTGCAATGGGACAGTATTGTTCGAATCATGGGATATATGAACTTCCCACCACACTTTATATCTTGGATATATGAATGTATCTACTCTCCGACCTATTCAGTCACTGTCAATGGTATGACAGAGGGTTTTTTTGATAGTAAGCAAGGCATTAGGCAGGGAGATCCGCTATCTGCTTATGTTTTCATTCTGGTCATGGAACTTCTTACGAGGATGTTTGATAAACTTATAAACCAAGGAAAAATTAAGCTTCATCCAGCATGCAATGAACCGCAAATCTCTGCTTTAATGTTTGCTGATGATTTAGTTGTGTTTTGTACTCCTGACATCAACACCGTCAGGAACATTATGAATAAACTTGATCAGTTCTATACTATGACGGGATTAAAGGTCAATCTCAACAAATCAGACATCATAATGGCCGGAGTTAGTAATGAACAGTGCGCTCATATTACTATATTACTGGCTTGACACTTAACTCTAACACTGTTTCATACCTGAGGCTTCCTCTGTCAACATCAAAAATCTCAACTACTCAATGTATTCCACTTTATGAGAAGATAATAGCGAGACTTAATTGCTGGACCACCAGGACTCTTAGTCAAGCAGGAAGGCTAACTCTAATAAAGTCGGTAATATTTTCAATGCAAGTGTACTGGTCAAGAACATTCATTCTCCCCTTTAAGTTGATAAATATGATCAGAAGTGCCTTTATGAAATTCCTATGGAAGGGCAAAACTACGGGCAGATACATAGCTCCAATAAAATTTGGCAGAGTTGAGAGGCCAATAAACAAGGGGGGTCTTGGTATATTCAACTTCAAACAATGGAACGTAGCAGCCTTTGCGAAACATATTGACACCTACTATAATTGTTCAGACAGCCTATGGGCTATATGGTCTGACAGAAATGTGATAAGAGGTAGGAGTTTGTGGAACATGTCTAAGCCTCAAAACTTAAGCTGGACATGGCAGAGTATATTCAAAATAAAGGAGAAGTTTCTCCCTCTTATACAATTGAACTCCAATCCAACTTACAGTGTGAGTTTCTGGGACGATCCATGGTTAGACAAGGGGTTCATTCTGCGTTGTCACCTAACGTACAGTGAGATTCAGCAGACTGGGCTTCACTCGGCGACAAAGGTCAGGGGTGTCCTCTATAATTACCATAGTACTCATCATTTTTCTTCCAATCAGCGAATACAAAATATATGGAACAAAATGAGATTGTTTACTCCGCTGTCCTCTACATCTGTTTGTCTGGTTTGGGGAGACAAAAAGACTAGATTCAAAATTGGAGTCGCTTATGAGTTCATGATGAAGAATAGAACATGTCCAACATGGAGACGGTGGAAGTGGACATGAAATAACGATAGTAGTATGAGAGAAAATTTATTGTTTTGGAAAGTTCTTAATCGTGCGTTACTGTCCAAAGCAAAACTAGCTTGCATGGGCATGAGTGTCAATATTTACTGTACATTCTGCTGTAACCAACCTGAGACAGTTGAACACATGTTCTTTGAATGCCCATTTATTAAGGAAGTATGGACTGTCGTGATGGCGAAGCTACAAAGAACTAATGTCTCTCATGATAATCAGATTGAGTGGGAAAGGATCCATGCGAAATCTGGACACAAGCACAGAGGAAAGCGTATATTTACCATTGTGATGAAGAGTTTCATTAGCTCAGTATGGAGAGAGCGTAACACGAGATTGTTTGATGCCATCAAAGCAAAATCAGATGATTTGTTCAAGCAATGGATAGTTCACGAGATCAAATCTTCTATGAGTATGCTTTCCTTCTCCTTTGACCCAGGCATACTTGCCGCGTTCCAAATGTATTAACTGTGTATGTATCTTCTTTTTTTATTTCCTGTATTTTGTTTCCCTTTGTGCTTGTTGCGCCTAGTCTTCCACTGTCTTCTAACTCACTGTTGTAAGTGTTATGTTCCGATTGGTGTAGCAATAAAATGGTCGGGGACCATCTAACCCCGTCGGCCTTGCCAAAAAAATTGATTTAATAAATAAATTTATAAAAGCTTTATAAACTAAGAAATGTACTTGTGTATGATTTAAATGTTGAGTGTACAAATTGTTTAAAATTCATTTCTCTTTAAAAATTGTAAAAGTAAAATAAATATAAATGTATGTAAATGACTTTTAGATAAATTTCTAAAAAAAGTTTAAAAAGCATAAAGCATGTTTTATAAAATTAAAATAAGGTAAGAATTAAAAACAAAGTTGCAAATAAATTTGAAAACAAGGGTTAAAACAAAAGTTACAAAATAAATTTCGTTAGGGGTTTCAACATAAAAAAATACAAGTTTGGTCAAATGTTAAACATGCAAGCAGAAAATAGACAAGTGGCAGTTGTTTTTCATTTTTTTTAAAAAAATTCCCAAATCTGAGAAAAAGCTGTTCAAATTCTTTTAGTCCAAATATATCTAAAACCAGGCTACCCATTTCAAAACCCTTCTCATCTTCATTCAAAAGGAATCTCAAATAAAAAAACCAAAGCCAGTAAAAAGAAAACTGAAAAACAAATCAGCAAAGCAATCAAAAAACCAGGAAGAAAAACTGAAAACCAGAAATGAAAAGAAGACCAGAAGCAAGTTTCAACCTGTTTCAGAATCAAAATAAAAGATCTGGAACCTAGAATGAAAAAATAATAGAAAGGGAAGGGCACTGAAGCTATGGAGCAGATTCAACATAAAACAGTGCAAAAGCAAATCAAAATCTGAAACAAGCTTCAAGCAATTCAAAGCTCAAGCAAAAGCAAAATAATTCAAAAGCTTTGACCTATTGTAGCCTAAGATTTTCAAATCTCAAAGCTAAAGCTTTCAACCTGGAACAGGGAAAAGAAAAAAAAGTTCTAGTACTCAGTTTTCTTAAAAGCTCAGGTGAGTGGATTTAATAAAACCCATAATTTAACTTTAAATTTAAATCTTGAAGCAATTAAATCATAAATTAACCCTATTATTTTTGACCTGAGGGAAATATGGTCAAAAACAAAGACAAAAATGGGCAGAGCGGTTTAAAAAGGGTTGCATGTTCTAGATTTCACAAACAAAACAATTTCCAGGAAATTATCTCTATTCCTTCCCAATCCAGGTGAGAAAACCGCTTTTATAAACTCTTTGAGTTGATATATATGATCTGCCTGTGATAATCTTTGGGTTTGCTGTGTATTATGATGTGCATGTGTGGTTTATATATCTGTGTATAGAGATATATCTCTGATCTCAAGTTAGAGTTTCAATTAAATCCAAGAAAACTTAGTTTTTCTTTAATTATTCTTTGATAACCTCTAGGATTTGAACGAGTTACGTTTGTTCAACATAAACTAAAATCTAAGAAAAGATAAGTATGCTCATTTATAAATTTTCTATAAATTTAGAATTTACAGTAAAAATCAAACTATATCAAAAAGCTCGACTTGAAAAATTCGTGTTTTCAAGTATATAAATTGGTTTTTAGCAAGATCTATGAATTTTTAAATTAAAATCATGATTTTTAAGCTTGAATTTCAGGTGAAATTTCAAGATGAACGGTAACTACATTTTGATCAGTTTCCGATGAACCACGTCGTATTGGGCGATGAAAGTCAGGGTGATGGAAGTTGGCATGTATGGGATCATGTGAAAAATGCAAGAATTTTTTTTATGCAGTACAGTTGGAGTTATGAAGCGATTTAGGGTTTGACGACCTTATTTAGTCGACGTTGGGTTCGAGAAGATTGCGACGCCAACATGATGTTCTAGGCGACCGCGATGGGGGAAGGTGGATCGTCTAAGTATGGCGAAGATTTGGCTAGGCTCGTGTCGTTTCTAGGGTCATGGTTGGCGAATACGAGGCATTTTTTTCGATGGACAGTTGGTGCCAGGTTGAAATCAGTAGCTCGATTTCGTTTCAGGGGAGTTCATTGGTGGTCGGGTGGTTGTGTCGACTCCATGAGGGATGTGTGACCTGCCGATGATCGAAGTATCGATCGTAGGTGGTCGGGTTGTTCGTGCAAGTGCACGCGATATCACCAGTTCCGGTGATGTTGAATTGGGAGGGAAGCAAAGGATTACTCGGGGATGACATCGGGAAATATTGATATTAGCTCGAGTTCGTTTTGGGAAAAGGCACGAGTGAGTTTTGCAGCAGATTCGAAAATTTACCCAAAAAAATTTAAAAGAGAAAGGAGAAAAGTGGATTGACTCAGAAAAAAAAAGAGGAAGTTTGTCTCGGGTATATTTTGAATCTAGCTCGGGAAAAAGGTGAGTTTCCCTTGGGATTTCAATAGTAGGCTTGGGTAAAATGTGTTTCAATTTTTTTGAACTTTAATAAAAATCGAATTTTAAAACTTTCTTAGTTAATAACAATAAAAGTTTTATACTAGCTATATAATAAGTCAAAGTCTTTTATAAATTAAGTTAAAATGTTTTAATGCCTGATTGTTTAAAATAAATTCACAAGTTTATTTAATTAAAAAGATAATGGGTTGAATCAACTTAAGGATTTTAAGTTAGTTCATATGATAATTTAATTTTCAAGGATTATTTAAATAAAATTTTAAAAAGATAAATGGGTTATTTTAAATGATGTTTTGATTATGGGTGAACTTAAAGGTTAAAATTGAATTATTTGTTAATGAAAATTTATTTTAATTTTTGAGATTTAAATGTTGAAATAAAGCGATTGTTAGGATTAGAACTTATCTTGATAAATCAGGGACTTAATTAAAGATTATTATTGGATTGGTAATAGTTAAAATAAAAATAAATTTATAAGATTAATTTAAATTAAGGCAATTAATCACTTAATCAAAAAGAAATTAACTAATGATTTAAGTTAAGTAACCAAGTGATTAAGATTAATTGTAGATTAAGGATAATCATTTATTAATTAAGAATAATTAATTAAAATGATGATTAATTGAGGAGTTAATTTATTAAATTAAGATAATTAATTAAAAGATAATTAAATAATTAAAGGTTAATTATTTATAATAAAGGGTTAATTATCTAATGATTAAAGATTGATTAATTTGTTAATCAAATCAATTAGTAAAGGTTGATTAATTAATAGTTAAAGAATTAATTAATTTATTTATTGAGGTTAATTAATAAATAATTAAAGGATAATTAATTAACATAAACTGTAATTAATTAATCAACCAGAATTAGTGGTTAATCTGGTTTTAAAGTCATCAAATGATCAATCAACCTTATTTATGGATGATTGTATTCTATTGAATGCTGTGAATTATTTTGTCATCTCTGCTGTGTGATGCTTTGTGATTTGAACTGTTTAAATTCAAGCTGTGATGGATGTAAGTTATTTATTCATAATGCATTCATATTTTCCTATCCGTGATCCGATGTATATAGATAAGCGTTATAGGATATACCGCTTATCGACATTGTTATGATTGAGTCTGTGGTGTGATTGATGTTGTTGCACCATTGGGTAAAACCCCTGGACTACACCTAGCATACACAAATATGGATAGCATGGGAAAATCGGTTAAGTCACAGATTTTTAATGATTTTTAAAGATTGAATTTTTGAATCCAAAATAGTTTGGAATTGGAATTGAAAACTTTTGAAAATGAGTTTCAAAAATAAAATTTATTTTGAATAACTTAATAAAGTTTTGAAATTAAAATAATTTGATTTGAATTTAAATTCAACGTTTGAAATTGAATTCTATGATTTGGAAATTATGGATTAAAAGGATTTTTATAAGTTACAAAGGTGTTATATGGGTTTTTAACCATCTAAAAATATTATTTTGGAAATTTAAATCCAAACCCAAGTTTTTTTCTAAAACGGCTTTAACTTTTGTGAAATATTTTTAAATCTTGTTTTGAAATCGAAGAGGATTTTTAATGGTATATCTTTCACATAAAAGATTTGAATTGGAAATGGTTTGAAAGTTATGAATTAAATCTTTAAATTAAAGATTGGATAAGTTAATCCAATATGAAATGAAATTGTTTTGAAAAGCCGTGAATGAACCTTTGTGGAAAATTGGTGAACTTTGTGAAGTAAAACTTTTTGTTTAAAGTTTTGAAATGGTAATTTGTTTAACCAATTAAAAGGAAGATTTTGGGTTTTATAAGTTATGACTTAACTGAAATCCCATGTCCATATGTTTTTAAATATTGTGCTCATTATTCGGTTTGGCCGGGAGAGGACCTTTGTGTCATATAACCCATTCCGAATATGATACGTCGTTATGGATAGCATTTGAAGGCCGATGGTGAAGACTGGGTATTTTCGAGAACGAAAGGATAACCCGTCGATTGTCTTTGCACTGAGTTGCGCCGGTATAGAGATTTCCTAAGCGATGGGAAGTCCTATCGGGATTGTGAATACTTGGATTTGCAAGGGCTACTTCGAAAGTGCCTTCGGTTTTGTTCGAGCCCGGAACAGACTTGTATGGTCGTGTGTCTGACACTACACTTTGAGATATAAAGCTGATTTCTTTCAAATACTTATCTGTTGGTGGCGGAGAATTTATTCTCTAAGCTTAACACCCTTCTCTGAGACGTACGAGCTTAGAGGTTATGTAGTTGAAGGTTATCAGCGATATGCTTCCAATTTGGTAGTGTGGCATGCTAAGTGCTGCATTGTGTTGATGATCATTTGTTGATCAAAGCATGGCTTTGTGAAAAGCATAGCTTTGTGGATGAAACCTCATCGAGCCTCACAACCCGGTAATGGTCGAAACAGGAAAGATGCGGCAAGGTTTCAAGGGTAGCTCCCCTAGGGTATGACCATTCCTTCTAGAAAAGGGTAGTATCATGGTATGGAGCCTAGATACTTACTCATGTGGACACTGTAGTATATTTATTACTGTGTGATGTTGTTGGAGGGCCCTCGAATAAAGGCCCAAGGGACCGGGGGTGGCTTATCTTAGGTTTTATTCCCCGGGAAGGGGGTAGCCGACCTTGTGTTAGCAGAGAGCCGGGTAGGTTCTCAGGGTGTCCCTCCAGAGGCGTTCCCATGTGGCAATAGGAAGTTCCTTAGCCTGACCATTCGTTGGAAATCCATTCATCCAATACTCGCCTTGTATGGTTTTAGTTGTATTACCTGCCATCTACTTATGGTGGCGCCCCACTATTTGGATGGTAGCTATAGTAGGCATAGTTCGGAATGTCTATGCTGGCTAGGATTTATATTATACTTTCAAAATGGTTTTCCTACACTTTTCACTTATAGTAATAATATCAAAGAATTTTTCTGCGTATCAAGCATATTTGACTATCATAAGGAGAAATCTCCTCCAATTCTGCGTTTGCATTGTGTGTGTGGCGGGAGGCCTTATGGTAGTTTCATTTTTCAAAAGCATTGCGGATTTCAAATTTAAATTTTTTTGGTTGTTTTAAAGACAAAAACTGTTTTGTTTGCTCACACCAGTCCCATGACTGACCTGGAGTTTATTGTTCCTTTCCTAAACTCTAGGTGCCCACTATTTTCCATACGGGCAGTCTAGAGTTGGGTTTTTCAGATAATCTATAGTAGGAATTGATTCGATAGCCTTCGAAGCCTTTGGATTTATGGATCGCATTTGCTACACTTCAGCATCCGCGACCGGACTTGCTTATCTTTGTGAAGCGTGATGAGGGCTCGAGCTAGCTTTGGATTGAAGATGGAGTTCTTGGAGTTTGGCATTGAAGACATTATCTTTCCGCTGCTATTTCTTGTATCTCCGATAGTGTTGATATCTATTATACCATTCTATTGTATTCTGTCGTATCAGACATTGTATCTGTTGGATATTAATGTTGTATATCAAATGTATTATTTCATTTTCTTCCGCTGTGTTGTACTTAATGTGTTATAGGCTCCGACGAACCAGGTTCGACGTTTGGATCTACGGCATTTGAATACAAGTGTCGTATTCGATGTCGATTTTCGAAGGTCGAGTCAGGATCGTTATAGGAGATTTAAAGAAGCTCAAAATGAGGAATTGAGGATCGTATATGTTACATTCATATTCCTCAAACTACGGTAAAAGGGAATTAAATAAAGAATAAAGTCGAGAAAGCTACCCTCATATTAAAAGTTAAGATGAAAAAAAGAGGTTGAAACCGGTACTGCACAAAAACTGAACTATGGTCGTGATACTTGATCCAACCAAAAGAACCGCAGCCAAAAAGCATGAAGTCGCAACAGAATAAAATATTACGCTCATAATACGAGCTATAAAGATATCAGATATGCCCCCATCCCTTAGTTTCAATATTATGTTATGGTATTAAAACCATGATCTAACATAGTCGCAAGAAGCAGGCAATTAAGTACTACGGTTATGAGTCACAATAAATTAATGATTGAACCGCACTATCGACATCCCTAGAATTTATACTTTTCCAATACATTCAAGAACGGATCCGCACTGCACGTACTGAGATCTATCTAAATAGTATTGCACAAGGTTAGAAGCATCTTAAAGGGCTGCACATAGGGCCACTCAAACAATGCTCCAACACAAATCCACACTTACGAGTAGATACCAGATATATAAGTTGCTCTTATCAATAATTCATGCATATTAACAAGAAGGGAAAATTAAGGGCAACTTAAATCACAGTCAACTTAGATCACGTTCGTGCATGTATTGTACTAAATCCTAGGAAATAGTATATCACGCACCCTGAAGCCCAAAACAACTCAAGATTGTCACATTTGAGTACCAGGCAAACAAAGCAGCATCATGCAAGTATCGCACATCAACCAATATAACCTCACCCTAAATCTACCGGTAGTGCTCGAAACCAACAAGTAACTTTTAGTTCTTCCTAAGGCAGTATGCAAACCCTTCACTACATCATATCAGAAATATATGACCTGCTAAGATCACCTCCTCCAATTTTGGATATTTCAAGAGTTATCGCCTCCGTCTCAAACTTCCTACTAAAGAACACAATTCAACCACCCGAATTAGGGCTTCTCGCTAGAGACATGTCAACAATTTAGATGCATCTACCTAACAATACGGATGGGAATGCATGGCATGATCCAGAGGTGGAACGCAATAGCAAAAAAAATGGTGGTATATCCGTGTATATCCTCAATACAACAAATAGGAAATGTAGGGGAATTTTGAGCGGGGCCTTTCTTTTTTACATTTTGAATAAAAAAAAGTTGTATATTTTTATTTTTCATGAAACACCTGTATCAAGAGAAAAGAGATAAGAAAAGAACTTGACCCATGGACGTAGGATTCAAAGCAATCCGAATCATGTAAAAGTTTCTATATCTTCTCACTTTCGTGCATCATTATCTGTTTATATTTGCATTTGATTATAATTCATTATGGAAATGCGAATTGGATTTGACATTATAACTAACAGTTGGAGTGTAACTACAAAATTATGTAAGCATCCAGCAGCATAGTTACTACTCAAGGGCATGCTTAACACAAGTTAAGTTTGTTGACTCAAATCTATGGATAAACATTAATAACTGCTTTCCTAATCAATCGAGGTGTTGTGAGACGAAAAATATCACTAAAATTTTTTGAAGCTAGAGGGAGCTCCGTTTCTTTTTTCTAGTTTCCAAAAAATCTACCAAACCTCTGTTCCCAGTTTTTTACTTTCGACGAGTGAACTGATGCTCCCCTAAAAGTCATGACTCCCTTTAACCATCCATTCCCTTTACACAGAAATGGTCGCCCCAGTTTCCAAAACCCTTATAGATCCCATCCCAACCACGGTTTGGAGCTTCTCTAACCAGGCAAGCCAACGGCCGAAGGGATTAAATAGAACGGTAACTCAAAATACTACTATCCACTAAACTGCACCTTCACTATCCACACCCACCACCATCACTTACTAATTATGCTGATTATATAGTGAGCGAGTGATAATGGAATTCTAAAAAATGAGAACAGTGAAGCTAGCCCGTGAGTATTGCCAAGTCACCAATTATTAACCCCCACTACTTGATAGACGAACTCAATTTTCCCTCAAGGACGATGATGCTGCTACTTATCCTACTAGATAATTTCCTATAGTAGCTTCAGATATAAAGTTTCCAACTAGCAAGAAGAGAAAAACAAACAAGCAACGAAGGCTTGGCAGCATAGGAAACCCCATATGTCCTTAAGAAACATCATGGAGAGGAAGGAGTAACCATGATTTTGTTAGACCCTTCGAGACACTTGGACATCTCATCCTCCTTAATCACAGCTTCTTCCTCCCCAATTATCCTTCTTTATCAACTAGTGGCTTCCAATTGAACTAGATCAGGGGTATTCGTCGATTTGGATAGCGATTCCGATAATGGTATGGAAGGATCTGGGAAAACATTGTCACGGTCATTCCATAAAGGGTGTTCACGCATCCTGCCTCGAGACTAGGAGATTCGATTGTCGTGTTTTCAGTACCAACCATCGTCCTGGAAAAGCAACAAGCAAAAGTGATTGAGATGCACACCGGTTTGAAAGTCCTCAAGCAAAAGTAGTGCCAAAGTCAGAAGAGAAAACAAGGTCGGAAGTCCTATATATTCAAAGTTTTTTGGAGGAATTAAAGGCAAAGCAACTGCTACAACAACGAAAACAAAATATAAGTGTTCGATATTGCACTGGAAATCTCAGACCTTATTCTAAGTGATCTGCACTACTTATAATAAACATTGTAATTATTATGTAAAATAGTAATATAATGAACTAGTCGTAAGGATATTAGATGGTCCGAACCAGTGTAAAAAACTTTCTATATTAATCTTTTTTGACATGACAACTAGATATAGGGTTAGAAAGCCTGAACCAGTATAAAAAAACCTTTCTATGTTGATCTTTTAGATATATTCATGATGGTCATAGATATATCAACGGCCCGAACCAGCTATCAAAACGAAGTTGGATAACACGCAACTCGGCTTTCTCAGGCAAACCGGTCATAGGGATATTGGACGCCCAAAGCAGTATAAAAAACTCTCTATGTTAGTTCTACTAACATTGCACACTAGATATACGGATACTTGATAGCCAGAATCGGTACAAAAAATAATGCACATGCAAAGGTAGTAAACACGAGACCCGACTTCACAGTAAAATATCAGTATTCCCTTAACAAGCAGGGCAGATCATGCTAAGCACACGAACGTGAACTTGTTTCTAAAAAAAGGGCAGTTCATTGTTCGCATGCCGTAGAATTCACATGTCATAACTCAGTTCAACATTCATAAATAGCATGAGAAATTAATTAAAAAATGGCAATGAAAACTAATGAATGGAATGTACCACAGCTCACAGATCAAGTGCAATTCAAAAAATTAAAGCTTGCTTGGTAAACATCAGAAATTAAAAACTTACTCAAGCTTCTTAGTTCTATTTTACTTACCATAAACTTTGTATGTGATTCAATACATCTATACATACTTTACATGTAAAAATAGATAAAACAATCACAACACGAGTTACACTAAAATTCGCAAAATAATTAAACATAAACAATGCTAGGAATTTGACTCAAGCTCAGAAGAAGAATTAGATACAATCATCTTACGATGGGATGATCCACGTAAATGCAATGACGGATATGGAGGAGAACTGCTCGACAATTGGAGGGCAGAAGTCATATCATTTAATTCAGTAATAATAACTGATGAACGAACGGAAGCAGTACGACCATAAGCGGTACTACCGTAAACCGTACATGGGTCATAATTGGCGCCTGCCCATGTATCTTCATAATCTTATGGGTCATACTCATAATCAGCGCTATTGTATGAAAAAGATAGGTCAAGTACGGGTAAGAAACATTTGAAAACATTGATCACAAGCCTTCTGTCGATTTCTGATGTTACCTTCTTTACATACTCATCATGAAGTTGCTCTAATAAGGAAGCCATATCCATCCCACCTAGGGAAACAATAATGGAGTCCAGACGAGCTTTACATTTTAAGCTGAATACCTTCTTTCAAGGGCATTCACATACCCTATGGCTCCCATCTTATTCTCTCAATCTCACTTAAAAAGTGCTCCCTTGTTTTCTCAGTATTCCTAAAGAAGAGACTAAAGAGCTCCTCCATAGTAGAAATAAAGGGTGAAACACGAGTACCCGGCATACCTAATTTCTTCCTACAATGATCCTATGATTCATTAAACTTGGCTACATAATAATTTTTTAAATCATCCAAACCTCGTCCCGATCATCCTAGGAAGGGGTGCAGGGAGGCGACACCTAGTTTAGAAGAACCACTGGACAAGGTTACAAAAGAGGCGCCTGCGCTAATTTTCCTAACAATATCCTCATCCAATTCTTAAATTTTCTATCATAAGGTCGTGGTTCCATCCTAGAATACAATCCCATATGCCATTTCAGCATCCTTCAATAAAGCTTCAAGTTCTACGACTCTGCCCAGGGCAGAATCCAGCTTCTCAGTAAGAATGGCAACCTTTGAATCTTGATCAAAAGTAGTAGGTTGAAAATCAAATAAGCCCGCATGAAATGAAATTAAAGGAGAGTACAAATAAAGTAAGTAAAAAAATCACAAATTTCACAAAGAAACATCAATTCACATAACGTGTATATATTCTCGAATATGATGCAAGTTACAAAGTCACTCTCTAACATGGGCTCCAATAATACTATCCTAAAACACCTAAGGCATAGTAGCTAAAGGCAGAGCTGAACTAACAGAGAAGGTCCTTGGGAGTTATAGCAAACTTAACCTAATGGTCTATTGATCCTTCTGTAGTCACCTTGAAACCTGCTATATTCCGCAAAAAAAATTGATCCAGTGCAGAATAGAAGAACTCTAAGACGTCCTTGGCACGCTACACGAACGCTTCGCCCCTTTTTCTTTTAATTTTCTCTCGCTTATGTTCCTACACATAGGAAACAATTTTGATTTGAGCATCACACGGGGAATCATCGAGATCATGAATCTTCAATAAAGTCGTCTCCTTTGATTTCTCTGTTGTATCGATTAGCTCAGCCTTAGTCTTCTTAGTTCGTTTCGAGAAAGCACACAAAAAACCTACGTGGGTCGGTTCTCCATCCTTCGATCCATAAATGGGAAGGCTCCTTCGACTCTAACACCCTCGTCTGCTAAGTCATCGGAGAAGACCTAGGACCCGTAGAAAGAGCATGAACCATGTCCGAACGGGGTGTAATGACCGCCCTCTCACTTTCAACTGCCTCTCTCTCTCCGGTTAGACGAGCAATCTTCGTAGACATATCCTCAATGGTTTTTTGCATTTTCCAATCTTACTCTGAAGAACAATCCCATAAAGGTTCTCCGCATCTTTCATTAACTGATGCATCTTAACTTTAATTCAACAGCGTTGGGCTCGATATTCAACCAAGTGTTATATTCATACCGACGGTTAAGTGCATTTTCGGCTTCTTAAAGCTTCCGACGAACACACTCTATCTCCTTTTTGAGCCTTTCATTCTCAACTTTAAGGTAGCTAGCCTCTGCTCCAATAGCAGCAGAGGGATCCATCACTTCAACCCTAAATTTGGACACACCTGTTTAATCCAACCCAGGAATGATAGGTGCCGAAGGAAGGCCAAGTGCGAAGACTTCGAGAGGCTCGGAAAAAGTTTCATAGAAGCCAGCCTAAGTCTCAAAGACAACCATAATACACCAAACAAAGGTATTATTAACTACATTAATTCAATAGAACCATATACAAAGAAGTAGAAAAAGTAAAACAGAACTCAACCCATATGCAAATTTCTAAGTCTAGGCCTAAACTATTCCAAGTGAGGGTTATCATGTGAAAAGGAACTATTTTCTATGGTATATTATCATTAACACAATACAAAACTACTAAGCGCCTCTTTTTGTTTAACTACTTATCAATCCTCGATAGCAACTCTTGGGTTTCATTCTTAAGTTTGGCATAAGACTCATTTAACTCTCTCTCTCTTACGCTTATCAATGGCCATGACGCTAAGGCCAAGATAGTCTAAATTCTGGGTTTTGAGCCTATCCTAGCTTTCCCTCAGAAGCTTAGCAAACAAAAATTCTTCAAAAGACTAAAACAAAAGAAAGATGACCCAATCATTTGTTAAGCAATAACAAAGTAAAATAGTTACAACAGGTCATTCATAATAAAATCAAGATGCAAGTCCTAAGCAAACACAATTCTAAGGGTTCATACAAAAGGTTTTAAATATTTACAAGAGGATTTGAAGTAACTTTCACTTTCTTAAACTCCTTGTCACCTTTGGGCCCCTTATCTTCCTTGGTCTCTCTCTCCTCATCCTCATTCGCTTTTGAAGGGGTGGTAGGAGCAACATCTTTCCCAACATACTCTTTACCCCACTTATCTTGGAAATATCGGTAAATCAAGTCAACCACAGACATGTTCCTTAGAAAGCTGAGGTCAATCTCTTCATTAAACTGAAGCTTAGCCGAGGCATATAAATTATAGACCATGTTGGAAGTGCACACCCTAAGATCTTCTTTCGAATCGGCCGGCTCGTTTCCCACCTTGATCATCTCCTTCCCTTTCTCCCGCAACTCCCAATCTTTTGAGGTTAGGGCTTCCATCGCAAACATAGCCTTCATTCGGCCACTCTCGGTACGCCCAAAAGTCTTCTTCGACCCTGGCCTTTGCGGAAACGAGGTCGGCTTTCTCAACGATATATGAGGCAAGGTCAGCTTCAAGTTTAGCCACCCGATTAAGGGTGGTGGCTTGTTTACTTTTCTGCTCTCAGGCTTCTATCATTAAGGAAGCATGTTAATGTGTATATATATATATATATATAATAAAAATAATACGAGTAGGTAAATTTGACCGGAATAAAATAAAATCAAGGGAAGATCTCTTACATAAGACAGAGCTCTCCAGCTCAGACATTAGTTCGAAAAGGAAAGCTTAGGGAGTGGAAGAGGAAGGAAAAAGAATGAATAAGACAAGACAATGCGAGATGGCGAACTCCAAGCGATCTTCCCCATTATCTCCACTAGGCGGGATATGACCCCCTTGAGCAGTGAATAACAGGTATCGAGGGTCAGACTACTCTATAAAGGAGGAGCAGGTAGCACCATTGAATTAGAAAAGGAAGGAATGTTCGGAGGAGGAGGGGAGAAGTAGCCACCATTTTGGGATCCTGGTCGGAGTTAAGTACTGTTTCATGTTCTCTTTTCTGAGTAGCCTTTTGCGGTGGCTTCCTTAGCAGGCGAAGGTCACCTGCAATAAAAGCATTCATTGTACCTATAAAAAAATTGTCAAGATCAGGGGAAGTTCCTCTATGAAGAACAGAACCATAAAAATAATAAATCCAAAGCATATTATAAACAAGTTATACCCTTAGACTCAGCCGGATTCTTGGAAGGCTTAAAAATATCATGAGAAGCTACATGATATGGGCGTAGAAAATTATATTTCTTCAGCATTTCTTTGTTAATTTTTTTTTAATTTTCCTCTCCTTTTTTTCCAATCCAAGAATGTGATCCCCATGCGATTCATACAATTTGACGTTCTTCCTTAGAAAACACGAATTGAGTAGGACATGGACGAAAAGAAGAAGGGAAATTATCTGAGTTTAAAATAAAGAAATACAACTCAGCCCATTTCTGGGTCTTTCGGGGAACATCCGGAAGAACCAACGTTTTGGCTTGGACATAGAGAAGGCTGGTCCTTGAAGGATTATTGTTAATGTTAAACAGAAACTAAAGCTCCTTGAAAGTAAGGTCAAGTCCATGTTCAACATGGAGGATGAAAATGGTTATTATGATAGTATAAGAAAGAGGGACTAGTTGGATAGGCATGAGATCAATAGAGGACAACCATTAACGAAGGACTGGATGTGGGGGAAGGTATAGACCACAACATATATGCTCAGAAGTAATGGTGTAAACCCAACCCAGGGAGTGTTGATGCATTCATAGAGTTCAGAAACTCTAGCTTCATAACCCAAAAACCCAAATTGATTCATGATACCATTGGTTTCTACAACTAAGTAATTTCTAAAAATGAAAGTAGAAAGGAACGAAAAGGAAGCCATTTTGGAATCTCAAGATTAACAAAAAGAAAAGATCCTAAACTAAAGAGATCTACCAGAAATCAAAGCAAAATAAGATTTATTGATTCGATCTAAAAGAAAATCCAAAGACGGAGACAGAATCGATTTTTGAAACTTTCTTTCCTTCTTTCCACTTCCTTAAGTCAAAATATAAAAAGTAAAAACTAACAAAGAAAAGACCGAAAGAAAAATATGCGTATCTTAATTTGAATAATAGCCACGCGATCAAAATAATGAAGGAATTTATGAAACGTCGTTCGATTAAGTTGTCAAAATAATGAATACAAAGATTGATATAGATTTACCTAGAAATTCGAAAGGTTTAATGTAAAAATATTTCAGCTGGTGACCCAATAAGGGAATAATACGTGGATAAGATCATTAAATATAAAATCAATCGATAAGACTTTTTGCACTAGCGAAAAAAAGGAAGGATTAGAAAGAAATGACGGGATGCACAGAATAAGTGTAAATGATGACAAGTCTAAACCATTCTACAATCAGCCCAGACTTAAAGGGAAAGTGTTACGCCCATATTCCTCAACTATGTTAAAGGGAATTAAATAAGGCATAGATTGGAGAAAGCTGCCCTCACAGTAAAAGTTAAGATGAAAAGAAAAGAGGTTGAAGCAATCAAACTGGTAATGTACAAAAAATCGACTTGCCATCGCGATACTTGATCCAACTTAAAAAACTATGGCCAAAAACCAAGACGCTGCAACATAACAAAATATTACGCTCATGATATAATCCATAAAGATATCAAATCAGCATCCATCCCTTAGTTTAGATATTACATTGTGATACTAAAACCGAGATCTAACATAGTCACAATAAGCAAGTATTAAAGTACACGGTTACAAGCCACAATAAATGAATGATTGAGCTACGCTGTCGATATCCCCAGAACTTATACTTTGTCAACACCTTCAAGAACAGATATGACTGCACATACTAAGGTCTACCTAAGTTGTACCATATGGGGTCATAAGCATCCCAAAGGGCTGCACACAGGGCTACTCAAACAACACTCCAACATAGATCCACATTTACAGGTAGATAGCTGAGATATAAGTTGCCTTTATCAATAACTCATGCATATTGACAAGGGAAAATCAAGAACAACTCATAACACATTTAGCTTAGACCGCAGTTAGCTTAGATCATGTTCGTGTACGTATTGAACTAACCCCTAGGAAATAGAAAATCACGTACCCTGAAGCCCAAAGCAGCTTAAGACGGTCACATCTAAGTATTAGGCTAACACAGTAGCATCATGCAAGTATCGCACATCAACCAGTACAACCTCACCCCAAATATACCGGCAGTGTCCTAAAACCAACGAGTAACTTTTAATGTCCTCATAAGGCAGTATGAAAACCCTATAGTACATCGGTCAAAAAATTACATGCTACTAAAGTCTCCCGCTTCAATTTCATATATTCCCGCCTCAATTTTAGGAGTTCCCACCTCCATCTTAAACTTCTCGCCAAAGACCGCAATTTACCTACACGAATTAGGGCTTCCTGCTAAAGACATATCAACAATCTGAATGTATCCAACCCATAATACAGATGGGGAACACACGGCATGATCCAAAGGAAACGCGATGGCAAATGAAGAATGGTGGTAATCCACGTACGTCCTCAACATAATAAATAGGAAATGAAGGGGAATGTTGAGGGGGACTTCTCTTTTCTACTTTTTGAATAAGAAAAAAATTGTGTCTTTTTTCATGAAACACTTGTATAAGGAGAAAAGAGATAAGAAAAGAACTTAACCCATGGATGTAAGATTCAAAGCAATCCAAATCACATGAAATTTTTTGTATCTTCTTACATTCATGCATCATTATCTGCTTATATTTGCATTGGATTATAGCTCATTACGGAGACGCGAATTGGATTTGATATTTTAACAAAAAGCTATAGTGCAACTACTGTAAGCGTTTAGTGGCATAGTTACTACTCAAAGGCAGGCTTAATACAAGTTAAGTTTGTTGATTCAAATTTATGGATAAACGTTAATAATTACTTTCCTAATCTATTGAAGAGTTGTGAAATGAAAAAGTACACTAACAGTATGGGTCTAATAGAGTGAGGAAGAAGGGGATTGTACTTTGGTAACAGAAGATAAGTCTAGGAACTTGTCTCAAGTTGCTTGTTTAGATGTAGTTTATATGTTTGTTATGTTTTGATTGAACGTGTATATGTGTGTGTTATTATAGTTGATTTGTTATGTATTACTGGATGCACTAATATATTTTGTTGTGATGCACGAGTAGGGAACTTAGTTGTATATGCTAGAGTGAGCATGATGTAGAGTTAGAAGTACTACCACTCCTTATTTGAATTTTGAGGATGAAATTACAATACGATAAGAATCTTGTAACGACGCATAAATTAAAAAATAATTAATTATAGAATTATTTATAAAAATGAATTTTAATTCATTCAATAAAGGAATTAAATAAGAGAACGAATTAAACAAGGTAAATATGTGGGGGATTCACATATACATATTGTGTATATAAGATTAATAATTGAAAATTATGAAATGAAGATTTAGGGAACTTAATTTAATGAGATATAACTAAGTATGACTGTAAAATGTAAAAATAAATTTTAATAAATAAAGAAAAGAGATCTTATGTTAAAGATAATTAAATTCGTTCATACAATTAAATAAAGGGGAAATATAAACATCTAAATGAAGGATATTTTTCTTAAGGAAAATAAATTAGGCGAGAAATGGTTGAATAAAGGAGATCTTATATTAAGGGCAACTACATATAACTAAATTTAACCATATATATTAGAACCAATTTAAATATATGAACGGAAAAAAATTAAATGCGACCATGAATGAGGAAATCAAATTAATATTTGAATGGAGATGATCTTGCAATTGAGGAAATAAATTAGTTAAATAAGGAAGCAAACAAAAAACCCTTACTATATATAAACACCACCAAACATACCTTCATCCATTTTTTAATCATTCTCTTTAAATTAAAAAAAAATGCTAAGCTGGATGCCATTATTAAGGCAAACGAAGAAGAAGAAGAAGAAGAAGGAAAAGATAAAAACACCAAGGCAATCTAAGAAGAGCAAAGAATCTAGAAAATCTAAAGACTTAGGTGAGTAGTATCATTCTTTTATATTATTTTCACATATATGATTGTGTTTTAGTTATTTAATGAAGAAGTTTATATAATATGTGTTTCCCATTGATAGATCAAGGTTAATGAATGTTTTGGGTTGAATTGGCCTTACTTGGAAAGTTTTGTTATGATTCCCCATTTCGATGATTTTAAAATACCATGAAAATTTAATAAAATATGTTTTTAGAAATGAGCTTTGATTTGGAGAATTCTCCAACGTTGAAATAGTTAGTTTTGAATATTTGAAGCAATCCATGCATTAAAGTAGTAAGGGAAAATGGTTAAATGGAAAAAACATTGGTAAAAATGTGCTAAAATAAATATTATGTATTTCTGGAAATTTATAAGTATTTCTCTAATCCAGAATAATCATTTCAAAAGTTAAAATGGAATGCTGGAACTAAGTAGGTAGGCAACTGAAACTAACTAATGCATGCAAGTTACGTGATAAGGGGACAAGATCCTATAAAAGTGTTGTAAAAATAGATAAAATACATTGCTACAAAATAAAAGTGAGATAGGATAAATGAGGAGGCGACACATGGAAAGCTAGGCATAGATGTGTAGATGTGGACTATTAGTAATGCAGGTTTTATTACGTGTACTAAAGAAAGAGACTAGGCCGAATGCGATATGACAAGGGTACTACACCCAAAACCTAAAGTAAATTAATAAATGATAAAATATTTTCTAAGTAAATGAAATAAGTAAGAATATAGCCAAAGAAAATGGCCGAAGGTTCATATGCTCGACGAAGATGTTCCCAGCGAGTTTAAATAAACCAGGTTTCCCTAAGACAGAACCTAGAAGTAGTGGTTTGATAGCCGAGATCTATTGACTTTTGGAGAAATTCAATTTCGAGACAAATTAGTTTTCTAGGGAAAGTTGATATCGAAACTCAAGGCTTAAAATGGCCGAAGGTAGAACTTAGAGTTGTCTAAAGCATGATGCATTGCGAAAATAGTACTGAGGCTTGATATAGTCAAAGGTAGACTGGGAGCCTAACAAAGATAAAAGAAGCTAAAATTGAAACCTAGTAAATGAACAGTTAGATGAAGTTTGGTGAGTTAACGATAAATAAGAAGTAAATAAGTAAGAGCCTACAGAAAATGCAATTTCATAAGGGCTTTTGATGTTGAGTGGAGACTATCACTTGAATGCACCTACTTGAAGAAGTTGGGTTCGACATCCGACTTCCGAAGAGGTATAGAACGTCGTAGGGGGTTGTACATTTTTATGAGAGTGGTTGTAACTCTCATATGGGGTTCAAGCTTAAAGAAAAAGATAAAGAAATAACCCAGCCGCTACAATAAAAAAGATTTCTCACGGTGTTTTTAAGCATAGTTAATACTTTCCATTACGTTGCGAAGAACGCTGTGTAATGACATTTTGTAATGAATTAGAACCTTATAATAGAATTTCCAGAAATGCTACTAAAACTTTCTTATTCAACTTTTAATATATTATAGTTTTTTCATGGTTTTTACTATGCCATGTTGGAGTTCATACAGCTTTATAAAAACGTTGTAAAAGGTTAAAACATGTTATAATATATCCAACTCCTTTAAAGCAACTACAAAAGCGCTGCATAAAGTTATTTAACAGGTTTAAAAACTCTACAAAAACTTTTACAGCATTTTGATCGTAGTCATGTTACAGTTTGCATGGACTTTCTGAACATTAGGATACTAAAAGAAAGCATTAGACTTATATTTAAACGCAAATCAATCTTTCAAACAAAATTAAAAAAAACATTTGACAATCTAAATTCATTATATACTAAACATAATTGTAGTTACACCAAACTCATACGGTAAACAATTATTTTGTAGGAAATGCTTTAAATATACATAATAACAACATAAAGATTATAATTTTTTTGCCAAAATAGTGAAATGTCATGGTCATAGAGCTTGTCCTCTTCAAAAGTCAACGCTCTAAAAAAACAAGTGGAATAGTAACATAAGTAGAAGCTACCAAGTCTAGTTTAAAAATCAAATTATTATTAGTAGTATTACTACTGCTATTATTAATACTATTGATTTTTATAAACTTATATAATCTTCAAAAAAAACTTGGTCAATCCTTGAAACTTAGTTAACACGATTAAATAATTTTTAAAACTTAGTAAATTTTTAGAATTTAGTTAACTTGATTAAATTTTATGAAATATAATTAATTTTTATGCTTATTTTTACATAACATGGTTAACTTATTTAATTTTTGTAAAACTTAGTTAAAATTTACAAACATTATCGACTTAGTTAAATGTTTATAAAACTTCGTTAACTTTTATAAAACGTGGTTAACTTTTATAAACTTAGTTACTTTATAAATTTAGTTTACTTTTTTTAAATTAATTAATGTTTATAAACTTATTAAATTTTTACAAAACCTAATTAACTAAGTTGACTTCTATAAATATTAATCAACTTTTATAAATTTAGTTACTTTTTTATAAAACTCAGTCAACTTAGTTAAATTTATAAAACTCAGTTAATCTTTATTAAACTTAGCTAACTTAGTTAATTTTTAGTTTTTATTAAACTTAGCTAAGTCGGTTAATTTTTATAAAACATAGTTAATTTAGTTAATTTTTTGAAACTTAGTTAATTTTACAAAACTTGGTTAATTTTTCAAAACTTAGTAAATTTTTATAAAACATGGTTAATTTTTATAAACTTATTTAAATAATATAAAATTGGTTAACTAGGTTATTTTGTATAAAACTTGATTAACTAGTTAATTATATAAAAATTACCTAATTTTTGTAAACTTAAACAACTTAATTAATTTATTTTATAAACTTAGTTAATTTTATAAACTTAGCTATTTTTTTATGAAACTTAGTTAAAATTTTATAAAACTTAATTAATTGTTATAAACTTTTTTAATTTTTATAAAACTAGTGAACATTGTTATTCTTTATAAAAGTCATAAATTTTTATGAACTTGATTAATTTTTATAAAAGTTTATCAACTTGGTTAATTTTTATAAACTTATTTGGTTTTTATAAAACTCAGTTAGCTTAGTTAAGTTAATTTTTTTTAAATAAAACTTAGTCACTTTCATTTACCATCACACTTTGCATTAATGTGTATATGAAGCAATAAAATGCATAATATACATTATTCATGTTGGTATATATAAATGTTTACTTTCAATTTTGTAGTACTGAATTTAGGAAAATCCAATAGCTCCTCCATCAAAGTATATGTAAATTTGTACATCCATTTAAGTATTGAAAATTTTTGGAAAAATTTGATTATTTCATTTGCGAAGTTGGTGCTTTCTCAAAGAAACCCAATTACACACAGTGTTTGCCACCTCACATGCATTTTTTAAAGCATAAAAACATACTTTTTATTAGTAAATTTTAGCAAGCAATCTTGCATATATCAAAGCACTTGTTTTATGTATCTACATATCAAAATAAAGGGAGTAAGTAGGATGGTATCATTCCTATCACATAGTGCATAAAGATAAAAGTTGAATAATGGAAATTAGTTCGGCTCACTTGCATCTCTTGTGGTCATAAGGCCTTTTTCAATTGACCATGGTCAACAAAATATAATCTTGTCATCTTCGTACTATTATTTGTACACTCATACATAAATAGTTAGCCAAAATCTAGACTACTTGTACGATTATACCTTTCCCATAAAACAAAAGGCCGGTTATGATTGGAACTGGGGATCAACAATCCAATCTCCAAGCTATAGTTTTACAATAGATGTCCGAGTTGCTTAAAGGATGACAACATTTATGAAATCATTTGGGGTTATGTGCCAGTATTAAATGCGTCAATAAATCCAAAGTAATATGATAAAAAATGGTTAAAATTTATAAATAAAAAACCAAAAAACATTAAAAACCAATTATGAATAAATAATGAATGTGTGATAATGAGTGCGGCTGAAGAAAACATCAGATAATTTCTCTCAAGCAAAGCAGTTAAAGACAAAGTAGTTCAGAAAGCCCATCAAGGCCTATTATCAAAATACTATTTTCCGCTTCGTAATCTGCATCCGTTGAATAGTATATGTGTGAACCACTATATTCATGTAATAGCATTCAGTTCTCATCAATAAAACTTCAAATTCCTGTCATAGTATCAGAGCCAAATCTCACCTAACAACTATCCTTTTTAAAAATAAAAAAACTCAACAGAAAACTCTGCATCATTCGAGTTTCTCTCATCAGAGATTGATCATCTCCTCATTTAAGTGTTCAGATCCAAATTGAAGTGTTGTGCCTCGCCGGTTTGATGAAATCTGGCTGCAACAACACTCCATCTGAATCGTGAAAGAAAAACAGCAAAGAAATCAATCAAATTTAGATTAAGAAATTCAAGAACTGATCTCAAAGCATCAAAAACTGCCATCTAGCAAAGTTTATCAGAATCTTGATCATCATTTAAAGCTTTTTGGTTGCATCTAACCTGTTTAGTGATGTGTAATACTGATCTTGATCAAGAATTGACGAATTTCCATCAGTCTGTCCTTTTTGATCTCCACTATTCCCTCATTATCATCATTCTGATATTTGAGCCTCATCATGACTGACGAAGCAAATACTACATCATCTGAAAATATGAGTTACTCTCAACAAACTGCAACAGATCAGGCCACAAAGTCAACTTGCAACTATCCATTTAGATGAAGACAACTATCTGTTGTTGAAGCTTCAGGTTGAGACAACAATTCTAGGATACAGACTTGAAGGATATATTCTTGGAACTATATCAGCTCCTCCAAAATTTATCAATAATCAAGAAGATAAAGTAGTCAGCAATGAAGAATACACAAAATATCACAGACGAGATAGGTTAATATGTTCTTAGTTACTATCATCCATAAACAAAAAACTGTTGTTTCATGTGATAGGATGCAAGACTGCTAATGAAATATGGATAACAGTTGAAAAAGTTTTTAATATTCAATCTGCGACAAAAGTGATGTATCACAAAAGACAACTTCAAAGCATCAAGAAAGAAAATCATACAATGAGAGACTATCCGTCCAAGATCAAATCAACCTGTGATCTTCTTGAAGCAGCATATCATAAAGTCTCAAATTCAGAACAAATTCTATCTATACGTAATAGCTTAAGTGATGAATATGAAGGTGTGGTTGCTGTTATAGCTTCTCAAAAGGTGTTAGCATCCATAGATGATGTACATTCAATCTTGCCGGCCCATGAAGCAAGAATTAATAACAAAAGACCACAATACTCTAACCTCTTTATCAATTACACAACTAATCAGAGAAACAAAAGCCAAAACAGCAATAAAGCAGAGCAATAAAATCAAAGAGGTGGCTACACTAACAAGTCAAGAGGAAGAGGAAGGTGAAGCAACAACAACAATATGCCTAAATGTCAAATCTATGGAAAGGTGGGTGACACAGCAGTATGGTGTTATTTCAGATACTCAAATCAAAACAACAATAATCAAAGAAGCAGCAGTTTCAATGTTAACATGGCACAAAACAGTGATAGTCACCTGACAATAATAACAAAGGCCAAAACTCAAATGAGATTGCCTGAGCAGAGCATGTTCAAGATGAATCTTGGTAGCCAGACTTAGGGGCTACCAATCACATCACTAGCAACCTCCATAACTTAAATCTTGGATGTAAGGAATACAGAGGTAATTAAACAATTCACATGGAGAATAGTAAGTGTGTCAAAATTAATCATACTGGTAATGCTTATATCAAAGGTAAAAGGAAATTATTCTTACGTAACTTGTGAAGAGTACCAAAGATCAAAAAGAATCTCATAAGTGTACCTCAGTTTGCCCTTGATAACAATGTAAATTTTGATTTTTATCCTAAATACTATTTAGTTAGAGACATATTGACTAGGGACATTTTATTGCAGGGTGACATAGAAAAAGGGCTATACAAATTTAAATCTGCCAACTCCAAATTTGTCATAGAGAAGCAAAATCGCTATAATTTGAGTATGAAAAGAAATAATAGATATGTATTTGATCTTTGGCACTACAAGCTTGGTCATCCTAGTACTAATGTTATAAAACAAGTTCTTGCTGAAAGTAAAATAAAATTTGATGACATCTCATTACCATATATATGCACTTATTGTCAAATGGGTAAGAGCCATAAATTAGCATTCAATGACTTATCTACACAATACTCATAACCACTGGAATTAGTTGCCATGGATTTATGGGGTCTTGCACCTATATGCTCAAATTTTGATGTTAAATACTACATTTCCTTTATTGATGCATATTTAAACTTCAAATCTAAACCATGCAACTTTCTAGGATATACTACAAATCAGAAAGGTTATAAATGTCTTGATGACAGTGACAAAAATTTTGTGAGTAGACATGTTGGTTTTAATGAAAGAGTGTTTCCATTTAGCAAGTCAGAAATAAAGACAAGAAGCAAAGTCTATAATCCAAAGGTATCCATACCAGATATACCTGTTTACTCTAAGATTGAGCATCAAGTGAGGGCAAAGAAGGCTACTGAGAATCCATATATACAATCCAGAACTTCTGCTCAATATGAACCAGACTGGATAAATAGTCTTAGTCATGTCAGTCCTTCACATATACTAATCACAGAGAATAGATAAAAAGATTAGGCAGACAGTCATGAAGAAGGTTCTCAAAGAAGTTTAGATCACAGTGACATAGAGAGCTTACCTCAGATTGATGCTCAACCAAGACCAAGTCACCCCATGATCACAAGGGCCAAGAGTGGCATCTTCAAGCCAAAAACATACACAACAAGTCTAAGTGCTCATGAGCCGGTCACTTTTGAACAAGCTGTCAAAGACAAAAACTAGAGAGATGCCATGAGTGAAGAATATAATGCACTCATAAAAAACAGAACATGGGATCTTGTATGCCCACTTGACAATAAGAACATTGTGGGATGCAAGTGGACATACAAAATAAAAAAGAATCCAAATGGAACTATCAACAGATATAAAGCAAGACGTGTTGGAAAGGGTTACATAAAGCAATATGGATTTGACATCACTGAAACTTTTTCTCCAGTGGTCAAACCATCAACCATCAGACTTATTCTCACCATAGCTTTACATAGAGGATGGTGAAAAAAGCAATTAGATGTGAATAATGCATTTCTTAATGGCATCTTGCAAGAGGAAATCTGTATGGAGCAACCACAGGGTTACAACAAGAATGAAAATTATGTGTGTAAATTAAACAACTATATATGGCCTCAAACAAGCCCCAAGAGTCTGATTTGACAGACTAAAGTCAATATTAATTGACTTAGGATATCAGTCTGCCAAGTTAGACCATTCACTCTTCATCAAAGCCAATGATATCTCTACTCTTTACATAATATGTAGATGATATAATTATTACAGGCAATAGCAATGATGAAGTCAATAGAAATTATAAGGAAAGCAAACTCAAAAATGATCCTATGCCAAAGAAAGTACATTCAAGAGCTTCTAGACGAAACAAAAATGAGTGATGCAAAGTCACAGCCAACACCTATGATAAGCAGTCAACATTTCTCTAAAAACAAGTGAAAAGCCATATTTAATATTAAATAGTATAAAAGTGTTGTAGAGGCATTACAATATGCAACTATAACACGACCTGATATGCTTACAGTGTTAACAAAGTTTCTCAATTTTTGCAGAATCCACTTGACGAGCATTGGAGAGCGGTAAAGAGGATTCTCGAATATCTAAAAGGGACATTGGATTAAGGCTTGTCTCTTAAAACATGCAACAGTTTAAATATAGTAGGGTATGCAGATGCAGACCGGGCCTCGGATCTAGATGATAGAAAACCAATCATTGGCTACTGTATATACACTGGGAATGATTTGATATCATGGTTCTAAAAAGCTGGCAACTGTCTCCAGATCGAGTACAGAAGTTGAATACAGGAGTATAGCAAGTGCTACCGCATAAATTATTTGGCTACAATCGATATTGGGTGAACTAAAGTACAATCAGGAATCATGCCAATTTTATGGTGTGGCAACCAGAGCACGGTCTACATGTCTGCAAACCCTATACTTCACTCTCGAACCAAACACATAGAAATATATTTACACTTTGTTCAAGAGTATGTTTCAAAAAGGAAAACTTAGATCTGACCTGAGAATCGAAGACAGTGAAAATCACTTCATCTCTATCACTTCAGATTCAAGCAGCAGCATGGGGAATAATGGAAACACAAGCACATCTCCTCTCTCAAATTTCTACTGGTCAAAGAAAAATCATCAGATCTCAACTTTCGAAACAAAGAGAAAAAAAGAATAGAGGTCCAAAGTCACAAGAATGTTGTCGTATTTGTAGATCTCAGTTAATTCGAGATAATTTGTTGAAATCAAATTGGGAATTTATTGGGGCTACAAACCCTAACCCTAAGCTAGGGTTTGATGGGGGCAAATAATGAATGTGTGATAAGGAGTGCGGCCGCAGACAACATCAGATATATTTCTCTCAAGTGTAGCGGCCAAAGACAAAGCGTTCAGAAAGCCCGTCAAGGCCCATTATCAAAATACATATTTTTCCGCTTTATAATTTGCTTCCGTTGAACAATATATATATATATATATATATATGAACCACTATATTCATGTAATAGCATTCAGTTTTCGTCAATAAAAACTCAAATTCCTTTCATGAATCAAATTTATTTAAAGATTGTAATATACTAGAGAAGCCAAAAAATTAGCGTTCATTGAGTCGACATGATCAAATATGATTTAACATGAAAATTTTGTTACATGCTTTGAAGCGAAATTTGGAGCTAAACATGAAATGTGCAATATGATACTGTTAGTGTTAGATATACTTTAACATTTAGAAGCAAGCAAAGCATAAACAATTCAAAGAAATTCTTCTACCAACAGTATACCTCAAATTAATCAGCTTCGAAGCTTCTTTCAGAGGAAGAAGCAAAAGCGACTATAAATAGATGGTCAGATAATTTCATTTTCTTTGAACCACGATTCTCTTCTTCCACAGGTTCAAGTTTGCTTTTATTATCTCCTTTAAGTCAATCTGTGATACATTAGAGGCTGCAAATCATAAGGTATCTGATTCAGAACAAATTATGACAATATTGAATGGACTCGGTGATGAGTATGAAGCAGTAGTAGCAGTTCTAACATCTCAGAGAAATCTGCCATCTATTGATGATGTACATTCTATTCTACTCTCTCGTGAAGCAAGAATTGACATCAAGAAACTGATTTATCTGTCAACTTTGTGGCCAATTATAAAGGCAACGTTCAAAATAATAACAGAGGAGAGCAATTTACTCAAAGAGGTGGTCATTCTAATAGATCAAGGGGAAGAGGCAAATGGAATAATAGCAACAGACCAAAATGTCAAATATGTGAGAAAATTGGACATACAGCAGCAAAATGTTACTTCAGATTAAATCTCAATTATGTTTCAGGATAAGGACAAAACACACAAAGAAATGAAAACTACAGTGCAAACATGGTACATCTACAGTCTGAATCAGTCAATGAATCAGAGATAAAGAATTCTCAAACTGAAAACATAAAGTCTGATCACATTCAAGATGAGGATTGGTATCCTGACACAGGTGCAACTAATCATATCACAAATAACTTGAGCAATTTAAATCTTGGAAGCAAGGAATGCAAAGGTATGAATTCTATTCACATGGGAAATGGCAATTCTATTGCAATTACACACACTGGTAAGTCATATATAATTGGAAGAAAGCAATTGTACTTGAATAATCTATTGAGAGTCCTACATATCAAGAAAAACTTAGTAAGTTTGTCATAATTTGCAAAAGATAACAATGTATATTTTGAGTTTTACCCACATAATTGCTTAGTTAAAGATATTCTAACTAAGGAAGTACTTTTGCAAGGTAAGCAGTGTAAAGGACTGTACAAGTTCAAAATGGATAACTCAAGAAACACAGTTATTAAAAGAAAGTGGTGTAATAACTCAGAATTCAAACAGCAAGAAATGAATGAGACATTTGACAAATGTCATTGTAAACTTGAACATCCAAATGTCAATATTGTCAAGCATGTAATGAATAAAAAAGTATTTCCTTTAATGATATATCATTACCATATATGTGTACTTATTGTCAAATGGGCAAGAGTCATAAATTGCCTTTTTTAGACTCTAAAACCTGTTACGGTAAGCCTCTTGAATTAGTTGCTACTGACTTATGAGGACCTGCCCCAATTCATGCTGATTATGGATATAAATACCATATATCTTTTGTGGATGCTTTCTCTAGATATGTATGGATATATTTTTTGAAATCAAAGAATGAAACTCACAATGCAGTTATGCAGTTCATAGCACAAGCAGAGAATCAAACAAACTACAGAGTTCATGCAAACAGATGGTGGAGCTGAATATCAACCTTTAAAGGAGTATTTTCAAAAAAGAGGAATCAATCATATAACAACATGTACATACACTTCAGAGCAAAATGGACTTGTTGAAAGGAGGCATAGACAGATTGTAGAAATTGGCCTCATTCTCCTGGCACAAGCATCTACGCCAAGGAAATTCTGGCCAGATGCCTTTGCCACAGCAGTCTATTTAATTAATATACTACCCTCAAAGGCTTTAAAATCAAAATGTCCAATAGAAATATTGACAAATACTAGTCCAGATTATCATAATCTTAAAGTATTTGGTTGTCTATGTTTTCCATATATTTGACCTTATAATACTCAAATTAGATTTCAATCATCACCTTGTACTTTTATAGGTTATGCTAGCAATAAAAAGGGTTACAAATGTCTAGACAAAAATGGAAGGGTATTCATTTCCAGACATGTTGTATTTAATGAAAAAAAAATCCATTTAGAGAAGCAAACATTAAAGTAAATAGTAAAGTATATAATGAAAAAGAATCTATATCATCTGTATCAATTCCACCTGTTGAGATAATTCAAGCTCAAGTAAAGTCAACTCAAGGCATCATTAATCATGAAACAGTCTGCTCAGACTCTCAAAGAACAGACTCCAACATCAGACTTGATTTAGCAAATGATCAAGCAAGCTCAACTAGTGCAACTGATCAAGAATCTCAACAAAGGACTACTGAGGAATTAATTCCTCATCACATTCAAAGTAGTACGCAAAGCACAAATCAAACATGCAATCTGAAGGTGAAAGAGCTATTCAACAGCAAAGCACTGGCAGAACAAGTCATCAGATGATAACCAGATCCAAGAGTGGTATATTTAAACTAAAAATTTATCATACTGTTTTAGATGCAGAGGAGCCAACCACATATGATCAAGCCATACAAAATAAAAATTGGAAAAATGCTATGGATGAGGAATATCAGGCATTAATGAAGAACAAGACATGAGATCTTGTTCTTAAGCCAAAGGATAAAAATATTATAGGGTGTAAATGGACCCACAGGTTAAAAAGAAATGCTAATGGTACAATTTCTAAGTATAAGGCAAGATTAGTAGCTACGGGTTATTCGCAACAGAGTGGTTTCGATTTCAATGAAACATTTTCACCTATAATGAAACCTGCTATTATTAGAATTGTTATCACAATAGCCTTACATAGAAATTGGACCATTAGACAACTTGATGTAAATAATGCCTTTTTGAATGGTATTTTATAGGAACAGGTGTACATGGAACAACCTCAAGGTTTCAAACAGAGTGAAAAGGAAAATTATGTGTGCAAATTACACAAAGCAATTTATGGTTTAAAGCAAGCACCAAGAGTATGGTTTGATAAATTAAAGGAAATAATGATCAGACTTGGTTATCAATCAACCAAATCTGACAGCTCTCTGTTTACAAAATTTAGTAAAGACATAACAATATATGTACTAATATATGTTGATGACTTTATTATTACAGGTAACAGCGAACAAGAGATTAACAGGCTAATAAAGCATCTCAATCAAGAGTTCAGTATCAAAGATCTGGGCAATTTAACTTATTTCTTAGGAATAGAACTCAGAAGAATTACAAATGCAAAGATCCAGTTAAGTCAAAGGAAGCACATAACAGAAATTTTACACAAAGCAAAAATGCATGAAGCTAATTCCATATCAACACCTATGGTCAGTAATTTGCATCTGTCCAAATACAAAGGAGAAGCAATACTTAATGACAGACAATATAGAAGCATTGTTGGAGCACTTCAGTATGCCACTATTACCAGACCAGATATTACATACAGTGTAAACAAAGTAAATCAGTTTATGCAAAATCCAACAGATGATCACTGAAAAGTAGTTAAGAGAATATTAAGATACCTCAAAGGAACTCTAAACTATGGTTTAATCCAGAGGCAAGTAAGTCAATTAGCATCAGTGGATATGCTGACACTGACTGGGCTAATGACCTAAATGACAGAAAATCCACAACTGGATACTGCATATATTTAGGCAACAATCCTATATCGTGGTGTTCAAAAAAAAATCCACTGTATCAAGATCAAGTACTGAAGCTGAGTTTAGAAGTGTAGCAAATGCTACAGCTGAGGTCATGTGGATTGAATCATTACTTGGAGAGCTACACGTCAAATCTGAAACAAGACAACTATCTGGTGTGATAATCTAAGTGTCGTGCATCTTACAGTCAATCCAGTACTACATTCGAGAACAAAACATGTAGAACTGGACATCTACTTTGTTCGTGAACAAGTAGTAAGAGGAAAACTTCATGTAAATCACATACCTTCCACTTACCAGACAGCAGATATATTGACAAAGCCTCTCTCAAAGAATAACTTCAATCGATTCAGAGAAAGACTGAAGGTCAAAAGCATTGATGACGATTCACATACTGGAAGCATATCCATACCGTCTTTTCGAGCAAGCTTAGACTCACATGCCAAAGTCGTCAAAGCAGTAAAGTAATCAAAGCTGAACGTCTTGTTAGCAATTCTTCTTTTTAGCAGAGGGTGGACAAATAATAAAGACATCAACTTTCATTCAATTGCAAGTCATCGAAAGCCATAGTTGTCAAACTTTGAAGAAGCCACTGCTAAATCTCTAATCAATTGCCGTCTATAGACAACAATTGACTAGTATTTCATCTTGGCTGCCAATTCACCTCAAAATATTTCACGAATCTAAGCAGAAATGTTTTTGGATTCAAATCGCCGCAAACCCTAATCTCCCTAGGGTTTGAGGAGGCGTATTAGGATATGAAGTTAACACAGAGCAGAAGCATCCGATATAAAATATGAAATCATCTCACAGCCGTTGATTGGAGATCCAAAGAGCAGCATTTATTTCTTTCTTTTTTGCAAAATGGTCCGGCGCTTTACATCAATTCAGCCCAAAGCCTAGTGTTGTAATAATATATATTGTAAGAGCCGTGTTGCCAAGATCAAATGATTCTCAATATCATCTTGCTCAATATATCATTCTGAAATACATCATTCAGCAATAAAATTCAAATAACTATTCTTTCAAATTCTTATATTATTACTTCATAAACTCGAAGAAAATAAAATTTAATGGGTCAACAAGAAGTTTGAAATTTTTTTTTGGAAAATATGGTTTTTCTTAATACTTCGTGATAAAAAGATTGAAAATTTTCTGCATTATTCTGAATTTCAATAAACAAAGTAACTTATTTTTCCAAAAAAGCGTCCAGTCTCTCTAACATATTTGAATTTATTAAAATTTCTTCCTGAGTTTTCAAACTATTTTGATAAAAATATTTCTGAACAAAACTGATCTTTAACAACAACAAAAAAAAATTGAATATTTTATCAAAATTTATATTTTTCCAAAAAAAAGGGAGAATTTTTCCCAATATATTTGAATTTTTTTCCAGAAAAAGCAAATTTTTGAAAATGTTTGAACTTTTATGGAAAAAGTCGAACTTTTTGGATAAAATGGTTTATTTTTATTCATTTATAAATAATGCAAATTTATTGGAAGTAAGCAAGTCTTTAAAACATAAATATTTGAATTAACATTATTTTCTCTTTAAATAAGTATAAAAAACTTTTTTAAATTCTTTTTTTTTTTTTTTTTTTTGCTTCAAAGTGTTCTATTTTATATAACCATGATAAGAAACACCATCAGTCGGCTTGATAATCATGCCAAACTAGACTGCTAGTGTTACATATTTTGGTACAGGTCAGTTGCCAACGAACAATTCACATAGCGTTTAACATGTTTAATCTGCACAAAACCCTCTGATACAGGACACAGTTGTGAATCTGTGCCGACACACCTGCAGCAATGGACTCTAAAGATCTTGAGTAGCATGACTATGATTCCTTCCCCCAACAACCATGGCCTCATCATCCATCAAGCACTTAACTCCGCAAGTAAGCCTCCAATGGAACTTGACGTAATGCGATTTGCCTTCCTTGTTCACGAAAGTGTCAAGTGTTCGCTCCTAATCCAACCATGTGTCTGTAGTCTTGTGGAATACCAACATCATCGAAAAGGGGAGGGAAAAAAAAAAAAAAACACAGAGGGTCTCGGAAAGGTGGGAACAAAAGTGGAATACCCGGCTGTACTCTTGGATGTGGGACTATTGGTTTGGTTTGAATGCATTGATTATGTCTGGGAATTTATGCCTTCACGGATGAAGAATACTGGCATGTTGTTACCTAAGAGGTCCCAATTACAGGACCGTAGGATAATATATTATAGAGAAGTATTTACTCACAGAGCAATCACACTGAGATCAAAAAGTTTATATCATGCCTATCAAAGATTTTTGTAGAATAACAAGAAAATATCACATTCATTATACATCTTATGCAATTTGATTTAGATTGAATGAATGAAACTTATGTCATTAAACTTAGGCGGGTGGTATGTACTATATGCATGATTGAATACAAAATGTGACAATATGAAAATCAAAATATAATCAATAGCATAAAAAATGCGAAAGTCATACTTCTATAAATACCGAGTAAGAAGTTATTGATTACTTTCATACTTATCAAAAGCTACTTTAATCAAACCGACCGTTAGGGAGGCTTGCTTACTGTCACTGGCCAAAATCAATTTTTCTAAAGCCAAAAAAATGTGGATCTTGTCTCATCGTGCTTTCCCTAAAAACGTGGATTTTGTCTCATCATGGTTTACGTGAATCTTGTCTCATCGAGCTTTCTCTAAACTTGCTTCTTTTATTTCGCGCATCAAAAATTCCAATTCAAATCTATATGATTTTCAAATACTAAAATTTTAATTTCAAAATGACAATTTTGAATGCTTTGATTAATATTTAAATTTGAAATTCATATTTTCAGATTCAAATCTTAATTTATTCTTTTCCAACATATTATCACTTAATGTTTAAGTAATATTAACAAAAAATTTAAATGTATATTTCTTATCAAAGTTATACAATCGAACGGTCGGTTTCTCCGCCGTTGTGCGGTTATACTAGTTATTTCACGGTTTAGACTGTAACTCTATCTTACACGGAATTGGTCTTTATATTAAAATTTAAAATCTATTATGATGTTTTCCTATTAAAGCTGTTGCTGCGGTTTTACTTATTCATTTGAAGAAAACAAGTTTCAAACTTGATAAAAACTATGTTTCTACTTATGCTAGAAAAAGTTTCCTATAACATGAGACCAAAATTTTAAATGAAAAAAAAGTAATCTGAAGAATTTTTAACATATAATTAACCTGCTACGTTATATGTATGATAGCATTACAAATTTTTTTTGCACCAAAGGCTTGTTTACCCTTTATCCTAAACTCAATTTAACGTACAATAATTCTCTATCTACAACAAAAGTACAAATACATATTTTACCTGTGGTATCCCACATAAGTTGTCTAATATGATCCTTAATTCTAATATTTACTTATTTAATGTGTTCTAACCTAATCATACATAGTTCTTGCAAATAAAACTTAACAATCACCCAAAACCTACATCAAATTTCAAACAGGAAATTCAATTAGAAATCCAACAGACGTATATTACCTCTCTGTTGTAGAACTTGACAGCAAAACCTCTAGGATTTCTAATAGTTTCAGGACTGCCCCTCTCTTGAATAACAGTAGAAAACCTCAAAACGATCGGAGTTTACACTCCAGGAGCACATAAAAAGTCTGCACACGTGAGGTGAGTGACATCATGAGTGCACTCAAAGAAACCCTCCGCGCTCACTCGTTTGCATGTACCACTCTTTCGGGTATTCGTCCCCTTGCAAAGTGAGCTAATTTTTCATTCAGATGGCAGTCATCTAGCAAAATGGGTCCTGTTTCAAATTTAAAAACCAATCCTCAGTCTTCTTATACACAAACAATCCACTGTATGGACTCGTAACTGTTACCAGTAAAGATCTAATGCCACAAACTGTCATCGTGTGGTATGATTGTTGTAGAGAGTTAAAATTCTGCTAAGACAGTACTCATAACATTGTGATTTAACTTAAATTGTTTGTTGGAATTACATTTGTAAGACTCGGTGAATTCTAGTCACCCAACTTCAATCATACCACCACATCTATACTATAATATTATTATTAAGTTAGATTTCAAGAGCACACAGACCTCCTTTATATTTTGAAAAATGAACAGTCACGTTTTAATTTCTTTTTATTTCAAACTTTGAAATGTGATAACTTTTCTACGTTAATTGGATTTAAGAATCGATTTCACTATTAAATCTCAAATTTAATATGCTTTCCAACGATTTCAATTGTTGATAGCTAAAAATAATTTTTTTTTAAAAATCATATTTTTTCGGATTTTCATATTATTAAAGTTATTAAATCTGTTTGACTTTATTTCTTTTAACTAATATATATCGTTGATTGTTTTGAAAATTTTCAGCCTCTGATTCTACTTTCACAAATTGCAGTCAAGTCTGGTGAAATCCAACATTACCAAAATACAGCGACAATGTTAGATGGAATTAGAAATGAAACCAGAAAACTCAAAAACATTAAATACAATTATATGCTTCTTATTATATTGAATTTTCTTTGACTGTAAAGTAAATATAATGATATTCTTCACATTAAAATAAATATTGTTGAATAATGGTTGTTAGTTCCAACACTACATACATGAAATATGTATGCTTTAGATTTAGCATATTTTTCACAAAAATCGTTCAAAACAAAAATAAATCCCTTTATCATCTAATCTTATCATTCTACAGTAATATGATGCTGCATAATGTGCTCTTAGAGATAGTCAGTTATGAGATCATCATCAACACTTGCGTTCTCATGAATCATGTCAACGTTGTTTTTGGCATTTTTGGATCAATATCAAGTGTAAACCAAATGTTGTTATCTGCACTATTCTTATAGGTAGTTATTACCGAAGTAATAAATGGAATCAACAACATCAAGTATTAAAGAAAAATGATTGATAAAGGTATCTCACCAAATGAAATTACATATAATACAGCTGATGCGCACAATAAATTTATATATGTATAATTTATATGTGTATTGTGTGTAAGTTTTATCTTTGAAATCATTTTTGCTCGATATTTTGCAATTGTTTATCAAGCACAAGTACCATCTGCATTACTGTTTTCAAAGATTTATACACAAGTTTTAGACAAAATGCAAACTTATTTGAAAATTAATAAAAAACGATCACTATTTCTTAATCAATGAACCATATAAATCATTTAAACATGTTATGATGATAAGAGGTTGAGTGCGGTCCGTATGCGAAGCACGGTCTCGCACTAGTAGTATTTGAATTTCATGACCAAAACTCTGTTATTGGATAGTAACTAGCTGCAGCTGTATTTATAGATAGAAATGAATTAATGGAGAGGAAATTTTACTTTATAAACTAATATTTCTGATTGTTTGGTAAACAATGAAAACATGAAGGCTGTATATAGCCTTAACAAACAACGAAACACATTTTATCAATCAACACAAACAACCTTTCACAATCAATAGACACACCTTTTTACAAACAATTTTTCATAATCAACAGACACACCATTTCACTTTTTTGTCTTTTTGATTTTAATATATTTTTAATGCAAGTTTAATTTACTGTCAGCAATGCTTCCTCTAAATTAAAATTGCTTCTTATTCCCAAAAATTTTGCATTTATCTTGAAGACTTGTCCACTAAGCGTTTTTGTCAAAATATCAAGGTTTGAGATTTCGACCGAAACATCGAGATTCCGGTCATTCCGTTTAGTTTTCGACAGAGACCGAAACGAAACTAAGACGAAATTCTGGTTTAATAATAGCTATTGAACTTCAAATTTTACAGCTAAAAGAAGTCTCAAAAAAAGAATTAATTTGAGTTTAAAATACGTGAACATTCAAATTTAAAACTGTAACTTAGGAACCATATAAATTCACAAAATTATGAATGTGTAACTAAAAAAATTGAAAATGAAATAATGCATAAATATTTTTTAGTGTTATAGATATTTATAATTAGTCAGTATTGTTCTTTTATATCTTATTTTTCTATTAAATATAAATTATATGTTTTGTTTCAATAAATCAAACAACTATATGTGTAATTATATGAAAAACAAATAGCGATATCCGAAACCGAAACTAGAATCGAAATTTTCGAAATTTACGAATTACATAGAAATTCCTAAAATTACAAAAGACCGAAACCGAGATCTCGAACGTTGCAAAATATCCACCATCTGATCACTTGTTTTGCAATACTCAATAGTAATATCACATCTATTCATAAGTTTCCTTAAGAAATGATACCGAATGCGGATGTGTTTTGTCCTTCCATGAAGCACTGGATCTTTTGTGACCGAAATAGTTGAACTATTGCCACAGAATAGTGTTGTTGGTTTGTTCTGTTGCTATTTAAGTCTTTCCAGAATTCCACGTAACCAAATTAATTGACATCCTGCATATGATGTTGCAATGTACTCAGATTTCGTAGTAGAGAGCCCAATGATTGATTGCTTCTTCGAGCTCCATGAAATTGCACTGCTTCAAGATGAAAAACATGACCGGAAGTGCTTCTGCTATGATCGATACTTCCTGCCAAGTCGCTATCCGTATAACCAATAAGATTAACATGAATATTAGCCTCATAGAATATTCCATAGTCGATGGTTCCTTTCACATGTCTTAGTATTCTCTTTGCATCCTTCCAATCGTTGGAGTATGGTTTTTCCATAAATCTGCTCACCAAGCTAACCTCATACACGATGTCAAGCCTTGTAGAAGTTAAATACATCAAATTTCCAACAAGACTTCTAAGCATGGTAGGATTAACAAGCTTTCCTTTGCCTTCTCTAGATAGTTTCAGGCCTGTGATGCATGGCGATGAAACTGGATTAGCATTCTCCATTTTGAACTTCTTTAATACTTCTTTTGCATAGCCCTCTTGTGAAATAAAAATTCCTTTCTTAGATCGGTGGACTTCAATGCCAAGAAAATAATGAAGTTCTCTCAGATTTGTCATTTCAAACTCTGTCATCATTGAATGCTTGAACTCATGCAACATCTTCTCATCATTTCCTGTGAAAATTAAATAATCAACGTAAAGGTTGACAACCACCAATTTTCCTTCCAAACTACTTTTGATGTAGAGTGTGTGCTCATATCGATATTTTTGAAGGCCGTACTTTTTAAAATATGAATTAATATGGTTGTACCAAGCTTGAGGTGATTGCTTTAGCCCATACAAAGCCTTAACTTGTATACTTTATTCTCTTCTCCTTTCTTCATGAACTGAGGTGGTTGATCAACATATACTTCTTCCTTAAGAACGCCATTTAAAAATGCCAATTTTACATCCATTTGAAACAACTTTTAATTTTTTTGAGCAGCTAGAGAAATAAGAAAACGAATGGTCTCAAGTCTTGAGACGGGAGCAAACACTTCAGTAAATCTTCTCCTTTTTTTGGTACCCTTTTGCGACCAACCCTGCCTTATATTAATGGAGCCATTTGGATTCACTTTGTTTTGTACACCCATTTTACTCCAATAGAATTCTTGTATTGTGGCAAATTTGTAAGCTTCCACGTATCATTGTTTTCAATCGAGTCAATCTCTTCTTTCATAGCTTTCCTACATTTTTCTTCTTTACATGCATCATCGAAAGAAATTGGATCTTCCCATGCAAAGAAAGCAAAGAATACAACATTATTTGATACAACTTCATCAGTGACATCATATAATTCCTGAGTACTTCTCATCTTTCTCGGTAGGCTTGAAGCAGAAGATACGCTAAAAGAAGAAAGTTGGGTAATGGCTTTTTCTATGGGGTCATTCTCTGCATTTTTTAAATCTGAAAAAATATTTTCCTTGGTTTTAGGAAAAGGAATGCGTGTGTTATTGTTTTCAACTTCCAAATTCTCAAGAAAAGAACTTTCATCAAAATGGACATCTCGACTGATCACAATTTTCTTTGTAGTTAGATTATACAATTTGTATGCCTTGCTTCGTTCACTGTAGCCAATGAAAATACATTTTTCCGACTTGTCATCCAACATTTTTCTCATTGCATTTGGAATATTAGAGTAAGCAACACTCCCAAATACCCTTAGATGCTGAACATTTGCTTTTATACCATACCATCATGCGGTGTGCAATTTTCTAGACTTCTTGTTGGTGACCTGTTAATCAAATAAACTGCACAAGAAACAGCTTTCGTCCAAAAGATTTTAGATAACCTTTTCCTCTTGAGAAGACAATTAGCCATCTTCATGATTGTTCGATATTTTCTTTCACATACACCATTTTGTTATGGAGTATGATGGACTGTCGTTTCATGTCGAATGCCATTGTTTCAAAGATACTTTTCAAACTCATTTGAAAGATATTCTCCTCTATGGTCAGTCTTTAAAGTGTTGATTTTAAGTTCCGTAAAAGTCTCGACTTCTTTTTTGAAATCTTTAAACTTATGAAAAGCTTCTGATTTTTCCTTGACAAAGTACACCCAAAATTTTCGTGAGTAATCATCAATGAAAGAATTAAAATATTGATTGCTTCCCAAGGATGCCAGGACATTAGACCACAAAGATCTGAATGAATAAGCTTGTATGGTTTTTTTGCTCTCCAACAAGATTGGTTAGGAAATGGATTTCTGTGTTGCTTTCTAAGTTGACATTCTTCACAAACTTCATCAAGACAATCACTTTTCGAAAAACCATTGACGATCATCTTTCTTGAAAGCATCTTCAAATTTTATTAATTTAAATGACCATATCTATCATCCCATAGCTTAGAGATTCCTTTATCGGTACTAAAAAACAAGACATATTTTTGTTCTGAAGAGTGAGTGAAAAAAATATTATTTGAGGCTACTCTAACTCTAGCAATGACTTGAATATTCTTTGATAAGTGACAAGCCATATCAAGGAAGTGAATATCATATCCCTTCTTCAAAAAATAACCCAGGCTAAGTAAATTATTTTTCAAACCAGAAACAAGGTAAACTTCAGACATTTTCTCCATTTTTTGGGTTTTGGTTGTGAATTCAATCTCACCAATGCCACTAACTTTATATGTTTTTCCATCTCCGACTTTAACTTCTCCATAATCATATTCATACAACTTTGAAAATAAATTTCTATTACCTATCATATGTCGGCTGACACCGCTATCTATATACCAGGTATCATCAAAATCTCCACATTTAAATACTAGCAACAGATTTTCCTGATTATATTGCTCTTGGTTTTTGTTTCCATATACCAAGTTAGAATGATGTGTTAGTCCTTAAGATGATGGTTTTGATGACAACAACCTTAGAATAGATTATAAAATATAAATACTAACAGTATAGTTTAGATATGTATGTATATGCAGGATTTAACCATGCATGTACCAAGAATGAAGACTGTACAGTATAGAGATTCAAGATATCAAGAATGAAGACTCATGAGTATCAAGAATATCAAGATTATGAAGAGTTCAAGATTTCAAGAATAAGTAATTTTAATTAGAAATTTTTGTTAAAACTCCTAGAAAAGCACTGGCATCTTAAAATCCAATTTATTCATGGAATGGAATCCACTTTGAGCTTGTTAAAGGGATGGAACCCTAAGTAGGATGGAACCTACGAAAAATCTAGTGGAACATTGTTTTGGTATCCGCTAACTTTTTATTCAAAATGACTTTTCAAAATTATATCTTGTTTTCAAAATGATTTCAAAACCTTTCTTTTAAAAGCATCAAAAACATCTATCCTGGTTTCAAATACTTTCAGCCTAAAACTAATCTGTAATTTCAAAATCAAATTATTCTTATTTTTAAACTATTTTTTAAATATAATATATTTAACTTTTTACTTAGTTTTTAAATATATATTATTCTGTATATTTACTTATGCATTTTAATAATAGTCAAGTATATTTATAAAGTTTAAAATAGTGGTAATATAAGATAAAGGTTATTTTCAAAGAAAATCAAAACACCAAAAATCCCTTTGGGATGTCGACATACTCATGTACCCCATGTCGACATGGTGTCAGTTGAGTTCAAAATTTAAATTTCAAAATAAGTGTATATTCGCCATAACTCTTCACGAATGGACATGGCTGTTGTTCCTCTATAAATAGGGGTTGGTTTCAACAAATTTTAACATAGTTTTTCTGTTTTTTCACTCCTCTTCTTCTTCCATATTTCTATATACATATTCTTATCATTACTCTACCGAAATCAACATTGAATCTAACTAGATTATATCTGGTTTGATTCTCTATCACTATCTCAACAAGATCCTCAGTGCTATTCAGAGTTATAGGCTTTTTGTAATCAACTTAGCGAGAAAAGGTGCGATTGCAGCCTTGGAAATCAATCATGCGAGATAAGGTGTGATTGTAGCCTTGGGAAATCAATTGGGCGAACTTGTTGCCTGGAAAATCAAGTATTTCTACCCAGATGATTGTGATTCTGGAGGGTGTACCTCGTTGCCTTGAAATCAAGGGATTAATTGTAATGATTGTTTTTTGAAAGGAAATCTGTACTTGTGTGCGGGACTGGATGTAGAGTAACTCCAAACCAGCATAAAATCCAGCGTGTTCTTTCCTTTACTGTTTTTACTTTATTTTTGCATCTGTGTTTGTTTCTGTGATCATATCTGTGTTTGAATATTGCATATATTTGTGTTCAAATTAACAAAAAATCAAAAAGATTTAATAATTCCTTAAAACACTATTCACCCCCCTATAGTGTTTATCCCAGCCTTAAGATCCATAATCCGCATTTCTCACATTTGGTATCAAAGCAAGGTTTTCAAAGTTTTCATAATCTGAATTTTGAAAAATTTTAAAATGGCAATTTTTTTAAAAATTATTAATATTATTTTCATATGAATATGTAACAGAATCATCATGATATTTTTGTTAAAACTATATTTAGTTATTTTGAAAAGTCACTTGATTCTTTAAAAAGTTATGTTGTTTTGCAGGAGAAGAGTTATGTCTAATGACTGTTGGTTAAAAGATACCAGATAATCATTCATCGATCAAGAAGAACTAATGGATATATAATGGCAATCGACAATGAAATGGATACCAGATCAATAAAAAGCTTTTGATTCTCATCTACAAATTTACTTGATACTCTACTTCTCTCCATCAGCTTCGCAATGCCGCTGGTTTCATGCGAATCCGTCAAGAAATGACCAAGTTATGGTCAAATGAAGTTTTGGTGAACAAAGAGAAAAAGAAGGCAAAACTGTCAAAGGTATTCTTCAAATTGCATCCAGATATTTGATTATTTTGTTTCCACTCCATTTTCACATTGTAGTTCTCATTCTCGCGATCGTTTTGATGGGTGGATCATCAAATTCCGTTCAAAATTGAGTGAGATATGATAGTTTGAAGTTGACTATCCAAAATTGAAAAACTGTGTACGGGATTTTCTACATTTCTTCTACTGTTTGGCCTGTTGCATTACAATACCGTCCAAATTCGACATTAAACTATTACTAGATCTTAGTCCTTGCCTTCCTCTTCGATTTGCCACTAGTTTCATCCAATTCCGTTAAGAAACGAAGGAGATATGTCTTCTAAAAGTTTGATAGTAAGTAGAAAAACGGAAAGAAGAAGAAGAAAAACTTTTACGAAAATTGGTGGCTGTTGGGCCTATTTATAGTGGTTGAAGTGTCCATTCATTAAAAATTCAAATCCAAAGTTTTGGCGTCAAATTATTCAATCTATTAAATCATCTGCATCTTTCTCATACGGTCTTCAAATTTAGCAAATGAATATACTACGCTGATCAGAAAAACAAGCCCGTCGCAATAGAATAGATCTCGTCGTTAAATTATGAGATATATAAATGTGTGGTTCATGAAAATGGAAGAACAACAAAGTTAGAAAGATGGAGGGTAAAATTGGTACGCTTTACTATTATTTCATCTTTATTGTTGCATTTAGGAATATATATTTATGCATTTAGTTAGGTATAGAAATTTATCTCTTTTATAAGTTTTAATATTTTGGTCCATATATCGACACACCATAGTATAAATATTGATATACTAGTCTAAATTTTTCAAAAAAAAGGTCTTTTAAAATGTGTTTTATTTCGAATAAAATCATACTATTAATTTATTACAACTATACTAAGTAGAAAAGCATACATTCATTAATGATTTCAACTTTTCTAATGTTATTTTTACTTCTTACTCTATTTCTACTCTTTTTCTTTTGAGATACTAATTTTATATCTTTAAGAAATTAATAAAATGAATTTAGAATGTTAGAATAAGGCTCTATTTATATATTTCTTCAATTAATAAGATAGCAGCACATCACATGACCGGAATTTTAGATAGCATTTCTAAAATGCTTCTTTTCTTCTGTAATGTTTTGTAAGTACTGCAAATTCATTTTTATAGTATTTCTGTGCTTTGAAACGCTGTAGAGTTTCAGAAACTTTACATAGCATTTGGTAAAAGCTATAGTTTCAGTTTTATAAAGTTTCGAATATATTTTACTACAAAAACTTTTTATAGCATTCTTTAAATGGTGTTTTTCTTTATGAAACTTTAAACTATGTGAAAATGATATTTAAATTAAGTATTTTTCTCTATTCTTTTTAGAGTTAGTTTCTAACTTATATTGGAATATTTTAAAATTAATTTCATGTTTAATTTTTTTTTATAATTAATTATTTTTTTTTAAAGTAAGAGGCCTTAATATAACACATGTTTATTTTAGTTTTTCAATATTTATTATTTTATTTATGATATTTTTTAAATTTAAAAGATGTTTAAACATGTTTCTAAATATTTAAACCAATAATAATTAAATATAAAGGTTTTAATTAGTAAGTTAAGTATTTTATAGACCTGAAAGTTTGGATCCTTAAAAATAAATAAAAAATATTAAATAAATAAATAAAAACAACCAAGTTAAAATAATTATTTTAAATAAATTAAATAAGTAGTCTGTTAATTTTTATAAAAACCATATTTGATCATATATATATAGTTTAAATCCATATTTCTTAGCAATTTGATTTTGATATTGAATTTGATTACTACTTTTCATGAATATGTTATAATATCATTTATTACCTTTAAACTCTTGTTTTTATTACTATTTTAGTCTCATTGATTAGTTCTCTTAACCTAAGTTTAGTAATTGGTATGTATTACCTTTGTTTGGTTGAAGCGAGTTATAATAAATTGTTTGATATATGTATACATGCATACATATACATACACATACATATACATGTATATGCTTGTCAATTAGATATTACTTATCACTCATGTTTATCTTATAATCTGGATATCTCTTACCGTAGTATATATATCATCATATCATGCTGCATATTATTATTACTTTTACTTCGTTAGCATTTTATTTCATATTGCATATCATTGTGCATCCAATTTCATATCACATTACATTGCATATTACGACATAAGTTACAACACATGAAATATCATAATCATTTGCATCACAAGTTGCACTTCATTTTGCATATTATCTCATGCTACATTGCATATGTCATGCATTTCATACTGCATTACAAACTACATACTGCATACATGTATACATAACGAGTGTATTTTATTTTAGGGGAATTTTGTAGCATTGTCTTATAATATAGGATTATTAGTTTTTGATTTGTTTGGTATATTTTGATTAACTTGTTTGACTTGATTGACGTGTTTGACTTGATTGATTTGTTTGACTTGTCTAAAATGATTAGTTTTGATGAGTGTGTTGAAATATACTTATACATATTTATGTATTGAATAATTATAATATAATTATGTTAATGTCTTTCACATTCCATTTACTATACTTTGTTCTAGTATTAGTTTAAAGGGGAGTTTTATAGTTTTATGTTTTTAGGATGATTTTTGTTGATGAGAAAGGGGGAGAAAGATAAAATAGGGTAGCTTGGCATAGATTAAGGGGGAATTATTATTTTCAGGGGAAGTTATTAGGATCGAAGTAAGGGGAGTTATTAGTTTTAGGGGAAGTTATTAAGATAGAAGTAAAATTTTATAAACAAAGGTTGTCATCATCAAAAAGGGGGAGATTGTTAGTACTTGAAATGATGGTTTTGATGACAACAACCTTAGAATAGATTATAAAATATAAATACTAACAATATAGTTTATATATAGATGTATATGCAGGATTTAACCATGCAGGTATCAAGAATGAAGACTGTACAATATAGAGATTTAAGATATCAAGAATGAAGACTCATGAGTATCAAGAATATCAAGATTATCAAGATTTCAAGAATAAGCAATTTTAATTAGGAATTTTTGTTAAAACTCCTAAAAAAGCAATGGCATCTTAAAATCCAATTTATTCGTTGAATGGAATCCACTTTGAGCCTGTTAAAGGGATGGAACCCTAAGTAGGATGGAACCTACAAAAAATCTAGTGGAACATTGTTTTGTATCAGCTAACTTTTTATTCAAAATGATTTTTAAAAATTATATCTTGTTTTCAAAATGATTTCAAAACCTTCCTTTTAAAAGCATCAAAAACATCTATCCTGATTTCAAATACTTTCAGCCTCAAAATAATCTGTAATTTCAAAATCAAATTATTCTTGTTTTTAAACTATTTTTTAAATATAATATTTAACTTTTTACTTAGTTTTTAAATATAAAATTATAGTAAAATTATATATATTTTTCTATATATTTACTTATGCATTTTAATAATAGTCAAGTATATTTATAAAGTTTAAAATAGTGGTAATATAAGATAAAGGTTATTTTCAAAGAAAATCAAAACACCAAAAATCCCTTTGGGATGTCGACATACTCATGTACCCCATATCGACATGGTGTCAGTTGAGTTAAAAATTTAAATTTCAAAAGAAGTGTCTATTCGTCATAACTTTTCATGAATGGACATGGTTGTTGTTCCTCTATAAATAGGGTTTGGTTTCAACGAATTTTAACATAGTTTTTCTAGTTTTTCACTCCACTTTTTCTTCCATTTTTCTGTATACATATTCTTATCATTACTCTGTTGAAATCAACATTGAATCTAACTAGATTATCTCTGGTTTGATTCTCTATCACTATCTCAACAAGATCCTCAGTGCTATTCAGAGTCATAGGCTTTTTGTAATCAACTTAGCGAGAAAATGTGTGATTGTAGCCTTGAAAATCAATCCAGCGAGATAAGGTGTGATTGTAGCCTTGAGAATCAATTGGGTGAACTTGTTGCCTGGGAAATCAAGTATCTCTACCCAGAGGATTGTGATTCTGGAGGGTGTACCTCGTTGCCTTGAAATCGAGAGTGTAATTATAAAGATTGTTATTGAAAGGAAATCCGTACTTGTGTGCGGGACTGGATGTAGTGTAACTTCGAACCAGTATAAAATCCGGTGTGTTCTTTCCTTTATTGTTTTTACTTTATTTCTGCACCTATTTTGTTTCTGTGATCATATCTGTGTCTGAATATTGCATACATTTGTGTTCAAATTAACAAAAACTAAAAAGATTTATAAAACACTATTCACCCCCGCCCTTCTAGTGTTTATCCTAGCCTTAAGATCCGTAATCCGCATTTCTCACATGATGTTTTTCATCCTCCTTATACCTACAATCATTTGCCATATGACCAGGTTTGTGGCAATTAAAACATTCAAAAGAGCCACAGCCCTTTCCTCTTTGATTTCCACGTCCTCTCCCTCTTGACTTCTTATTATACCAACAATCACCTCTTCCACGCGCGTACGTTCCTCTTCCTCTTGAGTTTCTTCCATGTCCACGTCATCTACCTCTTTGATTTTCAATTCTTTTCATTCATTATTAAAAATCATCTAATTAGAGATTGCAAATTAGGAACCGAACATTTTCAGTTTGTAATTAAAGACAAAACCAAAGATTGAAAAATCTAGTCTTTAGTTTCAGCAATCAACGACTGAATTTCAGTTTCAAATTAGTTGCAAAAACATATACATATACTTACACATATATATTATAAGACTAGATGTCAGTCATTAATTCGGTCACTAAGTTGTGTTTAATTGGATGAATTTACAGCAGTTGAGATTTTTGTTTCATTTTTAAATCCAACGGTTAAATTTAGTCATCCGTGTGGTAATCTAAAACTATTAAAAAATAAATTATTTAATATGTCTAACAAACGATTTTAAAAAAAATTCATTAACGTCCCACTTATCCTTAGATTCAGGGTGCCATAAACCTATTACCCACTACCATTTTATCTTCTCTGCAATTTCCATTTTCCTTCAGCATCCATGCTTTCCTACACATCACTTTAATACACATCAAACCAAAAAAGTGTGAAAATATGCTAGGTAATAGAGTGCATAGATTACTCATAAAAAGTCATGCACATAAAATCTGAAACATGATTTAATATAATAAAAGATTTCAATGTTGGACCTTCCAGCTATTACTGGCCGCAGCAACTAGCATAGAGCATGAGGATGAAAGTCGTGACGTTCGTGAATAGGATCAATTTCTTCAGGTTGTGAACAATAGTGGGATTGTGAAGAAAGATCTACATGCTAATGGAAATATGGCCAGTAATGCTAAAGAAACTGTCTATGAATGTGTTTTTTATTTATCTGCTTCTGCAATATCGAGGCAAGTGATAAGCGCTAAAGAGAAGAAGAATAGGATTAGGTGATGGCTGTAAGAATGACAATTTTAAGATTTTAAGTAAACTGAGAAAAATCTAGAATAAACACTTCCCTCTTTGTTCTGGAGCCAAGTCTATTTCTTCAAGCAAATGCATCTCCATGTCAGAAGAAGACAATCTGATTCCATCCAAAGTAATAATATAACATCAAGCGCCACTCACTTTACAGTATAACGACACCACACCTGGTTAACAACCGTATCCTAGAATTAGCTGCTGAAACTAAATGTGGATAGCACCTGATAGAGAGTTTGAATTTGAAAGTAAGAACAACAATACGAAGAAAAGAATTAGAACTAGATCTAAGGTTGTTAGAAGCTACAATGTTAATTAATAAATGAATGTAATAAATTTTGGTTATGTGCTCTAGTCTCATTCACTTTTGTACTCTTATTATGAGTAATAAATTTATTTTTTTATGGTAAGAATTGTACTACAGGGTAGTAGTTACTATGTTTCTTATACATACATATTATAAGCTGGTTAATTATGGTTATGTACCAATGCGCACAAATGTATGTATATATTGTGCATAGATAAAATGAAATTAATTACTTTTTAAATGTATATAATTTGAGACCGACTAAAAATCGTGTTTCAGTCTTTGAAATTCGGTCTTTGACAATATCAAAGATTGAAATTTCAGTCTTTAATATTTACGAGTGAATATCTAGTCTCAAAACTTTTTTGGTACTAGATAAATAAAGACATAAATTTTAATCTCTAGTTCGTCTTTATGTATATTTTTAAGACTGAATTGTTTAGTTAAAGAATGAAATTATCGGTTTCTTATTTCAGTCTTTTCTTGTAGTGATTTAGAATCAATTTTGATTAAAGTGCTTGATCCAAATCTATATTTTTATTCTTCATATTGAGTCTTTCTTCATGAGCTTGCAACAAAACCGTGAGCTCATTAATGGTCATGGAATTTAGTGGATTCTTTAATGGCTAAAAAAATATCAAATCTAGAATCCAAAGAACGAAGAATTTTTTCAATGACACGAATATCATCCACAGTTTCACCATACATTTTTAATTGGTTGATTACAGATAAAACCCATGAACAATAATTGAAACAGGTTCAGATTCCTTTTTTTATAGACCTTCAGACTCTCCTCGAAGTGTTTGCAAATGAACCCTTTTTACTTTATCATCTCCTCGAAGTGTTTGCATCATATTTTTGTACTCCCTGGTAGATATAAATCACAGCTTGTTTTTTTTGTTTTTTTTCATCTTCTTAATTTCTCCTTCTGAGCTTGCGTTAATCCTCTCATATTTTCAACTTCATTATACCCATTTTCAACAATCTCCCGTTCTTCTTGAGACCGAAGAAGGACTTTCATTTGGATACTCCATTTACCATGATTTTGTTTGGTAAATTAAGGGGCAGATGGAGCAGAAAGGGTGTTGTTCATTTTAATCAAACAAGGCTCTGATACCAATTTGTAGATAGAAATGAATTAATGGAGAGGAAATTTTACTTTATAAACTAATATTTTTGATTGCTTGATAAAAAATGAAAACACGTAGGCTATATATACCTTAACAAACAACTCTTCATCTAATAGACACACCTTGTATCAATCAATAGACACAACCTTTCACAATCAATAAACACAACCTTTTACAAACACAACCTTTCATAATCAACAGACACACCATTTCACTTTCTTGTCTTTTTGATTTTAATATATTTTTAACGCAAGTTTAATTTACTATCAATGGTATTTGTATTTTTTTTAAGGGAATACATACTAAGTGATGCATTAATGATATATATAATTTCGTATCTGACTTTCCGGTATAGTCGTATTTGGATAATGAAGGCCATGAGTTCATATCTGATAACAACATTATACGTACAATCTTCTAATTTTTCTGATGTATGTGTTAGAGGTTTAATAAATAGATTTGATTTTAGAAGAAGATAGATAGGAGGTTTGAAGAAAAAATGATTTTTTTCATATAAGGAGAAAAACTTTATTACTAGACTTTATTACAAAAGTTCATTTTTTTTACATCCAAATGAATGAATCCGCCTTTATTTATAGGAGTTCACATCTCAAATAAATGGTGGAGATTAAATATCATATAAATATTCTCTCATACAATTTCAAATATATTAGTCCATAAATATCTCCTAAATATTCTCTCATACAATTTCAAATATACTAGTCCATATATTTTAGATTCTAGATATTTCTTATATGAAAAATCTAGATTGTAAAATTAAGTTTATTTCCAACACCCCTTTTAAACTTGATTTTTCTACTCCAAGTAGATTCCTCAACTTAGCAAACTCCTCATGCTTAAGAGGCTTGGTGAAGATATTACTTGATCATTTGTCTTCACGTGTACTCTAGTTGTACATTCTTTTTTGCGACACACTCTCTAATATAGTGATAGCATATATCAATGTGCTTGCAATCATGGAAAACTAGGTTCTTGGCCAAAGCAATTGTTGACTTATTGTTTAAGAAAATCTTGGTTGGCTCCTCTTGTGGCTAATTCAACTCTTTTAACAAGTTTCGTAACCAAATTGCATGACAAACACTAGAACAAAAAGTGTCTTTTATAGCGGCATATAGCCGCTATAATCACAACCATAGCGGTTTGATAAGCGCTGTATATCGACATGTTATAAAAAACTGTTGAATATTTATAACACAAAATATGCCGCTATGGTTGAGCTTAGTTTTATAACGCAAATTTGCCGCTATGGTACGTTAATTCAATAGCTCATTATAGCCGCTATAATACAGCTAAATCTCAACAGAATTGAAAATCTTTATAACACCATTTTGCCGCTATAAAATATCCAAAGGTTATTAAATTTCTATATAAATTGCATTTCAAGTTGCATTTCTATATAAAAAAACATTCATAATTCAAAAAAAAATTCCTTTTCGATTTGCATTTCATTTTTTTTACAATTTTTTGATTTACATTGCTTTCAACACAAAATATTCGAACAAAAACATAAATACACAATGCACTATGTTACACTCTCACTCTCACTGTTTTCATTGTTCTCTATTTTCAATTTACAATTTTGAACATCTCTATACACACAATATCCGCTCTGTCAACATTCATTTCCATTGTGCCATTAGGGTCAATCACATTCCACCCCCACTATCATCTCCATAACTTTCAGCACCACCCCATTCATCTACTGACATACCACAGTTGCTTCCCCTACAATAGCCACTGCCTTTTACTTGCTTTCAACCACACTTTACCGCATTTCATTATTTCCAATCCTTGCCTCCTCTTTCATTTGCCTTTGGTTCCAACCTGCCTGCCACCTTGCCTGCCCTGCACACTTACTACATCCACAGTGCAAATACAACCTTCTTACGGGCTTACATACATCAACCCCACAGTCCACCATTCTCCATCACTACCACAAACTTTCAAAAACTTGTTCACTACTACAACAACTTGAAGTCACTACCATAACTCTTCCCACCATACGACCTGCACAACTCCAAAATAAAACTCTTTAGTTCACTGTAAAAACTTGTTTAACTCTCTGGTTCACTACAACATCACCTATCACCATCCACCTCAATCATCACTGACCTTACTTGCAGGCCCAAAGCCCGACTGATCTGCGAGTCCTTCAATGTCCAAAGGTATGTTTTACTCTGTCTTTTTAGTGCTAGGATCACTCTCTCCATATCCCACTCTATCAAAAGATACCATGCATATTCCAAGTTCTTCGAGTAATTCCTAAAAAATAAAATTAAGCGAATACTGAGCAAAACCCATTGTGCACTCATACTTTAACATGGCAGGGATGAAAAGCAATGAAAGCAGGAATGCTTTCTTGAATTAAGAAATGCTTGTCCATATTTCAATGCCGAGGGGACAAGTTAAAATAAGAAAGAAAAAATATAAGGCAAACACAAATTATAAAATGACAGGGACGTAAACGTCTAAAACAAGTAAACATGGCAGGGAGTTTTGCTTTTGCATTGACAGGGATGTGTGCCCTTGTGCATTGAATTAAAAAAAATGCTTGATATTTATTTTTCTAGCTTGCACCATAGCAGGGACGTACTCAATTCACAGGGCAGAGGGGTAGGGACGTGCTAAACAATTCAATTGGCAAGGTAAATTTCGAAACCTGTCAATACTGAAATCATAAATAAAAAGTTTTCTAATTAAGTTTTCACTGATCAATTTATACTATTAGCAATCCAACATAAAACAGTAAACATCTCAGAATTTTTAGATATAGTAGTGTGAGATTCTTATCTCACCTTAATCATTTTCTTGCCTCAACAATTACTGACCAAGGTTGCTGACTTCCAATTTTACTTGAGAACAAGCCAACATCAGGACTCCGCCTCAACTCTAGTCGACACACGTAAGCATGCCTCAGCTCGCGCACCTACCTTCGCCTAATCTCCATCATACAAAACTTATGATTAATTTAAGACTTATGATACAAAACTTATGCAACAATACAAATTTAAGACTTACTGAAAGAGTAATTTTAAGTTGGAATCAATTGCACCTATATAGTGTCCAATAAAAGAGAGGAAAGAGTAATTTTAAGACTTACTAAAAATTCATTCCATTATAATATATGCAGAACGCCAAACTTCTCATACGCAAGTCATTTACATTATTAGAGCGGTAAGGATCAGGAAAAATTGCAGTGAATGCCTATATGAATTCAGAAAATAGATATCAAAACAGTTGTATAATAAAAAGAAAGGAAGAATAAGAATGATATCACGAACTCCGTATTTACAGGATTACAAAGAGCTTTATATGGAGAATCATCCACAAGTAACGTATTTGATGGTGAAAAATCACCCTTCTCCCATGGAAGATCATTTTCTTCTTTGTTCCATAACCTTTTAAGCTCTTTTAAAACCAATGGTTTATGAACAATGTCAAGGGTTCTAAAATCTGTATGAGTGCAATGGTCTTGATCCTGCAGTATTTCCAATTTCAACATATTACAAAATGGTAATGATGATTATCTTTGTAGTTGATTGTTGAATGTGCCTAAAAGAAGTTATAATTAAGAGGTAATGCTGTGAAATTGATTACCCAACAAAACAGTAACTTATGTCTATTTTCTCCCAATATATAATCAATAATATCGTCAACATTATACCTGCAAAATCAAGGTGCAGCCAATTATAAGATGAGAAAAAGATATATTCATTGAAGCAAGGAACAGTACAATGATACAATGATTAAAACATACTTTTTTCGTGAAGACCAAATTCCAACATCAAACTTTTCAAAGCAAAATTTCATAAAATCATCACAAAATGGCCTCTTGAAAACTGAATAAAGAAAAGAATAGTCATTATCGGTACCTAACAAATACAAAAATAGTTATAATTTAAAGAACTATGTATAAATCCCACATACCAACTTTGCCTCCTACTTTCTTTCTCCCCCTGTGAACATGACGAATATCAGGGATGATATCGGCAAGCAATCCATTTATGTCAAGTACGAGAAGTTTTCTCTTGTTGAGACTTATTATATTTCTTTCAGGTTCTAAGCTATTAGTCCCTGTCTTTTGTTTAGTTACTGCATCTAAACTTAAAACACTGTTCTGAAGAAGATTCGCCAACCAAGACTCCACTTCATTTTCAAAGTCTTTGGTTACCCCATTGCTATGAATGGAATTATTGTTGTCCTTGCTTCTGCTGCCGCCGCCGCCATTACTATTACTATTACTATTATTATTGTTAGAATCAAGTGAACTGCAAACTTTTTCAGATTGATATCAACCATTACTATTACAATCTGAAAAGGAGGCAGATATCAACCATTTACACATTAACATTGAAATATTAATTGGACAGCAAACCACATTTATCTGAAATTCTAATGATGATATATCCGTACTGAAGGGTTTACTTTCCAAATAAAAAATCTTAATTACAATTGCTGACAAATGTATAGGTGGAGATAAAGAGGAAAACAAAAAAGATATACTGTACAAACGTAGATCGCCAACATTATTATAACTAATATTTGGTGAGCAAGTTAAGCAGCTAAAAAGCCATCGTCAAAATTGTGGAATTAGCTAAAGAACCATCGTCAAAATTGTGGAAGTAGCTATCCAGATCATAGAAAGTTAACCACATTTATCATTCCCTATGTCGTACAATTACAATACCCATTCAGGATACTGTGCCTTTTATATTACCGGCTAATCGAGTGGATACGCATTCCTTTACCCCTTCCGTTGAATGGAAAATCAAGATATCCTAAGAAGAATTTGTATTATATTGCATGCTAGCTGTATTTTCTTATCATTTCACACACATGCACTTTCTTTTTCAAACTTTTTGCATGTTAGAAGGTGATATGAATCTAAAATTGGATGTCAATGACCACTCCCTTAAGTGGTAAAACTTCTATTGAAATCCCAAAGTATTGTAAACTCTCCAACAAAAATAGTGTAAACTCCATTTTCATCCAGTTTCAGATTCATTACCAAGAAAAAACACAAATATGTAACAGAAAACAGAATTAACTCAACGTGATCGAACATTAAATGCTTTTTATAATTTAATTAAGCACATGTGGTCAGCCACCGAAATTGCATTATGGCTATTTATTCATTTTGAGCTTAGCTATGGCATATGCCTATAGGAGTAAAACTCAAAACATTCAATTACACGATAATCAACCATTTTACTTTTACCTCTGTCACCAATGGTCATAGGCATATTCGTGAATGCATAACTTTAGTATATGAATTTTTTTACCTTTTCTGAAAAGTTTTAAGAACAAATTAGCCCATTCACTAAGGTGAAGGTTGAAAATGAAAGGTGTACAAGCATCTAACCTGAGCTGATATCTCACCTGAAAATATGAGAAAATTTTAAGTAAACTGGAGATACAAATTTTCTACCATATGCCTGACATAATGTGCCAATATAAATCAACCAAAGTAAGTAACAGTTAATTAATCAAGAACGTTCTGAGCAAAAATAACAACTTTTCTTTTTTACAAGAACTAATAAATCAATGTTGATCTTCCAAAAAAATACTGAACATAATATTTTCAAACTATGAAACTACTTCTATAATTAACTTACAGTGGTTATGGTCTTTCTCTTCTTGAATGCAACTACAACATCTGGGTTATAAATAATTAAGGACAAATTATTTACAGAACAACAAAAAATATCAGATTGTAAATTCGAGGAAACAAGTCTTGCGGCATAACCGTATTGCTGAAGAAGCTCCATTGAAATGTTTTTCTAAATCGTTGAAGTAGACTTTGAACAAAATTGACCTATCTCTATTATACCATAATTTCAAGCGGACTTCAAATTTCACCAATTAAAGAAGAACACCGTTATATCAGAATAAATTATTATCCAAAGCCTACCATCGCTTAAAAGTATACAAAGATTTCTTAAAAATAGTTGACAAAGATAACCTATAAATTTTTAACCTATAAATCCGAGTGGGAGATTTAGGGTTCTCGACGCGTCTACTTCGGAACTGCTGAAGAGCGATGAGTGGAGATCGGAGATGGTGAGCTGGATCGAAGATCGAAGTTCGAAGATGGCAAGCGATAAGCGATTAGGAGGGATATTTTGGAAGCGATGAGTGATGAGTGATTGGGAGGAATACGAACTGAGTAAGCGTCTTGAGAGGGAGACGAAAATTTTGGGAGGGATATCTTTGGTTTTGGGCCAAGCGTTACGTGTTATGTGTGTTCGAAGCATGTACTGAACGAAACAAAACAAAGTAAAAAAGAGTAAACAGTCAATGATGAATAATAACGCTTTAAAGTAATGCGTTATCAGGTGGTGCTATTAAAGAAATACTTTCTTGTAGTGAAACACACGAAGTAGCAGCTACATACTTCGCTTTCCATGTTGAAAAGTGAAAATCGACTGCTTCTATGAAATCCATGTGAAGGTCATGTCTCCCACGTAGAACACGAAGCTACTTGTGCTTTTTTGATCATCTATATCTTCACTTTAATCACTGTCGCTATATCCAACAAGTTGGCGATTATCAGAAATAGAGTAGTACAAACCAACATTTATTGTCCCTTTGACATAATGAAGAATAGTTTTTGCTGTCTTCAAATGAGTTGTTGTTGGGTTGTCCGTATATCGACTGACAACTCCTACTGGATATAGGATGTCGGATCTTGTGCACATTAAGTATCATAAGCTTCCCACCAACCTTTTAAAGAGTGTTGGGTCCACTTTTACTCCATCCTCGTGCTTTGACAACTTGAATCCACATTCTATTAACGTGCAGACAGGGTTAGAGTCGTCCATCTTGAACTTCTTTAACACTTCCTTAGCATAGCCTTCTTGAGTAATCAGGATGCCTTTGTCTTTTGTTTTACTTCGATGCCAAGGTAGTAAAACATAAGACATCTCGAACTCCTTTGTCATTTCTTTCTAAAACTCATTAAACATACTTGGATTGCTACCAGCGAAGATCAAGTCATCTACATATAAGCATACAATCAGTGTATCACTGTTTTGGATTTTGATATCGAGTGCATGCTAATATGGACACTTGATGAAGTTTCTCTCTTGGAAATACTTATTAATTCAAACATTCCAGCTCTTGGGGCATGTTTCAACCCATAAAGTGCCTTCTTTAGCTTCAAGGCCTTGTCTTCTTCTCCTTTGATTTCGGAGCCTTATGCATGCTCGATATAAACTTCTTCTTCAAGAACTTAATTTAGGAATGCTGATTTCACATCGATTTGATATATCTTCCAATTGTTTTGAGCTTCCAATGAAATAATTAGTCTAACGGTTTCTAGTCGAGTGATCGGAGAATACCTCATCATAGTCAATGCCGGCTCTTTGACCGTAGTCTTTGCCACCGATCTTGCCTTGTATCTTTCAACTTCTCCTTTAGCTTTCTCCTTTACTTTGTATACCTACTTCACATTGATTGCCTTATACCCTTGTGGAAGTGAAGCTAACTCCCATGTGTCATTTTCTTGATCGTCTTTATCTCTTCATCCATAGCATGTCTCCAACTCTTCTTTTGCTAAGCTTCTTGAAAGTTCATGGGCTTACAATATGCAAATAGAGAAAAATGAGTAAGATTATCTTGGTTTTTGGTTACCTCGTATATTTCTTAAAGTCTTCTAAAGCATGAAGCTCTTTCACTTGAGCTTTCATCTTCCTGAAAACTCATGGCCGGTGAAGCAGGTGGAGAAGTAGGCTCATCTCTTGATTGTTCCATCCTTAGTTGCGCATGCCATCTTCTTCAAAATGTGGAAAGAAGTTGTAGTCTTCATTACATGAACTCCAATCACATTCTTCTTCCTCATCGAACATAACATTCAATTAATGATTATCTTCCTCTTATTAGGATTGTAGAGCTTGTAGCCTTTGGTCTTGGTGTTGTAACCAATAAAGATGTACTTCACACTTTTGTCATTTAACTTGCTTCACTTCTCATCCAGTACATGTACGTAAGATATGCTTCCAAACTCCCTTAGATGGGAAATGCTGGGGTTCCTTCCACTCAATGCCTCTAGTGGTGTTTTTTCGTGCATGCTTCTTGTTGGAGATCGATTTGATAGATAAACCATGCATGCAACTACTTTCGTCTAAAACTCCTTTGGCAGCCTCTTACTTTTGAGTATGCTCCTCGCCATCTCAAGAATTGTCCCATTCTTCCTTTCTGCTGCTCCATTTTGCTGGGGGGATCTAGGCACCGTAAGTTGTCGTCGAATTCCATTATCTTCACAATACTTATGGAATTCATTTGATGTGAACTCTCCTCCACGCTCAAATCTCATGGCTTTAATCACAGGGCCACTTTCGTTTTCAACATGGGTCTTGAACCTCTTGAAGTTCATGAATTTCTCTTTTAAAAAATACACCCATGTTTTTCATGAAAAACCATTAATGAAAAGAAGGAAATAGTTACTTTTACCAAGTGAACTTGGCTTGATCGGACCACACACATCAGTGGGTATAAGTTCCAATGGTTTTTGAGCTTTTGAGTATGACTCCTTCGAAAAGCTCATTTTAAATTGTTTTCCAAGTGGATATCCTTCGCATACTTGATCGGGATGGCTGATGCAAAATAATTCTTTTACCATTTCCTTCTTGGAGAGCAACTCTAATCCTCTGAAATTGAGATGCCTAAATCGAAGATGCCAAAACCAAGAATATCTTTGTAGCACATCTTAAGACATTGTGTGACATCATTTTCAATGTTGAGAATGAACGTTCTATTTTCCGCCATCGGCACCTTAGCAATGAACTTACTTGCACCATTTCTTATAAGATAGATTTTATCTTTTAATATGATATCATACTCTTTCTCTAAGACATGTTCTAGGCACAAGATGTTACTCTTCATGTTTGGCACATAGTAAAGAGTGGAAATGAATTGGTGATCATCTTCCTTTAATCAGATGAGAACATTTCATTTAACTTTCACCTCTACTTTGGATTCATCTCCAAATGTCACGTTTCCATTCATGGATTCATCAAGCTCCACAAACATGCTTCTTCTTCCACACATATGGTTGCTTGCACCACTATCTTGGTACCATTGATTATCCTCACATCTTTCATTTTCCAAGTAAGCCAGTACTAAAGTACCATCTTCTTGACTTCTTTCTTCAATATAATTGGTCTTCTCTTCAATTTTATTATTGTTTGGAGCTCTATATTCAGAAGCATAATATCTAAAAATTTCACAATTGTAGCATTTAATGCGTGATTTTTCATGCTTTGACTTTGAATTTCCTCTCATACGACCTTTTATTGATCTTTCTCCTCTTTGATTGTTACTATCATTATTGTCAACGTCATGGGGTCTCCAATCTACTCCGTGTCCATATCCACTTCCTCTTCCTCTTTCTTGACTACAACCTTGTATTTGTTGGCTTCGATCGCTTTTTTTTTTTGATTCAATCTGTCTCTTGAGTACTTGCTCCACAATCTCTTCCTTCTTTGTTTTCTTTTTTTCATAAGTCGTAATGAATCAAGAAGTTTCTATGTTGCCACGGCCTCCAAGTTTTTCTCTCTTCGACGATGGTGATAATATGTTCGAACTTTGGATCTAATGATCTAAGAATCATCTCCGTAATTGTTACATTATTTAACTTCTCACCGTTTCTTTTTAGGTTATTAGTAACCGTTAAAACTCTTGGGAAGTAATCAGAGACAAGTTCACCTTCTTTTATATGAAAAGTTTCAAACTCTCCACTTAAAGTTTGAAAACGTACCTTTTTGACTTGATCGCGTCCTTTGTAAGATGTTTAAGCTTTTTCCATGCTTCTTTGGTTGACTTTGATCCTGAAACTTTCTCAAAAGTATCATCGTCTAATGCTTGATAGATTAGACAGAAAGCTTTCATGTCTCTCATCGTTGAGTCTCTCAAACTATTCCTTTGAGTTTGAGATAGAATATCTTCGTTCTCTTGTTCGGTGTAGGCTTTCTCAACTATCTCTCGTACGTCGTGTGCTCCAAGAAGAGCCAAATTCCTTAAAATTTGATTGTCATAATTGGTCTTAGTGAGCATTGGGACTTGTTAGGGAACGCCGCTATTCCCATTTTTTAGGAGGATCTTTAAGCTCTGATTCCACTTTGTTAGAAGTTTTCTTCAATAAATAATAGATTTGATTTTAATAGAAGATGGATAAGAGGTTGGAGAAGAAAAAAAAATTCATATAAGGAGAAAAACTTTATTACAAAAGTTCATATGTTTTTTACATCCAAAATGAGTGAATCTGTCTCTTTATAGGAATTTGCATCTCAAATAAACGCTGGAGATTATCTCAATCTAACGGTTCTACATAAATATCTCCTAAATATTCTCTTATATAATTTCAAGTATATTAGTCCAGAAAAATCTCTTAAATATGCTCTTATACAATTTCAAATATATTATTCCATATATACAAGATTTTAAATATTTCTTATACGAAAAATCTAGATTGCAAAATTAAGTTTATTTCCAACTCTTGTTTTTAATTATATTGCTAGTGACTTCTCGTCATCTAATTGTCATTTTATAACTTCGTTTTATAAATATAATCTTGCCTCATGAATTTAATCTTTTGATTCAACCTATGTTGAGCAAGTAACCATGTTTGTCAATTTTGTTTCTAGATATAACGTCACTGGCTTACTGTTACATGATGATATAACTGGTATTGATAGAAATATTTGATGGACAAATTTAGGGCCGGTTGATGGGCTAAGCCTAGTAGGCACATGCCTAGGGCAACCCCCTACATGGTGCAATCAATGCATCAAAAATGAATAAAGAAGTTTGTTAAAATTCTAAATCCAATGGTTTTATAATTCCTCTCCACCTTCAAGCAGCCGCGATGCCGTTGCATTTAACTGCTGCATCCACTGGTCATGACCATCAACTGCTTCAGTGCGCCACCACCCATCATGTAACGACCCTAGATTTTAATTTAATTTAAATTGATAATTAAATGAATTTTTGAATGAAATTGTAAGGGAAATTGATTATAAATGGAAGCGAGTTTCCCCGAGTTCAAGTATATTCTATATAAATCATTTAAATTTTTAAATATTATATATATATATATGTATATATGTGAATATATATATGTATATGTATATTTGGATATATATGAGTCAATTTGAAATTATAAAATCTTGAGTGTATATATATATATATTGATTTGAATTTAAATCTTAGATGCATGATTTAATAAATATTTGGGTTATAAAATAAATTAAGAAAAATATATATATAGTAACTCATAAATAAATTTTAACAACATGTTAAAACAGAAGTTATTCATACTATAAAGTAATAAGACAAAGCAGTGGAACAAAACGTATATATGAATTAACTTGCAAAAACAAACCATCTATATTTAAACATTAAAACAAAATGTGTGAGCAAATAAAATGAAGAAGCAAGACAAGAAACAAGTAAACATATAAATGAAGTATTCAAACAAAAGAAATAACATGCAAAGTAAAATAAAACACAAACATAAACAAAACAAAATATCTTTTAAAATATAAACTATTGAAATAAATATATAGAAAGATACAGCACAATTTGTATGTAAGATAAAATAAATACTCAAGATAAAAATAGAAATGTGTAGGCTTGCAAAAGAAAAGAAACAATATGCATTCAAATGTGATTTGAAATGTATTCATATGACAAGTGATAAAACAAAAGAAGAAACACAATAGAAATAGAAATATATGTGAGATAAACTATAAACTATAAAGTCAAAGCAAGCAAATCAACAAAGTAAAATAAATAAAATAAAGTACATGATATAATACATTTCAGCAAAGCATACAAAATAATAAAATACAACACAAATAAACAAATGCAGGCTGAAATAAAGAAGTACAAAGAAAAGTAATAAAGCTTTCATCTCAACTCAAACAAGCACATATATAAACTGTACATACATAATTATTGAACAAAGCATCTTCAACCATGCTTATAGTACAAAGAGAAGGTAACATCACCTTGCATAGAACAATAATCAACCTGTACAACTCCTCTTTTATATATACATCAACTTATAAACTTGCTCTCCTATATATTTTCATCAGCTCGTTCCTGCAAAGCTAAGAATAAACTGAAGTAAAAACCATTTCAAACATAAACAAATTTCAACTTAAATAAAACAATCAACTCGAGCCAGAGATCAAAGAAGCAAGGTTTCTATTGGAAAAATCAAAGCCTGTGTCAACAGGAAGCAAGTTCTGTTCTTCTTAAATCAACTGTGAGCAAACTCTAATTTTTAAACCAACTCCTCTGATCTCTTATGTCTGTGATGGTGATGATTGGAAATATGGTTTTAATGTTTACATATTAGCAAGTATAGATGTGTTTATACAGTGAATTAAGAGGTGCATATCTGTTGTCAAGCAAAAGCTTGCATCTGTTTATACAAAGCTTACCTCTGCTTATACATAACAGAGTCCAACAAAATAGTAGAAAATTCAAAATCTTCTTCCAGGTGAGTAAACATAATATAAATTTTATGTTAAGCTATGACCAGTGAATGATTTATGTTTATTATGAATGTTGAATATCTTCTTTGTTTTGACACTGTGTATATGAAACTATTTTGACAGTGTTGAGATGTCTGTTTTTATTTTTATTTTTGTTCAGGATGAACCAAATAGAAATAACTTCAATCCTCCATTTCTAATCACTTTCAAGCCTTGATATCTAAAGAAAAGTTGTGTATTTAAATAAGAACTATGATCTAAAAATAATTTCATGAAGTATAAATGTATACAAGAGGAAAAATTTAGTTTTTACAGATGAAACTCTAAATTTGGGAAATTTTGAATTTCATAAAACATTGATCCAAGCATGTAGCTTGAATCCTTACCTAAAACAATGATTTTTAAGATATGTTTGGTAATTTTTAGTGTCGAGTTTTCCGAGCAGTTCAATAATGAACGAAATTTGCACTTTGGCCGATTTCCGGCGACGCGATGAACTAGAGGTGTCGGGTTTGTTCGAGGTAGAGGAGGAGCTGATGGGTGTGGTGGGAAAAATGGTTGGAGGTGCCAACGGTGGCGGTGGCGATGGGGGCAGTGAATTGAAGTTGGTAGCCCTAATTTTTGAGGTGATTGAACTTTTGACCACCGCGTCTTCAACTGTGCATCGAGTTGCACGAGGTTTGGGAAGGTGGTAGCATGGTCGGAGGCGAGTTCATGGCTGGAATTTGGCGAGTTCAAGTGACCGAGGTGGGGAGAACGACTTGTTGACAGGTTGGGAAGGTTTGGGTTCTTGTGTTTCCAGGTTTTGGTTTTCACTGCTAGATTTTGGTTTGGGCGTGGTGATGGTTTTTGGTTGATCGTGATGGCATCTGGTGATGGAAGGCGTCATGTTGAGGTTCGTGTGGATGGCCGGAGGTGGTTGAGGCAACGATGCACGTGCACCGTGCACACTTGGATCTGAAGAACAGAAGGAAAAAAAAAAGAAGAAGAAGAAGAAGGAAACGCGAAAGGAAAGGAGCAGGGGGGGGACTCGAGACATGTTCGAGATTTTTGCAGATTGACTCGAAGCAAGGAAGAGGGGTCTCGAGTATAAGGTTTGGTTTCAGGTTTTACCTGAACCTATCTTCCAGGAATTCAAAACAAAAATTTAAATTTTAAAACAAGGTTTTAAGCTGAGGTTTAAATCAAAATGTAAATAAAAATTCAAATTGAATTGAAATCTAGTTTGTAAATAAAATAAAGTTTTAAATTCAATTTGGTTTAATAATTTCAACGCAATTAAGTGTACTAAAGAATTTGAATTTAAAATAGAATTGAAATTGAAAATGACATTTAAACAAATTGAATTTAAAAGTAGAACCTGGAACTAATCTTAAATCAGATGTTAAAATTTAATATAAGAAATTTCTTTGGAAAGGAAATTAAAGAAATAAATAATTGATAAAGACTATTAATTAAGATTTTATTTGAAGAATTAATTGATGTGATAAATCTTAACAATAAATTTAGATTGATTAATTTCATAATAATCAATTGTAGAACTATTAAGTACGATTACTTAATAACAATAATTGTGAAATTAAATATTCGGTGTAATTTATGGAGTTAATCAAATTATTTAAATTAAATTTCTTAAGTTAATTTATTCAGAGTAATCATTTGATAGTTTCGAAAAATTAATTGCTTAGAGAAGAAATTAATAGATAATTAATGAATGTAATTAATTAAATGATGATTTTTAAATCAGAGCATAATTATTTGTGAATAATTAAAGGATTAATTAATAATGGCAATTAATTAAGATTAATAAATTTAAGATTAATTGACTCATTGATTTAAGAATGATTAGCTAATAATTAAGGGTTAACTAACAAATTTGAAAGAAGATTTATTTCATATAATTTAAAACTAAATTATGATAATCAAACCGGATTTATAATGATACATCTAATCTAAATTAATCAGTTGATTAATAAATTCTTTTGTGAATGTCTGGATTCTATTGAATGTTGAATTATTTGACATTTCTGAACTGTAATGCTTTATGATTATCCTGATTTGTGTTGTGATCTGTGATATAGTTTATTATTTGTGATATATATATCTGCGAATATGTGTATGAAAGATAAGCGTTATGGTTATATCGCTTATCAAATATATTGTTGTATTTAAATCTGTGATGATTGAAATGATGTTGCACTAGCATGTTAAAACCCTGGACCACACCATACACACACCAATATGGATTTCACAAGGAAATCGGTTAAGTCACAGATTTTTGAAATAGTTTAAAAATTGAATTTTTAAATTCAAATGTTTTGGGATTGAAATTGGAATAGAAGTGAAAAGTTTTTGAAATGGAATTTCAAAGATGGAAATTTATTTTGAATAACTGGATTAAGTGTTGGAATTTAAATACTTTAATTTAGATTTGAATTCAATATTCAAATTGAATTCTGTAATTTGAAACTAGGGATTAATGATATTATACTAGTCATTATGAGTTAAATCATTTTTTTTAAAGTATTATTTTTGGGAATTTGAATTTAACCCAAGGATTTCAACTCGTATAAATGAATCAGATTTCCAAAATGAAAACTGTTGTTTTCAAATGATAAACACTTTTAGATAAGAACTGAAATTCCAGTTAATTAGGGGAATCTCAAGATTGAATAGAGAAATGATTTTTTCCTAAGTTATGAATGAATTCTTTTTGAAAGCTATTAATTAAATCTGTTTATTTTTGACAGATTTAAATTGATGATTTGTTTAAATCAAATTGAAATGAAATTGTTTTGAAGGCTATAAGTTAAATCTTTGATTTAAAGATTTAATGAGTTAGTCAAATTGAAATGAAAATGGGTTTGGAAAATCTGTGAATGAATCTTTTGTTTAAAAGATTAAAATGTGAAAATTGTTTAAACCGTTAAAGGTTGTGAAAATGAATCTTTTTGTTTAAAGATTGAAATGGTAATTTGATTAAACCATTTGAAATAAAGTTTTGAATTATTAAGTTGTGACTTAATTGAAATCCCATATCCATATGTTTTGAAAATATTTTCGCTCACTATTCGGTTTAACCGGGAAAGGACCTTTGGGTCGTATAACCCATTCTGAATATGTGATTCGACGTTATGGATAGCATTTGAAGACCGGTGATGAAGACCGGGTATTTGCGAAAGCGATAGGATAACCTATCGATTGTTTCTGCACCGAGTCGCGCCGGTATAGAAACTCCCTAAGTGATGGGAAATCCGATCGCGATTGTGAATATCCGGATTGCAAGGACTTCTTTGTAAGTGCCTTCGGTTCTGTTCGATCCCGGAACAGACTTGTATGGATTGTATGTCTGACATTACAAGTTGAGATATAAAGCAGATTTCTTTCAAATATATTTCTGTTGGTGGCGGAGAAATTATTCTTTTAGCTTAACACCCTTCTCTGAGACGTACGAGCTCAGAGGTTATATAGTTGAAGTTATCAGCGATATATTCCCAATTTGGTAATGTGACATGCTGATTGTTGCTGTAAATGATCATTGTGTTGATTATTGTGATAGGATCGTTTATTTGATCGTCTATCTTAGTGATCATTGTGTTGATCATTTGTTGACCCAAAGCATGGCTTTTGTATAAAGTATGTTTTTGTGGACGTGACTTCGTCGAGCCTCACACCTCGTGAATGGTCAAAACAGGAAAGATGCGGCAAGGTTATGAGGGGTAGCGCCCTTTAGGATATGTGCATTTCCTTCTGGAAAAGGGTAGTATCATGGTATGGAGCCCAGGTACTTACTCATGTTGAAAACACTTTGTTATGGTTGTGTGAATTGATTAGAGAGCTCTCGGATAAAGGTCCCAAAGGACCGGGGGATGGCATATTCGGTCAGTTGTTACTCAGTTAGGGGTAACCCGGCCTTGTGTTGGTAGAGATCCGGTTTGGTTCTCGGGGATGTCCATCCAGAGGCATTCTCATGTGGCAATGGGAAGTTCCTTGGCCTGATCATTCGTTGGAAATCCAATTCCCAATACGAAACTTGTACGGTATTAGTTGTAGGACCTGCCATTCACTTATGGTGGTCACCACTGTTTGGATGGTAGCTATAGTAGGCATAGTTCGAAACGTCTATGTTGGCTAAGATTTATATTCTACTTTCGAAATGAATTTCTTCTACACTATGCACTAATAATAATATGAAATGTTCTTTTAAATGCGTATCAAGCATCTTTGACTATCATAAGGAGAAATCTCCTCCGATTCTGCGTTTGCATTGTGTGTGTGTGCGGGAGGCCTTATGGTAGTCTCATTTTAAAAAAAAAAGCATTGCGAATTGACTTTGAAAATCTTTTGTAGAATGTTTTAAAAGATAAACTGTTTTTGTTGCTCACACCAGTCCCACGACTGATCCGGAGTTTATTGTTTTCTTTCCTAAACTTTGGGTGCTCATTATTTTCTACACGAGCAGTCGGAGTTGGGTTTTTCAGATAGTCAGATTAGTAGATTATCTGGAGTTAGTTCAGTCTTTGGATCGCACCAGTCTTGCTTATCTTTGTGCATTGTTATTGGGAGTTCGAGCTATTGCTGGATTGATTCTTGGAAATGGAGTTACAGTTCCGATTTGGAGTTCTTCGTTGAAGACTATTTTAGAGTTATTTGTTTCGCTGCTAGATGTTATCTATCGTTTTCTTTTCCGCTGCTATTTTATTGTATCATATCTCTGATGTATATTGATATCTATTGGATCATCTGTTGTATCAGATATTGTATCAAAGCTGTACATCAATGTATAATTCTTTTATTCCGCTGTGTTGTTTACTTAATGATTGTTATAAGCTCCGGCGAATCGAAATTTGAACGGTCGAATCTATGACATTCGAGTACGATTTGAAGTATGGATGTCGATTTTCGAGCGGGCAAAATCCGACTCGTTACATTTGGTATCAGAGCTAAGGTGAAACTTTAGCTCAGGAGTGTAACACATTAAGTAGCTCATTAGAGATAGGATGAAGTAAATCCTAGAATGAGTAATCCTTAAGATATCTGTTTGAATGCCTCAGTAAATTCTTTTACTATCTACTGATAGTAAGTATGAGTGCAAGAAGAAAACGAGATAGAGGACAGGGAAATACGACTATAATTGGTCAATACCCTGTAACAATAGTGGAAACAATCTTTCTTATCAAATTTCTTTGATTCGTTTCCAAATTCTTTTGATTGATTCATGACGGTTACAGGAAGAAGTTTTGGTGTGATGATGGCTCTACGAATCGTTGTAGAAAATTCTTACTTCGTATCTTCATCGATTTCTTATCAGTTTTTCGTTTTAAACTTTAATGAATTTGAAATTTAGAATTAAAATTTTGAATAAATTAGAAATTTTAATTGAATTAAATTGATTAATAGAATATGAAGAATGATTAGAATTGTATCGATAAAATGATTTTGTTTAAAACCAAAATTTGAAACTTTATTATAATTTCTTGTATCTATTATTGATATTCTGATTTGGTGAGCCAATTGCAGAACTGATATCCAGTTTGATCTGAAAAGATATTTCTCTATCTTTCATCTATCTGTGTTGTTTTCGTGCCTGCGAATTTCGAGGACGAAATTCTTTTAAGTGGGGAAGTTTGTAACGACCCTAGATTTTAATTTAATTTAAATTGATAATTAAATGAATTTCTGAATGAAATTGTAAGGGAAATTGATTATAAATGGAAGCGAGTTTCCCCGAGTTCAAGTATATTCTATATAAATCATTTAAATTTTTAAATATTATATATATATATGTATATATGTGAATATATATATGTATATGTATATTTGGATATATATGAGTCAATTTGAAATTATAAAATCTTGAGTGTATATATATATATATATATTGATTTGAATTTAAATCTTAGATGCATGATTTAATAAATATTTGGGTTATAAAATAAATTAAGAAAAATATATATATAGTAACTCATAAATAAATTTTAACAACATGTTAAAACAGAAGTTATTCATACTATAAAGTAATAAGACAAAGCAGTGGAACAAAACGTATATATGAATTAACTTGCAAAAACAAACCATCTATATTTAAACATTAAAACAAAATGTGTGAGCAAATAAAATGAAGAAGCAAGACAAGAAACAAGTAAACATATAAATGAAGTATTCAAACAAAAGAAATAACATGCAAAGTAAAATAAAAAACAAACATAAACAAAACAAAATATCTTTTAAAATATAAACTATTGAAATAAATATATAGAAAGATACAAAACAATTTGTATGTAAGATAAAATAAATACTCAAGATAAAAATAGAAATGTGTAGGCTTGCAAAAGAAAAGAAACAATATGCATTCAAATGTGATTTGAAATGTATTCATATGACAAGTGATAAAACAAAAGAAGAAACACAATAGAAATAGAAATATATGTGAGATAAACTATAAACTATAAAGTCAAAGCAAGCAAATCAACAAAGTAAAATAAATAAAATAAAGTACATGATATAATACATTTCAGCAAAGCATACAAAATAATAAAATACAACACAAATAAACAAATGCAGGCTGAAATAAAGAAGTACAAAGAAAAGTAATAAAGCTTTCATCTCAACTCAAACAAGCACATATATAAACTGTACATACATAATTATTGAACAAAGCATCTTCAACCATGCTTATAGTACAAAGAGAAGGTAACATCACCTTGCATAGAACAATAATCAACCTGTACAACTCCTCTTTTATATATACATCAACTTATAAACTTGCTCTCCTATATATTTTCATCAGCTCGTTCCTGCAAAGCTAAGAATAAACTGAAGTAAAAACCATTTCAAACATAAACAAATTTCAACTTAAATAAAACAATCAACTCGAGCCAGAGATCAAAGAAGCAAGGTTTCTATTGGAAAAATCAAAGCCTGTGTCAACAGGAAGCAAGTTCTGTTCTTCTTAAATCAACTGTGAGCAAACTCTAATTTTTAAACCAACTCCTCTGATCTCTTATGTCTGTGATGGTGATGATTGGAAATATGGTTTTAATGTTTACATATTAGCAAGTATAGATGTGTTTATACAGTGAATTAAGAGGTGCATATCTGTTGTCAAGCAAAAGCTTGCATCTGTTTATACAAAGCTTACCTCTGCTTATACATAACAGAGTCCAACAAAATAGTAGAAAATTCAAAATCTTCTTCCAGGTGAGTAAACATAATATAAATTTTATGTTAAGCTATGACCAGTGAATGATTTATGTTTATTATGAATGTTGAATATCTTCTTTATTTTGACACTGTGTATATGAAACTATTTTGACAGTGTTGAGATGTCTGTTTTTATTTTTATTTTTGTTCAGGATGAACCAAATAGAAATAACTTCAATCCTCCATTTCTAATCACTTTCAAGCCTTGATATCTAAAGAAAAGTTGTGTATTTAAATAAGAACTATGATCTAAAAATAATTTCATGAAGTATAAATGTATACAAGAGGAAAAATTTAGTTTTTACAGATGAAACTCTAAATTTGGGAAATTTCGAATTTCATAAAACATTGATCCAAGCATGTAGCTTGAATCCTTACCTAAAACAATGATTTTTAAGATATGTTTGGTAATTTTTAGTGTCGAGTTTTCCGAGCAGTTCAATAATGAACGAAATTTGCACTTTGGCCGATTTCCGGCGACGCGATGAACTAGAGGTGTCAGGTTTGTTCGAGGTAGAGGAGGAGCTGATGGGTGTGGTGGGAAAAATGGTTGGAGGTGCCAACGGTGGCGGTGGCGATGGGGGCAGTGAATTGAAGTTGGTAGCCCTAATTTTTGAGGTGATTGAACTTTTGACCACCGCGTCTTCAACTGTGCATCGAGTTGCACGAGGTTTGGGAAGGTGGTAGCATGGTCGGAGGCGAGTTCATGGCTGGAGTTTGGCGAGTTCAAGTGGCCGAGGTGGGGAGAACGACTTGTTGACAGGTTGGGAAGGTTTGGGTTCTTGTGTTTCCAGGTTTTGGTTTTCACTGCTAGATTTTGGTTTGGGCGTGGTGATGGTTTTTGGTTGATCGTGATGGCATTTGGTGATGGAAGGCGTCATGTTGAGGTTCGTGTGGATGGCCGGAGGTGGTTGAGGCAACGGTGCACGTGCACCGTGCACACTTGGATCTGAAGAACAGAAGAAAAAAAAGAAGAAGAAGAAGAAGGAAACGCGAAAGGAAAGGAGCAGGGGGGGAACTCGAGACGTGCTCGAGATTTTTGCAGATTGACTCGAAGCAAGGAAGAGGGGTCTCGAGTATAAGGTTTGGTTTCAGGTTTTACCTGAACCTATCTTCCAGGAATTCAAAACAAAAATTTAAATTTTAAAACAAGGTTTTAAGCTGAGGTTTAAATCAAAATGTAAATAAAAATTCAAATTGAATTGAAATCTAGTTTGTAAATAAAATAAAGTTTTAAATTCAATTTGGTTTAATAATTTCAACGCAATTAAGTGTATTAAAGAATTTGAATTTAAAATAGAATTGAAATTGAAAATGACATTTAAACAAATTGAATTTAAAAGTAGAACCTGGAACTAATCTTAAATCAGATGTTAAAATTTAATATAAGAAATTTCTTTGGAAAGGAAATTAAAGAAATAAATAATTGATAAAGACTATTAATTAAGATTTTATTTGAAGAATTAATTGATGTGATAAATCTTAACAATAAATTTAGATTGATTAATTTCATAATAATCAATTGTAGAACTATTAAGTACGATTACTTAATAACAATAATTGTGAAATTAAATATTCGGTGTAATTTATGGAGTTAATCAAATTATTTAAATTAAATTTCTTAAGTTAATTTATTCAGAGTAATCATTTGATAGTTTCGAAAAATTAATTGCTTAGAGAAGAAATTAATAGATAATTAATGAATGTAATTAATTAAATGATGATTTTTAAATCAGAGCATAATTATTTGTGAATAATTAAAGGATTAATTAATAATGGCAATTAATTAAGATTAATAAATTTAAGATTAATTGACTCATTGATTTAAGAATGATTAGCTAATAATTAAGGGTTAACTAACAAATTTGAAAGAAGATTTATTTCATATAATTTAAAACTAAATTATGATAATCAAACCGGATTTATAATGATACATCTAATCTAAATTAATCAGTTGATTAATAAATTCTTTTGTGAATGTCTGGATTCTATTGAATGTTGAATTATTTGACATTTCTGAACTGTAATGCTTTATGATTATCCTGATTTGTGTTGTGATCTGTGATATAGTTTATTATTTGTGATATATATATCTGCGAATATGTGTATGAAAGATAAGCGTTATGGTTATATCGCTTATCAAATATATTGTTGTATTTAAATCTGTGATGATTGAAATGATGTTGCACTAGCATGTTAAAACCCTGGACCACACCATACACACACCAATATGGATTTCACGAGGAAATCGGTTAAGTCACAGATTTTTGAAATAGTTTAAAAATTGAATTTTTAAATTCAAATGTTTTGGGATTGATATTGGAATAGAAGTGAAAAGCTTTTGAAATGGAATTTCAAAGATGGAAATTTATTTTGAATAACTGGATTAAGTGTTGGAATTTAAATACTTTAATTTAGATTTGAATTCAATATTCAAATTGAATTCTGTAATTTGAAACTAGGGATTAATGATATTATACTAGTCATTATGAGTTAAATCATTTTTTTTAAAGTATTATTTTTAGGAATTTGAATTTAACCCAAGGATTTCAACTCGTATAAATGAATCAGATTTCCAAAATGAAAACTGTTGTTTTCAAATGATAAACACTTTTAGATAAGAACTGAAATTCCAGTTAATTAGGGGAATCTCAAGATTGAATAGAGAAATGATTTTTTCCTAAGTTATGAATGAATTCTTTTTGAAAGCTATTAATTAAATCTGTTTATTTTTGACAGATTTAAATTGATGATTTTTTTAAATCAAATTGAAATGAAATTGTTTTGAAGGCTATAAGTTAAATCTTTGATTTAAAGATTTAATGAGTTAGTCAAATTGAAATGAAAATGGGTTTGGAAAATCTGTGAACGAATCTTTTGTTTAAAATATTAAAATGTGAAAATTGTTTAAACCGTTAAAGGTTGTGAAAATGAATCTTTTTGTTTAAAGATTGAAATGTTAATTTGATTAAACCATTTGAAATAAAGTTTTGAATTATTAAATTGTGACTTAATTGAAATCCCATATCCATATGTTTTGAAAATATTTTTGCTCACTATTCGGTTTAACCGGGAAAGGACCTTTGGGTCGTATAACCCATTCTGAATATGTGATTCGACGTTATGGATAGCATTTGAAGACCGGTGATGAAGACCGGGTATTTGCGAAAGCGATAGGATAACCTATCGATTGTTTCTGCACCGAGTCGCGCCGGTATAGAAACTCCCTAAGTGATGGGAAATCCGATCGGGATTGTGAATATCCGGATTGCAAGGACTTCTTTGTAAGTGCCTTCGGTTCTGTTCGATCCCGGAACAGACTTGTATGGATTGTATGTCTGACATTACAAGTTGAGATATAAAGCAGATTTCTTTCAAATATATTTCTGTTGGTGGCGGAGAAATTATTCTTTTAGCTTAACACCCTTCTCTGAGACGTACGAGCTCAGAGGTTATATAGTTGAAGTTATCAGCGATATATTCCCAATTTGGTAATGTGACATGCTGAGTGTTGCTGTAAATGATCATTGTGTTGATTATTGTGATAGGATCGTTTATTTGATCGTCTATCTTAGTGATCATTGTGTTGATCATTTGTTGACCCAAAGCATGGCTTTTGTATACAGTATGTTTTTGTGGACGTGACTTCGTCGAGCCTCACACCTCGTGAATGGTCAAAACAGGAAAGATGCGGCAAGGTTATGAGGGGTAGCGCCCTTTAGGATATGTGCATTTCCTTCTGGAAAAGGGTAGTATCATGGTATGGAGCCCAGGTACTTACTCATGTTGAAAACACTTTGTTATGATTGTGTGAATTGATTAGAGAGCTCTCGGATAAAGGTCCCAAAGGACCGGGGGATGGCATATTCGGTCAGTTGTTACTCAGTTAGGGGTAACCCGGCCTTGTGTTGGTAGAGATCCGGTTTGGTTCTCGGGGATGTCCATCCAGAGGCATTCTCATATGGCAATGGGAAGTTCCTTGGCCTGATCATTCGTTGGAAATCCAATTCCCAATACGAAACTTGTACGGTATTAGTTGTAGGACCTGCCATTCACTTATGGTGGTCACCACTGTTTGGATGGTAGCTATAGTAGGCATAGTTCGAAATGTCTATGTTGGCTAAGATTTATATTCTACTTTCGAAATGAATTTCTTCTACACTGTGCACTAATAATAATATGAAATGTTCTTTTAAATGCGTATCAAGCATCTTTGACTATCATAAGGAGAAATCTCCTCCGATTCTGCGTTTGCATTGTGTGTGTGTGCGGGAGGCCTTATGGTAGTCTCATTTTAAAAAAAAAAGCATTGCGAATTGACTTTGAAAATCTTTTGTAGAATGTTTTAAAAGATAAACTGTTTTTGTTGCTCACACCAGTCCCACGACTGATCCGGAGTTTATTGTTTTCTTTCCTAAACTCTGGGTGCTCATTATTTTCTACACGAGCAGTCGGAGTTGGGTTTTTCAGATAGTCAGATTAGTAGATTATCTGGAGTTAGTTCAGTCTTTGGATCGCACCAGTCTTGCTTATCTTTGTGCATTGTTATTGGGAGTTCGAGCCATTGCTGGATTGATTCTTGGAAATGGAGTTACAGTTCCGATTTGGAGTTCTTCGTTGAAGACTATTTTAGAGTTATTTGTTTCGCTGCTAGATGTTATCTATCGTTTTCTTTTCCGCTGCTATTTTATTGTATCATATCTCTGATGTATATTGATATCTATTGGATCATCTATTGTATCAGATATTGTATCAAAGCTGTACATCAATGTATTATTCTTTTATTCCGCTGTGTTGTTTACTTAATGATTGTTATAAGCTCCGGCGAATCGAAATTTGAACGGTCGAATCTATGACATTCGAGTACGATTTGAAGTATGGATGTCGATTTTCGAGCGGGCAAAATCCGACTCGTTACACATCATTCATTCCAATTTACGACTCATTAGTGCTTTTTTGCGGCTAATTATATAGTCACTTCCCTCTTTCCTTCTTTTGAGATTTGTTCCGTCGACATATTGTTTGAGAGATTAGATAACAGAGGCAAGTTGTTCTTTCAGCTTTAACACATGTGCCCAGGGTTCAGGTTTTGATCATCTTTTGCATTTTTTTACTACTGGAAATAATATAGACAAGTCATTTGTTTTAAGTCCTCTGTAACTTATCAGATATTTCAACTCAAGTTAGATCTTTATTAATTAATGTTCTATATACATATATAGGTGCTATAAGCAAAACTTTTGATGTTGATTATTATATGCCATTTACTCTCTAAAATAATTAGTCTAGGTTAAATTACTCATTATGAACTTAATGGTTTTCTAAAATGGTTCGTATCTTTTATACATTCAGTCTTCTATCATATTTTATGTGATTTTCTACAAATTAAATAAATATTTGTAATTATGATTATTTGAAAAGATGAATTAGTTATCCCAAATTTTGCATCTCAATGGAGACTTAAACAAAAATGTTTATTTTGATTTAGTTACTTCTCTTTGTGTCAATGAAACAACAATATCTGTATGTTGAGGTATCCATCTTTATCGTTATTATTGCAATAATTATGATGTTGTTTTAGAAAACATCCTCTTGATTTGTGGCTTGTTTATGATATGAAAATACTTTCATCTTTAAAGGGAGAAGTGGTTATTGACCTACTAATATCTACCGAAACATCATAATTTTACATATTTATATATTTATCATGTATTTTGAGTGGAAATTTTTATGCATGTAAGCTCAAGTAAAAAAAAGTTAGTAACATTTTTTTCCTATTTTAAAAAGGGTAACCAAATTATGCTTTGCCTCGACAACCCAAAGGTAAGAGCCGGCCCTAGACGAATTACATTGATGAATGAATGAACATTCCTTTTTTACTATCATCCATCCACATTATATAAACATAGAATCACACAATAATTACTCAATGGTTCATTTAATCTCTTCAAACAATAAAAAAGAGTTAAACTAATTGTCAATTTGTGAAACTTGTACATATCTTTAACTGACAAATATCATACTTAATTAGCATCGGTGTGACAAGGAAGAAAGTTCGTAGTTGGGGGTTGACTGTGAGGAGCGATTTCGTTAAGAGAAAGGTAATGTCGTCGGAGCAGGCTACGAACATGAGAGAGCAATTTTGTTGTTTGCAATTGATTGAGAAGTGAAAAAGTTGTTCCGTGGAACAATCAGAGGAGGAGGGAAATAACATTGTTCTCAAGTGGTGAAGGGTGGAACGGCGTGTGGAGAGGCTAAAAAAATTAAGTTAACTTTTGGTTTTGAGGTAATGAATTTTACGGAAAATTAGAAGGAAAAGAACATTGGTGTGGGCGGCTCAACTTTCTCTAAGCTTAAGATAATACACAATGCTTTCTAAGCTTTACATATGTCATATCAACGTAGCCGCATATAATAATAATATAATTTAATATTTTGTTATATATATATATATATATATATATTATTTATTTGCATATATATGGTTCATAATTATTTACAATGTAGTTAAAATTAGTCATATAATTTTATATCTAAAATTTTATGGTAATACTAATTTTTGGCAGTAAGAAATAACTTTTCATAAATATTTATCATTATTTTATACTATTTAAATCAATTTACTACATAAATAAATTAAATGAATTTAAATATGTTATGACAATTATTTTTTAAATATTATTTTAATATCAAATAAGATTTTGGTCGAAATAAACATTTCTATTACTTTTGAAAATTAATATTTAATTCGGCCAAATATTAATAAATCATTTAAAAATTTATTTAGGACGAAAGAATATGGGAAAATTTCTCAAGCCAATAAATACCATTTACGACTTAGTGGAAACTTAAAATTTAAAATAACTTTTCAAAAATGATTTCTCATTGACATTTTATGTAATTTTGAATGAATATTCAGTTGAAGTATATTTTAAATAATAAAATTAATAATAAATTATTTCTGAGTTGTGCACATGATCTAGAATTTTTAATAATTTTATCAATTAATATATTTATATATTACAAATATATTTATGTATATATATACACATATTATAAAAAAATTATTACTTTGTTATGTATATACATATATACATATATATATTTGAACATATATTATTCACGATTTATAAAAAAATATTTATATATTTAAATAACTTAATATGTTAAGTTTATTTTAATTTAAAATATTATTTAAATTAACTTAACATATTTATATATATAATATTTATATATGTATAACCAATGATCTATATACATACATATATTTGGACAACATATACTTGTATATCTGATGAGCTAATGTGCCCAATATGATGTCAATCCCAACATCTATACACCGCCATATTATAATTTACATGGGTTGATATGTTACACATATACACATATACAAATGCGTATATGACACGCACACACACATATATTAAACAAATGGACATTTTGGCCAAAGTCCCTGTTAAGTTTCAAAATACACCAAACATTCTTGTCGAAATAAGTATATATGTAAATTAGATCACTAGAATTAAATTACTGAATAATTACATATATTTATGCAATTATTCAGTGAATAATTAGAGACATTTATGCAATTATATCTAAAAATTGCAGATATTTCTACAATTATTCATTTAAAAATTGCGAAAATTTCCACAATTATTCACCAAAAAAATTGGTGACATTTCCGCAATTCTTTAAAAAATTGCAGAAATTTCCACAATTATTCACCAAAAAACTACAGAAATTTCTACAATTATTCATTCAATGATTGTAGACAATATTTATGCAATATTTGGATATAATTGCATAAGTGTCTGCAATTATTCACTGAACAATTGCATAAATGTATGCAATTATTCAGTAACTTAATTCTAGGTACCTGATTTACAATCTTTTTTAGGAGGAGTTTTCATGTATTAAGTTTGATTTTAAGGACCTGAGCCTAATATTCACTTAAATAAAAATATTTAATTTATGACTTTAGATAAAATTTAAGATTTTATTTAAATAATATTAGAAATGCTCTAAATGAATTACACTTCGCAAACCCAATAAAGATCCAACAAGAATTTTTTTTTTGAAATTTGCCCACAACATCCGCTGCGGACTGGCCCGGTTCTAACATATTCCATCATTCATTTCTTTCTGTTATAGCTCGTCTTTAAATATCTTAGTCAGAACCTATTTTGTTGCACAAACTTTCATATTTAACCAATTTCTTTAATACTATCGTATTTATGTCAGATTTTGATTTCATCTATCGATATGGAATGTTTTCTACAGCTCGGTTGAAATTTTCCGGTATAGCTTTATGCACTTTATTTTTAATGCTACCACAGACAGCATATTGTTGTATGACACATTTTAGTAGAATTTGAGTAGCATCGGATATCCAATTGTATGACCTCTTTCGGATTGACTGCAATATTCTAAAAATTCAAAATTAGAAATAATGCAGAAAAAATTTAAAAAAAATATGCACACCATAGATACGAAAAAAATATATACAAAAATGTAAAAATATACCCGAATAGATGTTTATATTGCTAGATAAAAATTATTGATTTGTCGGATTGAAGATGTGGAGTTAGAGGTGATGGAGGATGGAATATATAGAAAAGGGAGGAGAAGGGAGAAGGAGTAGCCATTTAGGGGGAATGGATTTACGTGTTGGATGCTAATCTATCTTTCTCCTCCAACGGCTCCAACAGACTATGGTGAGGGGAAGGACCGTTACCATGTTCGATGCATCCGTTGCGTGATGAACGGTAATGGACGGAAAAAACCTACGAACGGTACCTTAAGTTATGCTTTAAAAAATATCAAAGACGACTTTTTATGTTAAAATGCTATGTTTTGGTTGTATAAAACTTAAAGAACCAAGGCTACTTAGTATTGTACTTTGCCATATAAGACTTTAAGAGCTAAGACCACTTAGGTTTGCACTTTGCAGTATAAACCAAAAGATCTAAGACTTCTCAGGTTTGTACTTTGTTATATAAAACTAAAGAACTGAGCAACTTAAGGTTGTACTTTTCAGTATAACACTTAAAGAACTATGCTTAGGGTTGTACTTTGTAGTATAAAACTTAAAGAACTAAGACTGCTTAAGTTTTTCACTTTAGAGTATAAACTTAAAGAAGATGAGACCGCTTACGGCAGTTGCTTGCAATATAGGACTAACTAATCTTTAACGAGACCGGAAGGGGTTGTTTCTTTTGGTATAGAAACTGTAATAAACAAAACTAAAAAATAATTTCATCGACAATATTTGCAAAGCCTAAATATGATCCTAGGTTTCGTATTCTGTTTTGAGACCTAAAATCACTCTAAATGTAATTTGATTGAGACAGGCTTTGTAAATTTAGTTAATACATTGTGATTTTTTGACCTGTGACAGTCTTATATTGATTGTGTAATTGAGCCTAGTGTGAGGGAAAACTTATTCCGTGTTTTAGCGGCATTGTCCCACTAGCAGAGGAATATAGATGAAAAATGATATTATTCATATCAGACTTATGTATGACCCGTCTGTTCATTGTTTTTCTCCTAACTCATGGGTACTCACTGGGTATGTTGATTTTGTAGGATTTCAGATTATAGTTATTAGTTGAATGTAGGAATTTTGCTAAGATTATGTTAATGATAATGAACGACAGGAGGCCTTATTATTATTTTTATAGTAGCTTGAATTCAACTATATGATGCAATAGTATAATTAGTCCAAGAGACTACAAGGATTCGGCATCATAATATGTTGAATCTTTGATGCTAATATGTTATGAGTTATATTACCTCTACTTAGGCACGATTTAGGATTTGAGATACGTAATGACAATTATATGTGATTAAATTAATTTAGTTGCTCTATTTGCTTAAACTGTTGAAAAAAATAATGATCTCAATTTGTCGCCAGAAAATAATTTCAGTGTGACTAGGCATGTCAATAGTTATTCGAAAAATTTGAAATCCGCCCGGATCCATAAAAAATAGATATTATCCTATATTCGAAAAGTGAATGCGGATATCCGATATCCGAATAAAATTTCGGATGCGGATACGGATACAGACGTATACATATTCGAAAAATATCTGTCCGATTCGAAATTAAATGCATTTATTGATAGTAATATCAGTAGTTACTTGAAGGAGATTTGCAATCAAATTTTATTATCTATTTCAAATTTATTTTTAAAAAGAATTCTCTCTACCATTTGATTCCAAATCTAAGGATAAAATGCTTTAGATATTTTCAAAACCCTAAATTATACTTCTCACTTATTCTTTTTCATTTCCATAGCCTCATTTTCTATTTTATCAAGGAGAAAACCTAGATTTGTTTTCTACGAACAACGAACCATCTCAGCTATTCCATATCCAGGAACGCCTCAATAGATGAACGACAAATGATGAAAGATCTCAGCTCTGCCTTAAATTAGTGCACAGCCTCGCATCTCCTATATCCAGGCACGCAAGTGAACCAACAATCGGCGCTTCTCCTGGATCATGCATTTGGCAACGATCAATGGTTGAGTCTCGTGCCTTGCCCAAGTAATCTTTTCTTCTTTGATATTTTTATTAATATTTAATTTTGTTGCATATGCTAATGTGTTTCAGCTAGATTCTGTTGTGAATTATTGCAAATCAAACAAATGGAATTTTGGCATCTTTAGTCTATAAAGTTTATTACATCAATATCAATCGTTCAAAAGTTATATTATGCATCGATTTGAAATTTTGATTTGATAATGTTATGATTATTCAAAATAAAAATAAAAATAAGAAATAATTTCAAGGTATGTAAAAATGTATCTACGAATTTTGTTTGATTTAAACTACATAGATCAAAATTCTGTAGATTTAGCGTAGTGGAGAGTGGTGTAGCAACATTAAATTCACTATTGAATCTTGTTTGAACAAGTAACATTGTGGTATGTGCAAAATTATCTACAACTGGTCGATATTCAACCGTATTTAGCATTCACAATCGTAGCTGCAGCGAGTAGAGGTGTTATCACCAATAGCAGCACTTGGTGCTGTTACAGTAGCAACAGTGCTGGTGTAAACAACAACACTACCTGCTGTAAACAACAGATACTCTACTTCTTGTAGCAGCAACAATGCTGTTGTAAACAACAGCAAGCGTGTTGTTGCTCCTTACAGCAGCAAGTGTGCTGTTGTAACAAAATCCGTAGAATTTGCTTGCTTTTATTTGAACTTCAGGCTTGGAATTTCTTCCTTTTTTTGAATGGTCATGTTATAGAGGATAAATAATCATTTATATAAAATCAGCATAATATGTATACTGGTTTGTCTGTCTTATTATTATTATTATTATTTATTATTTTCTAATCTTACAAATTGACTACCTATTTTCAGTTGAAGATTGTAGCTGCTGCAGCCTAATCTATGTCTTGGAGTTTGATACATGCTTGCTTTTACTTGAAATTCAGGTTTGGAAATTCTTAATTATTTTCATCGACATTTTCGAGCTTACAGCATCTTCCATTGATGAATCTGTTCAGGCTTTTTCTGATTATGTGAGTTATCACTGCAATATCTTTGCATCTCTATGCTATCATTCAACTTTCACATGTTTATCTAATGTGTATGTGTTGATTACATGTGTTTTTTTAGTTTTGTTTTATATTCAGCCTACTTGTTTTATGCTGATTTTTTTCTTTCGTTAACTAGGCTATGTATTATAGGATAAAAATAAAAGATGCTTGCTGCATTTCTTAATTTCACGCCTACTGCTTAGTGCTTACTGTGGTGTTTACAGCAGCACCTGCACCTTGCGTATCTGTGTCCGTGTCGTCTTCTTATTTTATCTAGCCTCGAAAGGTGGGCAATCGCTCACGATTAACATTCTTATATTATTAGATTTGATTTCATTTGAAACGATAATTGAAATATGCTGCTAAATTGAACTGTTAATTAAATAATTGTTATATATGATATGCAATTATCTATATCTGGTCACCTGTGAGATATGACACCATATCCTGTTGTTTATATTTTATTTTATTTATCACTGATGATATATGCATGTTGTCGATATGTTATATTATTATCATATTTTTGTTCTCGCTCTGTCAGTTTCCTGTTAGTGTAGAATTCCTTATGGGTTAAAATGATACATACCCGAACGACCTTGTAGAATAGGAGAAAATCATTATGGGTTGAAATGATAAACCCAAGCAATTTTCGTTGAATTGAATTTTAGGATTGCGGGTTGAAATGATATATACTCGTACATATTTAAATTGTGGATTGAAATGATAAATATTCGCATCACTTGACCATAGGGTAAAAAATTATATACAGACACCGTTGGTATATATATTTTGAAATGATTCCCAAAGTTTTAAAAAGAAAATATATCTGGTTTTATATAAATATTGATTTTTAAATATTATATATTTAAATGTTATTTTACATGCATTTAAATTTTAGATTTTTTTTAAAAAAATTACATGTTCAGAAATTTTAAAGTTACAAGTTGGTTTTGAAATTATAAATTTTAATATTTTAGTTATAATTTTACTATTTTTAAAATATATAAAATAAGTTTTAATATAAAATAAATTTAATAATAAAATTTAATTTAATTAGTAAATAATATGTTTGAGTTTTTTTTTAAAATTATATTTTTAAAATAGATTTCATAATAATTTTAAATAAACTGAGGTTGGAAAGGTAAATTTGAAATTGATTTAAAACTTTATTTATATTTGTTTAAGAATTTTTATTAAATAAAATTATTTTGAAATTGATTAAATTGGGAACTTTAAAGATATGATTTTTAAACTTGATTTTGATTAAAGGCGATTAAATGAATATTTTCAAATTTAAATAATTCGAAATGGGATAATTATTTTTATTTAAATTAGATTTTATTTAAATGTTATTGGATGTATTAAGTGAATATTTCAAAATTAAATAATAACGAAGTTAAATTTGAGATATAAATGAAATTATTGAATTTAGTTTTGCAAATGGTGAATATTCAAAATTTTGAAATCATTGAAGTTGAGATGGCTTAATTGGTGGTACAAATTTGAATTTGAAATCGATATAAATTCAATTGGTTTATTACATAAAGTATTTTTATATATATAAAAACTATTTTAATATAAACTGATTTAACTTATAGCTGTTTTAATATATTAATTATTTCATTATATAAACTATTTTATTATATAAACTATTTTATTTTATATACCATATTTTATATCTAAACTGTTTAAGTGGGAACTAATATGATTTCAAAGTAATATGATTTCAAAGTATTATGATTTTCAAAGTATTATGATTTCAAAGTATTGTGATTTCAAAGTGTTACGATTTCCAAAATGTTATGGTTTCAAAGGTTTATAATTTCGAAAGAATTATAATTTTGGAAATGGTTATGATTTTGGAAATGAATATTATTTTAAGTGAGTAATGATCTCGAATTGATATGGTTTTGGAATAGATATGATATTTTGAAATGACCACGATTTTATAATAACATTTGGTTGTTAAAGAGACCAGGATTGGATTTGTCATACTCTCTGCCAATTTTGAAAACCACTTTAACAACTGTGTACGTGGTGGAGATTCCAGAATGAAGTAGGATGGTTCGTGATGATTCTATTGAGGTATATACATGGACCTAACTCTCGTGAGTTCTCTTAAGGTGGCCAAAATAGGAGCAATTGACGAGCCAAGTGAGATAGCTCTTCCGATCGGACACACTTCTTCGATACCATTCTATTACTTTATGATTGATTGGGTTCACCCTTGGATTTTTGGGAGTGTTGGATAAGTTGGACGGTAGCTACGGCTATGCGTTACCAACAGGCCGGATATAATTGGTATATCTAACCTGACATTGCTAGTTGTGTCGTGTCACCTACCATATCAAGCCCATTACAAGTTTGTTTTGTACCATACCTATGGAGTGCCTTCTAATAGCCTCCAGTTTACGGAGAGTTTACTGTACTGTATAGACTATGGGAATATATAAAAATATGTTAAAGGGGATATGGGTAACGCCTTAACACTATTTTTATTATAGACATGTTATAATAGCGTATTGTACTACATAGTAGATAGTTCCACAGATCCTTTGGTTATCGCAAACATCCTTTGAGTTACTTGTATTTCAGTTGATATTTCACTTGAGTTTGATTTATTGATATAAGAATATTAATTCTGACTCGAGTGTTTTGTGTTTTGCTTTATGCTTGGGTCAGACTGAGTGCCATAGCATTAGAGGCTCACCTTTGGAGTTTGGATCTTCGCTTGGAGATCCAACTATCTATTCAGCTTGCAATTATTCAGTTGACTTCAGCGATATATTCAGATTTTTTTTTATTTGATTATGAATTGAGACTTCTATGTATCTTAATTTCCGCTGTATTTTGTTTCATACTCTGTTATATATATATATATATATATATATATATATATATATATAGTAGCTTCATGAACTACTATACATCCTTTTCCTCTACGTATTGTTATATTACTCTCTGTCTGTGATTCTTTGATTGATTTATTTACTATATATGCTGAGTTTTGCCAAATATATATTAACAATCTGATATTTTGAGCTATTCAAGTCCAACATGTGTGGATGCGAGGGACACGAAATATCGGGATGTTATAATTTAAATATATTACAACACCCCCTTGAATTTGCGTCTGATAATATAATTGCATCATTAAAAGCTTATGGCATTATGAGGGTTGATGCTTCTCGATCAATATAATGCCTCATTAAAACCTTACTAACAAAAACCCAGTTGAAAAAATATTAGCGATCGAAAAAGAGTACAATATAGCATACTTTGAATGCTCCCTTGATTTATAATGCATTATTCAATTAGTTTGTGAATGCATTCGACGTATACCAATTTTATACACCATCTTCTGAAACATTGATTTTGGAAACGCCTTTGTGAATATATCAGCTGGATTTTCTTGAGACTACATTTGTTTCACCTCTATTTTGTTGTCCTTATGTAGTTCGTATGTGAGGAAAAACTTAAGAGAAATGTGTTTCGTCCTGTCACCCTTGATATAACCTACATGAATCTAAGCTATGCAAGCTGCACTGTCTTCAAACGTAATAGTTAATCCTTATGTAACTGAAGGGAGCTGACATATATTTTGAATATGCTCAATTAATGATCTTAACCAAATACATTCTCGACTTGCTTCATGTAGTGCTAGTATTTCTGAGTGATTGGACGATGTTGCTACCAACGTTTGCTTCGTAGATAGCCATGAAATAGCTGCAGTACTATTACTAAACTCATATTCAATTTGTGATCTTGCTTTCTGTGGATTGGAAAGATAACCTGCATCAGCATGGCCAACTAGATTTGGGTTATTACCTATGTCAAAATAAAATAAGTCTAAATTTGTCGTTCCACGAAGATATCTCATGATATGTTTTATACCATTCCAGTGTCTTTTTGTTGGTGCTGACTATATCTTGCTAGAAGATTTACTGAGAATGCAATATATGGTCTTGTGCATTGGGCTAAATATAAAAATGCACCAATTGCATTGAGATATAGTACTTCTGGACCAAGCACGTTTTCATCATCTTCTTTTGGATGGTAAGGGTCCTTTTTAATGTCTAAAGATCTGACAAGCATAGGCGTATTAAGTGGATATGCTTTATCCATTTGAAAACACTTCATAATTTTCTAAATGAAGTTTGACTGATGAATCAGTATGCTATTAATATCATGCTCAATTGTAGACCGAGACAATATTTAGTTTTGCCATGATCTTCCATTTCAAATTCTTTCAAGTAACTTTTTGTTTCATCAATCTCTTCTGGGGTTCCAAACAAATTCATATTATCAACATAAAATGCTAAAATAGCAAATCCCTTTACCGATTTCTTTATAAAGACACAAAGACAAATGAGATTGTTATCTATTTTTTACCAAATATTCAATAAAATGATTATACCACATTCTTCCAAATTGTTTCAAACCATATAGTGACTTTCTCAGTTTTAATGAGTACATTGACTTTGATTTTTCTTTAGGTAACCTATATCCATCTGGGATTGTCATATAAATACTTGTATCTAATTCACCATAGAGATAAGCAGTCACAACATCGATTAATCTTATATCTATTTTTTTAGAAACTACAAGGCTTATCAAGTATCAAAATGTTACGACATACATAACAGGAGAATATGCTTCTTTAAAATCAAAACCTGGTCTTTGTAGAAAACCTTATGCGACAAGTCGTGCCTTGTATCTCACAACTTCATTTTTATCATTACGTTTTTTGACAAATAACCATTTATAACCTACTGGTTTAACATTTTCTGGTATTTTCTCTATTGGTCCAAACACACCGGTTTTTGAAGTGAATCTAGCTCAACTTGGATAGCAACTTTCCATTTTGGCCAATCATGTCTTTTTCGACATTCATGTATGGTAGCTGGTTCATTATCATTATTCTCATTATAGTCATGACTTTCATTTATTTAAGTAGCTACTGAAAATGAGAATACATCATCAATTATTATTTTACGTCGATCCCCTATTTCTCCATAGTTTGCATAAAATATTGAGATCTCATTATTATTAGGTGCCATTTTATTTTTGGAAGCTTCTATTATTTCTTCTAGGATAACAGTTTCTTTGGCATTTTAGGAGAATTGGGATTTTCATTTAAGTATTCTTTTAGATCATTTATAAACTCTTCGGAAGGTTTATCAATTGATGATTTTTCATTAAACTTTCTTTTTCTAGGCGCCAAGTCTTTTGAACCAATTGGTCCTCCACCTTTTTGTCGTGCCTTATATTCATTTGCTGCTTTTGGTTCTTTCGGAATTACAATTCTAGCAAGTGCATTTACTGCTGGAATGTGAGATTTAGTTATTTTTGCAACATCATTGAATGCAACAGGCATTTGATTTGCAATATTCTGAAGATGCAAAATTCTTTGCACCTCATATTGACATTGTTTGGTACGCGGATTCAAATGAGATATGGATGGATTATTCCATGATATTTCACGTCGTTCTACTGGAATAGTCTTTCCTCTCCCTAACGGCGGGAAGATTGTCTCATCAAATTTACAGTCTGAAAATCCTGCAGTGAAGACATCACCCATGAGAGGTTCAAGATAACGAATTATCGATGGTGAATCAAATCCCACATAAATTCCCAACCTATGTTGAGGACGCATTTTAGTACGAAGTGGGGGACTAATTGGCACATGCACAGCGCAACCAAATTTTTGTAAATGTGAAATATTTGGTTGGGATCCGATTAAAAGTTGTGATGGTGAAAACTGATGATAAGCCATTGGTCTAATTTTAATCAATTTCGATGCATGTAGAATTGCATATCCCCAAGCTGAAATAGGCAGCTTTGATTGCATAAGCAATGGTCTTGTAACAAGTTGCAAACGCATAATTAATGATTCTGCCAGACCATTTTGGGTATGAACATAAGCTACTGGATGTTGAACTTAAATTCCTAATGATAGACAATAATCATTAAATACTTGAGAAGCAAATTCACCTGCATTATCTAGTCTAATTGATTTAATATGATACTCGGGGAAGTGTGCTCTTAATTTGATTTTTTGAGCAAGTAATTTGGCAAATGCTACGTTTCTTGTAGAAAGCAAACATGCATGTAACCAATGAGTTGATGCATCAATTAATACCATAAAATATTTAAATGGCATACATTTTAGGTGGATTGGTCCACATATGTCACCTTGAACTCTTTGTAGAAATGTTGGAGATTCATAAATGATTTTAACATATGAAGGTCGAGTGATTAATTTTCCTTGTGCACATGGAGCACATAAGTAATCACTTAGTAAATTCAATTGGTTTGATAAATCATGCCCATTTGAATTTTTAGCAATTTTACGCATCATGGTTGACCTAGGATGACCCAAACGATCATGCCAAAGAATCAATATCTTTGTATTTGTGAGCTTCTGACTCATGTTTATAGAATGTAATTCAACTATGCCAATTTTCGTCGAATATAATCCAATCGAAATTGTTCCAAATTTTTCTAAAATAAGCTTCTGGCTTTCAATTTTAGAAATAATACAAAGGTATTCTTTATTGTTTTCATTTATAGTTTCAATATGATAACCATTCATTCTTATATCCTTAAAACTTAGCAGATTTCTTTTAGAATTGCTTGAGTATAATGCATTTTGAATGAAGATGTGTGTACCGTTTGGTAATACAATATGGGATCTTCCGGACCCTTCAATTATATTAGCAGATCCAGCTATGGTGGAAACTTTAGCTGAAATCTTTTCAGACAATTCAGAGAAAAACTTTTGGTTTTTCAAAATCGTATGAGTAGTTGCACTGTCTTGTAGGCATATATCATCATTCAAGTATTGATGGCCCATAGCTCAAGAATTAAAAACAATATAGTTAGTCAATTATTAAAAATAATTCTGAACAAAAATAAATAAATAAATAAATAAAGCAAACTATCAATCAAATCAATATTCATCAGTACACATTATTTCAACTAGTTCCAAGAAAAATAAAATAAACAAAAATCAAATTCAAACTAACTAAAATAAAATGAAAAAACCAAACAACAAGCCTTAGACTACTTCTAGTTGATCAGATCGGTCATATCATTAATCATCGCATTGAGATTTTCATCATTTATGAAATTTCCATCATCGTCTTCAAGGAAATCATCTAAATTTAAGTTAGTGTTATCAAACAATTCTTCAGTGTTATTTGTTTCAATATTCTTCGAATGTTGGTATTCTTCGACTGTTTTCTTTGGTGATCTACTTGTACGCGACCAATGACCAGAGCATCCACATTTATAGTAAAATCCTCATAGTGCTTTTTATTTCTGGAATAAGATCATTAATTTTTTTCAAGCTCATTTTTTTTGTTATTTTTTAAAATTGGTAGTTTTGTTGCCTTTAAAACCACCATAACCGCCTCTGCTGGAGTTATATCCACGACCGCGTCCTCTACCTCGACCTCTGCCTCTTTTGGAGTGGGCAAAATTAGCATTAATTTCTGATAATGCAACTGAACCAGTTGATTTTGAGGAGTGATTTTAAATAAGCAATTCATTGTTTTGCTCAGGAATTAATTAACATTCTATGAGTTCAGAATATTTTATAAAATGACGCTTTCGATATTGCTGCTGTAGGAGTATGTTTGAAGTATGAAATGTTGAAAGTGTCTTTTCAATCATATGCGCATCATCTACCTTTTCTCCACATAATTTTAGTTTAGAAGTAATTCTTAACATAGTAGAATTATATTTTCTTACAGATTTGAAGTTTTGTAACCTCAGGTTCAACCATTCTTGCCAAGTATTTAGGAGTATGACTGTCATCTGGTGGTCATAACATAACGTTCCTTTAGGGGGCTCCACAAGTGGAGAGGATCCTTTTCCGTCAAATATTATGTTTTTAGATAGTCGTGGATGTGACGCCTTAAAAATATCAGAGTCTTTTCTTTGTCCTGCTGGACATACTATTACAAATTTTGATGGCATTTTCTAAGCATTGAGATTGCAAGTGGATCTCAGCATCCAGTATCCATGATAAATTATTATCTCTATATATGTTCAAAGCTTTGAATTCAAGCTTAGCTATCTTTGCCATGAATTATGTTTACTATTATAAAAAAAATTTGAGACTTGACATATCAAGTAATTTCGCTTTAAATTAAAAAAAATTACTCAGTTAGAACTGATGATGCAAACAGAACTAATATTTTGAGTACCTGGCTTTTCATCGTATAACTCATGATTCATCAGTCAAAATAATAAGATCTGTTTCATTCAACAGAAGCTAGTAAATGATAAACACTAAATGTGACAACTTAAACGCAACATAAGAGAAATAAAAAGGTGTGAATATAGACAATTAAACATTTGTTAAAATTAATGCTAGTGATCAAAGCCTGTTATAAAAAAAATTAAGAGCAACAGACGGGTAGAGAAAAAATAGCAATATACCATGGATTTTTGCTCATAGCTTAACTATACCACTAGGGTTTTTGAATACTTCACATTTCATTTGTTATCTCAACAGCGGAATGTAGACTAAAAGATTACTACTCATCATACTTTTCGGTAATCATGCGTGCAAATATTTACTTTTCTAAAAGAAGATAGTACATTCATCGAACAGGGACTGGTTGCGAATTCTATTGAATGGAATTAGAGCATCTAAATCTAACGTTACAGAGGGCATGCAAATTATATATTGAACATAACCAGGATGACAAACAAAACTCAACTTGACAATTATGTTATCATGCATAAAAAATAAAATAGCAGAATTTTTTTGCAGAAGACAAAATGTAATTCATGACGTACAAGAATAACTGAGTTAATATTGATGAAGAAAAGGTACTTCTCTTACCTTACCTCGGTTTACACTAAAACAAAAGAGAATGTAAAGTATTATGATCATTGGTAGATGCAAACATATTGTATTTATAACTGAAAGAAAAAGGACAAAGCATCTAAGTATCTCTCAAGACTAGGTATTTCCTAAATAATAGTTAACCATATAAATAGATAATAGGAAGATATTTTTAAATTTAAAAATACTGATAGTGGAGAGACATGCGTCAGTTCATAATTGATTTAATATAACGAAGCAAATGTAAATACTATCAAATATAATACAATATTAATATATTACATAATAGAGCTTCGTGCTGATAATGTGTTATAAGATAAAATAAGAATAGAAGCCATTAGAGAGAGAAAATATTTTATTCATGTTGATCAGTCTATAATATAAATGAGCTCTATATTTATAAACTCCGAACGAACTGGAAATTACAATGATATCCCTTATAATTTAGAATATTCACCCATATTATTTAAATATATTATAATAAGTTGCATTCTATAAAGTGTATTTAGTAAATTTAAACGGTTTTATGAAATGATTTATAAACGATATTAGTATTAAATAGAATATACTAAGTGGTAATAAAATACAACTTAACTATAACAAGGTTAAATAAAATGATTTATAAAATAAATTGATATGAGATTTTGTTAAACGTAAAATGAAATAATTGAAATTTAAAATTTTAAAAATTTGAATAAATTGAACGTAAATGAAATCGATGTGAATAAATAGGAAGTAAGCCAATTAAATGTTAATAAAATTTGGATGTTAACAAGAAGTGAAGTGTATAAATTAAAATATTAACATTAGAAATGTAAATGGTGATATTTTGGATTAATTAGATGAATATTAATGATTGTTGAATGGTTTCTTTGGTTGTAAATCATTGATTTTATTGTTTTGGTTGCATATGATCGTTATGTTGTGAATTGGTGTTAATGCTTAGGATTTGGATTCAAATTTCATGTCATATAGTCTATTAAACTCATACATGCTTTATATATCTTTATATGCAACTAATATTCTAGTTTGAGTTGAGATAGGTACATATGAAGACAATTTGGATGTATACGTAGATTTAGTATGCTATTTCTTGCTTAATATGAGAGAACTTGCTCGTACTAATAATAATAAGGTACATATCTCAGATTAGATACCACACTTTTATATATTTTTTCCCTATGGGATGCCTCATCATTGAGATAAGATACATATTTGATATATTTTATATATATATTGTATTGTAAAAAAAATTTGATCTAGCTGTGCTAAGGAGACGTTGCCGAAATTTTCCGTAAATCCGGATGTTAGTAAAATTTTGAGATTTTGAAATTTTATAACTTGTTTTTATAGATAAGTTGTAATTTCCATAAAAATCGATCGGAGTAGCATAGAGGAAGAATGGTAATGGTTTTGTAAATGATATTTTAATGTTTATAAATTAATTATATTGAATAAAATATATCAAATGTTACTTCCTTAACCCCTTTTCGAGGACGAAAAGTTTAAGTAGTGAAGAGTGTAACGACCCGTAATTTTAACTGTTTTAAATTATTTTAATTTGATTATTGAATAAAAATGGTTAGAAATAAAAATTTAATGATTTATTAATGTAGTTATTTGATATAAATTTGGATAGAATCTTGAAATGACATATTTCAAAGATTTAGGCAATAAAACTATTGAAATGAAATTCTATTTATTGAACATGTTTACACTCAATAACTGTAATTGAATAATAAATGTTGAATCATTTAGATGATACTAAAATAATTGTTACTAAATGTTAAATTTTTTTAGTAGTGGTTTATTGAAAAATTCAACCGTTTGAATTTAATATTGGAAAAAATTTAAATAACTGAATCCTGAATTAAATATGAATGAAAATGAATTTAAAATTTGGTTTAAATTTTATTTAAATGAGATGAAGATCATAAAATTTTAAAATTGAATTTAAAGTGATTAAATTGATTTTTGAATTTCTTATTTTAATTAACATGCAAAAATAGTCATTCTAGCTATCTTGGATTTCGACGAAACGGGTTTCATCGGATCCATAATAGTAAATTATTATGGGATTTTAAGTTTCGTAGCGATCAGACTTTTCATTTGGCTTGCAAGCTTGGAATCCGTTGAAATTAATTTAAGTAATCTAATTAAAATAATTTGATTTGAAAAGCTATATTCTGCATATTGGACTAGGCTTCGAGGCTAGTTCCATTGCGTTCGAATTAGGCGTATAGCATATAGAACGTCAGGCGGCATGCCTCGTTTGGAGCTCGAGAACTTTGAAACGTTAAGATGCTAGATATTTCTAATTATATTATATGTGTGTGTGTGTGTGTGTGTATATATAAATATATATATATATATATATTCACCCATCTCTCAACATTTCATACATCCGCCCACTCTCCCTCTCATTTAAATTTTGTGGATTGAAACGAAAAAAGAAAGAGAAAAATAAATAAATGGATAAATAAAATTATGTGCGCGTGTACGTGCGAGTGGCAGACGAGCGCACGACCGGAGGTTGAGTGGAGATGGTCGCGTTCGGCGGCAATTTAGGGTTAGGGTTTCGGCGAGGTGATTGCGCGCGAAGAGCGCACGAGAGGAGCGAGCAGTCGATGGCTAGGGTGGCGATGGGCGCAATGCACACGTGCGTGAAGCACATCTATGGTAGAGTTTGGCAAAGTCGCGGCGATGAGGGTGTGCGCGGCTGGAGGCGTCGGTGGCATTTGGTCGTGGGTAGGCAGACGCGAGCAAGTAGCCTGGCGAGAAGCGGCTGTTACGAAGGAAGGGTAAGGGTTGTAATTATTTTAATTATTTTACTAATATGTTAATTTAAACTTTTAATTATATTGTATATTAATTATCGTATAACTTTTTCATGCGAAATTCGTTTCGAGTGAAACAAGTCGTGATGCGACCATATCGACGTCGTCTACAGCATGGATTCAGAGTGGTATTTTTTGAATTTGAGAAATTTTTGGTTTCAAATAAAGATGAGTGTTTTATAACGCTCACGATGTACTAAAATATTTTTGTTTTTGTTAAATTGATATCATGAAGTAATTTAATTTTATCGATTGTTGTTTGGTAATTTGATTGACATCTAAATAGACATATGATTGGAATGGATGGTAATTTAAATTGACAGAAAAGTTTGAAATTGAAATTAAATGTCAGTTAGACATTGAATATTGATAACTAGTTAATGATTGTGAAATTTTGACTGATTTGGATGTTGATTGAAATTGGATGCTATTGGTTGATATTTTGGATGATTTGGGTGTTTATTTAATTTTATATTCCTATTATCACTATGTATATTATTAACAGTATATAAACTATTATTTGAATTATTTTGAATAAATTAAAAAATAGGTTGAAATGATATATACCTATGACATTTATTTTGGATTGAAATGATATATCCATCCCTGAAATTAAAATCTAAAAACTTAATCGCTTGACCATAGGATAGAGAATTATATACGGACAACGGATTAATTGAATTAAATGATTTTAAGTTGTCAGATTTGAATTTATTCAAAGTTATTTCGTTTTATAAAATTGAAATTGAATTGAAATATATAAATTGAATTAATTTTGAATTTGAGTTGAAATGTGAAATTAAAATTTGTTAAATGAAATTGTTTAAAAATGAAATTTGAAAATTTTACGTTGTAATTGAAATATGATTTGAATTTCAAAAATTGATTGTTTTAAAGGATTTGAATTCGTATTCGAACTTTGAAATATTTCTAAGTAAAGATGATTTAAATGAATATTCCATATTTGGGCTCAAAGTTGAATTAGTTGAAGATTTGAACCTTAAATTAAATATTGAAGTTTAAATTCGATTTAAGTGAACTAGATTGGTATTTTGAAATCGAACTCGAAATTGATATAAATTGGAACTAGTTTCAATCAAAAATTGAATTGAAATTTAGACCATCTAATCGAATTATTAAATCGAATTTGGAGTTAAATTGAATCGAAATTGAAGTTGGTTTGAACTGAGATCGAAATTCAGTCGATTTGAATTGATCAAGATATAAGATGATTTTGAATTGAAAGATTTGAAAGCTGAATCAGTTTGATTAAATTTTGTTCTGAATCCAGATTTATTGGAAATGGGAAGAAACAGTTTTAATTTGAAATTATTTTCACTATAACTATTTTTCTATAAACTGTTTTAAAATTGATCTTTAAAACTTTAAATTATTTAAATTTTTAAATCATTTAATATATATATCCTATTTTCATATCTAAACTACTTAACTTTTAAACTATTTAAAAAAATTGAACTATTTTGTAGAAATTCAAACTGGTCAGAGTGGGAATCGCTTATAAAATCGCGGATTTAAACGCGAATGAGGATAAAATGAAGTTAAAACCTAAGTTGAAATTCGAAATGGAAATTCGAATGAAGTGATATTTTCAAGTGAAATTAACGTGTTTTGAAGTAAATATGATATTTTGAAATGAAATTGATTTCGAAATATCAAGTATGAATCGTTTTTGTGTAAAAGTACCAACGATGTGTAAAACGGCGTTTGGTTGTTAAAGAGACTTAGGCCTCTTATTAACATACTCTTTGTCAATATTGGAACCACTTTAACAACTGTGTACACGAAGAAGACTCCAAAATGAAGTTGTTGGATTTGGCATCGTTTGTTGGATTTGAAAAAGGAGAATAATGAGGGATAATCCTCGACACTTGTGCCAATTTGAAATAACTAAACAGGAGGGCTTGACAGGGCCAATGAGGCTAATTACCTCTAGTGGACATCCGTTTTTATATTTTCTTCCATACTCTTGTTGTTGGTTTCAAATGGTGCACCTTGAATTGGGATGACTTCCATGTGGCTCGATATGGTGAATGTATGGAATAGGCGACTGTGGCTATGATGTGTTACCCCCGGGTCAACGACTCGAACTGGTAGTATCATACCTTGGACATTGCCTTACGTGCCTTGTCATACTTTTATCCCTATATTAGATCCCTATGATTTTGGTTTAGTGTTGTCGTATCGCGGCGCATCCCTGACTGCCGACGTGCTACTGGTGGTGTTAAATGAAAACTGTATGACAATGCTTAAAAACGTGTTAAGAGGGATCAATGTAAAGTCTTAACGCTAAGAAAAATATTTATTTTACTGATTAGACATTACATATATAGTGTATTATACTATATATAATATTTTGACGGATCCTTAAGAGATGAAAAATATCATAACATCTCTTGAGTTGTTGCACGCACGTTGTACACTGGATAGGAGATGTTAAACCCCGTAGCTCTGATGCTATTACACTTCTGTTTATGTAATATTGATTTGACCCACATAAGGATATTTTTATCCGGACTCGAGTGTTTTGTCTTTTCATTACGCTCGGGCAGCCATGAATTTTCAGCATAATGAAGACCAAATCTTCTGAAGGACAAAGATGAAGATTTAGTATATATTATTACTAGTATTATTACACCACATTGTTGTCATGCTGCATTGGTTTTATTCAGTTGTGTGTGTGTGTCTATATATATATATATACGTAACTTTTATAAATGTTGTATAAATTATAATCAAATTTATAGTATAAACAGTTTGATGAACTGTTTGTTTGTTTATTAAATTTTTTTATTCCGCTGTGAGATTCTATGTTTGTTTTCTTCTCCTCTAATTTTTCTAAATTAACCCCATTGATCATCCGTGTTACAGATTGTTTAAGTTGTACATGTGTGGATTATTGTCAATTTAAACCTTTCGAAATGTGGGTCGTCACAAATCATGTTAAAATCTCTTCGAAGTGGTATGTGCATGCACACGTAATTTTAAGTTTTTTCAAAACATAGTTCATATGCAAAGTAATTTTAGTGACATAGTTCGTGTACAAAAAATTTTAAAAACATTTTTGCATACCAGAAAACTTTTAATTCGACCGGTTGAAAAGCATGGTTCAACTGACTGAATTTTATGCATGCGCACAGCTTACTTTGAATACTCAAATGGTTGACCATGCACACTCAACCGGCTGAATTGGGCCATTTTTGCACTGTTTTCTTGCTGGATCAAATTTTAATTCATTCAGCTAGCTGATTCAATCTATTTAGACAGCCGAATCTTCATAATGGCCATATTTTGAAAAGACATTTCATTTAAGCGAATAGAAAAACTCTTGATTCAAGAGTTGCTTCTATATTATTTCATGGACACTTTTCACAAACAATTGCAGCTCTTAATCACTATATATAACCATGAAATTCATTGTTTTAATAACTTGTTTCTTATTCTAATTCTCATTCTTATTGTCTAAACTATCTGGCCATTTGCATTCACTATTTCATTCCATTCACTTGTTTATTCAAGCAAACTTCATTATGATTTAATAAACTTTCTATCTTCATGAATTATACGATATACCACAAAGGAGAAGATTATAGAAAAGTTTATGTTAATGACTTATCAGTGCTTTCAAGAGCATACTCAGTTGGAAATTTTTTTACTATTAGTATTGGAAGTCCTGTTCGGTTGCTTAGGTTGTTGAAGTCATATTATGTTGCTTAGACAGTGTTCGGTTGCTTAGGAGGTGTAATATCTTCTCCTCCGGGTTAAGTAAGGGTCGATAGTTGAATTCCAGAAGGTGTCAGGGACTGGATGTAGAACTGAAAGTTCGAACTATTATAAAAATATTTGGATTCGTTTACTTTATTATTTACTTTTATATTTATATTCCACACTAGTAAATAGATTAGTTAATATTCCATATTGCATGATCCTTAGTCACTTTCACTTTGTATCAGAGCTTGGTCATCATATAACCATAACACGGTTATTTGATATTCAGTTAATATAGAAAATAACACTAGCACAAGTTTTATTGAAGGTCTACCCACTGCACGACCACCACCATTTAACGGTTTGAATTACAATTATTGATCAACTCGCATGAGAATTTATATGTAAACAAATGGATTAATACTTGAAATGTCACTCAGAATGAATACACTATACCTGCTACACCATATACACAATGGTCAAACACATAAAAGATATATGTCACCTCAAATGCAAAAGCCATGAATATGTTACTCTGTGCTTTAGATAAGAATGAATTTAATAGGGTTAGCATGTGTACAACTATTGTGAAATTTGGCGAACTCTTAAATTTACACATGAAAGAACAAATAAAGTTAAACAAAGCAAGATTTCTATGCTTAAAAATCAGTTTCAAAATTTTAGAATGATACCGGATGAGACTATAAATGAAATATATACTAGATTCCAAGACATATATCACTTACTATTGGCACTAGGAGAAAAATAAACATATTTTGATATTGTTTCAAAAATCCTCAACTCTTTAATGGATGAATGTGAAAGAAAGTCTTAGCAATTGAAGAAGCTAATGACATTTCAACCATAAAGCCAAAGGAGTTATAGGAAATCTCATGTCATAAGAAGTAAATTTGCAAACAAAATGAGATCGAGCCTAAAATAGAAAGAAGATTCAGTTTCGGATGAAAATGACATGGCATTTATAGCAAAGAAATTTAAAAAGTTTTTAAAATTTAGAAAGCACAAGAAATTCGAAAACAACAGGAGAGACAACATCAACAAACCACCAGCTTCAAATCTCGAATGTTATGAGTGTCACAAAAAGGGTCACATAAAGAAGGGATGTCCTGATCAAAAGAAAGACTGGTTCAAGAATAAAAGGGACAAATATAAGAAGAAGCTAGCATTCTTTGTTACATGGGATGATTCAGAATCATTTTCATCAGCAGATAGTGACACTAAAAGTGATTCTGAACAAGCCCATGTCTGCTTTATGGCTTCGACTGACGACCTAAGTGATTTATCTTTTGATGATTTAATAGATATAAACTCTGAGTTATTGGACAAACTAAAAGAAGTTAAAAAAAAGTATAAAGATGCTTTCGAAAAACCAAACAGAAGTGAAATAGAAGTTGGTATGCTCAGAGATGAAAAGAAAATCTTAGAAGAAGAACTTTTCAAAACACCAGAATCTTTATCCACTGTATCTTCTCAACTCTCGATGCTATCAAACGAAATTGCAATTCAAAAGGAAACAATATGGCATTGGCCGCATAAATTCACGATTTAAAATCAAATGTCAAAATTCTTGAATTAAACAATGTTAGTCTCAAAACCGAGTTAGAAAATATTACTAAAAAAATTCTAACTTTAATAAGGTAGAGAAAATCTTTCTAAAATTATTAATAACTCTAAAACTTCTTTCAATAAAAAAGGTTAAGGTATACAAATTCCTCAAAAATTAGTTCAAAGAGAAACATTACTTGATAAAAATTTCAACATTTATAAAAAATTTGTAGAAACAAAAGCAAAACTAAAGGTTTACACTCAAAAGAAGGACATTTGCACACAAACACTATAAAGATTTGGGTACCAAAAACTAATAATGATTCGATTATAAATAAGTATATTAAGCCTTTTATAAATTCAATTCATAAAAATGTAATTTTTACTTATAAAGGGAATTCTAAACCCTTTTGGGTTGGTTTCCTAAGATCTAACTCTTAGGACCCTAATAAAAAGTGGGTATCAACGTCATCTCTATATTTTTTGCAGGTACCAACTAAGAAAAGAGGAAAGTTGATACTTGATAGTGGTTGCTCAAAACATATGACAGGAAACAAAGATATACTGACTAAAATTTTCTACTCAGATGGAGGAACTGTCACATTTGAAGATAATTCCAAAGGTTATATCATCGGTAAAGGCGATGTGAGCAATGACGGTGCATCCAACTTACCTCTTATTACAAATGTTTTACTAGTTAAAAATTTAAAACATAATTTTCTTAGTATAAGCTAACTATGTGATAAAGGTTTTAATATATCGTTTTTTGAAAATAAATGTAGTATATTTGGTCAAAATAAGAATCTAATCTTTGAAGGAACTGGAGAACGAAACATATTAAATATGAAAATTAATCATAACACAAATATGTGTCTAGTTGCCAAGAAAATGATCATTGGTTATGGCATAAAATATTTTGTCATACAAACTTTAAAGCAATAAGCAAATTATTTAAAAATAATTTAGTAAAAAGTTTACCGAAAAAGAATTTATAGTAAATAGTATTTATGATGCCTGTTAATTAGTAAAAGTAACTAAATCTACTTCTAAATTGTAGATGATTTCTCAAGATACGCTTGAATAATATTTATGAAAAATAAAATTGATACTTTGAAAATTTTAAAATCTTTGCTAAGGGAGTTCAAAATATTAAGAATATAAAAATTAAAAACATTCAAAGCGATCACGGTGGCAAATTCGATAATGGTATTTTTTAAAATATTGTAATTTTTTCATTTCCTGGGTCTCCGCAACAAAACAGAGTTGTAGAAAGGAAAAATAGAACACTTCAAGAATGTGCTAGAACCTTATTATATGGAAGCACTCTACCTAATAATTTTGGGCAGAAACTGTAGCAACTGCTTGTTATGTTTTAAATCGACTTTCTATTACACCATTAACAGAACATACCCCATATGAACTTTTTAATGGAAAAAAGCCTAATATATCATATTTTAAATTTTTTGGTTCAAATTTTTTCTATCAAATACGAAAGACCAACTTGGTAAATATGATCCAAAATCCGATGAAGGAATATCCATTGGATACCTGGAACGAAGGAAGGCATATAGAATTATAATAAAAGAACTAAAATAATTGAAGAAACACTTCATGTGTCATTCGATGAAAATTACAAATTTAATAATAAACTTAAAGATGAAGAAATAATTTCTAAGTCAAATATCACAGAAGATGATATTGAAAATATTGAAAATAATATTGAAATTGAAAACAATAATTTACCTAATGAAAATGAGATTTAATCTCCACCTAGACTTTTAAGAAATCACCCAATTAAAAATTGGAGAAATAAATTCTAACGTAAGAACTCGAAATCGATTAAATCAAATGGATCATGTAGATTTCCTATCAAACATCGAACCCAAAAATACTAAAGAAGCCTCAACTGATGATTACTGGATTATAACTATGTAAGAAGAGTTAAATCAATTTGAATGAAACAAAAGTTTGGGACTTAGTTCCTAGACCTAGTAATTAAATAGTCATCGGTACTAAAGGGGTTTACAAAATAAAGCTGATGAGCAAGAAAATATTATTTGAAATAGATCTAGACTAGTCGCTCGAGGCTACAATCAAGAAGAAGTAATAGTCTACGAAGAAACATTTGCTCATGCAGCTCAACTAGAAGCAGTACGTATTTTATTAACTTTTGCTTTTTTTTAGAACTTTAAACTATATCAAATAGATTTAAAATGTGCTTTTCTAATGGTTTTATGAAAGAAAATGTGTATGTAGAACAACCACCTTTATTTGCACACGAAAAAATTTCAGACTATGTTTATAAACTAAAGAAAGCTTTATACGGTTTAAAACAAGCACCTTGTGCTTGGTATGATCGTCTTAAAAGTTATCTTACAAACACTAGTTTTAAAATTGGAAAAGTATATCAAAACTTGTTTATAAAACAAGATAAAAAGGATATTTTAATTATACAAGTTTATGTAGATGACATCATTTTTGGTTTCATGAACGAAAATTTATATCAAGAATTTTCGAATATTAGGACAAGAGAATTTGAAATGTCTCATATGGGAGAACATTCATATTTTCTTGGATCAAAAATTAAACAATTAAATAATGGAACTTTTATTAATTTATAAAAATATTGTAATAATCTTATAAAACATTTTGGAATGGAAAAAACTTCTGGTAAACAAACACCTAGGAGCACTACGGTACATCTCGATTGAGATGAAAATGGCAAAAGTGTTGACCAAAAACTATATCGAATATGATTAGATCCTTACTTTACTTAACTGTTAGTCATCTAGATATAACGATGAGTGTATGCTTGTGTGCACGATTTCCAGCAAATCCCAAAGAACCACATTTGCGGGCAGTGAAACGAATTTTGTGTTACTTAAGCAAGACTAAAGACTACGGTCTCTTTTACCCGAAAGAATGTCCATTTGAGTTATTACCATATAGTGATGCTGACTTTGGAGGATGTCGAGCGGATCGAAAGAGTGCATGCAGTACTTGTCATTTCATCAGACAATTTTTTATATCTTGGTTTAGTAAGAAACGAACCTGTGTTTCATTTTTGACATGTGAAGCAGAATATATTTCTGCTGCTTAGGCATGTATTCAAGTAATATATATGCAGCAAACACTAGAAGATTTTGGTATAAATTTATCTAAATCAATAATTTATTATGATAATACAATTGTTATAATTTTATTGAAAAACCCTATAAATCACTCTAGAACTAAACATATTGATATTCAACATCATTTTCTTTGTGATAATATAGAAAAAGGTAATATTTCTCTTGATTTTGTACCATCAAAAAATCAAGTTGTAGATTTATTTACTAAACCTTTAAATGAATTTTTTTTCCTTTAAATAAGATGTGAAATTCGAATTATGTCATTACTTGATGTATAATTTGATATGAAAGTGCAAAAGAAATTATAAAATAAACAAAAATTTAATATAAAAAATTGAAGATGATGGCACTTGAACTTTGCACTCGGGGGAGGAATTCACATGTTTTTCTGTTGTTCAATTGTGTTACTTGTTTCAAGCCTTACATTGCTTTTATTTTATATGTGGCTATAATCTTTTTATATTTCTTAACCTTACATTTTCTCTGGGCTAATGTTTTCTGAGAAATGTTAACCATTAAATAAAAAATTTAAATATATAAACAAAACAACATATACGTGATCATAATTTTCTTAATTCATATACAAAATTTAATAATATATATACATTCTTCTTCTAACATGTCGTCATAAGATTGTTCCGATCTCTCCTTGATCGTTTTCAGCACTCCTACTATGGATTCATCAACAAATCTACTCTGGTGTATATTCCAGTGAAGATTACTCCATCTCTGAATCATCACACCGGATACACGCCAAATGGGAAACGAGCTAGGAAAAACTTAGACTTTGGTTCACCGTCTACCAAGAAGAAAATTGACGAAATTCATCACTATCAATGTGAGACTTTAAGTTTACAATGTGAGATGTATTATAAAAAAAATACCATTGAAGACAATTAGATTTCCTTAAACAATTCGCTTTTAAATTCTGTGGAACGGCTCCTAAGCAAGGTGTGCACAATCTATCTCCTCAATGACCTTACTTGTCTTCGAATTCTTAGGAAAAGATGCTCAACGTAATGTTTGGTCCCCTATAATCCATTACGTAATATCACCAAAGTTAAACCAAGCTCAGACGAATCTAAGACTTCGGAAATTTAAAATCTATATTTTTATGATCATAAATTTAATATTGTAATATGGTTATGTAACATGTTTATTGAAATAAAAATTATATTTATTTTAACATGAGAATAAAGCATGAAAAACGTATATATATATAGCTTGTTTGTTAACTAATTTAAGAAATAAACTAAAAATAAGCTTGACCTAAGCAAAACAATAGGTTCGGCCGGTTGACCATAGATTCAGGCGACTGAACATTCATATAAATTTAAAATTCTTTCAAAATTCAATCGACCGAGTTCCCCCAGTCGGCAGGCGGAATTGTACCAAATTTAAACTATATACTTACGGGCTTCTTTGCTTGCTACTTCAATTAGCTGCCTCCCTTCTTTTAGTCAGTCGGTCCATCTGATATATGCTTTTTATATAGTCTTGCACGAATTTCCATGCAAAAACCCAATCAACCCTACTTCATATTCCCATCCACCCCTTTATTATTAACTTACCTAACCATTCTCTATTCAAAATAAACCTAAAAACAAACCCTAGCTTCATCCAAAATTTCAATTTTTTCATCTAATTTCATAAACCAAATGGCTCCAAGATCAAAAAGAGCATGGGAATCAACAACCGGACCTTCCGAGAGCCAAATCTGAGCTTGGTTACACAGTGAAACGGCGGCTGCTAGATTTAATTGCATGAGAAATTCAAAGCTATTCGAAGGAGCATTCATGAAATTCTCGGACTTCAACAGCTACATGATTAGAGAAATAGCCAAAGCACACAGTTTCGATTTGCTCATTGGGTATGATTCCAACAACGTTAAGATATACTCTCTTTTAATTAATCTTTTCTTTGCCAATATAAATCTCGACCACCAATGTCCCTGAAACAAAGATGATTGCATATGGACATTGGTTTGTGGAGTAAAAAATTATTTACCTCTTCAACGATTAGCCATATTCTACGATGTCCATCCGAAGACTTAGATATTGAAGATGTCGATGTTGACATGTATAATCGTGATGAAGTATCCCATCTTTCTTATCGGACGATTTAACCTTTTTAAAATCCAGTGCCTTACATCCAAAAGCAAGAATCATCAATCGTGCACTAATTAGATTGTTACAACCTCAAACCAGAAGTTAGGAAAAGGTCTACAAAAGGGATTTTCGAGCCTTATATGCTATCTACTCGTCCTAATGAGTAAATTAGGGAAAATAATATTAGATGAATTTCTTATCATCAATCATAAAAGAAGCTACAAGACGATTCACTATGGTGCTTACATTATGCGAATTCTACAAAATTTTGGAGTTCCATTGCCCGATTCCTATTTCATGATCATCGGAAAGCTAACTCCAAAACTCTAAGTCCAATGGGTCTTCCTAAGTGTCCCGAGTACCAATAAGTAATTAGCTATCAAGAATGGGTAGCCAACCGTAATCAAGGAACCCCGCTACCGAGAGACACGAATATTGCTTCTTCTTCCTCTCAAGCTCCTCTGCAAGAAGAAGAGGATGATGAAATTCAAGAACTTCATGTTGACGTGGCTCCAAAGCAAGCTCTTGTGACATTATTGTTGAGACTTGGTTTTGATTTATGACACGAAGCTATCACTGCAACATACAGATTTGACGACTGTTACAACAAAAAGAGAATATATACTACATGAAGATAAGACATCAAAATCGGTGCATCAATTTTTATATTATCTTGTTTTGAGTCTTAAGTCAATTTTGTTAAGATCTCTCCTCGTTTATGTATATATTAGCTTATATATATATATATATAATTTTCTTATGTTCAAATAATTTATACATATACAAGCATATAATATATATATGCACACATATATATCGTCAAAATTTTGTTAGAATCATACAATATATATATATATATATATATATATATTTAAATATTTATTTGAATATTTAGTCGACTGACCCATAGGCTTAGTTGACTGAATTTCTATAACAGCTATATTTTCTGAAAAGATATGACCATCTGTGAAGAGTTACGAATCTCTACAAAGAGATTTAGACGCAACGCTTCAACCAGAACTCTTCGCCAATTGTCACTGCTATTTGACAACTATTAAAACATATCCTAAATTGATTTCAAATCACCGAATTTGTCTATCTCTCTTATCTAACTTTCTTGAATATTCTTGCAACTATACTCTCAAATATTCAGCAATATATCATATTCTAAACAACACTATTCCTTTCTAATCTTCATAAACTTTAAATATACATATTTATAATCGAGGAAAAGATCGTAGGAAGGGTGTACTATAAACAGACTTATCCGTGTTATCAGAACATAAAAAGTCAAACAATATTTTGGGTTTATTGAAGTCCTGTTCTGCTACTCAGACGTGTGAAGCCCTCTTCGGCTGTTGAGGCGAAATCTTGTTCCGCTGCTCAGGTCCCCGTTCGGCTGCTCAGGGGTTGTATAGACCTATTGCTCCAGGTTAAGTGAGGGTTATTTTTCTAGTAAAATTCCACAAGGAGTCTGGTGTTATCTTTATTATATTGCTTTTATGTTCCACACTATTTACTATATAGCTACCATCACTATACTATTTATTTTCGTATATCCATATTACACCATCCATAGCACACTTTCAATTATCACGAATCAAAGAAAACTTGGTTGATGTTTTGCTAATGTGGAAAAGAACATTTTAAAAACTAACAAGAAGCTAAACTCGATAAAGGGATTTTTAAATAGAATTTGGAAAAGGTCTCTTGTTTCGGATCTTCCTTGACTGGTGTTCCTGAAAATCCGGCACCATTTTCTTAGATGATATCGAAAGAAGAAGAAGATGAAGAGGAAGGTAGTGGAGAATTTTAAGATTTTTTTTAATTTTTTCTATGCTAATTAACTCATGACATTTTGAAGTGCTATTATTTCTAAGATGTTTATGTATGACATATTTATATGCTTATTTGTGTTTGATGTTTATGAGGTTTATGTGATTTAAGGTATTGCGTACTTTTATAATGCTTATATGTCTATATCTATAATGTTTATGATGTTTGTGTTTATTTGCTTCTCCTATCTATATGCTTATATGTCTATGTAAATTACTTATATTTCTCATATCAATTATTTTTTCCTTTTTGTCGATGATAAAGGGGGAGGATATGATTGATTAGGGGCATTCAGTCAGGGGGAGTAAATTTCTTTCATATATTTATAAACTTACATGGTTGTCCTCATCAAAGAGGGAGAGAATGTTAGAACCTTGAATTTTGATGTTTTGATTGTGACAACTATATAAGTAAATGTTATATGAACTAACCATATTTGCAGAAGAAGATACTGTTTTACTCGAAAAATAATCTAATAGATTGCAGATCAGATTCTAGATAGAAGCTACGGTAATATATTTAGTCTATGGCCTGAGTCTAGTAGTGAATTCATGTTAAAATCTCTCAGAAGTGGTATATGCATACACATGTAATTTAAAGTTTTTTCAAAATATAGTTCATATGCTAAAGATTTTAAGTGGTATAGTTCATATACTAAAGTTTTTAAAAAAATTCTTTATATATTAGAAAACTCTTAATTTAGCCGGATGAAAAGCATTGTTCAAACCAATTGAATTATGTGCATGTGCACAGTTTACTTTGAATATTCAGATGGCTGACCTGCACACTCAACCAGCCGAACTGGATCATTTTGCATTGTTTTCTTACTGGATCAAATTTTGATTCATTCAGCTGGCTGATTCGTTCTATTCAGACAGCCGAATCTTCATAACGGCTATATTTTGAAAAGACACTTCATTTTAGCAAATAGAAATAACTCTTGATTCAAGAGTTACTTCCATATTCTTTCATGACTACTTTTCATGAACAAATGCAACTCTTAATCACCATATATAGCCATGAAATCCATTATTTCAATAACTAGTTTCTGATTCTAATTCTTATTGTCTAAACTATCTTGCCATTTGCATTCAATATTTCATTCTAATCACCTGTTCATTCAAGCAAACTTCATTAGTGATTTAATAAACTTCATATCTTCATGAATTACACGATATACCACAAAGGAGAAGATTATAGGAAGGGTTTACATTATTGATTTACCAGTGCTATTCAAAAGCATACTCAGTCAGAAATAATTTTACTATTTGTATTGGAAGTCTTGTTTGGTTGCTCAAGCAGTTAAAGTCCTATTCAGTTGCTTAGACAGTAGAAGTCCTATTTGGTTGCTCAGGCGGAGTAATACATGTTCCTTCAAGTTAAGTAAGTGTTGATAGTTGAATTTCAAAAGGAGTTTGGGACTGGACGTTGAACGGGAAGTTCAAACTAGTATAAATATCTTCGGTGTCATTTACTTTTTTATTTACTTTTATATTTATATTCCGCACGAGTAAATAGTTTAGTTAACATTCCATATTGCATGATCCTTAGTTAACTATCAATTTATTCAATTATGTTTTGTTTTATAGAAACTGGGAAGAAGTTAGAGGTGGGTTAGAACAATGAACAAAAAAGTTGCATCCTTTTTCTTACTATTTTGCTATGTTTTTTTACCGTAGTATTATATGAAATTATTTAGTAATGTATGAACTTCCTTAGTGTGTATTGTTATTTTTCACTTAAAAATACGAAGCACTATAAATTATATATCCAAATGTATAAGGAAAAATGAAATGTTTAAGTTGTAATGTTTTAGTTATAAATTTTCAATACAACAAAAAAATTATTTTGCTTTTTTGGATGTTGATTTTCGAATATTTTTGGATATTGAAGAATATGTGCATTCTCTTTTCGGATGCAGATATTTTGGGATAATTTCATATATTCACAAATATCCACATCCTCTTTTCGAATGTGGATGTTTTTGGATATTGAAAAAAAAAATCGCGAATGCGGACACGGATGTTAATTCTTGGATATCCACGAATATCGGATGTGGATTCTGATGTGAATTTTAATTTTTGAATGCAGATGCGGATATTGCCATATCTACATCTGTTTGCATCTGTTGACAGGTCTAAATGTGACTTCAACGCATTTGGCGTTCCATCTTTCAGGTTTTGGAATGAGGGACATTACAGGTTGATTGAGTCCCATTCAAAATTTCTTTGTCTTCTTAGCGGGAGTGTAGATCATGTCCATTTTGAAATGAGCAAAAGCGTTAACCCATTTATGTACTCCTTTATGATCTTATCGCCTTATTGGAGATATAACAACTTTTTTACTGGCAAGACCCTCTCGACCTTAGAAATAGCTTAAGCCTAAAACCATTTTGGAACTCCTCCCAAATCATAGCATATCCATCCACCTCTCCAATTACAACATTCCGCCAACATAAAGCTTCCTCTTGAAGTTACCAGAAGCATGTCAGCTCTTTACTACAGTCTCAAGTGTCATATCACTAAAAGGTCACTAGTGTGGAGCCACCTAGAGTCATGATGAACGAAACAGTCTCTAAATAAGGCTTGCCTCCCATATGGAGGTAATCCTACAAATTTGAGGAAAATCAAGAATGGGTGGTGAAGGAGGTGGTATAAAAGGGACACCCACTAGAGGTGGAGCACATTGTGTTGTATCCTGAAGGTACCCTAGAACCATGCTGGCATATGTAGATCTCGAACCTCAGCATGGTCCCTAGCGATCGTTGCGTGAGTGGCACAACTCATAGTAGCCGTCTATAGACGAAATTATAAGCAATTTCTCCCCAGGATATAGTACAGGATGCAAGAAACAAAATGTGAGCACCTAAATGCTAAATGCATAATTATAACAAAATACAAATACGCTCTCTCAACTTATCCCAATTTATGGTGATTAAGCAACTTAAGCTTTGATACCAATGTAATCACCCACCTTTCATAACACTTAAAATCCACACATACAAGCGACTGCATTCTCTGACGTGTCGTGGACGACGTTCCAGTAAGGGTAGATGTGCAAAACACTAATATACCACTAAGCATATCTATCTCGATAAAATAATTCTTACAAAGGAAGGATATAACATATAATATCAAGATAAACATGTTTAGATGCATATTATACCAAGAGACATAAGATCCAAGATTATAACACAAAGTGTAAATTTTACATCAAATCTCATAAGTATACATGTCTAAAAATAATAAATATAGTTTACCTATCAATACACCAAAAAGTGGATAGATAAAATCATAGTGGTAATATAGCTATGGCTCTATGAATCAACCCTAACCTGTAGAGATTCCTATGCCTAATTCAACCTACTCAAATAATTGATAACAAAGAAACAAAGAGAAGGTCATACATAAAGTCACGTGAAAAAAATATCATTAATCTTCATGTTCTCCAATATGCTAGTATATTAGGAATAATAATAAGTGGTAGTACTCTGACTAATGGAACCATACCTCAACATGCATCTTCGCCGCATCCAACAGGCTAGCACATTTCTACTATCTTGCTAGTCTATACGATAAAACTATCATATACAAAACAACACGGCCCACGTTATGAACCAAATGTAATACACAAGACTAGTGAACCACGAGTCTCCCAATAAGGCTGAAACCTGGCAAGCATAATCACTAATATAAGAACACAAGTTACCATGCTCTAATATGTATTATCACTAATATTAGGCCAATAATATGTATGGTCACTAATGTAATACCAATACATTATATAGTTATTAGCATAAGGCTAATATATAGTCATCAATATAAGACTGATACCTTATATGCTCACCAGTATAAGGCCACTGCCAATATCTAGTTCAAGGGTCGAAGCCAAGTATGAACTCATCCATATACGTAACTTCGTATGGAATTGTATATCATAATACTCTAGTCATCACATCTCAAAACCCTACGGATGGCTTTATAAAATAAAACTACCATACAAATCAAAGTGTGTTTCTAACTTCACTTGTGACTTTTGTGTCATCTGCGTCTCCAGTACACCTTTCCGACCAATCTTAAAAATTTATGGTTTCAGAATACACCATAGTGGATCCAGCGTGTTCCCGAAAATCAGGGTACTTTAAAACTTCCTTTTCCGTTGTCCTTGGAAAATAATGAATACTAGTCTATACCCTATCTCGATCCAACTTCATATACAAAAGACATCGCATCCTAAAGTTTCGATGAGAAATCCCAAAGAAAACACCAAGTTGCTCAATCTATAGTTGATCTCTATCAGTAGACTAATCTAATCAATAAGTCGACCAACACATTGTAGTCAATATTGAGTATAGTTGAATAATTGACTGGTTTAGGTTTATCAATCGATTGTCTCATTGATCAATCGATTGGTAAACCTAGTCAATCTATCTTTTGAGGCAAATTTTGGTCTATTTCCTTCTATTTCATAATTGTGCTTCATCAGACGACTACTATATCGACTGATTGTCCGCCCATAAAAATGCAGACCTGAACCTAGATGGTGTCAATTTCTCAAAGGAAATTTATCTAATGATTTAAAATTCACTCGGCTTTCTTTGCCCTGACATCGAGCCTCGCTACTTCGCGGCCTTGCATCCATCCACTATACATCGAACTCGAGCTCGCCTCTCTGATGATCAGATATGGGACAAATACAACTAAATGGTATTTCGAAAAATCATTTTGAAACTCAAACGCTTTGCAAACCAAATAAGTTTAACCACTCAACCAACCATTCCAACTCCATATCTCATCGTTCAATGACAACTTCAACTAACATTCAATACAATCCTATCATTCCCATCAATAATTCAATCAATAATTAAGTTAAACATTCATATCAAATACCATTTAATTTCTACCAATTACTAGCACATCATTTATAGAATTTATACTTTGAAATATTCATTTAACAACATTCGCATCTTTAAAATTCTTAATCAAGTTTATCACTCAAGGTCCAACCAACATTTTGACATTTATCGTTAACCAACATTTGGACATTTATCTTTATTATAACATATCTAGTGATCATAGAGTATAGAGAATAGATCTCAGTCTCCAAACCTTCTTGAAATCCAAGCTCATTGAAACCCAATTTCTAGGCCTTCCTTTGATTCTCGAGATCCTACTTTTACCTTTTGCAAAATGCAAACTTGATGGTATGGGTTTCTAGAGAATCTTCTAACATAAATTTAGATATTTTGTTTGAATTTTTAGTTGTAAAAATCAAAAGTAATGTTGATACGAAATTAAGGAAACAAATTTTCCCTTTGTTTTAAACTGAAAAGGAGGAAGAATGAAGAGATGAAGAGTTATTTCATAAATGATATAGGTCATGGCCAAATGACAATTTTTCTCTTCCCTCCTCCTTTGTTCTCATTTTGCAAAATTTATCCAATTTTGACAAACTTAATATGTATTTTAGATACAAACGGCATTGCAAACTCAACAGAATAGGACTTCAGTCCTAATTCATTCATCTTTAAAAATTATTTTTCTAAGTCATTATTTGCTTTTTAATTAAGTGATTAATTATGATTTATTACTAAGTGAAAAATTATGGGATGTTACGAGGACCACTAGGAATAAATGTCACTCCATTTACCTGTTGGCAACGATGATCACCGAACTAATACTCACGTCCACTATTAGGAACATATAGTGACATTTGGATTCAAGAAGAAATGTTAGCAATTTTTACTTCATTATATTGTATTGTACTTCGTTATATTGTAATGAACTAAGTTGCACCAAGGCTGCTAATTGATTAGATTTTCAATGACCAATGTGATATCAAAAAAATTATTATCAACATCACATATATTTTTCCTTCCACTTCTCTCCCATGCTTTTAGTCGTTGATAAGACTATGATTTTTCATCATGTTCAAAAATGATACGAGCAACTATAACATTTTCATAAAAGCAATACAATAGAAAACAAACTTTGATAAAGGTATTGAAGAATGTAGAACCTCAACATATTTTTGAGCTAAATTTAAATCGGTTAAAGCTTCCAAATATTACGAAGGCACGATGTCATTCGTCATTGTGAAAATCAAACTTCCCATTCAAACAACCCACACTTCTAAACAGACTGATCCGAAGGCCAAAAATAGCATTTAAACTCGCATCATGTCAAGAAGTACGAATTGTATGTTTTAAGTTTTCCTTAACACAGAGAACATTCTGCAGTTTACTGCAAAAGGAAATAAAATATAAATATCAAAAATAATCCAGAGTAATATAGTCCTAAAATAACTATTGTACATACAATGTTCGACAATGATAAACCTACAAATAACAACATTATAAAAATGTGTGTAATATATATAATATGATATATATGTAAGATTGGCTATAAATAGACGTGTCTCCAGGCGTCATGTTGCCACCTCCATGCACTTTCCCAATTCAACTCGCATGCTACTCTATCATTCTATGATGGCTATAAAGTAAAATAAAAGGAAAGGATCAAAGTTCGATGAATGAATCGTATCACTAGTCTATGGTATTCACAAGAAATTAGGTTTTATTGATAATCTACATGACCTAAGATGTCCATTTGTGTTTGTGGACCATATATGTGTGTGTGTGTGTAGAACATGTAATCTACATACTAAAGTGCAAAAAATTGATATAAAATGTAACAGTCACCATAAGTGCACCTAACATCGAATAAATAGCCTCAATATACTGAATAGACAACATTCAATATGAACTCAAGGTATATGATCTTGATAGTCAAGGCATCATGTCAAGTATACCTCAAAATGCCTATGCCTACTTGCTCGAAAAGCATTGAGCAATCTCCTTGTTAACGTCCGTTGTCATATTCATATCATGGGACAGACACAACAATGTCATAGCCTAATTACCCCCAAAAGTGTCGAGTAACCTTCCATCAGTGTCTGATATATTATTCCCTATGCACCGCACCATGCATATAGAACAATGCAAACCCATTTGTCCCAAAAGCATTGAGTAACCTCCCGTTAGTGTTAGATATCCTATTCACTATGCATTGCACCATGCATACACAACAATGCCTAGACACACTTACCCTAAAAGCTTCAAGTAACCTCCCGTTAGTGCCCGATATCCTATTCTTCATACACCGCAACGGATATACACAACAGTGCCAGGGCCTATTACCCTAAAAGCATCGAGTAACCTCCTGTCAGTGCCCGTAAATATACAAAGCACCTAGCATGCATAATAATGTCTAAGCCCAATTGCCTAAAAAACGTTAAGTGACCTTCCATCAGTTTTGTATGCATTAAAGCATACAATCACGATCGAAATGCGTGCCACATCGAGCGACAAGCTTTATAACTTCATAAAGTGAGAACTTAGGATGTCACCCATTGTGATACTATTCCATCTCGTTACATGACTCCATTCAGTTACGTGGACTACCCAAAGTCAAAGAGTGGGAACAAGTCTTCTGATTCATCCTACTTGGCCTGCACAAGGTCCAGGTTCGACCCGAGCACTTTCCCAGCCATTCAAACGTCTGATTTTTAGTTTAAACGTTTGAACCCCTATAGAAAATATAGCTAAAGGTATTCATACGTCTAGCCCTATTCTCAGATATCTGACTTTGATTCTGACGTTTGGAAATAAATCCAGATGTCTGAATCATGTTAGAATTGAACTAGTCCTTTTCTGTTTTTATTTTTCTAAAATCCAATAGTTCCTATCTATTTCGAGTTTTTTGAAATCCAGACTCTAAAAATAAATTCATACATCTAAACTAAGGTATCTAGGTCTGTTCTTATTAGTTTATTTCATCTTCTTTACTGATTCAAGTATAGACGTAGAGGTTTATTTAAAATAGTATTTTAGACAAAATTCTATTTTTGTTTTTACACAACTTCAACCGGTTAACACTACAACAAAACTTGTATATAGATGAGTTTATTGGTAGTGTTTAGCTACTAAATTCAACTGTTGCTCATTTATAAAAACTAAAAGCAAATAAAGGAACGCTGCTACTTTTTTCGGCCAACAATTATTAAAATTCTGGTGATTTTTTTATCCGACCGCTCATGTTTCTTTTTGCATTTCATCCTCCCACGCTTTATGAAATCCTTAAAAGAATTTTCCTCATTTTCATTTCTCTTTAGTTCGTGCCTTTCCATATAGACCTTAACTCGAAACCCTTACGGCTCAACAAACGATTCCAGTCTCCACCACCACTTCTCACCTCTATCTCAAATAAAGGTAATCCAAAAAATTTATCGTGAATATGATATTTTGAGTTTTTGTAATGGCGACTGAGGGTTGTTGGTTGAATTCAATACATGAATTGAATTTGGTTTACTTCAAAATCAAAATTAAAAATTAGGTATTTTTGTTTTGTTGAGATTCGAAATTAGAAGTACCCTTTTAAAGATATTTGAGATTTTTTCTATTTTATAAGAATCTGCAAGAGTATGTTTTGTATTTCTTTACTTAAGTGAATCTTCATTCCGATTGAAAAACCAGTGGATTTTAGATTTTATTATTGACTGCATATAAGAATAATTACATATTCACAGTTAGATTTCAAAAGCTTCAGCCTTTTCATTTGTTAATTATGTTATGTTTGAAAGTACTCATTGAGAAATTGATTCAATAACCATAGGAAAACGTATTTCAGAGAGAGGGTTGTTCTATTGAAAACGTTGATTTGGATATAACGAGGAAAACCCAAAATTGCAATATAATGGAGTTAATACCTAGGAAACTATTGATTATAGTAACACCGAGGTAGAGAGACCCTTACAACCATATTATCAAAATCGATTAGCTCAAACACTAAGGGTTGTACCGCCACCTCATCTTTGGATAGTAGTGGAGATTGTCTTCACAGTCAATTGAAATAGCAAAAATATTGAGAAATATATGTGTTTTGTATAAACATCTTGTGTAAAGATAATACTACTACATGCGAAATAGAAAGTTTACCAAATAAATGTCACACTTTCACATATTGTACTATTTTATTATTTTCTAGGCATGAATTTCCCCTTAAACAATATTTTTATTATCATAGTACTTATTTCTTATAACTTTCTTAAGGGTTAATGTTCAAATAGTACAATTTATTTGTTGAATCTATCGATTGTTAGCAAATAGACAAAAATCCAATGTCCATCATATATCTTTGATACATATATAGAATATATAAAAACAAGTTTGGATACATATATGAATATAACTTTTTTGGCATCCTAAAGTATCCATTGATATGCCTATTAATGATTGACCATGCTTTAATACAACTGTTTTAAAATTTATGGCGATAAAGGAAGGGAGGACAAGAGGAGGATGATGAGGATGGTGGATGCGATGAGGAAGGAGAGGGTTCACATGAAGTTGTCTGATTCTAGAGTTTTAATAGAGAAGATAACTCCCGTTAAGATTGAGAATTTTCATATTACGAGAGGGATCAAGGGAATGGAGTTTACCAAGTAGGGTAGGAATGGTAATTTTGAGGAGAGGGGTGGTTCAGAAAGTATGGGATCGAATTTGGAGTGTCAAAGAGCTCAGCTTAGGTTTTGCTGAGGCATAAGAATGCGGGACGGGTGTGTGATGGGAATTTGATTACGTGATGTCTTTATTTTGTTTTTGGCACTTAGGTATGTGATAGGAAGAGCAATTTAAAAAATTAGTATGTTTATTATTATACAAAAATCACGGTTTGTTTGAAATTATTTCATTTGCAATGTGGAAAGTTTGGTTTATTGTTTGAAATTTAAGCATGTCCACATGTTGTAGGTCAAGCGTTCAGTTTCTAGGCATGTATAAATTTCCAATCATGTTTTATTTCGAAGTGTTTTATTTTCCTATGACCCATGTGTGATTATGAACATTGTGAGCCCACCATTTTGGATGCTTTAAATCGACAATAAACCAACATGTCTAACTTAAACCATTCAAAAGGGTGGATATTGCTGAAGTTTAATAAGAAAAATAAGAGAAAGGAAGGGAAACAAAACATAGAATCTCGTAGCGGAATGACAAAATATGATAATCAAATAAACAGTTTATGAAGCTGTTTTACAATATACATTTGATTATACAATTTTTACAACATAATCAGAGTACAAACAACAACATCCCAATAATGATGCAGCGGAATAATACCAATAATATAATAAACCAAACTTCATCTTCCTCCTCTAGAAATAATGTCTTCAAATACTTAATTCTCAAGCTGACCCGAGCGTAATGAAAAGAAAAAAAACTCGAGTCAAAACTAAAAGTTCTTATGCAAGTTAAATCATTAACACCAATAACAGGAGTGTAATAGCGTTAGAAATGTTTACGGGGTTTTACATCTCCTATCCAGTGTATAACGTGCGTGCAATAGCTTAAGATATGTTACGGGATTTTCCATCTCTTAAGAGTCTGTTAAACTATCTATATGTAGAAAGATACGCTATCTATGTACTGTCTAATCGGTAAAATAAATATTTTTCTTAGCGTTGAGGTTTTACATTAATCCTCTTTAACTCATTTCTATGCATTGTCCTACAATTTTCCATTGACATCACCAATAATGTCAATAAATATTTTTCTTAGCGTTGAGGTTTTACATTAATCCTCTTTAACTCATTTCTATGCATTGTCCTACAATTTTCCATTGACATCACCAATAATGTCAGTAGTCAAGGAGGCGCCATGATAAGACAACACTAAAAAAATCATAGTGGTTGCGTATAAGGATAAAGGTATGACAAGGTAAGTGAGGCAATGTCCAACGTTTTATTCTACTGCTTTACCCTTTCTGGCTGGTAGTAACGCATCATAGCCACGACCGCCCATCGAGTCCACCACCTCCAAACCAAATCAACGTACACCGATCAAGTCCAAAATCAATATAATAATACGATGGTGTGATGGCCCCTAAAGGTTGCGAACCCCTTGTCCAGACAAAGGCTCCTGTTTTAGTCATTTCTGATTGACACAAGTGTCATGGCCATCCATCATCGTTTTCTTTTTTCAAATCCAAAAAATGTCTCCAATTCAACCTCTACATTCTGGATAATTTCCACCACATACACAATTGTCAAAGTGGTTCCAATATTAACTAAGAGTATGCCAATAAGAGACCCGGTCTCTTTAACAACCAAACGTCTTTTTTCACACCGGTTGGTTCTTTTACATTTTGAAACTGATTCATATTTGATATCAAAATATCATATTCACTTCAAAACATCACTTCATTTTGAAAAAACCATATTTACTCAGAATACTCATTTCCAGTTGAAAATAGCATTCCAAATTCCAACTTAGGTTACAACCATATTTAACCACATTCACATTTAACTCAACAATTTTACTAAAAACATTCCAACTTGCACAGATTGAAATTTTTAGAAAATAGTTTAAATAGTTTTAAATATTTAAAACAGTTTAATATAAAATGGTTTGAGTATTGAAATTTTTTTATATAGAAAGATAGTTTGGAAAATCAAAATAATTTGAGTATTAAGAAAACATAGATTTTAAACAGTCTATATTGAAATAATTTATTTTGAAAATAATATCAAATCAAACTGTTTCTTTCCATTTCAACAACTCTCGACCCATGTCCAGATTTCAAATCAACAAAACTCAATTTCTAATTTTTCAATTCAATTGACTCGAATTTCGATTTAGTTTCAAATCAACTTGATTACAATTTCAATTCGAATTAACTTCAATTTTCAAAACATCCATTTTTAACTTCAAATTCGATTCAGCAATTCAATTTAATGATTTATATTTCAATCCAATTCTTATTTGAACCATTCCAATTTATATCGATTTCAAGTACAATTTCAATTTACCGATTTAAAGCACTTATATCAAATTAAACTTCTTTGTTAAATTTGAAGTTCGAACCTTTAAAATAATTCAATTTTTTGAATTAAATCATATATCGGTTATTACTTCACATTTCCAATTCAATTCTTCAAAACAATTTCTTTTAACCAATTCTAATTTCAACTTTTCAAAGCTCGAATTAGAAATAATTCAATTCATATAAATCCATAATTTATTTCCTTTAAACAATATCATTTAATCGAAGTCCAAATTTAAGATTTTAAAACCATTTGATTTAGCCAATCCGGTGTCCGTACATATTTTTCTACCCCATGGCCAAGTGATTAGTTATTTCAAATTTAATTTCAAAGATGGATATATCTCATTTCAATCCAAATAAATTTTTTGTAGGTATATACCATTTCAACATATTTCTTTGTTCATTTCCAATGGTCCAAGTGATAATATAATGATGTTAATAAATAAATAGGTAATAACAGGAATATGTCAAATAAATAAACAATCATACATCCATCATCAATCAAAGGCATACAATAACCATTAACATTCAAATCAATCAATATATCACAACAGTTAATGATTATCAATTGTCGGTGTTAACTGGCAATTAAATCCAATATTAATATAAATGCCAATTTAATTCAATATAAAATTCAATTTCAATTAAAATGTTAGATTAAACTACCAAACAACAACCAATAAAATTATTATCACTTCATAAATTTAATTCAAATTAAATAAGAAAATTTAGTATTGCTTGAGTGGGTTTAAATCACTAACCTTTGATTTATAGCTGATTTAAAATCCAATAAAAGCCCAAAATTTTAATAGTCTCTAAATTCAACCAAACTAGTTTCATGTTGTCTGGATTTCGATACGAATCCAACGGAAGTAACCATGATCAATAGGAGCTCTTATGAAAAAGTTATGAATGTTAGAAGTTTAAAATTTAAATTAAAATAATACAATGGTAAATTAGTAATTACGTATACCATCACCAAACCCTACCTGAACATGCTCAACCAACATCGTCTTCAACCGCCTCTTTCTACCACTTACCACCGTGCCTATGATCAACGAAACCAAGATCGGACCCCTTCACCATAAATGCCTCGATCAAGCGCACCGCTGGGCCCCCACGCGATCATCTTCGCCTCACCAGAAAACTCCGCCGTCGTCTCTTCCTTCGCAAGATCTGGCGAATTCTAGCCACTTCTTGATGATCGGCTACCATGGATCATCAATCGCCAAGCTCTACAGCCCTGGTACCTCCGACCATCGTATAGTCGATGATCCACCGTTAAACCTAAACCCTAGAATGGAGGGTCGAGAATATTTTGCCAATGCTGGACAAATGGAGCCTCCAATCGGAAAACGGATTGCAGATTACGTTCGTCGAGAGCTTCGCGATGATATATTATATGATAGGATTTGAGCAGTTTGGATTTTTCGATTTGATTTGGAATGATAATTTATGGTTTGACCTTGGGTTATTCACCATTAAGGAGGAGAAAATAAGAACAAAAATTATACGAATGGAAAATAAAAGAGAGATGCTAGGGTTTATAACAACATATATGTGGGCAGAGATAGATAAGAATGGATGGAACAGATTGAATGGGGTCGAAGCGATGACAAAGACCTGAAAAGCCTATTTCGTTCCCGAAACGAAAATATGTCATCCTATATGTCGAAATATAGATTTTCAATATTTTTAAACTCAATGAAACTAATTTCAAACTTTAATTCTATTGTATATAAAAGTTTGCTTTTAAAATTAAATTACTTTAATTAAATTCCTTCAATTGGTTTCTACGCATTTGAGCTCACACAATCAAATGATAAGTCTGATTGCTACGAAACTTGAAATCCTTCAATATTCACTATTACGGATCTAATGAAACTGATTTTCTCAAAATCCAAGATAGTGCCCAAAAAGACTAATTTTACGCGTTAATTAAAACAATCTATTTTAAAAGTCAATTGGATCGCTTTAAACCCTAAATTAAAAAAATTCTACCATTATTCTTGATTGAACAGGAATTAATAAACTTTTAAAATACAATTTTCCATGTTAAATTTAATATTTAATATTAAATTAATTTCAACGTTTAATTATAACTTTGATAAACCTGGGTCCATTATAATTTAAATTTCAACAAATTATTTTATTTTTGATTTACATTCTTATTATTAAATCAACAATTCTCTTGTATAAAATATTTAACATTTGTTTACATTTTATTACACTCATCACTTAACAGTTACCATTTTCTCATATTAACTGCAATATTTAATTACATTAAATTTCATTGATTTCCAAATTAATTTCAAACGGATTACAAATAGGATGAGAAATAAAACATTATTTACATTTAAGAAATTTAAACGCATTTATAAATTTATTGTTTACAAACAAAAGTTAACAAATTTACGTACAAAATTAGTTTCATATTCTAAACCAAAACCAATTTCAATTAAATAACATATAATACCATTAAATACAACATTGATTTTAATCCTGATTAAACTAACAATTGATTGAAATTACATTAAAATGGTTGTCAGTTACTTAAAATAAAAAAATTCCATTAATAAATCATAATTCTAATTTCTCACAATATTAAATTCTAAAGTCTTCTTTAAATGTATATTTTTAATTATCAAAATACGAGTCATTACAAACGTAATGTGCTATATTCCAATCATGTTTTATTTGCCTTAATATCTATAAATTATGTACCTATTACGACATTATTGGCTACGTTGTTATATAGTTTATATCCGTAAAAATATTGTGTATCTTATAGGATTCTTGATTTTATATGTTCAAAGATTTGGAAGAGGTGGAGGTGGAGCTTTCAATGGTCATGTGAATTTATTTTGATATGGATCAAAACTCACCAGGCAGTGCTGACAATTCGGTAATATGATCTATGCTCTGTGCTTTTTTAATTTTTTAATGAAAGTTGCATTGGTAATATGTGTACTACAATCATTTGCTTATAATTGCCGTTTATTTCTCTTAATTTTTGCTCAAAGATGTAGAGTATTTTGCGTTGGAATAACCTTTATGAATGTGCAGGTAAGAGTTGCTGCACAGGAATAGAAATTTTCCATAATATTATCTTGTCCATTTCATATTACATTTTATGTGATGGTTGCCTTGTTAAATGTTATGATCTATTTATTTAGGTACTTAAGGTAAATTGTTCCATTAGTGATATGAAGTTAACTCTAGCAGTTTCCGAACTCAATGCTTCAGTGATTATGTTCGGCTATCATATCTGCTTCCAAAAGAATTGATATTTGGCATACACTGGAAATTATGTTTTCATCCTTTCTTCTCTTTTGTAGGATACTTAAAAATGCATTAACCTTGTATATATATAATTCGACCTCCTGAATTTGATGAAAAAAATAAAGCTTTGTTAACTTTTATGAAAATATAAAACAGATGCACTACTGCTCTTTTTTTGTTTACATGTGTACAGTGGGTTACATTGTTTTCCATACAACAAACCTCTTATCCTTCATTCATTACACTGTTAAAGTACAACTTGCACAAGTGTACTAAATTGTAATAATCTCTAGATGGACTCTAGGCGATGAGAATGAATTAAAGATTAATTATCTAGCCGAGGGTTAATCAAAAATTTATTAGGAGTAGGCGTTTTGATAAAACTAATGTATTTTTGATAGAAATTTAGTATTTTCTTTATAGGAAAATAGTTCGAAAAACAAACTTGAGTTGGATTCTTCATCTTAACAAATAACATAATGTTCCGATTCTGAGATACTATACAATTCATATCAAATCAGTACAAACATATGAGTTTTTTTACTCATCCTCCAATTGAATCTCTCTGTTCCATGTAAAGTTAAATAATTCGTTATATACAAGTTTATGGTTGTAATATGAATGGATGGTAAAAGGCATGAGACAATTAGATATGCAATCTATATAATCATGGCTTTTCCGAACCTGCATAGATATAGTATTCACTCTGTTTATTGATGAAGTTGCATAAATACCATAGAGCATTTAAAAAATCAGTGAAAGGTAAAAGATTATATGTTATATAAATATATATATACTAATTAGCGTCAAAATTGGTCACTAACGCCCAATCGTAAATGAAAGCACCAAATCACAGTCACAAATCACAGATAGAATGTATGTGTAGAGTATGAATGTGAAAAATAGTAAAAATTAAAAAGAAAGCAGTAATAATAGAGGATTTATAGTGGTTCGGCTAACTCCAGTCTACGTCTACTCCAGAAATTTCCTTTCTACTGATATCATAATCAGTTACAGTTACAAACCAGAGTTTTTAAAGCAATAAGGGCAGAGTAGCCTGAATAGGGAAGAGGAAGGGAAGCAGAATGAAGATCCTCTTTTCGAAGCCCCTCGTCTGCTGTATTTATAGACAAAGATAGGCTAGTTCTCTTATGCAGGCCCATAACCAAGGTAGCTCGGCCCATAAATGTTAACTCAAACTGACTGACCTAGGCAAGCCAATCTACATCCATCGACCTACATATGCCGACCCTGATGCCGACCGAACCATGGTGACCGAACCTCTTAGGGCCGACCCACACGTCCTAATTTCCTTGAGGCTGAACCACTATATTATGCCGATCTCAAGTACTTTAGGTGTGTCGATCCCCTCTCGTTTCCTACAATCGACCCCATGCCTTCATAGCCGAACCGAAGCTAGTACGAAGGCCGACCTAGAGTCAAGCTCCAATATGTCGACCCACTTTGACGATCCCACTCCAATGTCGATCCACTCTAATGCCGAACCACTACAATGTCAATCCCACTCCAATGCCGAATCACTCTAATGCCAATCCCGCTCCAATGCCAAACCTGTCCCGACCGAACTACCTTGGCTGAACCATGCACGACCTTTCTTCCTTGACCGAGCGGAATCCGCTGATCCACCTAGGCCGAGACATGTATTCCAACCCGCCTTATCCTTCATACCTCAACAGAACAACATGGTCTACCCTCCTTCGATCAAGCCATACATACCGAACCATCCCTGATTGACCGTCCATCCATCCAGTTGGCTCCAACCCATCGTATTCCAGTCTTGACAAACGAGCGGTTGATTTAGTTAAATCAGCCTGTTTACGGCCTTACCAAAAGGCGGGTTAACATTTACCCCCCAAAACATGCCTTACTTTTAGAAGGTGTGTTTTGAATAATCTCAAATCTGATATCCAAAGTCCATGTTACATTCATTATCAAGAAATTCCATCCAAATCCGATAGTCTGCTCCACGACCATTCCAAGTCATTATCAAATTCTGAATCCATCCCAAATCCATTAACTGAATCCACCATCTCTCTGGATCATTTTTTTCGAGTTTGGAACCTCTCCGGGTCCTGTAGTCCAAATCGAGGACCGTGCTGGACCCAAATCCTAAATCGAGATCTCACCGGGTCCTAAAACCCATCTCCAAGACCCTGCCAGGTCCTTATCCATATCTGTAGCTTTTCGAAGCTACTATCAAAATCCATTTCACACCTTGGAAGTCGGTAAACGAATCCTACGATCTCACCAGATCATTGATAGCCTCTCTGGACTCTTGCTAAGCTCGATCCAAACTTAAAGATTGAATAAGCAGATCATGTCACGCTCTGATGAAGCAACCTATCCCTTGCACTCCGGTTCAGCGTCCTTGAACATTAAGCGATGCCCTGATCCTCTTAAACCGTTATTAGCCTCTCTGTGCTCTTACTGGATCCCATCATGTTACTCTCTGCTGAAGGGGAAACAACGTTGAGTGAGTCGATCATGTCGCTCTTCGACGAAGCAGCATCACTCCCTGCATCTGGTTCAATATCCTTGAACATTAAGCGATGCCATGGCCTAAGTCCTAGACCGATTGAACATTAAGCGATGCCTAAGGCCTAAGTCCAAGACCGATTGTGGACGATCTACCGAGGCCACAGCTACATTTAATCGCATTAGAAAACCTCTCACAGACTCTCCTGTCCTCTGCTTCATTGATGCCAGTGTCATTACATTCTTGGGTTGCGTCATGTGGTCCCAAAACTGTCTCACGAAGCGTTCCACTTGCTCTCCCTATGTCCTGATCGATCCATTCTCCAGCTGCCTGAACTAAAGCGTAGCCAAATACGTCAAGTACAAAGGGAAATATCTTGCCATCACCACCTCAGATGCCCCTAACACCTCCATATATCTGACGTATCTGGTTACATGCATAGTTGGATCTGATTTTCTATCATAGGCCTCCAGTGTTTGCAGTTTGAATTCTAGAGGGGTCCTTGCATTCCTGATAGCTCGAGTGAACGGACTTCGACTGGCTTTCTCCAAGCCTTTGCTCGGTAGTCCTCTTCTCATAATCCTTGTTATCAATCCATCCATCCACTTGTCTCCATCCGGGGGTAGTTTAATGTTCGCAACTCTAACTTGCCCCTCATGTCCTGGAGGGTACTCTGGGTAGTACTCTTCATGTTGGCCATTTACGTTCACGTTGGTCCCTGCTCACTGAGCTTCATTCGCAGCTCTCTTAGTATCCAATCCTTAAGGTATGCCCCTAGGCCTTTGCCGATTTCCTTCAATCTCTCCAGTCTGGTTCTGGTTTTGACCCCCATAAACTTCTGCAGCTCCGACTCCTTGTTCTGCATTGCCAGCAGCCGCAGTTGATCCATTCCCTTGACTTTGTGCTCCAGCTTGTCCAACTTGTCCAACTTGTCGATGTAGGTTCTGCATTATCTCTTCATGTCTTTTCAACAATTCTTCCTGCATAGCTCCCATCATCATTTCCATCTCTTCCTGGTTTTGAAAATTGAGGTCTGATTTGATCCTGAGGAAGCCTCCTGACTCCCTTCGTGCTAACTCCTTTCAGTCCTTTGTCTTCTTGTCGATTGACAAACCATTGCCACCCAGAATTCGAGTTCCTAAGCCTATAAATCCAAAATCCAAGCTTCTTAATCCCTGAATGCCAGCTTTCTCAGTGAAAGCATCAAAATTTTAGTGCCAAAATTGGTCACTAACACCCAAACGTAAATGAAAGCACCAAATCACAGTCACGGATCACAGATAGAATGCATGTAGAGAGTATGAATGTGAAGAATAGTAAAATTAAAAAGAAAGCAGTAATAACAGGGGATATATAGTAGTTCGGCTAACTCCGACCTACGTCCAGTCTAGAAATTTCCTTTCGATTGATATAAGAATCAATTACAGTTACAATCCAGAGTTTTTAAAGTAGCAATTTCACAGTAGCCTGAATAGAGAAGAAGAAGGGAAGCAGAATAAAGATACCTTTTCGAAGCCCCGCCTGCTGTATTTATAGACGAAGATAGTCTAGTTCCCTTGTGCAGGCCCATGATCAAGGTAGCTCGGCCCATAAGTGTTAACTCAAACTGACCGACCCAGGCAAGCCGATCCACATCCACCGACCCACGTATGTTGACCCTGATGCCGAGCGAACCATGGAGGTCGAACCGTTTAGGGCCAACCCACACGTCCTAATTCCCTTGAGGCCGAACCACTACATTATATCGGTCCTAAGTACTTCAGATATGTCGATCCCATCTCTTTTCCTACAACCGACCCCATGCCTTCATAGCCGAACCAAAGTGTAACGACCTGTAAATTTCGATAATTAAACTGGTTAATCTAATAAGATTTTTGTTATTAAATCTAATAAGATTTTTGTTATTAAATCTAGAAAGAAAAAAAACTTTATAATTTATAATGAAGTGAATGTTAAAAATAAAACATAAAAATGTAAATTAAAGTTAATCGTTAACAATTTGAATGAAACTCCAATTTATTAAAATAATTTAAATGTTATGCTTGACTATGGATTGAATATAAGGAAACAAGTGTAGATATTAAACTAATTGATAAATTAGTTTAAAATTTATGATAATTGGATGAGAATAGTGTATGTAATCAATTTTAACACTTGTTTGTTAGTGGTAACTTAAAAGTGTAATTAAACGTTAATGGCAACAATCATTATAAGTTACCAACATATTTTAATCCATTAAATTGAATTGGAATCAATTGCAATAAACCTAAATAAATTATTACGTTAATGTTAATTAAGGTAATATTTGAGAATAATGTTAATATTATCCGTACTAGGACAATTTGTTGAATTTAAAAGAATGGAAATGAAGACTTATCAATTTAATGGGATTTGAACTATAATAATTAGATTTAATTGCAAATAAATGAAATTAAATATCTAAATATTACGCTAATTTAAATTAAGACGGAATGGGAGAATATTAATGTAATAGATTATGAATCCAATGTTAGTTTCATCCGTTTGATAATAATGAATTGAATAATAGAATGAAAAGTAAACTAAATAGAATTATTGGAAATTAAACTTATAATTTTTGAATGAATGAAATAAAGGTTAACACTGAATTGATAAATTAATCAATTCTAAATTGACATTTAAATTTGTTTAAACATTGTAAATGATTAAGAAATCAAAAATGATGAAATTTGCCAATTATCAAATTGAAACTGAAAATTTGATTTAATTAATTAATTATTAATTTATTTAATTAATGTAAAAATAGACATTTTGGCCACTGACTCGGATTTCGATGAAACCAATTTCATCGGATCCATAATAGTGAATTATTATAGGATTTCAAGGTTTGTAGCGGTCGGGCTTGTCGTTTGATCGTACGGGCTTGAAACGCCTTGAAATCAATTAAATTTAAATCAATTTGAAATAACTTGATTTTAGTATAACTTCTTCATACAATGGAATTTGGACTTTGAAACCTATTCCATTGCGCTTAGAATATTTTAAAACATCTACTTTGATATATGGGTTGACCCATTTTCGTTTCGAAGTCGAAACGGGCTTTTTAGGCCGTGAAGCGTTCAACTTTCAACAGATTCGATCCAATCGTTTCTATTTTTTTGATCCACCTATAAATATGTCATTATAAACCCGAGCCTACTTCTTATTCCTCATTTCTGTACGTACAATTCTATCTGCTTCTCCTCTTTCAATGGCAGACAGAACCCTAAATCTCAAAATGCAATTTCAAATAAAATTCAAAGCCATAAATTTAATCTCTTCAAACTATATCGCATTATATATGGATTTGAAGATCTCGACGAGCGCAAGCCAAATATATAACTCGTTTTTCGATCATGGTTTTCGTGCGTCCGGAATTCGTCGATTCATTCTCGGTCGTTCATCACGCTATGATCAACTGTGTCAGATCGTCAAATCGAGGGTACCGTTGCGTAGAGGTGGACGAGTGCTTCTCATCACTGGTGTTCGTTTGATAGATTAATGGCTGGATCGAGCGCAACAATTCAATTTGGGCTTCGAAATTGGCGGCGGTTAGGGGTTTTTACCACCGATCGACGACGCTTGGGTGGCCGTGGGTTGGTCGCGGAGGGTCGACGAAGCCTTGGGTGGTGGTCGGCGTGGACGCGGTAGGATCTGGAGGTGTGGCTCGAGTTGGACGGTAGTAGCTGCTACGCGTTACCACTGGTCCGGAAGCGTAATTGGTATATCTACCCTGACATTTTCTAGTTGTGTCGTGTCACCTACCCTAGCACGACTTGTACGAGTTTGGTTTTCTCCCGTTGCCCGTGTGGTATCCTATGATGGCTCCTCGATCAGGAGGGACTATGACACTGGATGGACTACTGGGACTATTACGTGTTAAGAGGAATATTGGGTCACTCCTTAACGCTATTTAAAAGTAAGTTTATTTTACTATAGACATTATTATAATAGCGAAATATTACTACATAGTAAATAGTTTAACGGGTCCTTAGGAGATGTGAATCCCGAACATCTCTTAAGTTATTGCACTCACGTTAGACACTGGATAGGAGATGTCAAATCCCGTAAACATCTCTGACGCCATTCCACTCATATTATTTACCGCTGATTTAACTTACATAAAATCTTTTAGTTCTGACTCGTGTGTTTTGTCTTTTTAATTCCCTCGGGTCAGTCTGAGCATTACAGGTTTTGAAGACTTTATTTTGGAGGACGAAAACGAAAATATTATGTATGTATGTATGTCATAATGCTATAATATCTTTTTCTTAAATAGATAAAGTGTGCTGCTAAGTCACCTTGATCTGTTCTTCTTAACACCACTCAAAATGCAACTAAAATTTTGTTATACTTATGTTCTTCCTAATACCCTAATTGATCTCGCTACTCAATATTTAATCATCGGACGATAATAAAAAATTCAAAAATTAAAATCGATAAATTATCTTTCAAAATTATTTTTCTAAAATAACTACAAATTTCAAACTAAATAATTTTAAATTCAAAAGGAAGAAAGGAAATAATTTTTCTTTCACAAAACACATACTTTGATTTAGAGGGATGGTTGAAGCACAATTTAATTCAAAATGAAGGAAGGAAATACTTCATGATATTGGCTTAATTTGGTTTAGTTAATAGTGCTTGAGTGAACTGGTCGAATTTATGACAAATTATTTATATTTTTTTTGAATATTTATGTTTTTTTTTCATAAATTTTGATAAGTAATGGTAGCCCTAAATTATTTATGGTATTATGAAGCATAATAGAGAAATTTCGTGGTACCTTTTAGACATGGTATTCGGAAGAAAAAATCAAGGATCCTTAGCAGTACATGAAAATAGATTGCAACTTTATTCCCTTAAAACTTGTTCCTTTGACTGATTTCATATTATCTTGATATCTTGAAAAAATAAATACTCCCAGCCCTAAATAATGCTATATACTATGCCCCATAAGAAATCTTGATTTGGACATGGCCATTTATATCATTCATGTGACTAAGTCAAAATCGGATGAGAATCATATTAATATTCACTAATACATAGTTCAATTAAAATATTTTTCAAATGCGCAGCTGGCAAGTCATAAGTCCAGTTGAGGTTGTTTGATATGATGTTGTTGTGGATAAATTGCTTATAGTTCAAAATAAATCTTACGAGAGACCAACAATTTTAGTAGCAAAAAGTGATATGGAAGAAGAAGTACCTAATGGAACCACTATAGTACTGACACCTGATATGCGAGACGAATTGTGCCATGTGTCCGTAAGACTAAGAAATATCAAGCAAAGCCTTATTTTCCAGTCATTTCGGGCATTATATTTTAAATTTATGAATTGGAAAACTGATCTCTTGTTGTAGGTTTTTTTTTCCATTTGAATTCCTGACAATGTATTTTGGCCAAAAAATTTAATATTTAAATGAGTTCCTTTTATTCTTTTCGTTACTAGTTTCACAAAGTAACTCAGGTAAGAAAAATAAATCATGAAAATATAGATATTGATACTTTAGACGGTTCGATGATGTTTTCTTTTCTTGTAATAATAATAATAATTATTATTATTATTATTATCTAAATAAATTAACTAAGTTACCAAGATTATAAAAAAATAACAAGTTTATAACAATAATAAAACAATAAACCAAGTTTGATAATAAAAACTAAGTTTATAATAATAATAATAAACTGTAGTTTGATTAAAAAAAATTAACTAAGTTTATAATAATAATAAATTAACTAAGTGAATTAAGTTTCATAGCTAACAGTAAAAATAAAAATTATAACAAAAACTAAGTTCATAAAAATTAAGTAAGTTAACTAAGTTTTATAAAAATTAAATAAGTATATAATAATAATAATAAATTAACTGGTTTACAATCATAGCAATAAATTAACTAAATTGATGAAAAATTTATAAATTTTAGATAATTTATAAAAATTAACCATGTTTTACAATGACGTAGACATGAATACTAATTATTAGGGGTAAATAAGCAAAATTGAACTGAACAAATGTAAAGTGTATGTCATGGCTACGAGGATTCATGAAGTGACCCACTTCTTTATACTCAAATTTGTGTGATTTTTAAGTGATTTTTTTTTTATAAACACATAAGTGATCACTTCTTTAAATTCATTCTCCCAAGATCCAGAATTTTACTAATATAAAAATATCAGTATATAAGCTAAATCATGTCATTTATATATGTGAAGATATATAAATGGTTCTTTGCTTATCAGAGCAACTAAAATGGCAAAGAATCTCATTCACACTTTGTTCCTCATAATTATGAAACAAATGATTGTGATCAATTAAACAGTGAGTTTACTGACATGCTTAGTATCTAGGTAGACTGCATGACATTGCATTTTCTGCAGTAGATTTGTTTAAGACCAAATACACTAAACTTAAATCAATTATATGGGCAGCTAAGCCAATTTTTTAATGTAGTTGCACCTCAGATTATTATTATATAACATGTGGTTCATTCTGCAATACAAGTTTTTACTGAAAATCAAATATTACATAAGGATTTTCAAACTAAGACTTCAAGCTTTTCATGGCCTTATATCAATTTATAAGTCATGATCAAGCCTTACTGGCTAATTCAGATCAGGTTCAACCATCACCTATCATTTCCTCTATATGCATTTTCAAAAGAAAACCACTGCAATTTCACTATTTAAAAATTTATCAATTATACTAAAGAAAGTATGTCCACATATCAAATTACATGGCATAACTTTCTTCATCACAATCCACCACAAAACATCAAGATCGGTTACTTGAATCAGTAGCTCCAGACACATATAATACTTAAGTTTTACAAATTCTTTTCAGATGGACAAAGCTATTACAATACTGAGAGGTCTGCATAGACTTAAGAGAGTTTGTCTAGCTATCTTTATTACAATGAACTACTGCATTTTAAAACTCAAGTAGGTCTTCTAATATATTTTTTCAGCCAGCAAGCTATTCATACATCTCTACCTGCAACAATATTTTGAGCTGCCTCAATAAAATGAGACACCCCAAATATTGCAAAGGCAATAAATAGGGTCAGAATAAAATTCTGGTATGAGTGAAATCAATATTAAAAATAACTTGTAAAATTCTTTTAAGACTGTGCAGAGATCATATAGGGTTTGATGCCTTCCAGCTCCATAATGAGCTTTAGCATATATATATATATAATTAACCTGTACATCAAGCATACATTCAAGCAGTCATTCATCCAATTTATTCAAATGTACATGTACAAAACTCCTATGGATTTAAACTCTTAAATTCCACAGCCTTCATTTCCAGTTCCATTTTACATTTTTATATGGTCTAAACTCTTGCCTTTGAACACAAAGTGTGCATTGCAAAGGACTCAATTCTGTTAACCTTTGCACGGAGGCCTTCAGGACTTGAACAAGTCATGCACATACCCATCATCCACCTAATGATGAATAGATCAAGGCAACTCTCCTAAATTACTTTGTAATTTAGAGACCATGCATATTCATTCATTTAAGGAATTTTCCTTTTTAGCTCCAGAAATACTCTTGTAATCCTTTCTTCATTTCATAAGTAAGGAACTTAATTTCCTTAAAACCATATCTAAACATACCAACCATTCATACCAAATTTTACAACCCATTTCAAAGTCATTTCTGCTTGATTACATTTTCTAATAACCTGCTAGTACAATAGTTTCTAGAACTTTTCCTCTGCTTAAATAAATCTACTGAAATCATAAGAAATGCCATATTTGTTTTTTGCTGTGAACATAAGATGTGGTTTTGAGAAAAACCCATAAACATATTGGATTTTGATCTGAACAAATCAGCACATTTTTACAATATTTCTTTGTTCATAGCAATTTTTAAATGAACTAGACATGAGCATAAACCTCTCTGTCCATACTGCCTAATCCATTATTATTCAATACCCTACTTCTCGATAAATTAATCAGATTATTTTCTTATAAAAACTGAGTCATAAACTCATTTCTGTAATCAGGTTATATGATCGATTAAACAATTTTCAAAATAAAATTAGTCAATGCCAAAAACAAATCAAAACAGCAACCAAAAATTCAACCAAAATGCCATTCATGATCATCATATATTTATTCAGAGAAATAAAGATTAACAGAAATCATAATATGATTTTCATATAAAATAATTGGCTGCCCTTACTTGGGAGTTAATGCCATAAATCTCATAAGTGATTATCACTCACCTTTCCCTTCTTTTCCCCGAGAATGCCTAAGCCTGAAGACTGTGTGAGTTTCTCCTTTCTATTATTTTTTTTTTTGAATTGAACTTCTGTTTTTTTTTTTTCCTCAGAGAAAACCTCTGCCTTACCCCTTGATTTAAATCATTTAACTAGGGTTTTAATAGAGGAAACACCCATTCTATCCTCATATAATTTAGAGGATCATGTGTATATGCTTATGGCTAATCTTGCCATTTTCTTCTTTTTTTTTTTTTTAGTTTCCATTTCTGGTAAAAGCAGTTATCTCACTGCTTTTCTGTGCACATGCTTTTTGCATGATCTTATCTGCACATTATTTTTATGTGACTTAATTTCACAATGTATCTTATCATACCCGAGATAATTCTCATGTCTCTTCCTATAAGTTTTATTTTTGACTGACATAATTTACCATTTGCTTCTCTCTTGATTTATTTCAAAAAATGCATCCACACTCATAAATATTGCTTGACTGACTTTTATGCATTTTAATTATCAAGAGAATTTTTATTTTATCATCCCATACTTCTCTAATCATATGTATATATTTTCTATACAATATTCACATATATATACAAGTCATGTGAATTTTAGAATTCATTTTATACTTAATCATTTTCCATTCATCACTGTGTATATAAAAATAATTATCCCCTTGCACAACTATTTCACTCACTTCTGATATTCATTTTCAAGCTATTTTTATCCTTTGGTTATGTATATAATACATATATATATACATAAAATATGTGAATATAATACTCCTCTTTACTCAGCTATTTTTCTTCCCATTATTATATTCTTTAACTATTCTCTGTTAACTAATTTAATATTATATTTTTTTTTCAAAGTAATTTTAATCTCAGAAAGAAATTTAGGTCTTCACATACTCTCCTCCTAAAAGGAATTGTGTCCCACAATTATGTATTTGTTCATTAGTATGTTTCAAAAATATCAGAAATTCACTCATCCAAGATCAATCAAATACACCCAGTAGTATTTAAAGCTATTATGATTTTAGACATACCTTCAAGCAGAAAATAGATTAGGATACTTATCCTTCATCCTATCTTCAGCCTCCCATGTACAGTCATTTCCATCCAAACTCCATTGGATTTTAACTAGTTTAACTATTTTATTTCTCAATTTCTTTTCTTCTCTTGCTACAATGCCCACTGGTTCCTTTTTATAAACCAGATTCTCTTGAATTTCTATATGTGTGGGAGATTCAAGAATGGTCTCCTTATCATGCACCCATTTCCTTAATTGTGATACATGAAATACATCATGTATGTTGCTTAGTTCCTCTGGTAACCTTAATTTATAAGCTAAAGTCCCTATTCTTTGAAGAATTTCATATGGTCCTATATACCTTGGTGATAGTTTCCCTGTTTTGCCAAATCTCAGTAATTTACTCATTGGTGAAACTTTGAGAAACACATAGTCTCCCACCTCAAATTCTACTGGCCTTCTCCTTTTATCTGCATATGCTTTCTGTCTCTCTTGAGCTACCCTCATTCTTTGTCTCACTAATTCAATTCTTGCAGAAGTTTCTTTTACATTGTCTGGTCCAAGCAACACTCTTTCTCCTGCCTCCATCCAACATGCAGGAGATAAACAAGGCTTCCCATACAAGGCTTCAAAGGGAGCCATTCCTATGGTGGACTGATAGCTATTATTGTAAGCAAATTCAGCCAAATAAATGTGATCCTCCCAGTTGCCTTCAAATTCAAGTATGCATGCTCTAAGCAAATCTTCTAAAACCTTATTAACAATTTCAGTTTGCCCATCTATTTATGGGTGGTAGGCGGTGCTTAGGCTTAATTCTGTCCCCATAGCTTCTTGAAAGCTACTTCAAAACCTTGATGTAAACAAAGTATCTCTATCACTAATGATAGTCTTGGGGATACCATGCAACCTCACAATTTCTTTCACAAACAATTGAGCTAGTTTATGGGCATTTCTGTTTGAATTTATAGGAATGAAGTGTGCTGTTTTTGTAAGTCTATCAACCACCACCCAAATACTATCATTGCCTCTTCTTGTTCTTGGCAAACCATCCACAAAATCCATTGATATGCTTTCCCATTTCCAAGTAGGCACTTCCAAAGGTTGCAATAGGCCTGAGGGTCTTTGATAATCTGCCTTTACTTGTTGGCATGTCAAGCAATTTGCCACATATTTTGCCACTGCTCCTTTCATCCCTGGCCACCAGTAATTCCTCTTAAGATCATGGTACATTTTTGTACCACCTGGATGTATGGTATATTTTGTTTTGTGATGTTCATTCATAACTTCTTGTTTCAGTTCCTCTACATTTGGTATGCAGAGTTTCCCTTTTTTCCTTAAATATCCTTTATCATCTACTTCATAGTTTTCCACTGTCATGCCTTGTAATATCATATTCTTTTTCTCCTTCAAACTTGTATCTTGATTCTGCATTTGTCCTATTTTGTCAACTAGTGTTGACTTTAAAGAAATGAGGCTTAATTTACCATACTCGATCATCTCATTGTGGGCCTTATCCAATACCCCCATTTCTTCTTTTACTTCCACCTCACTTAGGATTGTCAAATCCCTGAACTCAGCCATCATTAGGCTTGCCAATTTTGCTTGGTGTCTACTTAATGCATCTGCCACTTTATTAGCTTTTCCTGGGGTATACAATATATCAAGATCATAGGCAGCTAGGAATTATACCCACCTATGTTGCCTCATGTTCAAGTCTTTTTGGGAAAACAAATATTTAAGTGACTTATAGTCTGTGAACAATTCAAACTTAGCACCTAACAAATAGTGTCTCCATAGCTTCAATGCATATACTACTGCAGCAAGTTCTAAATCATGTGTGGCATACCTTGTTTCATTTGGTTTAAGTTGCCTGGATGCATATGCTATGACTCTTCCATGTTGCATGAGCACTGCCCCTAGCGCAGATCCACTAGTATCTGTGTAAACCACTAATCCTTCATTTCCCTCTGGTACTTGTAAAACTGGAGCTTCCATCAATGCTTTATTTAGTGATACAAATGCTTGTTCACACTTTTCTGTCCACACATATGGTTGTTCTTTTCTTGTTAACTTGGTCAGTGGGATGGCTATTCTTGCAAAGTCTTTTATAAATCTCCTATAATAGCCTGCCATTCCTAAAAATGATCTTACCACAGTCACTGATTTGGGTCTACTCCAAGATTGAACTGCCATGACCTTATTTGGATCTACTATAATGCCTTGTTGAGATATAATATGCACTTATTGAATTTTGCTTTTAAATTGTGTGCTCTTAGCCTTGATAAAATCAGATGCAAGTGCCTTGCATGCTCCTCTTCTGACTTTGAGTATACCAATATATCATCAAGAAAGACAACCACAAATTTATCCAGAAAATCCCTAAATGTTCTATTCATTAAATCTACAAAATATGATGGTGCATTTGTCAATCCAAAAGGCATCACCAAAAATTCATACAATCCATACCTTGTATTGAAGGCAGTGTACTTAATGCTTTCTTCCTCTACTTTCATCTGATGAAACCCAGAGGGTAAATCTAGCCTTGAGAAGACCTTTGCTCCATTTAATTGATCAAACAAATCATCAATTCTAGGGAGTGGGTATTTGTTCTTGATGGTGACTTTATTTAGTTCCCTATAACCAATACACATTCTTAGTGTACCATCATGCTTTTTCACAAACACCACTGGAGAACCCCAGTTTGAACTGCTAGGCCTTATAAAGCCTTTCTGTTCCAATTCTTCCAGCTGTTGTTTCAATTCTATTAATTCTTTTGGACCCATTCTAGTAGGCTTCTTGATGATAGGACTTGATCCAGGAATTAACCTTATTTGAAATTCAGCTGGTCTATTGTCGGGTACCCCACTACCTCTCCAAAAACATCTGGATACTCTCTTACCACTTCTATATCTTTCAAAATTAATTCCTTTTCAGTCATACTCCATATTTGATTAAGGCAATTTGTTTTAGCTATTTCACTCATGACTAAAATATTTTTACCATTTTCTGCTTTTAAAGATATTGTGAAGTTTTCTAGATTCAATATTGCTTTGAATTTACTCAACCAATCTACCCCTAAAATAATTCCTATTCCAGGGTATTTTAATACAAACAAATCAGATTTAAACACATTTCCCCCTATGTTTAATTCTACTCCCAAACATTTTAATCCTAGCAAACAAGAGCTACCCAGGGGACTTTGAATAAACAAGGGCTTTTCAACTTTGTGGCATGTGAGAGCTAATTTATCCACTATGTCTTGTGATATTAGAGAATGTGTGGCTCCAGTGTCATATATAACTGTGATTGGGTAACTTTTAATTAGAAGTATACCTTCCAATTGTCCAGAGCTTCCTGTTGCATTTGCCTTTGACTTTGTTTCCAGTGCTCCTACCTTTGCTCCTTTTTTAAACTCTGGGCAGTTTCTTTTAATATGACCTTCTTTCCCACAGTTATAGCAGCTAAATGGTGCCTTCTTAGCTTCTTGACACCTATTACTCATGTGTCCTTCTTTGCCACAGTTATAACAAGTAATCTTCTTCTTAGCTTCCCCACTAGTTGCTCCTTCAACTTTCCTGTTTGCATTATTTTTATCATAAGGATGTGTCCTATTTTTCCCTTTCTTTTGACTATTTGCCCTCATGCTCCTAAACTTTTCTCTGGCATTGTCATGTTGTTCAAAGGAAAGGGTAAGATCTATGACTTGATCAAATGTCCTGTCTTTGTATGGTAACATTGCCCTACTCAAACTAGCATTGAGTCCTTGAATGAATCTTGAATTCTTTGATTCTTCATTTCCTATGAGCATTGTTCCATACTTAGACAAACTCTCAAATTTTTGAGTGTATTCAGTCACACTCATTGATCCTTGCCTCAGCCTTATGAATTCCTCAAGCAATTAATGTTGCCTTAGCTGTTGCTGGAACAAACCTTGCCTCAAGCATCTCCTTGAATTAATCCCATGTTATCTCATTTTCTGGCCTCCCTGTGATGATTACCTCCCACCAATCCAATGCTGCTCCTTTGAGTCTCCTTGAAGCTATCTGCCTCTTTCTTTGATCATTAATTTGCATGTCTGTAAATATTCTTTCCAAAGTTCTCAACCATGTCTGCACTCCCATTACTCCTTCAGTGCCTTCAAAATCCTTGCCTCCTAAATTTGAAAATGACTTTAATAACTTAGCTAATTCCTCATGAGGATTTTCTTCCCTCTGCACTGCTTCCTCCCTTAATGCTCTCACCAAATCTTGCAAATTAACCAATGGTGCAACATTTGAGGGTCCTACTCCAGTGCTTGGGGGTCTTCCTACCATGTTTCACTATTCAATTGCATAGCTAGTTAGTCATAGTCCTATTTAATTATTTTCTACAATTTATTTCTATTGTGGACATTGATTTCTATAATTATTGTATGTATACTTTATATATATATACACATTTTTATCCATACAAGGAGATTGGATAATATATTTATGCTATGTTTTAACAACATAGCTCTGATACCAACTGAAGTGACCCACTTCTTTATACTCAAATTTGTGTGATTTTTAAGTGAGTTTTTTTTTATAAAAACATAAGTGATCACTTCTTTAAATTCATTCTCCCAAGATTCAGAATTTTACTAATATAAAAATATCAGTATATAAGCTAAATCATGTCATTTATATATGTGAAGATATATAAATGGTTCTTTGCTTATCAGAGCAACTAAAGTGGCAAAGAATCTCATTCACACTTTGTTCCTCATAATTATGAAACAAATGATTGTGATCAATTGAACAGTGAGTTTACTGACATGCTTAGTATCTAGGTAGACTACATGACATTGCATTTTCTGCAGTAGATATGTTTAAGACCAAATACACTAAACTTAAATCAATTATATGGGCAGCTAAGCCAAGTTTTTAATGTAGTTGCACCTCAAATTATTATTATATAACATGTGGTTCATTCTGCAATACAAGTTTTTACTGAAAATCAAATATTACATAAGGATTTTCAAACTAAGACTTCAAGCTTTTCCTGGCCTTATATCAATTTATAAGTCATGATCAAGCCTTACTGGCTAATTCAGATCAGGTTCAACCATCACCTATCATTTCCTCTATATGCATTTTCAAAAGAAAACCACTGCAATTTCACTATTTAAAAATTTATCAATTATACTAAAGAAAGTATGTCCACATATCAAATTACATGGCATAACTTTCTTCATCACAATCCAGCAGAAAACATCAAGATCGGTTACTTGAATCAGTAGCTCCAGACACATATAATACTTAAGTTTTACAAATTCTTTTCAGATGGACAAAGCTATTACAATACTGAGAGGTCTGAATAGACTTAAGAGAGTTTGTCTAGCTATCTTTATTACAATGAACTACTGCATTTTAAAACTCAAGTAGGTCTTCTAATATATTTTTTCAGCCAGCAAGCTATTCGTACATCTCTACCTGCAACAATATTTTGAGCTGCCTCAATAAAATGAGACACCCCAAATATTGCAAAGGCAATAAATAGGGTCAGAATAAAATTCTGGTATGAGTGAAATCAATATTAAAAATAACTTGTAAAATTCTTTTTAGACTGTGCAGAGATCATATAGAGTTTGATGCCTTCCAGTTCCATAATGATCTTTAGCATATATATATAATTAAACCTATACATCAAGCATACATTCAAGCAGTCATTCATCCAATTTATTCAAATGTATATGTACAAAACTCCTATGGATTTAAACTCTTAAATTCCACAGCCTTCATTTCCAGTTCCATTTTACATTTTTATATGGTCTAAACTCTTGCCTTTGAACACAAAGTGTGCATTGCAAAGGACTCAATTCTGTTAACCTTTGCACAGAGTCCTTCAGGACTTGAACAAGTCATGCACATACCCATCATCCACCTAATGATGAATAGATCAAGGCAACTCTCCTAAATTACTTTGTAATTTAAAGAGCCATGCATATTCATTCATTTAAGGAATTTTCCTTTTTAGCTCCAGAAATACTCTTGTAATCCTTTCTTCATTTCATAAGAAAGGAACTTAATTTCCTTAAAAACCATATCTAAACATACCAACCATTCATACCAAATTTTACAACCCATTTCAAAGTCATTTCTGCTTGATTACATTTTCTAATAACCTGCTAGTACAATAGTTTCTAGAACTTTTCCTCTGCTTAAATAAATCTACTGAAATCATAAGAAATGCCATATTTGTTTTTTGATGTGAACATAAGATGTGGTTTTGAGCAAAACCCAAAAACATATTAGATTTTGATCTGAACAAATCAGCACATTTTTACAATATTTCTTTGTTCATAGCAATTTTTAAATGAACTAGACATGAGCATAAACCTCTCTGTCCATACTGCCTAATCCATTATTATTCAATACCCTACTTCTCAGTAAATTAATCAGATTATTTTCTTATAAAAACTGAGGCATAAACTCATTTCTGTAATCAGGTTATATGATCGATTAAACAATTTTCAAAACAAAATTAGTCAATGCCAAAAACAAATCAAAACAGCAACCAAAAATTCAACCAAAATGCCATTCATGATCATCATATATTTATTCAGAGAAATAAAGATTAACAGAAATCATAATATGATTTTCATATAAAATAATTGGCTGCCCTTACTTGGGAGTTAATGCCATAAATCTCATAAGTGATTATCACTCACCTTTCCCTTCTTTTCCCCGAGAATGCCTAAGCCTGAAGACTGTGTGAGTTTCTCCTTTCTATTGTTATTTTTTTGAATTGAACTTCTGTTTTTTTTTTCCTCGGAGAAAACCTCTGCCTTACCCCTTGATTTAAATCATTTAACTAGGGTTTTAATAGAGGAAACACCCATTCTATCCTCATATAATTTAGAGGATCATGTGTATATGCTTATGGCTAATCTTGCCATTTTCTTCTTTCTTTCTTTTTTAGTTTCCATTTCTGGTAAAAGCAGTTATCTCACTGCTTTTCTGTTTACATGCTTTTTGCATGATTTTATCTGCACATTATTTTTATGTGACTTAATTTCACAATGTATCTTATCATACCCGAGATAATTCTCATGTCTCTTCCTATAAGTTTTATTTTTGACTGACATAATTTACCATTTGCTTCTCTCTTGATTTATTTCAAAAAATGCATCCACACTCATAAATATTGCTTGACTGACTTTTATGCATTTTAATTATCAAGAGAATTTTTATTTTATCATCCCATACTTCTCTAATCATATGTATATATTTTCTATACAATATTCACATATATATACAAGTCATGTGAATTTTAGAATCCATTTTATACTTAATCATTTTCCTTTCATCACTGTGTATATAAAAATAATTATCCCCTTGCACAACTATTTCACTCACTTCTGATATTCATTTTCAAGCTATTTTTATCCTTTGGTTATGTATATAATACATATATATACACATAAAATATGTGAATATAATACTCCTCTTTACTCAGCTATTTTTCTTCCCATTATTATCTTCTTTAACTATCCACTGTTAACTAATTTAATATTATATATATTTTTTCAAAGTAATTTTAATCTCAGAAAGAAATTTAGGTCTTCACAATTCATTGAACATAAGCAAGATATAAAGTGGTCCAAAGAAAAACTACCTTTGGGTGACGTATAAGAAATGGCATTATAATTCGTCACTTAGAGACTTGGAAAACGATGGATTTCAGATATAGAAGTTTAATGTAATTCCAATACTGGTTTCAAAGTGCTTGTGTTATCGAAAGTAAGTGGATGTGCTTGTGTTTATAAAAGGGAAGGAGATTATGGTAATGTAATTGATGTGTTGAGGGTAGATTATTTGAAGTTCTGTAATTAGATATCTGCATTCCAGTTATTTAAGAAAAGGGTGGAAATTTGCAAGGATGTTGAGAGCTGGACTCTACAACAGTGCCTGAATGAACGTGATGAGTTAATTTTATAATCAGTTGAATATGAATGAGACCAAAAATATGTTAAAATTGTTTTTTGGACATCCTATTATATACTATTCTTTTGAGAAATCTAGATACCAAAGGTAGAGACTCCTAAAGATAGTAGTAGTGGCAGCATGTAAGTAGATACACACGAAAATGGACATAATACACCTAGGAAGACTGTAGTAGATGATGGGAATTATGACATAGAAAATAATAATTCAATTCAATATGCAATGGACATGAAAAAGGACATATTAAATTAAAAAAATACTAGGATGGAGATAGATAATATTACACAAAACTCTCAAGAGCACACAATAGAAATAGAGGCCCATAAACAATCAGAAAATCACATAGTTTTATAGACTGTTAATCCAAAGAATGTTCATAGTCTTGGTTTATCTTACATCATTCGATCAAAAGCTAGTTTCTGATTGATGATTTATGAAGGGATGATGGTACAGGTAACAGGTTTTGATCAAGCATCAACAAAATATATACATGTTAGTTACTTTTGGTTTAAATTGTGATCTAGTTTAACTTAGGTATAAGAGACTGTGCGACAGGTCTGGGAGACTGGGTCGAGAAGTGGCTGTTTTGGAAAGTGGAACAGCATTGCTGATGGTGCATGAATAATTGCAAGATAAGGACTGTTATTGCTAACTAAAGAGAATTAGAGAGCACTTCATAAGTATACCAATCCAGCAAATTAAATCAAAACAAAGCAAGTATGGATATTCTTAATATCCATGTTGGCCTAGCATATGTACAGTAACCCATAAAGGCAAGCAGCAGAATATGGACATGGTAGCTTAAAGTATAGGGGATAGACTGATTATTCACAAAAGGGGTGTGATGCATTGAACTGCAAATAGAAAAGCAAGGCATCAGTGAGTCCAGGTTATTTTAAATCTTTGAAAAGTTATTTCTGGTATTTTATATTTCTTTATGAATAGTGGTGGTTTTTATGTTACGATGGTATAGTGTTAAAGCCATATTTATAGCTAGCTAATATGAATGTGATACACACACACATATTGAACTTGTCATTTTCTAAGAATGAATGGTTGTTAAGTGAACTAGTAGATATTAATTGATTGAATGTAACTATTTAATTTAAAATTTAAGATTGTTTAATCGGATCTTTTTATAACAATTTCCTTAATGACTTTAAATAAAATATATCTAATAGATGTGTTAGTTGTTTGTGATAAAACATAAAAGACTATTATACAAACTTATAAGTTAACTGAGCTTTATAAAAATTTAACTAATTTTTTTTTAAAATTAACTAAATTTTACATAATTTAACTAAGTTTTATAAAAATTAAATAAAAATTAATTAAATTTTATTAGTATTTAACTGAGTTAATTAAGTTTTATAAAAATTAAATAAGTTCACTATAAAAATTAACCAATGTTTATCAAAATTTAACTTCACTAAGTTTTATAAAAAATATTTAAATTTAATAAAAGTTTAACTAAGGATGTTTGATGTACCTTAAATATGTAAAGCACTTTCATAATCATTTGTTGATTACTGAACTTGTCTATAGGTAATTATTATTTTTGGAGAAAAGAGCAATTGTAGCAAAGAATTGTTGGTAATCAAGTAATGATCATGGCTCCAATTGTTATATGTTATAACATTTTGTTAGTACTAGTTGTGTAAACTTGTTTATGAATGGTTGTGGATTTTATATGAATTTGCTTATTTTATCAAAAAAATATAATCTAAATGGTTATGAATGTCGTATTTGATTATGTGACTAGCATGTTTTTTTAATTGTTTGAATATGGTGATTATGTGATTAATTTTTGGTTTGAATATGACAATTATGTGATTGAGTATTGGTTTAAAAATGACAATTTTGTAACTGATTGTTGGAAATGAGACAAACCATTAGCACAAAACTGTAGCGTGTAAAGTATGTTGCAAAATAGTCAATAACTTTTAGAAGCGTTTTAAAAACGTAACAAAAAATATGTAGTAGCATGAAAAACCACTATAGAAAATCAAAGAAGGTGCAAGTAAAAACGCTACTAAAAATATTGACTTTGGTAGCAGTTGGCAAGCGCTACAGAAATAAACGTTTGTTGCGTTTCTAAAAGATACAATATGTCAAGTTTTGGTAGCATTTTCTACAACACTCCAAAAAGTTTTAGCCTTTTAGTTCCATGTCTTATCGCAGTTGGTAGCTTTTTTTCAATGCTGCGAAAGACCTTTTCTGGTGTAGTGTTATCTCTACAATTATAGATAACATTCCAATAGACTACCCACACATCTCAATCACTATTCTATGTAAAATAATCAAGGTTAATGAAGTTAATTCAAGATAATTACAAAGGTGCACTCAACTACTTTTTATTCATTCGAAATCAACCCAAACTTATCATATAAAAATTTATCTCTACAAGATTAGAGTGAATTTTACTAATCTACCCTTTTCCCTTATTTTTAATAATTATTTTATTAAATTTTCCCGTAGGTTTTTCCCATCATTTCTACCCATATAGATTCATAAATGAAATTATCCAGTTAAATAAATTCTAGATTGAAATTTCCATTCTAAATTCAAAAGGCATATTTTTAATCTAGGTAGATTTCTAAAGAAAATTAATTGCTTGTATATCGTCATAACACATCGAAACTAGTCCACTCATCTTGAAGAGTCGTTCGAAGAAATCTCTCTTCTAATCCGATTTGAATTTGCTACTTCTCCTCTTTTGGTAAACTTGTTGATTCCGTTTCTTCTTTTTTCTAATTTGGATTCTCCCCTCTTTGATATGTTTGACCCTGTCTCATTTTATTTGTTTTGTCATTACTTTAGGAATAAGAGAATAGATTTAGAAAATTAGTGTTTAGGATAAAGAAGTTTGCGGGAGGAAGAAGAAGAAAAGAGCATATAGAATTAGAGAGGCAGTAGCTAGGGTTAGAATGAAGAAACTGAGGGCTTAGGTTATATTTATAGATATAATTAGGTGAAGTCAAGGTCTAGGAGAAATTATTTACTCATCCCTTACATATACACAAAATTCATTCCTTTTAGATTGTTAAAGAAAATAACATTTATCCTCTCAAATAATGTCATTAATTCATATACAAATACCATTTAATATAATTCAAATCACTGGTTTCTATTAATACCCTGCATATTACGTGTGTGTTTGCATGCGCGTGTATAGACATGCACACACCTCATTGTAAGGAATAATGAATCAATATTCAAGCATATATTTATATATGTGTATGTATTTATATTAGTTAGTGACCTTACTCTTTATTAATAATTTCGCAATCAACTTTTAGTTGATTGATATTTCTCTTTCCAAAATTCAAAAAAAATCTGATTTATCCTTATTCTTTAACAATAAAGGGACAACGTATCTTACCTTTAATTTAAGAGATGCTTTCCTTCCATGAATATGTTGTTATCTTATCCTTTTAAAATATGCAATGTTTCTTTCATTTTAATGCATTCTTTTTCCATAAATATCTTATTACCTTCCCTTTTTAATATACGTAACACATCCTTCATTAATTATAGTAATAAATTTCATTAACATGATAATCGATATTTCCCTTGATGTATTTTTAAGTGAGTGCATGTGAATATCATTCCTTCTTTTCTTTTAATGCACATTAAAACAATTATACTCTTTTAAAGTAGCTCAAACGTGTTCAATTAATTACTAAATAAATTTTGATTTATTCATACTAATTTTTATACGTAAATTTCAAAATAGAAGCAAAACCTGAAATGCATACTACGGTAAGCTATCTACTTCGTACGGTTTCCCTTTTGAAATTTATACATGAATTTGGGCTGGAAAAACCTACTTGAAACAATGGAAAAGTGAGATTCCTCAAATTCCTTCATTTGTGATAATTCATTTTTTCAGCTCGATGTAAAATTACTAAAACGCCCATTTTAATTAGGTATTCATTTATTTTAAGATTACTAGGTGTTACACCTATTGTCAATAAGACAAATGCTCTAGCAATATTCACATATTGATCGGTGTGGTTATTAACATATTCAAAATAAGATACGAAACAAAAGGAAATTTCGTACAATTACCACGATTTAAATTTTCCAAAGACAAATTTAGTAGATATATATAACATCATGCAGTCCTGCTGGAATTAATGTTGAAACAAGTGAGAAACCCTAATTTGGTTTGTCGCCTCCCCGGGTTATTATTCTCTTTTGACTTTCGCCCAGTCTCCATCCTTCTACGCCTTCTGCTTGTTTGCTCGTAGCCTCCCATATGGCTACCCTCGCCCTACCCAGTCGCCAATCGCCTCCACCACATGACCCGCTTTCGATAATCCTGAATCCTCCTTTGGGATTCCCTCCTTTAGTGTCTCCAAATGTGAATTTCGAGCATGCTGATGGTGTTACTCCGGTCCGATCAAAAAAATGGAAAAGACAAACTAAGGGCTTGTTTGGTTACCCATTTTCAAAGTATTTTTAGTTTTAAATTTTGAAATATAGTGAAAACCTGTTTGCTTTGCCATTTTGTAAAATTCATTTTTGAAAATGGCCATTGTTGAAAATATGCTTCACAAAGAGAATAGAAAATAGTTTTTTTTGTTTTACCAATTTTGGCCCAAATTGAAAAGCCTAAAAACCCAAAACGGAGAAACAAAACAAACACGTTCACAAACCCATTTCCTCTTTCATGGCCGTGAAATCTGAAATCTATCTCAAAAGAAAATTTCGCTTTCTTCAATTTTTATCTCAAAATCAAGTAAAATCGATCTATTTTTCTTACTTATCTCGTTTGCTCCAAACTAATAATACCTAGGGTTAAATGCAACTTATTTAATGATCCATTTGGTTTATTTTTGTGTACTAGGGTTTTGCTTGTTTCGTAGCCGAGCGGAAGAAGAAATAATATCCCTTTTGCTTATCGAGGTACTTTGATTGTTGCTTATGAATTTTCATTTTGCTTGGGGGTGATTTTGCAATGTTCTTTTTATACAGAGTTTGCCTTTTGTGTTCTATTTTATTTTTACTTATTTCAACATAGGCATTATCAGGTTGACAGAGTCATAATAGAAAAATTAATATAATCGATTGTAACTGAATCAAGGCTTCACACACATACATATAATATATGAGTTGATCTTCCGCCTTGATTATATTCGGAAGTCTTTATGCATATTTCTTTTTCTTCTTCCTCATTTGATCTTGCTGCTACATGCTTTTCTTTTATTCGGTCTAACTTGGTTAGTTTAACTGTTTTTAGAATGCGCACACACATACGTGAGTTGCATGTGTCTATGTGTGTTCTAGTATGAATGTTAGGTATGTAAGTGATACGTGTGTTTATTAGTTTGTATTGTGCACGTGTACTTGAGTTTGTGCCTGTGTATTTTTTTACTGTGCATATCATGTTACTATCCATGTTTTTGAGAGTTTGGTCTCGTTTTGCCATATATTTTCTAGGTTGTGAGCTCAACCTTCTTTTGTACATGTTGACACATATCATTGATATTTAAACTTTCTTTAAATATAAATATTTATACATGTATGTTAAACATAAATAAAAACGTAAAACTTAACCATAAACAAACAAAACCAGAAGCCCCAAGGGATATGGAAACGGTTGCGGTTCATATGATCAATGTCAAAGCTAACAATATGAACTAATTCTAATCTTGATGATCTATAATACATGAATTTGTTAAATTAGCCTGTGTAGACATCAGACAGTAAGTTTTAAGATGTATTATGTATTCCAACAGAGAGCACATTTATTTATTTGAAATAATGGGACCGTTAGTGTAAAAGAAAAAAGAAAAAAATGAATTAATCAAGTCAAGTAGGTGAATGTTGATTATGTATATACCAAATAACTCGATAAATGTAGGCTTTTAATGTGTCAATAAGTATAACTATATGTATATGATTTGATTGCATGGATACAAAACAATTCCATTTTATAAACTTTGATTTTTGCTAATGGTAATAAATTGTAAGTATAAATATTTGTAAGTCTTTGTGCAAGTTTGTGTATGTTAAGCATCCTACGTATTTTATATGATTTGATCTTTTATTTCTTAACATTAACTCTACCAATCCAATTATTTTGATGCACAACTCACCGATTTTACAGCAAGTTCATAAAAGGTTAACATGGTACTCAATTTTCTTTCTTAAACATTTAGACATTCTTATCTTTTCTTTTGAAATCTACAGTAATTATAAGACCTGCTCTAGTTGAGTATACGTCCATTCTTCCCAGAGATATGGTATAAACTATATTACTATGGACAAAAGTTCAATCCTAAACAAATGTTTTTATCTTCTTTTGTTCATGGTGCATGTGTTTTGAGAAATATATCTCATTTATGCATCCACTCTATTCTTCTCGCCCAATGTAGGGGGTCTCATTAGCCCAATATATCTTTTATAAAAAAAATTCATCTATTTATGTTAAATTTATCAAACCAATATATATGGATCTCCTTTTGATATATTTCTATATGTTGCATATTTAACAACTTTGTATTGAAAATTTCACTTATGTTTTGAACTATTATTATTAATTGCGCAATATGCTTGTTATAAGAAATTGGCACGGTGCAATTTTAGTTTCATAAAATATCATATTCACCCTGTCAAATAAAGTAGTTTACTACAGTCAATATTCATTAAAAAGTGCAAATACATTTAGGTAGAAATAACATTTAGCTTATAAAATACGCATGTGCTTATGCTTGCTTATGAAATCTAACCTTAATATGCCTGAAATGGATAATATAACAGTAATATGGATTGAAATGAGGGTTGTATAAGCCTTATGTTACAGTGAAAAGCATAAGACAAATAAGGCATGTTTGATCCTTTTTAAAGTAATTTTTCTTGAAAATTAATTCAATTACCTGCATGGGTCTCTGAATAAAATGTTATTAATGGTTGTTGTTAATTAGTTAATTTTTCAAGACTTAATGGAATTTCAAAGACTTAAAAGGGGCTCTTATGTACTTAGACAAATAAAGAAGACGATAAGTTCTTTATGGCACACATCATGAAAGTAGGAATATATGCCAAACTGTAACATGTTCTTCTTACAAATTATTCCCTTAATAACCTAGACATGAACAGTATCCTTCCAAGTTGAATGGTTAATAATTCATAGTTCACAGGTGTTAGATGCAAGTCCAATCACTATATTCATAATATTTGAATAATATCCATGTTGCTGTTGTGTAACTTGAAATCATAAAATAGTTTTGGGTGTACTTTTCCATGTTTATAACTTTTTTATATTGACTATTTTATTGTTACAAAACTTAAATTTTTACTTCTTTGATATTAAGTGTATGTATATATGTATTATATAAATGTAAATATAAGTGTTATATATAATAATAATATCTTTATATGTGTGTTTATTGTTGAATTTCAGAGAAATGCTATTACTTAGGCAACAGTTTTTGTAAGTAGAAGATTCAAAGAAAGGACATTCAAAATACAGGCATATTCAAAGAAGTAATGGTTTTCGAGTGAGTTTGCATTAATATTTGTTTCATATACTTAAATTGAAAATGACCATTATATGAAAATGAAAGTATAAAAAGGAGTAAAAGTAAACATAATATATTAATCATATGTATCATCTGTACACTGGTTTTATATTTTCTTTTGTTTATGTCATTTTGTTTTATGTTTGCACATCATTTTATTTTATAATATAATAAATTAAGTCTGCGCGTCCTTTTGTTCATTACTGTTATAAGCATAGCATTATTATTAATGATAAATAGTTAATATAAATTTTATGCAGAGTAATGTCTATTGGATCTAGTATCTTTTTTTATGAATCCGGTGACGACTCCGGTTCTAATGATGATTTTATATTTACGGACTATTGTACTTAAGAATTCGGTGATATATTAATGGTTAATTACTTTGCTGCTAACCAAAGGAGTATCATGAATAGAATACCTTGTAGAACATCAATGCTTATAGAAAGGATGTTGGTAACAACCCAGGTTTGGAGATTACCTATTAATATTAAATTATAACGGTAGTTATAATTTGTAATAAAAATAAAATTGAAAATTTTAAATTGTTTATTTGGAATAAACAATGAATTTTGGAGATAAAATGAGAAAAATAAAGTTTGGAACTTTATTTTATTTATTTGGGATAATAATGATTGGTAAATGGTTTTTATTGAGAGAAAATGCAATAACTGCATTATTTATTACCAATTACTTCTTTTAATAATTTTTAAAAGAAATATGTGATTATTAAAGTGTGTTTATTTAAATTAAATAAAATGGAGGAGATAAATTAGGTAAAAATTTGTTTATTTTAAATAAAAAATGTGTTTGAGAATAAATATTGGGCTTGAAATTTGATTGTTAGGAGATTTGGTAAAATAAGATGAAAACATTGGAATTTTGTAAATTTGATTAAATAAGTGATGTATTTCAACATTTAATTGTTGAAATAAAGCTAAATTGATGAAAATAGAGTTTTAAAAACTTTACTTTGAGAATTTGGAGATAAAATGATTGTTTATTAATTTTATTGGAGTAAATGTAGTACTATTGGAAATTCTTGCCAATATTAATCTTTTATTGATTTTAAAAAGGTTAAATATGAAGTAATTATGTATTTTATTGTTATAAAAGATGAAATATTGTTTAAAAGTAATATTTTGGTGTTAAATAAAGTTAGAATGATTTATTTTAATTTATTTGACAAGAAAAAAAAATTCTTTTATAAATTGTTGTATTAAACATGGTGTTTTTATAATAAAATAGTGTAAATGTGTGATATTGACCAAAAAAGTTTTTATTGTTAAAAATAACTTTTTATAGTTGAAATAAATTTTATTTGTGTAAATAACAATTTTAGTTATATACAAATTGGTTGTACATATTTCATTTGGTTTTAAAATTTGAGAAACTAGTGTATATGTTGATAATATAAGTTAAAAGTGTGCACATCTTAGCATTTCCTCTAAGTATAAATGGAGTTGGGTTTTTGGGTTAGGTTTGGATCCATTAACCCTTAATCTGGATACTTTTGGTAAGAGAAAACATACGGTACGTTGTTTTCCTTCTTCCTTCTCAAAAACAAAACTTTAAAGTAAAAGAAAATTAGAAAATTTCATGGTTTCCTTTATTTAAAACTAAATTTCCACTCAATTTCTGCTAATTCAAGAAGAAAAACCACCAAAACAAGAGTATATAAGGTAATCTCCACCAATATTATAGAGCTATTTCATCAAAATTGTAGAATTTAGGTATGAAATGTCTGTAATGGTTTTGTTTCCTGTTGCATGCCTTTCTTTCAGCTTTCACAGGTTATAGAGGCACTTCTTCATCACTAAAGCTTGTATCTTGACTCCAAAATCATCCAAATCTTTTCCAGATCACTAAAGTGAGTATAAGTACTCACAAATGCTATCTAAAGATGATAATTGCTAAGTAAATCGTTTACAAATTTGCTCTCTGTACGTGAAAAGTTTTGTTCTTTGTTTTTGTGAATTCCTTATTTCCCGTTGCTACTTTGAGCATTTATAACTCCTTGATATTCACTCAAATTGTTATCGGATCTTTTTTAGAGTGTAGCTTAGTTTTTAATCTTGTTGCATGTCAAGTTTTAGTTCAAAACTCAATTGTTTGCTATGCTAAATCATTATTGGAAAATTAACACGGAGCAGAAAATTCAAACTAAAGCTATTCCATGGATTGGGTCGACAGGGAGGTCGACCCAGCACCCCACCAGGTCGACCTAATGATCAACCGGCCCAAAGGCTGGGTCGACCTGCTATTGGCCCATATACCTGAAGTATTTGGCTTTGTTTCCTTAGTTTTGCAGCACTTGGCCTCCTTTGCTATGATTTTGTAACCAATTCTTTTGCAATTTTAAAGATGTTTTTGGATGTGTTTGAAAGCTGTGATGTCCATCAACTGACTAACCAAGATTGAGGAAATTTGAAATTCAAAACTTGAATTGATTTTGAGTGGAATTCGAATTGAATTTGAGTTATCGATTTTGAGGCATTTTCTTTGTTTTTCATTGTTTCCGAGCACGGTTTTCTCCAAATGATTTTGAAATAGCATTTTGAATAATTATTAAATAATACTTTTAAATTATTTTTAAGTTATAAAATATATTTATTTTCTATGATAAGGAGAATTTTCGATAAATTGCTTTCAAAATGATTTCAGAAAATTATTTAAAAATCCCGTTTTCTCTAGAAAATTATTTTATAAGTAATATATACTATTTTACACTTTTCGGATGTATGAGGAAGAGAATTAAATGATTTAATAAAACATGTGGTACAGGACATGTGAGTTTACTTTTTTGGTTAATTCCAAACATGTACGATCGAAACCATTCAAGTATATTAATTTGAGAAGAAATTTGAGATTTGCCCTATTATGGCGTATTTTGAGAATTTTAATTCCTATATTTAGGAATTATCTGGGTTAGCCATTATTTAGTGAGTTTTATGGTTCGAGATCTCCTATTTTAGGAGTATGGTCGATGAGAACCGTCACGATGTGCTTTTATATTGGCCGATGAAATGAGGCAAGTTTTGAGATGGAGATCTCCTTTTTGGAATTATGATTTATGAAAAACCATCACGATGTTTTTACATGTCGATGAAATGAGACAAGTTACGATGTCTTTTGATACTTGCCGATGGGATGAGGCAAGTTATGATTTTCTGAGATTTATGATTCAATGATTTTTCTAGTGTGGCATTAACTAGTGGTTAGTAAACCGTTAAGTGAAAACTTGTGATACGGGACGCACGTCAACACATCTTAGGTTCCTATCTGAGATTTTGTGACACATTCATGATGTATACCAGTACTATAGACCTTTGGGTCATCACGATGTTCTACGACTTCGGTCGCCACGATGTATTTCGACTTCGGTCGTCACGATGTATTACGATTTCGGTCGTCACGATGTATTACGACTATGGTCATCTGAGATGGGTACCTATAATATATATATAGTACTGGTGTGAGCTTGGCACGTGCAGCATTGCTTTGGTATGCAATCGGGCATCTGGCCAATCCGGGTTTTTTGAGTTTTCTGATTTTTCTGTTTTATTATAATTTCACTATTTTAAGATGTTTTATTACATTGATAGCCTGGAGCTATATGAGATGTAATATATATGGTGATTTCATTTATGATGTTTTGAACTCTTATTGAGTTCCTTGAGTTATGATTTTTGATGATTTCGTAATTTTATAGGATATTCTAGGTTTTTCCATTTTGGTGAGTTGAGTTTGAGTTTTATATATTTATACCAATGAGATGGGGTATAATTGAGTTTGGAGATTCTTCTATATTTGAGATTTATATTGTCATTCCATAGCATTCTGATATTTTGTCTATGCCGATGAGATGAGGCATATTTGAGTTTTGGGATTATCCTATTTTGAGAACGTTTGTGTTTGCCATTTTGGCGAGAGTTTGTACTGATGATTTCTCCTATTTAGGAGATATGGTTCATTGAAATTATTATAGTTATTATTGAGATTTCACCGATGATCTGAGGCATGTTTAATTCCTAGTAGAGTATTATCATCGAGTTTTCTTCTTTTGAGATTAGATATAGTTAAGTGATATTAGACCACTTGAGTTACGAGCATGTCCTAATTATTTCTTCTCATTCGAGAAGAGCAATCACCTTTTCCTTATGTTAATTAGTATCATGCTCTCGGAATGCTATCTTCTTGTTCGAGAGAATACTTTACCCTTTACTTATGCTTCATATTGTCGTCTATCTTTATTAAATTGATGTTTTGGCTAGACTGACCTATGTGCAGACCGAATTTGTTTCAGGTTAGGCATTTACTTTTGAACTTAGCTTTGCCTTGAAGCTTCCGCATGGAAATCTTCCTATCATCTTTTATGATTATAGGCTTTTAGAGTTGTATTTTGAGATGTATATTTATTGGACTCATGTATATAGTGTGATCATCATACCACAATTTACGTATCATTTTTATTGTACTGGGATGTATCAACATATATGTATTTGTATATATTTATTTGTTGTTCTATGATGTAATGTACATTTTATTGTTGTATCTTGTTCTGATAGATCCGTTAGCCACCTATAGTTTTGTATTAAGCATTTATTGGATATTTCGATCCAGATGAGTTAGAAAAATAATATAGAGCACTAATCGACGTACTCGGTAAATGTTTAAAACAAAGCTATAGATGGTCGCTCCTAACCAGCCCTATGCACCACATTAGTAGACCGAATTACCCTGTAATTCTCTTTTTTAATTTGGGTCTCGGGGTGGGGCGTCGTAATGTTCTTTGATGTATTAAATGGAAATCCTTCTATATGTCATCAAATTTTTCGAATGCAGAAGCATGTATTCTTGAATTTTTGTGATGTTCCAAAAGGGAAAGGACTTTTGAATAATGGAAGAAATATAAGCATGGAGGAGGGTGTGACAATGTTTCTGATGATAATAGGACACACAAAAAGATACAGCATTATTGCCAACCATTTTTAGCATTCACACCATACCATTTCAAAATGATTCAGAAGATTTTTACGAGCTGTTTGTTCTTTAGGCATGGAGATAATACGTCCAACAGATCGAGATGTCATACATGAACGTGTTGTAAACAAGTATCCCTACTTTAAGGTCATTTTTTAGCACAACTTTTATATTTATCAAATAATAAACACAATAATATGGTAGCGTTATTTATTTTAGGATTGTATTAGCACGATGGATGGAACACATGTTGCTGCATGGGTGTCTGCATCGAGGCAAACATCTTTTCATGAAAGGAAAACCAATATAACACAAAATATCATGGTGGCATGTGATTTTGATATGAAAATCATATTTGTATACGCTGGATGGGAAGGCGCTGCTAACGATTCTCGAGTATTCATCGATGTAGTTACAGGAACCGAAAATAATTTCCCAATGCCAAGAGGAGGTATATTTTATTATTTTAAATGTCACCATAAAATATTATTTTATAAATAGTTGCGTACTACTTATCTTTATAATATTCATATATAATATATGGCCACTTTTTATATATCAATATTACATTGTTGATGCTGAATACCCAAATATGCCTGGATTTCTGGCTCCTTATCGAGGACGTAAATATCGTTTATGTGGTTATAACGGACGAGGAGATCTATGTGTAAAGGAAGATTTGTTCAATTATAAGCATTGATCTTGTCAAAATATAATCGAGCATTGTATTGGTGTTTTAAAAACAAGATTTCCAATTCAAAAACTAATTACCAATTATCCACTTAGTAAGTAAAGACAAATTCATATTGCCTGTTGCACATTACATAACTTTATTCTACAAGAACATGCCTTGGATGCTCTTTTCACACAATACTTATCTAAAAATATGGTATTTGTACATGCATTAGAGGCAAATCAAAATCAAGAAATCATACAATTTGATGTTAGTCAAACAACTCAAATGGGACATATCAGGGATTGAATTGCTATACAAATATGGAATGATTACATAACGAATCATCCATAAACCTAGATAGTTAAGTATGAAATTTGTATTTTTATCCTTTCTTAATAGGAACTTGCTTTGCTAATGATAATAAATTTAACGATGCAGGTTATGAGTGAATAAGGCTACACAACTACTTACTCTTTCTTAATTTCTCAAGTTTCTCTTGCTTACTTCTATGTGCGCTTAAGGTAATTCTTAATTCCAATAATGATTTTGATTAGATTTATGTAATGTTTGTATAATTTATTACTAACATGTGGGTCAATATTGGAAACTTTATCATGCTTGCATGTTTATCACTTCCCAAGTAAATGATTTATCACAATATTTGCTTTAATAACGTTATTTCCATCAATCTATTACCATTCACACCGAAATGATAGAAGTAATCGAGTATTCAAAAAGTTCATGGTACTGATATGTTTGTGTGTATATGTATATATATATATATATATGTATGTATGTATATGTATATGTATATGTATATGTATATGTATATATATATATTCATATTCTTGTATATTTTTATTTTCCAGAAAAGATAAGGCTTGGCATGAGGAAGAAGAGCCACTTAAACAAAGCAAAGACTACTTGCCTATAAGATACATCAAAACTTTTTCTCCTCTTTCTGTAGTGATACAATTGATATATTTTGTCTATCTTATAGTATTTTGAGTTGAGATATGGTTAATTTGTAGCACAATATGAGTTAGTCTCATTTTAATATAGCTTATATTTCAGAAATCATTATTATTTTGTGATCTTTGCCAATTTATGATTTTCCTAGTTTCATGACAGTTTTTGTTAGTCTCGTTCATTATATCCTTTCACTTCTATATTTATTAGTCAAATTCGAATCAAAGTTGAAATTGTCATTTTTGTTTTGGAATAGTATTTTTGATTTTAGTTTAAAAACTATTTTTCAAAATTATAGAACCAAATACATTTTTCAAAATATTAAAAACACTCAAAATAAAAAATTGAAAATGGACTTCAAAAACTAAAAACCAAAAACCAAAAATGAAAACAAACAGGGATTAAGTTTTTGCAACAGCCTAATTCCTCAAACACCGCTTCCCGTAACTTTTATTTTAAGACCGCAAGATCACCCACAAATCTAAATTTTCATCAGAACATTGCACAAATCCCCAATAATTATAATTGCTCCACTCAATATGAAAAAAAGTCACCTTCCAACAGGTGGAGTTTTTCCACTTCATCTAGCAAAGCATGGAATGAAGTCATCAAGGGTAATAATATCCAGGTCTTCCTCTCGCTAAAGATTTATCAGCTCCGTGAATTTAACTCGATGCAATGCGTAAAAATGTCTGTCGCGGTAGTTCAAGATGCACAAAAACAATGGGATAATACTATTGTGATATATGTTGTAGGTCCTAAACCCTATTATCCATATTTTAGAGATTATATTATTAGGTTTGGAAGCCTGAAGAAGATTTTTTATTTATTCTAAGGAAAATGGATTTTATGTTATTAAATTTAATAAAAAAAGATTGTGATAGAATTTTAGAAGGTGGTCCTTACTACTATAATAAAAAGTTGGTGATGAAAAAGAGATGGCCTCTAGGAAGGCAGCTTAACAAAGAACTCCTCAACTTGATTCCCATTTGGGATCGTTTTCCTAATTTACCTCTTGACTACCGGACGGAAGAAGAGTTTAGTCGTATTGCATCAGTTCTTGGATCTCCCATCGTAAGTTGGACAAATTCAGGGAAGGTATTATCAAAATTGCATATGCTAGAGTTTTAATTAAAATCAACAACTTCTTTGAATTTTCGAACAAAATTTCTATAATTTCTGGAAAAGACAAAATCGTTTGGCAAGAGGTGGCTTATGAATGGAAGTCGACCACATGTTCAAATTGTTTGAGTTTTGGACATATGAAAGCCCATTGTCAATTCAATAAAGTATGGTGGCCTAAAACTTCCCCTCAAAAATAGGCTAATGACAACAATGACATGCATATAAATGAAAATGGTCCTAAAGAAAATAATGTGGCAGGTAATTCAAATAATACAGATGTTCAAGCAAATTTAAGTTCTACAATTAAGGAAATTTCAGACATCAATCGTCCTATAGAAGTCATAACCAATACCACAAAGGAACAAACAATGGAAAAGTATCATAATGCTACATTATCCGATATATCACAATCATCCACAGTCCAGTTTGTAGCAAAGTCCACAACTATAAATACATTTTCAAATCAGAACAATATTTCTACAAACATCAATGCAACAGACACTAATATGGTTATACAGAATCTAGACAGATGCAGACTAGAAGAGAGTAAAGGTTCAGATGAGGTGCTTGAGGTGAATCGGCATGCTTCTCCTTGCAGTGAAAATGTCGAATAGAACTCTAAGTCGAATCATATTACCAGATCTAGGACTACTCAAAAAATAAGATCAGAGGAGGTCCCCTTTGAATTTAAAGCTTCATGTTCATCTGACATAGTTGAGAACCCAACATGGACTATGTTAGTCAATCAGTTGAAAGGGAAAAATAAAAGGACGAAAAAACATAAGACATCCGGGGCTGCTACTTCCCCTGTCAATAATAGCATTCTAGATAGTAATTTACAGATGGAGTTCCTTTTCTGTAACATCTGGGGTATAAATGCCCTGATGAAAAAGATGGAAATTTTGCATCGGCTAGCTAATAAAAATCTCTTTTTTCTTGGTATTCTTGAAAATAAATTATCTATGGAGATCATTGATAGATTCATGATCAACGTCAATAATAATTGAAAGCATGATAAGCACCATTGTCCAAGTGGTTAAGTGATTCCGCTTTGGTGCGAGGGGTCAAGAGCTCGAAACTTGCGTAGCGTGATTCGAACGTTTATTGACATGTGATATGTTGTTCCATTGACATGTTGTATATAAAGTACCATTTCAAAAATGAAAGCATGCTCATAATATTTCTAATGGCCAAAAGAGTATAATTCTTATTTTATGGGATTCCTCTCAGTGGTCCAATATTATTCTTCACTCCAGTAAACAATTTATTTCTTGTATACTCCACAATGCTAAGGGTGTTAGTATTCTTTGTACCACTGTCTATGCATTCAATAATGAGGCGAAACGAATGGATTTATGGAATTATATTTTTGAGCAGTCTAGAAAATTTAATCTCCCATGGATTGTGGCAAGAGATTTTAACTCTATTCTATCGTCTAATGGTAGAATTAATAATGGATTATTTAATCTGATGGGAGATCGGGATTTTATAGATTGTATTTCTTCTTCTGATCTTATGGAGCCAGATTTTACTGAAAACTATTTTACTTGGCGAGGGGGTGAGAATTTCTCTATTCGTAGTAAAATAGATCGATTTTTTATCAAAAATTTATGGATGGATGTGTTTCATCAATTTGGTTTTTATTTTGGAAGTCACTCTATTAGTGATCATGCTCCTATCCATATTAGATTTATGTTTCAATAGTAAAAAGTTCAGAATACCTTTCAAATTTAGCAATTCTTGGCACCTTCAACTACGATACCAATCTTCCCTGTATGAGCCACCGACTAAGGAATTTCATGGCAGTCCCCTACATGTGTTGCTGTGCAGACTGAAATTTGCAAAAAATGCTCTGAAGACATGGAGAAAAAAGCAACATTCATAAAGTTATAGATCATATAAAAGAGAAGGGTAGTCAGATATATAATCAACTTGTTACTAATCCGTTGAATGAGAACTTGGTAAAGCAATACACTTTAAAAAAGCTCAGATTCGGTCAATAATGGAAAAAATTGTTGTTGAAAATGGGAAACAATTTAAAATAAGCTGGTTGGTGAAGGGGAATAGACCAACTAGTTTTTTCTACAATAGAATCAATAGCATTAAGCCTACTCGTAGGAATAAATATATTCTCAATCCTAATTGTTCATGGTCATCAGCATCAGAAAATCTTGCGATCGAAGCTTTAAAATACTTCTCTAATTTGTTTTCATCATCACAGCCACATATCAATTCCTAAGGATAACTTGTAAAAAAAATCCCATCTGAAAGTGCAAGAAATAATTTATGCAAGCCTTTCCGATTAGAGGAAATAAAAGATGTTGTATTTCAAATTAATGACAACAGTCCCCCCAGTCCAGATGGAATTAATTTGAAATTCTACAAAGTGCAATGGAGCAGTTACAAAATGATACATGGAATGTTATGAAAGGCTTTCTCCAATCGGGTAAAATTATTAGAGAAATCAATCATCAATTTATTTGTCTTATATCAAAAAACCCGATGCTAGTGATACATCTGATTTTGGACCGATCTCTCTTTGCAGTGTCACTTATAAGATTTTAGCCAGTCTTCTTTGTAATCGACTAAAACCTTATATGAATGACCTTATTTCTTATAATAAGAACGCCTTTATACCAGGGAGAATCATTTTCAAAAACTCTTTACTTGCATATGAAATGGTTAGTGGATTTAATAGGAAAAGGTCAAACAATTTTTCCCAGAAACTTGATTTGCATAAGTCATATGATAAAATAAGAAGAGAATTTATTAATTATATGTTGATTTCCAGGGGATTCCCTTTACTATTTGCTAATCTCATTTATGAATGCATATCGACTCCTTTTTTGGTGTTAGTTAATGATTCCCCCGCTGGTTTTATTGGGAGTTCGACGGGATTAAGACAAGGAGATTCACTTTCACCATACTTATTCTTTATTGCTATGGATTTCCTCACAATCAACCTTGATGTGGAATGCTTGAAAGGTAATATTATCCCTATTTATAAAATTGAATCTATGATCACTCAGTTGCTGTATGCGGATGATATTTTAATCATGGTCAAAGCCGCTAGGAAAATGTCAAATGCATATAGAACATTTTCAAACTTTGAAACATTTAATTGGTCTTGATGTGAATGAAAACAAATCAACTTTGTTTTTTAGCAAAGGAGTTACTAACAAGCAACATATAACTGATATTTTAAATATCAGAATGGGAAATCTCCCTGTGGTCTACTTAGGCATTCCACAATCAAATAATAAACTTAAAATAAGAGATTTTGGATACCTAATAGACAAAATCAATGAAAAATTCAGTCATTGGAATAGTAAAATTCTCAATATAAGTGGTAGAATGGAATTAGTGAAAACTGTTATTCATCCGATGATTCAATTTTGGATGCAATTCACACAATTTCCTATGACGGTCATTAAGAGAACTAATTCTCTTTGTGCTAATTTTATATGGAAATCTAAATCACATAAAATGTTTTAAGAAGATGTATGTAAAAAAAATGAGGGTGTGTTTGGTAATCAAAGAATTGAGGAAAATACCAGAGCTATGGCACTTAAATTGGTTTGGACATTCATCCAAGGTGAAACACTATGTACGAAATGGATGCGCAACAAATACTGTAAAAATAAAAACCTCTAGACTATTGCTATAAATAACAATGCATCTTATACATGGAAATCTCTTCTTCGAGCAAGACAATGGTGTAAAGGTGTCATTGGTAGGAAAATTGTAAATGGTGATAATATGAGGTTTGGATAGACCCATGGGTTAATGGATACTCGTTGGTGGATAAATTTGACTGGAGTTCAATGACAATATACAGTGGTAACAGCAGAAAGGTATCTACTGATAGCAAATAATAAATGGGAAGACCATATTGAGTATGTGCCTACTCAAATGCAAAACATAGTGCATGATATCAAAATACATTATCAGATGCAAGGTGATTACCAGTTCTGGATTCTTAATAGATTTGGTCAATTTAGTATGAATTCGGCATGGAACCATATTAGGAAAAAAAATATTGAACATAGCTAGACCAGTATTATTTGGGATGATGCTTGTGCCCCAAAAATGTCTACTTGCTCGTTGCTGGCAAAGTTAAACTAAATAATAAACATAGAATCAGCAAATGGAACAATAACATTGATCTGTCCTGTGTCTTATTTTTAAATCAAATTGAAGACAAAAACCACTTGTTTTTCAACTGCTTATACTCTAGACAATTGTTAGAAGACATTATGAAAAAGCTTAAAATTAGCTTCGGAAATGCAGTTGAAATCGACCAGATTCTAGAAATTAAGTGTCAATGCTAGAAAAATAACAGTTTATATAATCATCGAAGAACATAGCCTTTAATTCACTGATATAGAACATACGGTGTGAGAGAAATGCATGCATATTCAAAGAAATCGAGCTACCATCTGAAGTCAGAACAATACTTATTACACAAGAATGCAATCAACTAATTCAAAGCAAACTAGACACAAAGAAGATAAACAGAGAACTTGAACTTATCTTATCCAACTTCGGCATAGAGATGAACACAAGCACGGAGCTTCACCCTCCTTGAGCTTGCTATGTGCTCTTATATGGAGTTGTCATCTTCTCCAGTTTTTCTTCAGGATGCACAGTTATTGTTTCGTCTGCAATTTTTGAGTCGTTAGAGAAATTATTTTAGATCTAAGAATTGGTGAAGTTGTTTCTAGTCTTCGTGATTCCAAAGCGTGCACTTTGGTGGAAGAATTTGTTTGTTAGTGTCCTTTTAGTGGTCCCATGTGTTATGTTTATAGTGTTTGTCTTTATTTCTTTTGTTTTCTCTATTTATTATAGCCCCAAGTTGATCATATGGATGGTTTTGAGTGTGTTGCTCCATTGTTTTACTCCTCCATCTATTTGACAAGTTGGTTATCTTGCTATAATTTAATTGTATTGTTAACATATGGACATAATATGTACTCTTTTTCCTTGCAAGGCACTTATTTAGGTTAGGAGTTGTAAGGTTTTAATGATGCATATTATGGAAGTATATGCGAACTATTTTGTCTATAAAGTACCTATTTCAAAAAAAAATTAATGTTGAAACTGTAAAAGCTAAATACGTTGAATAATGTCTGACGCATGAAAATAAAAAGAATGTGTTGTTGGCCACAATCGTCCAACAACAACTCGAGCACATCTAATATAAGAATTTTCTAACTCAATGCTCGTGGCTTGTCAAAAAACTATAACAATAATTTTCCATTTACAAGGAATGGTGGGCTTCAAGCGTTAAAAAATTTTGACCTGCGAAATGAACCATGACAACGCATATTATTCGATTCTATAATTAATAATAACATATATAAATATAAGATCATATGTTTACCATACGAGTTGTATGCGAATTTGGAAATAAGTAAAATACAAAAAAAAAAAAAAAAATTGTTCCCTTATTATAAATACGTGTTTATCCGAGCCTTGGTTTGGTTAACGGCTGAAAAGTGAAACCCGCAACCATAGGATTGTTCGTGCTTGTAGATTCTTCTCCACTTTTGTCAAAAGTGGTTTTCTATCTCGATTTGAGCGATTGTTGCATCTTCTCCTTGACTACAACGTTAATTTGGAGATATATTTAGATTTCTTTCACCAACATCAATGTTGCCTATTGGAAGTTCATCACACCCTGTAAATAAAGGGTTGAAGTAGGCGAAATCAAGTGAAAGAATAATAGATTTAATGTTTAGGAATGAAGATATGAAGTAGTTAAGTTGAAGAAATTGTTTAATTTATGTTGATTTTGAGCCATGGTTTGATGCACTTTTGTGGAATTTTGAGAATTTTCATTTTCACATTGAGTAAGTGAGATGGAATGAGAAGAAAAAGGATGCCTAATGGTTTTGAGATTTGAAAAACAATAATACATATCAAGGTTTTATTAAAATCACTACAAATCGTAATGGGTTGAAAAAATACGCTAAAACGTGACAACTTTAATTAAACTGTCGCAACGCATCAGTTTTCTATAATCCGCTTTTGTTTGCAATAATTTTTTAAAACAACACTAATTACTGCATGTGCTTCTCCTATTTGAATCATTTTACAACTCCTTTAATTCGTTAAAACTGCTAGAGATGCCACAAACTAGAACTATTGTGCAACAACAAAAACCAATTAATACATTTTATATTATTATCATGAAACGTAAAAAATAAAGAAATTTAATTCTTAAAGGCTTATGAAAATTTTAAATTTATTTCTAATTTGATTTCAAAATAATATTACTTGATAAATAAAAATGACATAAAATATAAAATTAGAAATATTTTGAAAGAAATAAAAGCTCTTGTACATTTTTTGATTTTTCGATTATTTACAAAATGCAATAGGTAAAATCCAATTTTATTGATATTTTAAAAATTGCACCAAACAATTTTAGCATTCTCAATGTTTAATTTTATTTTTATTTTATTTAATTTTTGAAATAAATGTACTTTTGAATAAGGTTGTTCTTTTTTCAAATAAGAACTTTTTAAAGAGGAACGGTTGTTCTCAAAATTAATATTTTTAAACATACGATTACAAGAAATATTTTAATTTTTTTTTAAAAAGAAGTCATTTATCTAAATTGAATATTTTACTTTTTAAAGGGAACTAATTGAAATCCTGATGGTATGGGTATTAATCGGGTTGGCTAAACCGAACATAGATGTGTTCGTGTCATGTCCTATAAGGGTTCTGAAAATACACAAACCAGACAAGACTTAGAGACAGACACTATTCGTACGAGCCGGATAGAAGTTGGAAATATAAATTCGCTAAACTTCGTTTCTTTCAATGTTGCAATCATGGCTGCCAAAAATAACATGCTTCCAATAGCATTTCTCTCGATCTTGAACCAACATAGTTCCTATCTTTAGTCAATCTCAATTATTTAGTTCTCTTCAATTCAATCAAAATGTTCCAACTTTTGCATATTTCAAACTTTCCTATTATTCTTGAGCGTATTATGTAACGACGCTGGATTTTGGCCCCATTTATTTTAGTAAATATTTAATCTAATTAAATAAAATGTAAACTTATCAATATAAAATGAATATGATTTTGAAAATATTTACCATTTGTTTATATAAATTTGTATTTAAAAAAAAAAGAAATTTGATTTTGACAATTAAAAAATTATTCTCTTAATAGTATTTATAATAGAATCTATCTTATATTATTAAATTAAAATCAAAGCCAATCAGTGTGAATATAAAATATAAGTCAAATTTATGTATTTAATTTAAATACTAATAGTTAAAATATAAAATATAAAGTATAAGTGTAAAATATAAGTCAAACTTATGTATATAATTTAAATAAAATACGAATGGAAATAAATATAAAAATAAGTATAAATAAGTAAATCATATTGTACATAATTTAAATATTGTTAGCTAAAGTACAAATGTAAATAAATATAAGTAAGTAAGTTTATGAAATATAATTTAAATATTAATAGTTAGAATACAAATAGAAATAAAAATAAATAAAAACCAGAATTAAATGATAACAAGACCAAAGAAATGTAAACCTGACATAATCATAAACATATGAATTATTTAAGCTAAAACAAATATTTACTTACAAAAATATCTTCATATATATGACCAACTGTTGCCTGCAAATTCAAACTAGAAGTTATTAAAGCAAATATTTTTAAACAAATGTCTTTATACAATATATCTTTCTTTACAAGCCAAATATCTACCTGCATAAGTACATGTCTGCATACAAATATTCATCCACAGCAAAACAAATGATAATTGTGTAAACATGATTAGAAACCAAAGCATTTAATTGCCATATACTCAAGCCTAAATTATGTCAACTCAAATATTTGCAAATCTTACGTTTCAGTAAGTAAATCTGGTCAAAGTAAAACAAAAATAAGAAAACCTGTTCACATCAAAACAACTGCACTAGTTACTACCTTCCTTCACACATCTATTATCTTCTATATATGTGTGTGTGTGTGTGTGTGTGTGTGTGTGTGTGTGTGTGTGTGTGTTTACATCTGTTTTTTAGTTCGTTCACAAAAAAAATAGAGAGAAACTTTGTAAACCTGAGAAAAACAGAAAGGAGAAAGGAAAGTAAACTCAATTTTTAATTCAAACAATAACAGTTAAGAACACAAGCCAGTTTCATACTGCAGTTTCAAGCTTCGGATGTTCAACATCAAATTTATTCTTTGTTATGGAATTATGCAGGGTGAATAAACTTGATTTTTAAAAGCTTTAAGTTTATTTAAATAGTTCAAGATTTATTGAAATTTTGGATTATATGTGCTTCAGTTTGCATATGACTTTGTATGCTCTGTGTTCTCTGAAATTCGATGCAGATTACATATTGGTTCAAACTCTCAAACTATTTTTTTAAATCATTTTTTAGCTTTGATTCTCAACCAAACATGATGATAAACTTAAAATAAGATTTTTAAAGGCTGATTTCAAGCACATCACTGTAATATTGATGTACAGGTAAATCAAGTGATAATTAGTAATATTCGATTGTTGCAAAATATTGATTTAAGATTGTATATTGAATCTATACTACAAATCATGATTTTTAAAACAAAAAGGAGGATTTTTACTTTAGAAATTCAAGAGAAGTTCGCATTTGAATATAAATTGCATATTTGCCAATTTATAAAGATTTAATCAATAATAAACATTGAAATTTCTTTTGAAGCAAGTTTGTATATCTGTGGTGTTAGGAAAAATGTTGTATAATTTTTCTAATTCAAGAATTAATCGAACGAATGCAAATTAGGGCTTGTCTACAGTTTTTTCTCGTGTCTGTAACATAGTGGGTTCAGCCTCATCACGTGATTGAGTTGCTCGAGGGTTCGGTGGAAGGTGGCTTGTCGAGTTGTTGACGTGTGGGCAAAGTTTCAGCGACTCCGGTGACGTGATTGATGATCGCGAGGCATTTTGCCGAAGGTCGTGTTTGACAGTTTTTCTATGGAACTGCTAAATTTCGATTCGTCAATTTTGTGGACGATTCGAGTTTTTTTTCTTGTGTTTTCGTATAATTTGTGAGTTGCCGACGTCATGAGTGTTCAACGGAGGCCAGTGGTGCCGCCGTGCACGTGTACGGTGGTGGGTTCTCTGTCAGTGTCGTGGTTTTTCTGCCTCGAGTCGTGCACGATTTTTTGGGTTGGAGGCTTCGGGTTTGAGGTCGAGTCCAAACGTGGGTTTGAGCCTGATGCTTTAGGTGTTATCTTAATTTAAACTTAAACTAATTACTGAAGAAAAAAATAAAGGAAGAAGAAGAAGATGTTCAGGGCATGACACGGGAAAAGGGAGTGGTAACTCGAAGTAACTCTCGAATCTAAGTAAGGGGAGCCTCGGGTTTTTGTTAACTGCAGTAGAGTGTTTTAAAGGTAAGTTAAGTAAACAGATTGCATCAAGTTTAAAACACTGTAGAATTTAATAGTGTTTAACAGTTTAAGTTAAAAACTTAATACAAGTTTAATTATCTTAGTCAATACATAACAAATGTTTTTTTCTAACATTTAATATTATACTCTAAATTAGGTAATTACTTCAAGTTAAGTATGTAATTTGTTAATATTTAAGTTTTTAATAAATTTCAACAAGTTAAAGAAGACTTATGAAATGTTAATTAAGTTAAATAATTAATATTAATTAATTATTTTTAGAAAATAATTAAGAATGGTTAACTCTTTAATTTTAATTAGAGCTTGGATTACTTAATGTTTAAATGATGAATAAATGGTAATTAACTACTTAAGTAAATTAATGAATGATTAATAATTAATCAAGTAATTTAATTATGAATTAATAGTTAATTAATTAAGGAATTTAATTAAGAATTTAGGATTTATAATTGATTAATTAAGTGTTTAGCAGTCAATAAATGGGTAATTAAGTTTTATTTATTAATAATTAAGATTATTAATTAATGATTAAGAAATGGTTAATTAAGGTTAAATGAATTGATTAAGAAGTAATTAATTAAATGGTGTGGAATCAAATAAGTAATTAATTAAGTAATTAAGACTTAATAATAAATTAAGAAATGATTAATTAAATAATTTGGAAAGAAATAAGTAATTAATTGTTAATTAATTAAACAGGGTTAAGTGGTTTCTCAAGTAATTAATTTTAAATTGAATTAATTACAATGAGAATTTCAACATGATTGCTTATGGATTGTTGTGTAGAATATCTGATTGTGATATCTATTTAATGATATTCTGTGATGTTCTGTGATATGTTGTGATATATCTATGATGATTGTGCATGATTTATCTGTGATAAATGTTATTTTAATTCAATCGTTGAATTAAACTGTTTAAGTTAATTAGACAACTTGGCCTTAAAAATGGCGTTTGGATTTCAATGAGATCGAGATCGGATGTCATTTATGATTATCCGAAAACCACATCGATCCAAACTAAATGATAGGTCGTGAACTCTCAAATGAAGATCGAGATGGTTTTTTCAGAATGCAAGGGTTATCGTCGTTGACTCTGAGGGTGATTCCAAAATGAGTGTGACGAGATAATGCCGTCGGTTTCGTTCGAACCCGGAACGAACTTGTATGGATTGAATGCTTTCAGCACATCGTCAGACGGACGATGAGCATTCTAAGTGATATGTTCTGCAAAGGTAATCGCAGCCTCAAGCCTCATCAACCGGAAATGGCTAAAACAGGGGAGATGCAGCAAGGTTAGGTGGGTCATGCCCAAGCAGGACAAGATATTCCTCTGTCTATATGTCCCTTTTATTTCGGCTGTGTGGGCGGTTGCTAGCTACAACCGTGGGGATATCTTGTTCGGGACTGTTCAGTAAGGAATGGTTCCGGCCTTGTGTTGTGGGGGGTCGGGAGTGATCCTCGGTACGGTGATCTAGGCCCCGTACTATGACGCACGGTACCCCAGCAGCCCTGCCATTGTTGGAAATCCATTTTTCCTACGAGACCCTACGGTTTTGATTTGTATTAGCCACTTTTGTGGCTAGTAGCTGAAATTTAATGAATGTAACAATTTCGACTATTTTCTATTTACTTGAAAACCCTAGACACTATTATAACATCACTGGATTTCCTATGAAATGTTTTGGTTGGCGTAAGGTAAAAACTTACCCGTATTTATTTGTGGGGAGTCTTACATGATACCTTTATTTTCAAATGTTTTTCAAAGTTATACAAATTTAACCGTTTACTCATACCAGACCCATGTCTAACCCGGAGTTTATATTTTGTTTTTCATAAACTCTTAGGTACTCAAATTTTTATGAGTAGCCAAGTGATAGGTTTTGGACTTTGATTTCTGGAGGAGCTTGGAGCAGGAGTTTCCAGACGTATATACATATCTATCTAGTTCCGATGTGTTAGTTAATGTATGATGTATCTCTGATGTATGTATAGATAGATGTATATATGACTGTCATTTTTATGATATTGTATAACTCTGATATATGTAAAACTATGTAATAATTATGTGATATATTATATTTTGTTCCATTCCGCGGTGAGGTTCTGATGTTGTTGTTCTTTCTTTCTATTCTTTTCTATTTCTACCCTTTTCTTTTCTTAATGATGATACGTCTTTCTGGGAGTAGAAGGGCGGGTCCTCACATATTATTTTTCACAATATTTACTTTTGTTGAGAATACGTATTTTTATCCACTTGCAAGGTATAAGAAAACGGTATATTTTCGAAAAGAATTTTTTTATAGCTCAAGAAGTATTGATAGGTTTTAAGACACAATAGGCAGCAATATTAATAAAGAATAAAAATTAAGTTGAGATGGTTTCTTATTTACTTATATGTGGTAGAAAGAGGACCACAACCGAAACATTATATCACGAATTCAATGTTAAGAAGATGAATTGTGGATGTAGAAATGGCATAAAAAGGAGGATAATGTAGAAATAAATACACTTAGGTTATACATCATTTTGAAGAAACTATGAATCTTAAAAAAAATACAAAGTCAAAATTGCTATGCATTAGCAGTAAGGTTGAACTACGCAGTCATTTCCTCGATTTACCATGTTTAACCAATTAACGATTAACCGATTAACAATTAACCGATTAAGGAAGAATAGTTAACCATTAGATATGAAGGTTAACCGAGGTTAAATATAAAGAGTTCGATTGTTCGGTTATTTCTGGTTTAGCTAACATAACCATAGATTTTGATCGATTAAACGATTAAGTTGGTTAACCAACTATGTCCACCCCTACAATCAACATCTAACGTACAACAATCAAATTATCATCTTCTAAAGAAAAAAATTACTCAAAAAATTACCACCTTAATATATAAACCAACATGGTAATTATATTACCATTAAAAAATACACCATATATAGAATATATTTTTTATAAAGAAATGAGTGGTCCTTTAAAGAAGGAGAGCACTCAAGAAATTTTATTATACACCAAAAAAAGAGCAGCCAAGAAGAGACCGAGCAAGTAGTAAATTCCCCATACAAAGAGAAAAAAGCTCATCCATAGGACTCTACTAAGATTCTACTAACACTCTAATACCTAAACTAAGGAGTCAAACCTAATTTTATACTGATTCAAAAAGAGAGATGGAATAAAAAGCTGGAAATGCCAAAGCCATATGAAAAGTCATGGCTTCCAATGAAGATGGGAAGCGAGAGCTTGGACCTTCATATGGAATAGGAATATGTGATGTAGATCAGTGGAGGCTAGGCACCATGAGCATAGCATTTGAAAACTCACCTTGTTACAGGCAAGTCTATAAAATGTAATCATAAAAGGAACCACCTCTATTGCTAACTTTAATAAATTAGTAAAAAATTCTACATTCGACAATTTATTCATCAATTTTGAATGGATAAAATCACAGCCTTCGATCTTAAACGACACTATAATGTCTTCTTTCTGTTTCAAATTCAAGTTTCTCTACTTCCTAAATTCTAATCGAATTAGCATTTCTCATAAATTAATGATGTAATTCTAGTTATAATCTCATTCAATTACAGCTGTGTTGTAAAGCAATGTAGAATTGCTGGGAAGCAGTATCAAATGATTCAAAACGGCAATTGAATCCATTAAAGCCCATATTTCTCGATTAATATGGAGATCTTCACTTTGGTTAAGAAAACATAGAATTTCCAAGAACTTTAACGATGGAAAAAAACAACAATCTAAAAGATTCTTTTAAGTGGGCTGAAAAGTAGATATACTTGAAAGACGCTAAGATTAAAATTGAATAAAAGACCATCTTTAGAAATGTCTAAAACCAAAACCAAATAATGTGAGAGCAACAAACACAACGACAATGATAAAAGAAAGATAATCATAAATAGAAAATGAAATTGCAAATAGAAAGTCTTTTTGAACTAAAGTGAATGATAAACCTTCTTTATCAATTTGATGGATTCAATACAAATTTAGAAAAGTAGGAAACGATTCAATATAAAAGATCACTTAGAGGCGCAAGCATCCAAGAAAGATTAGAACTATCTGAATGATACTGACAACCGCATACATTTAAAGTATGGTATAGACAATTACATAAAGAAGAAAAGACCGTCGTGACATGATCTAAATCTCCAATTCAACAACCTCCACTACTGTGATCTTTTTTCAAATATTATTGCAAAGGCTGTTTCATTATAGATAATTCGATGAAGGTCAATGAATAAAAATATTAAGATTCATTGGGTTCATTTTATACTTTATGTTTTGGATTTCAATATTAATTATAAAATATGAAAAAGATGGAGGGACGATAGAGCGGATGGAAGAAATGTGAAGGAAACGACAGAGTGAATAGAGGAATAGTGAAATGATGTATTGTTCTCGTGCTTCGGTTATTTTTCAAAACGAAAAAAATAAGAAAAAAAGTTATTTTATATTTTATATTTTATATGTTAACTTCGTTTTCTAATTTGGCTGTTTTTCACAATATACATATGTTGTATGTGCATTTCTTTTATGTATGAAAACACAAAACTAAAAATGAAAAACCAACCACGATCTTAGCTTCTTGAAACCGGTTCGTTTTTATAAAAAAATTTGAATGAAACTTCTAAAACAATAATGATGCTTTTTTTATGTTCTAATTTAAACTACTTATTCAAAGACAATAGTTCAACAATTTATTTCTTCTTATTATAAGTTTTAAAAGTTGACTAACAATCATTTCCCATTTGTACCCTATGTAGCATTCGTACATTATTATATATTCAAAATTTTAACATTCAAAAAATATAATAAACTCAAAATTTTAAAAATATTTAAGATCTCAGAATTTAGGAAAATAAAAATTTTAAAGTTCATACTTGTAAAAACATTGGCTTTTGAAAATTTTAAATTAGAGAGTGCTTAAATTTAAATTTCAAAAATTAAATTTCAAAATTTAAATTTTCTAGCATTCAAATTTCACTTTATTAAAACATTTTATAATTAAGATATTTAAATTTAAAATTGTAGCATTTTAAATTTCTTCTTCAATAATCATTATTGTTCAAAATTCCAACTAACGAAAAAGAGGTATTATTGTCAGAACAACCATATTGCTTAATATTAATCATAAATTTTAAAATGCAAACAAGTATGATTCAACAATCAACATTCAAAATTCAACACATTCACCGCTTTAAACAGAACAGCCTTATATTACGCTTTATTAATAAGTATGTGTTATAATATATATAAACGCGTACCACAACAAACATAGATCTCAATCAAACCGGTGCACAAGAAAATCATTTAAACAAAGAAATATTTATGTAAATAATGATAAAAGTATAGCATATTGGTCATTATAAATCCAAAGTTGTTAAGGAGTGCGTTACTACCTTTTCTACATTAGTAGTTATTGCATTCAGCATTTATATGATAAAAAAAACTACAACAAACAATCAACATAAATAGTTTTTTCCTTAATTTATTCATCCACTTCTCGTATCATATACAAACAAGCTAATTTTGAATCACTTCGTTTTTCAATTTTATGGTTCCCACTCAAATCAAAAAAGATTCATTCGATCCAAATAAAAAGCAATTACGGCAATTTCTGTAAAACATGATGCAACTTATTAAAATAATTTTCAACTACCGTTGTTCCAATAAATCATAAATTAATTTCCACTATATTCTATAATGTCTAGAAAACTATGAAAATTGACCTTCTAAATAAAATAATAACAAATTACCTGAATGAAAAAAAAAAAAACTATTAAAATTTATATGCAAAACCCTCAATATCCCTACCTTCTTGGATTTTAAGAACTCAAAATTTTGATTCGGAAATTTTAAACATCGAAACCCCATCAAATTAATGTATAAAATTTATTGTTTGTGTTCGTGAAAGTAAATTTAACATTAAAGTTTATTCAACAATTGTCCAACTTTAAACACAAACCTAATTCAATTAAGGATAAAAATTTTATTTTAACCAAATTTGCAAACAAATTATAAGTTTAGACCAAAGTTTAAACTGGTTACAAAAGTAAACCAATTCCGACCACGTTGGATGTCACGTGTACCGACAGCATTTCAAATGCCACCAGTACACGTGTAATGTAAAAAATACACTGACGGCATTTAAAATGCCGTCATTGACATCTCTTTTTGTTTCGGCTTTTTCAAAAAAAATAGATCTACAAAAATTCAAAATTGGTAAAATATTTGCAAAGTGTAGTTAAATGATTGAATTTAATTATAGTCGAGAAGCAATATCTAATTCTTACTTTTGAACACGAAATTAACTATAACCAGCATGTTATTTTGGGAGTGGCTATTTGCCTACATGCGACGGTTCATTCAGTCTTAACAATCGAAAAATTACCTTCATTTCAGATCGAATGAAAGGAATACCATCAGCATTGGAATCAAAATGATGTTTGTCACATAAACATTTATTTTGTGCTAGACGTCTTAAAACTAACTCTCAAGATGTAGAATTTAAAGAAAAACGATTAACCGGTCTTTTTTATGCTGCTGCATGTGCTGCGGAGAAAGCTGAATACAACAAAATATGTCAAGAAATCGAAACTATAAACATCATGGCTCACAATTGAACAGTAAGAAGTTTAGTAACAAAAGAAAAGAATTGAGTATTATGCAAAGATGATGGCGTTTAATTTCATCTCATGACCACTTACTGCACGCTGGGCTATCTGTAAAGGAGAGAGATGATAAGGAATATTACCAGCCAATTGCTCCCTAAACAAAGTGGCCACTATCGACTCATTTTCCCACTTCACATCTTCTGAAGCAAACAAACTAAACAGGGCTAACACAAATCCATATAATATGTTAGAAAATTCAGTATCTTGATAAGATCTCTGTTAATCGACAATCCGAACAGCACAACCACATCTTTCAAAGTGATTGTTGTATCACCTACTTTAAGATGAAATGTAGACGTCTTCGATCGTTATCTATCAGTCAACACTGTCAGAAGATTCCAGTAGAGCTATGTGTATCCCTTTTATTAATAAGGTTGAATCCAACTCTATCTACAAGTTTCAACATTTGAAATGCCGTCATTACACGTGACGCCTACAGTACCAGAATTGGCCTTCTTTTGTAATTTGTTTAACCTTTGGCTTAAACTTGTAATTTATTTGCAAATTTGGACCAAATAAAAAAATTCATCCTTCAATTAATTAAAATTTATAAAATAAACATTCAACTTTAAATTTTTGTTATAAACGCACAAGTGAAAGCTTATTCAATAAAAATACAAACTTGAACATTTATCAAACAAATACCCACTATTAAAATGCTTTTTTATATTAAACCTACTTCTAACCATGAATTTTCAAGGATCCTAAGTTAGATGAAGATGTCATCAATGCCCTTCTTGATATTGAACAGATACCTAAAAACAATTTCAATCCACTAATGAACGTATTTTTGGAAAGATATAAAAAAAATTGACCGAAGAAATAACGCATTCTTTAGTATAGAAAAGTAATTAAAAATGGACTTACAAACTTAATAGAATTTAAATACACTTCTGTCTGACTAAACAAATTGGTTAACTACAACTACAACAATGATCCATGAAAAAAATATCGCAACAAAGTAGTAAAATATGAAGCTTTTAACTAACATATCAACCAACATACCAAAGTGTTAGCACCTAACATAATTTCTGACGTTGCAAATAAACTTCTGGGAGAATATGCAGAACAACCAAAAAGTATAATTTTTAATTAATGCATACAAAATGTTAGCACCTAACATAATTTTGACATTTTTAAGTAAAAGATGCAACTTACTAAATTGTGTTCAACTGGATAGTTTAATTAACTGCTTGTCCAAAATCAATGCATCTCACCCCTACTATGGTTTATATAATTGGTGATATTTAACCGATGTTAAAAGATATGAAGAGTTCAAACATATCGCGAACGAAACTAGCTGATAAATTGACCAAAATGGAAAAAGAAAGATAAATAGAGAGTAGAGCATTGTTTATAATAAGATATACCCCATTACCGTAAACGATACGTCAGATGTCCCAACATTCCAAACAAAATATTTGGACCACCAAGAATTGACGAAAAAGGGAATGTTGACGTTCGAACGCGTCAGAAGCTTCATAATATTTTCCACCAATAACTTCCTCTTTTTCCCTTCCTCCTTTCTTTTTATTTCGTCCTCCTATATTCCACCTCCACACTCCGAAAATTGTATTTATCTTTTCGTATCTATAACAAAAAAAATGAGATTTTTTTCTCTTTGTAATTTTCCACCTTTCAAAATGTCGCATATCTTCTTTCTTAATTGATTGCTTTATGGATGCCTAAATGAACTTTTCATAGACTTGTGCGTTGATTTCCCAACGAAAATAAAAGATTGTATAACTTGTCTTATGCATCAATCACACATTTAACAACGGATTGAATCCGCGCTGCTTTCACACACATAAAAACAAATAAAACAAACTCAAACGTACTTAAATTAACCAAAACAGACCATTAAACTCAAACATACTTACATGGACAGTTCTGAAAAGGTATGATATACACATGCATGCAAATTCAAGCAGCTGAAACAACTCTTGAAGACTACATAATCCATCAACTCAAATGTTTACCACCACCGATACATAATCACATACATAATCACTTCGACGACACTCCATTTAGTACACGGTCTAGATAAAAAAGGCATACACAAATCATGCCAGTTCGAGCAATCATGACAATGGATGATTGATCGTGCATACGATCAATTCAAGAATGCAACATACCATTATAATTTACCAACTCATTCTACTGATTGACAATAACATGCGTTAATTTTCATAATAAAATCATATGAATTTGGTAAAAAAAAATGCACCTAAACGATTTTTCAAATGCATTTGAATTTAAAAATATATTAACTTATTTCATTGCAATTGTTGCATGACCGTGTTGGCCGTATTTAGTTTGTTTTGTGCGTATTTGAATTTAAAATATATTAATTTATTTCAATAAATTAACGAAATATAGAGGAAATTAATTTAAAAAACAAAGATTTATATATTTTTTGTCTCAAAAACACAACCTCAATATTTTTACCACAAAGACAAACAATATTCTAAAAATTATTTATAAAAACAAACATTTTTCAAAATTACTTAGAAGAACAACAAAACTGCTAACGAGCTAAAACTGATACCTATAGAAAGTTGTCCTTCAAGATAAAACATTGAAAGTTTGGGATAAAAAGCTGTAAAATTCCATCCTCGTAAAAATAAATTAAATCAAAATTAATATTCATAACACCCCATCCGAAATATCATGTTCGCACGATCAAACATACGCCTCGGAACTAACAAACAACAGTTTCAAACCAACAGCATAGAATAATTTCGTTAAATCAAGTATAAGATACACTATAAAAAAACATTATAGTTAGTCTACATAAATGATACAATTACCGACTTTAAAATCAAACAAGAATAGGAATTATTCAAATATCCCACAAATTGTAATTATTCAGAAAATTTTATTAACAGTACAAACAACAACACATTACATTAATTCGGCTGAAGCACACTATAGCTAATACTTAAAAATCTATGATAACTGTTAACTTAATAAATATTACCTATTATATGACATGGCGTATAAACAGAACAAATAATTATGCCTCATTCAGTAAATTGAAAGAAGTAACGTTAATCATATGTTATTATATTGCATTGAAAAACTCAAATCAAAACTTCAAATACAATAAACAATCAACGATCATCAAAACTCCGTTCAACGTCACTCAAATTACCTAAGCTCCATGCTCCAGTACCAAAACCGCATAGACTCTATCTCCCTCGCAACTTCACTCAAAAGCTTAACCCAGACACATTTTTCAAATTTTGCAAAAGCAGCTTAAAACAATTGGCTGCTGAAAACGAACAGGCAACACATCGTACAATTTGCTATTTTTAACTAATCGTGCTTTATTAAGTGCCAGCATATCAGACTTACGAATTCAAAAGATGGAACCTTAGGAAGACTCTGGCATGGTGCGGATTTTCACTAAATTAGAATGAACTTCATCCGGCAGAGAAGTGAATATTAATTAACAAAACAAATTTAAAAAAATATGTTCGAAAGATCATTCATCCTTCAAAGATTCCCACTGTATTCTTCTTCATGCTCAAAATTCCCGCTGTTAGAGAACGAGGAGCACGAGGGGAAGAGAATAAAAGTTGGAAACGTCTCCATTTTATGCCCCTCGTACAAAGCATACAAGATTCAAAAGACCATACAATAAAAAACAGAATTGCAAATATAGCGGTTATCTGGTCGGAATTTTTAGCACAGATTTAAGGTGAACAATGTTTTAGCTAAGAGTTAAAATGTACTAATAAATTGAACCATCAAAAGGAAAATAACTACACTGAACGATAGTGTTCTATCTACAGGAAAAAGTCAAAACAAAATAGTCAATAAAAATCAGCTTCATTTTCCAGGGTAATGTAATCACATAAAACGGCACTGTAGAAAAAAGAACTAATCCACAGTTTCCTATCAAGATGTGAAATTTCAGTTGAACCAAATTATTATTAGCCTAATCATGGACATCAACAGTCATTGCATATCGCTACTCTTGACGTGGCATCAGGCTGCACATTATCTTAAATTCAAAATTTATCATTCAAATCTATTTTCCATGACGTTCTACTCTATTGAAAAATAAACTAAGTACAGATAGTTCATAAATATCAACTTAATTTTGAACAACAATATAATCACATAAAACGGCACTGTAGATGCACAAAAAGACGGAATCTACAGTTTCCTATCAAGATGTGAAATTTCGGTTAAACCAAAATTATTATTAGCCTAATCATGGACATCAATAGTCATTGCATATTGCTACTCTTGACGTGGCATCAGGCTACACACCTAACCCTCGATTCGAAATTAATTATACAATCTAATTTTATAACCACGACTGAAGTCCTCAGTGACCCATTTATAATCATACGCACAGCTAATGCTGCGTTAAGTGTCATACGGCACTTCCTATCTTTAGGTCGAAATTCTTCATTGGAATGTCCTAACTTTTTTATTGAACACTCAATTTTAGCTAACAAATAATTTGTTCAAAATTTGTTTTAACCGTCTCAGACAAGCGGTGAGTTGACAATGACGGTAACAGAGTATAAATACAAATATCGATCAATCATCAGATCATATTTTCGTTCTCAACCACAATCAAATAGATTGTGTCAGAAGGTGTCCTAAGATAAAATATATGCTCTCGTCATTTGATTGAAAAATCTATTATGAAAATAATTCAGATTCAGGAATAATAATAATGAAACATCACTTCGAAACAAATTCTCAGTTCAAGTGTTGGATTATTATGAAAACTTCATCCTCATCTGAAATAATAATTAATTATAAAAACCGACAAGTACCGTAGAATAAGCAAAACGTAAACTCAAGGATGGCGATTAATGATTAGGTTCGATCATTCCACAGAAATTTTCAATAATTTTCACAAAAGAGAGCTGTTATACGCTTCGTAACCTCTATGTATATTCGCAAACAACAATAAACAAGCAAATCTTTTCAAATCTAGGTTACCTGTTTAAAGCTAATAACATCAACATTAAATAGATAAACAGGTATGGACAAAAAAGAAGATTGGGAGTGAAGATGAACAAGCGGCAATGGAAGAAAGGTTGGGATTAGGATGGTTTGCTGCGATAGAAGATTGTGGTTTATATAGAAGGAAGGCTAGGGTTTCGTAGATGAATTAGCGGGTACATGGGTTGCCTGTTTCTATGCTTGGGACGGGGTTCAGGTCTAAACCCATCCCATTTTAGATTACCAACACCAGTTTGGTCACCAGGACAGATAAATCCAATAACCCTTCCACCAGGCCTAGACTTGAATTTGGGCTTGGCAAATTGATTGCAACACGACCGGTGTTATTAAGGGTTTATAGCAGTCCTAATTTATTATATAATAGCAAATCGAAAGAATATCTAGTTCTCTTATTAATTAATTATCATAGGAGCTTCTCTTTTTTCTCTTAATTCTTTTTATTTCTGATATTTTATTTCAAATGCTTGTTTTAACATATCTCTTCCATCATTTTATATCTTGGAACATACATTTAAAATTTTACAACTATTTACAAATAATTCAGCAATTACTTTCTAACAATTTATATTCAAGTCCGTATATTTAAGTTAGTTGTATAATCCAAAATTTAAACCACTTAAATAAAATTGGTTAACCGGCATTAGTTGATATTTCTAATACATAATAAAGAACGACAATTTCAATGTATACCACTATTAGAAATACCAAAATGGTAAAAAAAAAAAAAAAAATCTTATTTGATTATGATGATATATAAATCGCATAACAATATATTTAATTTGTAGCTTATTTATCTCAAAATATTTACCATATAATGCATTATTAAATTCTATTTAAAAATTCAATATTTCATGTAAAACTATCACAATTATTTACAAAACCATGTCACTTTTTTCTTGGTATTTTATGTTTCAGTCCACATAATTAAATTAACTATACAATCTTTAATCTAAACTGATTATATAAATAAATTAAATGATATTCGTTAGTTAGCCTACTAAATTACGAAAATGTGAAATTTCAGTATGTGCGTTATGCTCATATTAACAAAAATGGTTAAATTACTTTCATTAAAGTAAGATACATAAGTCACATAACATACAGTATATACATAAACAACAGTAACAAATTTAATTTATAATTATTTATCTCAACAAATTCACCATATAGTGCATTACAAAATTATGTTTTTTGCTTTAGATACATTAATTTTAAAATTTCTAATACTTATTTAAAGTTATTTAAACTAAACATCAAATATGATACGTAAGCTTAAAGCTATCTAAATATATTACGTAAGCTTAAAGCTATCTAAATATATTATGTAAATAGTTATTCGCTGATTTATCACATAAATCATAAAATATAAAGATTTCAATATTAAACAATATTTATATTAACAAAAACGTTATGAAATTGATTTGCATATACAAATACATCAATTACATACTATAATTATATATACATAAATAATAATTATGAACTTAATTTATAATTCATTCATATATATATATATATATATATATATATATATATATATATATATATCATGCATTGCATCAAAAAAAATCAACATTAAGTACCTACAATTTGAAATGTCTACAATTGTTTACAAAACATTCCTCGATAACACCTAATATTACATTTCGTTCAATATATTTAGATCTAAGTATTTAAATTACTTAAGAAATTTTAAATTGGATATTTAAATAATCTCAGTAAATTGTTAGTTTATTCTCAAAGAATCCTAAAATATATGTCTAGACACACACATCTGTGTGAGTATTTACAAAAATAGTAAAATTATTTTCCCATTCAACTAGTAAGATATATAGATCACATAAATCAAATTGTGTACATAGACAATAATGAAAAAACAATTTGTAAATTAATTATAGTCATAAATAAGATAGTCCATGGCACCCCCACTAGCCGCCAACGCATCTTCACGCCACCCAAATGTTACTCCTTAAGAAATCACTTGGCTCGATGAAAATGACCGGAAGATCTTTATTTGATGCTAATTTGGAATACGAGTTTGATGAAGACATCAGTAGTATTATGTTAGAGGTGAAAGGGCTAGCAATTATTCTAATAAACGATTTTTGGAGATACATTGTTTTCAGTCATGGACGGAGCGGATTTGACAGACATGGAGACCATCGATTCCGAGATTTTTAATGGATCTTTTTTGGAGTTGTTGGTGTGTGGAGGTCAGACAACTTGCACCCTACCGTCTCATCGTTCACACTGTTCAATAGAAAACCATCCATAAGACAGGAAATTTTGACCAAATTATCTACTAGTGCAAAAGGTCGCCTACGCCATCATGGATGGCACAGTAGTGAACTGAGCCTGAGCCATCATGATCAACCATATAGAGGGGAATATGGATTATGTGGAGCTACATTCCTAATGAAAGTGTATAGGATCGTGCAATACGGATATAGTAATACAAAGTATAGTATTGTAGTGAATAGTGCAAAATATAAAAGCAGTAGTATAATAAAAATAACACTAGAGATTTTTATACTGGTTCGAAGCACCGTCCTACGTCCAGTCCCAGACTCCTTCTGCAATTTCCCTAAATCAAAAATCCTCACTTAACCCCAAGAACAGGTATACACAGTCTGAGCAGCAGAACGGACACCTGAGTAGCAGAACAGGATTTTCGCCTCAGCAGTAGAAGAGGACTTCATTAATACAAAAGAATATCTGACACTGTGTGTTCTTGATAACACTAATTTATCTCTGATTGTACAACCTCCTATAATCAAATCCTCGGTATATGAAGTGTATGTGAAGATACGAAGAGAAGGTAATGCTAAGAATCAAAGATTATGAAAGTTTATTTGAAGATTCAAAGCAGTAAAAATGTTTGTTCGCTGTTTGAATGCAAGTATGAGCGCACAGGAAGAATATAAGAAAGTTAAAATGAATTTCGGTAATTGTGAAGTATTTGGGAACATGTATATATAGTAGTCAGAGAGTTACTGCCATTGGTGAAGGGTTCTGACCAAAAGTAACATGCATTTCCTTTCATATAAAGAACACAACCTTTCGCAGAATGAAGATGTCTATTCAAAAAATGACAGTTGGACTCAAGTCAATCGACTGGTCGTTCTTGGTCAGTCGACTGACTATGCAACAATTTTAAAAAATAATAATTAGTACATACTTGTGTATGTATAACAGCCAGTCGACTGGTAGTTTATAGCCAGTCGACTGGCTATAGTATTTTTTCACAATTAGCTCTGTTTTGTTTTAAAAGGTGAGAACAATGAAGTGCGGACTACTTGATGATAAATTTTAACAAATTTATAAGACTCAACCATAAGTAATAGACAGTGAAAACATAGATTAAAAGACTTGATATAACCGTAGTCTTTTGATTGTCTCTTTTTGTCTAGATTAATCGTGTATTCTCTTTTTCTTCTAACTTGCTTTGTCATGAATCAAAACTAGTGATTCAACATTCTTCCCCTTTTGATTGATGACAAACCTGTATATATAAACTTAGAGAACACATATAAAATACTCCCCCTGAATATATGACTCTTCTTATACCTGCATCAAAATGATTAGTACAATTCTTCTCTTCCTTTGTCATCGACAAAAAGGAGATATAGCAAAATAGTTTCAATACAAAGTGCGGAAATGAAATCCAAAGCGAGACTAATTAGTACAAGTCTCAAAGAGAAACACTAAGCAAACAAACATCCAAATGTTCAAACTAAAAGTAGAGTTTCAAATAAGCAAATGACAATAGTTCATACCATACTTACCAACCAAAAACTTATTCATCAAGATCCCAATTATACTCTACTTCCGGTGCAGTCTCCTTTCCTGGTATGGAAGTGCCTTGAGAACCATGACCTGCTCCACTAGTGTCGCTACTAGTATGCTTCTCTGATGTCGACCATGTAAATCGGGGGGCTAGACGCTTGCCTTGGGCGACAGATGTGGCAGCAGTGGAAGAAGAATAGGATAAGACATCCCATAAAGTAGAGAAGAAGCCTTTGATTTTATCAAGCTTCTTATCCATTTTCTTTAGCCTTGAATCCAGTAGAAGTTGATTACGGGAAAGGATTTCAATGGATTCACGGGTGCTGGAGAAGGTAGCTAAATGAATCTCGCCTTCTTCTTGATGTGCTTCTGGTTCTCTAATTGTAGGACCTCCAGTTTGTTGTTGTGTTTGTTGATGCTTCCAATCTTCATATGCGATAATAGGTGGAGGTCTTGTTGGTAGCTTCATAAGACTGATGGTCCATATATTTATCATTCCGATAGTAGAGAATTCAGAATCAGGTTGACGAACACCAACATGCAGAAAAAGTCTCATAATATATTCTTCAAAGTAAATAACATGCATATTCCCATTGGGGAAGGTGAGAAATTCATCCAAAATACGACGTAACCAATTTACGCATATATTTCCCCATATGGCATAAAGAGCTTTGAAATTTTTCGAATATATTAATTCATATGAGCCAGTTCGTGGGAGAATAGATCGCATAAGCGTCTTGTGCAAGATTCTTGCTTTAGGCCGAAGAAGCTTAGAACGCAATTCGGTCATGTCATCACTCATGAACATGTGACTAATTCTATCTCTTTTTCTTGGATTGCATTCGACATCATTTAAATATATACCTTCGTTTGGAGATTGAAGGATATGTGCCATTCGATCAAGAGAAAAGAAAACCGGTTGCCCACAGACCAAACTCCATACACAATTATTTGGATTTGACGGTTGTTGGTGGCCAAGATTAAGATTTGCAAAGAAAAGTTTTACCATTAGATGGTTAATGTTATGGCAATTTGAATTGTAGTCGAGTAGCGACTCTAATCCACATCTCTGCATTAATTCTTGAAGAGAATAAGCTCTAAAATCAGAATATACCATGAACGAGCCTTGAAAGATTTTAGAGTTTTTCATCTTCTCCCTTCTTTCAATTGCGGTTGCGTCGTACAGCCATTGAGCAACATGAGTATCAACAAAAGATGAAGAAGCTTGTTTTGAACGTTTTGATCTTGGAAGAGTCATTAATTTGATGTTTTTGAGAACTTTTTGAAAAAAATGGGGGCTAGGGTTCCGAGGAAGTAAAAATTATGAAGAAAGTAAAGTGAAAATAAGGGTAAAAGGGGTTAAAAAAGGAAGAGACTGTAGTTACCTTGTACAGCCAGTCGACTGGTCGGGGTAGATCAGTCGATTGGTTACTATCCCGAGAGTTTTTTCTCTGTAAACATTCGACTGACCAATACGATTCGGTCGACTGGTTTCCAACCCAAGAGATTTTACCCTTGTAAACAGTCAACTGACTATATGTATCAGTCGACTGGATGTAGTCAAGAAATACAGTTAATTATAAAACAGATGTTATTCAAAGATTTAATAAAACAAACATATACACGAAAGAAATAAATATGAATATAGAACAATAAAACACAAGAAGATTGATTATTTTAGAGTCTTAGGAGAGTATTCATCTGGTTCAACCTTTGTGTTCTCAACATGAGGTTACATAGGAGACCAGTAGTTTTGGCGTTCCCAAGAGTTTGGAGATACCGGAGGTTGTTGTGGAGTTTGCTCCCATTGATTCCAGCCAGATGAATGTGGTTGACGAGATGTTGAGGGTTCAATAATGTTATTCTTTGGTGACTTGCCATAGAATTTGAGGGCAATTGATTCTACAAGGCCAAGACGTCTGGAATTCATCCGTTGTTCATAGTACATCTCTCTTTGCAAATTGATTTTCTCCTTTTGATAATGGTGGATGTCATCTATTTTTTCCTTAGTTTTTGGAGAAACAAAAGGTGATCTCCATGACTTATTGCTTTTTGGAGTATATCCAGTGTGATATTGAGATGGTTCATTTCAAGGAGTAGGGGTGGCCAAAGACGGAGTTGAGCTACTTGGAGAATGATAGCTACTGGAAGATGGTGGTGTAGCAAAAGATAACTTAGAGTTAGAGGAGTCATACGAATTGTGGGACGCCATTGAAAAATATTGAGGAGCTTGAAGTTAATGTTTGGGAATATGTAATTGTAAAGATGATAGCCAATATGAAAAAACTGCATATTTATAGAGGAGATAGAGCAAAGTTTTGGTGGTCAGAAAATGCAATGAAGTAATAGCCAGAGAAAAAACATATAAAGGGAATGGATGAGAAATTTTTTAAAGATTAATGGTTATGAGCTGATGAAGTATAAGATTTAGCAAGAAATAAAATGTGGTAAACTGATAAAGCATGTAGTTACCAGTCATGTGACCAAAGTTCGAACTCCAACAGCTACATGTATTTATTAACCGAAATTTTCAAGAATAATTAAAATCAAGCTTCTAGTTGAGACAAAAAACTTACATAGCTCGAATGCTAAGAAGCAATTGTAATTGTATAACCAAGAGATCATATGTTCAAGTCTCTCTAGAGTCATAAAATTTTAATTTTGTCAAAAATTTAAATGAAAGTTTTTATATATATTTTATCAAATTGTGTCATGAAAATTGCACAAATATAAATAGTGTATATATGTATAATTTATGAAAAAATTATAAATCTTTAAAAGTGACGATTCCAAGTTCTCATCTTAAATTGATGAAAGTATTTTCATTTAAAGGTTTTGTAAAAATATCTGCCAATTGTTTATCAGAGGAAACAAATTCTAGATTTATTAAATCCTTTTCAATACTATCACGAAGAAAATGATGATGAATGTCAATATGTTTTGTTCGTAAGTGATGACAGGATTTTTAGATAAATTTATAGCACTAGAATTATCACAGTAAATAATTGGCTTGGATAAAATTAAACCAAGATCTTGTAGTGTTTGTTGCATGTAGATAAGCACATGACAGAGCTGCAGAAATATATTCTGCTTCACATGTTGATAATGAAACACAATTTTGTTTCTTACTAAACCAAGATACAAGAGACCGTCCAATGAAGTGACAAGTCCCACTTGTACGTTTTCTATATGTCCGGCTTCCTCCAAAATCAGCGTCACTATAGGACATTAATTCAAAAGGACATTCCTTTGGATAGAATAGTCCAAATCCTTGGTTTTATTAAGATACCATTGTATACGTTTCACTGCTCGTAAATGTGATTCTTTGGGATCTGCTTGAAATCGTGCACACAAGCAAACACCCATCATTATGTCAGGTCTACTAGTAGTTAAATATAGTAACGACCGGATCATACTTCGATATAATTTTTGGTCAATACTTTTACCATTTTCATCTTTATCAAGATGTATAGTTGTATTCATAGAAGTTGGTTTGGTAGAAGTATTTTCCATATCAAAGCGTTTAATTAGATTGTTACAATATTTTTCTTGATTTATAAAAATACCATTTTCTAATTGTTTTATTTGTAAACCGAGAAAATAATTTAATTCACCCATATGTGACATTTCAAATTCTTTGGTCATTATTTTAGAAATTTTTTGACATAATTCTTCATTTGTAGTTCCAAAAATAATATCATCAACATATATTTAAACAATTAAAATATCTTGCTCGTTTCTTTTAATAAAAAGAGTTTGATCAACCTTTCCAATTTCAAAACCAGAATTTATTAAATATATTTTAAGATGATCGTACCAAGCACGGGGTGCTTGTTTCAAACCGTATAAGGCATTTTTAAGTTTATAGACATAGTCAGGAAATTGTTCGTGTACGAATAAAGGAGGTTGGTCAACATAGACTTTTTATTTTATAAAGCCATTTAAAAGCCACTTTTAACATCTGTTTGATATAGTTTAAAGTTATGAAAACATGAATAGGCCAGTAAGATTCGTATTGCTTCTAGTCTAGCGACTGGAGCAAACATTTCTTCATAGTCAATCCCTTCTTCTTGATTATATCCTTGGGCAACTAATCTAGCTTTATTTCTAGTAATATTTCCTTGTACATCTGCTTTATTTTTGAAAATCCACTTTGTACCAATAACTGATTAATCACTAGGCCATGGAACTAAATCCCAAACGTTATTTCTTTCGAATTGGTTTTAGCGATTAACCAATTTTCATCGGTAGATGCTTCTTTAATATTTTTAGGTTCAATATAAGAAAGGAAAGATACATGACCCACTTGATTTAATTGACTTCTTGTTCTGACAGATGAATTAAGTTCTCCAATAACATTAACAGAAGGATGATCTCTTAATAATCAAGGTGGAGATCTTAATTCATTGTTATTGTGAACGATGTTTTCATTATTTTCAAGATTTGAAATTTCTGTATTTGCCATATTATCAGGGAATTCTTCATCATCTCTTATGCTTGGGATTTGTTTAAAATTTTCATTGAAAGATACATGAATTGCTTCTTCGATGATATTTGTTTTTTATTATAAATTTGATAAGCTTTGCTTCGATCTGAATATCCTAAAAAGATTCCTTAATCGGATTTTGGATCGAATTTGCCAAGCTGATCTTTTGTGTTTAAAACAAAACATTTTGAACTAAAAACTTTAAAATAAGAATTATTTGGTTTTCATCCATTAAGAAGTTCATAAAGCGTATTCTTAGTTAGTGGTCGAATAGAAACACGATTCAAAACATAACAAGCTGTTGCAACTGCTTTAGCCTAGAAATATTTTGGTAGCGTACTTCCATTTAACAAGGCCCTTGCACATTCTTGTAAGGTTCTATTTTTACGTTATACAACTCTACCTTTCTGTGGAGTTCAAGGAAACGAAAAAATATGGAATATTCTATTTTTCTTACAAAAATGTTCAAAGGCGTCGTTTTCGAATTCACCTCCATGATCACTTCTTATGTTTTTGATTTTTAAACCTTTAAAATTTAGAATTCTTTTGACAAAAGTTTTGAAATTATCAAAGGTATCACTTTTGTTTTTCAAAAAAGTAGTCCAAGTATATCTAGAAAAATCATCAAAAATTACAAATACATATCTACTGTGATTAATGGATTGTACTTGTGTTGGTCCAAATAAATCCATATGTAGCAATTCAAGTGGCTGTAAAGTTGAAATAACATTTTTAGATTTAAAAGATGACTTAGTTAATTTTCCTAACCGACATGCATCACAAATATGATCAATTTTAAAATTCATTTTTGGTAGACCTTTTACTAAATCATTTTTAGAAAGCTTGTTTATAGCTTTGAAGTTAATATGACAGAATCGTTTGTGCCATAACCAAGGATCATTTTCTTTGACTATTAAACACATATCTGAATTATGATTTATTTTCATATTCAGAACATAGATATTTCTGTCTCTATTTCCTTCAAAGATAAGATTTTGATTTTGAACAAAAATACTACATTTATTTTCAGAAAAAGTGATTTTGAATCCTTTGTCACACAATTGGTTGATACTATGTAAATTATGTTTTAAATTTTTGACTAGTAAAACATTTGAAATAAGAGGCAAATTTGAAATACCGTTGTTGCTCACTTCGCCTTTGCCGATGATATAGCCTTTGGAGTTGTCTCCAAATGTGACAGAGTCTCCATCTAAGTAAGTAATATTTGATAGCATATCTTTGTCTCCTGTCATATGTTTTGAGCAACCACTGTCTGGTATTCATTTTCTTCTTTTCTTGAGTGGGACCTACAAAAAATATGAGATAACATTGGTACCCACCATTTAATAGGGTCCTAAGAGTTAAATCTTTGAAAACCAAACCCAAGAGGGTTTAGTATCCCATTTGAAAATGTAATCTTTATTTTTATGAATAGTTTCTAAAAAGGTGTTTATATATTTCTTCCTAATCAAACTGTTGTTTGTTTTAGGAACCCAAAATTTTATGCTTTTTGGGTAAAAATTCTTTTTTGTCTGTACTGTAGTAGGATTAACATTTTTCCTAATTTTCTTTTCAGGTGGAGCTGTTGTTTTCTTAACATATCCTAATCCTTTCCTACTTGAAACGGATTGAGAACTATCGATAGGGTTTCTCTTCCTTTATTAAAGTCCGAAACATTTTTGGCGATGCTTTCTAACTTAGTTTTGAGAATAGTATTATCCATTTCTATCAATTTTACCTTTGTTTTTAGCTCATGATTTTTAGAAACAGGAGCGTCATTCTTCTCTTTTTGAGTTTCAATTTCTTGACTCAAAAGAGTGAGTTGAGAATTGATATTAGAGAATAATTCTTATAATTTTTCAAGTTTTTCCTCTAGTATTTTCTTCTCATCTTATGCATATCCCTTTCGAACTCTGCTTTGTTCTGATGTTCACGAGTCTCCTTATATTTCTTTTGAGATTTTTCAGAGTATCAATTAGCTCTGAATTTATCTCTATCATATCATCAAAAGTAAAATCACTAACCTCGTTTTCAGTAGCCATGAAATAGACATTTGCTTGCTCGTTTTCACTGTCACTACTGTTATCTGATGAAGAGGTATCAGAGTCATCCCATGTTACGGAGAATGCTTTCTTTTTCTTATCTTTTCTGCCCTTGTTGAAGTATTTTTTCTTTAGGTCTAGACATTCTTTCTGGATACGACCTTTCTTATGGCAATTAAAACATTCTAGAACCGAAGATGATGGTTTGTTTGGAAGGTTCCTTTTTCCATTATTTCTGTTGTTTTTTCGAAATTTAAAGAACTTTTTGAAATTTTTGGCAATAAATGCTAGATCTTATTCATCTGAATCTTCATCTTTTTCTTCTTCAGCATGGAAAGTTATGTTCTTTTTGTCTTGTGCTTGTACTCGTTTTGCCTGCAAATCACTTTATAGGACAATAGATTTCCTATTAACTCTTCAGGTTTTAGTGCAGAGAGGTCATTAACTTCTTCAATAGCCAAGACTTTTCTTTCCCATTCATCCGTTAAAGAGTTTAGGATTTTTGATACAATATCAAAATCAGTGTACTTTTCTCCTAATCCTAATAGTGAATGATAGATATCTTGAAATCTAGAGTATATATCATTTGTAACGACCCGATTTTACGATGCCCGAAAGTCGACATTTATACGTCCACTGTATCAAATGCCGCACAATCGAATGTCGGAAAACCGAACCTTTAGGGTTTAAGAAGAAGAATATAGAAGAAGAACAAAACAATAACAGAATCTCACATTTCGCAGCGAAACAAATATAATAGATAAATAAATATCTTTAAATAGAATCACTATATCAGTTATTACATTACATCACATTACATTATCAGAGTGTACAACAACAAACAGCGGAAAGAAAATATAACATATACAAGTAATACGCCTTGCCATCCAGCTCGTCTCTTGAGCTCCACAGCAACTCCTGAATTCCAGAAAGACCTAATAACCTAACTCTAGGCTGCCCGTGTGGAAAATTATAGGCACCCAGAGTTTAGAAAGGGAACAATAAACTCCAGGCCAGTCATGAGACTGGTGTGAGATCTTAAAACAGTTATTCTTTACTAAAAGTAAAACAGAAGATTTTTAAAAGAAATCCGCAATATTTTTTGGAAAATGAAACTACCATAAGGCCTCCCGCCGCACATACAATGCAAACGCAGAATTGGAGGAGATTTCTCCTTATGATAGTCAAACATGCTTAATACGCAAAATCTTTTTAATATTATTATTAGTGCATAGTGTAGAAAATATTTCGAAAGTATAATATTAATCTTAGCCAGCATACTACCATTATAGTATGCCTACTATAGCTACCATATTAGATGGCAGGTTCTACACCTAAAACCGTACTGGGTTCGTACTGGAAATTGGATTTCCAACAAATGGTCAGGCCAAGGAACTTCCAATCGCCACACGACTATAAAATGGCACCACAGGCCCTCAAATCCCAAAAGAAAACAAAAAAGCCAAGTGGCTAGACAAGAAAATCACCAAATTTCATATAGAAATTTAAATACGTACATTTTTATCAAGCAATTCAATTTTATCTTCAAAATCAAAATCCGATTCTTTTTCCTTTAATATATGTATATCCTGCTTATCATAATATCCAATTACAACATTCAAAAATCAATTTGCATGTTCCTTTACAAAATCTTCAATATATACTTCTTATACCATTTTTAGTTTACTATTGAAGTTATATATTCATTTTCATTCTATCTTGCATTTTTACTTTCATTTGAATTCAACTTACAATTTCAATTTTATTTGGATTCAATTTACCTTCTGAATATTGAATTTTATCTTTCAATTATAACTGATTCATATTATTATTTTAATTCAGTTTCATTCACTAATTTACTTCAATTTCCAATTTGAAATCTTTTGTCGCTAAAAATTTTTTTTTCAAAAATTTTCTAACTCCCAAAATTTTCGGAAAATTTTGGCAGAGTCTCCTTTGTACGGAGGAGCTTTTGCAATTTGACAAAAAATATAAATATATATACATCGACCCACCCGGTCGAAAAAAACAAAAACAGTTCATATTTCCTTTTTTTATTGCATAGGCGTACCTTATTTAGCATTTTTAAACAAAACCGTTTATTATTAGCATTTTAGCACGACCGAATCAAGCCAAACGGCCCTCCTGTACCTGTATTTACTCCATTTAAACACATAAGTGACATATATAAGAAATTTATTCATATTTCACTTATTTCCAATAGTAAACACATAGTTTTCTCAAGCAATACATTCAAAATAGTTCCCATAAGCAATTTATATGGTTCCGATACAAATTTAGTTGCTTATAATCAATTCACATACTATTTTTATTCAATTCAAGTGATTTACAGCTCACTTTCATTCATTCAATTTATTTTTAAGCGAAATGAACTCATATCTATTTCAATTGATTCAAAAATCAATTTGATTTGCTTTTATTAACTCTTAGAATTTTATGCATACTCGTTTGCGTCAAACAACAACCATTTCTATGCAAATTTCGACGATATTCACTTAATAGAATATCCAGTCTAGTTTATAACTAATTTAAATTGATACAAACTCAATTTACTCTTTATTTTATTTCATTTCCAATTGATTCTATTCAATTCATTTTGCATTCCATTATTCACATTCATTTTAATTAAAACCATTTCACAATTTCCAGTTTATCCTCCATTTAATTATTTAGAATATTTCCCAACTCTAAATTTTACTTAAGAATTTTACCATTTAATTTTTTTAAGTTCAAGATAATTATTCTATATACTTCTTATATTTAAACTGGATTCCAAATTCCATATGAATTCATTTTACCTTTCATTGATAAATATTGAATTCAATTCATTTTAAACCATATTAAATTTGTCATTCTTTTAATTAGTTTCACTAACTAATTTTAATTCCTTTATTAACATTTAGCCCTACTTGACCCAATATTTACTTAAGTTATTTCAATTCAAAACTCAAATTTATTTATTTTCCCTTGTAACACTTCCCAATTTAAATCCTTGATTTTATTTTCATTTATCAAATTCACTCCATCTACTAATTTAATTAAATTAGTTTTATCCACTTATCCATTTTTTTATTTCAAATTTCCATTCTCAATTCATCTCGGATTTATTTTATCAATAACCAGAAAATTTTCAATTTATTTCTACTTACTTGAATTTATCTGTAAATTTAACACACAATTCAAGTTTGAATTTAACTAATTCAACTTTCCTATTTCATGAATTGATTAATTATCATATTTGTTTACTTGAATTCAATCCATTTTATTTTCTTTTTCCCCAAGTTTGGATTTTTATTCAATTTGAACCAAATCAAATCTCATTTCAATTTATAAAGCCCATTTATACATTCACATTACCAATTTCATTTCATTAATGAATTTTATTCCAAATTATAAATTACATTTAAAATTTACATTTACAAATCTCATTTGTATTTTTATTTTCTTAGCTTTTGGTTTTGATTTCAATTTCTCATACAACGATGATAATAATGTAATATTATTGCTTCCTAACAACCAAGCAACCATATATTATAATAATTCACAGAAAATCATTTCTTTTATATACGAAAATAGTTTTGGGTAAAATTATTTCATTTACCCTATTTTAAAACAATACTGTGTCGGTTTATCTTGTTTAAGAGTTTAGAAACCCTTATCGAAACAGTTGGCCAGACTGCACCGACCAGAATCTATAAACAATCAACCGATAAGTCAACACAATATAAAACAATTTTATATTCACTAACATATACGCGCTCATATCTATTATTACACTCAGTCTCATTCTAGAGTACTAATGATTCTATCTCTAATGAGTAACACCCAATAGAGCCAAGGTTGTCGCTTAACCAATTGCTCTGATACCAAATTGTAACGACCCGATTTTACGACGCCCGAAAGTCGACATTTATACGTCCACTGTATCAAATGCCGTGCAATAGAATGTCAGAAAACCGAACCGTTAGGGTTTAAGAAGAAAAATATAGAAGAAGAACAGAAACAATGACAGAATCTCACATTTCGCAGCGGAACAAATATAATAGATAAATAAATATCTTTAAATAGAATCACTATATCAGTTATTACATTACATCACATTACATTATCAGGGTGTACAATAACAAACAGCGGAAAGAAAATATAACATATACTAGTAATACGCCTCGCCATCCAGCTCGTCTCTTGAGCTCCACAGCAACTCCTGAATTCCAAAAAGACCTGATAACGTAACTTTAGGCTGCCCGTATGGAAAATTATGGGCACCCAGAGTTTAGGAAGGGAACAATAAACTCCAGGTCAGTCATGTGACTGGTGTGAGATCTTAAAACAGTTATTCTCTGCTAAAAGGAAAACAAAAGATTTTTAAAAGAAATCCGCAATGCTTTTTGGAAAATGAAACTACCATAAGGCCTCCCGCCGCAAACACAATGCAAACGCAGAATTGGAGGAGATTTCTCCTTATGATAGTCAAACATGCTTAATATGCAAAATCTTTTTAATATTATTATTAGTACATAGTGCAGAAAACATTTCGAAAATATAATATTAATCTTAGCCAGCATACATACCATTATAGTATGCCTACTATATCTACCATATTAGATGGCAGGTTCAACACCTAAAACCGTACTGGGTTCGTATTGGGAATTGGATTTCCAACAAATGGTCAGCCCAAGGAACTTCCCATTGCCACATGGGTACGCCTCTGGATAGACGCCCCGAGAACCTAACCGGATCTCTGCCAACACAAGGCCGGATTACCTCTGCAAAAATAGGTAACTACTACACGAGTATGCCACCCCCCGGTTGTAAACAACCTTTATCCGAGGATCCTCAACATCAGCAATCACAAAGTAATATATATTTGCGACATTCACATAAGTTAAGTATCTAGGCTCCATACCATGATACCACTTCTATCCAGAAGGATATGTACATACCCTAAGCGGCGCCACCCTCTAAAACCTTGCCGCATCCTTCCTGTTTTGACCATTCCGGGGTGTGAGGTTCGACGAAGTCTCGTCCACAAAGCTACGCTTTTCACAAAAGCCATGCTTCGATCAACAAATGATCAGCAGCACTTCGTATGCCACGTTACCAAATTGGGAATGTATCACTAGTAACCATCAACTACATAACATCTGAGCTCGTACGTCTCAGAGAAGGGTGTTAAGCTAAGAGAATAAATTCTCCATCACCAACAGAAATGTATTTGATAGAAACCAGCTTTACATCTCAAAGTGTAACGTCAGACACACATCCATACAAGTCCGTTTCGGGATCGAACGAAACCGAAGGCACTTCAAAAGAAGCCTTTGCAATACAGATATTCACTAATCACGTCCGGAATCTCCATCACAAAGGGTGATAAAATCTCTATACCGGAGCAACTCGGTGCAGAGACATTCGACAGGTATCCTTTCGCTTTCGAAAATACCCGGTCTTCAACACCGTCTTCCATTTCCATCCCATTTCGTCGTATCGTTATTTGAAATGAGTTTTATGACACAAGGTCCTCTCCCGGCTAATCCGAATAACGAGCGCTTATTTTAAAATAAGTGTTCATTCAGATTCAAATAAATCACAACAATTTCAATTTGATCTTTTAACAAAAGATCCATTACAATCACAAAGGTTCGATGTGGGTTTCGAATATCCATTTGGAATTCGACTCCCGGTCGCATCGAAATTCAAATGCCATTTAAAACGCCAATATTGATAGTTGGTTATTTAACTATCAATCATCATTCACAACAATCGCTGATTCAAAAAAATTTCCACCAATTATTATTTTCAATATATATTCACAAGATAAAATTCCACACTTCAATCCTTTGAAAATCAATTTCCAAACATTTATTCATTTCCATTGAAAATCTGCCGATTTCAAATATTTTAAAATAATATAAAAAAACTTATTCAAAATATACTTGGAAATATTTAAAATAAACTATTTTAGAATATTTTCTTAAATATTAGTTATGAAAAATATTATACTAATATCTCATACAAAATTCAAGTCCAAAAACTAATTTAAAATAAAATTATTAGATAGAGTATAAATATTTAAATACCTATTTTCTAAATCAAAAATCAATTTAATCATTTAAACAATCCTTATATAATTAATTAAATAAATTTTTACTTTAAACAATTTCCAAAACTAATTTCTCCAACAATATTATTTTAAACCAAATCTAAAACTTTTAATTTTATTCAAAATCTATTTTAAAAATATACTCGGCTTTCCAGGGAAGAATTTCTTTTCCATTACTAAATGGTCCATTCAAATAAATTAATAAATCTTCTCGATTTATTTTAATTTACATTGCAAATCTGTAAATTCCTTTCCACACTTTAAAAATAAACCAATATTTATTTTTAAACAATTTTCCTTTTCTTTACAAATTTCCAAATCGGTTCCTAAGATAAATTTCAACTCTAAATTAAATTTTATATTAAATTTCTAAATTTATTTTCTTTTGAAATAAATTCTTTAACTCTTTAAAATTATTTAAAATCCGTGTCTTAAATAATTTCTTCAACTATTTAACAACATTACTCGAAATTCCTTTAAAAAAATATTTCCCATATTTTTGGAATTTATTCAATAAGTTTTCAAAGATAAAACTTTGTCTATTTAAATTTCCTTCTTTTAAAATTCACCCGATTCCTTTGAGTGAATTCATTATAAATTTTCTATCCAAATTTCAAAATCAATTAACTATTTATTTCTGGTATCCTACGATACCAAAAATATATTCGGCTAAATTACAGCCTTCAATGATTTCAATCACGAACATTCACACGAATTAGAAATAATCAACACACAACATAAGCAACAAATAAACATTTGAGGAATCCAGTTGGATCCTTCCTACCTGCTTCCCTGCATCCACGGACGTTAGCAAATAATTAAGTACTCATTCCACTCCGAGGTGGAATATCGCGGTATATGGGGTTTATAAAATCTAACTATTTAAAATTTAAACAAAACCCTTTTGAGTGACAAGATCTCACCTTTTATTTGCATGCAATCCAATTTCTTTCCAGCTTGATTTCCTCACAGTTTTAGACCTTGTATAAATAATTTATACATTTTATTAATATTCGAAATAAATTGAAACAATCAATTTCTTTTCAATAGATTAAATAAATTAACACTTTTAATTTGAACTAATCAAATAGTTAATTTTTTTTAATTGGATAAATTAAATTAGCTAATTTATTCTATAAAATCAATTTTCTCTTACCTATTTATTTAGTTAAATCGAATTCCCCTTTTTTTAAAAAATCTTAAGATAATTAAATAGATTAATTTTTAAACCAATACTTTTAGTTCCCAAACACATCCATTTTGACAATTTATTTAACTAAAAGTTAAATTCAAAAACTGAATTTCCTTTTGAAATAAATTAATGATTTTTATTTTAAACGAATCATCAAAATTTAAACTAATTTTCCTTTTATGAACTTTAGTGATCAAAATATTTGTATAGGTTAATTAAACCAATTATTCACCATAATTTATTATTTTAAATATTTAAAACAAAATTTGAAATTTGTATATGTATATTTATTTCATATAAACACTTTTTTATTAAATTAAATCAGACATTTTTGAAAATGGCTTATCAGAGAATTTTTTTTCTCACTTTACTATAAATTTTATAGCTTCTCTGTATATTTTATTAAAACAAAGATGAACCTATATAAAAAAATAAAAAAATGAGTACCTCACCACGCTACAGGCAAAATGTGAATTCCCAACTCGGCAAGACTCAACACCCACGCGAAGACGCTCGTGCTACTATACACTCACATCCACCCTGCCTTTGCGAAAGCTTGCAACCATTATCGATCGCATGAGCCTCCATCAGTTTGAAACCCAATATCGAACGCAATCCATCCTTCCCTGTCGCTGCCCCCCTACACGTTGATTCGAAACCCAAAAATATTGTTTCATCAATAGATTCCAATGCCCTAAAACTCCCTTTTGCAATTGCTTAATCGAATGCAACTACAACATCTATTCGAAGGATTCAAATCGCGGCCATTAATACCCTGATGTTGCGATTTAGCTTGAGACTTAGTTTCAATTCGAACGGTTGAGTGAGATCTTCACAAAGGGGGGTTGCGATCAATATTCTTCGAAATTGAGATACCCTCGATAATTTTTTTCTTTTCTGATTCAATTTTGAGGATAAGGGAAGCAGCCATTTTCTATTTGTTATTTTCTTTTATAAAAATGGATCGGCCAAGGTTTCCAATTAGAACGAAGAAGAGTTAAATTTTATTTCGATTTTTTTTAAAGAAAAAAAAAGAATGCACTACTTTGATAAAATAAAAATTAACGACGCGTGTTTCAATTGAAAGACAAGTGTTTAGAGGTAGTATACGTGTTATTTCACCTTAAGAAATAGCTTTATATTAAATAAACATATATATACATACATATATATATATATATATATATATATATATATATATATATATTTAAATTTAAATTCAAATTGTCAAAACCACGCAACCAAAAATCTCGATCTCCAATCGAGGCGTGCCTTTAGGCGTTTATAATGTAAAACCCCTATTCCGAACACAATGGAAAAGGTTCCGAGTCCTAATTCGATCGTATGGAGAAGATAGCTTTTCGAACCAGTTATTAAATTAAATTTCGATATAAATTTCAACGCGTTTGCCTATCGCACGGCCAAACGATCACTCTAAACACTACGAAAATTGAAATCCGATAATAATAAAATATTACGGATCCAATGGAATTAGTTTCGTTGAATTCCGAGATTGTGCCTCGGAAGGCTATTTTTAAATATCGATTTAAACGATAAAATTCCAAAACTGAATAAAATAGTTTCAAATTCAATTCCGAAGCTTCTGTTAACCTCAGTATTATTAATATAAATTTTCTATGCCATCAAATTATTTTTAACAGGATGAAAGTTGAAGATTTAAAAATTTACCCAAATTTCTATAATCGAATTTGATAATTAAATTTCTAATTTCATAGTTAAGATTAAAATTCAAGTTAAATTAACGATTCAGATATTTGAAATCATTTGAATATTTTCAGTTTCAAACATTGAAAATTTTGGGTTGTCGCATCCTTCCCCCCTCAAAAGATTTTTGTCCCGAAATTACAAGTTGAAGAATGGACCTTAACCCGTGTAATATTTTCCAACCCAAACAGTTTTATCAATTTATCAACCCAAATCCTTTTATTAAAGATTCATTTCAACTAACTTTCCAAGTTCTATTATAAGTTCCAAACAATATTGTTTACTTCCCAATTCAAATTTTAGATTTGAATTCAAATTTCAAACTTTCAAAAATTTCTCAAAAATTTTCTAACACCCTAAATTTTCAAAAAATTTCACCAGCGTCTCCTTTGCGCGGCTAGCTCGGTACGACTACAAAATGGCACCACAGGCCCTCAAATCCCAAAAGAAAACAAAAAAGCCAAGTGGCTAGACAAGAAAATCACCAAATTTCATATAGAAATTTAAATACGTACTTTTTTATCGAGCAATTCAATTTTATCTTCAAAATCAAAATCCGATTCTTTTTCCTTTAATATATGTATATCCTGCTTATCATAATATCCAATTACAACATTCAAAAATCAATTTGCATATTCCTTTACGAAATCTTCAATATATACTTCTTATACCATTTTTAGTTTACTATTGAAGTTATATATTCATTTTCATTCTATCTTGCATTTTTACTTTCATTTGAATTCAACTTACAATTTCAATTTTATTTGGATTCAATTTACCTTCTGAATATTGAATTTTATCTTTCAATTATAGCTGATTCATATTATTATTTTAATTCAGTTTCATTCACTAATTTACTTCAATTTCCAATTTGAAATTGTTTGTCGCTAACAAATTTTTTTTCAAAAATTTTCTAACTCCCAAAATTTTCGGAAAATTTTGGCAGAGTCTCCGTTGTACGGAGGAGCTTTTGCAATTTGACAAAAGATATAAATATATATACATCGACCCACCCGGTCGGAAAAAACAAAAATAGTTCATATTTCCTATTTTTATTGCGTAGGCGTACCTTATTTAGCATTTTTAAACAAAACCGTTTATTATTAGCATTTTAGCACGACGGAATCGAGCCAAACGGCCCTCCTGTACCTGTATTTACTCCATTTAAACACATAAGTGACATACATAAGAAATTTATTCACATTTCACTTATTTCCAATAGTAAACACATAGTTTTCTCAAGCAATACATTCAAAATAGTTCCCATAAGCAATTTGTATGGTTCCGATACAAATTTAGTTGCTTATAATCAATTCACATACTATTTTTATTCAATTCAAGTGATTTACAGCTCACTTTCATTCATTCAATTTATTTTTAAGCAAAATGAACTCATATCTATTTCAATTGATTCAAAAATCAATTTGATTTGCTTTTATTAACTCTTAGAATTTTATACATACTCGTTTGCGTCAAACAACAACCATTTCTATGCAAATTTCGACGATATTCACTTAATAGAATATCCAGTCTAGTTTATAACTAATTTAAATTGATACAAACTCAATTTACTCTTTATTTTATTTCATTTCCAATTGATTCTATTCAATTCATTTTGCATTCCATTATTCACATTCATTTTAATTAAAACCATTTCACAATTTCCAGTTTATCCTCCATTTAATTATTTAGAATATTTCCCAACTCTAAATTTTACTTAAGAATTTTACCATTTAATTTTTTTTAAGTTCAAGATAAGTATTCTATATACTTCTTATATTTAAACTGGATTCCAAATTCCATATGAATTCATTTTACCTTTCATTGATAAATATTGAATTCAATTCATTTTAAACCATATTAAATTTGTCATTCTTTTAATTAGTTTCACTAACTAATTTTAATTCCTTTATTAACATTTAGCCCTACTTGATCCAATATTTACTTAAGTTATTTCAATTCAAAACTCAAATTTATTTATTTTTCCTTGTAACACTTCCCAATTTAAATCCTTGATTTTATTTTCATTTATCAAATTCACTCCATCTACTAATTTAATTAAATTAGTTTTATCCACTTATCCATTTTTTATTTCAAATTTCCATTCTCAATTCATCTCGGATTTATTTTATCAATAACCAGGAAATTTTCAATTTATTTCTACTTACTTGAATTTATCTGTAAATTTAACTCACAATTCAAGTTTGGATTTAACTAATTCAACTTTCCTATTTCATGAATTGATTAATTATCATATTTGTTTACTTGAATTCAATCCATTTTATTTTCTTTTTCCCCAAATTTGGATTTTTATTCAATTTGAACCAAATCAAATCTCATTTCAATTTATAAAGCCCATTTATACATTCACATTACCAATTTCATTCCATTAATGAATTTTATTCCAAATTATAAATTACATTTAAAATCTACATTTACAAATCTCATTTGTATTTTTATTTTCTTAGCTTTTGGTTTTGATTTCAATTTCTCATACAACGATGATAATAATGTAATATTATTGCTTCCTAACAACCAAGCAACCATATATTATAATAATTCACAGAAAATCATTTCTTTTATATACGAAAATAGTTTTGGGTAAAATTATTTCATTTACCCTATTTTAAAACAATACCGTGTCGGTTTATCTTGTTTAAGAGTTTAGAAACCCTTCGAAACAGTTGGCCAGACTGCACCGACCAGAATCTATAAACAATCAACTGATAAGTCAACACAATATAAAACAATTTTATATTCACCAACATATACGCGCTCATATCTATTATTACACTCAGTCTCATTCTAGAGTACTAATGACTCTATCTCTAATGAGTAACACCCAACAGAGCCAATGTTGTCGCTTAACCAATTGCTCTGATACCAAATTGTAACGACCCGATTTTACGACGCCCGAAAGTCGACATTTATACGTCCACTGTATCTAATGTCGCACAATAGAATGTCAGAAAACCGAACCGTTAGGGTTTAAGAAGAATAATATAGAAGAAGAACAGAAACAATGACAGAATCTCACATTTCACAGCGGAACAAATATAATAGATAAATAAATATCTTTAAATAGAATCACTATATCAGTTATTACATCACATCACATTACATTATCAGGGTGTACAATAACAAACAGCGGAAAGAAAATATAACATATACTAGTAATACGCCTCGCCATCCAGCTCGTCTCTTGAGCTCCACAGCAACTCCTGAATTCCAAAAAGACCTGATAACGTAACTTTAGGCTGCCCGTGTGGAAAATTATGGGCACCCAGAGTTTAGGAAGGGAACAATAAACTCCAGGTCAGTCATGGGACTGGTGTGAGATCTTAAAACAGTTATTCTCTACTAAAAGGAAAACAAAAGATTTTTAAAAGAAATCCGCAATGCTTTTTGGAAAATGAAACTACCATAAGGCCTCCCGCCGCAAACACAATGCAAACGCAGAATTGGAGGAGATTTCTCCTTATGATAGTCAAACATGCTTAATATGCAAAATCTTTTTAATATTATTATTAGTACATAGTGCAGAAAACATTTCGAAAATATAATATTAATCTTAGCCAGCATACGTACCATTATAGTATGCCTACTATAGCTACCATATTAGATGGCAGGTTCAACACCTAAAACCGTACTGGGTTCGTATTGGGAATTGGATTTCCAACAAATGGTCAGCCCAAGGAACTTCCCATTGCCACATGGGTACGCCTCTGGATAGACGCCCCGAGAACCTAACCGGATCTCTTCCAACACAAGGCCGGGTTACCTCTGCAAAAATAGGTAAGTACTACACGAGTATGCCACCCCCCGGTTGTAAACAACCTTTATCCGAGGATCCTCAACATCAACAATCACAAAGTAATATATATTTGCGACATTCACATAAGTTAAGTATCTAGGCTCCATACCATGATACCACTTCTATCCAGAAGGATATGTACATACCCTAAGCGGCGCCACCCCCTAAAACCTTGCCGCATCCTTCCTGTTTTGACCATTCCGGGGGGTGAGGTTCGACGAAGTCTCGTCCGCAAAGCTACGCTTTTCACAAAAGCCATGCTTCGATCAACAAATGATCAGCAACACTTCGTATGCCACATTACCAAATTGGGAATGTATCACTAGTAACCATCAACTACATAACCTCCGAGCTCGTACGTCTTAGAGAAGGGTGTTAAGCTAAGAGAATAAATTCTTCGCCACCTACAGAAATGTATTTGATAGAAACCACCTTTACATCTCAAAGTGTAACGTCAGACACACATCCATACAAGTCTGCTCCGGGATCGAACGAAACTGAAGGCACTTCAAAAGAAGCCTTTGCAATCCGGATATTCACTAATCACGTCCGGAATCCCCATCACAAAGGGTGATAAAATCTCTATACCGGAGCAACTCGATGCAGAGACATTCGACAGGTATCCTTTCGCTTTCGAAAATACCCGGTCTTCAACACCGTCTTCAATTTCCATCCCATTTCGTCGTATCATTATTCGGAATGGGTTTTATGACACAAGGTCCTCTCCCGGCTAATTCGAATAACGAGCGCTTATTTTAAAATAAGTGTTCATTCAGATTCAAATAAATCACAACAATTTCACTTTGATCTTCTAACAAAAGATCCATCACAATCATAAAGGTTCGATGTGGGTTTCGAATATCCATTTGGAATTCGACTCCCGGTCGCATCGAAATTCAAATGCCATTTAAAAAGCCAATTTGATAGTTGGTTATTTAACTATCAATCATCATTCACAACAATCGCTGATTCAAAAAAAATTCCCCCAATTATTATTTTCAATATATCTTCGCAAAATAAAATTCCACACTTCAATCCTTTGAAAATCAATTTCAAATCAATTTCCAAACATTTATTCATTTCCACTGAAAATCTGCCGATTTCAAATATTTTAAAATAAAAAAAATTTATTCAAAATATACTTGGAAACATTTAAAATAAACTATTTTAGAATATTTGCTTAAATATTAGTTATGAAAAATATTATACTAATATCTCATACAAAATTCAAGTCCAAAAACTAATTTTAAAATAAAATTAGTAGATAGAATATAAATATTTAAATACCTATTTTCTAAATCAAAAATCAATTTAATCTTTTAAATAATCCTTATATAATTAATTAAATAAATTTTTACTTTAAACAATTTCCAAAACTAATTTCTCCAACAATATTATTTTAAACCAAATCTAAAACTTTTAATTTTATTCAAAATCTATTTTAAAAATATACTCGGCTTTCCAGGAAAGAATTTCTTTTCCATTACGAAATGGTCCATTCAAATAATTTAGTAAATCTTCTCGATTTATTTTAATTTACATTGCAAATCTGTAAATTCCTTTCCACACTTTAAAAATAAACCAATATTTATTTTTAAACAATTTCCCTTTTCTTTACAAATTTCCAAATCGATTCCTAAGATAAATTTCAACTCTAAATTAAATTCCAAATTTAATTTCTAAATTTATTTTGTTTTGACATAAATTCTTTAACTCTTTAAAATTATTTAAAATCCGTATCCTAAATAATTTCTTCAACTATTTAACAGCATTACTCGAAATTCCTTTAAAAAAATATTTCCCATATTTTTGGAATTTATTCAATAAGTTTTCAAAGATAAAACTTTGTCTATTTAAATTTCCTTCTTTTAAAATTCACCTGATTCCTTTGAGTGTATTCATTATAAATTTTCTATCCAAATTTCAAAATCAATTAACTATTTATTTCTGGTATCCTACGATACCAAAAATATATTCGGCTAAATTATAGCCTTCAATGATTTCAATCACAAACATTCACACAAATTAGAAATAATCAACATACAACATAAGCAACAAATTAAACATTTGAGGAATCTAGCTGGCTCCCTCCAACCTGTTTCCCTGCATCCACAGACGTTAGCACACAATTAAATACCCATTCCACTTCGAGGTGGAATATCGCGGTATATGGGATTTATAAGATATCATCCGCTATTATGCGGCGCAATAGGGTCTCATCCGCTATATAATGCGGGAAATCAATAACTCCAAATATATATATAATACCAATTCCACTTTGAGGTGGAATATCGCGGTATATGTGTTTAAGAAATAACCTCCGCTTAATATATGTGTAGGATCTAGATTAACCCTAAGGGGGGGGGGGTGAATAGGGTTATAGCAAATTTTCTCGATTTAAACACAGAAACAAACTACAGAAATAAATATGCTGAAAAGTAAATCACACACAAAATTTACCCAGCTTCGGCAACCCCTGCCTACTGCTGCATTCCCAGATTTCTCTTAGAATTAAACAGTTTCCCGCTTACAAACACTCTAACAGACTCGCACACCCTGCTACCGCCTATAGAGTTTTGCAAACTCGCACACCCTGCTCACCGAACTAATTCTAACTAGACAATCTGACACTACCTACAACCTAGGTGGTGATTTACCAAGGTTTGACAACCTTAAAAAAAATTTAAATTTAAACAAATTTAAAAACAAATTAAAACCCTATAAACTAAAACCCTCTTAACAAAGCCTCTTTTATAAAACAAGGCCGGCCCATTATTGTTTTTTTAACCCGATCTTTCTTTGTGACTCGTGAAGAACAATGGCGGCTCTGTTGATTTGGGGCTTTTGTTCCCTTGCGAAAATTAGGGCTTTGTTTCTTCGTTCGATCTTGCGCCTTGCTCTGTCGATCGATGGCTCTTTTGAATTGCACTCGGCTGCTTCTCTTGATCACTCTGTGAAATTAGGGTTTTTGATGTAATCGGCTTGGTTGCTTTGAAATGCTTTAATTCGAATTCTCTCTGGTATGTGATTTTATCTTTTGTTATCTGTATAGATTGCTTGAATTCGATTTTCTTATCAGTGCCTATGATGATGGTGGGTTTTTATGTGGATTTCGAGACACTTGGAATTGTTCGTATCCATTTACGCGACTTCATCACTTTCCTAATTTTTTATCGCCTGATGCGCACGGCTTTCCTGATATAATTTTGACTTGATGCTCATGGCTTTTGATTTTCAAACGTTTGATCCTTCTTGTGTCAAACGGCAGAAACTTTCCCTTTTTACTCTGTGACTTTTTCAAAAATGCACACACTTGATTTCTGTCTTCGATTTTGCGTCTTGATCATCACGGCACTGTTTTGATTTCGTGAATCATATCCACGGCTTCAACTTCTCACTGTAACTTGAATGTGGTTTTTGTTGACTTTGGTTACACCAATCATTATCTTATTATCCATGGCTTCAATATTTACATTGTTCATCTCTGTTTTTGCTGTAGTCATTTGGGTCTGCACATCCACCTGTTGTTGTTATTCGACCTGATGCTGCACCGTTTACTGTATATAATGTTTTTGGTCAAACTTTGTACTACCTGTTCATTTGAATTTGCTTCACCACTGAGCCTCAATGTAGTTGTGGTTGCTTCTGTGCATTTTCCTGAGTCACTTGCATATTCAGTCGTGCTGTCCACTTGAGTTTGAGCATTTGCTGTCATTTGCTGTCACGTAGGTTATATGAAGATCATTTCTCCTTTTCACATAGTTCTCGATCCTAGGTTCAAGTATATGACTAGAGGTGTTTTACATCATTCCGAATAAGGATTTATCAATCCATTTTTGACGGTGAGCGTAGGTGAAGGTTCTTACGTGGAACTAAAAGTGATCTATCATAGTTTATGGCTTTGCAAGGAGAACATATGTTTCTAATTATGAAGCCTGATAAAAGTCCATACTAGAAAGTCGGGTGAGTGATGCTATTTTGAAAGTGCGGTTAGGTGTTCGAGTGAATGATAAAATTAGATTTGACATAGGAATGATCTATGCACATTATACAGACTAATGAATAATTTAAGTTTTTACGAGAATTAGGGTTGTGGTACAATTTCCAGAATGAAATTCTTTTAAGTGGGAAGAGTGTAACGATCCAGAATTTACTGCCTTGATTTGCGAATATTTGATAAATTTTAAACATTCAAATAATATGTTTTAAAATGAAATATACAGTTGTTTTATAAAATAACAAATAATGTTAAAATATATTTATAACAACCCAGGATTTGCCACTTTGAAATAGGCTATTTAAATATATTTTATATAATCAATAAATGGAGTTTTATTGGCAAACAAATCTATTTTAATTATTTAATAATGATAATAAAATACTTTTCAAAATTAGTTTACTAATATACATAGTTCAAATAAAATTAGAAAATATGACCGAAGAACGTTTTTCGAAATTTTGACTTTTCGACATCAAAAGTCGCCGGGAACGTTGTGCACACTTGGTGCAACATTCACACATTTATATATGTTAGGATTGGTATTATTTAAGCATACTTATACGTGTTTACTTATATATATTTATACCTAAGCATTGATGTGAAAATTGTATTATAAAAGGCATATATGCATATATATATATATACATATAAACACATTTATACGTAAACAGTCCTATGCCATACCTTAAGCACCCTACAACATGGCCTGGGGGGTAACGTGTACAAGTGATGGGAGGGAGGGATGGTGGTTGTCATGTGCATGGCATGTATATGTATTATTTTATACAAAGGATATTTTATTAGTTTCTTGTTTTTTATGCTTATAAATACCTCTACCTTCTCATGTCTTCACTTTACACTCTCATTTCTTCATTTCCATTTTCCTAGCACTCTTCTTGTAAGCTCTTATTTCCTTGGCTTCAAGCAAAAAAATTCCTAAGTTAAATACTTATATATACACTTTAAAAACTAGCTTAAACCACTCCACTACACTTATACTACCATTATCCTCCAAAACAAACCCCATATACCCCCAAACTCAAGTAGGCCGAGCCCAATAATAGCCAAGGCCAAGCCAAACTTGTCTCTCCAAGGCCATACAAAGTCGTATTTTTAAGTTAAAGCAGTTTTCTAGGAGTAATTCAAGTTTGCTAGAAGTTTGCCTTGATTTAGGGACAGTTTGGTGAGCAAAGTCCATGCTTTTAAACCTCAAGTACTAACTTTTTAAAGCTGTAAAATTTATGAGTTAAAATGTTGCTTTTGTATGTTATATGTTATGTATGCATGCATATATGTTGATTTGGAGTTGATTGCTTATGTCGAAGTTTGAGTAGGCGATAAAGATTATATCTTGAACATTGGAAAAGTCAGTTAGTATTTGTGAAGTAATATTCTTGCTTATGATTGTGCTACAATGTAACAATGTGATATTGTGTTGGAATGTTGTATTTTTGTATGCGGGTCTATTATATGAAGATAGCGATTCGCTAACCAAAAGCGACTTTAAAATCCGCTTTTTGTCGAAACTTTGATTTTTGTTTCCAATTGAAAAGTTTTCAAGTTTAAACTTTGATTTTGGTCAAAATGTTATTTTCACATTTTGAAGAAGAAAAGAGTTCAAAAGGGAAATTTTAGAAGTTAGAAAATCAATTCAAGTTTGAAAATTATGTGTTCGTATAGCGATGGTCACTATACGCGGTTTAGAAATCTGACTTTTTTTCTAATCTAAACTTATTTTAACTTAAGATATTTTTAGAAAATGTTTCTAACTCTAATTTAGTAATTAGAGAGAAATTATTTATTTATCTATTTATTTATTTAGTGATAATTTAATTAATTAAGGTACTTAGTACTTAATCATTTTTTAAAAATGTTTTTTTGAAACTTAAATGCTAATCAATTAAGTTAATCATAATTTGTTACTTAATTAAATTTAACTATTATTAATTATTAATTGAGGATTAATTAATTATTAATTAATTATTTATTTAAGGTAATTATTTATTAATTATTACTTTAAAAGGGGTTTTACTTAATTAATGTTTGATTAAAGTTTATTATGTTAATAAGATTTAATTAGGTTTAATTACTTCTAATTAGAGTTTAATTACTATTTAACAAGGATTTGATTCTCATCTATTAGGGTTTTAATTTATTTTAAAATCGCTTTGAGTTTTAGTAATCAGTTTTGTTTTAAACTTTTTCTTTTCAAATTGTTTTAAATCAAGGGATTTCTGTACCACCTACTCTTAAGTAACCCCATATGATTAGAAAAACTAAATGACATCTATTAGTAGAACAAACACTATTCTTCTATTACAATTAGCTTGGACGTTTACTTATGTTAATTGTTTGTTATGTGGTGATCCCTTACATATCAGTTGTTGTGTAATAACCATGTTAAACTAGATAAGCAAAATCAAATTAAAAGCACCATTATGGCCATTAAGCCTCTGTTTGATTTTGTAAGATAAATAGGTCATTTCCTTTTTGAAATGGTTTCAAAGTTATTTCAATTCGAACAAGACATTTAAAGGGCGGTTTGGCAAATGGTTTTACTAAAGATGTTTTTAACTGATGGAAATGGTTTTCCATGTTATAAAAAGAGATTTCATAAATAAAAGAGATTTATAAATGGATTGCTTGTTAAAAAAAAGCTAGTTTGATTAAAGTTATTTAGGAAATTGTTTGAACGTGAAAGTTTTATAAAGAAGTTTTATAAATGATTTGGGTATTTGTTATCCCGCTTTTTGGCAAAGCCGTGATACCAAAAGATCGATCAAAAATGAAAGATAGTTCGTCTCAAAGATTGGTTATAAACTACTTCACTATGGATATCGATGAACTTTGTCCGAGCCTGGATCAGGCTACAATTGATAGGTCATGGCTAGCAAATCCACGAGAGCCAATGTTTCAAGTTTCAAGTCAATGCGAGTTCGTATGCTCAAGATATGATGAATTCAGTTTGAGAGAGATTGCCCTTGTTGGGTTCGAATCCATAGGATACCCCATAGTTCGAATCGATGGCCAAAAGTCATATTCGCATCCATCGGTTCGACTCCATCTACTTCGAATCCATCAAGCTTGGAAGTCCTTCGAATCCATCGAGTTCCTCCTACTTCGAATCCATGGACTTCGCATCGACAACTTCGTATCCATCCCGATGGCCTACCTTCAAATCCATCAGGTCAAAGTGGCAAAAATGATGGAGTCAACCCAGTCAAACCAGAGTAATAAGCGGATCGACACGAAGAACGCGCACCACGTCATCGCGAAAGCACGTAAAAAGCCATCGAGTCGACCTTATCGATTCGAACAGGATCGAGTCGAAGCAATCAACCTGCCGAAGAACCCCACTTCGAATCGATGATATCTTGAGATTCATAAGTCCAAATGCAATGAAATTTTTACAGGAGTTTACATACGTGTTGGAGAATGTCTACGCCAAATTTCATCTCGATTGGATGATTTCTTGATCGATTCAAATGGAGTTCGAATCGATCCAAAGTGGGCCCAGATTTCCTGAGGCTGGTCGCATGGGCCCACTCACATGCCAGAAAAAGTCTCTCGAAGTTTGAGCGAGATCTGGGCCTCCTACGCCTATAAATAGCACCCTGAAGCCTTCAGAAAAGGGGGTCTTCCTCCATTGAACGTCGAGACTCTGCCGGATTTAGTTCTACGTCTTTCTATCACCATTGTAATCAAGTATTAGAGCTACAACTAGCTGTAATCCGCTGTAATCGATTGAAAACATCAAGTGAATCAATAAAGACATAAGCTTCAGAGTGGACGTAGGCAAGATCGCCGAACCACTATAAATCCTGTGTTTGTGATTGTTATTTGTGAATTATTGTGATTATCATTGCATAGATTTGAATTCTATATTGATTGTTGCTGATTTGTGCTCATAAACGGGTGCTTTCACGATATTGGGTGTTTGTGGTCAATTTTGACGCAAACATTTTGGTGCTTTCACTGAGAGTTGAATTCAGGATAATTTGAATTTGAAGACTTAAGAATTTAGATCTAAGAACCATGACGAGACAAACAAGTAAGAAACAAAGGCCAGAGAGAAGTGAACACCAAGGAAGTCAAGAGGCTTCTTCAGGAGCGAATCAACCGTCGATCCTCATCACTAGGGACGAGATGGAGACAATGACGAAGAAACAAGAGGAGTTGATCCAGAGTTTGTTTCAACAGATAGGACAACTTGGAGCACAAAATAGAGAAGCAGATGGAGTTCGAAACGGAGTAGGACCATCCGGCATAGCACCTGAACTAGGGGGCACGTACATGGAGAATGTTCATCCAGTCTCGGAGAGAGAGAGGAGCATCTGTGCAACCTGGGAGTAACAGAGGAGTGAACGCTCAGTCAAGGGGGCAGATCCCAGAATTCCCTCGTGGACTCGGGGGGTAGGTCGAAAGCAATGAACGAAGATTGCATCTCGGAGACAATGACAGGTTGGCGGAGATGGTTAGAAGAGCTATGAGAGGCGGTTTGGTAAACAAAGATTTGGAGGATGTTAATAGGAGTCCTTTTACTCCAGCAATCAGACGAGCTAGGAACCCACCGGATTTCAAGTTACCATCGTTGGACATGTATGACGGGAGAACGGACCCCACGGTTCATCTAACAAAGTATATGAGGCATATGGAAGTGCTGGGGGCATCAGAGGAGGTTATGGCCCGGTGCTTTCCATTATACTTGGCGGATATTGCAACATTGTGGTTTAGACAATTGGAGAATGGATCCATCGGAACATGGAATGATTTAATTGAGAGATTTATGAGGCAATTCAGGGTTCACATTACAAGACCCAAGAATGTGATGACTTTGGCAACCCAAAAGCAGAAAACCGGAGAAACTTTGAGGAGTTATCTAACGTGATTCAACGCAGCAGCAGCTTCGGTGGATCGAGAAGATCCATCTATGGTTGTGATGGCAGCTGTGTCCAGAGTAGATGATGGCACAGAGTTCAAAAATTCTTTGACCAAAGATCCGCCTGTGGATCTAGCGGAATTCTACGATGAGACAGAAATTTTTTTGCGATTAGAGGATGCGAATGCAGAAAGAGAAGAAGGAGAGGGAATATAAGTTTATGTGTTTAAAGACAAAAAGCCTTTCGAAAAGGACTCAGGCAAGGATAAAGGAAAACGAAAGGCTGAGGATTATAACGACAGGTCAAAGCGGCAACGGAGGGAGCCGCGATTCACCACTTACACCGAGCTGAACGAGAGTCTGGAACGAATTTATCAGGATACCAAGGAGCAGGTTCCGTGTCGTAGACCAATGCGAAGGGATCCAACTTCCGATGAAAGAAGATCAGCTAAGTTTTGTGTATTTCATGAATTAAACGGTCATAACACTAATGATTGTAGGCATCTGAAGGACGAGGTAGAAGGACATATCAAAAACGGTATGCTCCTTCAATATGTGAGGAGGCGAACTCCAGTGGTGGAACCAGAGCGACCACCGTCTACATCAGCTAGAGGCGACCCTGAATCAAGGCACCGTCTGATTATCAATTGATTGAAATAACGATGGACAAGTCACAAGCTTCCCACTAACACAATTAACTCATTTACACATGTACGAGATCGCGAACGATCCCCAGGCATGCTCTGAATGATCATTGAGCATTTAGTAGTGGGAACTTACACTTTGACATCCTTGCTCTGCTTTTGTTTCATTTTGATTTGGACAGTTGAACTTTGTTTGTTTGGACATTTCTATTTTAAAACTCATCCGTTGAATAGATATTTGATTCTGATAATTCTAAAATGGCCAAGCTACTTACACATGTACGGGGTCACGAACGGTCCTTAGGCATGCTCTGAGATGGCGATAAACCTCCCTGACAAATGATCCAGGGACCCACTCGAACGTGAACCTGATATCAACAATACCAAGCCCTCCCGGGCACACTTTCTCACCCCGAACGGCACCCGACCGCGAACAGTCACAATTCGCCTCGAACGGCACCCGACCTCGAACGGTCAGAAAATCGCCTCGAATGGCACACGATCGCGAAATACACCACTTGCCTCGAACGGCACCCGATCCCGAACAGTCACACTCGCCCCGAACGGCACAACTCACCTCACCTCAAATGGCGCGATCGCGAACGGTCGTCATTTGAGGTCCGTCGCTTGACCGTGCACGGTCGCACTTCACCTCAAATGGCTCGATCCCGAACGATCATCATTTGAAGTTAGGCGCTTGACCATGAACGGTCGCACTTCATCTCAAGTATATCGATCCGGAATGGTCTTTATTAGAGGTCGCATAAAACTATAAATTCCTTTGCAGGACATCAACAGGATATAAGCGTCCAGCTCATGGCATTACAAAACACGCCTTCCTACCGCAAGGCATATTTTGGAGGGCAAATGTTATATGATTTTTGGCAAAGCCGTAATACCAAAAGATCGATCATAAATGAAAGATAGTTCGTCTCAAAGATTGGCTATACACTACTTTACTATGGATATCGATGAATTTTGTCCAAGCCCGGATCAGCTACAATTGATAAGACATGGCTAGCAAATCCACGAGAGCCAACGTTTCAAGTTTCAAGTCAATCCGAGTTCGTATGCTCAAGATATGATGAATTCAGTTTGAGAGAGATAGCCCTTGTTCGGTTCGAATCCATAGGATACCCCATAGTTCGAATCGATGGCCAGAAGTCATGTTCGCATCCATCGGTTCGACTCCATCTACTTCGAATCCATCAAGCTTAGAAGTCCTTCGAATCCATCGAGTTCCTCCTACTTCGAATCCATGGACTTGCATCGACACCTTCGTATCCATCCCGATAGCCTACCTTTGAATCCATCAGGTCAAAGTAGCGAAAATGATGGAGTCGACCCAGTCAAACCGGAGTAATAAGCGGATCGACACGAAGAACGCGCACCACGTCATCGCGAAAGTACGTGAAGCCATCGAGTCGACCCTATCGATCCGAACAGGATCGAGTCAAAGCAATCAACCTGCCGAAGAACCCCACTTCGAATCGATGATATCTCGAGATTCATAAGTCCAAATGCAATGAAATTTTTACAGTAGATTACATACGTGTTGGAGAATGCCTACGCCAAATTTCATCTCGATTGGATGATGATTTCTTGATCAATTCAAATGGAGTTCGAATCGATCCAAAGTAGGTCCAAATTTCCTGAGGCCGGTCGCGTGGGCCCACTCACATGCCAGAAAAAGTCTTCCGAAGTTTGAGCGGGATCTGGGCCTCCTACGCCTATAAATAGCACCCTGAAGCCTTCAGAAAAGGGGGTCTTCCGCCATTGAACGTCGAGACTCTGCCGGATTCAGTTCTATGTCTTGCTATCACCATTGTAATCAAGTATTAGAGCTACAACTTGCTGTTATCCGCTGTAATCGATTGAAAACATCAAGTGAATCAATAAAGACATAAGCTTCAAAGGGGATGTAGGCAAGATCGCCGAACCACTATAAATCCTGTGTTTGTGATTGTTATTTGTGAATTATTGTGATTATCATTGCTTAGATCTGAATTCTATATTGATTGTTGCTGATTTGTGCTCATAAACGGGTGCTTTCACGATATTGGGTGTTTGTGGTCAATTTTGACGCAAACAGTATATATAAAAGAAGTTTTAGAAAATGATTTAAAAGAAGTTTTATAAATGATTTGGGTATTTATAAAAGAGTTTTTAGAAAATGATTCTATAAAAGAAGCTTTAGAAAATGATTTGTGTATTCATAAGGGAGTTTATAAGAGGTTTGGATATTTACAAAAGTTGGATATATATAAAAGCAATTTATGTATATAATTTTGAATAGTTATAAAAGGGTTTTATAAATGAATTTGGAAGTTGGAAAGCATTTTGAAATGGATTTGGATTTCCAGCAAAAGAGATTTCATAAATGAAAGAGATTTGATAAAAATGATTTATCGAAAGAAATTAAAAAAAGAATTTGAGATCTGGGTTTCTCTAAACAGGCCTTCTAAAAATGTGGTATTTCGTTCCACACATAACACCGAGAAAATAGTGGTTAGGGCTGTCCTTACATCTAACTTAAACAACATTTGTTTAATCCTTTTAAACATGATTTGGAGGTAAGAAGTTATTCACAAATGTTTTGTGTATATACTTATGTTAGAGAGATAAGTATATGAATGTTTTAGAAAAACATTTTGGAATGAGATTTATTAAATAAAGATTTGTTTCGAGGCTTAGTGGTTGCAATGGATAAATAAATCTCAAATGGAATTGGTTGTTGTTGCTTATTTGATAATTAAATAACCGACTACCAAATATGGACCCAAAACTAACTTTGGAATATCTAGGAAAAACCCATGTTTTATATGGCACAGTCATCGTTGATGATGACATACCGTGCGTATAAATCTCATTTCATTCTCCAAGGACAAACGATAAGGAAATCCATCCACTAATAGTTAGGAGGTGATCTCCGCTGTTATCTTTAACTGCTAATTTTCTAAAGAACCGGAGTTGAGTTTACCAAAAACTATTGAACGTTGTTTCAAAGAAACTAGGATCAGATATGTTATCCAAAACCACTTTGATCCAACTCAAGCATTTCAAAGTGAGGACATCTTGAAGATGATGGAATTGAAGATGTAGGTCTTTGAAGTGTAAGGGTTGCGTGCTACTAATCCTGAGCGTGAATCCAAAATGGATGTAGTATAAGTAGTGCCTTCGGTTCGTTCGTCGCCTGAACGACTTGTTTGGATAAATGTAGACATTGTGTCGTCGACTGGAAAGTAATGTAGCATTCCAAGTGGGAAGTGCTATATGAAAGGTAATATGTATCCTTATGCCTCATCAATCGAGAAATGGCAAAAATCGGGCATGCCGCAGGGCCATGTGGGCCACTCACATTAGGGTATGGTCATCCCAATAGACCGATTACTATCTACTCATGTATACTTTGGGTCCATAGTGGATGATCATATTCGATATTACCAGTCAAGTTTATGTCAGTTTTGTGTGGAAGGGGTATAAGATATTCTTGTCAGACCCTATGCATTTTATCTAGAGATGTACTATTGAAAGGTGGTTCCTCACCTTATCATAGTATATGATCCATTCTCCCATATGAGCCTTTAGGGTTTTAATTATATACCTATTATGCTGGATTTTAATTAATGTAACAATTTCGGCTACGTTAATTATTTACTTGAAAACCCTAAACATTATGATAATATCACTTCCATTTCTATAGAAAATGTTTTGTTTATCGTAAGGTAAAAACTCGTCCGTGTTTATATATGGCATGATCTTACGAGACGTCTTTGATTTAAAGTTTTTATAAAGTTAAAGACTTATGGTTTACTCACACCAGACCCATGTCTGACCCAGAGTTTGTTTTCCCTTTTTCTAAACTCTTGGGTGCTCAAATTTGAATGGGCAGCCAAGTAGTTCAAGTTTTCTATAGATTCATCTTGGAGGAGCTTGGAGCCGGTGGCTTCATCGATATCTTGTTTACCTTGTTTTTCACTGTATTATATGTATATTGTATCTGTTAGGTGGGGATAGGCTGTTATAACTGTCCTAGGGTAGAATTTATATTAGTGTGACTTGGATGTAATATTTTGAAATGACTTTATAATATATTATATTGAGTAGTATATATTGTTTCGTTCCGTTGTGAGATTCCGTATTGTTTAGTTTCTTCTGTTCAATCTTGCTTTCTTTTACCCCTAATGATTTGTCTTTTGAATGACGAAATAATTGGCATATGAATAACGAGGATATATTAAGTGTTGTCTTTGGTGGTAAGAAAGGTGCATCGTTACATACACCCCTGCTCCATTTAGTAGGACCTCCATAAGGTGGATGGTGATTATGAAGGCATTGATTGAGGTAGCGATACCGGAGGTTGAGGAGCTGGTTAGCAGGCAAAGAAGCAGGGACATGGTGTTGTAGGTTACTTATACAGCCCTATGCTAGTAGTGATATGAGACTCTCAGCTTTGGATCGAGACCGAGCTTCGAGAGATATGAGTCAACCAGCGGTGCTAGAGCCACAAACTTGGATGCATATCCACCATGATGTGCCCATTCGGAGGTCGTGGCAATGGCTTGAGCACCGACAAGGGAATAGGACCATCCCCTAGCTCATAGGTAGTGCTTAGGATTAGTAGTAATAGTTGTTGTTATTTTTCTTCCAATGTTTGTGTAACACCCCGAGAATTTACATAAAATTTAACAAGAATTTTATATAGATTTAAACGGAAATTTAATAAGAAAAGTAAATTAATTAAAACAAGGGTTAAAAGAAAATTTCCATAGATATTCAAATTTGGCTACGAAACTTGCGCCATTGCGTTCATAGTGATTTTTTGGATAATTTTCATAATAACACTTTTAATCAGAGCTAGTACGGAGAAGCTACGAACGTTTGAAAAATTGGAATAGAAAAAATTGAAAATTAATAATTTAATAAATATCGGTCGACGTAGAATTCTTACCGGTCAACTTGTGGCCTTCATAGGTCGGCCTAACATAGGGAAAACTGAATGATCAACGATCTAAAGAGGTGACGATGAAGGGATGAAATCAATTGCTTGCGTCTGAAGTGTTGGATGATTGGACTAAATTTTCCCTAAGCTAATCTAATGGCACTAACATAACTCTAAATCTATGAAATTATAACTAATGAAACCTTAATTTTCTAATGGAAGCCTATAATAACTAAACTCAATCAATTTTTCTCCTCAAAACCCTAATTTTCATAAAACCCAAAAATTAAAATCAAACCTAATCACTCTAAGAGGCAAGAGCAAACAATTAAAGGAGGGACTAAGGCGATCTAAGGAAGGATCTATTGATTGGAGGCCAAATTCCTAAGTGCTAGAACTTAGGCTAGAGGTTAGTGGGTCCAATTTGATAATTTGACTAGTGTAATTAAATTTAAAATATTGTGATTGATCTAGGATGTTAGAACCCTAATTTGATATGCTAGAATACTAGAATTGAACTTGTTAAATTAAAATTGAAATTGTCTAAACGCTAGTTTGATCCCTAAAACCCTGGAAATCAAGTTATAGAAATGGAAAATTTAATTAGTTAAAGTAAACACTTGTTTGATGTCAAACTTATAACCCTAAATCACATACCCTAGAGTTGATGGTGATTGGAAAATTAATTAACTAGAAATTAGGATTAACCAGAATCACTAATGGCTATGATTAATAGAAATTAAATGAAAAATCAATCGATGGTTAAAAACAAAATAACCCTAAAAATTATACGTGAATGATTGACTTGGGATTGTCTGGGTCGACCGTAGCTGTCGACTTAGGGTTTGTCTAGGTCGATTGTTCGAATGAAAAATGCACGAATTGAACCTTGTCCAAAGGCCAAGGTTTTTAATTAAAAAATATGTAATTTCAAGAAAAATTTATAAATGGAAAATTATTCATTTGAGCTTATTTCTGAGCTAAGTAAACGTACTAGAGACGGTAGGGGTGTAAATCCCCTGTCAAGAGAATGTTGGGCCATAAATCCCCCATCAAAGGACAATAGGTTATTGAAGTTTGGGTAACAATTGAGTACCCAAATAAGAATGAGAGTTGGCTAGGGCGATGTATTTCATAGACACATAGGGGGTATTCCATCATGGTGATGCGCAGCACTTATGAAGATACCAGGTGATTTAGCCCGATCCTAACGGGAGTTCTTGTACGTATGATTCTGGCACAATGTAGTATAAGAGGATGCCGATGCAGGATGATAAAAGGCTATGGCAAGAGACATTTGGCACTATGATCGAGCGGTGGACAATGGGTCCATACTATGAGTCACATTATTGGTTTGTAGTATGAGTTTGCATTTTGGGGTTCCCCTCTCGTGCATAGTAATGATTGGTAGTTAAGATAAGTCAAAGGACGTTGGCTATTTGTTAGTGTGAAGGTTGAATTATAGTCCAACCCATTATGTTAGTAAGATTCCTTAGGTGTTGACCTTAGGAGTTCACAGACACGTGCTATACATCCTTTATCACTCCAGGCTTTTGTCATTCACCGAACTTTTGTCCGAGCCACTCATTTCTCTTTATTTTCCACCACCATAGGATGATAGATTAGCAGTGATCGGACATAGTACGGTGGAGAAAGGAGCTCAATGATGGAGTTCTTATATTATCTATTGTTTCTCTTGTAGTCACCTATTGTGTCAGGAGTATGTAAAACTTATATTGAAATTTGAAATAAGTGTATATATAAATCAAGTATTTTAGAGACTGTTTTCTGAAATGTCTATTTTTTCTGTACTTATATTTTAATTCATTCCACTATGAGATCTGAAAGTATAAAATGTCTTAGAACTCCATCCCTATAATATTGCTCGTACTGTTTTAAAAACCCAATGGCTCATATTTCTCGGCGTGACGTGTTCGAAAGTCATATTGGGCTTTGGATCGATGTATCGAGAGGTGTAGATTATTACATTTAGTATCAGTGCTTAGTTTTTGGATTCCCTAGGATTTAGGCACGTATTGAGAGGACATACTTGAAAAGTTTTTTAGAAAAAAATGGTTTTCCAAAATGTTTTCTGAAAAGTTTTCAAAAATGGGTTTCAGAAATATATAAATATATGTATAAAAAAGTTTTCAAGGAGATTTTCAAAGATTTATCTATATATCCAAATTTCTTCTATTCGTGCATATGCTATCCGCTGGAAAGTTGAAAATAATTCCCAAACATCGATAGTGAGAATGAGTACAAATTTTAGGGGATAGGACGAATCAAGTCTGACTAGGAGAGCTAGTTATGATTTTCTGACATATGTAAAAATACACAACACCTTATACATTTGGACCCTAAAGGTAGTTGTTGGCTTATTCACTATATAAGCAAATAATTGTTGGTTAGAATAAATGTTAAGGTTATAACAGTAGAGATGAAAAATGAATCTTTTATATTTATTTTGGTTTACCCTATAAAGAAACGCTAGCAGAGGTTTCTTTCACCAACTAGCAGCGACAAGTAAACCATGGATTTAAGGGTGAATGAAGAAAATTAGCACCACGAGACCATATAATGAGTATAAGACGTTGATCAAGCAAGAGAGTTGAAAAAGGACTTTATTAACCTAAGATAGATTTCCCTAGTCAAAGTAGAAACCCAATTAGTAGTAGTTGTAAGGACTCACACTTACTTAATGGTATGGTTGGAGTACTCCCATATCGAAATTGGATATTGTATTGGAAAATAAACCTGATTTGACCATCTTGGAAAGAAGAATGCTAATTTTATGCACTTGAGGCATTATTTGGTGTAAGTAGGCTTAGGTAATTAGGTTGTTATTGTCTACTCCAACATAATGGTAAACCAATGAAAATGTTTTCTACAAAGTTAGGTACTGTAGATATCTGATATTTTTAAATAGAAAAATTTTGGTATATGGTTTATATAAAATAGTCAGATAGACTCTATGGAATTTGTTTAAAAATCAAAACTAAAGAATTTGGTGAGAAGTTATTTTTAGTAACTTTTCTGAAGCTTTTGTTTTTTTGGCCACATTTTTACACCTACTTCAATGTGCACTTTGCTTTTGACAAAAGAACTTTTTAGAAATAAAATTTGAGAGGTAAGTATGACCTAACTTTTGAAATACGTTTATAAATAAGAAATTGTTGGATTTGAAAATATCTTTTATCAATGTTTTGTCAAACTCTAAAATAATAATAATAAGTTCAAAATATTACATTACCTTTAAAAATGCATTTGAGAAAATTTCTTATTTATAAATGAATATTTTTATAAAGGTGGGTTTTTATGTACATTTTTACTAAGTTAAGTTAATCATCTCTGACAATCTAATTAAAGAAAATGCCACGACCCTGGTAAAAGGAAATATTTACTAAAAATTGAATAAAGGATTTAAAAGTTTTAAAAACTTACTAGTTTTATAGTAGTGGTAAAAATCAAAGGTTTTGAATTAAAACGTTAAAAGTGAAATTATTTTGATTATCACTAAAACTTAGAAGAAAAGAAATAGATTGAAGTTAGATAAATAGGATTAAACAACCCACGAAGGCAAGATTGACTATGGAATTTGGTAACATTAGAATGTTTGGGACTCAGATAAAAAGTAACATGAGAACTGGGTAGCCTTTTCAAGCAACGGTTGAATTAGAAGGATAAAGTACCAAGTTGAACTTTCTATAGCAATGAAAATTAAATACCACCTTGTGTTTCCCCACTCTTGTATGGTTGGAATTATAAATCATTTATATAAGGAAGATTGAAAAGTATGAATTGACTAAACCTATTTTAGAATAAGGAGGGTCAGTCAAGATGTTTTAGTTGTATCAAAGAAAACCGCAGATGCAAGAAGTTTTCCAATTGAAATGTTAAAGGGACAAGTAGGATCCACTTCAATCCATATTAAGAGTGTTAAATAACAAATAGAAATTCCCTCGATTACGTTAAGCAATCTTAAATGGAACAGTAAATATAGGCTTGGCACTATAACAACTAGATATTAGTTGGTACATACAGATGAGGATAGGACACCTTTAGGCTACAAGCTGTACAAGTATCGTGTAGTCCTATGTAGGCTACGGACAGACCGGGTGGACAAGAATGAGAAGGTATCTACTTTATATATGTTATTGGATTATCTCATTGTAATAGTGTTTCATGGATACCTAGATGTGAATCTTTGAATTGTAAGGTTGAATGTTACATGTACTTGAATATCGAAAATAAGGGGAAGGTAGTCCCTAAGTTAATGAGAAACTTCATTAAGGTGATTTGAAGACGATTTCAAGATATATAGATTTAAATGACATAGGCAAGTAAAAATGTAGAATTCGCCATCGTAGCAAACTTTTTAGTAAGGGATGCAGATTAGTAAACACCAAATAGGAAGTTATTGTAAAATGGAGAGGAATTTAAGTTGCATTTAATTCATGGGAATGAAGTATGCAGCAAAGTAAATTTCTATAAATTATCCAATTTTAGTACAAGTGTATCGTTTGAAATAACAAGGAGCACACTCAAATGAAAGATGTACAAAATAGGTTTTTACCATACTTTGTAATGTCTATTTCAATAATTAACAGAAAAGATAATTCCTTGTAATTCGAAACATATCACAAATCATCTTTTAGATAACTTACGGAAAGTTGTAGTGCTCATTTCATTTTGGGGAGTGTAGGTCTAATGCATTAAAATGAAAAAAATCTCTAAGTGTAAACCAAAGTATTTATTATTATTATTCAATTGATTAAAATGGAAAAGGTGCATCCCATATTAAGTTGTCTCAACCATTTGACGAATGGAGTGATAAGAGGCCGTGTTTAGTAAAAAAGCCCAACTTATGAAATGATACCAAGGAATGGAAAAAGAAAATTTTTTAGGAATTCAAACAACAAATGGCATCCTAAATAAAATTTTAGTCAAGATTTTGCAATGGATGGATAATTCAAGGATATGGGTTTCCGCCAAAAGGGAGATTTGATTATTTGCATGCATTGAGAATGCGGATGCGATTTTTGTAGAAAAGAAGACCAGATTTTTTTGATAAGATTTAAAGGAAGGGATAAAAAGGATTCTTCTCAATAATACCTCGAATTGGAAGAAGACTATTTTTATGAAAATGACTTAGAATATGCAGTTGCGTACATATATGTCGCATGCGAACAAAGTACCACTTAGGTGATTTTACCAATGCTAAGGTGATTCTTGTTATCTGGGTTTTAACCCAGTAGGATCCACTAGAAAAGAACAATTCTATGACATCAGAATGGCTTAGAACTTAACCAAGAAGGCTAAGGCAAGGAGTTAACTAGAGCCAAACCATATTACTGAAGCAACGACTCAATTTGACTAAGCTAGGAGACCAACGTCTGTCCAGTCCGATCAGCGGTTAAGCATAACTACCTAGCAAATAGTCATCAAAACGAACAACGTGCAACGAGACTACACGAACAATATTGAAACAAGGCCATGAATGCATTATACGCTTCAATTTCTAAAAATATTCCAAGTTCTTGGATCGCAAGCGATCCATACCCTATGGATAGCTAGCGTCCCATGCAACACGATGGTTCGTAGGGCGGAAAAGAAGCCAAGAATAGAAGAGCACAAAAACACTAAGTGAATGGATCGCCAGCAATCCTTACAAGATGGGTCGCTAGCGATCCATACCAAGCCGCTAAACTCTAACGACCTAGCATGGCTAAATATAGAGATAGATGCTAAGTTATTAGCTCGTGAGCAAGCCAAGTCTATGGGTCGCTAGCGATCCATAGACCATGGATCGCTAGCAATCCATTGTTGTAACGACCCATAAATTTTGATGGTTTTAATAATATATTTAACTATAATTTTTATGAAATTTTCAATAATTGAATTTTGAAATAAAAATTTGATATTTGGAATACGTTTATTTAAACATAGCAAATTGTAAATTTTCATATGATAATATTGAAATTTATTTTCTTGTTTAATTTTTATTTAAATTCAAGTTAGTTAAATTTGACGATAATAAAACATTTCCAAACTTGATTATTTTTATACAATAAATTTGTAAATCATCTTTTGAGTGACACGTCATATTTCGTTTCGTGAAATTTGAATTGTTATTGCTCCGTTTATCTTATTTTCGGCAAATTAGCAGCATTTTCGGTACCGATATCAACTTTTGATAGAATATTCATACCACTGGTATATATATATACCATTTTGATAGTCTCATTGTATCGATCTTTATGATATATTCACTTCTGTATTTTGGAGTTTCGGTATGTGGCGAAACCCGTAAAACGGTTAACCACACCGGTACGTCTTTGGATTTGCAATGGCCATTCACTTTCGATCGGTTGAACTTAAATGGCTACTAACTTTTAACATTCCAAGTAGTAGTCGCGACTTTTAGTATTTCCACTTTTCAATATAATATTTGCGTTGATTCTTTTCTGTGATTTCATATTTTACTCTGATCATTTGCTAAAAAAGAAATTTATCAAGCCTGCCGTTTTATCTTGCTTTCGTTCTCCCTTCGTTCTCTCTTCCCATTTTTTTTCTTTTATCTGATAAAAAAAGGAAATTTCGTATGCAATTGCTTCTACACGGACCAAGACCGAAACCACTTCCTCTTTGGCCGATCACCCTCCACTACCATCCTAGCCAACCTTGCACCACCAAGTCGATGCTCCTCCCTCTCTCTTTTTCCCTCGGTCATGCGCGATCATCCCGGGCTTCAAACCTCCATATTTTTCGCATGCAGTTGTTTCCCATCACGTTACAACCTCGCAACAGCTTTGCCTCGTCTGTTTCGCGTGAAGCCACCCATCGGTCTCAGCGCCTCAAGCCCATAGCCATGCTTAACCATGGCCTTGTTTTCTAGTAGCCAAACTTCCCTGCTTTCTAACTCTATGTATTTATGTTTATACAAGTTATAATATGCTTATGCATTTGTTTACTAAGTTAGTATGTTCTGTTTATATACGTAATATATATGGTTTAAAAAAATAGGTTGGAGTTGCATATGTTAGTTTATAAACATGTCATATATTTGTTTATATATAGGTGTATACTTTTACAATGTATAGGTTAGTTTTATAAATTATACATTGAGTTTTACTTATTCTGTTTAGTTGTATATATGTGTGTTTGCAATAAAATATTTTATAAAGAAGTTTATATATATAACCATTTATCATACTGCAAGTATAAGTATAATAGTCTACTTTATATATAATGTTATGATTTTTGTGTGTTCACAGAAAGTATATATGTTAGTATATAAACATATATATTTATATAGAAGTGTATTTCTGGGTTACGTTGTATATATTTATTTATTTATTTATTTACTTACTTATTTATTTATTTACAAGCTGACTATTATAAATAGTGATATGTTTTGTTTTATATAATATAGAAATTGAAAGAAAAAACTGTTATATATGTCAGATATTTTTTTAAACATAATATATATTTTTCAAAGATTTGTTTGTGGTTGATGTGTATTATATATATATTATGGTAATCTTGACTTATAAAGTAATGATAGTATATGTATGTGTTCAATCTTATATAAATATTGCTTTATGAATATTATTTACGTACTGTTTTTGAAATTCAAAATATTTTGACTTTAAGATATATGTGTCTTAAGGATAATAATTTTTAGTTATATATATATATATATATTATTTTATTGTAATATATGTTTTAAATTAAATATTGAAAATAATAATAATAATAATATATTCTGTATATATATCATGTTCTCATCGATTCCTATTTATCAGCTTTGATCGTTGAATTCGTGCCAATCTAGCTTTGTTTTGGAGTTCGTGCTTGGATTTGTAACTCATCTCATTCTCGTTCTTCTCGTTATTTTCTAGCCTCAAAAATTGAGCAATCACTTACGATTAACGTTCTTATATTTAACAAATCTGATTTCAATTGAAACAACAATTGAAATATGTCACTGTTAGTTATTTAAACTTATATATATATATATATATATGTTATTATCTGTATCTGTTCACCGGTGACATCTGACACCATTATTGTAACGACCCGGAATTTCGATCCCGAAAATTCCAGATAGTTACATTTGGTATCAGAGCTGAAGGTTAAGCGAGAACCTTGGCTCTGGAGGGTTTACTCGTTAAGGATAGGGTCAGTGCTGCTCTAGAATAAGTTGAGTGTGTGTGTGTATGAGAGCGTACATGTTATTTTCTTATATAATGTTTTTAAGTGGTTTTAAAAATAAATGATTTTTATAAAAGTTTATATACAGAGTAAATAATTTTCCAATTATTATATAAAGAAATTGGTTGTTGGTCGTTGAAGTTGGATAAGAATTAAGTGATAAATATACATATCCAAATAGAAATTGAATAGTATGAACTATACAAATAAGATCAACTAGAAATGGATTCAAACTAGAAATATAAAATAGTTATTATGATGTTGTGTCCTAATAATAATTATTGATAAAGCAAAATGAGAATGTTTTAAGGAAATAAACTTCGTTGAGTATAACTTGTAAATTAGAATGGATTTAAATAATGGAGTTTTAAAACCTAAGTCTGGAAACATTTGAATTGTTTCAAAATGATAAAAGGAATAATAGATAATATTATTCAGTATATTTTTGAATGCGATCTTATTTTAAAATAAGAAGTTGTTTGAAAGCTTTAAAGAAATCTATTTTGAATTAAAACCAAAGGTGGTTTAAAACTTAAAATATAACCTGGTGGGCTAAGAAATAAAAATGTATATGATGGATATACATAGTATCAACGAAAATTTGAAATAAACTCTAAGGTGATGAGTTTTGATTTTCCCTGAAGTGTGATGTAAAAACTTAAAATGAAATAAGTTTTGAATTTTTGAGTAAGAAAGAATATTGATAGAAATTTGAAAATTTGAAGTGGGGATTCAAATTGAGTAAGGTTAATGGGATTAAATTGAATTTAACTTAGAAGAAGTTAAGTAAGTTTGGAATGAACAACTTGAGTTGGAAATTTCAAGATGAAATTGAGATTTAACTTAGGGAAGTTAAATGAGTTGATTTAGAAGGGAGTTATGTGTGATCTCAAACAGGTTTGAGATCTGGAAAGGGGTAGTGAATGCTATAGATTGATGTTTTTAAATAAATTGGATGTTTATTTATCCTAATATCATCCCGTTATTATCAATAGTTTTGAAATTGTGGATTGTGTAGTTTAAAATGAATTAAGAAATGGATTGGAGTGATATATATGTCCTTTGCAGAAATTAAATGGAAATAGAACTTTAATCAGGAAATTGAACTTGTGGAGGTGAAATTACTTTGAAATTAAGGATATGGAATTACTTTGAACTTAAGATTTGAATATTAAGAACTGAATTTGTAATTAAAATTGTTTAAGAATCAGTATCAAAGTTGGAAGATAAAATTGGGTAATTAATCAAATTTTAAAGATAAAATTGTTTTGAACTCTTATTTGAACTTTGAAATAAGTTAAGTAAAGATAATTTAAAATGAAATTTTGAAATATTGACTTAGAATTAAATTGTTTAAAAATTTAGATTGTTGATTTAAATGATGATTACTTAATGTAAGTAATTAAAGGATTAATCTGTTGAGGGTTAATTAATTTAATTAACAATTAAAGGTTGAATTAATTAATAATCAAGGTAAATTAATGGAGGTTAGTTACTCAAGGGAAGTAATTAAGGATTAATTACTTAGTGTATTTAATTAAAGGACCGATTAATTAAAGACATTAATTAAGGGTTAGTTAATTAAGGAGTGTGATTAATTAAAGGATAATTAATCAATGTAAGTGATTATAAAATAATTAATTTGAGTAATTAACTAAGGATCAATGTAATTAGTATGGATGGGTAAAGGTTATTTAATTTGTGTAATTAATTAAGAGTTAAACTACTTATTGCAATTAAAGGATAATTAGTCAAAGGCGATTAATTAAGATGGATAATTAAAAGATGATTAATTAATTGGTTTGTAGTTAATTAATGTTAAGTAAAGGTAATCTAAATGATTAAAGATTAGTAACTAATTTAACTAGAGACAAATTGAATTAATTTTGGAAGTGATCAATTTTGCTTATGATGATTGAATGATGTTAAATTCCTTGAATTGGTTGATATCTCTGATATGAAATGTTTTGTGATATAATATGCTTGGGTGGACAGTGATAATGTGGTTATCCATCGATGATGAATTGCTATGAAAAAGTGACATCTTGTATTCTAAGTTGAATTGAATTTCACTTGAATAATTCGGGTTAAGATGGTATTGAATTCGAAGAGACCGGGATCGGGTATCAGTAAATACCCGAACCCACTTCGATTTGTAACATACAATGATTCTTTGTAGATTGATATGTGAAATCAATAGGCTGAAGTGGAATAATTTAAACGATTGGACCATTTAAAACTAAGTAAAGGTACTTTGGGATTGGTTGTGAATATAAATGTTGGTTATATCAAGTTGTGAACTGGTAGTGATGAACGAGTTACTTCGGGTTTTAAATAAGATTTATGCTTTTGTATTCCATGTTAGATGAGTTTACTCACGCTGGTTTCCAGCGTGACCCGGGTGTTACTTTGATGTAATGCTCGGGTCAGACCGAGTATTACAGATTTTCAGGTGAGGACGTAATTGTAATGGTCTGGATTTTCGCGTTCGAAAATCAACATCCATACTTCACTCGTATTCGAATGCTGCAGATTCAAACGTTCGAACCCGATTCGTCGGAGCTTATAACACATTAAGTATAACAACACAGCGGAAGAAAAATGAATGAATAATCATTGATATACAACATTCGATACAAGAATGATACAATATCTGTTACAACAAGATACAACAGATCTAAAAATATCAGAGCAGACTATAACAGTGGAAGTATAACCAAGAAGACGGTCTAGATTTTGCAACCAACGACATCGGAAAGACACTCCAATAGAATCTCCAAAAGAAGACAACACCATCCTGCAACTCCAAACCAACGATAGCTTGAACCAAAAGCTCGAACCACCAACAAAAAGGCATTATGCAAGGTCAGTCATCCAAAGACTGAAGATGATTCCCAAAGACTGAAAGCTACCGAATCTACACCTACTGTGACGACCCGAACTCGATGTCCGATAGCAACATTGAATTCGTATCGCCGGAGCTTGCAACACCCATTAGATGATAAATATCACAGCGGAAAAATAAGATGATATCACTGATATAACATGAATACAATATCCGATACATCAATATGATACAATGATAATAATCAACATCAGAGAATATACAACACAGAAATACAGCGGAACATGAAACAATATGAAATAAGTCTTCACAGAATCATAATACTGCAGCACCAAACCAAACTCCAAAGTTAAAACTCCAAAACTCCTAGCTCGATCCATTATCCAGATTGCTCCAAGATAAACAAGTGTAGTCCATATCCAAAAGACTGAACTAGCTCCATATAATCTACCGAACTTAACTATCTGAAAAACCAAACTCTAGACTGCCCGTGTGGAAAATTGTGGGCACCCAGAGTTTAGAAAAGGAGCAATAAACTCCGGGTCAGTCATGGGACTGGTATGAGCAAACGGAAACAGTTTGGTCTTTTTAAAACAATCAAAGATTTAAATTTCAAAAATCGCAATGTTTTTGGAAAATGAAACTACCATAAGGCCTCCCGCCACACACACAATGCAAACGCAGAATCGGAGGAGATTTCTCCTTATGATAGTCAAACATGCTTGATACGCAGAAAATTTTCTTTGATATTATTATTATAAGTGCACAGTGCAGAAAAGCATTTCGAAAGTAGAATATAAATCTTAGCCAGCATAGACATTTCGAACTATGCCTACTATAGCTACCATGTTCAATAGCAGGTTACCACCACATTCCATGGCAGGTTATACAACTAAAACCGTACAAGGCTCGTATTGTTTGAATGGATTTTTCCAACAAATGGTCAGGCTAAGGAACTTCCTATTGCCACATGGGAACGCCTCTGGCGGGACGCCCCAAGAACCTAACCGGATCTCTGCTAAACAAGGCCGGTTACCCCCCTTCCCGGGGAATATACAGAACCTCAGATATGCCACCCCCGGTCCTTAGGGACCTTTATACGAGAGCTCTCTAACCAACAACATCACACAGTAATAAATAAAGTGTGTCCACATGAGTAAGTATCTGGGCTCCATACCATGATACTACCCTTTTCCAGAAGGAATGGTCATACCCTAGGGGAGCTACCCCTGAAACCTTGCCGCACAATTCCTGTTTCGACCATTACCGGGTTGTGAGGCTCGACGAAGTCTCGTCCACAAAGCTACGCTTTTTTACAAAGCCATGCTTCGATCAACAAATGATCAGCAGCACTCAGCATGCCACATTACCAAATTGGGAATATATCGCCGATAACCTTCAACTACATAACCTCTGAGCTCGTACGTCTCAGAGAAGGGTGTTAAGCTAAAAGAATAAATTCTCCGCCACCAACAGAAATGTATTTGAAAGAAATCTGCTTTATATCTCAAAGTGTAATGTCAGACATACAATCCATACAAGTCTGTTCCGGGTTTGAACAGAACCGAAGGCACTTCCAAAGAAGTCCTTGCAAATCCGGGTATTCACAATCCCGATCGGACTTCCCATCACTTAGGAAATCTCTATACCGGCGTGACTCAGTGCAGAGAAATTCGATAGGTCATCCTATCGTTCTCGCAAATACCCGGTCTTCACCACCGGTCTTCAAATGCTATCCATACCGACGTATCACATATTCGGAATGGGTTATACGGCACAAAGCTCCTCTCCCGGCTAAACCGAATAGTGAGCGCAATATTTAAAACATATGGATATGGGATTTCAATTAAGTCACAACTTAATGATTCAAAACTTCCTTCCAAATGGTTTAAACCAATTACCATTTCAAATCTTTTAAACAAAAAGATTTATTTCACAAAGTTCACTCAATTTCACAAAGATCAATTTACGGATTTCAAAACAATTTCCGTTTCAATTGAATTAATTCATTAATCTTTAAATCAAAGATTTATCTCATAGCTTTCAAAACTTGTTTCCAAATCTTCGTCCATAACTTGGAAAAATCATTTTTAATTCAAACTTGAAATTCTTTTAATATAAATTGGAAATTCATTACTCATATGAAAGCTTTTTATCACTTAGAAATAATAGTTATATTTCGAAAAAACCTGATTCCATTTACACAAGTTACAGTCTTTGGTTTAATTCAAATTTCCAAATTAATGCTTAAAAGATAGTTTAAACCCATATAACTTGCAAAGTCCTTTTTAAACCATAAGTATTGAATAAAGAATTCAATTTCGGATTTTTGAATTCCAATTTAAATCTGATTATTCCGTTTTCAAATCTTTATTGGTTATTCAAAAATAACTTTTATTCTTAAAACAGCTTTTCAAAAGCTTTTCATATTAGACTTAATTTATTTCCAAAATTATTTGAATTTAAAATTTCAAATTCAAAACTTATTTTAAAGAAATCTGTGACTTAACTGATTTCCATGTGAAATCCATATTTGTGTGTGTGTAGTGTGGTTCAGGGGTTTTACACACAATAGTGCACAACATCAATCATCACAAATTTAATCAACATCGATAAGCGGTAAAATATGTCATCCTATATGTCGAAATATAGATTTTCAATATTTTTAAACTCAATGAAACTAATTTCAAACTTTAATTCTATTGTATATAAAAGTTAGCTTTTAAAATTAAATTACTTTAATTAAATTCCTTCAATTGGTTTCTACGCATTTGAGCTCACACAATCAAATGATAAGTCTGATTGCTACGAAACTTGAAATCCTTCAATATTCACTATTATGGATCTAATGAAACTGATTTTCTCAAAATCCAAGATAGTGCCCAAAAAGACTAATTTTACGCGTTAATTAAAACAATCTATTTTAAAAGTCAATTGGATCGTTTTGAACCCTAAATTAAAAAATTTCTACCATTATTCTTGATTGAACAGGAATTAATAAACTTTTAAAATACAATTTTCCATGTTAAATTTAATATTTAATATTAAATTAATTTCAACGTTTAAATATAACTTTGATAAACCTGGGTCCATTATAATTTAAATTTCAACAAATTATTTTATTTTTGATTTACATTCTTATTATTAAATCAACAATTCTCTTGTATAAAATATTTAACATTTGTTTACATTTTATTACACTCATCACTTAACAGTTAACATTTTCTCATATTAACTGCAATATTTAATTACATTAAATTTCATTGATTTCCAAATTAATTTCAAATGGATTACAAATAGGATGAGAAATAAAACATTATTTACATTTAAGAAATTTAAACGCATTTATAAATTTATTGTTTACAAACAAAAGTTAATAAATTTACGTGCAAAATTAGTTTCATATTCTAAACCAAAACCAATTTCAATTAAATAACATATAATACCATTAAATACAACATTGATTTTAATCCTGATTAAACTAACAATTGATTGAAATTACATTAAAATGGTTGTCAGTTACTTAAAATAAAAAAATTCCATTAATAAATCATAATTCTAATTTCTCACAATATTAAATTCTAAAGTCTTCTTTAAATGTATATTTTTAATTATCAAAATACGAGTCATAACAAACGTTATGTGCTATATTCCAATCGTGTTTTATTTGCCTTAATATCTATAAATTATGTACCTATTACGACATTATTGGCTACGTTGTTATATAGTTTATATCCGTAAAAATATTGTGTATCTTATAGGATTCTTGATTTTATATGTTCAAAGATTTGGAAGAGGTGGAGGTGGAGCTTTCAATGGTCATGTGAATTTATTTTGATGTGGATCAAAACTCACCAGGCAGTGCTGACAATTCGGTAATATGATCTATGCTCTGTGCTTTTTTATTTTTTTAATGAAAGTTGCATTGGTAATATGTGTACTACAATCATTTGCTTATAATTGCTGTTTATTTCTCTTAATTTTTGCTCAAAGATGTAGAGTATTTTGCGTTGGAATAACCTTTATGAATGTATAGGTAAGAGTTGCTGCACAGGAATAGAAATTTTCCATAATATTTTCTTGTCCATTTCATATTACATTTTATGTGATGGTTGCCTTGTTAAATGTTATGATCTATTTATTTAGGTATTTAAGGTAAATTGTTCCATTAGTGATATGAAGTTAACTCTAGCAGTTTCCGAACTCAATGCTTCAGTGATTATGTTCGGCTATCATATATGCTTCCAAAAGAATTGATATTTGGCATACACTGGAAATTATGTTTTCATCCTTTCTTCTCTTTTGTAGAATACTTAAAAATGCATTAACCTTGTATATATATAATTCGACCTCCTGAATTTGATGAAAAAAATAAAGCTTTGTTAACTTTTATGAAAATATAAAACAGATGCACTACTGCTCTTTTTTTTGTTTACATGTGTACAGTGGGTTACATTGTTTTCCATACAACAAACCTCTTATCCTTCATTCATTACACTGTTAAAGTACAACTTACACAAGTGTACTAAATTGTAATAATCTCTGGATGGACTCTAGGCGATGAGAATGAATTAAAGATTAATTATCTAGCCGAGGGTTAATCAAAAATTTATTAGGAGTAGGCGTTTTGATAAACTAATGTATTTTTGATAGAAATTTAGTATTTTATTTATAGGAAAATAGTTCGAAAAACAAACTTGAGTTGGATTCTTCATCTTAACAAATAACATAATGTTCCGATTCTGAGATACTATACAATTCATATCAAATCAGTACAAACATATGAGTTTTTTTACTCATCCTCCAATTGAATCTCTCTGTTCCATGTAAAGTTAAATAATTCGTTATATACAAGTTTATGGTTGTAATACGAATGGATGGTAAAAGACATGAGACAATTAGATATGCAATCTATATAATCATGGCTTTTCCAAACCTGCATAGATATAGTATTCACTCTGTTTATTGATGAAGTTGCATAAATACCATAGAGCATTTAAAAAATCAGTGAAAGGTAAAAGATTATATGTTATATATATATATATATATACTTATTAGCGTCAAAATTGGTCACTAACGCCCAATCGTAAATGAAAGCACCAAATCACAGTCACAAATCACAGATAGAATGTATGTGTAGAGTATGAATGTGAAAAATAGTAAAAATTAAAAAGAAAGCAGTAATAATAGAGGATTTATAGTGGTTCGGCTAACTCCAGTCTACGTCTACTCCAGAAATTTCCTTTCTACTGATATCATAATCAGTTACAGTTACAAACCAGAGCTTTTAAAGCAATAAGGGCAGAGTAGCCTGAATAGGGAAGAGGAAGGGAACCAGAATGAAGATCCTCTTTTCGAAGCCCCTCGTCTGCTGTATTTATAGACAAAGATAGGCTAGTTCTCTTATGCAGGCCCATAACCAAGGTAGCTCGGCCCATAAATGTTAACTCAAACTGACTGACCTAGGCAAGCCAATCTACATCCATCGACCTACATATGCCGACCCTGATGCCGACCGAACCATGGTGACCGAACCTCTTAGGGTCGACCCACACGTCCTAATTTCCTTGAGGCTGAACCACTATATTATGCCGATCTCAAGTACTTTAGGTGTGTCGATCCCCTCTCGTTTCCTATAATCGACCCCATGCCTTCATAGCCGAACCGAAGCTAGTACGAAGGCCGACCTAGAGTCAAGCTCCAATATGTCGACCGACTTTGACGATCCCACTCCAATGTCGATCAACTCTAATGCCGAACCACTACAATGTCAATCCCACTCCAATGCCGAATCACTCTAATGCCAATCCCGCTCCAATGCCAAACCTGGCCCGACCGAACTACCTTGGCCGAACCATGCACGACCTTTCTTCCTTGACCGAGCGGAATCCGCTGATCCACCTAAGCCGAGACATGTATTCCACCCCGCCTTATCCTTCATACCTCAACAGAACGACATGGTCTACCCTCCTTCGATCAAGCCATACATACTGAACCATCCCTGATTGACCGTCCATCCATCCAGTTGGCTCCAACCCATCGTATTCCAGTCTTGACAAATGAGCGGTTGATTTAGTTAAATCAGCCTGTTTACGGCCTTACCAAAAGGCGGGTTAACATTTACCCCCCAAAACATGCCTTACTTTTAGAATGTGTGTTTTGAATAATCTCAAATCTGATATCCAAAGTCCATGTTACATTCATTATCAAGCAATTCCATCCAAATCCGATAGTCTGCTCCACGACCATTCCAAGTCATTATCAAATTCTGAATCCATCCCAAATCCATTAACTGAATCCACCATCTCTCTGGATCATTTTTTTCGAGTTTGGAACCTCTCCGGGTCCTGTAGTCCAAATCGAGGACCGTGCTGGACCCAAATCCTAAATCGAGATCTCACCGGGTCCTAAAACCCATCTCCAAGACCCTGCCAGGTCCTTATCCATATTTGTAACTTTTCGAAGCTACTATCAAAATCCATTTCACACCTTGGAAGTCGGAAAACGAATCCTACGATCTCACCAGATCAATGATAGCCACTCTGGACTCTTGCTAAGCTCGATCCAAACTTAAAGATTGAATAAGCAGATCATGTCATGCTCTGACGAAGCAACCTATCCCTTGCACTCCGGTTCAGCGTCCTTGAACATTAAGCGATGCCCTGATCCTCTTAAACCGTTATCAGCCTCTCTGGGCTCTTACTGGATCCCATCATGTTACTCTCTGCTGAAGGGGAAACAACGTTGAGTGAGCCGATCATGTCGCTCTTCGACGAAGCAGCATCACTCCCTGCACCCGGTTCAATATCCTTGAACATTAAGCGATGCCATGGCCTAAGTCCTAGACCGATTGAACATTAAGCGATGCCTAAGGCCTAAGTCCAAGACCGATTGTGGACGATCTACCGAGGCCACAGCTACATTTAATCGCATTAGAAAACCTCTCACAGACTCTCCTGTCCTCTGCTTCATTGATGCCAGTGTCATTACATTCTTGGGTTGCGTCATGTGGTCCCAAAACTGTCTCATGAAGCGTTCCACTTGCTCTCCCTATGTCCTGATCGATCCATACTCCAGCTGCCTGAACTAAAGCGTAGCCAAATACGTCAAGTACAAAGGGAAATATCTTGCCATCACCACCTCAGATGCCCCTAACACTTCCATATATCTGACGTATCTGGTTACATGCATAGTTGGATCTGATTTTCCATCATAGGCCTCCAGTGTTGGCAGTTTGAATTCTAGAGGGGTCCTTGCATTCCTGATAGCTGGAGTGAACGGACTTCGACTGGCTTTCTCCAAGCCTTTGCTCGGTAGTCCTCTTCTCATAATCCTTGTTATCAATCCATCCATCTACTTGTCTCCATCCGGGGGTAGTTTAATGTTCGCAACTCTAACTTGCCCCCCATGTCCTAGAGGGTACTCTGGGTAGTACTCTTCATGTTGGCCATTTACGTTCACATTGGTCCCTGCTCACTGAGCTTCATTCGCAGCTCTCCTAGTATCCAATCCTTAAGGTATGCCCCTAGGCCTTTGCCGATTTCCTTCAATCTCTCCAGTCTGGTTCTGGTTTTGACCCCCATAAACTTCTGCAGCTCCGACTCCTTGCTCTGCATTGCCAGCAGCCGCAGTTGGTCCATTCTCTTGACTTTGTGCTCCAGCTTGTCCAACTTGTCCAACTTGTCGATGTAGGTTCTGCATTATCTCTTCATGTCTTTTCAACAATTCTTCCTGCATAGCTCCCATCATCATTTCCATCTCTTCCTGGTTTTGAAAATTGAGGTCTGATTTGATCCTGAGGAAGCCTCCTGACTCCCTTCGTGCTAACTCCTTTCAGTCCTTTGTCTTCTTGTCGATTGACAAACCATTGCCACCCAGAATTCGAGTTCCTAAGCCTATAAATCCAAAATCCAAGCATCTTAATCCCTGAATGCCAGCTTTCTCGGTGAAAGCATCAAAATTTTAGTGCCAAAATTGATCACTAACACCCAAACGTAAATGAAAGCACCAAATCACAGTCACATATCACAGATAGAATGCATGTAGAGAGTATGAATGTGAAGAATAGTAAAATTAAAAAGAAAGCAGTAATAACAGGGGATATATAGTAGTTCGGCTAACTCCGACCTACGTCCAGTCTAGAAATTTCCTTTCGATTGATATAAGAATCAATTACAGTTACAATCCAGAGTTTTTAAAGTAGCAATTTCACAGTAGCCTGAATAGAGAAGAAGAAGGGAAGCAGAATAAAGATAGCTTTTCGAAGCCCCGCCTGCTGTATTTATAGACGAAGATAGTCTAGTTCCCTTGTGCAGGCCCATGATCAAGGTAGCTCGGCCCACAAGTGTTAACTCAAACTGACCGACCCAGGCAAGCCGATCCACATCCACCGACCCACGTATGTTGACCCTGATGCCGAGCGAACCATGGAGGTCGAACCGTTTAGGGCCAACCCACACGTCCTAATTCCCTTGAGGCCGAACCACTACATTATATCGGTCCTAAGTACTTCAGATATGTCGATCCCATCTCTTTTCCTACAACCGACCCCATGCCTTCATAGCCGAACCGAAGTGTAACGACCTGTAAATTTCGATAATTAAACTGGTTAATCTAATAAGATTTTTGTTATTAAATCTAATAAGATTTTTGTTATTAAATCTAGAAAGAAAAGAAACTTTATAATTTATAATGAAGTGTATGTTAAAAATAAAACGTAAAAATGTAAATTAAAGTTAATCGTTAACAATTTGAATGAAACTCCAATTTATTAAAATAATTTAAATGTTATGCTTGACTATGGATTGAATATAAGGAAACAAGTGTAGATATTAAACTAATTGATGAATTAGTTTAAAATTTATGATAATTGGATGAGAATAGTGTATGTAATCAATTTTAACACTTGTTTGTTAGTGGTAACTTAAAAGTGTAATTAAACGTTAATGGCAACAATCATTATAAGTTACCAACATATTTTAATCCATTAAATTGAATTGGAATCAATTGCAATAAACCTAAATAAATTATTACGTTAATGTTAATTAAGGTAATATTTGAGAATAATGTTAATATTATCCGTACTAGGACAATTTGTTGAATTTAAAAGAATGGAAATGAAGACTTATCAATTTAATGGGATTTGAACTATAATAATTAGATTTAATTGCAAATAAATGAAATTAAATATCTAAATATTACGCTAATTTAAATTAAGACGGAATGGGAGAATATTAATGTAATAGATTATGAATCCAATGTTAGTTTCATCCGTTTGATAATAATGAATTGAATAATAGAATGAAAAGTAAACTAAATAGAATTATTGGAAATTAAACTTATAATTTTTGAATGAATGAAATAAAGGTTAACACTGAATTGATAAATTAATCAATTCTAAATTGACATTTAAATTTGTTTAAACATTGTAAATGATTAAGAAATCAAAAATGATGAAATTTGTCAATTATCAAATTGAAACTGAAAATTTGATTTAATTAATTAATTATTAATTTATTTAATTAATGTAAAAATAGACATTTTGACCACTGACTCGGATTTCGACGAAACCAATTTCATCGGATCCATAATAGTGAATTATTATAGGATTTCAAGGTTTGTAGCGGTCGGGCTTGTCGTTTGATCGTACGGGCTTGAAACGCCTTGAAATCAATTAAATTTAAATCAATTTGAAATAACTTGATTTTAGTATAACTTCTTCATACAATGGAATTTGGACTTTCAAACCTATTCCATTGCGCTTAGAATATTTTAAAACATCTACTTTGATATATGGGTTGACCCATTTTCGTTTCGAAGTCGAAACGGGCTTTTTGGGCCGTGAAGCGTTCAACTTTCAACAGATTCGATCCAATCGTTTCTATTTTTTTGATCCACCTATAAATATGTCATTATAAACCCGAGCCTACTTCTTATTCCTCATTTCTGTACGTACAATTCAATCTGCTTCTCCTCTTTCAATGGCAAACAGAACCCTAAATCTCAAAATGCAATTTCAAATAAAATTCAAAGCCATAAATTTAATCTCTTCAAACTATATCGCATTATATATGGATTTGAAGATCTCGACGAGCGCAAGCCAAATATATAACTCATTTTTCGATCATGGTTTTCGTGCGTCCGGAATTCGTCGATTCATTCTCGGTCGTTCATCACGCGACGATCAACCGTGTCAGATCGTCAAATCGAGGGTACCGTTGCATAGAGGTGGACGAGTGCTTCTCATCGCTGGTGTTCGTTTGATAGATTAATGGCTGGATCGAGCGCAACAATTCAGTTTGGGCTTCGAAATTGGCGGCGGTTAGGGGTTTTTACCACCGATCGACGACGCGTGGGTGGCCGTGGGTTGGTCGCGGAGGGTCGACGAAGCCTTGGGTGGTGGTCGGCGTGGACGCGGTAGGATCTGGAGGTGTGGCTCGAGTTGGACGGTAGTAGCTGCTACGCGTTACCACTGGTCCGGAAGCGTAATTGGTATATCTACCTTGACATTTCCTAGTTGTGTCGTGTCACCTACCCTAGCACGACTTGTACGAGTTTGGTTTTCTCCCGTTGCCCGTGTGGTATCCTATGGTGGCTCCTCGATCAGGAGGGACTATGACACTGGATGGACTACTGGGACTATTACGTGTTAAGAGGAATATTGGGTCACTCCTTAACGCTATTTAAAAGTAAGTTTATTTTACTATAGACATTATTATAATAGCGAAATATTACTACATAGTAAATAGTTTAAAGGGTCCTTAGGAGATGTGAATCCCGAGCATCCCTTAAGTTATTGCACTCACGTTAGACACTGGATAGGAGATGTCAAATCCCGTAAACATCTCTGACGCCATTCCACTCATATTATTTACCGCTGATTTAACTTACATAAAATCTTTTAGTTCTGACTCGAGTGTTTTGTCTTTTTAATTCCCTCGGGTCAGTCTGAGCATTACAGGTTTTGAAGACTTTATTTTGGAGGACGAAGACGAAAATATTATGTATGTATGTATGTTATAATGCTATAATATCTTTTTCTTAAATAGATAAAGTGTGCTGCTAAGTCACCTTGATCTGTTCTTCTTAACACCACTCAAAATGCAACTAAAATTTTGTTATACTTATGTTCTTCCTAATACCCTAATTGATCTCGCTACTCAATATTTAAACATCGTACGATAATAAAAAATTCAAAAATTAAAATCGATAAATTATCTTTCAAAATTATTTTTCTAAAATAACTACAAATTTCAAACGAAATAATTTTAAATTCAAAAGGAAGAAAGGAAATAATTTTTCTTTCACAAAACACATACTTTGATTTAGAGGGATGGTTGAAGCACAATTTAATTCAAAATGAAGGAAGGAAATACTTCATGATATTGGCTTAATTTGGTTTAGTTAATAGTGCTTGAGTGAACTGGTCGAATTTATGACAAATTATTTATATTTTTTGTGAATATTTATGTGTTTTTTTCATAAATTTTGATAAGTAATGGTAGCCCTAAATTATTTATGGCATTATGAAGCATAATAGAGAAATTTCGTGGTACCTTTTAGACATGGTATTCGGAAGAAAAAATCAAGGTTCCTTAGCAGTACATGAAAATAGATTGCAACTTTATTCCCTTAAAACTTGTTCCTTTGACTGATTTCATATTATCTTGATATCTTGAAAAAACAAATACTCCCAGCCCTAAATAATGCTATATACTATGCCCCGTAAGAAATCTTGATTTGGACGTGGCCATTTATATCATTCATGTGTCTAAGTCAGAATCGGATGAGAATCATATTAATATTCACTAATACATAGTTCAATTAAAATATTTTTCAAATGCGCAGCTGGCAAGTCATAAGTCCAGTTGAGGTTGTTTGATATGATGTTGTTGTGGATAAATTGCTTATAGTTCAAAATAAATCTTACGAGAGACCAACAATTTTAGTAGCAAAAAGTGATATGGAAGAAGAAGTACCTAATGGAACCACTATAGTACTGACACCTGATATGCGAGACGAATTGTGCCATGTGTCCGTAAGACTAAGAAATATCAAGCAAAGCCTTATTTTCCAGTCATTTCGGGCATTATATTTTAAATTTATGAATTGGAAAATCGATCTCTTGTTGTAGGTTTTTTTTCCATTTGAATTCCTGACAATGTATTTTGGCCAAAAAATTTAATATTTAAATGAGTTCCTTTTATTCTTTTCGTTACTAGTTTCACAAAGTAACTCAGGTAAGAAAAATAAATCATGAAAATATAGATATTGATACTTTAGACGGTTCGATGATGTTTTCTTTTCTTGTAATAATTATTATTATTATTATTATTATTATCTAAATAAATTAACTAAGTTACCAAGATTATAAAAAAATAAAAAGTTTATAACAATAATAAAACAATAAACCAAGTTTGATAATAAAAACTAAGTTTATAATAATAATAATAAACTGTAGTTTGATAAAAAAAATTAACTAAGTTTATAATTATAATAAATTAACTAAGTGAATTAAGTTTCATAGCTAACAGTAAAAATAAAAATTATAACAAAAACTAAGTTCATAAAAATTAAGTAAGTTAACTAAGTTTTATAAAAATTAAATAAGTATATAATAATAATAATAAATTAACTGGTTTACAATAATAGCAATAAATTAACTAAATCGATGAAAAATTTATAAATTTTAGATAATTTATAAAAATTAACCATGTTTTACGATGACGTAGACATGAATACTAATTATTAGGGGTAAATAAGCAAAATTGAACTGAACAAATGTAAAGTGTATGTCATGGCTACGAGGATTCATGAAGTGACCCACTTCTTTATACTTAAATTTGTGTGATTTTTAAGTGATTTTTTTTTATAAACACATAAGTGATCACTTCTTTAAATTCATTCTCCCAAGATCCAGAATTTTACTAATATAAAAATATCAGTATATAAGCTAAATCATGTCATTTATATATGTGAAGATATATAAATGGTTCTTTGCTTATCAGAGCAACTAAAATGGCAAAGAATCTCATTCACACTTTGTTCCTCATAATTATGAAACAAATGATTGTGATCAATTAAACAGTGAGTTTACTGACATGCTTAGTATCTAGGTAGACTACATGACATTGCATTTTCTGCAGTAGATTTGTTTAAGACCAAATACACTAAACTTAAATCAATTATATGGGCAGCTAAGCCAATTTTTTAATGTAGTTACACCTCAGATTATTATTATATAACATGTGGTTCATTCTGCAATACAAGTTTTTACTGAAAATCAAATATTACATAAGGATTTTCAAACTAAGACTTCAAGCTTTTCATGGCCTTATATCAATTTATAAGTCATGATCAAGCCTTACTGGCTAATTCAGATCAGGTTCAACCATCACCTATCATTTCCTCTATATGCATTTTCAAAAGAAAACCACTGCAATTTCACTATTTAAAAATTTATCAATTATACTAAAGAAAGTATGTCCACATATCAAATTACATGGCATAACTTTCTTCATCACAATCCACCAGAAAACATCAAGATCAGTTACTTGAATCAGTAGCTCCAGACACATATAATACTTAAGTTTTACAAATTCTTTTCAGATGGACAAAGCTATTACAATACTGAGAGGTCTGCATAGACTTAAGAGAGTTTGTCTAGCTATCTTTATTACAATGAACTACTGCATTTTAAAACTCAAGTAGGTCTTCTAATTTTTTTTTTCAGCCAGCAAGCTATTCATACATCTCTACCTGCAACAATATTTTGAGCTGCCTCAATAAAATGAGACACCCCAAATATTGCAAAGGCAATAAATAGGGTCAGAATAAAATTCTGGTATGAGTGAAATCAATGTTAAAAATAACTTGTAAAATTCTTTTAAGACTGCGCAGAGATCATATAGAGTTTGATGCCTTCCAGTTCCATAATGAGCTTTAGCATATATATATATAATTAACCTATACATCAAGCATACATTCAAGCAGTCATTCATCCAATTTATTCAAATGTACATGTACAAAACTCCTATGGATTTAAACTCTTAAATTCCACAGCCTTCATTTCCGGTTCCATTTTACATTTTTATATGGTCTAAACTCTTGCCTTTGAACACAAAGTGTGCATTGCAAAGGACTCAATTCTGTTAACCTTTGCACAGAGGCCTTCAGGACTTGAACAAGTCATGCACATACCCATCATCCACCTAATGATGAATAGATCAAGGCAACTCTCCTAAATTACTTTGTAATTTAGAGACCATGCATATTCATTCATTTAAGGAATTTTCCTTTTTAGCTCCAGAAATACTCTTGTAATCCTTTCTTCATTTCATAAGTAAGGAACTTAATTTCCTTAAAAACCATATCTAAACATACCAACCATTCATACCAAATTTTACAACCCATTTCAAAGTCATTTCTGCTTGATTACATTTTCTAATAACCTGCTAGTACAATAGTTTCTAGAACTTTTCCTCTGCTTAAATAAATCTACTGAAATCATAAGAAATGCCATATTTGTTTTTTGCTGTGAACATAAGATGTGGTTTTGAGAAAAACCCATAAACATATTGGATTTTGATCTGAACAAATCAGCACATTTTTACAATATTTCTTTGTTCATAGCAATTTTTAAATGAACTAGACATGAGCATAAACCTCTCTGTCCATACTGCCTAATCCATTATTATTCAATACCCTACTTCTCAGTAAATTAATCAGATTATTTTCTTATAAAAACCGAGTCATAAACTCATTTCTGTAATCAGGTTATATGATTGATTAAACAATTTTCAAAACAAAATTAGTCAATGCCAAAAACAAATCAAAACAGCAACCAAAAATTCAACCAAAATGCCATTCATGATCATCATATATTTATTTAGAGAAATAAAGATTAACAGAAATCATAATATGATTTTCATATAAAATAATTGGCTGCCCTTACTTGGGAGTTAATGCCATAAATCTCATAAGTGATTATCACTCACCTTTCCCTTCTTTTCCCCGAGAATGCCTAAGCCTGAAGACTGTGTGAGTTTCTCCTTTCTATTTTTTTTTTGAATTGAACTTCTGTTTTTTTTTCCTCAGAGAAAACCTCTGCCTTACCCCTTGATTTAAATCATTTAACTAGGGTTTTAATAGAGGAAACACCCATTCTATCCTCATATAATTTAGAGGATCATGTGTATATGCTTATGGCTAATCTTGCCATTTTCTTCTTTTCTTTTTTTTTAGTTTCCATTTCTGGTAAAAACAGTTATCTCACTGCTTTTCTGTGCACATGCTTTTTGCATGATTTTATCTGCACATTATTTTTATGTGACTTAATTTCACAATGTATCTTATCATACCCGAGATAATTCTCATGTCTCTTCCTATAAGTTTTATTTTTGACTGACATAATTTACCATTTGCTTCTCTCTTGATTTATTTCAAAAAATGCATCCACACTCATAAATATTGCTTGACTAACTTTTATGCATTTTAATTATCAAGAGAATTTTTATTTTATCATCCCATACTTCTCTAATCATATGTATATATTTTCTATACAATATTCACATATATATACAAGTCATGTGAATTTTAGAATTCATTTTATACTTAATCATTTTCCTTTCATCACTGTGTATATAAAAATAATTATCCCCTTGCACAACTATTTCACTCACTTCTGATATTCATTTTCAAGCTATTTTTATCCTTTGGTTATGTATATAATACATATATATATACATAAAATATGTGAATATAATACTCCTCTTTACTCAGCTATTTTTCTTCCCATTATTATCTTCTTTAACTATTCTCTGTTAACTAATTTAATATATTTTTTTTCAAAGTAATTTTAATCTCAGAAAGAAATTTAGGTCTTCACATACTCTCCTCCTAAAAGGAATTGTGTCCCACAATTATGTATTTGTTCATTAGTATGTTTCAAAAATATCAGAAATTCACTCATCCAAGATCAATCAAATACACCCAGTAGTATTTAAAGCTATTATGATTTTAGACATACCTTCAAGCAGAAAATAGATTAGGATACTTATCCTTTATCCTATCTTCAGCCTCCCATGTACAGTCATTTCCATCCAAACTCCATTGGATTTTAACTAGTTTAACTATTTTATTTCTCAATTTCTTTTCTTCTCTTGCTACAATGCCCACTGGTTCCTTTTTATAAACCAAATTCTCTTGAAATTCTACATGTGTGGGAGATTCAAGAATGGTCTCCTTATCATGCACCCATTTCCTTAATTGTGATACATGAAATACATCATGTATGTTGCTTAGTTCCTCTGGTAACCTTAATTTATAAGCTAAAGTCCCTATTCTTTGAAGAATTTCATATGGTCCTATATACCTTGGTGACAGTTTCCCTGTTTTGCCAAATCTCAGTAATTTCCTCATTGGTGAAACTTTGAGAAACATATTGTCTCCTACCTCAAATTCTACTGGCCTTCTCCTTTTATCTGCATATGCTTTCTGTCTCTCTTGAGCTACCCTCATTCTTTGTCTCACTAATTCAATTCTTGCAAAAGTTTCTTTTACATTGTCTGGTCCAAGCAACACTCTTTCTCCTGCCTCCATCCAACATGCAGGAGATAAACAAGGCTTCCCATACAAGGCTTCAAAGGGAGCCATTCCTATGGTGGACTGATAGCTATTATTGTAAGCAAATTCAGCCAAATAAATGTGATCCTCCCAGTTGCCTCCAAATTCAAGTATGCATGCTCTAAGCAAATCTTCTAAAACCTTATTAACAATTTCAGTTTGCCCATCTGTTTGTGGGTGGTAGGCGGTGCTTAGGCTTAATTCTGTCCCCATAGCTTCTTGAAAGCTACTCCAAAACCTTGATGTAAACAAAGTATCTCTATCACTAATGATAGTCTTGGGGATACCATGCAACCTCACAATTTCTTTCACAAACAATTGAGCTAGTTTATGGGCATTTCTGTTTGAATTTATAGGAATGAAGTGTGCTGTTTTTGTAAGTCTATCAACCACCACCCAAATACTATCATTGCCTCTTCTTGTTCTAGGCAAACCATCCACAAAATCCATTGATATGCTTTCCCATTTCCAAGTAGGCACTTCCAAAGGTTGCAATAGGCCTGAGGGTCTTTGATAATCTGCCTTTACTTGTTGGCATGTCAAGCAATTTGCCACATATTTTGCCACTGCTCCTTTCATCCCTGGCCACCAGTAATTCCTCTTAAGATCATGGTACATTTTTGTACCACCTGGATGTATGGTATATTTTGTTTTGTGATGTTCATTCATAACTTCTTGTTTCAGTTCCTCTACATTTGGTATGCAGAGTTTCCCCTTTTTCCTTAAATATCCTTTATCATCTACTTCATAGTTTTCCACTGTCATGCCTTGTAATATCATATTCTTTTTCTCCTTCAAACTTGTATCTTGATTCTGCATTTGTCCTATTTTGTCAACTAGTGTTGACTTTAAAGAAATGAGGCTTAATTTACCATACTCGATCATCTCATTGTGGGCCTTATACAATACCCCATTTCTTCTTTTACTTCCACCTCACTTAGGATTGTCAAATCCCTGAACTCAGCCATCATTAGGCTTGCCAATTTTGCTTGGTGTCTACTTAATGCATCTGCCACTTTATTAGCTTTTCCTGGGGTATACAATATATCAAGATCATAGGCAGCTAGGAATTCTACCCACCTATGTTGCCTCATGTTCAAGTCTTTTTGGGAAAACAAATATTCAAGTGACTTATGGTCTGTGAACAATTCAAACTTAGCACCTAACAAATAGTGTCTCCATAGCTTCAATGCATGTACTACTGCAGCAAGTTCTAAATCATGTGTGGCATACCTTGTTTCATTTGGTTTAAGTTGCCTGGATGCATATGCTATGACTCTTCCATGTTGCATGAGCACTGCCCCTAGTCCAGATCCACTAGCGTCTGTGTAAACCACTAATCCTTCATTTCCCTCTGGTACTTGTAAAACTGGAGCTTCCATCAATGCTTTATTTAGTGATACAAATGCTTGTTCACACTTTTCTGTCCACACATATGGTTGTTCTTTTCTAGTTAACTTGGTCAGTGGGATGGCTATTCTTGCAAAGTCTTTTATAAATCTCCTATAATAGCCTGCCATTCCTAAAAATGATCTTACCTCAGTCACTGATTTGGGTCTACTCCAAGATTGAACTGCCATGACCTTATTTGGATCTACTCTAATGCCTTGTTGAGATATAATATGCACTTATTGAATTTTGCTTTTAAATTGTGTGCTCTTAGCCTTGATAAAATCAGATGCAAGTGCCTTGCATGCTCCTCTTCTGACTTTGAGTATACCAATATATCATCAATAAAGACAACCACAAATTTATCCAGAAAATCCCTAAATGTTCTATTCATTAAATCTACAAAATATGATGGTGCATTTGTCAATCCAAAAGGCATCACCAAAAATTCATACAATCCATACCTTGTATTGAAGGCAGTGTACTTAATGCTATCTTCCTCTACTTTCATCTGATGAAACCCAGAGGGTAAATCTAGCCTTGAGAAGACCTTTGCTCCATTTAATTGATCAAACAAATCATCAATTCTGGGGAGTGGGTATTTGTTCTTGATTGTGACTTTATTTAGTTCCCTATAACCAATACACATTCTTAGTGTACCATCATGCTTTTTCACAAACACCACTGGAGAACCCCAGTTTGAACTGCTAGGCCTTATAAAGCCTTTCTGTTCCAATTCTTCCAGCTGCTGTTTCAATTCTATTAATTCTTTTGGACCCATTCTAGTAGGCTTCTTGATGATAGGACTTGATCCAGGAATTAACCTTATTTGAAATTCAACTGGTCTATTGTCTGGTACCCCACTACCTCTCCAAAAACATCTGGATACTCTCTTACCACTTCTATATCTTTCAAAATTAATTCCTTTTCAGTCATACTCCATATTTGATTAAGGCAATTTGTTTTAGCTATTTCACTCATGACTAAAATATTTTTACCATTTTCTGTTTTTAAAGATATTGTGAAGTTTTCTAGATTCAATATTGCTTTGAATTTACTCAACCAATCTACCCCTAAAATAATTCCTATTCCAGGGTATTTTAATACAAACAAATCAGATTTAAACACATTTCCCCCTATGTTTAATTCTACTCCCAAACATTTTAATCCTAGCAAACAAGAGCTACCCAGGGGACTTTGAATAAACAGGGGCTTTTCAACTTTGTGGCATGTGAGAGCTAATTTATCCACTATGTCTTGTGATATTAGAGAATGTGTGGCTCCAGTGTCATATATAACTGTGATTGGGTAACTTTTAATTAGAAGTATACCTTCCAATTGTCCAGAGCTTCCTGCTGCATTTTCCTTTGACTTTGTTTCCAGTGCTCCTACCTTTGCTCCTTTTTTAAACTCTGGGCAGTTTCTTTTAATATGACCTTCTTTCCCACAGTTATAGCAGCTAAATGGTGCCTTCTTAGCTTCTTGACACCTATTACTCATGTGTCCTTCTTTGCCACAGTTATAACAAGTAATCTTCTTCTTAGCTTCCCCACTAGTTGCTCCTTCAACTTTCCTGTTTGCATTCTTTTTATCATAAGGATGTGTCCTATTTTTCCCTTTCTTTTGACTATTTGCCCTCATGCTCCTAAACTTTTCTCTGGCATTGTCATGTTGTTCAAAGGAAAGGGTAAGATCTATGACTTGATCAAATGTCCTGTCTTTGTATGGTAACATTGCCCTACTCAAACTAGCATTGAGTCCTTGAATGAATCTTGAATTCTTTGATTCTTCATTTCCTATGAGCATTGTTCCATACTTAGACAAACTCTCAAATTTTTGAGTGTATTCAGTCACACTCATTGATCCTTGCCTCAGCCTTATGAATTCCTCAAGCAATGTTGCCTTAGCTGTTGCTGGAACAAACCATGCCTCAAGCATCTCCTTGAATTAATCCCATGTTATCTCATTTTCTGGCCTCCCTGTGATGATTACCTCCCACCAATCCAATGCTGCTCCTTTGAGTCTCCTTGAAGCTATCTGCCTCTTTCTTTGATCATTAATTTGCATGTCTGTAAATATTCTTTCCAAAGTTCTCAACCATGTCTGCACTCCCATTACTCCTTCAGTGCCTTCAATATCCTTGCCTCCTAAATTTGAAAATGTCTTTAATAACTTAGCTAATTCCTCATGAGGATTTTCTTCCCTCTGCACTGCTCCCTCCCTTAATGCTCTCACCAAATCTTGCAAATTAACCAATGGTGCAACTTTTGAGGGTCCTGCTCCAGTGCTTGGGGGTCTTCCTACCATGTTTCACTATTCAATTGCATAGCTAGTTAGTCATAGTCCTATTTAATTATTTTCTACAATTTATTTCTATTGTGGACATTGATTTCTATAATTATTGTATGTATACTTTATATATATATACACATTTTTATCCATACAAGGAGATTGGATAATATATTTATGCTATGTTTTAACAACATAGCTCTGATACCAACTAAAGTGACCCACTTCTTTATACTCAAATTTGTGTGATTTTTAAGTGAGTTTTTTTTTATAAACACATAAGTGATCACTTCTTTAAATTCATTCTCCCAAGATCCAGAATTTTACTAATATAAAAATATCAGTATATAAGCTAAATCATGTCATTTATATATGTGAAGATATATAAATGGTTCTTTGCTTATCAGAGCAACTAAAATGGCAAAGAATCTCATTCACACTTTGTTCCTCATAATTATGAAACAAATGATTGTGATCAATTAAACAGTGAGTTTACTGACATGCTTAGTATCTAGGTAGACTACATGACATTGCATTTTCTGCAGTAGATTTGTTTAAGACCAAATACACTAAACTTAAATCAATTATATGGGCAACTAAGCCAAGTTTTCAATGTAGTTGCACCTCAGATTATTATTATATAACATGTGGTTCATTCTGCAATACAAGTTTTTACTGAAAATCAAATATTACATAAGGATTTTCAAACTAAGACTTCAAGCTTTTCATGGCCTTATATCAATTTATAAGTCATGATCAAGCCTTACTGGCTAATTCAGATCAAGTTCAACCATCACCTATCATTTCCTCTATATGCATTTTCAAAAGAAAACCACTGCAATTTCACTATTTAAAAATTTATCAATTATACTAAAGAAAGTATGTCCACATATCAAACTACATGGCATAACTTTCTTCATCACAATCCACCAGAAAACATCAAGATCAGTTACTTGAATCAGTAGCTCCAGACATATATAATACTTAAGTTTTACAAATTCTTTTCAGATGGACAAAGCTATTACAATACTGAGAGGTCTGCATAGACTTAAGAGAGTTTGTCTAGCTATCTTTATTACAATGAACTACTGCATTTTAAAACTCAAGTAGGTCTTCTAATTTTTTTCAGCCAGCAAGCTATTCATACATCTCTACCTACAACAATATTTTGAGCTGCCTCAATAAAATGAGACACCCTATTGCAAAGGCAATAAATAGGGTCAGAATAAAATTCTGGTATGAGTGAAATCAATGTTAAAAATAACTTGTAAAATTCTTTTAAGACTGCGCAGAGATCATATAGAGTTTGATGCCTTCCAGTTCCATAATGAGCTTTAGCATATATATATATATAATTAACCTATACATCAAGCATACATTCAAGCAGTCATTCATCCAATTTATTCAAATGTACATGTACAAAACTCCTATGGATTTAAACTCTTAAATTCCACAGCCTTTATTTCCAGTTCCATTTTACATTTTTATATGGTCTAAACTCTTGCCTTTGAACACAAAGTGTGCATTGCAAAGGACTCAATTCTGTTAACCTTTGCACAGAGGCCTTCAGGACTTGAACAAGTCATGCACATACCCATCATCCACCTAATGATGAATAGATCAAGGCAACTCTCCTAAATTACTTTGTAATTTAGAGACCATGCATATTCATTCATTTAAGGAATTTTCCTTTTTAGCTCCAGAAATACTCTTGTAATCCTTTATTCATTTCATAAGTAAGGAACTTAATTTCCTTAAAAACCATATCTAAAAATACCAACCATTCATACCAAATTTTACAACCCATTTCAAAGTCATTTCTGCTTGATTACATTTTCTAATAACCTGCTAGTACAATAGTTTCTAGAACTTTTCCTCTGCTTAAATAAATCTACTGAAATCATAAGAAATGCCATGTTTGTTTTTTGATGTGAACATAAGATGTGGTTTTGAGAAAAACCCATAAACATATTGGATTTTGATCTGAACAAATCAGCACATTTTTACAATATTTCTTTGTTCATAGCAATTTTTAAATGAACTAGACATGAGCATAAACCTCTCTGTCCATACTGCCTAATCCATTATTATTCAATACCCTACTTCTCAGTAAATTAATCAGATTATTTTCTTATAAAAACTGAGTCATAAACTCATTTCTGTAATCAGGTTATATGATTGATTAAACAATTTTCAAAACAAAATTAGTCAATGCCAAAAACAAATCAAAACAGCAACCAAAAATTCAACCAAAATGCCATTCATGATCATCATATATTTATTCAGAGAAATAAAGATTAACAGAAATCATAATATGATTTTCATATAAAATAATTGGCTGCCCTTACTTGGGAGTTAATGCCATAAATCTCATAAGTGATTATCACTCACCTTTCCCTTCTTTTCCCCGAGAATGCCTAAGCCTGAAGACTGTGTGAGTTTCTCCTTTCTATTTTTTTTTTTTGAATTGAACTTCTGTTTTTTTTTTCCTCAGAGAAAACCTCTGCCTTACCCCTTGATTTAAATCATAACTAGGGTTTTAATAGAGGAAACACCCATTCTGTCCTCATATAATTTAGAGGATCATGTGTATATGCTTATGGCTAATCTTGCCATTTTCTTCTTTTCTTTTTTTTTAGTTTCCATTTCTGGTAAAAGCAATTATCTCACTGCTTTCTTGTGCACATGCTTTTTGCATGATTTTATCTGCACATTATTTTTATGTGACTTAATTTCACAATGTATCTTATCATACCCGAGATAATTCTCATGTCTCTTCCTATAAGTTTTATTTTTGACTGACATAATTTACCATTTGCTTCTCTCTTGATTTATTTCAAAAAATGCATCCACACTCATAAATATTGCTTGACCGACTTTTATGCATTTTAATTATCAAGAGAATTTTTATTTTATCATCCCATACTTCTCTAATCATATGTATATATTTTCTATACAATATTCACATATATATACAAGTCATGTGAATTTTAGAATTCATTTTATACTTAATCATTTTCCTTTCATCACTGTGTATATAAAAATAATTATCCCCTTGCACAACTATTTCACTCACTTCTGATATTCATTTTCAAGCTATTTTTATCCTTTGGTTATGTATATAATACATATATATACACATAAAATATGTGAATATAATACTCCTCTTTACTCAGCTATTTTTCTTCCCATTATTATCTTCTTTAACTATCCTTTGTTAACTAATTTAATATTATATATATTTTTTCAAAGTAATTTTAATCTCAGAAAGAAATTTAGGTCTTCACAATTCATTGAACATAAGCAAGATATAAACTGGTCCAAAGAAAAACTACATTTGGGTGACGTATAAGAAATGGGATTATAATTCGTCACTTAGAGACTTGGAAAACGATGGATTTCAGATTATAGAAGTTTAAAGTAATTCCAATACTGGTTTCAAAGTGCTTGTGTTATCAAAAGTAAGTGGATGTACTTGTGTTTATAAAAGGGAAGGAGATTATGGTAATGTAATTGATGTGTTGAGGGTAGATTATTTGAAGTTCTGTAATTAGATATCTGCATTCCAGTTATTTAAGAAAAGGGTGGAAATTTGCAAGGATGTTGAGAGCTGGACTCTACAACAGTGCCTGAATGAACGTGATGAGTTAATTTTATAATCAGTTGAATATGAATGAGACCAAAAATATGTTAAAATTGTTTTTTGGACATCCTATTATATACTATTCTTTTGAGAAATCTAGATACCAAAGGTAGAGACTCCTAAAGATAGTAGTAGTGGCAGCATGTAAGTAGATACACACGAAAATGGACATAATACACCTAGGAAGACTGTAGTAGATGATGGGAATTATGACATAGAAAATAATAATTCAATTCAATATGCAATGGACATGAAAAAGGACATATTAAATTAAAAAAATACTAGGATGGAGATAGATAATATTACGCAAAACTCTCAAGAGCACACAATAGAAATAGAGGCCCATAAACAATCAGAAAATCACATAGTTTTATAGACTGTTAATCCAAAGAATGTTCACAGTCTTGGTTTATCTTACATCATTCGATCAAAAGCTAGTTTCTGATTGATGATTTATGAAGGGATGATGGTACAGGTAACAGGTTTTGATCAAGCATCAACAAAATATATACATGTTAGTTACTTTTGGTTTAAATTGTGATCTAGTTTAACTTAGGTATAAGAGACTGTGCGACAGGTCTGGGAGACTGGGTCGAGAAGTGGCTGTTTTGGAAAGTGGAACAGCATTGCTGATGGTGCATGAATAATTGCAAGATAAGGACTGTTATTGCTAACTAAAGAGAATTAGAGAGCACTTCATAAGTATACCAATCCAGCAAATTAAATCAAAACAAAGCAAGTATGGATATTCTTAATATCCATGTTGGCCTAGCATATGTACAGTAACCCATAAAGGCAAGCAGCAGAATATGGACATGGTAGCTTAAAGTATAGGGGATAGACTGATTATTCACAAAAGGGGTGTGATGCATTGAATTGCAAATAGAAAAGCAAGGCATCAGTGAGTCCAGGTTATTTTAAATCTTTGAAAAGTTATTTCTGGTATTTTATATTTCTTTATGAATAGTGGTGGTTTTTATGTTACGATGGTATAGTGTTAAAGCCTTATTTATAGCTAGCTAATATGAATGTGATACACACACGCATATTGAACTTGTCATTTTCTAAGAATGAATGGTTGTTAAGTGAACTAGTAGATATTAATTGATTGAATGTAACAATTTAATTTAAAATTTAAGATTGTTTAATCGGATCTTTTTATAACAATTTCCTTAATGACTTTAAATAAAATATATCTAATAGATGTGTTAGTTGTTTGTGATAAAACATAAAAGACTATTATACAAACTTATAAGTTAACTGAGCTTTATAAAACTTTAACTAATTTTTTTTTTAAATTAACTAAATTTTACATAATTTAACTAAGTTTTATAAAAATTAAATAAATTTATACAAATTAATTAAATTTTATTAGTATTTAACTGAGTTAATTAAGTTTTATAAAAATTAAATGAGTTCACTATAAAAATTAACCAATGTTTATCAAAATTTAACTTCACTAAGTTTTATAAAAATTATTTAAATTTAATAAAAGTTTAACTAAGGATGTTTGATGTACCTTAAATATGTAAAGCACTTTCATAATCATTTGTTGATTACTGAACTTGTCTATAGGTAATTATTATTTTTGGAGAAAAGAGCAGTTGTAGCAAAGAATTGTTGGTAATCAAGTAATGATCATGGCTCCAATTGTTATATGTTATAACATTTTGTTAGTACTAGCTGTGTAAACTTGTTTATGAATGGTTGTGGATTTTATATGAATTTGCTTATTTTATCAAAAAAATATAATCTAAATGGTTATGAACGTCGTATTTGATTATGTGACTAGCATGTTTTTTCAATTGTTTGAATATGGTGATTATGTGATTAATTTTTGGTTTGAATATGACAATTATGTGATTGAGTATTGGTTTAAAAATGACAATTTTGTAACTGATTGTTGGAAATGAGACAAACCATTAGCAGAAAACGGTAGCGTGTAAAGTATGTTGCAAAATAGTCAATAACTTTTAGAAGCGTTTTAAAAACGTAACAAAAAATATGTAGTAGCATGAAAAACCACTATAGAAAATCAAAGAAGGTGCAAGTAAAAACGCTACTAAAAATATTGACTTTGGTAGCAGTTGGCAAGCGCTACAGAAATAAACGTTTGTTGCGTTTCTAAAAGATACAATATGTCAAGTTTTGGTAGCATTTTCTACAACACTCCAAAAAGTTTTATCCTTTTAGTTCCATGTCTTATCGCAGTTGGTAGCTTTTTTTCAACGCTGTGAAAGACCTTTTCTGGTGTAGTGTTATCTCTACAATTATAGATAACATTCCAATAGACTACCCACACATCTCAATCACTATTCTATGTAAAATAATCAAGGTTAATGGAGTTAATTCAAGATAATTACAAAGGTGCACTCAACTACTTTTTATTCATTTGAAATCAACCCAAACTTATCATATAAAAATTTATCTCTACAAGATTAGAGTGAATTTTACTTATCTACCCTTTTCCCTTATTTTTAATAATTATTTTATTAAATTTTCCCCTAGGTTTTTCCCATCATTTCTACCCATATAGATTCATAAATGAAATTATCCAGTTAAATAAATTCTAGATTGAAATTTCCATTCTAAATTCAAAAGGCATATTTTTAATCTAGGTAGATTTCTAAAGAAAATTAACTGCTTGTATATCGTCATAACACATCGAAACTAGTCCACTCATCTTGAAGAGTCATTCGAAGAAATCTCTCTTCTAATCCGATTTGAATTTGCTACTTCTCCTCTTTTGGTAAACTTGTTGATTCTGTTTCTTCTTTTTTCTAATTTGGATTCTCCCCTCTTTGATATGTTTGACCCTGTCTCATTTTATTTGTTTTGTCATTACTTTATGAATAAGAGAACAGATTTAGAAAATTAGTGTTTAGGATAAAGAAGTTTGCGGGAGGAAGAAGAAGAAAAGAGCATATAGAATTAGAGAGGCGGTAGCTAGGGTTAGAATGAAGAAACTGAGGGCTTAGGTTATATTTATAGATATAATTAGGTGAAGTCAAGGTCTAGGAGAAATTATTTACTCATCCCTTACATATACACAAAATTCATTCCTTTTAGATTGTTAAAGAAAATAACATTTATCCTCTCAAATAATGTCATTAATTCATATACAAATACCATTTAATATAATTCAAATCACTGGTTTCTATTAATACCCTGCATATTACGTGTGTGTTTGCATGCGCGTGTATAGACATGCACACACCTCATTGTAAGGAATAATGAATAAATATTCAAGCATATATTTATATATGTGTATGTATTTATATTAGTTAGTGACCTTACTCTTTATTAATAATTTTGCAATCAACTTTTAGTTGATTGATATTTCTCTTTCCAAAATTCAAAAAAATCTGATTTATCCTTATTCTTTAACAATAAAGGGACAACGTATCTTACCTTTAATTTAAGAGATGCTTTCCTTCCATGAATATGTTGTTATCTTATCCTTTTAAAATATGCAATGTTTCTTTCATTTTAATGCATTCTTTTCCATAAATATCTTATTACCTTCCCTTTTTAATATACGTAACACATCCTTCATTAATTATAGTAATAAATTTCATTAACATGATAATCGATATTTCCCTTGATGTAGTTTTAAGTGAGTGCATGTGAATATCATTCCTTCTTTTCTTTTAATGCACATTAAAACAATTATACTCTTTTAAAGTAGCTCAAACGTGTTCAATTAATTACTAAATAAATTTTGATTTATTCATACTAATTTTTAAACGTAAATTTCAAAATAAAAGCAAAACCTGAAATGCATACTACGGTAAGCTATCTACTTCGTACGGTTTCCCTTTTGAAATTTATATATGAATTTGGGCTGGAAAAACCTACTTGAAACAATGGAAAAGTGAGTGTAACGACCCAATATTTTCAACCCTTCGCATCCGCTCATGTCGGACTTGAAGTGTTCAAAGTACTGCGTTGTAGAATAATTTTGGCAGAACTCAGAATATGCAGTAAATAAAATCACAGAATCACATACACAGATATCAGAACTCACAGCGGAAATAAAATATTTAGTGGTTCATGAAGCCACCATAAAACTTTTAACCAAAAAGAATTTACATAGTTTAGAATCTGCAATACAGCTGTAGACATAAATAGAAACAGATTCCTCCAAAGTCTTGATTGCAGATAAGATAGGGACTGAAAAGCTTCCGGCAGCACGAATAATCTACGGGATGACCTAGCTCCGGAGAGAAAAACTGAAACTGCAACTCAGGCTGACCCGAGCGTAAAATAAAACATAACACTCGAGTCAGGACATACATACTTATATAATGTAAGCTAATTCAAGTGTACTGTAATATAGAACAAGTAACTTAAAGGATGCTTGGGACCGCCCATCCTCTAAGGATCCGTTAAACTATTTACTATGTAGTATATTGCGCTATTATAATAGTGTCTATTTATAAAATAAACTTACTTTTTAATAGCGTTAAGGAGTGACCCAATATTCCCCTTAACACAAATAATGCCAATAGTCTATACAGTACCGTAATACCTCCTGATCGGGAAGCTACCAGAGGATACTCCATAGGTACGACACAAATAGAAACTCGTAGTAAAGGCTCGGTATGGTAGATGACACGGCACAACTAGGCAATGCCAGGGTAGATATACCAATTGCTATCCAGGCTGATGGAAACGCGTAGCCGCAGTTACCGCCCACCTCGGACTAACTCCCCAAAATCAAAATATAGAGGTGGCCACCGAATCAATCCAAAAACATAGTATAATATCGAAGAGGAGCGTCCGATCAGAGGAATGACCTCATTGGCCTGGAATTGCTCCTGTTTTAGCCACCTTATGCCAACTCACGGGAGTCGGGTCCACGTATTTACCTTACAGGAAACGCCACCACCGACCTACTTCATTCTGGAATCTCCACCGCGTACACGGTTGGTCAAAGTGGTTTTCGGTATCGACAGAGAGTATGTCCATATCCGATCCCGGTCTCTTTGCCAACCCATCGTTATTATAACCCGTGGTCATTTAAAACATTTTATACTTTAAAACCAGAATAAACATTTCCATTTCAAAATATAAATACGATATCATTTTAAAACCCAAAAACAATATGATATCGTTATATTCAAATATAATTCTTTCCAAAAACCATACTGCTTAAAATTTATAATATCTGGAAGCCAAATATTTGAATTATATCTTCAAAACATAATATTTGGAATTTTTACTTTAAAACCATAACTCCCAACACACAAATGGTTTGGATAATAGAATAATGGTTTAACTTTATGGTTACTTTGTAAAGAAGATAATTTATATAGCATTACAAATATATTTCGACTAAATGCATGGATCTTTTTTAATAGATGCTTGCACACACACTATATGGTCTGAACTATATTTATGTTAAAAATATGCAGGCACTGCTTCCTATATGATATGCATTTAGTACAGGTAAATTATCTAATATATGCAAAAAGGCAAAGCTTCTCACTGATACACGCATGTACAGGTACCCTCAAATCTCTCCTCTCCCTCTTCCCTTCCTCTCCTTCCTCTGTTTTACATATATATTTCTTTCTTCTTTTTTTTTTCTTTTTTTTTCCTTTTTTTTTTCCAATGAACATTATTGACTTTCTATTTTGTTTGACCCAAAACTAAGTATGATATATACAATGAATAACCCATTTTTCCGTAGTGATAGTACGCGTAAACTTTAAGCTAGCATTAAATTAAATCTGGGTCAACTACACCATCTCTTTGCACACACATATTAGATTTCTACAGATGTGATGACTCATAAATTTCCAAAGTTTGTCAACTAGATCGGGTGAAGTAGATGGGTTGGAGTGGCCGAGCATATCAAATGAGAACAAAAAAAACTGAGGAAAGGAAAAACTGGAAGGAAAAGAAAGAGAAAACAATAAGACAATTACCTGATGCTTCGAACGAAATTGCCAGAGGAAAATTTGCAATGCTTTGAAGAGTGGTGAGTTTTTTTTTCTTTTTTTTTTTGAGATGTGGATCTCTGGCATATTTATACACGAATTTGTGAAACGGCAAGGCAGTGATCAAGGGATGTGGCGTGATTAACTCATTTCAGTTTTGCAAAAGGATAAAAAAAATTTTTCCAACGTATAAAGTTTGATCAGTATTCGAAAATTTGTAAACAAAAAGGCAGAGAAAATGGCAGCTTGGATTATGGGAAATAAATGACTTGCGTGATACATGGTTTGATTTATAAAGTTTGTACGTTACTTAAGGGGAATATTGATCAAAGGAAGGGCAAGCGTGATGTTTGGTAAAGCTGATGACAACAGAGGGTAAGAGGAATAAGCAAAAATGCGAACGTTACATATATACAAATGCACTAATGTTGCTCACGTGTGATCCATTTTATTTTAGCTAAAATCTTGATTTTAGTTTGATACCCATAAATGAAAAGGTGAATATTTATGTAAGCTTTAGGCAAAGAACGTATACCATTTATTAAAAGAAATCAAACGGTCCTTTAAAACAAAATAACGTCCGTCTTAAAATCACTGACTGATATTTTTCTCCATAAAGATATTTAAATACGATTTTTTACTTTATATGCGTGATTATAGGAACGAAAAAAATTTTATCTTGCAAAATAAGGGCAGTGGAAACAGAGAGATATAAATAGGAATGTGAGAATTTGAAAAGATAGGCAAGGTTAAATTTGAATGCATGAGTTGATTTTTAGGCAATCAAATATATTAGTCCATTTAGGTTGCGTGAATAAATGAATACAGTGACATGCTCAAGAAACAAAAAGGTAAGAGGCAAATGCCAAAAATGTTAAAAGAATAAAATTTTGTGTCACGCGCAAAGGAAGGCAAAATTGATTTTCTTTCAAATGATATATGCGTGATTGTAGATTTAGGCAGATAAGGTTTCGTGATCAGAGGAATGGCAAAATATGAACCGTTCCAATTATATGAGAATTGATATATTATTTTTTTAGTTTGATTTAATTAAATGACGGCAAGAATTTTTCAAAGCTTTTGGAAATGGAAACGTATATACACATTTTATTTAAAACCAAACTGTCAGTTACAACCAAAAGTAACGTTCGTCTTAAAAATCACTAACTGATGTTTTAATCCATAAAGGTGTTTATATATGATTTTAAAAGTACGTCAAACTGACGTAATACAAAACATCAAAAATATATATATAAAATAACGTTTTAAATTTTACACGTTTTATTACATTACTTACCATAAATTTTACGCGTCCTTTTAAACGCGATATTTAACAGTTTATAAATACACTAAATCCTTCAAAAATAATACTTAACTAAAATTTAAATTGGTTTACATTCTTCATATTATATATATATATATATATATATATATATATATATATATATATACACACGGTACTTATTCCCTAGATTTACGCGCCCTTTTTAACGCGTGATTACCCAGTTCATTTATACATAAAAAAAATTCGAAATTCTGACCGTGCTGAAACTCGAACTCGTGACCTGTCATGAATAGCCCAGATGTCTTAACCACCTAAGCTATAAATGTTTTCTTAATTAAAACTTGATTTTTTCAGAGATCTTATTAGTCAGTCCTAATTTTTTTTTCATATTTTGTTTTAATCACTTTAAATAAACCCCAAAGTTTTTTTTTTTTAAAAAAAAAAAAATACAAGTGAAAAATACTTGTAAAAAAAATTGGGCTGTTACAGTGAGATTCCTCAAATTCCTTCATTTGTGATAATTCATTTTTTCAGCTCGATGTAAAATTACTAAAAAGCCCATTTTAATTAGGTATTCATTTATTTTAAGATTACTAGGTGTTACACCTATTGTCAATAAGACAAATGCTCTAGCAATATTCACATATTGATCGGTGTGGTTATTAACATATTCAAAATAAGATACCACACAAAAGGAAATTTCATACAATTACCACGATTTAAATTTTCCAAAGACAAATTTAGTAGATATATATAACATCATGCAGTCCTGCTGGAATTAATGTTGAAACAAGTGAGAAACCCTAATTTGGTTTGTCGCCTCCCCGGCCGATTATTCTCTTCTGACTTCCGCCCAGTCTCCATCCTTCTACGCCTTCTTCTTGTTTGCTCGTAGCCTCCCATATGGCTACCCTCGCCCTACCCAGTCGCCAATCGCCTCCACCACATGACCCGCTTTCGATAATCCCGAATCCTCCTTTGGGATTCCCTCCTTTAGTGTCTCCAAATGTGAATTTCGAGCATGCTGATGGTGTTACTCCGGTCCGATCAAAAAAATGGAAAAGACAAACTAAGGGCTTGTTTGGTTACCCATTTTCAAAGTATTTTTAGTTTTAAATTTTGAAATATAGTGAAAACCTGTTTGCTTTTCCATTTTGTAAAATTCATTTTTGAAAATGGCCATTGTTGAAAATAGGCTTCACAAAGAGAATAGAAAATAGTTTTTTTTTGTTTTACCAATTTTGGCCCAAATTGAAAAGCCTAAAAACCCAAAACGGAGAAACAAAACAAACACGTTCACAAACCCATTTCCTCTTTCATGGCCGTGAAATCTGAAATCTATCTCAAAAGAAAATTTCGCTTTCTTCAATTTTTATCTCAAAATCAAGTAAAATCGATCTATTTTTCTTACTTATCTCGTTTGCTCCAAACTAATAATACCTAGGGTTAAATGCAACTTATTTAATGATCCATTTGGTTTATTTTTGTGTACTAGGGTTTTGCTTGTTTCGTAGCCGAGCGGAAGAAGAAATAATATCCCTTTAGCTTATCGAGGTACTTTGATTGTTGCTTATGAATTTTCATTTTGCTTGGGGGTGATTTTGCAATGTTCTTTTTATACAGAGTTTGCCTTTTGTGTTCTATTTTTATTTTTACTTATTTCAACATAGGCATTATCGGTTGACAGAGTCACAATAGAAAAATTAATATAATCGACTGTAACTGAATCAAGGCTTCACACACATACATATAATATATGAGTTGATCTTCCGCCTTGATTATATTTGGAAGTCTTTATGCATATTTCTTTTTCTTCTTCCTCGTTTGATCTTGCTGCTACATGCTTTTCTTTTATTCGGTCTAACTTGGTTAGTTTAACTGTTTTTAGAATGCGCACACACATATGTGAGTTGCATGTGTCTATGTGTGTTCTAGTATGAATGTTAGGTATGTAAGTGATACGTGTGTTATTAGTTTGTATTGTGCACGTGTACTTGAGTTTGTGCCTGTGTATTTTTTTACTGTGCATATCATGTTACTATCCATGTTTTTGAGAGTTTGGTCTCATTTTGCCATATATTTTCTAGGTTGTGAGCTCAACCTGCTTTTGTACATGTTGACACATATCATTGATATTTAAAATTTCTTTAAATATAAATATTTATACATGTATGTTAAACATAAATAAAAACGTAAAACTTAACCATAAACAAACAAAACCAGAAGCCCCAAGGGATATGGAAACGGTTGCAGTTCATATGATCAATGTCAAAGCTAACAATATGAACTAATTCTAATCTTGATGATCTATAATACATGAATTTGTTAAATTAGCCTGTGTAGACATCAGACAGTAAGTTTTAAGATGTATTATGTATTCCAACAGAGAGCACATTTATTTATTTGAAATAATGGGACCGTTAGTGTAAAAGAAAAAAGAAAAAAATGAATTAATCAAGTCAAGTAGGTGAATGTTGATTATGTATATACCAAATAACTCGATAAATGTAGGCTTTTAATGTGTCAATAAGTATAACTATATGTATATGATTTGATTGCATGGATACAAAACAATTCCATTTTATAAACTTTGATTTTTGCTAACGGTAATAAATTGTAAGTATAAATATTTGTAAGTCTTTGTGCAAGTTTGTGTATGTTAAGCATCCTACGTATTTTATATGATTTGATCTTTTATTTCTTAACATTAACTCTACCAATCCAATTATTTTGATGCACAACTCACCGATTTTACAGCAAGTTCATAAAAGGTTAACATGGTACTCAATTTTCTTTCTTAAACATTTAGACATTCTTATCTTTTCTTTTGAAATCTACAGTAATTATAAGACTTGCTCTAGTTGAGTATACGTCCATTCTTCCCAGAGATATGGTATAAACTATATTACTATGGACAAAAGTTCAATCCTAAACAAATGTTTTTATCTTCTTTTGTTCATGGTGCATGTGTTTTGAGAAATATATCTCATTTATGCATCCACTCTATTCTTCTCGCCCAATGTAGGGGGTCTCATTAGCCCAATATATCTTTTATTAAAAAAAATTCATCTATTTCTGTTAAATTTATCAAACCAATATATATGGATCTCCTTTTGATATATTTCTTTATGTTGCATATTTAACAACTTTGTATTGAAAATTTCACTTATGTTTTGAACTATTATTATTAATTGCACAATATGCTTGTTATAAGAAATTGGCACGGTGCAATTTTAGTTTCATAAAATATCATATTCACCCTGTCAAATAAAGTAGTTTACTACAGTCAATATTCATTAAAAAGTGCAAATACATTTAGGTAGAAATAACATTTAGCTTATAAAATACGCATGTGCTATGCTTGCTTATGAAATCTAACCTTAATATGCCTGAAATGGGTAATATAACAGTAATATGGATTGAAATGAGGGTTGTATAAGCCTTATGTTACAGTGCAAAGCATAAGACAAATAAGGCATGTTTGATCCTTTTTAAAGTAATTTTTCTTGAAAATTAATTCAATTACCTGCATGGGTCTCTGAATAAAATGTTATTAATGGTTGTTGTTAATTAGTTAATTTTTCAAGACTTAATGGAATTTCAAAGACTTAAAAGGGGCTCTTATGTCCTTAGACAAATAAAGAAGACGATAAGTTCTTTATGGCACACATCATGAAAGTAGGAATATATGCCAAACTGTAACATGTTCTTCTTACAAATTATTCCCTTAATAACCTAGACATGAACAGTATCCTTCCAAGTTGAATGGTTAATAATTCATAGTTCAGAGGTGTTAGATGCAAGTCCAATCACTATATTCATAATATTTGAATAAGGTCCATGTTGCTGTTGTGTAACTTGAAATCATAAAATAGTTTTGGGTGTACTTTTCCATGTTTATAACTTTTTTATATTGACTATTTTATTGTTACAAAACTTAAATTTTTACTTATTTGATATTAAGTGTATGTATATATGTATTATATAAATGTAAATATAAGTGTTATATATAATAATAATATCTTTATATGTGTGTTTATTGTTGAATTTTAGAGAAATGCTATTACTCAGGCAACAGTTTTTGTAAGTAGAAGATTCAAAGAAAGGACATTCAAAATACAGGCATATTCAAAGAAGTAATGGTTTTCGAGTGAGTCTGCATTAATATTTGTTTCATATACTTAAATTGAAAATGACCATTATATGAAAATGAAAGTATAAAAAGGAGTAAAAGTAAACATAATATACTAATCATATGTATCATCTGTACACTGGTTTTATATTTTCTTTTGTTTATGTCATTTTGTTTTATGTTTGCACATCGTTTTATTTTATAATATAATAAATTAAGTCTGCGCGTCCTTTTGTTCATTACTGTTATAAGCATAGCATTATTATTAATGATAAATAGTTAATATAAATTTTATGCAGAGTAATGTCTATTGGATCTAGTATCTTTTTTTATGAATCCGATGACGACTCTGGTTCTAATGATGATTTTATATTTACGGACTATTGTACTTAAGAGTTCGGTGATATATTAATGGTTAATTACTTTGCTGCTAACCAAAGGAGTATCATGAATAGAATACCTTGTAGAACATCAATGCTTATAGAAAGGATGTTGGTAACAACCCAGGTTTGGAGATTACCTATTAATATTAAATTATAACGGTAGTTATAATTTGTAATAAAAATAAAATTGAAAATTTTAAATTGTTTACTTGGAATAAACAATGAATTTTGGAGATAAAATGAGAAAAATAAAGTTTGGAACTTTATTTTATTTATTTGGGATAATAATGATTGGTAAATGGTTTTTATTGAGAGAAAATGCAATGACTGCATTATTTATTACCAATTACTTCTTTTAATAATTTTTAAAAGAAATATGTGATTATTAAAGTGTGTTTATTTAAATTAAATAAAATGGAGGAGATAAATTAGGTAAAAATTTGTTTATTTTAAATAAAAAATGTGTTTGAGAATAAATATTGGGCTTGAAATTTGATTGATAGGAGATTTGGTAAAATAAGATGAAAACATTGGAATTTTGTAAATTTGATTAAATAAGTGATGTATTTCAACATTTAATTGTTGAAATAAAGCTAAATTGATGAAAATAGAGTTTTAAAAACTTTACTTTGAGAATTTGGAGATAAAATGATTGTTTATTAATTTTATTTGAGTAAATGTAGTACTATTGGAAATTCTTGCCAATATTAATCTTTTATTGATTTTAAAAAGGTTAAATATGAAGTAATTATGTATTTTATTGTTATAAAAGATGAAATATTGTTTAAAAGTAATATTTTGGTGTTAAATAAAGTTAGAATGATTTATTTTTATTTATTTGACAAGAAAAAAAAATTCTTTTATAAATTGTTGTATTAAACATGGTGTTTTTATAATAAAATAGTGTAAATTGTGTGATATTGACCAAAAAAGTTTTTATTGTTAAAAATAACTTTTTATAGTTGAAATAAATTTTATTTGTGTAAATAACAATTTTAGTTATATACAAATTGGTTGTACATATTTCATTTGGTTTTAAAATTTGAGAAACTAGTGTATATGTTGATAATATAAGTTAAAAGTGTGCACATCTTAGCATGTTCTCTAAGTATAAATGGAGTTGGGTTTTTGGGTTAGGTTTGGATCCATTAACCCTTAATCTGGATACTTTTGGTAAGAGAAAACATACGGTACGTTGTTTTCCTTCTTCCTTCTCAAAAACAAAACTTTAAAGTAAAAGAAAATTAGAAAATTTCATGGTTTCCTTTATTTAAAACTAAATTTTCACTCAATTTCTGCTAATTCAAGAAGAAAAACCACCAAAACAAGAGTATATAAGGTAATCTCCACCAATATTATAGAGCTATTTCATCAAAATTGTAGAATTTAGGTATGAAATGTCAGTAATGGTTTTGTTTCCTGTTGCATGCCTTTCTTTCAGCTTTCACAGGTTATAGAGGCACTTCTTCATCACTAAAGCTTGTATCTTGACTCCAAAATCATCCAAATCTTTTCCAAATCACTAAAGTGAGTACAAGTACTCACAAATGCTATCTAAAGATGATAATTGCTAAGTAAATCGTTTACAAATTTGCTCTCTGTACGTGAAAAGTTCTGTTCTTTGTTTTTGTGAATTCCTTGTTTCCCGTTGCTACTTTGAGCATTTATAACTCCTTGATTTTCACTCAAATTGTTATCGGGTCTTTTTTAGAGTGTAGCTTAGTTTTTAATATTGTTGCATGTCAAGTTTTAGTTCAAAACTCAATTGTTTGCTATGCTAAATCATTATTGGAAAATTAACACGGAGCAGAAAATTCAAACTAAAGCTATTCCATGGATTGGGTCGACAGGGAGGTCGACCCAGCACCCCACCGGGTCGACCTAGTGATCAACCGGCCCAAAGGCTGGGTCGACCTGCTATTGGCCCATATACCTGAAGTATTTGGCTTTGTTTCCTTAGTTTTGCAGCACTTGGCCTCCTTTGCTATGATTTTGTAACCAATTCTTTTGCAATTTTAAAGATGTTTTTGGATGTGTTTGAAAGCTATGATGTCCATCAACTGACTAACCAAGATTGTGGAAATTTGAAATTCAAAACTTGAATTGATTTTGAGTGGAATTCGAATTGAATTTGAGTTATCGATTTTGAGGTATTTTCTTTGTTTTTCATTGTTTCCGAGCACGGTTTTCTCCAAATGATTTTGAAATAGCATTTTGAATAATTATTAAATAATACTTTTAAATTATTTTTAAGTTATAAAATATATTTATTTTCTATGATAAGGAGAATTTTCGATAAATTGCTTTCAAAATGATTTCAGAAAATTATTTAAAAATCCTATTTTCTCTAGAAAATTATTTTATAAGTAATATATACTATTTTACACTTTTCGGATGTATGAGGAAGAGAATTAAATGATTTAATAAAACATGTGGTGCAGGACATGTGAGTTTACTTTTTTGGTTAATTCCAAACATGTACGATCGAAACCATTCAAGTATATTAATTTGAGAAGAAATTTGAGATTTGCCATATTATGGCGTATTTTGAGAATTTTAATTCCTATATTTAGGAATTATCTGGGTTAGCCATTATTTAGTGAGTTTTATGGTTCGAGATCTCCTATTTTAGGAGTATGGTCGATGAGAACCGTCACGATGTGCTTTTATATTGGCCGATGAAATGAGGCAAGTTTTGAGATGGAGATCTCCTTTTTGGAATTATGATTTATGAAAAACCATCATGATGTTTTTACTTGTTGATGAAATGAGACAAGTTACGATGTCTTTTGATACTTGCCGATGGGATGAGGCAAGTTATGATTTTCTGAGATTTATGATTCAATGATTTTTCTAGTGTGGCATTAACTAGTGGTTAGTAAACCGTTAAGTGAAAACGTGTGATACGGGACGCACGTCAACACATCTTAGGTTCCTATTTGAGATTTTGTGACACATTCATGATGTATACCAGTACTATAGACCTTTGGGTCATCACGATGTTCTACGACTTCGGTCGCCACGATGTATTTCGACTTCGGTCGTCACGATGTATTACGACTATGGTCATCTGAGATGGGTACCTATAATATATATATAGTACTTGTGTGAGCTTGGCACGTGCAGCATTGCTTTGGTATGCAATCGGGCATCTGGCCAATCCGGGTTTTTTGAGTTTTCTGATTTTTCTGTCTTATTATAATTTCACTATTTTAAGATGTTTTATTACATTGATAGCCTGGAGCTATATGAGATGTAATATATATGGTGATTTCATTTATGATGTTTTGAACTCTTATTGAGTTCCTTGAGTTATGATTTTTGATGATTTCGTAATTTTATAGGATATTCTAGGTTTTTCCATTTTGGTGAGTTGAGTTTGAGTTTTATATATTTATACCAATGAGATGGGGTATAATTGAGTTTGGAGATTCTTCTATATTTGAGATTTATATTGTCATTCCATAGCATTCTGATATTTTGTCTATGCCGATGAGATGAGGCATATTTGAGTTTTGGGATTATCCTATTTTGAGAACGTTTGTGTTTGCCATTTTGGCGAGAGTTTGTACTGATGATTTCTCCTATTTAGGAGATATGGTTCATTGAAATTATTATAGTTATTATTGAGATTTCACCGATGATCTGAGGCATGTTTAATTCCTAGTAGAGTATTATCATCGAGTTTTCTTCTTTTGAGATTAGATATACTTAAGTGATATTAGACCACTTGGGTTACGAGCATGTCCTAATTATTTCTTCTCATTCGAGAAGAGCAATCACCTTTTCCTTATGTTAATTAGTATCATGCTCTCGGAATGCTATCTTCTTGTTCGAGAGAATACTTTACCCTTTATTTATGCTTCATATTGTCGTCTATCTTTATTAAATTGATGTTTTGGCTAGACTGACCTATGTGCAGACCGAGTTTGTTTCAGGTTAGGCATTTACTTTTGAACTTAGCTTTGCCTTGAAGCTTCTGCATGGAAATCTTCCTATCATCTTTTATGATTATAGGCTTTTAGAGTTGTATTTTGAGATGTATATTTATTGGACTCATGTATATAGTGTGATCATCATACCACAATTTACGTATCATTTTTATTGTACTGGGATGTATCAACATATATGTATTTGTATATATTTATTTGTTGTTCTATGATGTGATGTACATTTTATTGCTGTATCTTGTTCTGATAGATCCGTTAGCCACCTATAGTTTTGTATTAAGCATTTATTGGATATTTCGATCCAGATGAGTTAGAAAAATAATATAAAGCACTAATCGACGTACTCGGTAAATGTTTAAAACAAAGCTATAGATGCTCGCTCCTAACCAGCCCTATTCACCACATTAGTAGACCGAATTACCCTGTAATTCTCTTTTTTAATTTGGGTCTCGGGGTGGGGCATCGTAATGTTCTTTGATGTATTAAATGTATATCCTTCTATATGTCATCAAATTTTTCGAATGCAGAAGCATGTATTCTTGAATTTTTGAGATGTTCCAAAAGGGAAAGGACTTTTGAATAATGGAAGAAATGTAAGCATGGAGGAGGGTGTGACAATGTTTCTGATGATAATAGGACACACAAAAAGATACAGCATTATTGCCAACCGTTTTTAGCATTCACACCATACCATTTCAAAATGATTCAGAAGATTTTTACGAGCTGTTTGTTCTTTAGGCATGGAGATAATACGTCCAACAGATCGAGATGTCATACATGAACGTGTTGTAAACAAGTATCCCTACTTTAAGGTCACTTTTTAGCATAACTTTTACATTTATCAAATAATAAACACAATAATATGGTAGCGTTATTTATTTTAGGATTGTATTAGCACGATAGATGGAACACATGTTGCTGCATGGGTGTCTGCATCGAGGCAAACATCTTTTCATGAAAGGAAAACCAATATAACACAAAATGTCATGGTGGCATGTGATTTTGATATGAAAATCATATTTGTATACGCTGGATGGGAAGGCGCTGCTAACGATTCTCGAGTATTCATCGATGTAGTTACAGGAACCGAAAATAATTTCCCAATGCCAAGAGGAGGTATATTTTATTATTTTAAATGTCACCATAAAATATTATTTTATAAATAGTTGCGTACTACTTATCTTTATAATATTCATATATAATATATGGCCACTTTTTATAGATCAATATTACATTGTTGATGCTGAATACCCAAATATGCCTGGATTTCTGGCTCCTTATCGAGGACGTAAATATCGTTTATGTGGTTATAACGGACCAAATATGCATTGTATTGGTGTTTTAAAAACAATATTTCCAATTCAAAACTAATTACCAATTATCCACTTAGTAAGTAAAGACAAATTCCTATTGCCTGTTGCACATTACATAACTTTATTCTACAAGAACATGCTTTGGATGCTCTTTTCACACAATATTTATCTAAAAATATGGTATTTGTACATGCATTAGAGGCAAATCAAAATCAAGAATTCATACAATTTGATGTTAGTCAAACAACTCAAATGGGACATATCAGGGATTGAATTGCTATACAAATATGGAATGATTACATAACGAATCATCCATAAACCTAGATAGTTAAGTATGAAATTTGTATTTTTATCCTTTCTTAATAGGAACTTGCTTTGCTAATGATAATAAATTTAACGATGCAGGTTATGAGTGAATAAGGCTACACAACTACTTACTCTTTCTTAATTTCTCAAGTTTCTCTTGCTTGCTTCTATGTGCGCTTAGGTAATTCTTAATTCCAATAATGATTTTGATTAGATTTATGTAATGTTTGTATAATTTATTACTAACATGTGGGTCAATATTGGAAACTTTATCATGCTTGCATGTTTATCACTTCCCAAGTAAATGATTTATCACAATATTTGCTTTAATAACGTTATTTCCATCAATCTATTACCATTCACACCGAAATGATAGAAGTAATCGAGTATCCAAAAAGTTCATGGTACTGATATGTTTGTGTGTATATGTGTGTGTGTGTATATATATATATATGTATGTATGTATATGTATATGTATATATATATATATATATTCATATACTTGTATATTTTTATTTTCCAGAAAAGATAAGGCTTAGCATGAGGAAGAAGAGCCACTTAAACAAAGCAAAGACTACTTGCCTATAAGATACATCAAAACTTTTTCTCCTCTTTCTGTAGTGATACAATTGATATATTTTGTCTATCTTATAGTATTTTGAGTTGAGATATGGTTAATTTGTAGCACAATATGAGTTAGTCTCATTTTAATATAGCTTATATTTCAGAAATCATTATCATTTTGTGATCTTTGCCAATTTATGATTTTCCCAGTTTCATGACAGTTTTTGTTAGTCTCGTTCATTATATCCTTTCACTTCTATATTTATTAGTCAAATTCGAATCAAAGTTGAAATTGTCATTTTTGTTTTGGAATAGTATTTTTGATTTTAGTTTAAAAACTATTTTTCAAAATTATAGAACCAAATACATTTTTCAAAATATTAAAAACACTCAAAATAAAAAATTGAAAATGGACTTCAAAAACTAAAAACCAAAAATGAAAACAAATAGGGATTAAGTTTTTGCAACAGCCTAATTCCTCAAACACCGCTTCCCGTAACTTTTATTTTAAGACCGCAAGATCACCCACAAATCTAAATTTTCATCAGAACATTGCACAAATCCCCAATAATTATAATTGCTCCACTCAATATGAAAAAAAGTCACCTTCCAACAGGTGGAGTTTTTCCACTTCATCTAGCAAAGCATGGAATGAAGTCATCAAGGGTAATAATATCCAGGTCTTCCTCTCGCTAAAGATTTATCAGCTCCGTGAATTTAACTCGATGCAATGCGTAAAAATGTCTGTCGCGGTAGTTCAAGATGCAAAAAAACAATGGGATAATACTATTGTGATATATGTTGTAGGTCCTAAACCCTATTATCCATATTTTAGAGATTATATTATTAGGTTTGGAAGCCTGAAGAAGATTTTTTATTCATTCTAAGGAAAATGGATTTTATGTTATTAAATTTAATAAAAAAAGATTGTGATAGAATTTTAGAAGGTGGTCCTTACTACTATAATAAAAAGTTGGTGATGAAAAAGAGATGGCCTCTAGGAAGGCAGCTTAACAAAGAACTCCTCAACTTGATTCCCATTTGGGATCGTTTTCCTAATTTACCTCTTGACTACCGGACGGAAGAAGAGTTTAGTCGTATTGCATCAGTTCTTGGATCTCCCAACGTAAGTTGGACAAATTCAGGGAAGGTATTATCAAAATTGCATATGCTAGAGTTTTAATTGAAATCAACAACTTCATTGAATTTTCGAACAAAATTTCTATAATTTATGGAAAAGACAAAATCGTTTGGCAAGAGGTGGCTTATGAATGGAAGTCGACCACATGTTCAAATTGTTTGAGTTTTGGACATATGAAAGCCCATTGTCAATTCAATAAAGTATGGTGGCCTAAAACTTCCCCTCAAAAACAGGCTAATGACAACAATGACATGCATATAAATGAAAATGGTCCTAAAGAAAATAATGTGGCAGGCAATTCAAATAATACAGATGTTCAAGCAAATTTAAGTTCTACAATTAAGGAAATTTCAGACATCAATCGTCCTATAGAAGTCATAACCAATACCACAAAGGAACAAACAATGGAAAAGTATCATAATGCTACATTATCCGATATATCACAATCATCCACAGTCCAGTTTGTAGCAAAGTCCACAACTATAAATACATTTTCAAATCAGAACAATATTTCTACAAACATCAATGCAACAGACACTAATATGGTTATACAGAATCTAGACAGATACAGACTAGAAGAGAGTAAAGGTTCAGATGAGGTGCTTGAGGTGAATCGGTATGCTTCTCCTTGCAGTGAAAATGTCGAATAGAACTCTAAGTCGAATCATATTACCAGATCTAGGACTACTCAAAAAATAAGATCAGAGGAGTTCCCCTTTGAATTTAAAGCTTCATGTTCATCTGACATAGTTGAGAACCCAACATGGACTATGTTAGTCAATCAGTTGAAAGGGAAAAATAAAAGGACGAAAAAACATAAGACATCCGGGGCTGCTACTTCCCCTGTCAATAATAGCATTCTAGATAGTAATTTACAGATGGAGTTCCTTTTCTGGAACATCCGGGGTATAAATGCCCTGATGAAAAAGATGGAAATTTTGCATCTGCTAGCTAATAAAAATCTCTTTTTTCTTGGTATTCTTGAAAATAAATTATCTATGGAGATCATTGATAGATTCATGATCAACGTCAATAATAATTGAAAGCATGACAAGCACCATTGTCCAAGTGGTTAAGTGATTCGGCTTTGGTGCGAGGAGTCAAGAGCTCGAAACTTGCGTAGCGTGATTCGAACGTTTATTGACATGTGATATGTTGTTCCATTGACATGTTGTATATAAAGTACCATTTCAAAAATGAAAGCATGCTCATAATATTTCTAATGGCCAAAAGAGTATAATTCTTATTTTATGGGATTCCTCTCAGTGGTCCAATATTATTCTTCACTCCAGTAAACAATTTATTTCTTGTATACTCCACAATGCTAAGGGTGTTAGTATTCTTTGTACCACTGTCTATGCATTCAATAATGAGGTGAAACGAATGGATTTATGGAATTATATTTTTGAGCAGTCTAGAAAATTTAATCTCCCATGGATTGTGGCAAGAGATTTTAACTCTATTCTATCGTCTAATGGTAGAATTAATAATGGATTATTTAATCTGATGGGAGATCGGGATTTTATAGATTGTATTTCTTCTTCTGATCTTATGGAGCCAGATTTTACTGAAAACTATTTTACTTGGCGAGGGGTTGAGAATTTCTCTATTCGTAGTAAAATAGATCGATTTTTTATCAAAAATTTATGGATGGATGTGTTTCATCAATTTGGTTTTTATTTTGGAAGTCACTCCATTAGTGATCATGCTCCTATCCATATTAGATTTATGTTTCAATAGTAAAAAGTTCAGAATACCTTTCAAATTTAGCAATTCTTGGCACCTTCAACTACGATACCAATCTTCCCTGTATGAGCCACCGACTAAGGAATTTCATGGCAGTCCCCTACATGTGTTGCTGTGCAGACTGAAATATGCAAAAAATGCTCTGAAGACATGGAGAAAAAAGCAACATTCATAAAGTTATAGATCATATAAAAGAGAAGGGTAGTCAAATATGTAATCAACTTGTTACTAATCCGTTGAATGAGAACTTGGTAAAGCAATACACTTTAAAAAAGCTCAGATTCGGTCAATAATGGAAAAAATTGTTGTTGAAAATGGGAAACAATTTAAAATAAGCTGGTTGGTGAAGGGGAATAGACCAACTAGTTTTTTCTACAATAGAATCAATAGCATTAAGCCTACTCGTAGGAATAAATATATTCTCAATCCTAATTGTTCATGGTCATCAGCATCAGAAAATCTTGCGATTGAAGCTTTAAAATACTTCTCTGATTTGTTTTCATCATCACAGCCACATATCAATTCCTAAGGATAACTTGTAAAAAAATCCCATCTGAAAGTGCAAGAAATAATTTATGCAAGCCTTTCCAATTAGAGGAAATAAAAGATGTTGTATTTCAAATTAATGACAACAGTCCCCCCAGTCCAGATGGAATTAATTTGAAATTCTATAAAGTGCAATGGAGCAGTTACAAAATGATACATGGAATGTTATGAAAGGCTTTCTCCAATCGGGTAAAATTATTAGAGAAATCAATCATACATTTATTTGTCTTATATCAAAAAACCCGATGCTAGTGATACATCTGATTTTAGACCGATCTCTCTTTGCAGTGTCACTTATAAGATTTTAGCCAGTCTTCTTTGTAATCGACTAAAACCTTATATGAATGACCTTATTTCTTATAATAAGAACGCCTTTATACCAGGGAGAATCATTTTCAAAAACTCTTTACTTGCATATGAAATGGTTAGTGGATTTAATAGGAAAAGGTCAAACAATTTTTCCCAGAAACTTGATTTGCATAAGTCATATGATAAAATAAGAAGAGAATTTATTAATTATATGTTGATTTCCATGGGATTCCCTTTACTGTTTGCTAATCTCATTTATGAATGCATATCGACTCCTTTTTTGGTGTTAGTTAATGATTCCCCCGCTGGTTTTATTGGGAGTTCGAGGGGATTAAGACAAGGAGATTCACTTTCACCATACTTATTCTTTATTGCTATGGAATTCCTCACAATCAACCTTGATGTGGAATGCTTGAAAGGTAATATTATCCTTATTTATAAAATTGAATCTATGATCACTCAGTTGCTGTATGCGGATGATATTTTAATCATGGTCAAAGCCGCTAGGAAAATGTCAAATGCATATAGAACATTTTCAAACTTTGAAACATTCAATTGGTCTTGATGTGAATGAAAACAAATCTACTTTGTTTTTTAGCAAAGGAGTTACTAACAAGCAACATATAACTGATATTTTAAATATCAGAATGGGAAATCTCCCTGTGGTCTACTTAGGCATTCCACAATCAAATAATAAACTTAAAACAAGAGATTTTGGATACCTAATAGACAAAATCAATGAAAAATTCAGTCATTGGAATAGTAAAATTCTCAATATAAGTGGTAGAATGGAATTAGTGAAAACTGTTATTCATCCGATCATTCAATTTTGGATGCAATTCACACAATTTCCTATGACGGTCATTAAGAGAACTAATTCTCTTTGTGCTAATTTTATATGGAAATCTAAATCACATAAAATGTTTTAAGAAGATGTATGTAAAAAAAATGAGGGTGCGTTTGGTAATCAAAGAATTGAGGAAAATACCAGAGCTATGGCACTTAAATTGGTTTGGAAATTCATCCAAGGTGAAACACTATGTACGAAATGGACGCGCAACAAATACTGTAAAAATAAAAACTTCTAGACTGTTGCTATAAATAACAATGCATCTTATACATGGAAATCTCTTCTTCGAGCAAGACAATGGTGTAAAGGTGTCATTGGTAGGAAAATTGTAAATGGTGATAATATGAGGTTTGGATAGACCCATGGGTTAATGGATACTCGTTGGTGGATAAATTTGACTGGAGTTCAATGACAATATACAGTGGTAACAGCAGAAAGGTATCTACTGATAGCAAATAATAAATGGGAAGACCATATTGAGTATGTGCCTACTCAAATGCAAAACATAGTGCATGATATCAAAATACATTATCAGATGCAAGGTGATTACCAGTTCTGGATTCTTAATAGATTTGGTCAATTTAGTATGAATTCGGCATGGAACCATATTAGGAAAAAACATATTGAACATAGCTAGACCAGTATTATTTGGGATGATGCTTGTGCCCCAAAAATGTCTACTTGCTCGTTGCTGGCAAAGTTAAACTAAATAATAAACATAGAATCAGCAAATGGAACAATAACATTGATCTGTCCTGTGTCTTATGTTTAAATCAAATTGAAGACAGAAACCACTTGTTTTTCAACTGCTTATACTCTAGACAACTGTTAGAAGACATTATGAAAAAGCTTAAAATTAGCTTCGGAAATGCAGTTGAAATCGACCAGATTCTAGAAATTAAGTGTCAATGTTAGAAAAATAACAGTTTATATAATCATCTGAAGAACACAGCCTTTAATTCACTGATATAGAACATACGGTGTGAGAGAAATGCATGCATATTCAAAGAAATCGAGCTACCATCTCAAGTCAGAACAATACTTATTACACAAGAATGCAATCAACTAATTCAAAGCAAACTAGACACAAAGAAGATAAACAGAGAACTTGAACTTATCTTATCCAACTTCGGCAAAGAGATGAACACAAGCACGGAGCTTCACCCTCCTTGAGCTTGCTATGTGCTCTTATATGGAGCTGTCATCTTCTCCAGTTTTTCTCCAGGATGCACAGTTATTGTTTCATCTGCAATTTTTGAGTCGGTAGAGAAATTATTTTAGATCTAAGAATTGGTAAAGTTGTTTCTAGTCTTCGTGATTCCAAAGCGTGCTCTTTGGTGGAAGAATTTGTTTGTCAATGTCCTTTTAGTGGTCCCATGTGTTATGTTTATAGTGTTTGTCTTTATTTCTTTTGTTTTCTCTATTTATTATAGCCCCAAGTTGATCATATGGATGGTTTTGAGTGTGTTGCTCCATTGTTTTACTCCTCCATCTATTTGACAAGTTGGTTATCTTGCTATAATTTAATTATATTGTTAATATATGGACATAATATGTACTCTTTTTCCTTGCAAGGCACTTATTTAGGTTAGGAGTTGTAAGGTTTTAATGATGCATATTATGGAAGTATATGCGAACTATTTTGTCTATAAAGTACCTATTTCAAAAAAAAAATGTTGAAACTGTAAAAGCTAAATGCGTTGAATAATGTCTGACGCATGAAAATAAAAAGAATGTGTTGTTGGCCACAATCGTCCAACAACAACTCGAGCACATCTAATAGAAGAATTTTCTAACTCAATGCTCGTGGCTTGTCAAAAAACTATAACAATAATTTTCCATTTACGAGGAATGGTGGGCTTCAAGCGTTAAAAAATTTTGACCTGCGAAATGAACCATGACAACGCATATTATTCGATTCTATAATTAATAATAACATATATAAATATAAGATCATATGTTTACCATACGAGTTGTATGCGAATTTGGAAATAAGTAAAATACAAAAAAAAAATTGTTCCCTTATTATAAATACGTGTTTATCCGAGCCTTGGTTTGGTTAACGGCTGAAAAATGAAACCCACAACCATAGGATTGTTCGTGCTTGTAGATTCTTCTCCACTTTTGTCAAAAGTGGTTTTCTATCTCGATTTGAGCGATTGTTGCATCTTCTCCTTGACTACAACGTTAATTTGGAGATATATTTAGATTTCTTTCACCAACATCAATGTTGCCTATTGGAAGTTCATCACACCCTGTAAATAAAGGGTTGAAGTAGGCGAAATCAAGTGAAAGAATAATAGATTTAATGTTTAGGAATGAAGATATGAAGTAGTTAAGTTGAAGAAATTGTTTAATTTATGTTGATTTTGAGCCATGGTTTGATGCACTTTTGTGGAATTTTGAGAATTTTCATTTTCACGTTGAGTAAGTGAGATGGAATGAGAAGAAAAAGGATGCCTAATGGTTTTGAGATTTGAAAAACAATAATACATATCAAGGTTTTATTAAAATCACTACAAATCGTAATGGGTTGAAAAAATACGCTAAAACGTGACAACTTTAATTAAACTGTCGCAACGCATCAATTTTCTATAATCCGCTTTTGTTTGCAATAATTTTTTAAAACAACACTAATTACTGCATGTGCTTCTCCTATTTGAATCATTTTACAACTCCTTTAATTCGTTAAAACTACTAGAGATGCCACAAACTAGAACTATTGTGCAACAACAAAAACCAATTAATACATTTTGTATTATTATCATGAAACGTAAAAAATAAAGAAATTTAATTCTTAAAGGCTTATGAAAATTTTAAATTTATTTCTAATTTGATTTCAAAATAATATTACTTGATAAATAAAAATGACATAAAATATAAAATTAGAAATATTTTGAAAGAAATAAAAGCTCTTGTACATTTTTTGATTTTTTGATTATTTACAAAATGCAATAAGTAAAATCCAATTTTATTGATATTTTAAAATTTGCACCAAACAATTTTAGCATTCTCGATGTTTAATTTTAATTTTATTTTATTTAATTTTTGAAATAAATGTACTTTTTAATAAGGTTGTTCTTTTTTCAAATAAGAACTTTTTAAAGAGAAACTGTTGTTCTCAAAATTAATATTTTTAAACATACGATTACAAGAAATATTTTAATTTTTTTTTAAAAAGAAGTCATTTATCTAAATTGAATATTTTACTTTTTAAAGGGAACTAATTGAAATCCTGATGGTATGGGTATTAATCGGGTTGGCTAAACCGAACATAGATGTGTTCGTGTCATGTCCTATAAGGGTTCTGAAAATACACAAACCAGACAAGACTTAGAGACAGACACTATTCGTACGAGCCGGATAGAAGTTGGAAATATAAATTCACTAAACTTCGTTTCTTTCAATGTTGCAATCATGGCTGCCAAAAATAACATGCTTCCAATAGCATTTCTCTCGATCTTGAACCAACATAGTTCCTATCTTTAGTCAATCTCAATTATTTAGTTCTCTTCAATTCAATCAAAATGTTCCAACTTTTGCATATTTCAAACTTTCCTATTATTCTTGAGCGTATTATGTAACGACGTTGGATTTTGGCCCCATTTATTTTAGTAAATATTTAATCTAATTAAATAAAATGTAAACTTATCAATATAAAATGAACATGATTTTGAAAATATTTACCATTTGTTTATATAAATTTGTATTTAAAAAAAAAGAAATTTGATTTTGACAATTAAAAAAATATTCTCTTAATAGTATTTATAATAGAATCTATCTTATATAATTAAATTAAAATCAAAGCCAATCAGTGTGAATATAAAATATAAGTCAAATTTATGTATTTAATTTAAATACTAATAGTTAAAATATAAAATATAAAGTATAAGTGTAAAATATAAGTCAAACTTATGTATATAATTTAAATAAAATACGAATGGAAATAAATATAAAAATAAGTATAAATAAGTAAATCATATTGTACATAATTTAAATATTGTTAGCTAAAGTACAAATGCAAATAAATATAAGTAAGTAAGTTTATGAAATATAATTTAAATATTAATAGTTAGAATACAAATAGAAATAAAAATAAATAAAAACCAGAATTAAATGATAACAAGACCAAAGAAATGTAAACCTGACATAATCATAAACATATGAATTATTTAAGCTAAAACAAATATTTACTTACAAAAATATCTTCATATATATGACCAACTGTTGCCTGCAAATTCAAACTAGAAGTTATTAAAGCAAATATTTTTAAACAAATGTCTTTATACAAGATATCTTTCTTTACAAGCCAAATATCTACCTGCATAAGTACATGTCTGCATACAAATATTCATCCACAGCAAAACAAATGATAATTGTGTAAACATGATTAGAAACCAAAGCATTTAATTGCCATATACTCAAGCCTAAATTATGTCAACTCAAATATTTGCAAATCTTACGTTTCAGTAAGTAAATCTGGTCAAAGTAAAACAAAAATAAGAAAACCTGTTCACATCAAAACAACTGCACTAGTTACTACCTTCCTTCACATATCTATTATCTTCTATATATGTGTGTGTGTGTGTGTGTGTGTGTGTGTGTGTGTGTGTTTACATCTGTTTTTTAGTTCGTTCACAAAAAAAATAGAGAGAAACTTTGTAAACCTGAGAAAAACAGAAAGGAGAAAGGAAAGTAAACTCAATTTTTAATTCAAACAATAACAGTCAAGAACACAAGCCAGTTTCATACTGCAGTTTCAAGCTTCGGATGTTCAACATCAAATTTATTCTTTGTTATGGAATTATGCAGGGTGAATAAACTTGATTTTTAAAAAGCTTTAAGTTTATTTAAATAGTTCAAGATTTATTGAAATTTTGGATTATATGTGCTTCAGTTTGCATATGACTTTGTATGCTCTGTGTTCTCTGAAATTCGATGCAGATTACATATTGGTTCAAACTCTCAAACTATTTTTTAAATCATTTTTTAGCTTTGATTCTCAACCAAACATGATGATAAACTTAAAATAAGATTTTTAAAGGCTGATTTCAAGCACATCACTGTAATATTGATGTACAGGTAAATCAAGTGATAATTAGTAATATTCGATTGTTGCAAAATATTGATTTAAGATTGTATATTGAATCTATACTGCAAATCATGATTTTTAAAACAAAAAGGAGGATTTTTACTTTAGAAATTCAAGAGAAGTTCGCATTTGAATATAAATTGCATATTTGCCAATTTATAAAGATTTAATCAATAATAAACATTGAAATTTCTTTTGAAGCAAGTTTGTATATCTGTGATGTTAGGAAAAATGTTGTATAATTTTTCTAATTCAAGAATTAATCGAACGAATGCAAATTAGGGCTTGTCTACAGTTTTTTCTCGTGTCTGTAACATAGTGGGTTCGGCCTCATCACGTGATTGAGTTGCTCGAGGGTTCGGTGGAAGGTGGCTTGTCGAGTTGTTGACGTGTGGGCAAAGTTTCAACGACTCCGGTGACGTGATTGATGATCGCGAGGCATTTTGCCGAAGGTCGTGTTTTACAGTTTTTCTATGGAACTGCTAAATTTCGATTCGTCAATTTTGTGGATGATTCGAGTTTTTTTTCTTGTGTTTTTGTATAATTTGTGAGTTGCCGACGTCATGAGTGTTCAACGGAGGCCAGTGGTGCCGCCGTGCACGTGTACGGTGGTGGGTTCTCTGTCAGTGTCGTGGTTTTTCTGCCTCGAGTCGTGCACGATTTTTTGGGTTGGAGGCTTTGGGTTTGAGGTCGAGTTCAAACGTGGGTTTGAGCCTGATGCTTTAGGTGTTATCTTAATTTAAACTTAAACTAATTACTGAAGAAAAAAATAAAGGAAGAAGAAGAAGATATTCAGGGCATGACACGGGAAAAGGGAGTGGTAACTCGAAGTAACTCTCGAATCTAAGTAAGGGGAGCCTCGGGTTTTTGTTAACTGCAGTAGAGTGTTTTAGAGGTAAGTTAAGTAAACAGATTGCATCAAGTTTAGAACACTGTAGAATTTAATAGTGTTTAACAGTTTAAGTTAAAAACTTAATACAAGTTTAATTATCTTAGTTAATACATAACAAATGTTTTTTTCTAACACTTAATATTATACTCTAAATTAGGTAATTACTTCAAGTTAAGTATGTAATTTGTTAATATTTAAGTTTTTAATAAATTTCAACAAGTTAAAGAAGACTTATGAAATGTTAATTAAGTTAAATAATTAATATTAATTAATTATTTTTAGAAAATAATTAAGAATGGTTAACTCTTTAATTTTAATTAGAGCTTGGATTACTTAATGTTTAAATGATGAATAAATGGTAATTAACTACTTAAGTAAATTAATGAATGATTAATAGTTAATCAAGTAATTTAATTATGAATTAATAGTTAATTAATTAAGGAATTTAATTAAGAATTTAGGATTTATAATTGATTAATTAAGTGTTTAGCAGTCAATAAATGGGTAATTAAGTTTTATTTATTAATAATTAAGATTATTAATTAATGATTAAGAAATGGTTAATTAAGGTTAAATGAATTGATTAAGAGGTAATTAATTAAATGGTGTGGAATCAAATAAGTAATTAATTAAGTAATTAAGACTTAATAATTAATTAAGAAATGATTAATTAAATAATTTGGAAAGAAATAAGTAATTAATTGTTAATTAATTAAACAGGGTTAAGTGGTTTCTCAAGTAATTAATTTTAAATTGAATTAATTACAATGAGAATTTCAACATGACTGCTTATGGATTGTTGTGTAGAATATCTGATTGTGATATCTATTTAATGATATTCTGTGATGTTCTGTGATATGTTGTGATATATCTATGATGATTGTGCATGATTTATCTGTGATAAATGTTATTTGAATTCAATCGTTGAATTAAACTGTTTAAGTTAATTAGACAACTTGGCCTTAAAAATGGCGTTTGGATTTCAATGAGATCGAGATCGGATGTCATTTATGATTATCTGAAAACCAAATCGATCCAAACTAAATGATAGGTCGTGAACTCTCAAATGAAGATCGAGATGGTTTTTTCAGAATGTAGTGGTTATCGTCGTTGACTCTGAGGGTGATTCCAAAATGAGTGTGACGAGATAATGCCGTCGGTTTCGTTCGAACCCGGAACGAACTTGTATGGATTGAATGCTTTCAGCACATCGTCAGACGGACGATGAGCATTCTAAGTGATATGTTCTGCAAAGGTAATCGCAGCCTCAAGCCTCATCAACCGGAAATGGCTAAAACATGGGAGATGCAGCAAGGTTAGGTGGGTCATGCCCAAGCAGGACAAGATATTCCTCTGTCTATATGTCCCTTTTATTTCGGCTGTGTGGGTGGTTGCTAGCTACAACCGTGGGGATATCTTGTTCGGGACTGTTCAGTAAGGAATGGTTCCGGCCTTGTGTTGTGGGGGGTCGGGAGTGATCCTCGGTACGGTGATCTAGTCCCCGTACTGTGACGGGCGGTACCCCAGTAGCCCTGCCATTGTTGGAAATCCATTTTTCCTACGAGACCCTACGGTTTTGATTTGTATTACCCACTTTTGTGGCTAGTAGCTGAAATTTAATGAATGTAACAATTTCGACTATTTTCTATTTACTTGAAAACCTTAGACACTATTATAACATCATTGGATTTCCTATGAAATGTTTTGGTTAGCGTAAGGTAAAAACTTACCCGTATTTATTTGTGAGGAGTCTTACATGATACCTTTATTTTCAAATGTTTTTCAAAGTTATACAAGTTTAACCGTTTACTCATACCAGACCCATGTCTGACCCGGAGTTTATATTTTGTTTTTCATAAACTCTTAGGTACTCAAATTTTTATGAGTAGCCAAGTGATAGGTTTTGGACTTTGATTTCTGGAGGAGCTTGGAGCAGGAGTTTCCAGACGTATATACATATCTATCTAGTTCCGATGTGTTAGTTAATGTATGATGTATCTCTGATGTATGTATAGATAGATGTATATATGACTGTCATGTTTATGATATTGTATAACTCTGATATATGTAAAACTATGTAATAATTATGTGATATATTATATTTTGTTCCGTTCCGCGGTGAGATTCTGATGTTCTTGTTCTTTCTTTCTATTCTTTTCTATTTCTACCCCTTTCTTTTCTTAATGATGATACGTCTTTCTGGGAGTAGAAGGGCGGGTCGTCACATATTATTTTTCACAATATTTACTTTTGTTGAGAATACGTATTTTTATCCACTTGTAAGGTATAAGAAAACGGTATATTTTCGAAAAGGATTTTTTTATAGCTCAAGAATTATTGATAGGTTTTAAGACACAATAGGCAGCAATATTAATAAAGAATAAAAATTAAGTTGAGATGGTTTCTTATTTACTTATATGTGGTAGGAAGAGGACCACAACCGAAACATTATATCACGAATTCAATGTTAAGAAGATGAATTATGGACGTAAAAATGGCATAAAAAGGAGGATTATGTAGAAATAAATACACTTAGGTTATACATCATTTTGAAGAAACTATGAATCTTAAAAAAATACAAAGTCAAAATTGCTATGCATTAGCAGTAAGGTTGAACTACGCAGTCATTTCCTCGATTTACCATGTTTAACCAATTAACGGTTAACCGATTAACAATTAACCGATTAAGGAAGAATAGTTAACCATTAGATATGAAGGTTAACCGAGGTTAAATATAAAGAGTTCGATTGTTCGGTTATTTCTGGTTTAGCTAACATAACCATAGATTTTGATCGATTAAACGATTAAGTTGGTTAACCAACTATGTCCACCCCTACAATTAACATCTAACGTACAACAATCAAATTATCATCTTCTAAAGAAAAAAATTACTCAAAAAATTACCACCTTAATATATAAACCAACATGGTAATTATATTACCATTAAAAAATACACCATATATAGAATATATTTTTTATAAAGAAATGAGTGGTCCTTTAAAGAATGAGAGCACTCAAGAAATTTTATTATACACCAAAAAAAGAGCAGCCAAGAAGAGACCGATCATGTAGTAAATTCCCCATACAAAGAGAAAAAAAGCTCATCCATAGGACTCTACTAAGATTCTACTAACACTCTAATACCTAAACTAAGGTGTCAAACCTAATTTTATACTGATTCAAAAAGAGAGATGGAATAAAAAGCTGGAAATGCCAAAGCCATATGAAAAGTCATGGCTTCCAATATAGATGGGAAGCAAAAGCTTGGACCTTCATATGGAATAGGAATATGTGATGTAGATCGGTGGAGGCTAGGCACCATGAGCATAGCATTTGAAAACTCACCTTGTTACAGGCAAGTCTATAAAATGTAATCATAAAAGGAACCACCTCTATTGCTAACTTTAATAAATTAGTAAAAAATTCTACATTCGACAATTTATTCATCAATTTTGAATGGATAAAATCACAGCCTTCGATCTTAAACGACACTATAATGTCTTCTTTCTGTTTCAAATTCAAGTTTCTCTACTTCCTAAATTCCAATCGAATTAGCATTTCTCATAAATTAATGATGTAATTCTAGTTATAATCCCATTCAATTACAGCTGTGTTGTAAAGCAATGTAGAATTGCTGGGAAGTAGTATCAAATGATTCAAAACGGCAGTTGAATCCATTAAAAAGCCCATATTTCTCGATTAATATGGAGATCTTCACTTTGGTTAAGAAAACATAGAATTTCCAAGAACTTTAACGATGGAAAAAAACAACAATCTAAAAGATTCTTTTAAGTGGGCTGAAAAGTAGATATACTTGAAAGACGCTAAGATTAAAATTGAATAAAAGACTTCCGTCAACCCATCTTTAGAAATGTCTAAAACCAAGACCAAATAATGTGAAAGCAACAAACACAATGACAATGATAAAAGAAAGATAATCATAAATAGAAAATGAAATTGCAAATAGAAAGTCTTTTTGAACTAAAGTGAATGATAAACCTTCTTTATCAATTTGATGGATTCAATACAAATTTAGAAAAGTAGGAAACGATTCAATATAAAAGATCACTTAGAGGCGCAAGCATCCAAGAAAGATTAGAACTATCTGAATGATACTGACAACTGCATACATTTAAAGTATGGTATAGACAATTACATAAAGAAGAAAAGACCGTCGTGACATGATCTAAATCTCCAATTCAACAACCTCCACTACTGTGATCTTTTTTCAAATATTATTGCAAAGGCTGTTTCATTATAGATAATTCGATGAAGGTCAATGAATAAAAATATTAAGATTCATTGGGTTCATTTTATACTTTATGTTTTGGATTTCAATATTAATTATAAAATATGAAAAAGATGGAGGGACGATAGAGCGGATGGAAGAAAGATGAAGGAAACGACAGAGTGAATAGAGGAACAGTGAAATGATGTATTGTTCTCGTGCTTCGGTTATTTTTCAAAACGAAAAAAATAAGAAAAAAAGTTATTTTATATTTTATATGTTAACTTCGTTTTCTAATTTGGCTGTTTTTCACAATATACATATGTTGTATGTGCATTTTTTTTATGTATGAAAACACAAAACTAAAAATGAAAAACCAACCACGATCTTAGCTTCTTGGAACCCGTTCGTTTTTATAAAAAATTTTGAATGAAACTTCTAAAACAATAATGATGCTTTTTTTATGTTCTAATTTAAACTACTTATTCAAAGACAATAGTTCAACAATTTATTTCTTCTTATTATAAGTTTTAAAAGTTGACTAACAATCATTTCCCATTTGTACCCTATGTAGCATTTGTACATTATTATATATTCAAAATTTTAACATTCAAAAAATATAATAAACTCAAAATTTTAAAAATATTTAAGATTTCAGAATTTAGGAAAATAAAAATTTTAAAGTTCATACTTGTAAAAACATTGGCTTTTGAAAATTTTAAATTAGAGAGTGCTTAAATTTAAATTTCAAAAATTAAATTTCAAAATTTAAATTTTCTAGTATTCAAATTTCTCTTTATTAAAACATTTTATAATTAAGATATTTAAATTTAAAATTGTAGTATTTTAAATTTCTTCTTCAATAATCATTATTGTTCAAAATTCCAACTAACGAAAAAGAGGTATTATTGTCAGAACAACCATATTGCTTAATATTAATCATAAATTTTAAAATGCAAACAAGTATGATTCAACAATCAACATTCAAAATTTAACACATTCACCGCTTTAAACAGAACAACCTTATATTACGCTTTATTAATAAGTATGTGTTATAATATACATAAACGCGTACCACAACAAACATAGATCTCAATCAAACCGGTGCACAAGAAAATCATTTAAACAAAAAAATATTTATGTAAATAATGATAAAAGTATAGCATATTGGTCATTATAAATCCAAAGTTGTTAAGGAGTGCGTTACTACCTTTTCTACATTAGTAGTTATTGCATTCAGCATTTATATGATAAAAAAAACTACAACAAACAATCAACATAAATAGTTTTTTCCTTAATTTATTCATCCACTTCTCGTATCATATACAAACAAGCTAATTTTGAATCACTTCGTTTCTCAATTTTATGGTTCCCACTCAAATAAAAAAAGATTCATTCAATCCAAATAAAAAGCAATTACGGCAATTTCTGTAAAACATGATGCAACTTATTAAAATAATTTTCAACTACCGTTGTTCCAATAAATCATAAATTAATTTCCACTATATTCTATAATGTCTAGAAAACTATGAAAATTGACCTTCTAAATAAAATAATAACAAATTACCTGAATGAAAAAAAAAACTATTAAAATTTATATGCAAACCCCTCAATATCCCTACCTTCTTGGATTTTAAGAACTCAAAATTTTAATTTGGAAATTTTAAACATCGAAACCCCATAAATTAATGTATAAAATTTATTGTTTGTGTTCGTGAAAGTAAATTTAACATTAAAGTTTATTCAACAATTGTCCAACTTTAAACACAAATATAATTCAATTAAGGATAAAATTTTTATTTTAACCAAATTTGCAAACAAATTATAAGTTTAGACCAAAATTTAAACTGGTTACAAAAGTAAACCAATTCCGACCACGTTGGATGTCACGTGTACCGACAGCATTTCAAATGCCACCAGTACACGTGTAATGTAAAAAATACACTGACGGCATTTAAAATGCCGTCATTGCCTGCTATTTTATTAGACAGCCATCTCTTTTTGTTTCGGCTTTTTCAAAAAAGATAGATCTACAAAAATTCAAAATTATTAAAATATTTGCAAAGTGTAGTTAAATGATTGAATTTAATAATAGTCGAGAAGCAATATCTAATTCTTACTTTTGAACACGAAATTAACTATAATCAGCATGTTATTTTGGGAGTGGCTATTTGCCTACATGCGACGGTTCATTCACAGTCTTAACAATCGAAAAATTACCTTCATTTCAGATCGAATGAAAGGAATACCATCAGCATTGGAATCAAAATGATGTTTGCCACATAAACATTTATTTTGTGCTAGACGTCTTAAAACTAACTCTCAAGATGTAGAATTTAAAGAAAAACGATTAACCGGTCTTTTTTATGCTGCTGCATGTGCTGCGGAGGAAGCTGAATATAACAAAATATGTGAAGAAATCGAAACTATAAACATCATGGCTCACAATTGAACAGTAAGGAGTTTGGTAGCAAAAGAAAAGAATTGAGTATTATGCAAAGATGATGGCGTTTAATTTCATGTCATGACCACTTACTGCACACTGGGCTATCTGTAAAGGAGAGATGATGGGGAATATTACCAGCCAATTGCTCCCTAAACAAAATGGCCATTATCGACTCATTTTCCCACTTCACATCTTCTGAAGCAAACAAACTGAACAGGGCAAACACAAATCCATATAATTTGTTAGAAAATTCAGTATCTTGATGAGATCTCTGTTAATCAACAATCCGAACAGCGCAACCACATCTTTCAAAGTTATTGTTGTCTCACCTACTTTAAGATGAAATGTAGACGTCTTCAATCGTTATCTATCAGTCAACACTGTCAGAAGATTCCGGTAGAGCTATGTGTATCCCTTTTATTAATAAGGTTGAATCCAACTCTATCTAAAAGTTTCAACATTTTAAATGCCGTCATTACACGTGACGCCAACAGTACCAGAATTGGCCTTCTTTTGTAATTTGTTTAACCTTTGGCTTAAACTTGTAATTTATTTGCAAATTTGGACCAAATAAAAAAATTCATCCTTCAATTAATTAAAATTTATAAAATAAACATTTAACTTTAAATTTTTGTTATAAACGCACAACTGAAAGCTTATTCAATAAAAATACAAACTTGAACATTTATCAAACAAATACCCACTATTAAAATGCTTTTTTATATTAAACCTACTTCTAACCCTGAATTTTCAAGGATCTTAAGTTAGATGAAGATGTTATCAATGCCCTTCTTGATATTGAACAGATACCTAAAAACAATTTCAATCCACTAATGAACATATTTATGGAAAGATATAAAAAAAAATTGACCGAAGAAATAACGCATTCTTAAGTATAGAAAAGTAATTAAAAATGGGCTTACAAACTTAATAGAATTTAAATACACTTCTGTCTGACTAAACAAATTGGTTAACTACAACTACAACAATGATCCATGAAAAAAATGTCGCAACAAAGTAGTAAAATATGAAGCTTTTAACTAACATATCAGCCAACATACCAAAGTGTTAGCACCTAACATAATTTCTGACATTGCAAATAAACTTCTGGGAGACTATGCAGAACAACCAAAAAGTATAATTTTTAATTAATGCATACAAAATGTTAGCACCTAACATAATTTTTGACATTTTTAAGTAAAAGATACAACTTACTAAATTGTGTTCAACTGGATAGGTTAATTAACTGCTTGTCCAAAATCAATGCATCTCACCCCTACCATGGTTTATATAATTGGTGATATTTAACCGATATCAAAAGATATTAAGAGTTCAAACATATCGCGAACGAAACTAGCTGATAAATTGACCAAAATGGGAAAAGAAAGATAAATAGAGAGTAGAGTATTGTTTATAATAAGATATACCCCATTACCGTAAACGATACGTCAGATGTCCCAACATTCCGAACAAAATATTTGGACCACCAAGAATTGACGAAAAAGGGAATGTTGACGTTCGAACGCGTCAGAAGCTTCATAATTTTTTCCACCAATAACTTCCTCCTTTTCCCTTCCTCCTTTCTATTTATTTCGTCCTCCTATATTCCACCTACACACTCCAAAAGTTGTATTTATTTTTTCGTATCTATAACAAAAAAAAATAAGATTTTTTTCTCTTTGTAATTTTCCACCTTTCAAAATGTCGCATATCTTCTTTCTTAATCGATTGCTTTATGGATGCCTAAATGAACTTTTCATAGACTTGTGCGTTGATTTCCCAACGAAAATAAAAAATTGTATAACTTGTCTTATGCATCAATCACAAACACATTTAACAACGGATCGAATCCACACTGCTTTCACACACATAAAAACAAATAAAACAAACTCAAACGTACTTAAATTAACCAAGACAGACCATTAAACTCAAACATACTTACATGGACAGTTTTGAAAAGGTATGAAATACACCTGCATGCAAATTCAAGCAGCTGAAACAACTCTTGAAGACTACATAATCCATCAACTCAAATGTTTACCACCACCGATACATAACCACATACATAATCACTTCAACGACACTCCATTTAGTACACGGTCTAGATAAAAAAGGCATACACAAATCATGCCCGTTCGAGCAAGCATGACAATGGATGATTGATCGTGCATACGACCAATTCAAGAATGCAACATACCATTATAATTTACCAACTCATTCTACTGATTGACAATAACGTACGTTTAATTTTCATAATAAAATCATACGAATTTGGTAAAAAAAAAATGCACCTAAATGATCATTCAAATGCATTTGAATTTAAAAATATATTACCTTATTTTATTGCAATTGTTGCATGACCGTGTTGGCCGTATTTAGTTTGTTTTGTGAGTATTTCAATTTAAAATATATTAATTTATTTCAATAAATTAACGAAATATAGAGGAAATTAATTTAAAAAACAAAAATTTGTATATTTTTTGCCTCAAGAACACAACCTCAATATTTTTACCACAAAGACAAACAATGTTCTAAAAATTATTTATAAAAACAAACATTTTTCAAAATTACTTAGAAGAACAATAAAACTGCTACCGAGCTAAAACATATACCTATAGAAAGTTATCCACGGACTGTGCTAAAAAGCTATAAAATTCCATCCTCGTAAAAATAAATTAAATCAAAATTAATATTCATAACACACCATCCGAAATACCATGTTCGCACGATCAAACATACGCCTCAAGACTAACAAACAACAGTTTCAAGCCAACAGCGTAGAATAATTTCGTTAAATCAAGCCTATAAGATACACTATAAAAAAACATTATAGTTAGTCTACATAAATGATACAATTACCGACTTTAAAATCAAACAAGAATAGGAATTATTCAAATCCCACAAATTGTAATTATTCAGAAAATTTTATTAACAGTACAAACAACAACACATTACATTAATTCGGCTGAAGCACACTATAGCTAATACTTAAAAATCTATGATAACTGTTAACTTAATAAATATTACCTATTATATGACATGGCGTATAAACAGAACAAATAATTATGCCTCATTCAGTAAATTGAAAGAAGTAACGTTAATCATATGTTATTATATTGCATTGAAAAACTCAAATCAAAACTTCAAATACAATAAACAATCAACGATCATCAAAACTACGTTCAACGTCACTCAAATTAACTAAGCACCATGCTCCAGCACCAAAACCGCATAGACTCTATCTCCCTCGCAACTTCACTCAAAAGCTTAACCCAGACACATTTTTCAAATTTTGCAAAAGCAGCTTAAAACAATTGGCTGCTGAAAACGAACAGGCAACACATCGTACAATTTGCTATTTTTAACTAATCGTGCTTTATTAAGTGCCAGCATATCAGACTTACGAATTCAAAAGATGGAACCTTAGGAAGACTCTGGCATGGTGCGGATTTTCACTAAATTAGAATGAACTTCATCCGGCAGAGAAGTGAATATTAATTAACAAAACAAATTTAAAAAAATATGTTCGAAAGATCATTCATCCTTCAAAGATTCCCACTGTATTCTTCTTCATGCTCAAAATTCCCGCTGTTAGAGAACGAGGAGCACGAGGGGAAGAGAATAAAAGTTGGAAACGTCACCATTTTATGCCCCTCGTACAAAGCATACAAGATTCGAAAGACCATACAATACAAAACAGAATTGCAAATATAGCGGTTATCTGGTCGGAATTTTTAGCACAGATTTAAGGTGAACAATATTTTAGCTAAGAGTTAAAATGTACTAATAAATTGAACCATCAAAAGGAAAATAACTACACTGAACGATAGTGTTCTATCTACAGGAAAAAGTCAAAACAAAATAGTCAATAAAAATCAGCTTCATTTTCCAGGGTAATGTAATCACATAAAACGGCACTGTAGAAAAAAGAACTAATCCACAGTTTCCTATCAAGATGTGAAATTTCAGTTGAACCAAATTATTATTAGCCTAATCATGGACATCAACAGTCATTGCATATCGCTACTCTTGACGTGGCATCAGGCTGCACATTATCTTAAATTCAAAATTTATCATTCAAATCTATTTTCCATGACGTTCTACTCTATTGAAAAATAATCTAAGTACAGATGGTTCATAAATATCAACTTAATTTTGAACAACAATATAATCACATAAAACGGCACTGTAGATGCACAAAAAGACGGAATCTACAGTTTCCTATCAAGATGTGAAATTTCGGTTAAACCAAAATTATTATTAGCCTAATCATGGACATCAATAGTCATTGCATATTGCTACTCTTGACGTGGCATCAGGCTACACACCTAACGCTCGATTCGAAATTAATTATACAATCTAATTTTATAACCACGACTGAAGTCCTCAGTGACCCATTTATAATCATACGCACAGCTAATGCTGCGTTAAGTGTCATACGGCACTTCCTATCTTTAGGTCGAAATTCTTCATTGGAATGTCTTAACTTTTTTATTGAACACTCAATTTTAGCTAACAAATAATTTGTTCAAAATTTGTTTTAACCGTCTCAGACAAGCGGTGAGTTGACAATGACGGTAACAGAATATAAATACAAATATCGATCAATCATCAGATCATATTTTCGTTCTCAACCACAATCAAATAGATTGTGTCAGAAGGTGTCCTAAGATAAAATATATGCTCTGGCATTTGATTGAAAAATCTATTATGAAAATAATTCAGATTCAGGAATAATAATAATGAAACATCACTTCGAAACAAATTCTCAGTTCAAGTGTTGGATTATTATGAAAACTTCATCCTCATCTGAAATAATAATTAATTATAAAAACCGACAAGTACCGTAGAATAAGCAAAACGTAAACTCAAGGATGGCGATTAATGATTAGGTTCGATCATTCCACAGAAATTTTCAATAATTTTCACAAAAGAGAGCTGTTATACGCTTCGTAACCTCTATGTATATTCGCAAACAACAATAAACAAGCAAATCTTTTCAAATCTAGGTTACCTGTTTAAAGCTAATAACATCAACATTAAATAGATAAACAGGTATGGACAAAAAAGAAGATTGGGAGTGAAGATGAACAAGCGGCAATGGAAGAAAGGTTGGGATTAGGATGGTTTGCTGCGATAGAAGATTGTGGTTTATATAGAAGGAAGGCTAGGGTTTCGTAGATGAATTAGCGGGTACATGGGTTGCCTGTTTCTATGCTTGGGACGGGGTTCAGGTCTAAACCCATCCCATTTTAGATTACCAACACCAGTTTGGTCACCAGGACAGATAAATCCAATAACCCTTCCACCAGGCCTAGACTTGAATTTGGGCTTGGCAAATTGATTGCAACACGACCGGTGTTATTAAGGGTTTATAGCAGTCCTAATTTATTATATAATAGCAAATCGAAAGAATATCTAGTTCTCTTATTAATTAATTATCATAGGAGCTTCTCTTTTTTCTCTTAATTCTTTTTATTTCTGATATTTTATTTCAAATGCTTGTTTTAACATATCTCTTCCATCATTTTATATCTTGGAACATACATTTAAAATTTTACAACTATTTACAAATAATTCAGCAATTACTTTCTAACAATTTATATTCAAGTCCGTATATTTAAGTTAGTTGTATAATCCAAAATTTAAACCACTTAAATAAAATTGGTTAACCGGCATTAGTTGATATTTCTAATACATAATAAAGAACGACAATTTCAATGTATACCACTATTAGAAATACCAAAATGGTAAAAAAAAAAAAAATCTTATTTGATTATGATGATATATAAATCGCATAACAATATATTTAATTTGTAGCTTATTTATCTCAAAATATTTACCATATAATGCATTATTAAATTCTATTTAAAAATTCAATATTTCATGTAAAACTATCACAATTATTTACAAAACCATGTCACTTTTTTCTTGGTATTTTATGTTTCAGTCCACATAATTAAATTAACTATACAATCTTTAATCTAAACTGATTATATAAATAAATTAAATGATATTCGTTAGTTAGCCTACTAAATTACGAAAATGTGAAATTTCAGTATGTGCGTTATGCTCATATTAACAAAAATGGTTAAATTACTTTCATTAAAGTAAGATACATAAGTCACATAACATACAGTATATACATAAACAACAGTAACAAATTTAATTTATAATTATTTATCTCAACAAATTCACCATATAGTGCATTACAAAATTATGTTTTTTGCTTTAGATACATTAATTTTAAAATTTCTAATACTTATTTAAAGTTATTTAAACTAAACATCAAATATGATACGTAAGCTTAAAGCTATCTAAATATATTACGTAAGCTTAAAGCTATCTAAATATATTATGTAAATAGTTATTCGCTGATTTATCACATAAATCATAAAATATAAAGATTTCAATATTAAACAATATTTATATTAACAAAAACGTTATGAAATTGATTTGCATATACAAATACATCAATTACATACTATAATTATATATACATAAATAATAATTATGAACTTAATTTATAATTCATTCATATATATATATATATATATATATATATATCATGCATTGCATCAAAAAAAATCAACATTAAGTACCTACAATTTGAAATGTCTACAATTGTTTACAAAACATTCCTCGATAACACCTAATATTACATTTCGTTCAATATATTTAGATCTAAGTATTTAAATTACTTAAGAAATTTTAAATTGGATATTTAAATAATCTCAGTAAATTGTTAGTTTATTCTCAAAGAATCCTAAAATATATGTCTAGACACACACATCTGTGTGAGTATTTACAAAAATAGTAAAATTATTTTCCCATTCAACTAGTAAGATATATAGATCACATAAATCAAATTGTGTACATAGACAATAATGAAAAAACAATTTGTAAATTAATTATAGTCATAAATAAGATAGTCCATGGCACCCCCACTAGCCGCCAACGCATCTTCACGCCACCCAAATGTTACTCCTTAAGAAATCACTTGGCTCGATGAAAATGACCGGAAGATCTTTATTTGTGAAGTCTCGTCAAACTTTCCATTTTTGCAAAGATGACCAATGAAGTTCTAGGATTTAACCTCAGGACTAGCACCGATCTTAACCACAATACTTTTGAGCGGGAATGCTACCCATGCTATATGAGGCTATTTGATGCTAATTTGGAATACGAGTTTGATGAAGACATCAATAGTATTATGTTAGAGGTGAAAGGGCTAGCAATTATTCTAATAAACGATTTTTGGAGATACATTGTTTTCAGTCATGGACAGAGCGGATTTGACAGACATGGAGACCATCGATTCGGAGATTTTTAATGGATCTTTTTTGGAGTTGTTGGTGTGTGGAGGTCAGACAACTTGCACCCTACCGTCTCATCGTTCACACTGTTCAATAGAAAACCATCCATAAGACAGGAAATTTTGACCAAATTATCTACTAGTGCAAAAGGCCACCTACGCCATCATGGATGGCACAATAGTGAACTGAGCCTGAGCCATCATGATCAACCATATAGAGGGGAATATGGATTATGTGGAGCTACATTCCTAATGAAAGTGTATAGGATCGTGCAATATGGATATAGTAATACAAAGTATAGTATTGTAGTGAATAGTGCAAAATATAAAAGCAGTAGTATAATAAAAATAACACCAGAGATTTTTATACTGGTTCGAAGCACCGTCCTACGTCCAGTCCCAGACTCCTTCTGGAATTTTCCTAAATCAACAATCCTCACTTAACCCGAAGAACAGGTATACACAGTCTGAGCAGCAGAACAGACACCTGAGTAGCAGAACAGGATTTTCGCCTCAGCAGCAGAAGAGGACTTCACTAATACAAAAGAATATCTGACACCGTGTGTTCTTGATAACACTAATTTATCTCTGATAGTACAACCTCCTATAATCAAATCCTCAGTATATGAAGTGTATGTGAAGATACGAAGAGAAGGTAATGCTAAGAATCAAAGATTATGAAAGTTTATTTGAAGATTCAAAGCAGTAAAAATGTTTGTTCGCTGTTTGAATGCAAGTATGAGCGCACAGGAAGAATATAAGAAAGTTAAAATGAATTTCGGTAATTGTGAAGTGTTTGGGAACATGTATATATAGTAGTCAGAGAGTTACTGCCATTGGTGAAGGGTTCTGACCGAAAGGAACATGCATTTCCTTTCATATAAAGAACACAACCTTTCGCAGAATAAAGATGTCTATTCAAAAAATGACAGTTGGACTCAAGTCAATCGACTGGTCTTTCTTGGTCAGTCGACTGACTATGCAACAATTTTTAAAAATAATAATTAGTACATACTTGTGTATGTACAACAGTCAGTCGACTGGTAGTTTATATGTAACGCCCCGAAAATTTTCGACTTTCGAAAATTCAACATCGACACTCACTTTATCGACTGCCGAGAAATCGAAGGCCGGAAACACGGAATGTTATGGGTTTTAGAAAAGAATTTAGGAAAAGAAAAAGAAAGAAGAAGATAGAAGATAGATAAGGTAGAAAAAATAGAGGGAAAAGAAAATAGAAAAAAACAGAAGATAGAAATTTTTTTTGAAAATAGAAGAAAAAGAGAATAGAGAAAATAGAACGGAACAGAAAACAACAGAACAACATCAGAATCTCACAATTCGCAGCGGAACAACATATAATAATAAATGAATAATCTTTAAACAAAGAACTATATCAGTTATTACATTTTACACATTACATTTCATTACATCATATCATCAGAGTGTACAACATCATACAACAACAAACAGTGCAGCGGAAAAGAAATACTATATAAACTAGTAATACGCCATGCCATCCATCTTGCCTCCAGCAACTCCAGAATATCCAGAATATCCTGATAAACCTTAACTCTTGACTGCCCGTGTGGAAATTGGTGGGCACCCAGAGTTTAGGAAGGAAAACAATAAACTCCGAGTCAGTCATGTGACTGGTGTGAGAACTCAAAACAGTTTATTTATCTTTGAAAACAAAATAGAGGAATATTTTTAAAGTCAATTCGCAATGCTTTTAAAAATGAGACTACCATAAGGCCTCCCGCACACACACACATGCAAACGCAGAATCGGAGGAGATTTCTCCTTATGATAGTCAAAGATGCTTGATACGCTTTTAAAATAACATTTGATATTATTACTAGTGCATAGTGTAGAAAAAATTCATTTCGAAAGTAGAATATAAATCTTAGCCAACATACGACCATTATCGTATGCCTACTATAGCTACCATCCAAACAGTGGTGACCACCATAAGTGAATGGCAGGTTCTACAACTAATACCGTACAAAGTTTCGTATTGGGAATTGGATTTCCAACGAATGATCGGGCCAAGGAACTTCCCATTGCCACATGAGAATGCCTCTGGATGGACATCCCCGAGAACCAAACCGGATCTCTACCAACACAAGGCCGGATTACCCCTAACTGAGTAACAACTGACCGAATATGCCATCCCCCGGTCCTTTGGGACCTTTCACCGAGCGCTCGTAATCAATTCACACAATCATAACAAAGTGTTTTCAACATGAGTAAGTATCTGGGCTCCATACCATGATACCACCCTTTTCCAGAAGGAAATGGACACATCCTAAAGGGCGCTACCCCTCATAACCTTGCTGCTTCTTTCCTGTTTTGACCATTCACGGAGTGTGAGGCTCGACGAATTCACGTCCACAAATACATACTTTATACAAAAGCCATGCTTTGGGTCAACAAATGATCAACACAATGATCACAAGGATAGACGATCAAATAAACGATCCTATCTCAATAATCAACACGATAATCATTTACAGCAACACTCAGCATGTCACATTACCAAATTGGGAATATATCGCTGATAACTTCAACTATATAACCTCTGAGCACGTACGTCTCAGAGAAGGGTGTTAAGCTAAAAGAATAAATTCTCCGCCACCAACAGAAATATATTTGAAAGAAATCGGCTTTATATCTCAACTTGTAATGTCAGACATACAATCCATACAAGTCTGTTCCGGGCTCGAACAAAACCGAAGGCACTTCTTACGAAGCCCTTGCAATCCGGGTATTCACAATCCCGATCGAATTTCCCATCACTTAAGGAATCTCTATACCAGGAGCTACCCAGTGTAGAGACAATCGATAGGTCATCCTATCGCTTTCACAAATACTCGGTCTTCAACACCGATCTTCAAATGCAATTCATAACGACGTATCACATATTCGGAATGGGTTATACGACCCCATGGTCCTTTTCCGGTTAACCCGAATAGTGAGCGCTTATTCAAAAATAAGCGTGACATTCAAATTCAATCAAATCACATCATATACCCATTCAAAGGGAAATATTGATAGTCGGCTATTGAACTATCAATTGATATGCATACATCACCAGATTCCAAATAATTTTCCAAATTATTTATTTTCCAAAATATCTTTATAAGATATATAATTTCATTTCTTCAAAAATAAATCAATACTTATTTTTAAACAAATTCCACTTTCACATATAAATTCCATAGTGAATTTATATTCCAAAATATTCATGCATATGATTTCAATTATTCATTTCAATTTATCTTCAAAAAGATAAATTCTAATTATTCACTTCATATTGGAAAACATTTCCATACTTATTAAATAAGCAATTCACAATCTTTTTATTTTCAACACTTGGAAAATATTCCATATACTTAAATCGAGATTAAGTACATATTTCATTCTTTAAGGAAATCATTCTCTTAAACATATTTATTTGGGCCAAAACGAATGTTGCGTAGAACATCGTTACGACAACCCAAAATCACTAGTATAGGGATTCGAAATTAAAATAGATATATAAATCCCAATACTATACAAAACATTTCCTTTCGGAAATCATTTACTATAACAACAGTGTTATAGTCCATTATTTCCTTCTATTTCTCGAAAACGTCTATTCCAACAATAAATGTTGAAATCCATGGTTTCGAATCTCAACACATTTTAAAACATCGTTAGATCGTTTTAATTCTATTTAAAACATCCAAATCCAAAACAATTTCTTTAACGTGTTATTCACTATTCAAAAACGTGAATATACTTCATTAACAATTTCATCATTTCTATACCTTTTATTTTAAAGGATTATTCACAGTCAAAAACGTGAATATATTTCATAAATAAATCATAAAAATTTTCTTATCAAAATAAGTCGTTTGTGAATTTATAAAACAACGTTTATAAATTCTATTTCTATTTATTTATAACAACTTCCTTTTATAAATTCCTTTATTAACCTATTCGATTTATAACTCAATTATAAAACAAAAGTTCATATTGTAAGTTAATTACTTATAAAACTATTATTTTACAAAATCGTTCTTTTTAAGCCTTTCCAAATTATAAATATTATAACTTATAAGATCCATTTATTTAACCAATCTATTCTTCAAATAATTTCACCAAATTTATAAATCTTACTATTTATAAATTTCATTTATAACTTCACAGTTTATAATTCTATAAATTTCATTTATTTATGAAATCATTTTCACTTCATTCAAACACTTATAAAAACTCGTTTTGTAATGTCAATATTTCAATTTATAAATATCTATTTATAAATCTCTTAATATAAATCAAATTATATTATTATTCTAAAACGTCTTTAATTTCCTTTATAATTTCACCATTTTGATTTATAAAATAATCAAATTTTATAAATCCTATATTTAAACTTTTAATTATAAACTCAAAAATCCAGTTTAAACTATTAAAAAAAAATCATTAATCCATATTTCTCAAAAATCACCTTTTAACTATATTCTCAAAAATCATAATTTTTATAACTTTAAAAATTATATCGTTTATTTATTTATAATGGATCAATTCCAAAAATATTTTATATTTTCAAAGATCACTTTAAAAATCATTTTAAAATCCCAAAATTTGGGTCCAATGATGCTACACACCAAATAGTCAATCACGACAACAACGATATCATATATCGATATGAAAATCAATGAATATCAAAATATCCATAATCAAATAAATACCGTTGAGGAATCCAGTTGGATCCCTCCAACCTGTTTTCCTGCATCCACAAACATTAGCACAATACCAATCTCGCTCCAGTACGAAATTATCGCGGTATATGTTCTTATTAAATATTATCCGCTTAATAACGGCGCAATAGGGTCTCATCCGCTAAACAAAAAAATGCGGGAAATCAATAACTCCAATATATACATATGCCAATATATATATATTTATATTATATATAATACCAATTTCACTGTTTATGAAACATTCGCGGTATATGTTTTTAATAAATAACATCCGCTTACTAACGGCGTATAATGTCTATTTTAACAATCAATAAATAACAATCATCATTCAAACATACATTCAAATATTTTAAATCTAACTATTTAAAATAAAATCGAAACTAATTCGATTGAGTGAGAAGTTCTCACCTTGATTTAAATTCCGTTTTAGCGATTTATTTCGAATAAAATTAAACGGACGTTTAATTTTACCCAAAATTCTCACTGACTCCAATCGACTCCAAACCAACTCCATAGCGTAGTGCTCGTCCATACGATTCCAACGCAACTGAGTTTGCATTTTTTCGACCTCGTATGAAAAAGATATGATTTTTCAAAGTTTATACGAGTTTTAATAACTAAAATTACAACATATATAATTATTTTTAAACCCTCACTAACAAATCACCGTTAGATCCAACATCCATGAGATCCTGGCCGCACGTCTTCATCTTCCCCAACCTGTTCACGCGCGCGATCTTACAGTGGAAGCCGAACCAAACCCATAGATTAGGGTTTTAATTTTCACCAAAATCACTCGACTATACTCGATCATCTCCTCACCATCGAAGCGCCATCTCCCCCTCAACACTCGGCCCAAGCCATGAAGAACTCGGTCCCCATCTGTGCACGTATTTCGAGGCCGACTCTATGGTCTTTGAACGCAATTTTCCATCGATCTACGACTCCGTTTCAAATCATAACCGTTGATCTTGTAGATCTTGATGTGCTCTACATCTTTCTAGTTGAAAGATTCTTGTAAATGTTGATGGATGAAGAGAAAAGAGGAGAAGAAGTTGGGAACACTTCAGCCGTTCATGGGGGCTGGCGGCTAGGGTTTTGTTAGGTTTTTTTTTTTTTTTTTTAATTTGTGAGGAGAAGAGTGCTATTTATAGAAGAACGAACAAACACTATTCATCCGGAAATTCCGAACTCCGATTTACGCGCCGTAACTAGCGTTTCTAGGGTTTACCCCGCGTTCCGGACACAATGGAACAGGTTTCGAAAGCTAATTCGGACATCTGTGCGAGTTATGGCTGTAAACGCTCAATTTAAATTAAACCGATTTAAATCGATTTCTAGGCGTTTTAATTCGTACCGGACAAACGGTAAATCCAATTGACTTGAAATTTGAAACCTTCCAATAATATCACATTACGGATCCGATGAAACTGGTTTCGTCGAAATCCGAGACTTTTTGAAAAATGGCTATTTTAGCTCGCCAAATTTAAATTAAAAATAATTCGATGCGTTTCGAGCTGCCACGATCAAACGGTAACTCCGATTGACACGAAAATTGAAATCCGATAATAACTAACTATTACGGATCCAATGGAACTAGTTTCGTTCAATTCTGAGACTGTTCAAAAATTGGCTATTTTACAGTCGATTATTAAATATTAAAATATTCAATTTTCACAAATTAACTTTTAATTCGACTTTAAAAGTTCTAAAATATCATTCTAACTCCAACATGATAAATTAATATTTTACAAATCATTTTCAATCATATTTAACTCAATTTTCAACTATTTCCATAATTTAACATATTAAATTATCGATTTAATTATTCAATTAAATTCAAAAATTCAAATAAAAATTTATTCGACTTATAAATTCACTCATTAATATTTAAAATTAATTAAATATTCAAATTTTAATTAATAAAAATTCCTGGGTCGTTACAATCTTCCCCACTTAAAAGAATTTCGTCCTCGAAATTAACAAGTAAGAAAAGTTACAGATCTATTAATTTTCCCAAAATTCATAATTAAACTTCTTACAAATCTTTACTAAGTTTTCAAATCATACTTAGTTATCTTTTCAAAAACAAACTATATCATTTAACTTTCAATTCCAAAATCAAAGTTAAAGTTTTCAAAATTTTCCTATTTTCTCAAATTTTTCTAACGCCTTAAATTTTCGGAAAAATTCGCCATAGTCTCCTTTGCGCGGCTCGATCCGGAAAAAAAAATGACAGTATATATATCACAAATATACATCTCATCAAGTAATGAGGCATCCCGCAGGGAAAAAAGTATAAAAGTACGATATTTAATCCGAGATATGTACCTTATATTTTATTAGCGAGCATATACGGCTAATATAGCGCGAAAGCGAGCTCCAAATGCGAAGCAAACGCGATCCGCACCTACTAAACACTCAACAAACAACATGAGAACATGCATATAGACAATAATATCGATATACAACATATAGCAACATAATAACTATATATGTCAACGTAGCAAATGCATTCAATAGCAATATATATTCAACCATCAACCAACTAAATACTCATTCATATTCTCATTAATATTCAATGAATTGGTTTTCAATTTAATCACATTTGATTCATATACAGTGGATGTTCTTATTAACATTCATTTTCAATTAGTTTATATTCACTAATTCATATTCAAGTTGGTTCACTTCCAATTCAAATTCAATTCTATTCAAGATTTATTTACTTCTAATTTGAATTCAATTACATAGCTTTCAATTTCATTAATTCACTTTCATTGACACTTAATGAATTATATACAATCAATGTATATTAATTACAACCAAATTCCTTTGCTTATATTCATTCAATTTGATTTAACACCTTTACTTGTCAATTGGTTTAATTTAATTGATTTTCATTCAATTATTCAACTTTCTAATAACATTAGATTTTAAATGAATTAACACTTATATTCATTATTTCATATCAATTATTTTAATTGATTACTATTCAATCCTTTAATCCAATTCAATTTCCAATTCATTTACAATAGTTGAATTTCATTTACATAACTTAAGTTCATATTTATCACTTCACTTTATTATTTTACTTTGATCTCTTAAGTTATATTCCATTTAACTTTAAATTCATTTTTATTTATAACTCATATTCATAAATATATTCATATAGTTTCACTTCTCATATATATAAGTTTATTTCACAATTGTAAATCACTTTAATTATAATTCAATTCTTATAATTCATTTGCTTATACAATTATTCTTCAATTTAGATTATTCAAACATCTAAACAATCAACTTATATTCACTTTAATAATTCTGAAAAATTATTTCTTTATATATAAAATATACTCAAGTAAAATTATTTCATTTACCCAATTTTTAAAATCAATATTGTGCCGAATTGTTCTATTTAAGTGTTTAGAAACCCCTTCGGCATAGTCTTGCGGACCATGCCGACGAAAGTTCATATGCCACTCAATAAACCAATCATCACAATATAAAACAATTTTATATATTCACTATCAAATACGCTCTCATAGCTATTATTACACTCAAATTCATTCTAGAGTACTGCTGACTCTATCTCTAACGAGTAACACCCAACAGAACCATGGTTGTCGCTTAACCATATGCTTTGATACCAACTGTAACGCCCCGAAAATTTTCGACTTTCGAAAATTCAACATCGACACTCACTTTATCGACTGCCGAGAAATCGAAGGCCGGAAACACGGAATGTTATGGGTTTTAGAAAAGAATTTAGGAAAAGAAAAAGAAAGAAGAAGCTAGAAGATAGATAAGGTAGAAAAAATAGAGGGAAAAGAAAATAAAAAAAACAGAAGATAGAATTTTTTTTTGAAAATAGAAGAAAAAGAGAATAGAGAAAATAGAACGGAACAGAAAACAACAGAACAACATCAGAATCTCACAATTCGCAGCGGAACAACATATAATAATAAATGAATAATCTTTAAACAAAGAACTATATCAGTTATTACATTTTACACATTACATTTCATTACATCATATCATCAGAGTGTACAACATCATACAACAACAAACAGTGCAGCGGAAAAGAAATACTATATAAACTAGTAATACGCCATGCCATCCATCTTGCCTCCAGCAACTCCAGAATATCCAGAATATCCTGATAAACCTTAACTCTTGACTGCCCGTGTGGAAATTGGTGGACACCCAGAGTTTAAGAAGGAAAACAATAAACTCCGAGTCAGTCATGTGACTGGTGTGAGAACTCAAAACAGTTTATTTATCTTTGAAAACAAAATAGAGGAATATTTTTAAAGTCAATTCGCAATGCTTTTAAAAATGAGACTACCATAAGGCCTCCCGCACACACACACATGCAAACGCAGAATCGGAGGAGATTTCTCCTTATGATGGTCAAAGATGCTTGATATGCATTTAAAATAACATTTGATATTATTACTAGTGCATAGTGTAGAAAAAATTCATTTCGAAAGTAGAATATAAATCTTAGCCAACATACGACCATTATCGTATGCCTACTATAGCTACCATCCAAACAGTGGTGACCACCATAAGTGAATGGCAGGTTCTACAACTAATACCGTACAAAGTTTCGTATTGGGAATTGGATTTCCAACGAATGATCAGGCCAAGGAACTTCCCATTGCCACATGAGAATGCCTCTGGATAGACATCCCCGAGAACCAAACCGGATCTCTACCAACACAAGGCCGGGTTACCCCTAACTGACTAACAACTGACCAAATATGCCATCCTCGGTCCTTTGGGACCTTTCACCGAGCGCTCGTAATCAATTCACACAATCATAACAAAGTGTTTTCAACATGAGTAAGTATCTGGGCTCCATACCATGATACCACCCTTTTCCAGAAGGAAATGGACACATCCTAAAGGGCGCTGCCCCTCATAACATTGCTGCTTCTTTCCTGTTTTGACCATTCACGGGGTGTGAGGCTCGACGAATTCACGTCCACAAAAACATACTTTATACAAAAGCCATGCTTTGGGTCAACAAATGATCAACACAATGATCACAAGGATAGACGATCAAATAAACGATCCTATCTCAATAATCAACACGATGATCATTTACAGCAACACTCAGCATGTCACATTACCAAATTGGGAATATATCGCTGATAACTTCAACTATATAACCTCTGAGCACGTACGTCTCAGAGAAGGGTGTTAAGCTAAAAGAATAAATTCTCCGCCACCAACAGAAATATATTTGAAAGAAATCGGCTTTATATCTCAACTTGTAATGTCAGACATACAATCCATACAAGTCTGTTCCGGGCTCGAACAAAACCGAAGGCACTTCTTACGAAGCCCTTGCAATCCGGGTATTCACAATCTCGATCGAATTTCCCATCACTTAAGGAATCTTTATACCAGGAGCTACCCAGTGCAGAGACAATCGATAGGTCATCCTATCGCTTTCACAAATACTCGGTCTTCAACACCGATCTTCAAATGCAATTCATAACGACGTATTACATATTCGGAATGGGTTATACGACCCCATGGTCCTTTCCCGGTTAACCCGAATAGTGAGCGCTTATTCAAAAATAAGCGTGACATTCAAATTCAATCAAATCACATCATATACCCATTCAAAGGGAAATATTGATAGTCGGCTATTGAACTATCAATTGATATGCATACATCACCAGATTCCAAATAATTTTCCAAATTATTTATTTTCCAAAATATCTTTATAAGATATATAATTTCATTTCTTCAAAAATAAATCAATATTTATTTTTAAACAAATTCCACTTTCACATATAAATTCCATAGTGAATTTATATTCCAAAATATTCATGCATATGATTTCAATTATTCATTTCAATTTATCTTCAAAAAGATAAATTCTAATTATTCACTTCATATTGGAAAACATTTCCATACTTATTAAATAAGCAATTCACAATCTTTTTATTTTCAACACTTGGAAAATATTCCATATACTTAAATCGAGATTAAGTACATATTTCATTCTTTAAGGAAATCATTCTCTTAAACATATTTATTTGGGCCAAAACGAATGTTGCGTAGAACATCGTTACGACAACCCAAAATCACTAGTATAGGGATTCGAAATTAAAATAGATATATAAATCCCAATACTATACAAAACATTTCCTTTCGGAAATCATTTACTATAACAACAGTGTTATAGTCCATTATTTCCTTCTATTTCTCGAAAACGTCTATTCCAACAATAAATTTTGAAATCCATGGTTTCGAATCTCAACACATTTTAAAACATCGTTAGATCGTTTTAATTCTATTTAAAACATCCAAATCCAAAACAATTTCTTTAACGTGTTATTCACTATTCAAAAACGTGAATATACTTCATTAACAATTTCATCATTTCTATACCTTTTATTTTAAAGGATTATTCACAGTCAAAAACGTGAATATATTTCATAAATAAATCATAAAAATTTTCTTATCAAAATAAGTCGTTTGTGAATTTATAAAACAACGTTTATAAATTCTATTTCTATTTATTTATAACAACTTCCTTTTATAAATTCCTTTATTAACCTATTCGATTTATAACTCAATTATAAAACAAAAGTTCATATTGTAAGTTAATTACTTATAAAACGATTATTTTACAAAATCGTTCTTTTTAAGCCTTTCCAAATTATAAATATTATAACTTATAAGATCCATTTATTTAACCAATCTATTCTTCAAATAATTTCACCAAATTTATAAATCTTACTATTTATAAATTTCATTTATAACTTCACAGTTTATAATTCTATAAATTTCATTTATTTATGAAATTCATTTTCACTTCATTCAAACACTTATAAAAACTCGTTTTGTAATGTCAATATTTCAATTTATAAATATCTATTTATAAATCTCTTAATATAAATCAAATTATATTATTATTCTAAAACGTCTTTAATTTCCTTTATAATTTCACCATTTTGATTTATAAAATAATCAAATTTTATAAATCCTATATTTAAACTTTTAATAATAAACTCAAAAATCCAGTTTAAACTATTAAAAAAAAATCATTAATCCATATTTCTCAAAAATCAGCTTTTAACTATATTCTCAAAAATCATAATTTTTATAACTTTAAAAATTATATCGTCTATTTATTTATAATGGATCAATTCCAAAAATATTTTATATTTTCAAAGATCACTTTAAAAATCATTTTAAAATCTCAAAATTTGGGTCCAATGATGCTACACACCAAATAGTCAATCACGACAACAACGATATCATATATCGATATGAAAATCAATGAATATCAAAATATCCATAATCAAATAAATACTGTTGAGGAATCCAGTTGGATCCCTCCAACCTGTTTTCCTGCATCCATAAACATTAGCACAATACCAATCTCGCTCCAGTACGAAATTATCGCGGTATATGTTCTTATTAAATATTATCCGCTTAATAACGGCGCAATAGGGTCTCATCCGCTAAACAAAAAAATGCGGGAAATCAATAACTCCAATATATACATATGTCAATATATATATATTTATATTATATATAATACCAATTTCACTGTTTATGAAATATTCGCGGTATATGTTTTTAATAAATAACATCCGCTTACTAACGGCGTATAATGTCTATTTTAACAATCAATAAATAACAATCATCATTCAAACATACATTCAAATATTTTAAATCTAACTATTTAAAATAAAATCGAAACTGATTCGATTGAGTGAGAAGTTCTCACCTTGATTTAAATTCCGTTTTAGCGATTTATTTCGAATAAAATTAAACGGACGTTTAATTTTACCCAAAATTCTCACTGACTCCAATCGACTCCGAACCAACTCCATAGCGTAGTGCTCGTCCATACGATTCCAACGCAACTGAGTTTGCATTTTTTCGACCTCGTATGAAAAAGATATGATTTTTCAAAGTTTATACGAGTTTTAATAACTAAAATTACAACATATATAATTATTTTTAAACCATCACTAACAAATCACCGTTAGATCCAACATCCATGAGATCCTGGCCGCACGTCTTCATCTTCCCCAACCTGTTCACGCGCGCGACCTTACAGTGGAAGCCGAACCAAACCCATAGATTAGGGTTTTAATTTTCACCAAAATCACTCGACTATACTCGATCATCTCCTCACCATCGAAGCGCCATCTCCCCCTCAACACTCGGCCCAAGCCATGAAGAACTCGGTCCCCATCTGTGCACGTATTTCAAGGCCGACTCTATGGTCTTTGAACGCAATTTTCCATCGATCTACAGCTCCGTTTCAAATCATAACCGTTGATCTTGTAGATCTTGATGTGCTCTACATCTTTCTAGTTGAAAGATTCTTGTAAATGTTGATGGATGAAGAGAAAAGAGGAGAAGAAGTTGGGAACACTTCAGCCGTTCATGGGGGCTGGCGGCTAGGGTTTTGTTAGGTTTTTTTTTTTTTTTTTAATTTGTGAGGAGAAGAGTGTTATTTATAGAAGAACGAACGAACACTATTCATCCGGAAATTCCGAATTCCGATTTACGCGCCGTAACCAGCGTTTCTAGGGTTTACCCCGCATTCCGGACACAATGGAATAGGTTTCGAAAGCTAATTCGGACATCTGTGCGAGTTATGGCTGTAAACGCTCAATTTAAATTAAACCGATTTAAATCGATTTCTAGGCGTTTTAATTCGTACCGGACAAATGGTAAATCCAATTGACTTGAAATTTGAAACCTTCCAATAATATCACATTACGGATCCGATGAAACTGGTTTCGTCGAAATCCGAGACTTTTTGAAAAATGGCTATTTTAGCTCGCCAAATTTAAATTAAAAATAATTCAATGCGTTTCGAGCTGCCACGATCAAACGGTAACTCCGATTGACACGAAAATTGAAATCCGGTAATAACTAACTATTACGGATCCAATGGAACTAGTTTCGTTCAATTCTGAGACTGTTCAAAAATTGGCTATTTTACAGTCGATTATTAAATATTAAAATATTCAATTTTCACAAATTAACTTTTAATTCGATTTTAAAAGTTCTAAAATATCATTCTAACTCCAACATGATAAAATAAAATTTTACAAATCATTTTCAATCATATTTAACTCAATTTTCAATTATTTCCATAATTTAACATATTAAATTATCGATTTAATTATTCAATTAAATTCAAAAATTCAAATAAAAATTTATTCGACTTATAAATTCACTCATTAATATTTAAAATTAATTAAATATTCAAATTTTAATTAATAAAAATTCCTGGGTCGTTACATTATAGCCAGTCGACTGGCTGTAGTATTTTTTCACAATTAGCTCTGTTTGGTTTTAAAAGGTGAGAACAATGAAGTGCGGACTACGTGATGATAGATTTTAACAAATTTATAAGACTCAACCATAAGTAATAGACAGTGAAAACATAGATTAAAAGACTTGATATAACCGTAGTCTTTTGATTGTCTCTTTTTGTCTAGATTAATCATGTATTCTCTTTTTCTTCTAACTTGCTTTGTCATGAATCAAAACTAGTGATTCAACATTCTTCCCCTTTTGATTGATGACAAACCTGTATATAATAAACTTAGAGAACATATATAAAATACTCCCCCTGAATATATGACTCTTCTTGTACCTGCATCAAAATGATTAGTACAATTCTTCTCCCCCTTTGTCATCGACAAAAAAGAGATATAGCAAAATAGTTTCAATACAAAGTGCGGAAATGAAATCCAAAGCGAGACTAATTAGTACAAGTCTCAAAGAGAAACACTAAGCAAACAAACATCCAAATGTTCAAACTAAAAGTAGAGTTTCAAATAAGCAAATGACAATAGTTCATACCATACTTACCAACCAAAAACTTATTCATCAAGATCCCAATTATACTCTACTTCTGGTGCAGTCTCCTTTCCTGGTATGGAAGTGCCTTGAGCACCACGGCCTGCTCCACTAGTGTCGCTACTAGTATGCTCCTCTGATGTCGACCATGTAAATCGGGGGGCTAGACGCTTGCCTTGGGCGACAGATGTGGCAGCAGTGGAAGAAGAATAGGATAAGACATCCCATAGAGTAGAGAAGAAGCCTTTGATTTTATCAAGCTTCTTATCCATTTTCTTTAGCCTTGAATCCAGTAGAAGTTGATTACGGGAATGGATTTCAATGGATTCACGGGTGCTGGAGAAGGTAGCTAAATGAATCTCGCCTTCTTCTTGATGTGCTTCTGGTTCTCTAATTGTAGGACCTCCAGTTTGTTGTTGTGTTTGTTGATGCTTCCAATCTTTATATGCGATAATAGGTGGAGGTCTTGTTGGTAGCTTCATAAGACTGATGGTCCTTATATTTATCATTCCGATAGTAGAGAATTCGGAATCAGGTTGACGAACACCGACATGTAGAAATAGTCTCATAATATATTCTTCAAAGTAAATAACATGCATATTCCCATTGGGGAAGGTGAGAAATTCATCCAAAATACGACGTAACCAATTTACGCATATATTTCCCCATATGGCATAGAAAGCTTTGAAATTTTTCGAATGTATTAATTCATATGAGCCAGTTCGTGGGAGAATAGATCGCATAAGCGTCTTGTGCAAGATTCTTGCTTTAGGCCGAAGAAGCTTAGAACGCAATTCGGTCATGTCGTCACTCATGAACATGTGACTAATTCTATCTCTTTTTCTTGGATTGCATTCGACATCATTTAAATCTATACCTTCATTTGGAGATTGAAGGATATGTGCCATTCGATCAAGAGAAAAGAAAACTGGTTGCCCACAGACCAAACTCCATACACAATTATTTGGATTTGACGGTTGTTGGTGGCCAAGATTAAGATTTGCAAAGAAAAGTTTTACCATTAGATGGTTAATGTTGTGGCAATTTGAATTGTAGTCGAGTAGCGACTCTAATCCACATCTCTGCATTAATTCTTGAAGAGAATAAGCTCCAAAATCAGAATATACCATGAACGAGCCTTGAAAGATTTTAGAGTTTTTCATCTTCTCCCATCTTTCAATTGCGGTTGCGTCGTACAGCGATTGAGCAACATGAGTATCAACAAAAGATGAAGAAGCTTGTTTTGAACGTTTTGATCCTGGAGGAGTCATTAATTTGATGTTTTTGAGAACTTTTTGAAAAAAAGGGGGCTAGGGTTCCGAGGAAGTAAAAATTATGAAGAAAGTAAAGTGAAAATAAGGGTAAAAGGGGTTAAAAAAGGAAGAGACTGTAGTTACCTTGTACAGCCAATCGACTGGTCGGGGTAGATCAGTCGATTGGTTACTATCCCGAGAGTTTTTTCTCTGTAAACATTCGACTGACCAATACGATTCGGTCGACTGGTTTCCAACCCAAGAGATTTTACCCCTGTAAACAGTCGATTGACTATATGTATCATTCGATTGGCTGTAGTCAAGAAATACAGTTAATTATAAAACAGATGTTATTCAAAGATTTAATAAAACAAACATATACACGAAAGAAATAAATATGAATATAGAACAATAAAACACAACAAGATTGATTATTTTAGAGTCTTAGGAGAGTATTCATCTGGTTCAACCTTTGTGTTCTCAACATGAGGTTACAGAGGAGACCAGTAGTTTTGGCGTTCCCAAGAGTTTGGAGATACCGGAGGTTGTTGTGGAGTTTGCTCCCATTGATTCTAGCCAGATGAATGTGGTTGACGAGATGTTGAGGGTTCAATAATGTTATTCTTTGGTGACTTGCCATAGAATTTGAGGGCAATTGATTCTACAAGGCCAAGACGTCTGGAATTCATCCGTTGTTCGTAGTACATCTCTCTTTGCAAATTGATTTTCTCCTTTTGATAATGGTGGATGTCATCTATTTTTTCCTTAGTTTTTGGAGAAACAAAAAGTGATCTCCATGACTTATTGCTTTTTGGAGTATATCCAGTGTGATATTGAGCTGGTTCATTTCAAGGAGTAGGAGTGGCTAAAGACGGAGTTGAGCTACTTGGAGAATGATAGCTACTGGAAGATGGTGGTGTAGCAAAAGATAACTTAGAGTTAGAGGAGTCATACGAATCGTGGGAGGCCATTGAAAAATATCGAGGAGCTTGAAGTTAATGTTTGGGAATATGTAATTGTAAAGATGATAGCCAATATGAAAAAACTGCATATTTATAGAGGAGATAGAGCAAAGTTTTGGTGGTCAGAAAATGCAATGAAGTAATAGCCAGAGAAAAAACATATAAAGGGAATGGATGAGATTTTTTTTAAAGATTAATGGTTATGAGCTGATGAAGTATAAGATTTAGCAAGAAATAAAATGTAGCAAACTGATAAAGCATGTAGTTACCAGTCATGTGACCAAAGTTCGAACTCCAACAGCTACATGTATTTATTAACCGAAATTTTCAAGAATAATTAGAATCAAGCTTCTAGTTGAGACAAAAAACTTACATAGCTCAAATGCTAAGAAGCAATTGTAATTGTATAACCAAGAGATCATATGTTCAAGTCTCTCTAGAGTCATAAAATTTTAATTTTGTCAAAAAATTGAATGAAAGTTTTTATATATATTTTATCAAATTGTGTTATGAAAACTGCACAAATATAAATAATGTATATATGTATAATTTATGAAAAATTTATAAATCTTTAAAAGTGACGATTCCAAGTTCTCATCTTAAATTGATGAAAGTATTTTCATTTAAAGCTTTTGTAAAAATATCTGCCAATTGTTTATCAGAGGAAACAAATTCTAGATTTATTAAATCCTTTTCAATACTATCACGAAGAAAATGATGATGAATGTCAATATGTTTTGTTCGTAAGTGATTGACAGGATTTTTAGATAAATTTATAGCACTAGAATTATCACAGTAAATAATTGACTTGGATAAAATTAAACCAAGATCTTGTAGTGTTTGTTGCATGTAGATAAGCACATGACAGAGCTGCAGAAATATATTCTACTTCACATGTTGATAATGAAACACAATTTTGTTTCTTACTAAACCAAGATACAAGAGACCGTCCAATGAAGTGACAAGTCCCACTTGTACTTTTTCTATATGTCCGGCTTCCTCTAAAATCAGCATCACTATAGGACATTAATTCAAAAGGACATTCCTTTGGATAGAATAGTCCAAATCCTTGGTTTTATTAAGATACCATTGTATACGTTTCACTGCTCGTAAATGTGATTCTTTGGGATCTGCTTGAAATCGTGCACACAAGCGAACACTCATCATTATGTCAGGTCTACTAGCAGTTAAATATAGTAACGACCGGATCATACTTCGATATAATTTTTGGTCAATACTTTTACCATTTTCATCTTTATCAAGATGTATAGTTGTATTCATAGAAGTTGGTTTGGTAGAAGTATTTTCCATATCAAAGCGTTTAATTAGATTGTTACAATATTTTTCTTGATTTATAAAAATACTATTTTCTAATTGTTTTATTTGTAAACCGAGAAAATAATTTAATTCACCCATATGTGACATTTCAAATTCTTTGGTCATTATATTAGAAAATTTTTGACATAATTCTTCATTTGTAGTTCCAAAAATAATATCATCAACATATATTTAAACAATTAAAATATCTTGCTCGTTTCTTTTAATAAAAAGAGTTTGATCAACCTTTCCAATTTCAAAACCAGAATTTATTAAATATCTTTTAAGATAATCGTACCAAACACGGGGTGCTTGTTTCAAACCGTATAAGGCCTTTTTAAGTTTATAGACATAGTCAGGAAATTGTTCGTGTACGAATAAAGGAGGTTGTTCAACATAGACTTTTTCTTTTATAAAGCCATTTAAAAGCCACTTTTAACATCCATTTGATATAATTTAAAGTTATGAAAACATGAATAGGCCAGTAAGATAAGTATTGCTTCTAGTCTAGCGACTGGAGCAAACATTTCTTCATAGTCAATCCCTTCTTCTTGATTATATCCTTGGGCAACTAATCTAGCTTTATTTCTAGTAATATTTCCTTGTGCATCTGCTTTATTTTTGAAAATCCACTTTGTACCAATAACTGATTAATCACTAGGCCATGGAACTAAATCTCAAACGTTATTTCTTTCGAATTGGTTTAGCTCTTCTTGCATAGCGATTAACCAATTTTCATCGGTAGATGCTTCTTTAATATTTTTAGGTTCAATATGAGAAAGGAAAGATACATGACCCACTTGATTTAATTGACTTCTTGTTCTGACAGATGAATTAAGTTCTCCAATAACATTAACAGAAGGATGATCTCTTAATAATCTAGGTGGAGATCTTAATTCATTGTTATTGTGAATGATGTTTTCATTATTTTCAAGATTTGAAATTTCTGTATTTGCGATATTATCAGGGAATTCTTCATCATCTCTTATGCTTGGGATTTGTTTAAAATTTTCATTGAAAGATACATGAATTGTTTCTTCAATGATATTTGTTTTTTATTATAAATTTGATAAGCTTTGCTTCGATCTGAATATCCTAAAAAGATTCCTTCATCGGATTTTGGATCAAATTTGCCAAGCTGATCTTTTGTGTTTAAACCAAAACATTTTGAACTAAAAACTTTAAAATAAGAATTATTTGGTTTTCGTCCATTAAGAAGTTCATAAAGAGTATTCTTAGTTAGTGGTCGAATAGAAACACGATTCAAAACATAACAAGCCGTTGCAACTGCTTTTGCCTAGAAATATTTTGGTAGCGTACTTCCATTTAACAAGGTCCTTGCACATTCTTGTAAGGTTCTATTTTTACGTTATCCAACTCTACCTTTCTGTGGAGTTCAAGGAAACGAAAAATTATGGAATATTCTCTTTTTCTTACAAAAATGTTCAAAGGCATCGTTTTCGAATTCACCTCCATGATCACTTCTTATGTTTTTGATTTTTAAACCTTTAAAATTTTGAATTCTTTTGACAAAAGTTTTAAAATTATCAAAGGTATCACTTTTATTTTTCAAAAAAGTAGTCCAAGTATATCTAGAAAAATCATCAACGATTACAAATACATATCTACTGTGATTAATGGATTGTACTTGTGTTGGTCCAAATAAATCCATATGTAGCAATTCAAGTGGCTGTAAAGTTGAAATAACATTTTTAGATTTAAAAGATGACTTAGTTAATTTTCCTAACCGACATGCATCACAAATATGATCAATTTTAAAATTCATTTTTGGTAGACCTTTTACTAAATCATTTTTAGAAAGCTTGTTTATAGCTTTGAAGTTAATATGACAGAATCGTTTGTGCCATAACCAAGGATCATTTTCTTTGACTATTAAACACATATCTGAATTATGATTTATTTTCATATTCAGAACATAGATATTTCTGTCTCTATTTCCTTCAAAGATAAGATTTTGATTTTGAACAAAAATACTACATTTATTTTCAGAAAAAGTGATTTTGAATCCTTTGTCACACAATTGGTTGATACTAAGTAAATTATGTTTTAAATTTTTGACTAGTAACACATTTGAAATAAGAGGCAAATTTGAAATACCGTTGTTGCTCACTTCGCCTTTGCCAATGATATAGCCTTTGGAGTTGTCTCCAAATGTGACAGAGCCTCCATCTAAGTAAGTAATATTTGATAGCATATCTTTGTCTCCTGTCATATGTTTTGAGCAACCACTGTCTGGTATTCATTTTCTTCTTTTCTTGAGTGGGACCTACAAAAAATATGAGATAACATTGGTACCCACCTTTTAATAGGATCCTAAGAGTTAAATCTTTGAAAACCAAACCCAAGAGGGTTTAGTATCCCATTTGAAAATGTAATCTTTATTTTTATGAACATTTTCTAAAAAGGTGTTTATATATTTCTTCCTAATCAAACTGTTGTTTGTTTTAGGAACCCAAAATTTTATGTTTTTGGGTAAAAATTCTTTTTTGTCTGTACTGTAGTAGGATTAACATTTTTCCTAATTTTCTTTTCAGGTGGAGCTGTTGTTTTCTTAACATATCCTAATCCTTTCCTACTTGAAACGGATTGAGAACTATCAATAGGGTTTCTCTTCCTTTATTAAAGTTCGAAACATTTTTGGCGATGCTTTCTAACTTAGTTTTGAGAATAGTATTATCCATTTCTATCAATTTTACCTTTGTTTTTAGCTCATGATTTTTAGAAAGAGGAGCGTCATTCTTCTCTTTTTGAGTTTCAATTTCTTGACTCAAAAGAGTGAGTTGAGAATTGATATTAGAGAATAATTCTTATAATTTTTCAAGTTTTTCCTCTAGTATTTTCTTCTCATCTTATGCATATCCCTTTCGAACTCTGCTTTGTTCTGATGTTCACGAGTCTCCTTATATTTCTTTTGAGATTTTTCAGAGTATCAGCTAGCTCTGAATTTATCTCTATCATATCATCAAAAGTAAAATCACTAACCTCGTTTTCAGTAGCCATGAAATAGACATTTGCTTGCTCGTTTTCACTGTCACTACTGTTATCTGATGAAGAGGTATCAGAGTCATCCCATGTTACGGAGAATGCTTTCTTTTTCTTATCTTTTCTGCCTTTGTTGAAGTATTTTTTCTTTAGGTCTAGACATTCTTTCTGGATACGACCTTTCTTATGGCAATTAAAACATTCTAGAACTGAAGATGATGGTTTGTTTGGAAGGTTCCTTTTTCCATTATTTCTGTTGTTTTCTCAAAATTTAAAGAACTTTTTGAAATTTTTGGCAATAAATGCTAGATCTTATTCATCTGAATCTTCATCTTTTTCTTCTTCAGCATGGAAAGTTATGTTCCTTTTGTCTTGTGCTTGTACTCGTTTTGCCTGCAAATCACTTTATAGGACAATAGATTTCCTATTAACTCTTCAGGTTTTAGTGTAGAGAGGTCATTAACTTCTTCAATAGCCAAGACTTTTCTTTCCCATTCATCCATTAAAGAGTTTAGGATTTTTGATACAATATCAAAATCAGTGTACTTTTCTCCTAATCCTAATAGTGAATGATAGATATCTTGAAATCTAGAGTATATATCATTTGTAACGACCCGATTTTACGATGCCCGAAAGTCGACATTTATACGTCCACTGTATCAAATGCCGCACAATCGAATGTCGGAAAACCGAACCTTTAGGGTTTAAGAAGAAGAATATAGAAGAAGAATAGAAACAATAACAGAATCTCACATTTCGCAGCGAAACAAATATAATAGATAAATAAATATCTTTAAATAGAATCACTATATCAGTTATTACATTACATCACATTACATTATCAGAGTGTACAACAACAAACAGCGGAAAGAAAATATAACATATACTAGTAATACGCCTCGCCATCCAGCTCGTCTCTTGAGCTCCACAGCAACTCCTGAATTCCAGAAAGACCTGATAACCTAACTCTAGGCTGCCCGTGTGGAAAATTATGGGCACCCAGAGTTTAGGAAGGGAACAATAAACTCCAGGCCAGTCATGAGACTGGTGTGAGATCTTAAAACAGTTATTCTCTACTAAAAGGAAAATAGAAGATTTTTAAAAGAAATCCACAATATTTTTTGGAAAATGAAACTACTATAAGGCCTCCCGCCGCACACACAATGCAAACGCAGAATTGGAGGAGATTTCTCCTTATGATAGTCAAACATGCTTAATACGCAAAATCTTTTTAATATTATTATTAGTGCATAGTGCAGAAAACATTTCGAAAGTATAATATTAATCTTAGCCAGCATACTACCATTATAGTATGCCTACTATAGCTACCATATTAGATGGCAGGTTCTACACCTAAAACCGTACTGGGTTCGTACTGGAAATTGGATTTCCAACAAATGGTCAGGCCAAGGAACTTCCAATCGCCACATGTGTATGCCTCTGGCTAGACGCCCCGAGAACCTAATCGGATCTCTACCAACACAAGGCTGGGTTACCTCTGCAAAAATAGGTAACTACTACACGAGTATGCCACCCCCCGGTTGTAAACAACCTTTATCCGAGGATCCTCAACATTAACAATCACAAAGTAATATATATTTGCGACATTCACATAAGTTAAGTATCTGGGCTCCATACCATGATACCACTTCTATCCAGAAGGATATGTACATACCCTAAGCGGCGCCACCCCCTAAAACCTTGCCGCATCCTTCCTGTTTTGACCATTCCGGGGTGTGAGGTTCGATGAAGTCTCGTCCACAAAGCTACGCTTTTCACAAAAGCCATGCTTCGATCAACAAATGATCAGCAGCACTTTGTATGCCATGTTAACAAATTGGGAATGTATCACTAGTAACCATCAACTACATAACATCTGAGCTCGTACGTCTCAGAGAAGGGTGTTAAGCTAAGAGAATAAATTCTCCATCACCAACAGAAATGTATTTGATAGAAACCAGCTTTACGTCTCAAAGTGTAACGTCAGACACACATCCATACAAGTCCGTTTCGGGATCGAACGAAACCGAAGGCACTTCAAAAGAAGCCTTTGCAATCCGGATATTCACTAATCACGTCCGGAATCCCCATCACAAAGGGTGATAAAATCTCTATACCGGAGCAACTCGGTGCAGAGACATTCGACAGGTATCCTTTCGCTTTCGAAAATACCCGGTCTTCAACACCGTCTTCCATTTCCATCCCATTTCGTCGTATCGTTATTCGGAATGGGTTTTATGACACAAGGTCCTCTCCCGGCTAATCCGAATAACGAGCGCTTATTTTAAAATAAGTGTTCATTCAGATTCAAATAAATCACAACAATTTCAATTTGATCTTTTAACAAAAGATCCATCACAATCACAAAGGTTCGATGTGGGTTTCGAATATCCATTTGGAATTCGACTCCCGGTCGCATCGAAATTCAAATGCCATTTAAAACGCCAATACTGATAGTTAGTTATTTAACTATCAATCATCATTCACAACAATCACTGATTCAAAAAAATTTCCCCCAATTATTATTTTCAATATATATTCACAAGATAAAATTCCACACTTCAATCCTTTGAAAATCAATTTCAAATCAATTTCCAAACATTTATTCATTTCCATTGAAAATCTGCCGATTTCAAATATTTTAAAATAATATAAAAAAATTTATTCAAAATATACTTGGAAATATTTAAAATAAACTATTTTAGAATATTTGCTTAAATATTAGTTATGAAAAATATTATACTAACATCTCATACAAAATTCAAGTCCAAAAACTAATTTAAAATAAAATTATTAGATAGAGTATAAATATTTAAATACTATTTTCTAAATCAAAAATCAATTTAATCATTTAAACAATCCTTATATAATTAATTAAATAAATTTTTACTTTAAACAATTTCCAAAACTAATTTCTCCAACAATATTATTTTAAACCAAATCTAAAACTTTTAATTTTATTCAAAATCTATTTTAAAAATATACTCGGCTTTCCAGGGAAGAATTTCTTTTCCATTACTAAATGGTCCATTCAAATAAATTAATAAATCTTCTCGATTTATTTTAATTTACATTGTAAATTCCTTTCCACACTTTAAAAATAAACCAATATTTATTTTTAAACAATTTCCCTTTTCTTTACAAATTTCCAAATCGGTTCCTAAGATAAATTTCAACTCTAAATTAAATTTCAAATTAAATTTCTAAATTTATTTTCTTTTGAAATAAATTCTTTAACTCTTTAAAATTATTTAAAATCCGTGTCTTAAATAATTTCTTCAACTATTTAACAACATTACTCGAAATTCCTTTAAAAAAATATTTCCCATATTTTTGGAATTTATTCAATAAGTTTTCAAAGATAAAACTTTGTCTATTTAAATTTCCTTCTTTTAAAATTCACCCGATTCCTTTGAGTGAATTCATTATAAATTTTCTATCCAAATTTCAAAATCAATTAACTATTTATTTCTGGTATCCTACGATACCAAAAATATATTCGGCTAAATTACAGCCTTCGATGATTTCAATCACAAACATTCACACGAATTAGAAATAATCCAGTTGGATCCCTCCTACCTGCTTCCCTGCATCCACGGATGTTAGCAAATAATTAAGTACCCATTCCACTCCGAGGTGGAATATCGCGGTATATGGGGTTTATAAAATTTTATTTGCTATTATGTGGCGCAATATGGTTTCATCTGCTATATAATGCGGGAAATCAACAACTCCAAATACATATATAATACCAATTCCACTTCGAGGTGGAATATCGCGGTATATGTGTTTAATAAATAACCTCCGCTTAATATACAGTGTATAGGGTCTATTTCAATACAATAGATAGCAATCATCATTCAAGCGTACAGTCAACACAATCAACAATTTTAAATCTAACTATTTAAAATTTAAACAAAACCCTTTTGAGTTTCAAGATCCCACCTTTTATTTGCATGCAATCCAATTTCTTTCCAGCTTGATTTCCACACAGTTTTAGACCTTGTATAAATAATTTATACATTATATTAATATTCGAAATAAATTGAAACAATCAATTTCTTTTCAATAGATTAAATAAATTAACACTTTTAATTTGAACTAATCAAATAATTAATTTTTTTTTAATTGGATAAATTAAATTAGCTAATTTATTCTATAAAATCAATTTTCTCTTACCAATCTATTTAGTTAAATCGAATTCCCCTTTTTTAAAAAAATCTTAAGATAATTAAATAGATTAATTTTTAAACCAATACTTTTAGTTCCCAAACACATCCATTTTGACAATTTATTTAACTAAAAGTTAAATTCAAAAACTGAATTTCTTTTTGAAATAAATTAATGATTTTTATTTTAAACAAATCATCAAAATTTAAACTAATTTTCCTTTTATGAACTTTAGTGATCAAAATATTTGTATAGGTTAATTAAACCAATTATTCACCATAATTTATTATTTTAAATATTTAAAACAAAATTTGAAATTTGTATATGTATATTTATTTCATATAAACACTTTTTTATTAAATTAAATCAGACATTTTTGAAAATGGCTTATCAGAGATTTTTTTCTTCTCACTTTACTATAAATTTTATAGCTTCTCTGTATATTTTATTAAAACAAAGATGAACCTATATAAAAAAAATGAAAAAATGAGTACCTCACCACGCTACAGGCAAAATGTGAATTCCCAACTCGACAAGACTCAACACCCACGCGAAGACGCTCATGCTACTATACACTCACATCCACCTTGCCTTTGCGAAAGCTTGCAACCATTATCGATCGCATGAGCCTCCATCAGTTTGAAACCCAATATCGAACGCAATCCATCCTTCCCTGTCGCTGCCCCCCCACACGTTGATTCGAAACCCAAAAATATTGTTTCATCAATAGATTCCAATGCCCTAAAACTCCCTTTTGCAATTACTTAATCGAATGCAACTACAACATCTATTCGAATGATTCAAATCGCGGCCATTAATACCCTGATGTCGCAATTTAGCTTGAGACCTAGTTTCAATTCGAATGGTTGAGTGAGATCTTCACAAAGGGGGGTTGCGATCAATATTCTTCGAAATTGAGATACCCTCGATAATTTTTTTCTTTTCTGATTCAATTTTGAGGATAAGGGAAGCAGCCATTTTCTATTTGTTTTTTTCTTTTATAAAAATGGATCGGCCAAGGTTTCCAATTAGAACGAAGAAGAGTTAAATTTTATTTCGATTTTTTTTAAAGAAAAAAAAAGAATGCACTGTTTTGATAAAATAAAAATTAACGACGCGTGTTTCAATTCAAAGACAAGTGTTTAGAGGTAGTATACGTGTTATTTCACCTTAAGAAATAAATTTATATTAAATATACATATATATACATATATATATATATATATATATATATATATTTAAATTTAAATTCAAATTCAAATTGTCAAAACCACGCAACCAAAAATCTCGATCTCCAATCGAGCCGTGCCACTAGGCGTTTATAATGTTAAACCCCTATTCCGAACACAATGGAAAAGGTTCCGAGTCCTAATTCGATCGTATGGAGAAGTTAGCTTTTCGAACCAGTTATTAAATTAAATTTCGATATAAATTTCAACGCGTTTGCCTATCGTACGGCCAAACGATCACTCCAAACACTACGAAAATTGAAATCCGATAATAATAAAATATTACGGATCCAATGGAATTAGTTTCGTTGAATTCCGAGATTGTGCCTCGGAAGGCTATTTTTAAATATCGATTTAAACGATAAAATTCCAAAACTGAATAAAATGGTTTCAAATTCAATTCCGAAGCTTCTATTAACCTCAGTATTATTAATATAAATTTTCTATGCCATCAAATTATTTTTAACAGGATGAAAATTGAAGATTTAAAATTTTACCCAAATTTCTATAATCGAATTTGATAATAAAATTTCTAATTTCATAGTTAAAATTAAAATTCAAGTTAAATTAACGATTTGGATATTTGAAATCATTTGAATATTTTCAGTTTCAAACGTTGAAAATTTTGGGTTGTCGCATCCTTCCCCCCTCAAAAGATTTTTGTCCCGAAATTACAAGTTGAAGAATGGACCTTAACCCGTGTAATATTTACCAACCCAAATAGTTTTATCAATTTATCAACCCAAATCCTTTTATTAAAGATTCATTTCAACTAACTTTTCAAGTTCTATTATAAGTTCCAAACAATATTGTTTACTTCCCAATTCAAATTTCAAACTTTCAAAATTTTCTCAAAAATTTTCTAACACCCTAAATTTTCAAAAAATTTTATCAGCGTCTCCTTTGCGCGGCTAGCTCGGTACGACTACAAAATGGCACCACAGGCCCTCAAATCCCAAAAGAAAACAAAAAAGCCAAGTGGCTGGACAAGAAAATCACCAAATTTCATATAGAAATTTAAATACGTACCTTTTTATCGAGCAATTCAATTTTATCTTCAAAATCAAAATCCGATTCTTTTTCCTTTAATATATGTATATCCTGCTTATCATAATATCCAATTACAACATTCAAAAATCAATTTTCATATTCCTTTACGAAATCTTCAATATATACTTCTTATACCATTTTTAGTTCACTATTGAAGTTATATATTCATTTTCATTCTATCTTGCATTTTTACTTTCATTTGAATTCAACTTACAATTTCAATTTTATTTGGATTCAATTTACCTTCTGAATATTGAATTTTACCTTTCAATTATAACTGATTCATATTATTATTTTAATTCAGTTTCATTCACTAATTTACTTCAATTTCCAATTTGAAATCGTTTGTCGCTAACAATTTTTTTTTCAAAAATTTTCTAACTCCCAAAATTTTCGAAATTTTTTGGCAGAGTCTCCTTTGTACGGAGGAGCTTTTGCAATTTGACAAAAGATATAAATATATATACATCGACCCACCCGGTCGGAAAAAACAAAAACAGTTCATATTTCCTATTTTTATTGCGTAGGCGTACCTTATTTAGCATTTTTAAACAAAACCGTTTATTATTAGCATTTTAGCATGACCGAATCGAGCCAAACGGCCCTCCTGTACCTGTATTTACTCCATTTAAACACATAAGTGACATATATAAGAAATTTATTCACATTTCACTTATTTCCAATAGTAAACACATAGTTTTCTCAAGCAATACATTCAAAATAGTTCCCATAAGCAATTTATATGATTCCGGTACAAATTTAGTTGCTTATAATCAATTCACATACTATTTTTATTCAATTCAAGTGATTTATAGCTCACTTACATTCATTCAATTTATTTTTAAGCGAAATGAACTCATATCTATTTCAATTGATTCAAAAATCAATTTGATTTGCTTTTATTAACTCTTAGAATTTTATGCATACTCGTTTGCGTCAAACAACAACCATTTCTATGCAAATTTCGACGATATTCACTTAATAGAATATCCAGTCTAGTTTATAACTAATTTAAATTGATACAAACTCAATTTACTCTTTATTTTATTTCATTTCCAATTGATTCTATTCAATTCATTTTGCATTCCATTATTCACATTCATTTTAATTAAAACCATTTCACAATTTCCAGTTTATCCTCCATTTAATTATTTAGAATATTTCCCAACTCTAAATTTTACTTAAGAATTTTACCATTTAATTTTTTTAAGTTCAAGATAATTATTCTATATACTTCTTATATTTAAACGGGATTCCAAATTCCACATGAATTCATTTCACCTTTCATTGATAAATATTGAATTCAATTCATTTTAAACCATATTAAATTTGTCATTCTTTTAATTAGTTTCACTAACTAATTTTAATTCCTTTATTAACATTAGCCCTACTTGATCCAATATTTACTTAAGTTATTTCAATTCAAAACTCAAATTTATTTATTTTTCCTTGTAACACTTCCCAATTTAAATCCTTGATTTTATTTTCATTTATCAAATTCACTCCATCTACTAATTTAATTAAATTAGTTTTATCCACTTATCCATTTTTTTATTTCAAATTTCCATTCTCAATTCATCTCGGATTTATTTTATCAATAACCAGGAAATTTTCAATTTATTTCTACTTACTTGAATTTATCTGTAAATTTAACTCACAATTCAAGTTTGGATTTAACTAATTCAACTTTCCTATTTCATGAATTGATTAATTATCATATTTGTTTACTTAAATTCAATCCATTTTATTTTCTTTTTCCCCAAGTTTGGATTTTTATTCAATTTGAACCAAATCAAATCTCATTTCAATTTATAAAGCCCATTTATACATTCACATTACCAATTTCATTCCATTAATGAATTTTATTCCAAATTATAAATTACATTTAAAATTTACATTTACAAATCTCATTTGTATTTTTATTTTCTTAGCTTTTGGTTTTGATTTCAATTTCTCATACAACGATGATAATAATGTAATATTATTGCTTCCTAACAACCAAGCAACCATATATTATAATAATTCACAGAAAATCATTTCTTTTATATACGAAAATAGTTTTGGGTAAAATTATTTCATTTACCCTATTTTAAAACAATACTGTGTCGGTTTATCTTGTTTAAGAGTTTAGAAACCCTTATCGAAACAGTTGGCCAGACTGCACCGACCAGAATCTATAAACAATCAACCGATAAGTCAACACAATATAAAACAATTTTATATTCACTAACATATACGCGCTCATATCTATTATTACACTCAGTCTCATTCTAGAGTAGTAATGACTCTATCTCTAATGAGTAACACCCAACAGAGCCAAGGTTGTCGCTTAACCAATTGCTCTGATACCAAATTGTAACGACCCGATTTTACGACGCCCGAAAATCGACATTTATACGTCCACTGTATCAAATGCCGCGCAATAGAATGTCAGAAAACCGAACCGTTTAGGGTTTAAGAAGAAGAATATAGAAGAAGAACAGAAACAATGACAGAATCTCACATTTCGCAGCGGAACAAATATAATAGATAAATAAATATCTTTAAATAGAATCACTATATCAGTTATTACATTACATCACATTACATTATCAGGGTGTACAATAACAAACAGCGGAAAGAAAATATAACATATACTAGTAATACGCCTCGCCATCCAGCTCGTCTCTTGAGCTCCACAGCAACTCCTAAATTCCAAAAAGACCTGATAACGTAACTTTAGGCTGCCCGTGTGGAAAATTATGGGCACCCAGAGTTTAGAAAGGGAACAATAAACTCCAGGTCAGTCATGGGACTGGTGTGAGATCTTAAAACAGTTATTCTCTACTAAAAGGAAAACAAAAGATTTTTAAAAGAAATCCGCAATGCTTTTTGGAAAACGAAACTACCATAAGGCCTCCCGCCGCAAACACAATGCAAACGCAGAAATGGAGGAGATTTCTCCTTATGATAGTCAAACATGCTTAATATGCAAAATCTTTTTAATATTATTATTAGTACATAGTGCAGAAAACATTTCGAAAATATAATATTAATCTTAGCCAGCATACGTACCATTATAGTATGCCTACTATAGCTACCATATTAGATGGCAGGTTCAACACCTAAAACCGTACTGGGTTCGTATTGGGAATTGGATTTCCAACAAATGGTCAGCCCAAGGAACTTCCCATTGCCACATGGGTACGCCTCTGGATAGACGCCCCGAGAACCTAACCGGATCTCTGCCAACACAAGGCCGGGTTACCTCTGCAAAAATAGGTAACTACTACACGAGTATGCCACCCCCCGGTTGTAAACAACCTTTATCCGAGGATCCTCAACATTAACAATCACAAAGTAATATATATTTGCGACATTCACATAAGTTAAGTATCTAGGCTCCATACCATGATATCACTTCTATCCAGAAGGATATGTACATACCCTAAGCGGCGCCACCCCCTAAAACCTTGCCGCATCCTTCCTGTTTTGACCATTCCGGGGTGTGAGGTTCGACGAAGTCTCGTCCACAAAGCTACGCTTTTCACAAAAGACATGCTTCGATCAACAAATGATCAGCAACACTTCGTATGCCACATTACCAAATTGGGAATGTATCACTAGTAACCATCAACTACATAACCTCTGAGCTCGTACGTCTTAGAGAAGGGTGTTAAGCTAAGAGAATAAATTCTTCGCCACCAACAGAAATGTATTTGATATAAACCACCTTTACATCTCAAAGTGTAACGTCAGACACACATCCATACAAGTCCGCTCGGGGATCGAACGAAACCGAAGGCACTTCAAAAGAAGCATTTGCAATCCGGATATTCACTAATCACGTCCGGAATCCCCATCACAAAGGGTGATAAAATCTCTATACCAGAGCAACTCGATGCAGAGACATTCGACAGGTATCCTTTCGCTTTCGAAAATACCCGGTCTTCAACACCGTCTTCAATTTTCATCCCATTTCGTCGTATCATTATTCGGAATGGGTTTTATGACACAAGGTCCTCTCCCGGCTAATCTGAATAACGAGCGCTTATTTTAAAATAAGTGTTCATTCAGATTCAAATAAATCACAACAATTTCACTTTGATCTTCTAACAAAAGATCCATCACAATCACAAAGGTTCGATGTGGGTTTCGAATATCCATTTGGAATTCGACTCCCGGTCGCATCGAAATTCAAATGCCATTTAAAAAGCCAATTTGATAGTTGTTATTTAACTATCAATCATCATTCACAACAATCGCTGATTCAAAAAAAATTCCCCCAATTATTATTTTCAATATATCTTCGCAAAATAAAATTCCACACTTCAATCCTTTGAAAATAAATTTCAAATCAATTTCCAAACATTTATTCATTTCCACTGAAAATCTGCCGATTTCAAATATTTTAAAATAAAAAAAATATTTATTCAAAATATACTTGGACACATTTAAAATAAACTATTTTAGAATATTTGCTTAAATATTAGTTATGAAAAATATTATACTAATATCTCATACAAAATTCAAGTCCAAAAACTAATTTTAAAATAAAATTAGTAGATAGAGTATAAATATTTAAATACCTATTTTCTAATTCAAAAATCAATTTAATATTTTAAATAATCCTTATATAATTAATTAAATAAATTTTTACTTTAAACAATTTCCAAAACTAATTTCTCCAACAATATTATTTTAAATCAAATCTAAAACTTTTAATTTTATTCAAAATCTATTTTAAAAATATACTCGGCTTTCCAGGAAAGAATTTCTTTTCCATTACGAAATGGTCCATTCAAATAAATTAGTAAATCTTCTCGATTTATTTTAATTTACATTGCAAATCTATAAATTCCTTTCCACACTTTAAAAATAAACCAATATTTATTTTTAAACAATTTCCCTTTTCTTTACAAATTTCCAAATCGATTCCTAAGATAAATTTCAACTCTAAATTAAATTCCAAATTTAATTTCTAAATTTATTTTGTTTTAAAATAAATTCTTTAGCTCTTTAAAATTATTTAAAATTCGTATCCTAAATAATTTCTTCAACTATTTAACAACATTACTCGAAATTCCTTTAAAAAAATTATTTCCCATATTTTTGGAATTTATTCAATAAGTTTTCAAAGATAAAACTTTGTCTATTTAAATTTCCTTCTTTTAAAATTCACCCGATTCCTTTGAGTGAATTCATTATAAATTTTCTATCCAAATTTCAAAATCAATTAACTATTTATTTCTGGTATCCTACGATACCAAAAATATATTCGGCTAAATTATAGCCTTCAATGATTTCAATCACAAACATTCACATGAATTAGAAATAATCAACATACAACATAAGCAACAAATTAAACATTTGAGGAATCTAGTTGGATCCCTCCAACCTGTTTCCCTGCATCCACAGACGTTAGCACACAATTAAATACACATTCCACCTCGAGGTGGAATATCGCGGTATATGGGATTTATAAGATATTATCCGCTATTATGCGGCGCAATAGGGTCTCATCCGCTATATAATGCGGGAAATCAATAACTCCAAATACATATATAATACCAATTCCACTTTGAGGTGGAATATCGCGGTATACGTGTTTAATAAATAACCTCCGCTTAATATATGTGTAGGATCTAGATTAACCCTAGAGGGGGGAGGGGGGGTGAATAGGGTTATAGCAAATTTTCTCGATTTAAACACAGAAACAAACTACAGAAATAAATATGCTGAAAAGTAAATCACACACAAAATTTACCCAGCTTCGGAAACCCCTGCCTACTGCTGCATTCCCAGATTTCTATTAGAATTAAACAGTTTCCCGCTTACAAACACTCTAACAGACTCGCACACCCTGCTACCGCCTATAGAGTTTTGCAAACTCGCACACCCTGCTCACTGAACTAATTCTAACTAGACAATCTGACACTACCTACAACCTAGGTGGTGATTTACCAAGGTTTGACAACCTTAAAAAAATTAAATTTAAACAAATTTAGAAACAAATTAAAACCCTATAAACTAAAACCCTCTTAACAAAGCCTCTTTTATAAAACAAGGCCGGCCCATTATTGTTTTTTTAACCCGATCCTTCTTTGTGACTCGTGAAGAACAATGGCGGCTCTGTTGATTTGGGGTTTTTGTTCCCTTGCGAAAATTAGGGCTTTGTTTCTTCGTTCGATCTTGCGCCTTGCTCTGTCGATCGATGGCTCTTTTGAATTGCACTCGGCTGCTTCTCTTGATCACTCTGTGAAATTAGGGTTTTTGATGTCATCGGCTTGGTTGCTTTGAAATGCTTTAATTCGAATTCTCTCTGGTATGTGATTTTATCTTTTGTTATCTGTATAGATTGCTTGAATTCGATTTGCTTATCAGTGCCTATGATGACGGTGGGTTTTTATGTGGATTTCGAGACACTTGGAATTGTTCGTATCCATTTACGCGACTTCATCACTTTCCTAATTTTTTATCGCCTGATGCGCACGGCTTTCCTGATATAATTTTGACTTGATGCTCACGGCTTTTGATTTTCAAACGTTTGATCCTTCTTGTGTCAAACGGCAGAAACTTTCCCTTTTTACTCTATGACTTTTTCAAAAATACACACACTTGATTTCTGACTTCTATTTTGCGTCTTGATCATCACGGATTCACGACACTGTTTTGATTTCGTGAATCATATCCACGGCTTCAACTTCTCACTGTAACTTGACTGTGGTTTCTGTTGACTTTGGTTACACCAATCATTATGTTATTATCCATGGCTTCAATATTTACATTGTTCATCTCTGTTTTTGCTGTAGTCATTTGGGTCTGCACATCCACCTGTTGTTGTTGTTCGACCTGATGCTGCACCGTTTACTGTATATAATGTTTTTGGTCAAACTTTGTACTACCTGTTCATTTGAATTTGCTTCACCACTGAGCCTCAATGTAGTTGTGGTTGCTTCTGTGCATTTTTCTGAGTCACTTGCATATTCGGTCGTGTTGTCCACTTGAGTTTGAGCATTTGCTTTCATGTGTATTGGGTATCACCACTGAGTGTTGTTAGCTTTTTGTTTGTTGATTTAGTGGTCCACTTGCTTGGCCATTTTGTACTTCTGGTCTTTGTTTGTTTAATGGTTGTTGCTGTGTATGTAGAGGTTGAATCTGAGCATTACTGTTGTTTGCATTGCATCACCATTGTATCATGCTTGGCTTTGTGGTCTGGTTTCAATTGGGCTTGTAGTTGTCTCTAACCTGATGGCTTTGGTTTTCATTGTCCACACATGTACATGCTTTACTACAACTTGTTGTTTGTGTACTGATCATGTATCAATGTGCACAGAGTTGTTTGCATGTTGCTATTCTCTGTTGCACTTGCTCGTCCATTTAAACTCCACTTGTACTTCTGGTTCTTTGTTTGGTCTGGTCTGCATACATGTGCTTTGATATTGTAGTCTCTGCTTTGGTTTAACCTGTACTTGCTTCACTGGAACTTTTGTGACTTGTGGTTTGAGCCTTGATGTTTGGTCTGACCAGAACTTTTGATCATGTTGCCTCGAGTATTTGGTTTCTTATGATTGCTGCTACACATTGTTGTATTTGTTCTTGGTCTCCTCATTCATGTGTGTCTGTTGCACTTTGGTCTTTGAGTTGCTGTGTTGATTTACTTATGGTCTTGGCTTTGGTTGTTGTAGTATGTCACTGTTTTTCTTTTTAAAAAAACTGTTGTGTCATTGTTGTCTTCACATTGTGCTTTCTATTTTGAGTTACTTCCATACTTGGTCGTGCTCTAGTTTTTCCTTTTGCATGCTTGCTTTTGTTGGCTGCGTACACGAGTTGGCGAGGCAGTGCACACGTGTATGAATGTAAACGTGTGTATTGCAGCCACTTATGTTTACCTGTCCCTGATAGGAATATAATTGTATATATCTATGTGCACGACTTTGTGTGTGGTGAATTCAAATGTAAATGATGACACACAACCCAAATAACTGAGGCACCAATAAAAACAAATTTATATTTTTGCACATTCAATTTTTTTTATCTTCATATTACTGCTGTAGTTGCTAATTATACAGGTACATAGGAGACAGGACTAGAACTGTAGCTGGACAATGCAGATAGATGCAGATTTATGATTTTGTACAGTGTTGTGTGTTGTAGTGAGAGAAAATATGATTATGAAATGTATAAACAAGTATATGTATATAGAGAGAGCTGAAACCTTTGTAAAATATTATATTGAATAAAAATACCGATTGAATTATATAAATTCTGTGCAATAGTATACTGATTGAATTATATAAATTCTGTGTAATAGTATTATTAGTCAATATGAATATTTATTCCGATATGTATATAGTACAATCTGCAAACACATATTGATATATATATATATATATTTGTTATCATCAAACAAAAATTCACATCAAACAATCTCCCCCTTTTGATGATGACAAACATATATATTAAAGATTTTGAAATTCTAATAGATGTGTTTGAGCATGAAATATTTAGCTCCCCCTATATGAATGCTCCCCCTACAACTGAGACCACTCCCTATTTGGAAGATTTAAAAAATTACAGAAGAATAAAAGAACTAAAGAAAAATAACTAACAACATTTAACAAATTTGTTGAAATATTCCAAAAAATATTTACTTCCTTATCAAAATCTTGTTCTTCTCCCCCTTTTGTCATTATCAAAAGACTGACAAAAAAACAATGGAACAGAAGGAAAAAACATAATATATCAAAACAAGATAACAATTTTCACATTGTAGAGAATGGATCGATGATTCGGTTTTTGTATAATAAGAAAAGAGATATTTTAAAATTAATTTGACATTTAAGCGCAAAAATAAGCACTTACTAACCACACATAACCATAAGGACTTTTAAATGGGATTAGCAGTTACTTATTAGTCTAAGCATCCGGACTTTTAAGTGAGACCAGAATACTTAGTTACCATACTCCATCCATGCATAACCATAAGGACTTTTAAAGAGAATGGAGTAATGATAAAAATAATTCACTCACATGCTCCATCCATGCATAACCATAAGGAATTTTAAATGAGAATGGATGCATGAGAGTTGTTATCATTATAAAAAAATTTAAAAATAATAATCAACTCTTCTCATTTTACAAAACCATTATGAACGATAGAAAGATGGTAGTAATAGAAATGATCGTGGAATGAGTTACCAAGTTAATAATATTATATAACATCCAATACTGAATACCATATTCGAATCAATCTTTGGATAATATCCAAAACTGGTTTGAATCCTAGAAATTGAAGTTGAAAGTATATATCCAAGAATATTTCAACTAAAAATGAAAATGATTAGTCAATTTCTATAATCCCCAAATCCAAATGTAATCTGGAGAATCTTTCTTCGGGGAGGGGTTTTGTGAAAATATCAGCAAGTTGAGCCTCAGTTGAAATATATTCAGTTGAAATATTTGGAATCCAAGATAATATTTCAATTCTCCAACCAAGCTCATCTCGAATTTAGCCTGCATGACTTGTTCAAATTTCTCGCACAAGAGTTCATTAGTAGCACCATAAATAATACCATCCACATAAATCTGAACAATCAAAAATTCACTTCCATTATGTAATAGAAACAGTGTTGTGTCAACACTCTCCTTTTTAAAGCCATTTTCCAAAAGATATGAACAAAGGCAGTCATACCAAGCTCTAGGAGCTTGCTTAAGACCTTATAATGCTTTTTCTAGTTTATACACGTGATTTGGAAAATCATGACTTTCAAAACCGGGGGGTTGTTCAACAAAAACTTCTTCTTTCAAATCACCATTTAGAAAGGCACTTTTTACATCCATTTGTTTAAGTTTGAAACCCTTATAACATGCAAAACTTAGCAAAATCCTAATGGCATCTAACATAGCTACTGGAGCAAATGTTTCATCAAAAGCTATGCTTTCTATTTGGTTATATCCTTTAGCGACCAACCTAGCTTTGTTTCTAATTACATTTCCTGATTCATCAAGTTTGTTTTTGAACACCCATTTAGTTCCAACAATTGGATAGTCATTAGGCCTAGGAACTAATTTCCAAACTTTATTTCTTTTGAATTGATTAAGTTCATCCTGCATTGCTAAAACCCAACTTTCATCATTAAAAGCCATTTCAACAGAATCAGGTTCAATTTGAGAAATAAAACCACTGTGACAACAAAATGCCCACAAATTTTTATCAAACGAAGAGCGAGTGCGTATACCTTCCGTAGGATCACCTATAACCAATTCAGGAGGGTGATTGGATTTGAACTTCAATCTATCAGCATCAACAGTTCTACTTTCAGCTTTCTCACTAGATGTTCCTTCTTCAATGCCTTCATGATCTACCCCATCGTCAACCGTCTTTTCAGTCGTCCTTTCCAGATCAGATTCATTGAATTTCATATTGATTGATTCAACAATTGTTTTTGTTAGTTTGTTGTATATCCTGTAAGCCTTGCTCCTTGTTGAACAGCCCATGAAAATTCCCTCATCGGCCTTTGATTCAAATTTTCCAAGTTGATCACCTGTGTTAAGAATTAAACAAGGACATCCGAATACACGAAAATAAGAAATATTAGGTTTCCTTTCATGCCACAATTCATAAGACGTTTTGCCAAGTATTGGTCTAATCATTACTCTATTTATTACATAGCACGAAGTATTCATTGCCTCTGCACAAAAGGTTAGAGGTAGCTTATACTCATTCAACATGGATCTAGCCAATTCCTGTAATGTACGATTTTTCCTTTCAACCACCTCATTTTGTTGAGGTGTTCGTGGAGCAGAAAATTCATGTTTTAAACCATTTTCTTCACAAAAGCTTTCAAATTCCAAGTTTTCAAATTCGCCTCCATGATCACTTCTCAAGATTTTAATTGAAACTTCCTTTTCATTTTGAACAAGTTTTGCAAATTTTGAAAAACAATCAAAAGATTCAGACTTTTTGGCTAAGAAATAAACCCATTGAAATCTAGAATAATCATCAACCAATACATAACAATAACGTTTTCCATTCAAGCTTGCAATTTCATTTGGTCCAAATAAGTCCATGTGAATTAATTCAGGGACCCTTGATGTGCTAACAATGTTTTTAGGGCGAAATGATGATCGACTAAGCTTGCCCAAGGAGCATGATTTACACACTTTATTATTTTTAAATTTCTGATGTGGTAACCCTCTGACTAATTCTTTCGTTTCAAGTTTTTCTAAGAGGCTCATGCTAGCATGTCCAAGTCTCATATGCCATAAAAATGCCTCTTCGTCAGTGGCTACCAAACATCTAGAAAGATTTAGATTATCAAATGAAAGTGAGTAGACATTTCCTTTTCTTTTGCCCATAAAAACAATGTTATTAGAGGATTTATCTATGATTTTGCAAGTATAACTATCAAAAACCACATTCATACCTTTTTCACATAGTTGGCTAATAGAAATGAGATTATGGCGCAAATTATCAACGTATAAAACATTAGTCAAGGAGAAAATACCGTTACCTACTTCACCTTTACCAATAATCTTACACTTGCTATTGTCCCCCATGATCACATTTCCACCTTTAAAATCCTCTAGGCTAAGAAACTTCGATTTATCGCCTGTCGTATGTCTAGAACAACCTGAATCTAGAAACCATTCTTGTTGTTCCTTAGCCCGCCAACAGACCTACATAGAGAGAGAGGAGGATGACCTAGAGAAACTCTTAGGTCCAATGATATTAGTGACTGAAGCATTGTGAATAAACAGTCCCTTTGGAACCCAAACTTGTTTTGTCCTTTTATTCTTGTTCCAATAGACATGAAATTTGTTTGTAGAATTATTAGGAACCCAAACTTGTATAAATTTTGTGTTTTTGTTCCTATGACTACAATTTTCAACATGATGTCCAATTATTTCACATCTAGCAAAGACACTTTTACCTTTTGCACTACCATCAACTTGGGTTTTCCTAAAGCCTAGTCCTTTTCTGTTGTTAGCAAAAATTTGATTTCCCAATAACATGTTGAATGATTTTTCTCCTCTTGAAAAGTTATTCAAAGATTTCTCAAGATTTTAGACTTTGGTTTTTAGTGTTGTGTTTTCAGTTACAAGTGAGGTGCATCTATTTATAAAATCTTTTTTCCTAATGTCAATGGTTTCCTTAAGACTCAAGTTTTCTTTTCCAAGATTCTCAACACTATTCTTAAGTCTTGATAATTCTGAGTCTAAAATTTTACATTTTTTATAGCCTAGGCTTTGAATATTTTCAAGTTTAGTTTCTAACCTAAAATTTTCGCGAGCAAGTTCTCTCCTATCAGATTTCAGTTTTTCAATTTTAGACTCAAGAGTATCAACTACTTTAGTAAGATCACAACACATAAAAACAAGTTCTTTATAAGAATAGTGACCTACCTCACTAGATTCCTCTGAACTTGCTTCTGAATCTGTTTTTGCCATAAGACACAAGTTAGCCTCCTCTGAGCTATTATTCGAAACTTCCTCTCCTTCTTCATCATCCCAAGTTGCTGCAAAAGCCTTCTTCTTTTTTTTTCTTTCCTTTTTTGTTTTTGAGAAGTGGGCATTGTTGTTTGAAGTGGCCAGGCTTGTTGCAGTTAAAGCATGTCAGTTCAATTTCGGAATTGTCAGAATCTTTTGACCTATTACCACTTGTTTTCTTCTTGCGTGGCTTGAATCTTGACCATTTTCGAAGTTTATTGACAGCCATTGCAAGCTCTTCAATTGAATCTTCTTCTTCTTCATCGCTCTCTTCTTTGCTCTTTAAGGCAATCGTCTTCTTCTTTGGTTCGAAGTTGTTGCGTTCCTCCTTTGCTTTTAGCTCAAGCTCATATGTCATCAAGTTGCCGATCAACTCCTCCATGCTTAGTTTACTCAGATCTTTCGATTCTTGTATTGCCGTGATTTTTGCCTCGAAGTTCATTGGTAAGACTCGTATCACCTTCCTCACAAGCTCCACCTCAGAGAATACCTTCCCGAGCACTCTAGCATTGTACACCAAAGTTGAAAAGCGTCCAAACATGTCCTTTATGCTCTCGCCTTTGTCCATCACAAAGTTCTCGTATTCATTGCTGAATAGGGCTAGACGAGACTCCTTGACTTGAGAAGTTCCTTCATGTGTCACCTCCAAGGTATGCCAAATTTCCCGTGCAGTTTTACAATGAGAAATTCTATTAAATCCATTCTTATCAAGAGCACAGACCAAAGCATTCATGGCTTTAGCATTTGTAGTTTTTAATTTCTTATCGTTAGCATCCCACCTACCCTTAGGTTTAGGAATCTCAGTATCACCAACGGTTATAGTGGGAGATTTATAGCCAGTTTTAATAATATCTCAAACATCATAATCAACAAAACTAAGATAAATACCCATCCTAACTTTCCAATAAGCATAATCATTCCCGTTAAACATGGGTGGCCTAGCAATAGATTGCCCCTCAGAAAAAGCATTATTTGGTGGATTCATGACTCTAGAGTTACAGAAAAATACCTTGCTCCGATACCACATGTAGGATCTAGATTAACCCTAGAGGGGGGGGGGGGGGGGTTGGGTGAATTGGGTTATAGTAATTTTTCTCGATTTAAACAGAGAAACAAACTGCAGAAATAAATATGCTAAAAAGTAAATCACACACAAAATTTACCCAGCTTCGGCAACCCCTGCCTTTTACTGCATTCCCAGATTTCTATTAGAATTAAACAGTTTCCCGCTTACAAACACTCTAATAGACTCGCACACCCTGCTACCGCCTATAGAGTTTTGCAAACTCGCACACCCTGCTCACTGAACTAATTCTAACTAGACAATCTGACACTACCTACAACCTAGGTGGTGATTTACCAAGGTTTGACAACCTTAAAAAAAAAATTAAATTTAAAACAAATTTAAAAACAAATTAAAACCCTATAAACTATAACCCTCTTAACAAAGCCTCTTTTATAAAACAAGGCCGGCCCATTATTATTTTTTTAACCCGATCCTTCTTTGTGACTCGTGAAGAACAATGGCGGCTCTGTTGATTTGGGGCTTTTGTTACCTTGCGAAAATTAGGGCTTTGTTTCTTCGTTCGATGCGCCTTGCTCTGTCGATCGATGGCTCTTTTGAATTGCACTCAGCTGCTTCTCTTGATCACTCTGTGAAATTAGGGTTTTTGATGTAATCGGCTTGGTTGCTTTGAGATGTTTTAATTCGAATTCTCTCTGGTATGTGATTTTATCTTTTGTTATCTGTATAGATTGCTTGAATTCGATTTGCTTATCAGTGCCTATGATGATGGTGGGTTTTTATATAGATTTCTAGACACTTGGAATTGTTCGTATCCATTTACGCGACTTCATCACTTTCCTAATTTTTTATTGCCTGATGCGCACGGCTTTCCTGATATAATTTTGACTTGATGCTCACGGTTTTTGATTTTCAAACATTTGATCCTTCTTGTGTCAAACGACAGAAACTTTCCCTTTTTACTCTGTGAATTTTTCAAAAATACACACACTTGCTTTCAGACTTCGATTTTGCGTCTTGATCATCACGACACTGTTTTGATTTCGTGAATCATATCCACGGCTTCAACTTCTCACTGTAACTTGACTGTGGTTTCTGTTGACTTTGGTTACACCAATCATTATCTTATTATCCATGGCTTTAATATTTACATTGTTCATCTCGGTTTTTGCTGTAGTCATTTGGGTCTGCACATCCACTTGTTGTTGTTGTTCGACCTGATGCTGCACCGTTTACTGTATATAATGTTTCTGGTCAAACTTTATACTACCTGTACATTTGAATCTGCTTCACCACTGAGCCTCAATGTAGTTGTGGTTGCTTCTGTGCATTTTCCTGAGTCACTTGCATACTCGGTCGTGCTCTCCACTTGAGTTTGAGCATTTGCGGTCATGTGTATTGGGTATCACCACTGAGTGTTGTTAGCTTTGTGTTTGTTGATTTAGTGGTCCACTTGCTTGGCCATTTTGTACTTCTGGTCTTTGTTTGTTTAATGGTAGTTGCTGTGTATGTAGAGGTTGAATCTGAGCATTACTGTTGTTTGCATTGCATCACCATTGTATCATGCTTGGCTTTGTGGTCTGGTTTCGCTTGGGCTTGTAGTTGTCACTGACCTGGAGGCTTTGGTTTTCATTGTCCACACATGTACATGCTTTACTGCAGCTTGTTGTTTGTGTACTGATCATGTATCAATGTGCACAGAGTTGTTTGCATGTTGCTATTCTCTTTTGCACTTGCTCGTCCATTTAAATTCCACTTGTACTTCTGCTTCTTTGTTTGGTCTGGTCTGCATACATGTGCTTTAATATTGTAGTCTCTGCTTTGGTTTAACCTGTACTTTCTTCACTTGAACTTTTGTGACTTGTGGTTTGAGACTTGATGTTTGGTCTGACCAGAACTTTTGATCATGTTGCCTTGAGTATTTGGTTTCTTGTGATTGCTGCTACGCATTGTTGTATTTGTTCTTGGTCTCCTCATTCATGTGTGTCTGTTGCACTTTGGTCTTTGAGTTGCTGTGTTGATTTACTTGTGGTCTTGGCTTTGGTTGTTGCAGTATGTCATTGTTTTTCTTTTTAAAAAAATTGTTGTGTCATTGTTGTCTTCACATTGTGCTTTCTATTTTGAGTTACTTCCATACTTGGTCGTGCTCTAGTTTTTCCTTTTGCATGCTTGCTTTTGTTGGCTGCGTACACGAGTTGGCGAGGCAGTGCACACGTGTATGAATGTACATGTGTGTATTGCAGCCACTTATGTTTACCTGTCCCTGATAGGAATAAAGTGTATATATCTATGTGCATGACTTTGTGTGTGGTGAATTCAAATGTGAATGATGACACACAACCCAAATAACTGAGGCACCAATAAAAACAAATTTATATTTTTGCACATTCAATTTTGTTTATCTTCAGATTACTGCTGTAGTTGCTAATTATACAGGTACACAGGAGACAGGACTAGAACTGTAGCTGGACAATGCAGATAGATGCAGATTTATGATTTTGTACAGTGTTGTGTGTTGTAGTGAGAGAAAATATGAATATGAAATGTATAAACAAGTATATGTATATAGAGAGAGCTGAAACCTTTGTAAAATAATATATTGAATAAAAATACTGATTGAATTATATAAATTCTGTGCAATAGTATACTGATTGAATTATATAAATTCTGTGTAATAGTATTATTATTCAATATGAATATTTATTCCTATATGTATATAGTACAATCTACAAACACATATTGATATATATATATATATATATATATATATATATATATATTTGTTATCATCGAAAAAAATTCACATCAAACAATCTCCCCCTTTTGATGATGACAAACGTATATATTAAAGATTTTGAAATTTTAATAGATGTGTTTGAGCATGAAATATTTAGCTCCCCCTATATGAATGCTCCCCCTACAACTGAGACCACTCCCTATTTGGAAGATTTAAAAAATTACAGAAGAATAAAAGAACTAAAGAAAAATAACTAACAACATTTAACAAATTTGTTGAATATTCCAAAAAATATTTACTTCCTTATCAAAATCTTTTTCTTCTCCCCCTTTTGTCATTATCAAAAGACTGACAAAAAACAATGGAACAGAAGGAAAAAACATAATATATCAAAACGAGATAACAATTTCCACATTGTAGACAATGGATCGATGATTCGGTTTTTGTATAATAAGAAGAGAGATATTTTAAAATTAATTTGACATTTAAGCACAAAAATAAGCACTTACTAACCACGCATAACCATAAGGACTTTTATATGGGATTAGTAGTTACTTATTAGTCTAAGCATCCGGACTTTTAAGTGAGACCATAATACTTAGTTACCATACTCCATCCATGCATAACCATAAGGACTTTTAAATGAGAATGGAGTAATGATAAAAATAATTCACTCACATGCTCCATCCATGCATAACCATAAGGACTTTTAAATGAGAATGGATGCATGAGAGTTATTATCATTATAAAAAATTTAAAAAAAATAATCCACTCTTCTCATTTTACAAAACCATTATGAACGATAGAAAGATGGCAGTAATAGAAATGATCGTGGAATGAGCTACCAAGTTAATTATATTATATAATATCCAATACTGAATACCATATTCGAATCAATCTTTGGATAATATCCAAAACTGGTTTGAATCCTAGAAATTGAAGTTGAAAGTATATATCCAAGAATATTTCAACTAAAAATGAAAATGATTAGTCAATTTCTATAATCTCCAAATCCAAACGTAATCTGGAAAATCAGTCTTCGGGGAGGGGTTTTGTGAGAATATCAGCAAGTTGAGCCTCAGTTGAAATATATTCAATGCAAATGTCTTCCTTAGCAATGTAATCTCTAAGAAAGTGGCGTCTCACATCAATGTGTTTTGTGCGTGAATGATGAACATGATTATTTGACAAGTCTATTGCACTTTTACTATCACATTTTAATGGAACTTGTTTATAAACTAAGCCAAAATCAGAAAGAGTTTGCATCATCCATAAAATTTGAGCACAACAACTTCCTAAAGAAATATATTCTGGTTCAGTGGTGGATAATGCAACACAATTCTGTTTTCGACTTGACCATGAAACTAATGAATGTCCTAGCATGAAACATGTGACACTAGTGCTTTTCCTGTCAACCAATGAACCAGCATAATCAGCATCAAAATAGCCAACTAAATCAAAAATTTCACAAGAAGGGTACCGTAATCCAAATTTGTGTGTGTGTGAAAGATATCTCAAAATTCGTTTAGTGGCTTTCAAATGAGATTCTTTAGGATTAGATTGAAAACATGCACACAAACACACAGAAAACATAATATCAGGTCTAGAAGCAGTAAGATAGAGAAGTGAACCAATTATCCCTCGATATTTTTTCTGATCAACAGCAATTCCTTTCTCGTCTTTGTCCAACTTTGTTGATGGGCTCATAGGAGTTCTCAATGGTTTGGAGTTCTTAACTCCAAATTTCTTCAACAGTTCCAATACATACTTGGATTGTGAAATAAAAATACCATCGCTGCTTTGCTTGATTTGGAATCCAAGAAAATATTTCAATTCTCCAACCAAGCTCATCTCGAATTTAGCCTGCATGACTTGTTCAAATTTCTCGCACAAGAGTTCATTAGTAGCACCATAAATAATACCATCCACATAAATCTGAACAATCAAAAATTCACTTCCATTATGTAATAGAAACAGTGTTGTGTCAGCACTCTCCTTTTTAAAGCCATTTTCCAAAAGATATGTACAAAGGCAGTCATACCAAGCTCTAGGAGCTTGCTTAAGACCATATAATGCTTTTTCTAGTTTATACACGTGATTTGGAAAATCATGACTTTCAAAACCGGGGGGTTGTTCAACAAAAACTTCTTCTTTCAAATCACCATTTAGAAAGGCACTTTTTACATCCATTTGTTTAAGTTTGAAACCCTTATAACATGCAAAACTTAGCAAAATCCTAATGGCATCTAACCTAGCTACTGGAGCAAATGTTTCATCAAAATCTATGCTTTCTATTTGGTTATATCCTTTAGCGACCAACCTAGCTTTGCTTCTAATTACATTTCCTGATTCATCAAGTTTGTTTTTGAACACCCATTTAGTTCCAACAATTGGATAGTCATTAGGCCTAGGAACTAATTTCCAAACTTTATTTCTTTTGAATTGATTAAGTTCATCCTGCATTGCTAAAACCCAACTTTCATCATTAAAAGCCATTTCAACAGAATCAGGTTCAATTTGAGAAATAAAACCACTGTGACAACAAAATGCCCACAAATTTTTATCAAACGAAGAGCGAGTGCGTATACCTTCCGTAGGATCACCTATAACCAATTCAGGAGGGTGATTGGATTTGAACTTCAATCTATCAGCATCAACAGTTCTACTTTCAGCTTTCTCACTAGATGTTCCTTCTTCAATGCCTTCATGATCTACCCCATCGTCAACCGTCTTTTCAGTCGTCCTTTCCAGATCAGATTCATTGAATTTCATATTGATTGATTCAACAATTGTTTTTGTTAGTTTGTTGTATATCCTGTAAGCCTTGCTCCTTGTTGAACAGCCCATGAAATTCCCTCATCGGCCTTTGATTCAAATTTTCCAAGTTGATCACCTGTGTTAAGAATGAAACAAGGACATCCGAATACACGAAAATAAGAAATATTAGGTTTCCTTTCATGCCACAATAAATTAGTTGTTTTGCCAAGTATTGGTCTAATCATTACTCTATTTATTACATAGCACGAAGTATTCACTGCCTCTGCCCAAAAGGTTAGAGGTAGCTTATACTCACTCAACATGGATCTAGCCAATTCCTGTAATGTACGATTTTTCCTTTCAACCACCTCATTTTGTTGAGGTGTTCGTGGAGCAGAAAATTCATGTTTTAAACCATTTTCTTCACAAAAGTTTTCAAATTCCAAGTTTTCAAATTCGCCTCCATGATCACTTCTCAAGATTTTAATTGAAACTTCCTTTTCATTTTGAACAAGTTTTGCAAATTTTGAAAAACAATCAAAAGATTCAGACTTTTTGGCTAAGAAATAAACCCATGTAAATCAAGAATAATCATCAACCAATACATAACAATAACGTTTTCCATTCAAGCTTGCAATTTCATTTGGTCCAAATAAGTCCATGTGAATTAATTCAAGGACCCTTGATGTGCTAACAATGTTTTTAGGGCGAAATGACGATCGACTAAGCTTGCCCAAGGAGCATGCTTTACACACTTTATTATTTTTAAATTTCTGATGCGGTAACCCTCTGACTAATTCTTTCGTTTCAAGTTTTTCTAAGAGGCTCATGCTAGCATGTCCAAGTCTCATATGCCATAAAAATGCCTCTTCGTCAGTGGCTACCAAACATCTAGAAAGATTTAGATTATCAATGAAAGTGAGTAGACATTTCCTTTGCTTTTGCCCATAAAAACAATGTTATTAGAGGATTTATCAATGATTTTGCAAGTATCACTATCAAAAACCACATTCATACCTTTGTCACATAGTTGGCTAATAGAAATGAGATTGTGGCGCAAATTATCAATGTATAAAACATTAGTCAAGGAGAAAATACTGTTACCTACTTCACCTTTATCAATAATCTTACACTTGCTATTGTCCCCCATGATCACATTTCCACCTTTAAAATCCTCTAGGCCAAGGAACTTCGATTTATCACCTGCCATATGTCTAGAACAACCTGAATCTAGAAACCATTCTTGTTGTTCCTTAGCCCGCCAACAGACCTACATAGAGAGAGAGGAGGATGACCTAGAGAAACTCTTAGGTCCAATGATATTAGTGACTGAAGCATTGTGAATAAACAGTCCCTTTGGAACCCAAACTTGTTTTGTCCTTTTATTCTTGTTCCAATAGACATGAAATTTGTTTGTAGAATTCTTAGAAACCCAAACTTGTATAAATTTTGTGTTTTTGTTCCAATGACTACAATTTTCAAAATGATGTCCAATTATTTCACATCTAGCAAAGACACTTTTACCTTTTGCATTATCATCAACTTGGGTTTTCCCAAAGCCTAGTCCTTTTCTGTTGTAGCAAAAATTTGATTTCCCAATAACATGTTGAACGATTTTTCTCCTCTTGAAAAGTTATTCAAAGATTTCTCAAGATTTTGGACTTTGGTTTTTGGTGTTGTGTTTTCAGTTACAAGTGAGGTGCATCTATTTATAAAATCCTTTTTCCTAGTGTCAATGGTTTCCTTAAGACTCAAGTTTTCTTTTTCAAGATTCTCAACACTATTCTTAAGTCTTGATAATTCTGAATCTAAAATTTTACATTTTTTACGGCCTAGGCTTTGAATATTTTCAAGTTCAGTTTCTAACCTAAAATTTTCGCGAGCAAGTTCTCTTCTATCAGATTTCAGTTTTTCAATTTTAGACTCAAGAGTATCAACTACTTTAGTAAGATCACAACACATAAAAACAAGTTCTTTATAAGAATAGTGACCTACCTCATTAGATTCCTCTGAACTTACTTCTGAATCTGTTTTTGCCGTAAGACACAAGTTAGCCTCCTATGAGATATTATTCGAAACTTCCTCTCCTTCTTCATCATCCCAAGTTGCTGCAAAGGCCTTCTTCTTCTTTTTCTTTCCTTTGTTGTTTTTGAGAAGTGGGCATTGTTGTTTGAAGTGGACAGGCTTGTTGCAGTTAAAGCATGTCAGTTCATTTTCGGAATTGTCAGAATCTTTTGACCTATTACCACTTGTTTTCTTCTTGCATGGCTTGAATCTTGACCATTTTCGAAGTTTATTGACAGCCATTGCAAGCTCTTCAATTGGATCTTCTTCTTCTTCATCGCTCTCTTCTTTACTCTTTAAGGCAATCGTCTTCTTCTTTGGTTCGGAGTTGTTGCGTTCCTCCTTTGCTTTTAGCTCAAGCTCATATGTCATCAAGTTGCCGATCAACTTCTCCATGCTTAGTTTACTCAGATCTTTCGATTCTTGTATTGCCGTGACTTTTGCCTCGAAGTTCATTGGTAAGACTCGTAGCACCTTCCTCACAAGCTCTACCTCAGAGAATACCTTCCCAAGCGCTCTAGCGTTGTACACCAAAGTTGAAAAGCGTCCAAACATGTCCTTTATGCTCTCGCCTTTGTCCATCACAAAGTTCTCGTACTCATTGCTGAATAGGGCTAGACGAGACTCCTTGACTTGAGAAGTTCCTTCATGTGTCACCTCCAAGGTATGCCAAATTTCATGTGTAGTTTTACAATGAGAAATTCTATTAAATTCATTCTTATCAAGAGCACAGATCAAAGCATTCATGGCTTTAGCATTTGTAGTTTTTAATTTCTTATCGTTAGCATCCCACCTATCCTTAGGTTTAGGAATCTCAGTATCACCAATGGTTATAGTGGGAGATTTATAGCCAGTTTCAATAATATCCCAAACATCATAATCAACAGAACTAAGATAAATACCCATCCTAACTTTCCAATAAGCATAATCATTCCCGTTAAACATGGGTGGCCTAGCAATAGATTGCCCCTCAGAAAAAGCATTATTTGGTGGATTCATGACTCTAGAGTTACAGAAAAATACCTTGCTCCGATACCACTTGTAGGATCTAGATTAACCCTAGAGGGGGGGTTGAATAGGGTTATAGCAAATTTTCTCGATTTAAACACTGAAACAAACTGCAGAAATAAATATGCTGAAAAGTAAATCACACACAAAATTTACCCAGCTTCGGCAACCCCTGCCTACTGCTGCATTCCTAGATTTCTATTAGAATTAAACAGTTTCCCGCTTACAAACACTCTAACATACTCGCACACCCTGCTACCGCCTATATAGTTTTGCAAACTCGCACACCCTGCTCACCGAACTAATTCTAACTAGACAATCTGACACTACCTACAACCTAGATGGTGATTTACCAAGGTTTGACAACCTTAAAAAAAAAATTAAATTTAAAACCAATTTAAAAACAAATTAAAACCCTATAAACTAAAACCCACTTAACAAAGCCTCTTTTATAAAACAAGGCCGGCCCATTATTGTTTTTTTAACCCGATCCTTCTTTGTGACTCGTGAAGAACAATGGCGGCTCTGTTGATTTGGGGCTTCTGTTCCCTTGCGAAAATTAGGGCTTTGTTTCTTCGTTCGATCTTGTGCCTTGCTCTGTCGATCGATGGCTCTTTTGAATTGCACTCGGCTGCTTCTCTTGATCACTCTGTGAAATTAGGGTTTTTGATGTAATCGGCTTGGTTGCTTTGAGATGCTTTAATTCGAATTCTCTCAGGTATGTATTTTTTCTTTTGTTATCTGTATAGATTGCTTGAATTCGATTTGCTTATCAGTGCCTATGATGATGGTGGGTTTTTATATGGATTTCGAGACACTTGGAATTGTTCGTATCCATTTACGCGACTTCATCACTTTCCTAATTTTTTATCGCCTGATGCGCACGACTTTCCTGATATAATTTTGACTTGATACCCACGGCTTTTGATTTTCAAACGTTTGATCCTTCTTGTGTCAAACGGCAGAAACTTTCCCTTTTTACTATGTGACTTTTTCAAAAATACACACACTTGATTTCTGACTTCGATTTTGCGTCTTGATCATCACGACACTGTTTTGATTTCGTGAATCATATCCACGGCTTCAACTTCTCACTGTAACTTGACTGTGGTTTCTGTTGACTTTGGTTACACCAATCATTATCTTATTATCCATGGCTTCAATATTTACATTGTTCATCTCTGTTTTTGTTGTAGTCATTTGGGTCTGCACATCCACCTGTTGTTGTTGTTCGACCTGATGCTGCACTATTTACTGTATATAATATTTCTAGTCAAACTTTGTACTACCTGTTCATTTGAGTCTGCTTCACCACCGAGCCTCAATGTGGTTGCGGTTGCTTCTGTGCATTTTCCTAAGTCACTTGCATACTCGGTCGTGCTGTCCACTTGAGTTTGAGCATTTGCTGTCATGTGTATTGGGTATCACCACTGAGTGTTGTTGGCTTTGTGTTTGTTGATTTAGTGGTCCACTTGCTTAGCCATTTTGTACTTCTGGTCTTTGTTTGTTTAATGGTTGTTGCTGTGTATGTAAAGGTTGAATCTGAGCATTACTGTTGTTTGCATTGCATCACCATTGTATCATGCTTGGCTTTGTGGTCTGGTTTCACTTGGGCTTGTAGTTGTCTCTGACCTGATGGCTTTGGTTTTCATTGTCCACACATGTACATGCTTTACTGCAGATTGTTGTTTGTATATTGATCATGTATCAATGTGCACAGAGTTGTTTGCATGTTGCTATTCTCTGTTGCACTTGCTCATCCATTTAAAATCCACTTGTACTTCTGGTTCTTTGTTTGGTTTGGTCGCATACATGTGCTTTGATATTGTAGTCTCTGCTTTGGTTTAACCTGTACTTGCTTCGCTTGAACTTTTGTGACTTGTGGTTTGAGCCTTGATGTTTGGTCTGACCAGAACTTTTGATCATGTTGCCTTGAGTATTTGGTTTCTTGTGATTGCTGCTACACATTGTTGTATTTGTTCTTGGTCTCCTCATTCATGTGTGTCTGTTGCACTTTGGTCTTTGAGTTGCTGTGTTGATTTACTTGTGGTCTTGGCTTTGGTTGTTGTAGTATGTCACTGTTTTTCTTTTTTGAAAAAACTGTTGTGTCATTGTTGTCTTCACATTGTGCTTTCTATTTTGAGTTACTTCCATACTTGGTCGTGCTCTGGTTTTTCCTTTTGCATGCTTGCTTTTGTTGGCTGCATACATGAGTTGGCGAGGCAGTGCACACGTGTATGAATGTACACGTGTGTATTGCAGCCACTTATGTTTACATGTCCCTGATAGGAATACAAGTGTATATATCTATGTGCACGACTTTGTGTGTGGTAAATTCAAATGTAAATGATGACACACAACCCAAATAACTGAGGCACCAATAAAAACAAAATTATATTTTTGCACATTCAATTTTGTTTATCTTCATATTACTGCTGTAGTTGCTAATTATACAGGTACACAGGAGACAGGACTAGAACTGTAGCTGGACAATGCAGATAGATGTAGATTTATGATTTTGTACAGTGTTGTCTGTTGTAGTGAGAGAAAATATGAATATGAAATGTATAAACAAGTATATGTATATAGAGAGAGATGAAACCTTTGTAAAATATTATATTGAATAAAAATACTGATTGAATTATATAAATTATGTGTAATAGTATACAGATTGAATTATATAAATTCTGTGTAATAGTCAATATGAGTATTTATTCCTATATGAATATAGTACAATCTGCAAACACATATTGATATATATATATATATATAGATATATATATATATATATGTTATCATCAAACAAAAATTCACATCAAACAATATGGCGTATAGGGTCTATTTCAATACAATAGATAGCAATCATCATTCAAGCATACAATTAACACAATCAACAATTTTAAATCTAACTATTTAAAATTTAAACAAAACCCTTTTGAGTGACAAGATCTCACCTTTTATTTGCATGCAATCCAATTTCTTTCCAGCTTGATTTCCACACAGTATTGGACCTAGTATAAATAATTTATAATTTTATTAATATTCGAAATAAATCGAAAAATCAATTTCTTTTCAGTAGATTAAATAAATTAACACTTTTAATTTGAACTAATCAAATAATTAATTTTTTTTAATTGGATAAATTAAATTAGCTAGTTTATTCCATAAAACCGATTTTCTCTTACCAATCTATTTAGTTAAATCGAATTCCCCTTTTTAATTTTTTTAAGATAATTAAATAGATTAATTTTTAAACCAATACTTTTAATTCCCAAGCACATCCATTTTGACAATTTATTTAACTAAAAGTTAAATTTAAAAAATAAATTTACTTTTGAAATAAATTAAATAAATTAATGATTTTTATTTTAAACAAATCATCAAAATTTAAACTAATTTTCCTTTTATAAACTTTAGTAATCAAAATATTTGTATAGGTTAATTAAACCAATTATTCATCATAATTTATTATTTTAAATATTTAAAACTAAATTTGAAATTTGTATATGTATATTTATTTCATATAAACACTTTTTTATTAAATTAAATCAGACATTTTTGAAAATGGCTTGCCAGAGAATTTTTCTCTCTCACTTTACTGTAAATTTTGTAGCTTCTCTGTATGTTTTATTAAAACAAAGATAAACCTATATATATATAAAAGAGTACCTCACCACGCTACAGGCAAAACGTGAATTCTCAACTCGGCAAGACTCAACACCCACGCGAAGACGCTCGTGCCACCATACACTCACATCCACCCTGCCTTTGCGAAAGCTTGCAACCATTATCGATCGCATGAGCCTCGATCAGTTCGAAACCCAGTACCGAACGCAATCCATCCTTCCCTGTAGCTGCCCCTCCACACGTTGATTCGAAACCCAAAAATATTGTTTCATCAATAGATTCCAACGCCCTAAAACTCCCTCTTGCAATTGCTTAATTGAATGCAACTGCGACATCTATTCGAACGATTCAAATCGCTGCCACTAATCCCCTGATGTCACGATTTAGCTTGAGGCCTAGTTTCAGTTCGAACGGTTGAGTGAGATCTTCACAAAGGGGGGTTGCGATCGATATTCTTCGGAATCGAGATACCCTCGATAATTTTTTTCTTTTCTGATTCAATTTTGAGGATAAGGGAAGCAACCATTTTGTTTTTGTTCTTTTTATAAGAACGGGTCGACCAAGGTTTCCAATTAGAACGAAGAAGAGTTTAATTTTATTTCGATTTTTTTTAAAGAAAAAAAAGAATGCACGGCTTTGATAAAATAAAAATTAACGACGCGTGTTTCAATTGAAGGACAAGTGTTGAAAGGTAGTAAACGTGTTATTTTACCTTATGAAATAGCTTTATATTAAATATACATATGTATTTTTTTAAAAATTTAAATTGTCAAAACCATGCAACTATAAATCTCGATCTCCAATCGAGGCGTGCCGCTAGGCGTTTATAATGTTAAACCCCTATTCCGAACATAATGGTAAAGGTTCCAAGTCCTAATTCGATCGTATGGAGAAGATAGCTTTTCGAACCAGTTATTAAATTAAATTTCGATATAAATTTCAACGCGTTTGCCCATCGTACGGCCAAATGATCACTCCAAACACTACGAAAATTGAAATCCGACAATAATAAAATATTACAGATACAATGGAATTAGTTTCGTTGAATTCCGAGACTATGCCTCGGAAGGCTATTTTTAAATATCGATTTAAACGATAAAATATCAAAACTGAATAAAATAGTTTCAAATTCAATTCTGAAGTTTCTATTAACCTCAGTATTATCAATATAAATTTTCTAAGCCATCAAATTATTTTTAACAGGCTGAAAATTGAAGATTTAAAATTTTACCCAAATTTTTATAATCGAATTTGATAATTAAATTGATAATTTCATAGTTAAAATTAAAATTCAAGTTAAATTAACGATTTGGATATTTGAAATCATTTGAATATTTTCAGTTTCGAACGTTGAAAATTTTGGGTCGTCACATCACTGATGGATTCATCTTGTTTCATTCTAAAGTTTTGAAACTGTTTTTTGAGCATGGAGATTTTGCTTTGTTTGACTTTGTTAGTTCCTTCATGAGTGATTTTAAGCGTTCTTCATATTTCATAAGAAGTTTGACACATGCTAACACGATTAAATTCATTTCTATCTAACGCACAAAATAACATGTTCATAGCTTTAGCATTAGCAGTAGCATCTAATTTTTGTGTGTTTGCCCACATGGAGTATTCTCCAGTAGGAAGAGTGAATTCATTCTGTGTGATATTCCATGATTCAAAACTATTTGATTTCATATAGATTCTCATATGAGTACCCCAATAATTATAGTTCAAACCATTGAAAAATGGAGGTCGTGCAGTGGATTGACCTTCAATAAAACTAGTGTTAGTGATAGTGTTAGTGGTAGTGCTGGTGTTGTTTTCCATATTAGCAAGATATCAGATAACTGTTTAACGGTTATAAGATACCTTGCTTTGATACCAAATGAAAGTGTATAGGATCATGCAATATGGATATAGTAATGCAGAGTATAGTACTGTAGTGAATAGTGTAAAATATAAAAGCAATAATATAATAAAAATAACACCAGAGATTTTTATACTGGTTCGGAGCACTGTCCTACGTCCAGTCCCAGACTCCTTCTGGAATTTCACTAAATCAATAATTCTCACTTAACCCGGAGGAACAGGTATACACTGTCTGATCAGCAGAACAGGCACCTGAGCAGCAGAACAGGATTTTCGCCTCATCAGCAAAAGAGAACTTCACTAATACAAAAGAATATCTGACACTGTGTGTTCTAGATAATACTAATTTGTCTCTGATAGTACAAACCTCCTATAATCAAATCCTTAAGTACATGAAGTGTATGTGAAGATATGAAGAGAATGTAATGCTAAGAATCGAAGATTATGAAAGTTTATTTGAAGATTCAAAGCAGTAAAAATGTTTGTTCGCTATTTGAATGCAAGTATGAGAGCACAAGAAGAATATAAGAAAGCTAGAACTTGTATATATGGTAGTCAGAGAGTTGCTGCCATTGGTGAAGGGTTCTGACCAAAAGGAGCATCCATTTTCATTTATAGAAAGAACACAACCTTTCGCAGAATGAAGATGTCTATTCAAAAAATGATAGTTGGAATCAGGTCAGTCGACTGGTCATGCTTGGTTAGTCGACTGAGTATGTAACAATATAAAAAATAATAAGTAGTGCATACTTGTGTATGTACAACAGTCAGTCGACTGGTAGTTTATAGCCAGTCGACTGGCTGCAACATTTTTTCACAATTAGCTCTGTTTTGTTTTAAAAGGTGAGAACAATGAAGCACGGACTACTTGATGATAGATTTTAACAAATTCTAAGACTCAACCATAAGTAATAGACAGTGAAAACATAGATTAAAAGACTTGATATAGCCATGGTCTTTTGATTGTCTCTTTTTGTCTAGATTAATCGTGTATTCTCTTTTTCTTCTAACTTGCTTTGTCATGAATCAAAATTAGTGATTCAACACCTTATTGTCATCTTTTACTCGCGTCTTCATACGATATGGAGTGAAGCTTCGTGGAGAGCAAGTCCAGAAGAAGTCCCATTGTAACAACCCGAAATTTTACCGCCTTGATTTACGTATATTTAATAAATTTAAAATATTCAAACAATAAGTTTTATAAATAAACATATAACTCTTTTAAATAATAAAAGATGGTGGTAAATAGATTTGTAATAGCCCAGGATTTTGTCACTTTGAAATAGGCTATTTAAATATATTTTATATAATCAATAAATGGATTTTTATCAGCAAATAAACCTATTTTAATTATTTAATAATGATGGTAAAATAGTTTTCAGAATTTGTTTACCAATATAGATAATTCAAATAAAAATGGGAAATGTGACCGAAGAACCTTTTTCTGAAATTTCGACTTTTCGATAACCGAAAGACATGGGATCGTTGTGCACAGTTGGTGCAACATGCACACCTTTATATATGTCAGAATTAGTATCTATTAAGCATACTTATATGTATTTACTTATATATATACACACCTAAGCATGGATGTAACAAATTATGTTATAAAAGGCATATATATACATATAAATGCACTTATATATATATTATCCTTTGTCATACCTTAAGTACCCTACAATGGTGCCAAGGGAAAGTAATGTGTACAATTGATGGGAGGGTGTTATGGTGGTTGTCACGTGCATGGCATGTATATATATTTATTTTATACAAAGGATATTTTAGCGATTTCTAGTTTTTTTGCGTATAAATACCACAACCTTTTCGTGTCATTCACTTTACACTCTCATTTCTTCATTTCCATTTTTCTTACACTCTTCTTGCATACTCTTATTTCCATGGCTTCCAAACAAAAAATTCATAAGTTAAAAACTTGTGTATACATTTTAAAAAGTAGCTTAAAGCACTCCACTACTTATACACCACTACCCTCTAAAACAAACCTAATATACCCCCAAATTCAAGTAGACCAAGCCCAATACTAGCCAAGGTCGAGCCAAACTTGTCCCTCCAAGGCCATACAAAGTCCTTTTTCAAGTTAAGGCGGTTTGCTAGGAGTATATTCAAGTTCTGTAGACGTTTGCCTTGATTTAGTGAATGTTTAGTGAGTAAAGTCCATGTTTTTAAAACTCAAGTTATTAGCCTGTTAAAGTTTCACAATTTGACTATAAGGCTTTCAACGATATGTAGGGTTAAAAATTGAATTTTAATAACGATGTTTACTAAAAGAAAATCTTCAGATAGTTTTGTAGGATGATTTAAAAGAGATGATTTTACAAATCAAAACTATTAAATGTGTTTTAAAAATGAAAAGGGTTTTGAGAATGTTGAATACCGATGGCTTTGATAAATTCCAAATGATTTTGGAAAATAGTAGTAATATTTCGTAAGGATATTTTAAAATAAAGTTTGAGAGTACGATTTTCTTTGGACAGTTTGGGAATAAGTCTTGATTTGTTTTCCAATGATTAGAATAATATTCTAAGTGACAATCAAATGTTTGTTTAGGCAGATAAGATAGTGCACTTGATAAATTATTCTCAACACCATTGTACAAATCGAATCAAGTTCAAATCCGAATGAATCCAAAGAAAATGGATGATTTTTTAAATAAACTATTTGTCTATAAATAGTATTGTTTTGAGAAGAATTTTGAAAAAAAAAAATTTTGTTAACTAGTTCGAGTGTCTCGAAAATGACTAAAAATGGGTAAGAGACGTGTTCGGATGATAAACACTTCTGTTGGGTATTGCCCTTCTTAGTAAAAGGGTATATGATATTATTGGGTAACTTCCAGTTCCTTGACATCGTTTTGGAGTTACTCGGGCTATATATCTATACTATACTATTATTATCGAGTTAGATTTCAAGAGCACACATGCCTCCTTCATATTTTGGAAAATGAACAGTCACATTTTTAATTTCTTTATATTCCAAATGTTCAAATGTGACAACTTTTTCTACATTAATTGGATTTAAGAATCGTTTTCACTGTAAAATCTCAAATTCAATATGCTTTCCAATGTTATCCATTTTTTATAGCTAAAAGTAATTGTTTTTTAAACAGTAATTTTATATAGTACTTTTAACTGCATTTATATAGTCAAATTATTTTGTGTCACCGCTGTGTACCGCGTTTCTGTAACAGCATTATTATGATGATCATAAATATTACATAGTAGTTTTACCTAGATTATTATAATGTATTTATTATCTTTTAACATATTTGAAAGAAATATTTTTTTTGAGTTATATAATTATGGTTGCCTTTGAATATTGTAACTGCATTATATAATAAAGTAATAATTTTGATTGTGTTTGATAGTTTATTCAAACTTAGTGCAGTTACAATTTAACCCCATCAATAAATGAAGTAATAATTTATAGGCAGTTTTTGAATCAATTTAACCACATTAGCGTTTTTTTATTGCATTTACTATTGATAATTTTGAATATATTTGATAATTTTATTCAATTTTAAAGCAGTTATAAAATAATGAAATTAAGAAAATGCAATTATAATTTACCAGCAAGTTTTGGGTAAATTTAACTATATTTGAAGATTTTTAACCACATTTATGTGATGTAGTAATAAATTTGGCTATATTTCAGGAATTTATTCAATCTTAATACAATTAAAATTTAACTACATTAATAAAATGCAGTTATAATTTAATGACAATTTTGAATTATGCATGGTAGAAATTGAATATTTCAACTATATTATGTGATGCAGTAATAATTTTGGTTGTACACGATGATTTATTCGAGCTTACTGTAATTAAAATTTAAATGCACTAAGCAAAAGCGGTTATTATTTTGCAGTATTTTCGAAATTAAGCAATTATTGTTGCATCTGAAAATTTTAACTGCATTTGTGTGATGCAATACCAATTTAGCTGTAGTAATGATTTTGTTTGATGTTAACGATAATAATTTAACCGCATTATGAAAATATAATTGAAAAATGAATTTTGCTTTTTGATAGCATGAGATGATTAAATGGTGACTTCACATAATTAATGCTTGATTCAACCGTGTAGCTCAGCGTGTAATACATTGCTTCCAGGTTTGATGACATAATTTGGCTAAGTTTGCTCAATTTCGTTTACAATTACGATGATCAATAATATGATAAGCATATAAGTTGTTGTATTCGGGCTTAAGGTAGATGCACAGTTTAAGTGCTGGGTCAAAACATGTGTTGTAGTGAGAATAATGTTGATAACCACCTAAATGAGTTTATTTTTTTTGCAGTAAATTCTAAAATCACTTGCACCACCACTGTCGGAAAACTTCTAGAAAACAACCGATGGATGTATCTTTGTATAGATGATCATGTAGTCATAGTTTGATTATTAGATATAGTTAACTAGGTCAGACGAGCAGTGAGAGAATTTAGTAATAATACTGCATCAATGACACTTTGCCTTTTTTGGCTGTAGGTACAAATACCTTCAATGGTTAAAATAATTGACTGATGTAATGCATCTATTAGGGCCAAGAAAACATCACCAATTTACGCTCAAGCCCAATATCATACATGCGTTGCTAGCAGTTATTTCTGAGGCTGAAAAATGAATAGACTTCTCATAATTGTTCTCTTCTGTATGTTTTGGATATTTTCAAATATTGGTTACTGCGACTAGCTGTATGCCGTGTTTTGTACCCTGCATCGACATAGATCAAATTCAGTGAACAATAGTAAATTATATTGAAACCCATATCATTTTCTTATTGCATCATCATTTCTATTTCAACCGAATCTTCTGTTTTGCTATTTTTTCCCCTGTACTACATCTGTTGTTTTTTTCCTTTTTTCCCTCCAAATGTCCAGCCGTTGACAAATACTTTTCCTGACTGTTTATAAATTTCGTCCTATTACTATATTTTTCCTCGTTGTAAAAAGCTTTTGTTACTCTTATTTAATTGAATCGAACTACACTGTGTCTTTGTGTCTGTAGTGCACAGCGAATACTTCAACTAGATCTATGCACATTGAACCAGCTGTGTAATTGCAAAGGCAAGAACATTGGCGTTATATGCCACAGTGAACATATTTATGCATTGGCGGATAAATTTTTAATACATAATCCTCTAAATTGTTTGTGAACTTTAACATATTCACTGTAATTGTTTTGTTCGATTTTAATTATGGTTATCATAACCAAATATATCTATGTATTCTTTACCCTACCAAATTGTTATTCATGACGTAACACTATCGTTCAACAATGTATATTCATTACCACCATATTAAATTTCTCATACATTTGGATATGACCTATGCAACAACAATATTTTTTCAACATCCGTGTGCGAAGCACGGGTTCACACTAGTATATTTTCAAAAGGTTTTTGAAATCAAACCCGGGTATTGTTTTCTTGGATCCCATTAAAGAAAGAGTTTTCAAAATAAAAGGATACTTTGAAGGTGGATTGATAAATGAAGTTTTAATTAGGTTAAATTTAATAAGGAGTTTAATAAACTTTGTTTATTTAAAATGTGTCTTTTGATTTTAACATCTAGGATCTGAAGAAATTATTTGATGTTATTAGACTGGCTAATAGACATATTTACCTTAGTAGTGTTTTAGAAAAATAGAATCTAGGATGGAGTTTGGATACCTGCATCGTACTCTTCTTTGCTACTTACCAGACCAATTAGAATAAAGGTTGATTTGGTCGACTTTGTATCAAGACCCAAATTTTTTTTGGCCTACATCTAATAGCTAAAATTAAATAGAATTAACAAACAGGTGTTTGTATATACTCTTAGGATGTAAAAGAGTATAATATAAGTTCATAAATTTAAAAAGATTGATTCTTATGAAGCATGGTGGGAGGGTAGAAAGTAGTTACATAGTAGGAATCGTTAGATCAATACGTAGGTTATATGAAGATCATTTCTCCTTTTCACATAGTTCCCGATCAAGTATATGACTAGAGGTGTTTTACATCATTCCGAATAAGGATTTATCAATCCATTTTTTACGGTGAGCGTAGGTGAAGGTTCTTACGTGGAACCAAAAGTGGTCTATCATAGTTTATGGCTTTGCAAGGAGAACATATGTTTCTAATTATGAAGCCTGATAAAAGTCCATACTAGAAAGTCGGGTGGGTGATGCTATTTTGAAAGTGCGGTTAGGTGTTCGAGTGAATGATAAAATTAGATTTGACATAGGAATGATCTATGCACATTATACAGACTAATGAATAATTTAAGTTTTTACGAGAATTAGGGTTGTGGTACAATTTCCAGAATGAAATTCTTTTAAGTGGGAAGAGTGTAACGATCCAGAATTTACTGCCTTGATTTGCAAATATTTGATAAATTTTAAACATTCAAATAATATGTTTTAAAATGAAATATACAGTTGTTTTATAAAATAACAAATAATGTTAAAATAGATTTATAACAACCCAGGATTTGCCACTTTGAAATAGGCTATTTAAATATATTTTATATAATCAATAAATGGAGTTTTATTGGAAAACAAATCTATTTTAATTATTTAATAATGATAATAAAATACTTTTCAAAATTTGTTTACTAATATACATAGTTCAAATAAAATTAGAAAATATGACCGAAGAACGTTTTTCGAAATTTTGACTTTTCGACATCAAAAGTCGCCGGGAACGTTGTGCACACTTGGTGCAACATTCACACATTTATATATGTTAGGATTGGTATTATTTAATCATACTTATACGTGTTTACTTATATATATTTATACCTAAGCATTGATGTGACAAATTGTATTATAAAAGGCATATATATATACATATAAACACATTTATACGTAAACAATCCTATGCCATACCTTAAGCACCCTACAACATGGCCTGGGGGGTAACGTGTACAAGTGATGGGAGGGAGGGATGGTGGTTGTCATGTGCATGGCATGTATATGTATTATTTTATACAAAGGATATTTTATTAGTTTCTTGTTTTTTATGCTTATAAATACCTCTACCTTCTCATGTCTTCACTTTACACTCTCATTTCTTCATTTCCATTTTCCTAGCACTCTTCTTGCAAACTCTTATTTCCTTGGCTTCAAGCAAAAAAATTCCTAAGTTAAATACTTATATATGCACTTTAAAAACTAGCTTAAACCACTCCACTACACTTATACTACCATTATCCTCCAAAACAAACCCCATATACCCCCAAACTCAAGTAGGCCGAGCCCAATAATAGCCAAGGCCAAGCCAAACTTGTCTCTCCAAGGCCATACAAAGTCGTATTTTTAAGTTAAAGCGGTTTTCTAGGAGTAATTCAAGTTTGCTAGAAGTTTGCCTTGATTTAGGGACAGTTTGGTGAGCAAAGTCCATGCTTTTAAACCTCAAGATACTGACTTTTTAAAGCTGTAAAATTTATGAGTTAAAATGTTGCTTTTGTATGTTATATGTTATGTATGCATGCATATATGTTGATTTGGAGTTGATTGCTTATGTCGAAGTTTGAGTAGGCGATAAAGATTATATCTTGAACATTGGAAAAGTCAGTTAGTATTTGTGAAGTAATATTCTTGCTTATGATTGTGCTATAATGTAACAATGTGATATTGTGTTGGAATGTTGTATTTTTGTATGCGAGTTTATTATATGAAGATAGCAATTCGCTAACCAAAAGCGACTTTAAAATCCGCTTTTTGTCGAAACTTTAATTTTTGTTTCCAAGTGAAAAGTTTTCAAGTTTAAACTTTGATTTTGGTCAAAATGTTATTTTCACATTTTGAAGAAGAAAAGAGTTCAAAAGGGAAATATTAGAAGTTAGACAATCAATTCAAGTTTGAAAATTATGTGTTCGTATAGCGATGGTCACTATACGCGGTTTAGAAATCTGGCTTTTTTTCTAATCTAAACTTATTTTAACTTAAGATATTTTTAGAAAATGTTTTTAACTCTAATTTGGTAATTAGAGAGAAATTATTTATTTATCTATTTATGTATTTAGTGATAATTTAATTAATTAAGATACTTAGTACTTAATCATTTTTTAAAAATGTTTTTTTGAAACTTAAATGCTAATCAATTAAGTTAATCATAATTTGTTACTTAATTAAATTTAACTATTATTAATTATTAATTGAGGATTAATTATAATTAATTATTTAAGGTAATTATTTATTAATTATTACTTTAAAAGGGGTTTTACTTAATTAATGTTTGATTAAAGTTTATTATGTTAATAAGATTTAATTAGGTTTAATTACTTCTAATTAGAGTTTAATTACTATTTAACAAGGATTTGATTCTCATCTATTAGGGTTTTAATTTATTTTAAAATCGCTTTGAGTTTTAGTAATCAGTTTTGTTTTAAACTTTTTTCTTTTCAAATTGTTTTAAATCAAGGGATTTCTGTACCACCTACTCTTAAATAATCCCATATGATTAGAAAAACTAAATGACATCTATTAGTAGAACAAACACTATTCTTCTATTACAATTAGCTTGGACGTTTACTTATGTTAATTGTTTGTTATGTGGTGATCCCTTACATATCAGTTGTTGTGTAATAACCATGTTAAACTAGATAAGCAAAATCAAATTAAAAGCACCATTATGGGCATTAAGCCTCTGTTTGATTTTGTAAGATAAATAGGTCATTTCCTTTTTGAAATGGTTTCAAAGTTATTTCAATTCGAACAAGACATTTAAAGGGCGGTTTGGCAAATGGTTTTACTAAAGATGTTTTTAACTGATGGAAATGGTTTTCCATGTTATAAAAAGAGATTTCATAAATAAAAGAGATTTATAAATGGATTGCTTATTAAAAAAAAGCTAGTTTGATTAAGGTTATTTAGGAAATTGTTTGAACGTGAAAGTTTTATAAAGAAGTTTTATAAATGATTTGGGTATTTGTTATCCCGCTTTTTGGCAAAGCCGTGATACCAAAAGATCGATCAAAAATGAAAGATAGTTCGTCTCAAAGATTGGTTATAAACTACTTCACTATGGATATCGATGAACTTTGTCCGAGCCCGGATCAGGCTACAATTGATAGGACATGGCTAGCAAATCCACGAGAGCCAACGTTTCAAGTTTCAAGTCAATCCGAGTTCGTATGCTCAAGATATGATGAATTCAGTTTGAGAGAGATAGCCCTTGTTCGGTTCGAATCCATAGGATACCCCATAGTTCGAATCGATGGCCAAAAGTCATGTTCGCATCCATCGGTTCGACTCCATCTACTTCGAATCCATCAAGCTTGGAAGTCCTTCGAATCCATTGAGTTCCTCCTTCTTCGAATCCATGGACTTCGCATCGACAATTTCGTATCCATCCCGATGGCCTACCTTCGAATTCATCAGGTCAAAGTAGCGAAAATGATGGAGTCAACCCAGTCAAACCGGAGTAATAAGCGGATTGACACGAAGAACGCGCACCACGTCATCGTGTAAGCACGTAAAAAGCCATCGAGTCGACCCTATCGATTCGAACAGGATCGAGTCGAAGCAATTAACCTGCCGAAGAACCCCACTTCGAATCGATGATATCTCGAGATTCATAAGTCCAAATGCAATGAAATTTTTACAGGAGTTTACATACATGTTGGTGAATGTCTACGCCAAATTTCATCTCGAGTGGATGATTTCTTGATCGATTCAAATGGAGTTCGAATCGATCCAAAGTGGGCCCCAATTTCCTGAGGCTGGTCGCGTGGGCCCACTCACATGCCAGAAAAAGTCTTCCGAAGTTTGAGCGAGATCTGGGCCTCCTACACCTATAAATAGCACCCTGAAGCCTTCAGAAAAAGGGGTCTTCCGCCATTGAACGTCGAGACTCTGCTGGATTTAGTTCTACGTCTTTCTATCACCATTGTAATCAAGTATTAGAGCTACAACTTGCTGTAATCCGCTGTAATCGATTGAAAACATCAAGTGAATCAATAAAGACATAAGCTTCAGAGTGGACGTAGGCAAGATCGCCGAACCACTATAAATCCTGTGTTTGTGATTGTTATTTGTGAATTATTATGATTATCATTGCTTAGATTTGAATTCTATATTGATTGTTGCTGATTTGTGCTCATAAACGGGTGCTTTCACGATATTGGGTGTTTGTGGTCAATTTTGACGCAAACATTTTGGTGCTTTCACTGAGAGTTGAACTCGGGATAATTTGAATTTGAAGATTTAAGAATTTAGATCTAAGAACCATGACGAGACAAACAAGTAAGAAACAAAGGCCAGAGAGAAGTGAACACCAAGGAAGTCAAGAGGCTTCTTCAGGAGCGAATCAACCATCGATCTTCATCACTAGGGACGAGATGGAGACAATGATGAAGAAACAAGAGGAGTTGATCCAGAGTTTGTTTCAACAAATAGGACAACTTGGAGCACAAAATAGAGAAGCAAATGGAGTTCGAAACGGAGTAGGACCATCCGACATAGCACCTGAACTAGGGGGCACGTACATGGAGAATGTTCATCCAGTCTCGGAGAGAGTGAGAGGAGCATCTGTGCAACCTGGGAGTAACAGAGGAGTGAACGCTCAGTCAAGGGGGCAGATCCCAGAATTCTCTCGTGGACTCGGGGGGTAGGTCGAAAGCAATGAACGAAGATTGCATCTCGGAGACAATGACAGGTTGGCGGAGATGGTTAGAAGAGCTATGAGAGGCAGTTTGGTAAACAAAGATTTGGAGGATGTTAATAGGAGTCCTTTTACTCCAGCAATCAGACGAGCTAGGAACCCACCGGATTTCAAGTTACCATCGTTGGACATGAATGACGGGAGAACGGACCCCACGGTTCATCTAACAAAGTATATGAGGCATATGGAAGTGCTGGGGGGCATCAGAGGAGGTTATGGCCCGGTGCTTTCCATTATACTTGGCGGATATTGCAGCATTGTGGTTTAGAAAATTGGAGAATGGATCCATCGGAACATGGAATGATTTAATTGAGAGATTTATGAGGCAATTTAGGGTTCACATTACAAGACCCAAGAATGTGATGACTTTGGCAACCCAAAAGCAGAAAACCGGAGAAACTTTGAGGAGTTATCTAACGCGATTCAACGCAGCAGCAGCTTCGGTGGATCGAGAAGATCCATCTATGGTTGTAATGGCAGCTATTTCCAGAGTAGATGAGGGCACAGAGTTCAAAAATTCTTTGACCAAAGATCCGCCTGTGGATCTAGCGGAATTCTACGATGAGACGGAAAAGTTTTTGCGATTAGAGAATGCGAATGCAGAAAGAGAAGAAGGAGAGGGAATATAAGTTTATGTGTTTAAAGACAAAAAGCCTTTCGAAAAGGACTCAGGCAAGGATAAAGGAAAACGAAAGGCTGAGGATTATAACGACAGGTCAAAGCGGCAACGGAGGGAGCCGCGATTCACCACTTACACCGAGCTGAACGAGAGTCTGGAATGAATTTATCAGGATACCAAGGAGCAGGTTCCGTGTCGTAGACCAATGCGAAGGGATCCAACTTCCGATGAAAGAAGATCAGATACGTTTTGTGTATTTCATGAATTAAACGGTCATAATACTAATGATTGTAGGCATCTGAAGGACGAGGTAGAAGGACATATCAGGAACAGTATGCTCCTTCAATATGTGAGGAGGCGAACTCCAGTGGTGGAACCAGAGCGACCACCGTCTACATCAGCTAGAGGCGACCCTGAATCAAGGCACCGTTTGATTATCAATTGATTGAAATAACGATGGACAAGTCGCAAGCTTCCCACTAACACAATTAACTCATTTACACATGTACGAGATCGCGAACGATCCCCAGGAATGCTCTGAATGATCATTGATCGTTTAGTAGTGGGAACTTACACTTTGACATCCATGCTCTGCTTTTGTTTCATTTTGATTTGGACAGTTGAACTTTGTTTGTTTGGACATTTCTATTTTAAAACTCATCCGTTGAATAGATATTTGATTCTGATAATTCTGAAATGGCTAAGCTACTTACACATGTACGGGGTCACGAACGGTCCTTAGGCATGCTCTGAGATGGCGATAAACCGCCCTGACAAATGATCCAGGGACCCACTCGAACGTGAACCTGATATCAACAATACCAAGCCCTTCCGGGCACACTTTCTCACCTCGAATGGCACCCGACCGCGAACGGTCACAATTCGCCTCGAACGGCACCCGACCTCGAACGGTCACAAAATCGCCTCGAACGGCACACGATCGCGAAATACACCACTTGCCTCGAACGGCACCCGACCCCGAACAGTCACACTCGCCCCGAACGGCACAACTCACCTCACCTCAAATGGCGCGATCGCGAACGGTCGTCATTTGAGGTCCGCTGCTTGACCGCGCACGGTCGCACTTCACCTCAAATGGCTCGATCCCGAACGATCATCATTTGAAGTTAGGCGCTTGACCATGAACGGTCGCACTTTATCTCAAGCATATCGATCCGGAATGGTCGTTCAACAGGATATAAGCGTCCAGCTCATGGCATTACAAAACATGCCTTCCTACCGCAAGGCATATTTTGGGGAGCAAATGTTATACCGATTTTTGGCAAAGCCATGATACCAAAATATCGATCATAAATGAAAGATAGTTCGTCTCAAAGATTGGCTATACACTACTTCACTATGGATATCGATGAATTTTGTCCGAGCTCGGATCAGGCTACAATTGATAAGACATGGCTAGCAAATCCACGAGAGCCAACGTTTCAAGTTTCAAGTCAATCCGAGTTCGTATGCTCAAGATATGATGAATTCAGTTTGAAAGAGATAGCCCTTGTTCGGTTCGAATCCATAGGATACCCCATAGTTCGAATCGATGGCCAGAAGTCATGTTCGCATCCATCGGTTCGACTCCATCTACTTCGAATCAATCAAGCTTGGAAGTCCTTCGAATCCATCGAGTTCCTCCTACTTCGAATCCATGGACTTCGCATCGACACCTTCGTATCCATCCCGATAGCCTACCTTCGAATCCATCAGGTCAAAGTAGCGAAAATGATGGAGTCGACCCAGTATAACCGGAGTAATAAGTGGATCGACACGAAGAACGCGCACCACGTCATCACGAAAGTACGTGAATCCATCGAGTCGGCCCTATCAATTTGAATAGGATCGAGTCGAAGCAATCAACCTGCCGAAGAACCCCACTTCGAATCGATGATATCTCGAGATTCATAAGTCCAAATGCAATGAAATTTTTACAGTAGATTACATACGTGTTGGAGAATGTCACACCAAATTTCATCTCGATTGGATGATGATTTCTTGATCGATTCAAATGGAGTTCGAATCGATCCAAAGTCGGGCCCAAATTTCCTAAGGCCGGTCGCGTGGGCCCACTCACATGCCAGAAAAAGTCTCCCGAAGTTTGAGCGGGATCTGGGCCTCCTACGCCTATAAATAGCACCCTGAAGCCTTCAGAAAAGGGGGTCTTCCGCCATTGAACGTCGAGACTCTGCCGGATTCAGTTCTACGTCTTGCTATCACCATTGTAATCAAGTATTAGAGCTACAACTTGCTGTAATCCGCTGTAATCGATTGAAAACATCAAGTGAATCAATAAAGACAAAAGCTTCAAAGGGGACGTAGGCAAGATCGCCGAACCACTATAAATCCTGTGTTTGTGATTGTTATTTGTGAATTATTATGATTATCATTGCTTAGATCTGAATTCTATATTGATTGTTGCTGATTTGTGCTCATAAACGGGTGCTTTCACGATATTGGGTGTTTGTGGTCAATTTTGACGCAAACAGTATTTATAAAAGAAGTTTTAGAAAATGATTTAAAAGAAGTTTTATAAATGATTTGGGTATTTATAAAAGAGTTTTTAGAAAATGATTTTATAAAAGAAGCTTTAGAAAATGATTTATCTATTCATAAGGGAGTTTATAAGAGGTTTGGATATTTACAAAAGTTGGATATCTATAAAAGCAATTTATGTATATAATTTTGAATAGTTATAAAAGGGTTTTATAAATGAATTTGGAAGTTGGAAAGCATTTTGAAATGGATTTGGATTTCCATCAAAAGAGATTTCATAAATGAAATAGATTTGATAAAAAGGATTTATCGAAAGAAATTAAAAAAAGAATTTGAGATCTGGGTTTCTCTAAACAGGCCTTCTAAAAATGTGGTATTCCGTTCCACACATAACACCGAGAAAATAGTGGTTAGGGTTGTCCTTACATCTAACTTAAACAACATTTGTTTAATCCTTTTAAACATGATTTGGAGGTAAGAAGTTATTCACAAATGTTTTGTGTATATACTTATGTTAGAGAGATAAGTATATGAATGTTTTAGAAAAACATTTTGGAATGAGATTTATTAAATAAAGATTTGTTTCGAGGCTTAGTGGTTGCAATGGATAAATAAATCTCAAATGGAATTGGTTGTTGTTGCTTATTTGATAATTAAATAACCGACTACCAAATATGGACCCAAAACTAACTTTGGAAATATCTAGGAAAAACGGGTGTTTTATATGGCACAGTCATCGTTGATGATGACATACCGTGCGTATAAATCTTGTTTCATTCTCCAAGGACAAACGACAAGGAAATCCATCCACTAATAGTTAGGAGGTGATCTCCGCTGTTATCTTTAACTGCTAATTTTCTAAAGAACCAGAGTTGAGTTTACCAAAAACTATTGAACGTTGTTTCAAAGAAACTAGGATCGGATATGTTATCCAAAACCACTTTGATCCAACTCAAGCATTTCAAAGTGAGGACATCTTGAAGATGATGGAATTGAAGATGTAGGTCTTTGAAGTGTAAGGGTTGCGTGCTACTAATCCTGAGCGTGAATCCAAAATGGATGTAGTATAAGTAGTGCCTTCGGTTCGTTCGTCTCCTGAACGACTTGTTTGGATAAATGTAGATATTGTATCGTCGACTGGAAAGTAATGTAGCATTCCAAGTGGGAAGCGCTATATGAAAGGTAATATGTATCCTTATGCCTCATCAATCGAGAAATGGCAAAAATCGGGCATGCCGCAGGGCCATGTGGGCCACTCCCATTAGGGTATGGTCATCCCAATAGACAGATTACTATCTACTCATGTATACTTTGGGTCCACAGTGGATGATCATATTCGATATTACCAGTCAAGTTTATGTCAGTTTTGTGTGGAAGGGGTATAAGATGTTCTTGTCAGACCCTATGCATTTTATCTAGAGAAGTACTATTGAAAGGTGGTTCCTCACCTTATCATAGTATATGATCCATTCTCCCATATGAGCCTTTAGGGTTTTAATTATATACCTATTATGCTGGATTTTAATTAATGTAACAATTTCGGCTACGTTAATTATTTACTTGAAAACCCTAAACATTATGATAATATCACTTCCATTTCTATAGAAAATGTTTTGTTTATCGTAAGGTAAAAACTCGTCCGTGTTTATGTACGGCATGGTTTTACGAGACATCTTTGATTTAAAGTTTTTATAAAGTTAAAGACTTATGGTTTACTCACACCAGACCCATGTCTGACCCAGAGTTTGTTTTCCCTTTTCCTAAACTCTTGGGTGCTCAAATTTGAATGGGCAGCCTGTAGGATCTAGATTAACCCTAGAGGGGGGAGGGTGAATAGGGTTATAGCAAATTTTTCCGAATTAAACATAGAAACAAACTGCAGAAATAAATATGCTGAAAAGTAAATCACACACAAAATTTACCCAGCTTCGGCAACCCCTGCCTACTGCTGCATTCCCAGATTTCTATTAGAATTAAACAGTTTCCCGCTTACAAACACTCTAACAGACTTGCAAACTCTGCTACCGCCTATAGAGTTTTGCAAACTCGCAAACCCTGCTAACTGGACTAACTCTAACTAGACAATCTGACAACACCTAAACCCTAGGTGGTGATTTACCATGATTTGTTTTGAAAAGAACAGACAAATAAAACAAATTATAAGAGCAAGCACTAAATTTAAAAACAATTTAAATTATCTTGCCCTTAAATAAAAAACACCCAAACCCAAAACAAAAGAAATATGCGGCCACTTCCCTCTTGTCTTATTTCACCCGATCCTTTGTCTTTTGTTTGTGAAGAAAAAATGGCGGCCCTCTGTTGTATTCTTTATTCGATCTGAATTAGGGCTTCTTTCCCTTGCGATCCAAATTGGGGCTTTGACTGATTTTTGATGCTCGTGCTCGCGCTCGCTCTCTGATGATCAATTCTACTTGCGCTTTGTTTCACAGCTGCTCCTTTGATCGAGTTTGATAGATTTGTATGTATTCTCTTTCGTTGCTTGTTTTAATTGCTTGCTTGACTCGATTGTTGTGTGTTCTATGATGATTTCTTGGGGTTTATTTATAGGGTTGAAACCCTAATAACCACTGTCAGATTTGATTTCTACACGTCGTTGATTATTTTTCCTGAATTTGTTCTGGATTTGGAGTATTCCTTTCTTGATTTAATTTTGAATTATTGCTGTCCATATTTGTTTTCGAATTAATTAATTCGAAGATTTCTTCCTATATTTGTTGTCTCGCCCCCTATTTGAATTAACACTGACCATATATGTATTCGAGAAATTTGATGCAGAGATTTCTTTCCAAATTAGATTTCTTTGACTTAATTAAAACTCGATGTTTATTTTTAAATTCAACCCCATTTTTTTTCTCTGACTTTGGACATTTTTGCATAACTGTTGAGCTCACTGTGTCTTCTGATTTTTATTTTTTTTTAAACTGGTCGTTGATCTTCTGGCTCTTGTGAGCTTCGTCTCTGGCCATCTTCTCTGTTGTTCATGTAGTTGCATTTGGTCTCGAGTTTCACTGTTGCATTTGCTCATTGGAGTTTGTACTCGCACACTGCACGTAGCTTATTGTCTGTACTTGGTGCATTGAGCATTTTCACTGTGTTGCATTGTTCTGTCCACTGCCCTTGTGTTGCTCACCATGTTGCATACATGTTTTTATGCTTTGTGACATTCGGGTTTGTTGTGTACTTGTCTCTTGTTCACCTGTATCATGCTTGGCTTTGCGGTTTGGTTTCACTTGGGCTTGTTTATTGTTGAACCTGTTATTCGAGCTTCCATACTCCATGCTTGTTGTTGTATACCTGTCTACTGCAGTTTCATTGTGACTTGACTGTGTTGTTTTGTCTCTGCCCAGTTGAAGTTCTGTTCATGTGTGTCTGGTCGAGTTCATTCAATTCATTGATCCTTGTATATCCTGTACTGTCTGGTCTTTGTTTGCTTGGTAGCATTTCTTTGTGGTCTTTCATGATGTGTTTGCTGTTGCACTCGGTGTTTGTAGCTTGCCACTGACTTCTTTGTAGTTGCACTGCACTTTGGCTTCACTGAGTTTGTTGTTGCAGTGATTTGTCTGACCTCGTATGCTTCAAGTTTCCTTGAGTTGAACCTATCTTGGGTTTGACCTTGTTTGTGATTTCTGTGCATTGTGCTCTGTTGTTGTATTTGCATTGAGTCACTGATTTTGGTCGAGACTTTGAACACAGTCAGGTTGCATATCCAGCCGAGTCTATATTGTGCATGATTGCTTTTGTTGATAGCGCACACGAGTTGGCGATGCATGCACACGTGTATAAATGTACACGTGTGTATTGTAACCACTCACAATTACCTGTAAGAACACTGATATGCACATATATTACACAATCAAAGATGATGACAATAACCCATGTATCTGAGACACAAACAAATTTCTATTTTTGCAAATTCAAGTTTGTTTGTTTTCAGATTACTGTTGTAGTTGCTAATTATACAGGTACACAGGAGACAGGACAAGAAATGGAGCTGGACAATGCAGATAGATGCAGATGTGCAGACAGAGTGAAAAACCGAGTGTTGAGTGTTGTAGTGAGAAATGTAAAATGTATGAACTGGTGTATGTATATATAGAGAGAGCTGAAAACTTTGTATTGTTTAAGTGTTGTAATAAAATATTATATTGAATAAAAAATACTGGTCGAATTATATAAATTCTGTGCAGTAGTATAATTATTCAATATGAATATTTCTTCCTTTCTGTATATAGTCCAAACTGCAAACACATATATATATTGATATATATTTTGTTATCATCAAACAAAAAATCACATCAAACAGTCTCCCCCTTTTGATGATGACAAACATATATATTAAAGATTTTGAAATGCTAATACATGTGTTTGAGCATGAAATGTTTAGCTCCCCCTATTTGAATGCTCCCCCTACAACCAAGGCCACTCCCTATTTAGAAGATAACAAAAATTACTGACGAATAAAAGAACTAAGGAAAATTATCTAACAACATTAAACAAATATTGTTGAAGTATTCCAAAAATATTTACTTCCTTATCAAAATCTAGTTCTTTTCTCCCCCTTTTGTCATTATCAAAAGACAAAAAAATAATAATGGAACAGTAGGGAAATGTATTCAAATATTTATTTATTTATTTTTATTTATTTTTATTTTTATTTTTTTTAAATTGACATTTAAGCACAAAAATAAACACTTACTAACCACGCATAACCATAAGGACTTTTAAATGGGATTAGCAGTTGCTTATTAGTCTAAGCATCCGGACTGTTAAGGTAGATCAGAAGGATACTTAGCTACCATGCTCCATTCATGCATAACCATAAGGACTTTTAAATGAGAATGGAGTGATGATGGTACAATAATTCACTCGCATGCTCCATCCATGCACAACCATAAGGACTTTTAAATGAGGATGGATGCATGAGAGATAATTTTTTTTTTAATTTTTTTTTAATTGTTCGAAGAAAAATAAAACGAACATATTTCCACTACTGAATACCATATTTAAATCAATCTTTGAATAATATCCTAAACTGGTTTGAATCCTAGAAATTGAAGTTGAAAATGAATATCCAAGAATATTTCAAACAAAAAATGAAAAGTGATTAGTCAATTTCTATAATCCCCAAATCCAAACGTAATCTGGAAAATCTTTCTTCGGGGAGGGGTTTTGTGAAAATATCAGCAAGTTGAGTCTCAGTTGAAATATATTCAATGCAAATGTCTTCCTTAGCAATGTGATCTCTAAGAAAGTGGTGTCTCACATCAATGTGTTTTGTGCGTGAATGATGAACATGATTATTTGATAAGTCTATTGCACTTTTACTGTCACATTTTAATGGAACTTGTTTATAAACTAAGCCAAAATCAGAAAGAGTTTGCATCATCCATAAAATTTGAGCACAACAACTTCCTAAAGCAATATATTCTGCTTCATTGGTGGATAATGCAACACAATTCTGTTTTCGACTTGACCATGAAACTAACGAGTGTCCTAGCATAAAGCATGTTCCACTAGTGCTTTTCCTGTCAACCAATGAACCAGCATAATCAACATCAGAATAGCCAACTAAATCAAAATTTTCACAAGAAGGATACCATAACCCAAATTTGTTTGTGTGTGAAAGATATCTCAAAATTCGTTTAGTGGCTTTCAAATGAGATTCTTTAGGATTAGATTGAAAACGTGCACACAAACACACAGAAAACATAATATCAGGTCTAGAAGCAGTAAGATAGAGAAGTGAACCAATTATCCCTCGATATTTCTTCTGATCAACAACACTTCCTTTCTCGTCTTTGTCCAACTTTGTTGATGGGCTCATAGGAGTTCTCAATGGTTTGGAGTTCTCAACTCCAAATTTCTTCAACAGTTCCAACACATACTTGGATTGTGAAATGAAAATGCCATCACTGCTTTGCTTGATTTGAAATCCAAGAAAATATTTCAATTCTCCAACCAAGCTCATCTCGAATTTAGCCTGCATGACTTGTTCAAATTTCTTGCACAAGAGTTCATTAGTAGCACCATAAATGATATCATCCACATAAATCTGAACAATCAAAAAATCACTTCCTTTATGTAATAGAAACAGTGTCGTGTCAGCACTCCCCTTTTTAAAGCCATTTTCCAAAAGATATGTACAAAGGCAGTCATACCAAGCTCTAGGAGCTTGCTTAAGACCATATAATGCTTTTTCAAGTTTATACACATGATTTGGAAAATCATGATTTTCAAAACCGGGGGGTTGTTCAACAAAAACCTCTTCTTTCAAATCACCATTTAGAAATGCACTTTTTACATCCATTTGTTTAAGTTTGAAACCTTTATAACAAGCGAAGCTTAGCAAAATCCTAATGGCTTCTAACCTAGCAACTGGAGCAAATGTTTCATCAAAATCTATGTCTTCTATTTGGTTATATCCTTTTGCGACCAACCTAGCTTTGTTTCTAATTACATTTCCTGATTCATCAAGTTTGTTTTTGAACACCCATTTAGTTCCTACAATTGGATAGTCATTTGGCCTAGGAACTAATTTCCAAACTTTATTTCTCTCAAATTGATTAAGTTCATCTTGCATTGCTAAAACCCAACTTTCATCATTAAGAGCCATTTCAACAGAATCAGGTTCAATTTCAGAAATAAAACCACTATGACAACAAAACGCACACAAATTTTATCAAATGAAGAGCGAGTGCGTATACCTTCCGTAGGATCTCCTATAACCAATTCAGGAGGATGATTGGATTTGAACTTCAATCTATCAACATCAACAGTCCTACTTCCATCTTTCTCACTAGATGTCCCTTTTTTAATGCCTTCATGATCTACCCCATCATCAACCGTTTTTTCAGTCGTCCTTTCCAGATCAGATTCATCAAATTTCACATTGATTGATTCAACAATTGTCTTTGTTCGTTTGTTGTATATCCTATAAGCCTTGCTCCTTGTTGAATAGCCCATGAAAATTCCCTCATCGGCCTTTGATTCAAATTTTCCAAGTTGATCACCTGTGTTAAGAATGAAACAAGGGCATCCAAAAACACGAAAATAAGAGATGTTAGGTTTCCTTTCATGCCACACTTCATAAGCCGTTTTGCCAAGTATTGGTCTAATCATTACTCTATTCATTACGTAGCACGAAGTATTCACCGCCTCTGCCCAAAAAGTTAGAGGTAGTTTATACTCACTCAACATGGATCTAGCCAATTCTTGCAATGTACGATTTTTCCTTTCAACCACCCCATTTTGTTGAGGTGTTCGTGGAGCAGAAAATTCATGTTTTAAACCATTTTCTTCACAAAAGTTTTCAAATTCCGAATTTTCAAATTCGCCTCCATGATCACTTCTCAAAGTTTTAATTGAAACTCCTTTTTCATTTTGAACAAGTTTAGCAAATTTTGAAAAATAATCAAAAGATTCAGACTTTTTGGCTAAGAAATAAACCCATGTAAATCTAGAATAATCGTCAACCAATACATAACAATAACGTTTTCCATTCAAGCTTGCAATTTCATTTGGTCCAAATAAGTCCATATGAATTAATTCGAGGACCCTTGATGTGCTAACAATGTTTTTAGGGCGAAATGATGATCGACTAAGCTTGCCCAAGGAACATGCTTTACACACTTTGTTATCTTTAAATTTCTGATGTGGTAACCCTCTGACTAATTCTTTCGTTTCAAGATTTTTTAAGAGACTCATGCTAGCATGTCCAAGTCTCCTATGCCATAAAGATGCCTCTTCGTCAGTGGCTACCAAACATCTGGAAAGATTTAGATTGTCAAACGAAAGCGAGTAAACATTTCCTTTTCTTTTGCCCATAAAAACAATGTTATTAGAAGTTTTATCAATGATTTTGCAAGTATCACTATCAAAAAACACATTCATACCTTTGTCACATAGTTGGCTAATAGAAATGAGATTGTGATGCAAATTATCAACGTATAAAACATTAGTCAAGGAAAAAGTACCGTTACCTACTTCACCTTTCCCAATAATCTTACACTTGCTATTGTCTCCCATGATCACATTTCCACCTCTAAAATTCTCTAGGCTAAGGAACTTAGATTTATCACCTGTCATATGTCTAGAACAACCTGAATCTAGAAACCATTCTTGTTGCTCCTTAGCCCGCCAACAGACCTACATAAAGAGAGAGGAGGATGACCTAGAGAAACTCTTAGGTCCAATGATATTAGTAACTGAAGCATTGTGAACAAACAATCCCTTTGGAACCCAAACTTGTTTTGTCCTTTCATTTTTGTTCCTATAGACCTGAAATTTGTTTGTAGAATTCTTAGGAACCCAAACTTGTATAAATTTTGTGTTCTTGTTCCTATGACTACAATTTTCAACACGATGTCCAATTTCACTTCTAACAAAGACACTCTTACCTTTTGCATGATCATCAACCTGTGTTTTCCCAAAACCTAGTCCTTTTCTGTTGTTAGCAAAGAGTTGGTTTCCCAATAACATGTTAAATGATTTTTCTCCCTTAAGATTCGAGTTTTATTTTTCAAGATTATCGAAGCTATTCTTAAGTCTTGATATTTCTGAATCTAAAATTTTACATTTTTTACAGTCTAGGTTTTGAATATTTTCAAGTTCAGTTTCTAACCTAGTATTCTCATGAACAAGTTCTCTCCTGTCAGACTTCAATTTTTCAATTTTAGTTTCAAGAGTATCAATTGTATTAGTAAGATCATAACACATCAAAACAAGTTCTTTATAAGAATAGTCACGTACCTCACTGGATTCCTCTGAACTTGTTTCTGAATCTGATTTTGCCATAAGGCACAAGTGAGCCTCTTCTGAGCTATTATCCGAAACTTCTTCTCCTTCTTCATCATCCCAAGTCGCTGCAAAGGCCTTCTTCTTCTTCTTTTTCTTTCCTTTGTTGTTTTTGAGAAGTGGGCATTTTTGTTTGAAGTGGCCAGGCTTTTTGCAGTTAAAGCATGTCAATTCATTATCGGAATCGTCAGAATCTTTTGACCTATTACCACTTATTTTCTTCTTGCGTGGCCTGGATTTTGACCATTTTCTAAGATTATTGACAGCCATCGCAAGCTCTTCAATTGGATCTTCTTCTCTTCATCGCTTTCTTCTTTGCTCTTTAAGGCAATCGTCTTCTTTTTTGATTCCGAGTTGTTACGTTCCTCCTTTGCCTTTAGCTCAAGCTCATATGTCATCAAGTTTCCGATCAACTCCTCCATGCTTAGTTTACTCAGATCTTTCGATTCTTGTATTGCCGTGACTTTTGCCTCAAAGTTCATTGCTAAGACTCGCAGTATCTTCCGCACAAGCTCTACTTCAGTGAAGACCTTCCCAAGCGCTCTAGCATTGTACACCAAAGTTGAAAAACGTCCAAACATATCCTTTATGCTCTCGCCCTTTTCCATCACAAAGTTTTCGTATTCATTGCTAAATAGAGCTAGACGTGACTCCTTGACTTGAGAAGTTCCTTCGTGTGTCACCTCCAAAGTGTGCCAAATTTCCTGTGCTGTTGTACAATGAGAAATTCTATTAAACTCATTTTTATCAAGAGCACAGATCAAAGCGTTCATTGCTTTGGCATTTGTAGTTTTTAATTTCTTATCATTAGCATCCCACCTATCCTTGGGTTTAGGAATCTCAGTATCACCAACAACTATAGTGGGAGATTTATAGCCAGTTTCAATAATATCCCAAACATCATAATCGACAGAACTAAGATAAATACCCATCCTAATTTTCCAATAAGCATAATCATTCCCATTAAACATGGGTGGCCTAGCAATAGATTGCCCCTCGGAAAAAGCATTATTTGGTGGATTCATGACTCTAGAGTTAAAGTAAAATACCTAGCTCTGATACCACTTGTAGGATCTAGATTAACCCTAGAGGAGGGGGGGTGAGTAGGGTTATAGCAAATTTTTCCGAATTAATCACAGAAACAAACTACAGAAATAAATATGCTGAAAAGTAAATCACACACAAAATTTACCCAGCTTCGGCAACCCCTGCCTACTGCTGCATTCCCAGATTTCTATTAGAATTAAACAGTTTCCCGCTTACAAACACTCTAACAGACTTGCAAACTCTGCTACCGCCTATAGAGTTTTGCAAACTCGCAAACCCTGCTAACTGGACTAACTCTAACTAGACAATCTGACAACACCTAAACCCTAGGTGGTGATTTACCACGATTTGTTTTGAAAAGAACAGACAAATAAAACAAATTATAAGAGCAAGCACTAAATTTAAAAACAATTTAAATTATCTTGCCCTTAAATAAAAAACACCCAAACCCAAAACAAAAGAAGTATGCGGCCACTTCCCTCTTGTCTTATTTCACCCGATCCTTTGTCTTTTGTTTGTGAAGAAAAAATGGCGGCCCTCTGTTGTATTCTTTATTCGATCTGAATTAGGGCTTCTTTCCCTTGCGATCCAAATTGGGGCTTTGACTGATTTTTGATGCTCGTGCTCGCGCTCGCTCTCTGATGATCAATTCTACTTGCGCTTTGTTTCGCAGCTGCTCCTTTGATCGAGTTTGATAGATTTGTATGTATTCTCTTTCGTTGCTTGTTTTAATTGCTTGCTTGACTCGATTGTTGTGTGTTCTATGATGATTTCTTGGGGTTTATTTATAGGGTTGAAACCCTAATAACCACTGTCAGATTTGATTTCTACACGTCGTTGATTATTTTTCTTGAATTTGTTCTGGATTTGGAGTATTCCTTTCTTGATTTAATTTCGAATTATTGCTGTCCATATTTGTTTTCGAATTAATTAATTCGAAGATTTCTTCCTATATTTGTTGTCTCGGCCCCTATTTGAATTAACACTGACCATATATGTATTCGAGAAATTTGATGCAGAGATTTCTTTCCAAATTAGACTTCTTTGACTTAATTAAAACCCGATGTTTATTTTTAAATTCAACCCCATTTTTTTTCTCTGACTTTGGACATTTTTGCATAACTGTTGAGCTCACTGTGTCTTCTGATTTTTATTTTTTTTTAAACTGGTCGTTGATCTTCTGGCTCTTGTGAGCTTCGTCTCTGGCCATCTTCTCTGTTGTTCATGTAGTTGCATTTGGTCTCGAGTTTCACTGTTGCATTTGCTCATTGGAGTTTGTACTCGCACACTGCACGTAGCTTATTGTCTGTACTTGGTGCATTGAGCATTTTCACCGTGTTGCATTGTTCTGTCCACTGCCCTTGTGTTGCTCACCATGTTGCATACATGTTTTTATGCTTTGTGACATTCGGGTTTGTTGTGTACTTATCTCTTGTTCACCTGTATCATGCTTGGCTTTGCGGTTTGGTTTCACTTGGGCTTGTATATTGTTGAACCTGTTAGTCGAGCTTCCATACTCCATGCTTGTTGTTGTATACCTGTCTACTGCAGTTTCATTGTGACTTGACTGTGTTGTTTTGTCTCTGCCCAGTTGAAGTTCTGTTCATGTGTGTCTGGTCGAGTTCATTCAATTCATTGATCCTTGTATATGCTGTACTGTCTGGTCTTTGTTTGCTTGGTAGCATTTCTTTGTGGTCTTTCATGATGTGTTTGCTGTTGCACTCGGTGTTTGTAGCTTGCCACTGACTTCTTTGTAGTTGCACTGCACTTTGGCTTCACTGAGTTTGTTGTTGCAGTGATTTGTCTGACCTCGTATGCTTCAAGTTGCCTTGAGTTGAAACTATCTTGGGTTTGACCTTGTTTGTGATTTCTGTGCATTGTGCTCTGTTGTTGTATTTGCATTGAGTCACTGATTTTGGTCGAGACTTTGAACACAGTCAGGTTGCATATCCAGCCGAGTCTATATTGTGCATGATTGCTTTTGTTGATAGCGCACACGAGTTGGCGAGGCAGTGCACACGTGTATAAATGTACACGTGTGTATTGCAACCACTCACGATTACCTGTAAGAACACCGATATGCACAGATATTACACAATCAAAGATGATGACAATAACCCCATGTATCTGAGACACAAACAAATTTCTATTTTTGCAAATTCAAATTTGTTTGTTTTCAGATTACTGTTGTATTTGCTAATTATACAGGTACACAGGAGACAGGATAAGAAATGGAGCTGGACAATGCAGATAGATGCAGATGTGCAGACCGAGTGAAAAACTGAGTGTTGAGTGTTGTAGCGAGAAATGTAAAATGTATGAACTGGTGTATGTATATATAGAGAGAGCTGAAAACTTTGTATTGTTTAAGTGTTGTAATAAAATATTATATTGAATAAAAAATACTGGTTGAATTATATAAATTCTATGCAGTAGTATAATTATTCAATATGAATATTTCTTCCTTTCTGTATATAGTCCAAATTGCAAACACATATATATATATATATATATTGATATATATTTTGTTATCATCAAACAAAAAATCACATCAAACACAGCCAAGTAGTTCAAGTTTTCTATAGATTCATCTTGGAGGAGCTTGGAGCCGGTGGCTTCATCAATATCTTGTTTACCTTGTTTTTCACTGTATTATATGTATATTGTATCTGTTAGGTGGGGACAGGCTGTTATAACTGTCCTAGTGTAGAATTTATATTAGTGTGACTTGGATGTAATATTTTGAAATGACTTTATAATATATTATATTGAGTAGTATATATTGTTTCGTTCCGTTGTGAGATTCCGTATTGTTTAGTTTCTTCTGTTCAATCTTGCTTTCTTTTACCCCTAATGATCTGTCTTTTGAATGACGAAATTATTGGCATATGAATAACGAGGATATATTAAGTGTTGTCTTTGGTGGTAAGAAAGGTGGATCGTTACGTACACCCCTGCTCCATTTAGTAGGACCTCCATAAGGTGGATGGTGATTATGAAGGCATCGATTGAGGTAGCGATACCAGAGGTTGAGGAGCTGGTTAGCAGGCAAAGAAGCAGGGACATGGTGTTGTAGGTTACTTATACAGCCCTAAGCTAGTAGTGATATGAGACTCTCAGCTTTGGATCGAGACCGAGCTTCGAGAGATATGAGTCAACCAGCGGTGCTAGAGCCACAAACTTGGATGCATATCCACCATGATGCTCCCATTCGGAGGTCGTGGCAATGGCTTGAGCACCGACAAGGGAATAGGACCATCCCCTAGCTCATAGGTAGTGCTTAGGATTAGTAGTAATAGTTGTTGTTATTTTTCTTCCAATGTTTGTGTAACACCCCGAGAATTTACATAAAATTTAACAAGAATTTTATATAGATTTAAACGGAAATTTAATAAGAAAAGTAAATTGATTAAAACAAGGGCTAAAAGAAAATTTCCATAGATATTCAAATTTGGCTACGAAACTTGCGCCATTGCGTTCATAGTGATTTTTTGGATAATTTTCATAATAACACTTTTAATCAGAGCTAGTACGGAGAAGCTACGAACGTTTGAAAAATTGGAATAGAAAAAATTGAAAATTAATAATTTAATAAATATCGGTCGGCATAGAATTCTTACCGGTCAACGTGTGGCCTTCATAGGTTGGCCTAACATAGGGAAAACTGAATGATCAACGATCTAAAGAGGTGACGATGAAGGGATGAAATCAATTGCTTGCGTCTGAAGTGTTGGATGATTGGACTAAATTTTCCCTAAGCTAATCTAATGGCACTAACATAACTCTAAATCTATGAAATTATAACTAATGAAACCTTAATTTTCTAATGGAAGCTTATAATAACTAAACTCAATCAATTTTTCTCCTCAAAACCCTAATTTTCATAAAACCCAAAAATTAAAATCAAACCCTAATCAATCTAAGAGGCAAGAGCGAACAATTAAAGGAGGGACTAAGGCGATCTAAGGAAGGATCTATTGATTGGAGGCCAAATTCCTATGTGCTAGAACTTAGGCTAGAGGTTAGTGGGTCCAATTTGATAATTTGACTAGTGTAATTAAATTTAAAATATTGTGATTGATCTAGGATGTTAGAACCCTAATTTGATATGGTAGAATACTAGAATTGAACTTGTTAAATTAAAATTGAAATTGTCTAAACGCTAGTTTGATCCCTAAAACCCTGGAAATCAAGTTATAGAAGTGGAAAATTTAATTAGTTAAAGTAAACACTTGTTTGATGTCAAACTTATAACCCTAAATCACATACCCTAGAGTTGATGGTGATTGGAAAATTAATTAACTAAAAATTAGGATTAACCAGAATCACTAATGGCTATGATTAATAGAAATTAAATGAAAAATCAATCGATGGTTAAAAACAAAATAACCCTAAAAATTATATGTGAATGATCAACTTGGGATTGTCTGGGTCAACCGGTAGCTGTCGACTTAGGGTTTGTCTAGGTCGATTGTTCGAATGAAAAATGCACGAATTGAACCTTGTCCAAAGGCCAAGGTTTTTAATTAAAAAATATGTAATTTAAAGAAAAATTTATAAATGGAAAATTATTCATTTGAGCTTATTTCTGAGCTAAGTAAACGTACTAGAGACGGTAGGGGTGTAAATCCCCTGTCAAGAGAATGTTGGGCCATAAATCCCCCATCAAAGGACAATAGGTTATTGAAGTTTGGGTAACAATTGAGTACCCAAATAAGAATGAGAGTTGGCTAGGGCGATGTATTTCATAAACACTAGGGGGTATTCCATCATGGTGATGCGCAACACTTATGAAGATACCATGTGATTTAGCCCGATCCTAATGGGAGTTCTTGTACGTATGATTCTGGCACAATGTAGTATAAGAGGATGCCGATGCAGGATGATAAAAGGCTATGACAAGAGACATTTGGCACTATGATCGAGAGGTGGACAATGGGTCCATACTATGAGTCACATTATTGGTTTGTAGTATGAGTTTGCATTTTGGGGTTCCCCTCTCGTGCATAGTAATGATTGGTAGTTAAGATAAGTCAAAGGACGTTAGTGTGAAGGTTGAATTATAGTCCAACCCCTTATGTTAGTAAAATTCCTTAGGTGTTGACCTTAGGAGTTCACGGACACGTGCTATACATCCTTTATCACTCCAGGCTTTTGTCATTCACCGAACTTTTGTCCGAGCAACTCATTTCTCTTTATTTTCCACCACCATAGGATGATAGATTAGCAGTGATCGGACATAGTACGGTGGAGAAAGGAGCTCAATAATGGAGCTCTTATATTATCTATTGTTTCTCTTGTAGTCACCTATTGTGTCAGGAGTATGTAAAACTTATATTGAAATTTGAAATAAGTGTATATATAAATCAAGTATTTTAGAGACTGTTTTCTGAAATGTCTATTTTTTCTGTACTTATATTTTAATTCATTCCACTATGAGATCTGAAAGTATAAAATGTCTTAGAACTCCATCCCTATAATATTGCTCGTACTGTTTTAAAAACCCAATGGCTCATATTTCTCGGCGTGACGTGTTCGAAAGTCATATTGGGCTTTGGATCGATGTATAGAGAAGTGTAGATTATTACATTTAGTATCAGTGCTTAGGTTTTGGATTCCCTAGGATTTAGGCACGTATTGAGAGGACATACTTGAAAAGGTTTTTAGAAAAAAATGGTTTTCCAAACTGTTTTCTGAAAAGTTTTCAAAAATGGGTTTCAGAAATATATAAATATATGTATAAAAAAGTTTTCAAGGAGATTTTCAAAGATTTATCTATATATCCAAATTTCTTCTATTCGTGCATATGCTATCCGCTGGAAAGTTGAAAATAATTCCCAAACATCGATAGTGAGAACGAGTACAAATTTTAGGGGATAGGACGAATCAAGTCTGACTAGGAGAGCTAGTTATGATTTTCTGACATATGTAATAATACACAACACCTTATACATTTGGACCCTAAAGGTAGTTGTTGGCTTATTCACTATATAAGCAAATAATTGTTGGTTAGAATAAATGTTAAGGTTATAACAGTAGAGATGAAAAATGAATCTTTTATATTTATTTTGGTTTACCCTATAAAGAAACGCTAGTAGAGGTTTCTTTCACCAACTAGCAGCAACAAGTAAACCATGGATTTAAGGGTGAATGAAGAAAATTAGCACCACGAGACCATATAATGAGTATAAGACGTTGATCAAGCAAGAGAGTATAAAAAAGGACTTTATTAACCTAAGATAGATTTCCCTAGTCAAAGCAGAAACCCAATTAGTAGTAGTTGTAAGGACTCACACTTACTTAATGGTATGGTTGGAGTACTTCCATATCGAAATTGGATATTGTATTGGAAAATAAACCTGATTTGACCATCGTTGGAAAGAAGAATGCTAATTTTATGCACTTGAGACATTATTTGGTGTAAGTAGGCTTAGGTAATTAGGTTGTTATTGTCTACTCCAACATAATGGTAAACCAATGAAAATGTTTTTTACAAAGTTAGGTACTGTAGATATCTGATATTTTTAAATAGAAAATTTTGGTATATGGTTTATATAAAATAGTCAGATAGACTCTATGGAATTTGTTTAAAAATCAAAACTAAAGAATTTGGTGAGAAGTTATTTTTAGTAACTTTTCTGAAGCTTTTGTTTTTTTTGCCACATTTTTACACCTACTTCAATGTGCACTTTGCTTTTGACAAAAGAACTTTTGAGAAATAAAATTTGAGAGGTAAGTATGACCTATCTTTTGAAATCCGTTTATAAATAAGAAATTGTTGGATTTGAAAATATCTTTTATCAATGTTTTGTCAAACTCTAAAATAATAATAATAAGTTCAAAATATTACATTACCTTTAAAAATGCATTTGCGAAAATTTCTTATTTATAAATGAATATTTTTATAAAGGTGGGTTTTTATGTACATTTTTACTAAGTTAAGTTAATCATCTCTGACAATCTAATTAAAGAAAATGCCACGACCCTGGTAAAAGGAAATATTTACTAAAAATTGAATAAAGGATTTAAAAGTTTTAAAAACTTACTAGTTTTATAGTGGCGGTAAAAATCAAAGGTTTTGAATTAAAACGTTAAAAGTGAAATTATTTTGATTATCACTAAAACTTAGAAGAAAAGAAATAGATTGAAGTTAGATAAATAGGATTAAACAACCCACGAAGGCAAGATTGACTATGGAATTTGGTAACATTAGAATGTTTGGGACTGAGATAAAAAGTAACATGAGAACTGGGTAGCCTTTTCAAGCAACGGTTGAATTAGAAGGATAAAGTACCAAGTTGAACTTTCTATAGCAATGAAAATTAAATACCACCTTGTGTTTCCCCACTCTTGTATGGTTGGAATTATAAATCATTTATATAAGGAAGATTGAAAAGTATGAATTGACTAAACCTATTTTAGAATAAGGAGGGTCAGTCAAGATGTTTTAGTTGTATCAAAGAAAACCGCAGATGCAAGAAGTTTTCCAATTGAAATGTTAAAGGGACAAGTAGGATCCACTTCAATCCATATTAAGAGTGTTAAATAACAAATAGAAATTCCCTCGATTACGTTAAGCAATCTTAAATGGAACGGTAAATATAGGCATGGCACTATAACAACTAGATATTAGTTGGTACATACAGATGAGGATAGGATACCTTTAGGCTACAAGCTGTACAAGTATCGTGTAGTCCTATGTAGGCTACGAACAGACCAGGTGGACAAGAATGAGAAGGTATCTACTTTATATACGTTATTGGATTATCTCATTGTAATAGTGTTTCATGGATACCTAGATGTGAATCTTTGAATTGTAAGGTTGAATGTTACATGTACTTGAATATCGAAAATAAGGGGAAGGTAGTCCCTAAGTTAATGAGAAACTTCATTAAGGTGATTTGAAGACGACTTCAAGATTTATAGATTTAAATGACATAGGCAAGTAAAAATGTAGAATTCGCCATCGTAGCAAACTTTTTAGTAAGGGATACAGATTAGTAAACACCAAATAGGAAGTTATTGTAAAATGGAGAGGAATTTAAGTTGCATTTAATTCATGGGAATGAAGTATGCAGCAAAGTGAATTTCTATAAATTATCCAATTTTAGTACAAGTGTATCGTTTGAAATAACAAGGAACACACCCAAATGAAAGATGTACAAAATAGGTTTTTACCATACTTTGTAATGTCTATTTCAATAATTAACAGAAAAGATAATTCCTTGTAATTCGAAACATAGCACAAAACATCTTTTAGATAACTTACGGAAAGTTGTAGTGCTCATTTCATTTTGGGGAGTGTAGTTCTAATGCATTAAAATGAAAAAAATCTCTAAGTGTAAACCAAAGTATTTATTATTATTATTCAATTGATTAAAATGGAAATGGTTCATCCCATATTAAGTTGTCTCAACCATTAGACGAATGGAGTGATAAGAGGCCGTGTTTAGTAAAAAAGCCCAACTTATGAAATGATACCAAGGAATGGAAAAAGAAAATTTTTTAGGAATTCAAACAACAAATGGCATCCTAAATAAAATTTTAGTCAAGATTTTGCAATGGATGGATAATTCAAGGATATGGGTTTCCGCCAAAAGGGAGATATGATTATTTGCATGCATTGAGAATGCGGATGCGATTTTTGTAGAAAAGAAGACCGGATTTTTTTGATAAGATTTAAAGGAAGGGATAAAAAGGATTCTTCTCAATAATACCTCGAATTGGAAGAAGACTATTTTTATGAAAATAACTTAGAACATGCAGTTGCGTACATATATGTCGCATGCGAACAAAGTACCACTTAGGTGATTTTACCAATGCTAAGGTGATTCTTGTTATCTGGGTTTTAACCCAGTAGGATCCACTAGAAAAGAACAATTCTATGACATCAGAATGGCTTAGAACTTAACCAAGAAGGCTAAGGCACGGAGTTAACTAGATCCAAACCATATTACTGAAGCAACGACTCAATTTGACTAAGCTAGGAGACCAACGTCTGTCCAGTCCGATCAGCTGTTAAGCATAACTAGCTAGCAAATAGTCATCAAAACGAACAACGTGCAACGAGACTACACGAACAATATTGAAACAAGGCCATGAATGCATTATACGCTTCAATTTCTAAAAATATTCCAAGTTCTTGGATCGCAAGCGATCCATACCCTATGGATAGCTAGCGTCCCATGCAATACGATGGTTCGTAGGGCGGAAAAGAAGCCAAGAATAGAAGAGCACAAAAACACTAAGTGAATGGATCGCCAGCAATCCTGACAAGATGGGTCGCTAGCGATCCATACCAAGCCGCTAAACTCTAACGACCTAGCATGGCTAAATATAGAGATAGATGCTAAGTTATTAGCTCGTGAGCAAGCCAAGTCTATGGGTCGCTAGCGATCCATAGACCATGGATCGCTAGCAATCCATTGTTGTAACGACCCATAAATTTTGATGGTTTTAATAATATATTTAACTATAATTTTTATGAAATTTTCAATAACTGAATTTTGAAATAAAAATTTGATATTTGGAATACGTTTATTTAAACATAGCAAATTGTAAATTTTCATATGATAATATTGAAATTTATTTTCTTGTTTAATTTTTATTTAAATTCAAGTTAGTTAAATTTGACGATAATAAAACGTTTCCAAACTTGATTATTTTTATACAATAAATTTTTAAATCATCTTCTGAGTGACACGTCATATTTCGTTTCGTGAAATTTGAATTGTTATTGCTCTGTTTATCTTATTTTCGGCAAATTAGCAGCATTTTCGGTACCGATATCAACTTTTGATAGAATATTCATACCACTGGTACATATATATATATACCATTTTGATAGTCTCATTGTACCGATCTTTATGATATATTCACTTCTGTATTTTGGAGTTTCGGTATGTGGCGAAACCCGTAAAACGGTTAACCACACCGGTACGTCTTTGAATTTGCAATGGCCATTCACTTTCGATCGGTTGAACTTAAATGGCTACTAACTTTTAACATTCCAAGTAGTAGTCGTGACTTTTAGTATTTCCACTTTTCAATATAATATTTGCGTTGATTCTTTTCTGTGATTTCATATTTTACTCTGATCATTTGCTAAAAAAGAAATTTATCAAGCCTGCCGTTTTATCTTGCTTTCGTTCTCCCTTCGTTCGCTCTTCCCATTTTTTTTTTCTTTTATCTGATAAAAAAAGGAAATTTCGTATGCAATTGCTTCTACATGGACCAAGACCGAAACCACTTCATCTTTGGCCGATCACCCTCCACTACCATCCTAGCCAACCTTGCACCACCAAGTCGATGCTCCTCCCTCTCTCTTTTTCCCTCGGTCACGTGCGATCATCCTGGGCTTCAAACCTCCATATTTTTCGCATGCAGTTGTTTCCCATCACGTTACAACCTCGCAACAGCTTTGCCTCGTCTGTTTCGCGTGAAGCCACCCATCGGTCTCAGCGCCTCAAGCCCATAGCCATGCTTAACCATGGCCTTGTTTTCTAGTAGCCAAACTTCCCTGCTTTCTAACTCTATGTATTTATGTTTATACAAGTTATAATATGCTTATGCATTTGTTTACTAAGTTAGTATGTTCTGTTTATATACGTAATATATATGGTTTAAAAAAATAGGTTGGAGTTGCATATGTTAGTTTATAAACATGTCATATATTTGTTTATATATAAGTGTATACTTTTACAATGTATAGGTTAGTTTTATAAATTATACATTGAGTTTTACTTATTCTGTTTAGTTGTATATATGTGTGTTTGCAATAAAATATTTTATAAAGAAGTTTATATATATAACCATTTATCATACTGCTAGTATAAGTATAATAGTCTACTTTATAAATAATGTTATGAATTTTGTGTGTTCACAGAAAGTATATATGTTAGTATATAAACATATATATTTATATAGAAGTGTATTTCTGGGTTACGTTGTATATATATATATATTTATTTATTTACTTACTTATTTATTTATTTACAAGCTGACTATTATAAATAGTGATATGTTTTGTTTTATATAATATAGAAATTGAAAGAAAAAACTGTTATATATGTCAGATATTTTTTTAAACATAATATATGTTATTCAAAGATTTGTTTGTGGTTGAAGTGTATTATATATATATTATGGTAATCTTGAATTATAAAGTAATGATAGTATATGTATGTGTTCAATCTTATATAAATATTGCTTTATGAATATTATTTAAGTACTGTTTTTGAAATTCAAAATATTTTGACTTTAAGATATATGTGTCTTAAGGATAATAATTTTTAGTTATATATATATATATATATATATATATATATTATTTTATTGTAATATATGTTTTAAATTAAATATTGAAAATAATAATAATAATAATATATTCTGTATATATATCATGTTCTCATCGATTCCTATTTATCAGCTTTGATCGTTGAATTCGCGCCAATCTAGCTTTGTTTTGGAATTCGTGCTTGGATTTGTAACTCATCTCATTCTCGTCCTTTTCTAGCCTCAAAAGTTGAGCAATCACTCACGATTAACGTTTTTATATTTAACAAATCTGATTTCAATTGAAACAACAATTGAAATATGTCACTGTTAGTTATTTACACTTATATATATGCTATTATCTGTATCTGTTCACCGGTGACATCTGACACCATTATTGTAACGACCTGGAATTTCGATCCCGAAAATTCCAGATAGTTACATTTGGTATCAGAGCTGAAGGTTAAGCGAGAACCTTGGCTCTGGTGGGTTTACTCGTTAAGGATAGGGTCAGTGCTGCTCTAGAATAAGTTGAGTGTGTGTGTGTATGAGAGCGTACATGTTATTTTCTTATATAATGTTTTTAAGTGGTTTTAAAAATAAATGATTTTTATAAAAGTTTATATACAGAGTAAATAATTTTCCAATTATTATATAAAGAAATTGGTTGTTGGTCGTTGAAGTTGGATAAGAATTAAGTGATAAATATACTTATCCAAATAGAAATTGAATAGTATGAACTATACAAATAAGATCAACTAGAAATGGATTCAAACCAGAAATATAAAATAGTTATTATGATGTTGTGTCCTAATAATAATTATTGATAAAGCAAAATGAGAAAGTTTTAAGGAAATAAACTTCATTGAGTATAACTTGTAAATTAGAATGCATTTAAATAATGGAGTTTTAAAACCTAAGTCTGGAAACATTTGAATTGTTTCAAAATGATAAAAGGAATAATAGATAATATTATTCAGTATATTTTTGAATGCGATCTTATTTTAAAATAAGAAGTTGTTTGAAAGCTTTAAAGAAATCTATTTTGAATTAAAACCAAAGGTGGTTTAAAACTTAAAATATAACCTGGTGGGCTAAGAAATAAAAATGTATATGTATGGATATACGTAGTATCAACGAAAATTTGAAATAAACTCTAAAGTGATGAGTTTTGATTTTCCCTGAAGTGTGATGTAAAAACTTAAAAGGAAATAAGTTTTGAACTTTTGAGTAAGAAAGAATATTGATAGAAATTTGAAAATTTGAAGTGGGGATTCAAATTGAGTAAGGTTAATGGGATTAAATTGAATTTAACTTAGAAGAAGTTAAATAAGTTTGGAATGAACAACTTGAGTTGGAAATTTCAAGATGAAATTGAGATTTAACTTAGGGAAGTCAAATGAGTTGATTTAGAAGGGAGTTATGTGTGATCTCAAACAGGTTTGAGATCTGGAAAGGGGTAGTGAATGCTATAGATTGATGTTTTTAAATAAATTGGATGTTTATTTATCCTAATATCATCCCATTATTATCAATAGTTTTGAAATTGTGGATTGTGTAGTTTAAAATGAATTAAGAAATGGATTGGAGTGATATATATGTCCTTTGCAGAAATTAAATGGAAATAGAACTTTAATCAGGAAATTGAACTTGTGGAGGTGAAATTACTTTGAAATTAAGGATATGGAATTACTTTGAACTTAAGATTTGAATATTAAAAACTGAATTTGTAATTAAAATTGTTTAAGAATCAGTATCAAAGTTGGAAGGTAAAATTGGGTAATTAATTAAATTTTAAAGATAAAATAGTTTTGAACTCTTATTTGAACTTTGAAATAAGTTAAGTAAAGGTAATTTAAAATGGAATTTTGAAATATTGACTTAGAATTAAATTGTTTAAAGATTTAGATTGTTGATTTAAATGATGATTACTTAATGTAAGTAATTAAAGGATTAATCTGTTGAGGGTTAATTAATTTAATTAACAATTAAAGGTTGAATTAATTAATAATCAAGGTAAATTAATGGAGGTTAGTTACTCAAGGGAAGTAATTAAGGATTAATTACTTAGTGTATTTAATTAAAGGACCGATTAATTAAAGACATTAATTAAGGGTTAGTTAATTAAGGAGTGTGATTAATTAAAGGATAATTAATCAATGTAAGTGATTATAAAATAATTAATTTGAGTAATTAACTAAGGATCAATGTAATTAGTATGGATGGGTAAAGGTTATTTAATTTGTGTAATTAATTAAGAGTTAAACTACTTATTGCAATTAAAGGATAATTAGTCAAAGGCGATTAATTAAGATGGATAATTAAAAGATGATTAATTAATTGGTTTGTAGTTAATTAATGTTAAGTAAAGGTAATCTAAATGATTAAAGATTAGTAACTAATTTAACTAGAGACAAATTGAATTAATTTTGGAAGTGATCAATTTTGCTTATGATGATTGAATGATGTTAAATTCCTTGAATTGGTTGATATCTCTGATATGAAATGTTTTGTGATATAATATGCTTGGGTGGACAGTGATAATGTGGTTATCCATCGATGATGAATTGCTATGAAAAAGTGACATCTTGTATTCTAAGTTGAATTGAATTTCACTTGAATAATTCGGGTTAAGATGGTATTGAATTCGAAGAGACCGGGATCGGGTATCAGTAAATACCCGAACCCACTTCGATTTGTAACATACAATGATTCTTTGTAGATTGATATGTGAAATCAATAGGCTGAAGTGGAATAATTTAAACGATTGGACCATTTAAAACTAAGTAAAGGTACTTAGGGATTGGTTGTGAATATAAATGTTTGTTATATCAAGTTGTGAACTGGTAGTGATGAACGAGTTACTCCGGGTTTTAAATAAGATTTATGCTTTTGTATTCCATGTTAGATGGGTTTACTCACGCTGGTTTCCAGCGTGACCCAGGTGTTACTTTGATGTAATGCTCGGGTCAGACCGAGTATTACAGATTTTCAGGTGAGGACGTAATTGTAATGGTCCGGATTTTCGCGTTCGAAAATCAACATCCATACTTCACTCATATTCGAATGTCGCAGATTCAAACGTTCAAACCCGATTCGTCGGAGCTTATAACACATTAAGTATAACAACACAGCGGAAGAAAAATGAATGAATAATCATTGATATACAACATTCGATACAAGAATGATACAATATCTGTTACAACAAGATACAACAGATCTAAAAATATCAGAGCAGACTATAACAGTGGAAGTATAACCAAGAAGACGGTCCAGATTTTGCAACCAACAACATCGGAAAGACACTCCAATAGAATCTCCAAAAGAAGCCAACACCATCCTGCAACTCCAAACCAACGATAGCTTGAACCAAAAGTTCGAACCACCAACAACGAGGCATTATGCAAGGTCAGTCATCCAAAGACTGAAGATGATTCCCAAAGACTGAAAGCTATCGAATCTACACCTACTATTTGATTATCTGAAAAAACCCAACTCTAGATTGCCCGCGTGGAAAATTGTGGGCACCCAGAGTTTAGGAAGAGAACTATAATCTCCGGGTCAGTCATGTGACTAGTATGGACAAACAAAAACAGTTTTTCTCTAAAACAAACAAAAGGATTTAAATTTAAAATCCGCAATGCTTTTTTGAAAAATGAAACCGCCATAAGGCCTCCCGCCACACACACAATGCAAGCGCACACTTAGAGGAGATTTCTCCTTATGACAGTCAAAAATGCTTGATACGCGAAAGCCATTTGATATTATTATTAGTGTATAGTGCAGAAAACATTTCGAAAGTGTAATATTAATCTTAGCCAGCATACCATATTTCGTCGTATGCCAACTATAGCTACCATGCTCAATAGCAGGTTACGGCCACATTCCATGGCAGGTTATACAACTAAAACCGTACATGGCTTGTATTGTTTCTTTGGATTTCCAACAATGGTCAGGCAAAGGAACTTCCTACATCGAATGGGCACGCCTCTGGAAGGACTCCCCAAAGAACCTAATCGGATCTCTGCTAACACAAGGCCGATGCTACTTCGCGCTTTAACCAAGCTATAATATAGGTAATTACCACACAAGTATACCATCCTCAGTCGTTACCGACCTTTATCCGAGGCGCCTCTCAACCAACAACCACAAAGCAATAGGTTTGTAGCAACCACATATGTTAAATATCTGGGCTCCATACCATGATATCACCTTTTATCCAGAAGGAAATGTACATACCCTAGGGGGCGACCCCTAAAAACCTTGCTGTAACATTCCTATTTCGACCATTTCCAGGTTGTGAGGCTCGACGAAGTCTCGTCCACAAAGCTACGCTTTTCGCAAAAAGCCATGCTTCGATCAACAATTGATCAGCAGCACTTCGTATACCACATTACCAAGTTGGGAATGTATCACTAGTAACCATCAACCACATAACCTCTGAGGTCGTATGTCTCAAAGAAGGGTGTTAAGTTAAGAGAATAGATCTTCGCCACCAAACAGAAATGTATTTGATAGAAACCAGCTTTACATCTCAAAGTGTAACGTCAGACATACATCCATACAAGTCTGTTTCGGGTTCGAACAGAACCGAAGGCACTTCCAAAGTAGCCTTACACATACGGATAATCCCTAATCACGTTCAGACTTCCCATCACAAAGGGTGATCAAATCTCTATATAGAGGATCAGCCGGTGCAGAGACATTCGACGATTTATCCTTTCGCTTTCGGAAATATCTGGTCTTCACCATCTGTAACGTCCCCCTTTTCGCACGATTTAAACAGACACACATGCCAATTCAAACCATATGGAAGGGCGGATTGTTATGAAATAAATAAGAAAACAGAGAAGAAAGAAAGAAAAAACTAAACAGAATCTCATAGTGGAAGGATAAAATATAATAATAAATATACAGTTCATGAAACTGTTTACAAAACATTTGATTCTTCTTTATACAATAAATATCAGAGTTCACATACCAATAAATCTCAATGCAGTGGAATACAGTGTAGTGGAACCATAGAATATATAATAATAATAATAAAATCTTCGTCTTCTTTCTCCAGAAATAAAGTCTTCAAATCCTGAAACGCTCGGACTAACCCGAGCGAATTGAAAAGACAAAGCACTCGAGTCAGAACTAAAAGATCTTATGTAAGTTAAATCAACAGGAATAAATATGAGTGCAGTAACTTAAGAGACGCTCGGGATTTTCATCTCCTAAGGATCCGCTAAACTATTTACTATGTAGTATATTTCGCTATTATAATAGTGTCTAATTGAAAAATAAACTTACTTTTTAATAGCATTAAGGAGTGACCCAATATTCCCCTTAACACATAATATATTCCCGTAGTCCATACAGTACCGTAATCTCCCCCGTAATGGGCGTCGTCAGAGGGCACTCCATAGGTATGGTACAAAACCAAAATCGTATAAGGCGCGCTAGGGTAGGTAACACGGCACAACTAGGCAATGTCAGGGTAGATATACCAATTGCTATATGGGCTGGTGGTAACGCATAGCCGCAGCTACCGCCCACCTCGAACAAACTCCCCCTAAAATCAAAAGTAAAAGTGGCCACCGAATCAATCCAAAGTCAGAGTATAGTATCGAAGAGGAGTGTCCGATAAAGGGCGCAAACCCCCTTGGCCCGAGAATCGCTCCTGTTTTAGCCACTTTATGCCAACTCATGGGAGTTGGGTCCACGTATTTACCTTATAGGAAACGCCGTCACCAACCTACTTCATTCTGGAATCTCCACCGCGTACACGGTTGTTAAAGTGGTTTTCGGAGTTGGCAGAGAGTATGACAACTTCCGATCCCGGTCTCTTCAATAACCAAACGTTATTATAACACCGCGGTCATTTAAAAATAATTATACTTTCAAAACCAGAATATATTTATCCATTTCAAAACCCATAAATACGATATCATTTCCTTTTAAAACCCAAATAAATATGATATCATTTTATTTCAAATATATTTCTTTTCCAAAGTCATGCCACTTTTAAAATTTATAATCCCTCGAAACCAAATATTTGAATTTTAACTTTCAGCATAATACTTCGAAATCCATAGTTTTAAAACCATAACTTTCAAAACTTAAATGGTTTGGATATTCAACAGTATATAAAATAAAACAGTTGAATTTAAAATTTCTTTAAAAATAAATAATTTCCACACCTTCACAATTTTTATTCACTTTAAATTCAGTCTAAACCCATAACTTTTAGATTCACTTTCAGTTTGAATAAAACACTTCGATTTCAATATTTTCAAACTTTGAGTATTTAATGAATTTCAAAACTAAGATTGAGAATTTCAAACCAACAATTCAGTTTCCTATTATTTAGTTTGAAAGATTTACATGATAAATCCATAACCATTTAAAATAAACTAAATTTATTAACACTAATTATTTCCTTCCATTTATTTATACTAGAATTATTCATTAAATCCAATTATAAATATCATACCTTAAAATTTCCAATTTTAATAAGTTAACATCAACTCATGGAGTTAATTTTTCAAATAAGCTCAATTTCAATTAAATTTCCAATTTATCTTTCAATCTTAATTGATTTGAATCATCTAAAACTCTATATATATATACAAGATCTTAAACCTGTACTTAATCATATAACATAAATTATCAAATTCCATTTTTCAACTTATTCATTTTTATTTAAAAGATTTATGCATAGCTTAAATTCAACAATTTAACTATATATGTATATATAAAATATATTTATCATATCCAAATTTACTATTTATTAAATGGTATCACACTACAACAGTTTATGGGTTTTATAGCGTTTGAAAAACGCTATAACAGGCTACCATAGCATTTCAGAGAACGCCGTGGAACCACAAGCTATGGTAGGCCGGCAACATTACATAGCAGGAAGGAAAACGTTATAATAGCTAATAGCGTTTATAAAAGGGCATAGCTTTTGCAACCTACCATAGCGTTTTTTCCCTGTTATTAAACTTAAACGCTATAGGGAATATAATCCTTCATTTAACTTCTATAGCAATTTTTAGTACATTTTATAGCGTTTCATAAAACCATGTTATAGCGTTACAATGTTTTTCGATAGCATTTCTTGTCATGTTTGTATAGCGTTTTTATTTTCTACTATAGCGTTTTTGATTCTATTATAGCGTTTTTGATTCTATTATAGCGTTTTTGATGCATAAATCTTACATCTCATATTGAGTTGCGATAGCGTTTGATGAATCAATAGCGTTTTTAAAATGCTATTCGATATAATATTAATTTTCAGCATTTTTTTGTGGTTGTTGCTTGCATTTTGAATCGAGTGCTTGTTGTTTTTCTACTAGCATTTCTATTAAAAAAAATATACACAATTTCATTCGAAAAAGAATTTTTTTTATTCCATTTTCGAATACATTCGCATTTCACATTTTTACAAATTTTCATATTTACAAACTGACACTGTACTTCCTGCATCCCCTTCACCTCCTTGCTGTTAGCCCCAGACATTGATACTGCAATACCACCTTGTTCATTTCAGCCATCCACCCTGTGCATGGCCTTCAACCATCACTTTTCAACTAAAAGTATTCAGCATAATTTGTACAAACTTAATAAGTTGAAGTGATGAAATCGTAATGAATGGTAAAAATTTTGACTTGTAGCCAAGCTCTAAATGATGGTCGCTGCTCTTTTTCAAGGAACGAAAATCAAGCCTTTGACCATCTAATGATGTATTTTGCACCAGTCTTCCCGGGCGGAGGATGAGGACCATACTCTACTAATTCTTCTAGTCTGAGAATTAGTATGTACAAAAATAAGAATTAAGAAAAAGTAAAAAATTAATACCTGCAAATTCAAAAAAAACATATAAGGCACCTCTCAATATTATATGGAGTGACAGTTTCCGAGTATGTCAAATTCAATGCAATACTCCAGGGCACACCAAGTTGATTGATATTTATAGTTTGATCATGGGTGATGATTGTTCGTGCTGAAAATTCAACAAGCTTTCCTATCAAGTTTCCATAAATACGACCTTGTTTTGCTTTTAGCCTACTGCATATAGACTTGATAGGTCGTCCTAATCTTTGGGTGGCCTAAACAATTATGTAGCTAAGATAATAAGGCAGAAAAAATGAACTATTTTCTACAGAATGTGCAAGACCATGCATACCCTTAGCTAACTAGGAAGCTCATTGTCGAAGTATGTTGCTATGTGGAACTGCAATAATTGTGCAAATTCCATGATGATGTGAGCAGGAGCTCCATTCCTCTCTTGACGTCGCAAATTCACATTGTGCCTTATTATCATTGCTAGCTGATGAGTCAAGTTGTCCTGTTGAACATGGAAAATATATAATAAAAAAACATGAATTGGGCAATAAACTCCAAATTACAGTGGCCAAAATAATACATTATGATCAACTAATACTAAGTACCTCACTCCTAGCCGATGTGTCCATCATAACAGAAGGTCTAACAGGAGGAGGTGGAATAGGTAGAACTTATAATATCATCCAATCAGGACGGGCATATTTTGGATTCAAACCCAGTAGCAAACAATCTTCATTGCTTATCTTTCTAAGATCACTGAGAAGCTGAAAAGTTTAAAGAAAAATGGTAGATTAATCAATAATGGAAGAGAAACCGCTATCATAATTATTTGTCGCAATTTTACCCTTTCTGTAGAAAGTTGTTGTTTCATTTCAACAGGTTCTGGAAGCTGTTCCTGATCATCTGATTTCTTCTTTGAAGCTTTATATTCAACAACCATTTTCATTCCATCAATTGTGATGTATGGTTGTTGAGCACTACAGCCACCACGACTCTTCTTTACTGGTTCATCTGTATCTTGTTCACCATCCACATCAATATTATCACCTCCAGCACATTTCTTCTTGCTTTTACATGCATCATAAATTCTTTTCAATATATTCTTTGAGTTTCTAATTTTCCTAGCCTGCTTAAATTTTGTATCTTCCTGAAATATAAAGAAATTACAAGTTCAAAAAATTAAACCAGTTTAGAAGGATAAAGGATAAAGATGAGTGATTTGGGTTGTTTTTTCTTTGAGAAATTTATAGACTAATCTCTCTCTCTGGATTCAGGCAATAATACTTTACATCACCTTTTTATTTTGATTTTCGAATTGCACTTAATTAAAGTACAAAGATTATAAGTTGTTATTATGTCTTGTTTTGTAGCATTTTTTTCTGAATTGCAGTATGATTTTTTTTATGTTAACATTTAGTTGTAGTATACTATTAGTAGATTCAGAATGTCAGTTGAATTGTAGTTAACTAGAATATTAGGTACCATAAATATTGGGTACTATACAAAGATAAACTGATTTGGTTGTCAAAATTATTTTTTACTCAAATTTACCTCACCTCCAAACGGCCATGATTAGATGCTAGGTAAGTGGATTGATATCCCTATAAGAATGAATTTTCATAGTTTAGTATGAAGTACTTCTTGAAAAGGCATGTTTAGGGGCTCATTGATCTACAATGAGGAAAGATAACATTATTGCAGAGGATATGATAGACGTGCCATTGTGGAAGATGACCTCAATTTGTTTTGGTTAACTATCATGATATGGTATGAAAAAGAGCAGTATGCTGTATAATTGTGGTAACTTGAAGATAACATATGTAGTTGAGAAGAAGAATTACAGTTTCTCTATTTGCACAGTTAACCTGGTAAACAACACTGGGTGTAGTTGTTATCAAGCTCAAGTTGTTATCGATATCTGCTTGTAGTTTCTTTGGTTTTTTCAAAAGCAACGGTAGACCTCATTCGATCGTGTTTGATGACGTGTCTGTTCCTGCTGCCAGCATAGCTGCAATTCATTATTAACAACGATTGGTCTATATCTCTGTTATATATACCACAAAGAACTGATCATCAGTAAAGTTAGTATAAACTTACAATGGTGAACCCTTTGATGATTTCATCTGTGTAGTACTTATGTAGAGGTGGTAGCGTTATATTATGTACCTCAAGGTATTATGGCTCCAGCGTTATTTCAATCACCCTGATCCTGTGAATGAAAAAACCATTTAGATAGCAAGAAAGCAGTGTCCTTTATCTCAATCATTTGAGAAATGGCCTAATATGAAACAAAATCTAATTAGGCAACCTTTAGTAATTCACTGTGTCGCCAAACAAATTCACTTTGTCACCGGATAAATTTATTCCAAAATTTATTCCATGGGTTCTAAATACAAAATAAGCTTAAAAAAGGCACTTAACCAACAATTATGTTTAAAGAACTAACATGACCATATAAACAGCTTAATCGAGGACAGAATTTTCAAATATGTTACTTGCCAAAAAAAAGAGCAGAAGGTTTTCCAGGCTGCAACTTGAACTCTGGATGAAACTGAGCACTAACATAGTAGAGATGATTGGGCAATTCAATTATCTACAATACCAATATATTTCATGGTCAAAATCCAAATAAGCTCATGAATATCGTGTGCATGTAAAACTAAGTAAATAACAAGATAGACCTCCATTCTTTTCCTAGATTCATCTTTACCATCAAACTTAAGACCAACATCTTCAAATTTCATTATCAAATCAGGATTTACCTGCCAAAATTAGAAGTACATGTATCAATTTACGTAACTCATTTGTAAAATCCAGCTTCAACCCATCTAGTTATCCTTTATTTTCTAGAAACACAATGCTGACACACATGGCAACTGAAGCAATAATTCACTTTGGAAATTAGCATGGATTGACATTTCTGAAGGAACGTTGGAATGTTACATTTCACTAACTTTTGCAATCCAAGAAATCTAATAGCAAAGATTAATTTCTGATTTCACCTAACAGACTACTAATGCTCAGTTAATCTGGCTCCGACTTTAGTAAATGACCATATTTATATTAAAAAATGGGAGATAAAATTATAGACAAATATTATATCTATGGCGGTGTCTTTCATCCACATAATCAACATTTCCATATCTACAACAACAAAAAACATCATAGTTAAAAAAAATTGAAACAGAAACATTACACATCAACAAGCTAGCGAATGATGAGTAATAAAAAGGGTATAAAAATAAATACAGCTTTGCCGATTTGCAGTTTGCAGTCTGAAAGTAAGTTCTCCTCGATCCAAGTTGCATTATTCCTCCCATATGAGTTTTGGATCCCTGATTATATATATATATATATATATTTATATATATATATATATATATATATATAATAGTTATATTTCAAAGCAAAAGTACACACCCTACACGATAAAAAACTTGTTATATTTTTAAACTACATGAATAAGGAAATATTAACCTTCATATTCGAGAGATATTTATGCAATTTAAATTTGAAAACGGAAAGTGTGGAAAGTGCTAGGATTTGAGATAATTTAATTAGTTGTTATAAAGCCTAAACAAGGTTTGGCAGCAATTTAGCATTTAAAATGCTTAACTACTAAAAGAAACGGTATAAATTATATACCTCTGGCATGAAAATGACACAAGGACTGGTAGTTTCAAAGTCAAATTCAATGATGTTTGCATCATGCATGTTAAGAACTGAACGTGCAAACTCCATAACTACAGTTTGCACGCCAAGGAAAATCCTAAGATATCAGACATTGTATTCACTAGCAAATTTTGCTGCCAGAATTTTCCCTTGGACACCTCGGTCCCCAAACCTGCTGGGACTAAAATACCATCAGCTCCCTGATAAGCAACGAAAAATACATATGAATATAATATTTCATAAAAATCAATGTATATCGAGTGATTTGATGAAACAACTAGCAACCTCAGTAACAATGAATTGAATGTCAGGAGATTTGATGAAAGCTCATTTGTGATAGTTTCAAAATCCGATCTTGATGGTTACACTCCCAACAGTTGCAAAGAAACTACTAATAGTAGTAGCACATGGGAGCTAAGTCTTGTATATCGAGTTCAGTTTGCTGGACAAGCAGCTCTTTCCACTCTCTCTTGTTTATTGCTTGGATATCGTACATCAAATAACAATAATATCATTGGCAAATAATGATATCGAGTTCACTTCATTTTTGGCTGAACTATTCTGTAAGCAAGCAGATTTGTACGTTGAAATGCTAGAATGTTTGGTGACAGTACCGAAATTCTAGATTTGTATGCAAAGCTTCTAAACGAAGTATTTTTTATTAAAAACCGAAGCTCTTGAAATTACTAAAGTTCATAATTTCGGTAATAAATGTTGTTTTTTTATATGCCTCATTATGTTCACATTAACACCACAACTTAACACCACGACTGTAATTAATTGGTATGTGCCAACATAACATGTGCAAACATCATGGCCTAATGCAGTAGACGATTTGCATTATTGGTGAACAGCAATTCCGAGGATTATGCAAGTGAAAAATGATATTAGTATATAAAAAATACATGCCAATTTTATTGGTGGACCTATGCAATGCATCATAAAAGTGATACCAGCGTACAATTTTCATAGTAGCTAGCATGCTTCGCCCTTAACATTCATTCACTAGACAAATGCATTAATGATTGCCCAAACAATTCACAAATCAACAAATAAGAAACAAGGAAAATATAATACATGCTAATTTTATTGGTGAACCTGCGCAATGCATTATAAAAATAAGTAAATTTTGATTCAATGAAACAAAGTGAGATATGTCTACAAACACAATAAATGATTTTTTATTCTCCGGTATCCAAACGATATTTATTTATAGTATACATTGTGTAGGAAGCTATAAATAGATTGTAAAAATTACAAATTCAGTTGTTGATTAAACTATATTAAGTTTAATCCGTGCCAAAAGTGTACACAATTAGTAATAAACTGCAACTACTCCTACTGCTATTTCTATTTGAATGAGGGATATACTAACAAATTAGCATTAAAAATGGTTAACTAGGAAAAACAAAGTTTGAAAGCTATGAAATTATCCTTACAGTATACTAAAATTGCAAGAATCGCTCTCTTCTACCACTATTTCCTTCCCAAAATGAAATCAAACATGACCTATTGTTTTGTAATACTATAAATTCAAAGAAACTGGTAAACTATTATAAACTAAATAATGAAAACCGTCAACAAAATTAAATGGTATATTTGATCATATACGCATCACCATAAAGAATCATAAATAGTGAAATATTCTCCTTTTATTACTTACGAGTTAAAATCCAAATTAATCTTTCATTTGTATGTTTTTATGTTCACACATCATATGGAAGAATAATCCTTTGCCTAAATGACCGTACAATACCTGTTTTAATTTTGTCAGAAAAACATAGTACATATTTTTTTCCAATGTAAAATTAAAATAAAATAAACAAAACTATTGCATACATTACACACATCTAAAATGTAGAAATCCCAAAAACATTCGTCATAACTATTACACTAAATTAAAATTTTAAAAATAAATTAAAGTATTAACGTAGTAAAAAACAAAATGATTAGTTGCTTGGTCTTCTTTTTTTCATGAAAGACAACTTATAATCACAAGTGGTTGTTTTAAATGCAAGTTATTAACTTTTTAATCTTCTTCTTTTTTAATGAAGAATATTCAATATCCACCTTTGAATACAAACTGAAACAGATATATATTCATAAAAATTTACAGCATTAAAAAAAGTTAAGTGAAACAAAAGAAATTTGCATGAAGCTGTTGTTAGAGTAAACCAAACTTGTAGAAATCACTCTCTTCTTCCATTATCCACATCCCTAAAAGAATCTAAACATCACCTATTATATCTATAAATTCAACAAAATAATTAGTTATTAGAAGTTAAACTATGAATTAAATAGTGAAGGCTGGTAAAAAAAAAAAGATTAATCTCTGGCCTTTTATGCATCATCTAAAAAAAATAGAAGTACAATTTATTGTTTCGGTGTTTAAATCATTAATAGAATTCCTATTCATTTTTTGTAATATTCACAAACTATGTAGAACAATAATCCAGTTCCTTGCTGATTATATAATATCACTTTTGTTGGTAAAAAAACAGAGTAAGTATTTTGCTTTAGATAAGCAATCTAAAGCCAAATTATTGCATAAATTAACATGATTCACATATCCTTTCCCAAATAAAAAAGCATATGCTATTTCTTCAAATATACACATGTAATATAACAAAAACCGCAGAATCACTCACTGTAATGTTATGCTTAATGAATAAAACTTGCAAAAACATATTGAAGTCAATAACATATCGAACTAAAATAAATACTTACATTGATTGTCCTTTGATTTTCATGAAAGGCAACTATAAGGGTATGTATTGATTTTTTTCATTACTTCCTCTTATATCCTATTTACTGTTTTTCTGTTTGAAAGATATAATGTACTGATCATGTACATGATAGAATAATAGTATAATAGGCAGCAACATAGACATAATACCTCCTTCCAATGTCATTTTTATAGCAACAGTGATACAAGTGTACAATTTTCATAGGAGCTAGCATGCTTCACCCTAAACACTCATTCGCTAGACAAATGCAGTAATGATTATAGAAAAATGATAGATAATTTCCAATCAGTTTCCCTATCTACATATAAGAATAACCATCGAATCTAAATCGCAGTCAACCAACAGCTTGCTCATCTAGAGACTAGAAAAGCTTGTTCCAAACAAATTATAAATATATAATAATACCTCTCACAGCGGTTCAAATCGAAGAAGCACGGATGATGGCTACGTTTAGGGATTGGGATCCACTGTGTGAGTGAGAGATTCAGGTTAGGGTTATATGGATGGTGGCATCGATCGATTGTTGACGATGGATGGTGGCACCGATCGACTGTGGACGATGGATGGTGGCACCGATCAACTGTTGACGAAGGTTGTTAAGGTTACGCGAATGGGATTTCGTGGAGTTTTTGTTTCCTGGAGGCGATGAAGTGAACGAAAGATTGTTTTTCGGAGAAACTAACAAAGGCAATACACGCTTTTTCTTTCACCACATAAATTTCATTTCCCGCCTTTTTTTAGTGTATAGCGTTGTATACACCGTATTTACATGGTTAATAGCGTTCGAAACCCTAGATTGCATAGCGGTTAAAGGGGATAGCCGGAAATGCTATATGTTGATGCTATCAAAAGTCCATATTTTTGTAGTGTCATATCCAAACCATAAAAATCATTTCAAAAATAATTTCATATATATACAGCGGTGCTGTATATAATTTTCTATCCTATGGTCAAGTGATACAGATATTTATCATTTCAATCCGCAATTTAAAAATAAAATGTTGTTGTATATCATTTCAAACCGCAATCCCGAATGAAATGAAAATGCATGATAACTTGTAGTTTATATAAGATAGGACACATCATCCATTCATCCAATATCAAACATCCACCAATTTATTTCAATCATCATTCATTTAAACAACCATCAATATATAGCATATAAAATATAACAGGAAATGAATAACAGTTATTAACTAACAGTTTATATTCAAAATAAATTTATTGACTGTTTAACTATCAGTTTATATGCAGATAATAAAATTTAACTGTCAATTTATATACAATCATAAAATTAATTAACAGCTGAATTAAATAAATGCGATTTAACAGGGATGATGAATAAAACATGCCAAACTGTCATAAATGAATTTCTACTCATATCATAAATCAATTTAACAAACATAAGAAAATTTAAAAGTCGTGAGTGGGTTAAAACACTCACCTTTTGAATTTAATTGGATTTATATCTCATTTAAACCCAAAAATTCGACGGTCTCCAAATCTGTCCAAACCAGCGTCAAAGCGTCCGGAATTTTATCACGATCCTAAAAAAAATTCGCGTGAATTCGAGTCCGCATGTGGAAAAATATAACGAAAATTGCGCTTGAATTTCAAAAATAAAATAACAAAAAAAACACAATTCACCTTGCAACATGCCACATCAACCTCACTCTCCTCTTTCATAAACGCGCGCACACCAAGTGGAACCCAACACACCTCCGTTTGACCGATCTTTGACCACGCCTAGCCACCAATTCGGCCGTCAATTCACCGCAAAACTTCGCAATAAACAACCTGCTAGCCCCTCTACATAACCCAGAAGAGATTTTCCGATCAGACGCACCAGTCAAAAACGCCCAAATCAATTTTGACCGTGATTTCTGGTCAAACGATGCATCGAATTGAAAAATGAATTACACCATTGAATTACGCTCGTCGAGAGCTTCAACATATATTATTTTGAGATTTTTATGACGACTTTGACTTTTTGACTCTGATTTTGAAATGGATTTGGATCTGAAATTTTGTCTGCCATTGAGGAGGAGAAGGAGCTGAAGAAACTTTACGCGCAGACAAATGAGAGTAGGTGGAGGCTAGGGTTTAGCGGGGTATTTATAGATGAAGTTGGAATAGACAGATGGATCCGAATTTAAATGAATTCACTATTTGTCAATTTAAATTCCAAAAATCCATTTATTTGATTTTTAGATCTTATTATGAATAAATGGTCAACTTACCATTTCTATCATTTGTAATTGCAATTAGCTTCAAATTTATTAACCAAACCTCCATATCAAATAAGGATTTATTGCAAAAGTTTTAGTGTTTACATTTAATTGAAGTAAATTCAATAAATTATAAAATCTTATTTCAATGAAATTTTATACCATTCGTATTCAATTCTCTTTATTAAATCAACAATCATCATCTTATGTATATATTTACCATCAAATTCATAAATTATCTATTACCTTCCAATTAAATAAATTTTTATTACAAATTGATTTACAGCCTAATATAACATTTACATTAAACCCATTTCATTCCACCCATTAATTACTAACCTTAAATTAGCCTATCTTCATATTATAAATAATCCTTTATTTTTAATGATCTGATTGGATCTAAATATAAGTTTAAATTTAGGTATAAACATACATGTAATAAACTAGCATTAAATTTTGAAACGTGAACTGATTTAATTGGAAATAAATCACCCAATCCAAATTTATTTTAATAGACTTCCAATTAAACTGATTAGATTCAATTCCAACCCTTTAATTGAACCTATCATTACTTTGTAACGCAGTTAACACTTGTCTCACATTTCATTCCATATATATTCAAATTTCCAGCTTCCCTTTGTATAAATTATTATTTCCAAATATATTAAAGTTGTTATTCCAAATTATTATTCCAACCCAACTATATACATGTGCTAAAATTAGAAACTCAATTAATTCATTAAATAGGTTTCATACTTTTATATTAACTTATGAAATAAATATGCATTTCCGTTGCTCATTACCTTTATAGTTTTCAATTATAGTTCTCACCCACATAAATGAGACAATTAATTTCATCTAAATGTAATCGTTTTCCAATACGTTAATAACTTTATTCCAAGTCTTATATTACAACAAACTATCCAATACGAAAAGTCTTAACATTTGCAAATACTACTTTAATTAAGATTAATGCAATACTCAATTAAAATTATTGTAACTGATTTCAAAATTGTAAATTAACAAGTTACCAAAATAGGCAACATACAATAATCGTTACTCTAACCTATATTCATTCCATTCATAAATTTCAAATAAAAGGGTTTACCATTTATTTTAATATATATATCCAGATACTTTAACATTTTCCAATTGTTTATCTCAATTTGCATAACATTAAATTTATATTTATTGCAATGATTTCCAATTTAATTGAATGAACTAAGTATATAACTCATAAAAATTGTTGTAAAAATCTCAAACCCACATTTATAAGTTTATTATTTCCACTCAAATATTATAGATATTTACAAGTAAAGGTTTTCATTCAATCATTACTTATTATTATGTATAGATTAAATAAATGCACTATTTAAGTCCGTTTAAGTTTATTACCAAATATCCATTTACCTTTCCCATCAAAGTTGAATTCCATTCAATTAATATAACCAATCAAATTTCCATCCACACTTTATTTTAAACCTAAAATTTGCACTTCATTATCTTGTATTAATATCATCCAATTTCTACTTATTATTATAACTTACTTTACATTCTATAACTTACTTTGCATACTTTTTCTTATTAATTTCTTAATTATCAAAACTTCAACTTTATTTCCCAAAACCACAAATTATTACTTAACATAAATCTACTCTTTTATTACTTTATGTTCACACTTCCGTTACTATCAAATTAATCACCAGTTACGTTATCATCAAACCAACATTAATTAACATTTTAAATGCTTACATTTATTTCTCTTATATGGTTATTATTTATCCACTTGTGCTAACTTTTATTACCTAAATTTTCCGTTATTATAAGCCTTTATTATTTCCATTTAAATTAAATATAAATTTCAATTCAATCCATCCCCTTCAACAAGCAACTTATAGTAACAGCTTACAAGTATGAATGGAATTATATTTTCTAAACTTATATTAACATATAAATAAATTTCCATTGAATGAATTTTATATCCAGGTACTTACTCTATTTCACTTATTAAAATTTATTCATATTGCTAGCAATTAGGTTTTAAGTCGCCATTTATATAATTTAATTTAGCGTTCATTTCAATATTTGCTTATAAAGTTTTTTTATTTCTACTAAATTTTATTACAAAACTCATTAATTTAACCAAATTAAATCCACGAAATTTACGGGTCGTTACACCATCGGTCTTCAAATGCTATCCATAACGTCGTATCATTATTCGGAATGGGTTATATGACACAAGGTTCTCTCCCGGCTAAACCGAATAATGAGCGCAATATTTAAAAATCATATGGATAATGAGATTTCAGTAAAGTCACAACTTAAAATCCAAAACTTTTCTTCAAATGGTGTAAACAAATTAGCATTTTCAAATCTTTAAACAAAAAGATTCACTTCACAAAGTTCACCCATCTTTCATAATATTTATTCAACGATTTCAAAACAATTTTCCATTTCAAATCCTTTATAGAAATAATACATTTTTAAGACCCCTTTTCAATTAGAAAAGTATATCATCTTTAACAAAGTATCATTCATATTCCTTCAAAACAATTTTCCTTTCAAATTGGATTAACTCATCTAATCTTTAAATCAAAGATTTAAATCATAGCTTTCAAAACCATATCCAAGGATCCATAGCTTTCAGGAAAAAATTTCATTTCAAATCCTTTATTTGAAAGATACACCATTTAAAATCCTCTTTAATTTCAAAACAAGGTTTAACAATCTATCACAAAGGTTCATTCATAGATTTCAAAATTATTCACAATTTTATTTCAAACTTGAAACTTTTCAACACAAATTGGAAATCCTTTCCTTATATAAAAGCTTTTATTATTTGAAAACAAATAGTTTTCGTTTTGGAAAAATCCGATTACATTTGCATGAGTTAAAACCCTTCAAGTTTGCAACTTGGGTTAAATTCAAATTCCCAAAAAAAACGCTACTTTTAAAATGGTTTATAAACCCATATAACCCATTTATAACTTATATAACCTTTTGAACCCATAATTTCCAAATGTAGAATTCAATTTCAAATTTTGAATTTAAATTCAAATCAAACTATTTGAGTTTCAAAACCTTATCAAATTATTTAAAATAACTTTTATCTTTAAAACTGCTTTTCAAAAGCTTTCAATTCCATTTCCAAAACCATTTGGATTCAAAACAATTCAACTTTTAAAACCATTTCAAAAATCTGTGACTTAACCAATTTCCTCATGTGGTCCGTATTTGTGCGTGTATGGTGTAGTCCAGTAGTTTTACACAATAGTGCACAGCATCATTCATCACAGATTCAATCACAACAATATCGATAAGTGGTATAATCTATAACGCTTATCCTCATTCACAGAATCACAGATAAATATATAAATGCATCACAGATAAATGAGACAAAGATCACAGTTTAAACATACAATTCATATCACATAATAGCACACATCAGGGATATCAATCAATGCAAGGCATTTCATGCAATTCAAACAACCATAAGTAAGATAATCATCTGAGTAGATTGAATCTGGCAACTCAATCTAAAGCGACTCGAGCCAATGCAAACGAAAACCCAAGCTAAAGCAACATTTTCCCGAGCCAAATTTTAAAAATTCCCGATAAACACATCTTCTTCCCCAAATCACAACAACCCAAGCACAACCATAGCCGTGCACATGCACAGCCAAACGCGACGACTCCGACCATCATCACCATCGTCGACAAGTCGACATTGATTTCCTTCTTCGATCTCGATCACCCAAACTTTAAATTGACCTAGAAATCAAAATCGTACCCGAACATTTTTCATCCTGGAACGAACCCAGATCGACCAAATCCATTTACCGATGGCGATCCCTACCACCAGTCACCCTGCCACTTTGTCCTAGCCTTGCCCAAAGACCTACTCACCTTTTCCCCTTGGTCTCGTGAAACCCGATCATCCATAGACACCGGTAGCCATTTAAACCAAGTCAACTAAAATTAGAAATCAAGCTCTAATTTAATGCCGCGCCACCTCCAAGGTGTCTTAAAAATTCAACCATTATTTTTCTAATGATCTACATCCTCCAATCAACCTTCGACGTCAACCACGATGAACCTAGACCCACCGATCATCGGCAACTGACGTAAATCTCTTTTCCGTTCAACTTACGATATACCCATAATTATCAACTTAAAAATCATGAATTGATTACCTAAATTCATTATTTTGTATTACGAACCAGTTTGTGAAGTCAAAACATGGAATTGAAATCATTGATTCTTGACTTAATAAAATCACCTCTGTAATTGATATTCTTTTTGAAGCAAACATTCAACTTAAACACTCGGGAATATTTTTAAAATTGATGTTATATAGTTTCAGTCCTTTTCCATTTAAAGATTATAACCTAATTTTTGTTGCATAAGGAGAGATTAAATTGTTATTAATTTTTTCAAGGGTTTGAACCTGCAATGTGAACAGAGGCAGATACATCTGTTTACAGACATATATATCCATTCACACATATATAAATAAACATGCGGGCAAAATTGATTATCTATACAAATATTTTAACAACAACTTGAAGTATTCATCCCAAACATTAAACATAAAAACAGATTCAAGCATTTGAATGGTAGTTTTCTCATCTTGGAAAGAAGAACAGAGAACCAGACTTTAGACCTGGAACTGGAAATCTGGAATTTTGATTATTGTATTGTTGCTCAGGTGGATTGTTCCAAGTTTGATTTTCTTACTTTGATCTTTGCTTTGGTTACAGATTTGATTTTGAATCTGGAACTTGATTTCTTAAAAATCTGGAGTCTATGTTTTTAATCCAGAATTTGGTTGAACTTAAATCTGAAGCTTGTATTTGCTTTGATCTGAGAACTTTAACTTGAATTTGGAACAATCACTTTAAAAAATGTTTTCAGGTTTTAGAATACGAAAGAAAACCATGAAGAAGCCTGGTTATTTCTTTACATATTTTTATTTATTTATTTCAATTTTAAGGTGATAATGCCATTTGTTTATTTAGTTTAGCACTTGTAAATACAAATGATAATTTAAGCAACACATGTCTTCTTACATTATAAAATGTTTACATTTGTCAAAATTAGTATTTTTATGTTTAAATCCCTTAGTTTAATTAGTTAAAATTTTAGTTTTAAGCTTTTGTGCATTTATATTTTATGTCTTAACATATGTTTATGTTTTCCAATACATACTTATTTTTTTTTATTTTTTTTATTTTTAATATATATATATATATGCGTGTGTGTATATATATATATTAGAAAACAAATTCTTATTAATCTTAAAATATACTCTTTAAATCTAATTTATTTTCAAATACAATTTTATAAAATACTTCTCTTTGAATTTCAACCCAAAATTCTATTTATATTTTATTTTTAAAATTTCCAGATAAAAATTACTTTATAAATTTTATTTTTATATAAACAAACATATTGTATTTCATTGGTTCCTAGAATTTCAAATTAATTTACCAAAAATTTCATAATTTATATTCTCCTAATTTAAATTTGGCTCAAAATCGAGATCGTTACAGATTCTCCCCTTAAGAAAATTTCGTCTTCGAAATTTGCAAGGGAAACAACAAAGAGCAGATGAACACAATCTGAGGTGGAAAATTAATTTACCAGGTCAAAATGAATACCTATTCTGCATTTGGCTTACTAAATTAGAATTTCACTAATAGATACGAGAACAAACTCATTTAGCACTTCACAAGATATTCGGTCCATCAGATCTACGAAGTATACAAGGGCATTGATTAGTTCGAAGGGATAACTAACCATTCATAGAATATATCTGGACCCAACAAAAAAAATAATGGATACAATCTTCCATAATTCTCAAACACTACATATGGATTCCAACTTAGGTCGGAATACCCCAAAGTTTACACAAGCTCGTCCCTCTTCGGACTTTGATCCTCACAAAAAATTACAATAGAATTTCAAATTTGATTTTAATCGAAATCAATTTATCGATAGAAATCTTCACATTTTGGTTAACTAATTTATTTCAATTTAAAATTTCCAATTCATTAAAGTTAAAAACGTAAAGCTGATAGAAATTTAATGGAGAGAATACGAGATAGAAACTTATCTATAACGATTCATAGGGCCACCACCATACAAAAACTTCTCCTTGTAGCTGCCACGAAGCAATCAAAGAATTTGAAATCAGATCAAAGGAGATTGATAGAGAAAATTGTTTCCGTTGTTGCAGGTATTGACCATTTGTAGCGGTACTTCCCTATCCCCTACCTCGTCCTCTTCTTGCACTCATACTTACTAGTAGTGAATAGTAAGAGAATTTACAAAGGCATACAGACGGATATCTTAGTGATATACTCATTCTAGGGTATCTGTAACCCTATCTCTAATGAGCTACCTAATGGGTTATACTCCTAAGCTAAAGTTTTAACCTTCAGCTTTGATACCAAATTGTAACGGTTCGGATTTTCGCGTTCGAAAACCGACATCCATACATCACTCATATTCGAATGCCGTAGATTTAAACGTTCGAACCCGATTCGCCGGAGCTTATAACACATTAAGTATAACAACACAACGGAAGAAAATGAATAAATAATCATTGATATACAACATTCGATACAACAATGATACAATATCTGTTACAACAAGATACAACCGATCTAAAAATATCATAGTAGACTATAACAGCGGAAATAAAACACAAGAAGACGATCTAGACTTTGCAATCATCGACATCGGAAAGACACTCCAACAGAATTTCCAAAAGAAGCCAACACCATCCTGCAACTTCATCTCCAAAACTCCAAACCAACGATAGCTTGAACCAAAAGCTTGAACCACCAATAACGAGGCATTACGCAAGGTCAGTCATCCAAAGACTGAAGAAGATTCCCAAAGACTGAAAGCTACCGAATCCACACCTACTATTTGATTATCTGAAAAACCGAACTCTAGACTGCCCATGTGAAAAATTGTGGGCATCTAGAGTTTAGGAAGGGAATAATTAATTCCGGGTCAGTCATGAGACTGGTATGAGAAAAAAAAATAGTTTATCTTTAAAACAAACAAAATAATTTAAATTTGAAACCCGTAATGCTTTTTTTGAAAATGAAACTCCCATAAGGCCTCCCGCCACACACACAATGCAAGCGCACACTTGGAGGAGATTTCTCCTTATGACAGTAAAAATGCTCGATACGCGAAAACCATTTGATATTATTATTAGTGCATAGTGCAGAAAACATTTCGAAAGTATAATATTAATCTTAGCCAGCATACCATATTTCGTCGTATGCCTACTATAGCTACCATATTCAATAGCAGGTTACCACCACATTCCATGGCAGGTTATACAACTAAAACCGTACATGGCACGTATTGTTTCTTTAGATTTCCAACAAAGGTCAGGCAAAGGTACTTTCTACACCGAATGGGCATGCCTCTGGAAGGACGCCCCCGAGAACCTAACCGGATCTCTGCTAACACAAGGCCGACGCTACCTCACGCTTTAACTAAGCTATAAAATAGGTAACTACCACAAAAGTATGCCATCCCCGATCGTTACCGACCTTTATCCGAGGCGCCTCTCAACCAACAACCACAAAGCAATAAGTATGTAGCGACCACATAGGTTAAATATGTGGGCTCCATACCATGATATCACCTTTTATCCAGAAGGAAATGGACATACCCTAGGGGTACGACCCCTAAAAATCTTGCCGCAACATTCCTGTTTCGACCATTTCCGGGTTGTGAGGCTCGACGAAGTCTCAAAGCTACGCTTTTCACAAAAAGTCATGCTTCGATCAACAAGTGATCAGCAACACTTCGTATGCCACATTACCAAGTTGGAAACATATTGCTAGTAACCATCAACTATATAACCTCTGAGCTCGTATGTCTCAGAGAAGGGTGTTAAGCTAAGAGAATAAATCTCCGCCACCAAACAGAAATGTATTTGATAGAAACCATCTTTACATCTCAAAGTGTAACGTCAGACATACATCCATACAAGTCTGTTTCGGGTTCGAACAGAACCGAAGGCACTTCCAAAGAAGCTATTGCACATCCAGATAATCCCTAATCACGTCCGAACTTCCCATCACAAAGGGTGATCAAATCTCTATACCAGGGATCAGCTGGTGCAGAGACATTCGATGAGTTATCCTTTCGCTTTCGGAAATATCTGGTCTACACCGCTAATGCTATCCATAACGTCGTATCATTATTTGGAATGGGTTATATGACACAAGGTCCTCTCCCGGCTAAACCGAATAATGAGCGCAATATTTAAAAATCATATGGATAATGGGAATTTAGTTAAGTCACCACTTAAAATCCAAAAATTTTCTTCAAATGGTTTAAACGAATTACCATTTTCAAACCTTTAAACAAAAAGATTCACTTCACAAAGTTCACCCATCTTTCACAAAGGTTTATTCACCGATTTCAAAACAATTTTCCATTTCAAATCCTTTATAGAAATGATACATTTTTAAGATCCATTTTCAATTTGAAACATATACCAATCTTTAGCAAAGATTCATTCATATTCCTTCAAAACAATTTCCCTTTCAAATTGGATTAACTCATCCAATCTTTGAATCAAAGATTTAATTCATAGCTTGCAAAACCATATCCAAGGATTCACTAGCTTTTAGGAAAAATTTCATTTCAAATCCTTTATTTAAAAGATACACCATTTAAAATCCTCTTCAATTTCAAAACAAGGTTTAACAATCTTTCGAAAAGGTTCATTCATAGCTTTAAAACAATTCACAATTTCGTTTCAAACTTGAAATTTTTCAACACAAATTGGAAATCCTTTCCTTATATAAAAGCTTTTATTATTTGGAAACAAATAGTTTTCGTTTTGGAAAAATTCGATTACATTTACGTGAGTTAAAACCCTTCAAGTTACAACTTGGGTTAAATTCAAATTCCTAAAAAAACACTACTTTTAAAATGGTTTAAAAACCCATATAAACCCATTTATAATTTATATAACTTTTTGAACCCATAATTTCCAAATATAGAATTCAATTTCAAATTTCGAATTTAATTTCAAATCAAACTATTTAAGTTTCAAAACCTTATCAAGTTATTCAAAATAACTTTTATCTTTGAAACTCCTTTTCAAAATCTTTCAACTCCATTTCTAAAACCATTTGGATTCAAAACAATTCAACTTTTAAAACCATTTCAAAAATCTGTGGCTTTACCCATTTCCTCGTGCGATCCATATTTGTGTGTGCATGGTGTAGTCCAGGGGTTTTACACAATAGTGCACAACATCATTCATCACAGATTCAATCACAACAATATCGATAAGCGGTATAATCTATAACGCTTATCTTTATTCATAGAATCAAGATAAATATATAAATGCATTACAGAAAAAGGAGTCATAGATCACAGCTTAAACATATAATTCATATCTCATAGTAGCACACATCAGGGATGTCAATCAATGCAAGGCATTTCATGCAATTCAAACATCCATAAGTAAGATAAATTAGTCATCTGATTAAATTAAATCAGATTAATTACTTATGAAATATTTACTAATCCTGGTTAATTAATATTAATTAATTACAAACCAATTTTAATTAATTAACTTTAATCATCTATTGATTAACCATTAATTATTAATTAATTAACCTTAAATAAATTAACCTCTAATCATTAAATAATTAATCCCTAATCATTTATTATTCTTAAATTAATCATCCTTAATTAATTAATAAATTAATTAACCTTTAATTAATTACCACTTAATTAATTATAAAAATTAATCATCCTCTAATTAATTAATCATTAAGTAACTAATCCTTAATTTTCCTTTAATTCATTATTCTTTAATTACTTGATAAATCAAACTTAAATTATTAATTAATTAACCTTAATTTCTTAATCGCATTAAACTAATTATTCCATAATTAACAAACTTTTAAACACTTGATTTATCAATCTTTAAAACCATTAATTATCCATCCATAATTACTTATATTAAGTAATTATTTTTAAGTGATTAATTATCCTTAATTACTTTCCATTTGTTAATCAACCTTTGAAAAACAATTACCATTTAAACCTTGTTAATGTCTTTCGGGAAGAAATCATTATTAAGTAAATAAATAATCAAAACATTATTAAGATAACCCATTTATCTTTATTATTTACTAAATTATCATTATTTTAAAATTATAAAATTCCTTTTGAAAAAATAGTTGCAAAACATTTATTTTGAAAACTTATTTCATTTGAATAAACTTTAACTAAATCATTCTTTCAAAAGGAACCTGACTTATTTCATTTGAATAAACTTTAACTAAATCATTCTTTCAAAAAGAACCTGATTATAAATTTTAAAACCCTGAACCATGTTTTCTTCTCAGATTTTAAAATCTGCCAACTCAATCTAAAACGACTCGAGCCAATGCAAACGAAAACCCGAGCCAAAGCAACATTTTCCCGAGCCAAATTTTAAAAATTCCCAATCAACTCATCTTCTTCCCGAAATCACAACAACCCATACACAACCATAGCCGTGCACATGCACAACCAAACGCGATGACTCCGACCACACCACCATCATCGACAAGTCGACGTTGGCTTCCTTCTTCGATCTTAATCACCGAAACCTTAAGTTGACCTCGAAATCAAAATCGTACACGAACACACCCAACCTGGAACGAACCTAGATCAACCAAATCCACCTACTGACGATGATCCCTACCACCAGCCACCCCGCTACTTTGTCCTTACCTCGCCCAAAGACCTACTCACTTTTTCCCCTTGGTCTCGTGAAACCCGATCATCCATAGACACCGCGGTAGCCATTTAAACCCAGTCAACCAAAATTAGCAATCAAGCCCTAATTTGATGCCGCGCTACCTCCACGGTGTCTTAAAAATTCAACCATTATTTTTCCAGTGATCTACATCCTCCAATCAGCCTTCGACGTCAACCACGATGAACCCAAACCCTCGGATCATCAACAATTAACGTAAATCTCTTTTCCGTTCAACTTAAGATATCCCCATAATTAACAACTTAAAAATCATGAATTGATTACTTAAATTCATTATTTTGTATTACATACCAGTTTGTGAAGTTAAAACATGGAATCGAAATCATTGATTCTTGACTTAATAAAATCACCTCTGTAATTGATATTCTTTTAGAACCAAACATTCAACTTAAACACTCGGGAATATTTTTAAAATTGATGTTATATAGTTACAAACCTTTTCCATTTAAAGATTATACCTAGTTTTTATTGCATAAGGAGAGATAAAATTATTATATTTTTTTTCCAAGGGTTTGAACCTGTAATGTGAACAGAGGCAGATACATCTGTTTACAGACCTATATATCCATTCACACATATATAAATAAACATGCAGGCAAATTGATTATCTATACAAACATTTTAACAACAATATGAAGTATCATCCCAAACATTAAATATAAAAACAGATTCAAGCATTTGAAAGGTAGTTTGCTAACCCTGGAAAGAAGAACAGAGAACCAAACTTTAGACCTGGAACTGTGGGAATCTGGAATTTTGATTGTTGTATTGTTGCTCAGGTGGATTGTTCCAAGTTTGATTTTCTTTCTTTGATCTTTGCTTTGATTACAGATTTGACTTTGACTTTGAATCTAGAACTTGATTTCTTAAAAATCTGGAATCTATGTTTTTAATCTAGAATTTGGTTGAACTTAAATCTAAAGCTTGTATTTGCTTTGATCTGAGAACTTTAACTTGAATTTGAAACAACCACTTAAAAAAATGTTTTCAGGTTTTAGAATATGAAAGAAAACCATGAAGAAGCCTGGTTATTTCTTTACATATATTTTTCATTTATTTCAATTTTAAGGTGATAATGCCGTTTGTTTATTTAGTTTAACACTTACAAATACAAATGATAATTTAAGCAACACATGTATTCTTACATTATAAAATGTTTACATTTGTCAAAATTAGTATTTTTATGTTTAAATCCCTTAGTTTAATTAGTTAAATTTTTAGTTTTTAGCCCTTGTGCATTTATATTTTATATCTTAACATATGTTTATGTTTTCCAATACATACTTATTATGTTCTTTTATTTATTTATTTTTAATATATATATATATATGTATATTAGAAAACAAATTCTTATTAACCTTAAAATATACTCATTAAATCTAATGTATTTTCAAATACAATTTTATAAAATACTTCTATTTGAATTTCAACCCAAAATTCTGTTTATATTTTATTTTTAAAATTTACAGATAAAAATTCCTTTGCAAATTTTATTTTTATATAAATAAACATATTTTCTATCATTGGTTCATGGAATTTCAAATTAATTTACCCAAAATTTCATAATTATATTTAAATTACTAATTTAAATTTGGCTCAAAATCGAGATCGTCACAATTCTGGAGCTCGGGTGGCGAGCTGGATGGCAGGAATGTATGGAGTATTCTGCTGCGTATTAGAATGATTATTTGGGGCAAGTTATTTTTTTAAATTTCCCAGCTTTTGTGTAAGGGTTGAAAACTTTGATGTATTGATGTAAATTAACTAATACAATTTTTTACTTGTATAACTGTTATTTTATTTGATATTATATTTTGATCTGCTGTGAATGTGAGAATTTGTGACTTGTTTCTATTTCTTCTTCTATCATTTTTCTTCTTTACCCTAACTATTGGGAATATTCGGGATCGAAATTCTGGGTCGTTACAATTATCTGTTATTTATATTAATGATATACGCCTGTTGTATTATTATCATACATGTTAATATATGTTATCACTCTTGCAAGTTCCCTGTTAGTTTAGAATTCTTTATGGGTTGAAATGATACATACCCAAACGATCTATAGAATAGGAGAAAATCGTTATGGGTTGTAATGATAAACCCAAGCGATTTTCATTAAATTGAATTTGGGATTGCGGGTTGAAATGATATACACCTGTATATATTTAAATTGCGGATTGAAATGATAAATATCCATATCACTTGACCATAGGATAGAAAATTATGTACAGACACCGTTGGTCTGTATAAATAAATATTTTGAAAATGATTTCTATGGTTTTGGAAAGAAATATATGGTTTCAATAAATATTGATTTTAAGGTATTACATATAAATGTATTTTATAAAGTTAATTTTTAGATTTTTAAATTTATTTGTTTTTGAAAATTTTAAAGTTATAAGTTAGTGTTGAAATTATAAATTTTAAAGTTTTTTACTTATAATTTTCCTATTTTAAAATTTATATAGAATAAGTTTAATGTAAATAAGTTTAATAATAAGATATGATTTATTAATGTTGATTTAAGAAAGTTGGTTTAATTAATATATAATACGTTTAAATATTTATATAAAAATTATATTTTCAAATATAGAGTTTGCAATGATTTTAATAAAATTCAAGTTGGAATGAGAAATGAAAATTGGTTTGAAATTGAATTTATTTAAGAATTATACTCAAATAAGTTTGATTTGAAATTTATTAAATTTGGGATTTTAAAGATACGATTTTATAACTTGATTTTGATTAAAGTGATTTAAATGAATATTTCAAATTCACATAAATTGAAATGGTATATTTAGTTTTATTTAAGTTTGAAATTTGAAGTATTATTTAAATGTTGTTTGAATGATTAAGTAAATATTTCAGAATAAATAATAGTAAAGTGAATATATATACATATATATATATATATATATATATATATATATAAAGTTATCAAATCTAGTTTTGAAATGTTTGAATATTTAAAGCTTTGAAATATATTGAAATTGAAGCGGTTTATTTTGTGGTTAAAAATCTGTATATGAAATTGATATATTTGAAATAGTTTATTGAGAAACTGAATTGAGTTGAAATTGATGAATTGAGATTGATTAAAATTTGATCTTTGGAATTCAAGTTGATTTGAATCGATTTGTGAAATTTGTAGAAACTATTTTATTATATAAAGTATTTTCAAATTATATTTAAAACTATTTGTATATTTTACTTTATAAATTATTTTGATATAAAATATTTTAATATAAATCAATTTTAATGTAAATAATTTTTAATATAAACTGTTTTTAATATAAACTATTTTAATATACTAACTATTTTATTTTAAACTCTTTTAACGTATAACTACTTTATATAAACTACTTTATTTTATAAACTATTTTATTTTATACACTACTTTAATATCTAAACCGGTTAAGTGGGAAGTGTTGTGGTTTTCCAAAGTATTATGACTTCCAAAGTATTATGATTTCCAAAGTATTATGACTTCCTAAGTATTATGATTTCTAAATTATGATTTCTAAAGTATTATGACTTTCAAAGTATTATAATTTCTAAATTATGATTTCCAAAGTGTTATGATTTCCAAAGTGTTATGATTTCCAAAGTATTATGATTTCCAAGTTATGATTTCCAAAGTGTTATGATTTCCCAAGTATTATGATATCTAAGTTATGATTTCTAAAGTGTTTATGGTTTTTGAAGCTTTATAATTTTCAAAAGTGTTATAACTTTGAAGTGTTATGATTTTTGGAAATGGATATATTTGAAATGGAAATGATATTGTATTGATATGGTTTTGAAATGGCAATGATATCGTATTGATATGGTTTTGAAATGGAAATGATATTTTGTTTTGAAGTATAAACTATTTTGAAATGACCGCGGCGTTATTATAACGTTTTGTTGTTAAAGAGATCGGGATCGAATATTGTCATACTCTCTGCCAGTACCGAAAACCACTTTAACAACTATGTACGTGGTGGAGATTCCAGAACGAAGTAGGATGGTGGCGTCGATCCTATATGAGGTATATATATGGACCTGATTCCCGTGAGTTGGCATAAGGTAGCTAAAACAGGAGCAGTCAACGGGCCAAGTGAGGTAGCTCCTCCGATCGGACACACTTCTTCGTATGTCATTCTATTATTTTATGATTGATTTGGTACACACCTTTGATTTGGGAGTGTGGCTCAAGGTAGGCGGTAGTTGTGGCTATGCGCTACCACTAGCCCGGAGGTGTAATTGGTATATCTATCCTGGCATTGCCTAGTTGTGCCGTATCACCTACCCTATCGAGACCACTACGAGTTTGTTTTGTGTAGTACCTATGTATTATCCTTTCATAGCCTCTCGATTAGGAGGTATTACGGTACTGTATAGACTATTGGCACTATAAAATGTGTTAAGGGGGATACGGGTAATGCCTTAACACTATTTTAATATTTTACTTTGCTATAGACATTGTTATAATAGCGTCTATTACTACATAGTATATAGTTTAACGGATCCTTAAAGGATGGCTATCACAAACATCCTTTGAGTTACTTGTATTTCAGTCATTATTTCGCTTGAGTTGGATTTATTGGTATAAGAATGTTAATCTTGACTTGAGTGCTTTGTGTTTTGCTTTACACTTGGGTCAGACTGAGTGATACAGCTTTTGAGACTCACCTTTGGAGTTGGAGCTTCGCTTGGAGATCCATCTATCTATTTAGCTTGCATTTATTCAATTGATTCTAGTGATGCATTCTGATCTTGTATTTGACTATTGTATTTGAGACATCTGTTGTATCTTATTAACTTTGTTATATATAGTAGCTTCATGAACTACTATTCTTTTGTTTACGTTGCTTATTTTTATATTACTCTGTCTGTAATTCTGTGATTTATTATTTACTGTATATGCTGAGCTTTGCCAAATAAAATTAACAATCTGATATTTTGAGCAATTCAAGTCTGACATGTGCGGATGTGAATGGTTGAAAATATCGGGACGTTACATATGGTATCAGAGCTCTGGTTTTTGGCAAAACTTAGTGTAGTAAATTTAATTACGGAATTGCTTCGTTCGTGCTTAAATCTCTTCCTATTTAACTCGAGCTTCCTTCGAACTTTGGAATGTCCTCCTCGGTTTCTAAATCCATTCCCGTATTTTTCTTGATTCTGGAGTATCTCATGGCTCCACTCTCTGGTTTGTAAAGGGGTTAGACTCCTTAACAACAAGCATCAGTTCACCAGAGATTTATATATCCTCGGTTTAGATGCCGATATATCTTGTTAAGCTCGAATTCTATATCTGATCATCCGATGGCGATTTGCCTCAGAATTCAGCATCAATATTATTTTTGAAGTCACGGTTGACTCGGTTAAGGTCATCCACGATTAATATCAGTCTATCCGTCTTCCTATTCTGTTATTTACTCATCTTATCTTCGTTTCGAGTTTATCTTCCTGTTAGAATTCGCTTTGATTAGGGTCCCCTTGAATTTGAATCTTTATCCCTATTTTGAAATCCATTCTGAAATCATCGAGTGAGGGAGTCTATTTTAATTAAAACTATATTGTGTTGTTTGAGTTGTTAATGTTGATTTGGGGTTTTGATCTATTCGTCTGATCAACGCTATCGATAGGAATTCCAAAACACTTGAACAAGAACAAACTGACAATATTATTTTCAAATTTGGTAAATGAAATAAATTTTGTATGATTATATTATATATATAAGTATAATTTTGCTAAGACTTAATAGTCAACTAAATTGGTTATTATAAATGATAATATATGATTTTCATCTATTATTTTGTAAACCACTAATTTTTCAATATATAAACAATGAATTTATCAAACATGGTTTATAAATTGATTTGGAATTCAAATGGATTTAAGAATTTGAGAATTTAAATTTCTGATGATTCCAAACTTTGGTTTTAAAGTTTTAAAATGCATGTTATTTAATGTATTTTCGAATAGAAATTTTTTTTCGAAGAATTTTAAAGATTAAATCAGTACTCTCCTCTTTTGTCTTGGAAAATAATTTCGGTGATGACTGCAGCACCACCGACATTATTTTCGAGTTTTGAAGTGGAGAGACCATTCTGCAGCTTTGCTACACTTTTGTTTTAGGAAATTAAAAGTATGACTTTATTTATATATATAAGTATATATATTTTTATATTTGATTTGATATATAATATATATACATTTATCTCTAAATCGTTTGAAATGAAATTGGAAATTTAACTCTTAAATTTTTTGAAAGGGATGATTTCAATTATAAAATGAAGTCAAATTTTTTGAATAAATATTAAAATTTTGAAATAATTGAATTAAGAAAATTTTACTTGTATAATACTCAATTGCATTCCAACATAACTTATCTTAATCATCCAGAAGTTGAATATGCAATTGAATAATTTACAATGTCAAATGATGTTAAAAGAATTTGTAAATAAAATTTGAGTGGTTGTAATAAATTTTATACTCTTAACTTTTAGCTGTAAAAATGTTAATAGAGAAAAATAGAATAATAAATTAATTGAATAATAAATGAGATAGATAAAATAAATTCTATTTTGAGGAATTAATAAATTGAAATTAAGTCTGCTGAATGAAATACTTGAATTTAAACCAAATTAATTGAATATAAACAAATTCTAAAATAACTAAAATTTATATGGTTTTAAATTAATTTTTCATTTTGTATTTCAAATCTATTTTTCTTTCTGGTTGTTTCCATCTCCTACTTCCTTCCTTTTCGGGGAAGAAAAGTTTTGGGTGAGGGAAAGTGTAATGACCCATAAATTTTGATAGTTTTAATAATATATTTAACTGGAATTTTTGTGAATTTCTAATAATTGGATTTTGAAATAAAAATTTGATATTTGGAATACATCTATTTAAACATAGCAAATGATAAATTTTCATCTGATAATATTGAAATTTATTTTCTTGTGTAATTTTTATTTAAATTTAAAACAGTTAAATTTGATGATAATAAAACTTGTTCAAACTTGAATATTTTTATACAGTTAATTTGCAAATCATCTCCTAAGTGAGACGTCATATTTTGTTTCGCCAAATTTGAATTGCTATTGCTCCATTTGTCTTATTTTCAACAAATTAGCAGCATTTTCGGTACCGATATCGACTTTTGATAGAGTGTTCATACCAGTGATATTTGTATACCGTTTTGATCCTCTCATCATGCTGATCTCTGTGATATATTCAGTTCTGTGTTTCAGAGTTTCGGTATGTAGTGAAACCCGTAAAACAGTTAAGCACACCGGTACGTCTTTGGATTTGCAATGACCGTTCATTTTCCACCGGTTGAATTTAAACGGTTACTAACTTTTAACATTCCAAGCAGTAGTTGTCACTTATAATATTTCCACTTTTCAATAAATCTTTGCATTGATTCATTTCCATGATTTCATATTCTCTGATCATTTACTATAAAAGAAATATATTAAGCCTGCCATTTCATGTTGCTTTCGTTCTTCCTTCATTCGCTCATTCCCCTTCTTTGTTTTCTTTTCTTTGATAAAAAAAAGAAGGAAATTTTGTACGCAATTGCTTCTCTATGGACCAAGACCGAAACCACTTCCTCTTTGGTCGATCACCCTCCACGACCATCCAAGCCAACCTTGCACCACCAAGTCGATGCTCCTCCCTCTCTCTCTTTCCCTCGGCCACGCGCGATCATCCCGGGCTTCAACCCTCCATAATTTTTCACCCGCAATTGTTTCCCACCGCGTCACAGCCTCGCAACATCTTTGCCTCACCTGTTTCGCATGAAGCCACCCATCGGTCTCAACGCCTCAAGCCCATGGCCATGCTTAACCATGGCCTTGTTTTTTGGTAGCCTAACTTCCCTGCTTTCTAACTCTATGTATTTATGTTTATACAAGCTATAATATGCTTATGCATTTGTTTACTAAGTTAGTATGTTCTGTTTATATATGTAATATATATGGTTTTCTAAAAATAGTTTGGAGTTGCATATGTTAGTTTATAAATATGTCATATTTTTTTTATATATATAGGTGTATACTTTTACAATATATAGGTTAGTTTTATAAATTATAGATTGAGTTTTACTAATTCTATTTAGTTGTATATATGTGTGTTTGCAGTAAAATATTTTATAAAGAAGTTTATATATATAACCATTTGTCATACTGCAAGTATATGTATAACAGTCGAGTTTACATATTAGTATTTACATCTAATGTTATGATTTTTTTTGTATTCACAGAAAAAATATATATTAGTATATAAACATATAAATTTATATAGAAGTGTACTTCTGGGTTACAGCATATATATATATATATATATATATATATATATATATATATATATATTTACACGCCGAGTATTATAAACAGTGATATGTTTTGTTTTATATAATATAGAAATTGAAAAAAAACTGTTTTATATGTCAGATATTGTTTTAAATATAATATATGTTTTTCAAAGATTTGCTTGTGGTTGAAGTGCATTACATATATATATATATGTGTGTGTGTGTGTGTGTGTATGTATGTGTGTGTGTGTGTGTGTGTGTGTATTATGGTAATCTTGACGTATAAAGTAATGATAGTATATGTATGTGTTCAATCTTATATAAATATTGCTTTATGAATATTGTTTAAGTATTGTTTTTGAAATTACAAAATATTTTGACTTTAAGATATATGTGTCTTAAGGACAATAATTTCTAATTATATATATATATATATATATATATTATTTTATTGTAATATGTGTTTTAAATTAAATATTGAAAATAATAATAATAATATATTCCGTATATATATTTTGTTCTCATCGATTCCTATTTATCGGCTTTGATCGTCGAATTCATGTCAATCTAGCTTTGTTTTGGAATTCATGCTTGGATTCGTAACTCGTATCATTCTCGTTCTTCTCGAGCCTCTAAAGGTGAGCAATTACTCACGGTTAATGATCTTATATTTAATAAATTTGATTTCAATTGAAACAACAACTGAAATATACCGCTGTTAGTTATTTACATTTATATATATGCTATTATCCGTGTCTGTTCACCTATGACATCTGACACTATTATCTGTTATTTATATTGATGATATACGCCTGCTGTATTATCATCATATCTGTTATCACTCTACAAGTTCCCTGTTAGTTTAGAATTCCCTATGGGTTGAAATGATACATACCCGAACGATCTGTAGAATAGAAGAAAACCGTTATAGGTTGAAATGATAAACCCAAGCGATTTTCATTGAATTTAATTTGGGATTGCGGGTTGAATGATATATACCCGTATTTATTTAAAGTGTGGATTGAAATGATAAATATCCGTATCACTTGACTATAGGATAGAAATTATATATAGACATCGTTGGTCTATAAATATATGTATTTTGAAAATGATTTCAATGGTTTTGGAAAGAAATATATGGTTCTAATGAATATTGATTTTAAGGTATTACATATAAATGTATTTTATAAAGCTAAACTTTAGATTTTCAAACTTATACGTTTTGAAAATTTTAAAGTTATAAGTTAGTTTTGAAATATAAATTTTAAAGATTTTTACTTATAATTTTCCTATATTAAAATATATATAAAATAAGTTTAATAATAAGATTTGATTACTAAAGTTGATGTAATAAAGTTGATTTAATTAATATATTTTACATTTAAGTATTTATTTAAAATTTATATTTTTAAATATAGAGTTTATAATGATTTTAATAAAATTCAAGTTGGAAAGAGAAATAGAAATTGGTTTGAAATTGAATTTATTTAAGAACTATACTCAAATAAGTTTTATTTGAAATTTATTAAATTTGGGATTTCAAAGATATGATCTTATAACTTGATTTTGATTAAAAGTGATTTAAATGAATATTTCAAATTTATATAAATTGAAATGGTATATTTAGTTTTATGTAAATTGAAGCTTTATTTAAATGTTATTTGAATGATTAAGTAAATATTTAAAAATAAATAACAGTAAAGTGAATTTCATATATATATATATATATATATATATATATATATATGAAATTATCAAATCTAGTTTTGAAATGTTTGAATATTTAAAGCTTCGAAATATATTGAAATCGAAATGGTTTATTTTCTGGTTAAAAATCTGTTTTTGAAATCGATATATTTGAAATGATTTATTGAGAAACTGAATTGAGTTGAATTGATGAATTGTGGTTGAATAAAATTTGAACTTTGGAATTTGAGTTGATTTGAATCGATTTGTAAAATTTGAGCAAACTATTTTATTATATAAAGTATTTTTAAATTATATATAAAACTATTTATATATTTTACTTTATAAATTATTTCGATATAAACTATTTTGATATAAATCATTTTCAATATAAACTATTTTTAATATAAACTATTTTAATATATACTATTTTAACATACTAACTATTTTATTTTAAACTATTTTAACGTATAACTACTTTATATAAACTATTTTATTTTATAAACTATTTTATTTTATACAATATTTTAATATCTAAACCGGTTAAGTGGGAAGTGTTGTGGTTTTCCAAAGTATTATGACTTTCAAAGTATTATGATTTCTAAACTATGATTTCCAAAGTATTAGGACTTCCAAAGTATTATGATTTTTAAATTATGATTTTCAAAGTATAATGATTTCCAAAGTATTATGATTTCCAAAGTGTATTGATATGGTTTTGAAATGGCAATGATATCGTATTGATATAGTTTTGAAATGGAAATGATATTTTGTTTTGAAGTATAAACTATTTTTAAATGACCACGGTGTTATAATAACGTTTGGTTGTTAAAGAGACCGGGATTGGATATTGTCATACTCTCTGCCAATTCTGAAAACCACTTTAACAACCGTGTACATGGTAGAGATTCCAAAATGAAGTAGGATGGTGGCGACGATCCTATATGAGGTATATACGTGGACTCGACTCCTGTGAGTCGGCATAAGGTGGCTAAAACAGGAACAATCGACGGGCTAAGTGAGGTAGCTTCTCTGATCGGACACGCTTCTTCGTATGCCATTCTATTACTTTATGATTGATTTGGTGCGCACCTTTGATTTGGGAGTGTAGCTCGAGTTGGGTGGTAGCTGTGGTTATGCGTTACCACCAGCCCAAAAGTGTAATTGGTATATCTACCCTGGCATCGCCTAGTTGTGTCGTGTCACCTACCCTTTCGAGACTACTACGAGTTTGTTTTGTGTCGTACCTATGGAGTATCCTCTGGTAGCCTCCCGATCAGGAGGTATTACAGTTCGTATAAACTATTGGCATAATAAAATGTGTTAAGGGGGATATGAGTAACGCCTTAACGCCATTTTAATATTTTACTCTGCTATAAACATTACTGTAATAGCACATATTACTACAAAGCAGATAGTTTAACGGATCCTTAAAGGATGCTTATCTCAAACATCCTTTGAGTTACTTGTATCTCAATTGTTATTTCACTTGAGTTGGATTTATTGATATAAGAATCTTAATCCTGGCTCGAGTGTTTTGTGTTTTGCTTTACGCTCGGGTCAGACTGAGTGATACACCTTTTGAGACTCATCTTTGGAGTTGGAGATTTGCTTGGAGATTCATCTATCTATTCATCTTGCAGTTATTCAGTTGATTCCAGTGATGCATTCTGATCTTGTATTTGACTATTGTATTTGAGACTTTTGTTGTATCTTATTTAACTCTGTTATATATAGTAGCTTCATGAAATACTATTCTTTTGTTTCCACTGCTTATTGTTATATTACTTTGTGTCTTTGATTCCGTGATTTATTATTTACTATATATGCTGAGTTTTGCCAAATAAAATTAACAATATGATATTTTGAGCAATTCAAGTCTGACATGTGCGGATGCGAATGGTTGAAAATATCGAGATGTTACGATTGTTTTGCCTCGAATTGGTAGCTAAACTCCTCTGGGTCGTTATTTATCCACCTGCAAGTGGTTGACAGGCATGTTTGGTTCAAAGGACCTCCAATCTCTATAAATACCGTCAAGCCTACGACATAAACGAGATCTTCTCCAGACTGGTTGCTGAAGCTCTATTGGAAACATTCTTCGCTTTCTGCCTCCCTCACAACAATCTCCAAAGGATTTTACTGTAATTCTCCAGTGGATTCCAACTCTGGGGATTCAATCTACCTAAGGATAATCAACGACTTGCAATCAAACACTTCTTGTAACAGCAGTTGGTCTATAATAAAATTATAAAGTGGATGTAGGTTTCATTATAGTCGAACAACTATAAAAATTCCCTGTCTTTTTTCTTTTATTGTTCTTTTTCTATAGCTGTTATTTGTGATATTGCTCTGTCAGAACAGGGCTGGTGCTTTTAAACTCAAACCAGGTTGTTGATCCATTTTTGGGTTAACAATTCTAAGTTAAAACCTCAATTAATTTTAGGACTTTTATTTTTAAGGTTGATTGGGAAGATAGACCAAACTTTCACCGACAGAACTTGGGATAGATCCATGTAAACCATAAAATGATACTTAGATACCATGATTTTCGAAAGATTGAGAAATGGTCCAAAAGTAAAATGAAATGACTTAAGCTAAATCGAATTGGAAAAGAAGTTATGTATTGAACATTTGGAAATAATCAGTTTGGATAGCAATGAAGAAAATGGATGTGTGGAAAAGGGCAATATAAGGAGTACCATAGAAGAGGCACCATCCACAATCAAATGGTTCCACTTAGAATCTAGAAATTGAGGTGATTTGTTTTACCACTAGATAAGTTAAGACAATATGTTATGCATTGAGATTTTATAGAGCTACATTTTCGAGGAAACATGCACATGTTCATGATTATTTAGCGTGGTGCATATCAACGCCATTTGATTTAGTAGCAAGGATTGTAGAGAATTACCTATGCACATACATTTAGATCAAAAGTTTAAGGTATTGGCAAAGGATGAGAAGTGCAATTGAAAAATATGAATAGATTTATTTCATAGAGGGAAGAGGAGTGCACATGGTAGGCAGAAAAGCAAGTACTGATAAGAGACATGTGAAGTAGTCCAAGGAGCTGGGTCCTCTATTGTTTTTGCAACTGAGTATACTATTTGAAAGCAGATGAGTAGAAAAATCCCTAAGGCAAGAGAGACTATGACTAAAATATTGAGGAGCCATCATTATGTAGTTGTGGAAGTGTATATGCAATGCAGTTCCATGATCAAGCTGTAAAGGATAAGTGAGTCTTATGTTTGCCATGCATCTACCCATATTTTTGGGCATGTGACAAATCGACTTTGTAATGAAATTAAACTACTGAGAGCATATAGGAGCTTGAGGAGAAACTCTGAGCCACCCATTTCAAACTCTCTCTTGGCACATTTTCATTTTAGTTAGAAGAAATTATTTTTTATATAGGTTCTCACTTAGGTAGATACCATTGGATGGTAGGAATGGTTGTAAACATATCAATAAGATATGTTATGGATGATGGATGCTAGCGCATGGATTTGAATGTACTATCTAGATTTTTTATTATACACGTTTAGGGCAATACATCCTTTAGGAAGTATATACACATTCGCATGATCTCTTAATTATTGTATAGCTTGTTAGATATGATGTATGTGGATGTTTGATTTTTGTTGTGCTAGTCGTTGTTATACATATGGATGTTTCATATGGGTTGCATTGTTGTGCATACATATGGAAATGCAAGTATATTTATGTAGGATGTTGCATACGTTTGGATGCATGACATGAGTATTTTCATGATGAGAGGTCGATTGGAGTAGTAGATCGCCTACTTTTTGCATTAGCATAGGTTCACGTCATTTCACATTGCATATATATGCACATATTGCATTAGGAAGTTTTTAAGGACCATGATTGCTCGTATGATGGGTGAGTAGACGGTTGTGGTTATTAGTTGCTGTGTGTGAGTTGTATTTTTCCATCCTTGAAGATTTTGAGGACAAAATCATTTTAAGGGGGAAGAATGTAACACTCTAGAAACTCACATAAAATTTAAGAATTTAGTAGAGATTTAAAAGGAAATTTAATAAGAAAATTAAATTAAATTGAAACAAGGTCTATAAATAAAATTTCCACAAATGTTCGAATTTGATTATGAACTTGCGCCATTACATTCGTAGAGATTTTCCAAATTATTTTCATGTATAATATTTTGAAATTGGAGTTAGTACAGGAAAGTTATGGAAGATCGAAAAATTGGAATAGAAATAACTGAAAATTAGCAATTTTGTAGATATAGGTAGACCTAGAATTTTTTCAAGTCAACCTATGGCCTTTATAGGTTGACCCGTGGCCTTCACAAGTCGATTTACATGGAAAAAATTGAACGATTTGGAATCTGGAGAGATGACGATGAAGGTATGAGATTAGTTGCTTGCATCTGAAGCATTGGATAACCGAACTAGATTTTTCCTATGCTAATCTGATGGCCATAAACCTAACTTTGGCTCTATAAATTTGTAACTAATGAAATCATACTTCTCTAATGGAAGCTTATAGTAACTAAACTCTGTCAATTTTTCTCCTCAAAACCCTAATTTTATTAAAGCTAAAAAAATAAAAACTGAACCCTAATCAATCCAAGAAGCAAGAGAAAGCAATCAAAGGATGACTAAGTCGATCTAGGAAATGAGCTATCAATTGGAGGCCAAATTCCTAAGTGCTAGAGCTTAGGCTAGAGATGAGTGGACACAATTTGATAATTTGATTAGTGTGATTAAATTTAAACTATTGTGATTGATCTAGGATGTTGGAACCCAAATTTGATATGCCAAAACACTAGAAATGAACTTGTTAACTTAAAACCAAAATTATCTAAATACTAATCTGATCCCTAAAACTCTAATAAATTTACACAAATGGTAAATTTAATCGGTTAAATTAAACACTCATTTGATGTCAATTTTATAACCCTAAACAAACCCTAGAATTGATTGTAATTGGAAAATTAATTAACTAGAAGTTAGGGTTGCTAGAATCATTAATGGGTATGATTAATAAAAATTAAATAAAGATCAATCGATAGTTAAAAACTAAAATAACACTAAAATTTCATATGTGAATGGTTGACCTAGGATTGTGTAGGTCGATTGGTAGCAGTCGACCTGAGGTTTATCTGGGCCAACCGCTGGAATGAAAATGCATGAATTGAACCTTGGTCCATGGCCCAAATTTAAAATAAAAAAACATATATTTTATGAAAAAAAATTATAAATGGAAAATTGATTGTTTGAGCCTATTTCTGAGCTAAGTAAACATACTAGAAATGGAAGAAACGTAAATCCTCTATCAAGAGAATGTACGACCATATATCCCCACTTAAAGGACAATAGGTTACTGCGGTTTGGATAACAGTTGAGTACCCAAATAAGAACGAGAGCTGGCTAGGGAGACATATTTTGCAGACACTCAGGGGCTATTTTGTCTTGGTGGCAGGCAGCACTTGCAGAGATACCGGGTAAGCGAGCCCGATCCTAACGGGAGTTCTCGTACTCCCGGTCTGGCATGACGTGGTCCAGATGGACGATGGTGTAGGACGATAAGAGGCTACAACAAGAGACATTTGGCACTATGATCGAGAGGTGGACAGTCGGTGCAGACTATGAGTCGCATTATTTGTGGTTTAGGGACGTTGACCGATCGTTAATGTGAAGCTTGAATTGTAGTTCGACCCGTCGTGTTAGTAAGATTCCTTAGGTGTTGACCTCAGGAGTTCACAGACGCTTGCTATACATCATTTATCACTCCAGACTTTTGTCATTCAACGGACTTTTGTCCATCCCACTCCTTTCTCTTTATTTTCCACCACTATAGGATAACATGTTAACAATGATCAGACATTGTACGAGGGAGAAAAGGGGAGAAAGGACCTCAATGATGGAGTTCTCATATTATCTATTATTTCTCTTGTAGTCACCTATTGTGTCAAAAATCTATAAAACTTGTATTTTAATTTGAAATCAGTGCATATATAGATCAAGTATTTTAGAGATTGTTTTCTGAAATGTCTATTTTTCCGTACATATATTTTAATTCATTCCACTATGAGATCTGAAAGTATAAAATGTCTTAGAACTTCATCCCTATAATATTGCTCATATATTATTTTATAGACCCAATGGCTTATAATCCTCGGCATGACGTGTTCGAAGTCATAATGGGCTTTGGATCGATGCGTCGAGAGGTGCGGATTGTTAAAATTTGTTCCTTTTCCTTTAGGTTGTTTGGGTTGCAAACGTTTATTGTCTCTTTGTATAGAAGATGCATACGATATATTATGAGCGTGTTCATAATTATTTATTATGCTGATATTTTTGGACATATCTGAACTATAATATATTTGTGGGAAACAATATAAATATGGAAATTTCACATAGACACTTAACTAATGATAAATGCAAAGTATGATGGGAAGTTTACAAAATAAGTTTTAGCGAGTGAAGGATAGGTAAAAGTTGTTGCAAAACCATGAGTAATTATTCAATACCTTGGAAGCTAAAATTAATAAATATACTTGTGTGTTATTGTTGTTTTAAAATAGGAAGATTGGTTTTCAAAATCTTGGATTTGTTATGCAACGTTAGGGTCATTCGAATGCATTAACTTATTGACCGAATCCTGATTATATTAAGATATGGCTTGAATTGTTTTAAAAGAAGCTGAGTTCAAATGCTTCTGTATTTTTTTGTTCAAATGATTTTGAAAAAAGGTGTTTAAATTCTTTTGAAAACTGATTTTTCAAACTATTTTTCAAGTTAATTGGAAAGGGGAAAAAGATTTATACTGGATATGAGAGAATTTCTTATTTACAAGTGTCACATGCTTTAGCGTAGGGAGGTCGACATGTTAGAAGATATGAATTTTTCTGTGTAGCAAGGATGGCAGTATATGAAGCGTAGATAATAACAAGGTGTGTGTGGACCTAGGAAAACTGTGTCACTTTTTAGGATGCTAGAAATTATGAGTTAGGTATTTAAAATGGTAGGATTTGGATGCAAAATCTATTGAACCATACTCCTCTTCGTATGGGTATGGAATTTGTCATATGAAAACAATAATTTTGGTTTTTGAAAACTTGCATACATATCGAAATACTAGTATATTTAGGTTGTTTGCATCGTATTTTCAAAATAATTTTAAAAGAATGTATTCATATAGGAGGCGTCGATTTAGAATTATTTAGCACACATATCATATATGTCATAATACAACATGCACTTATATATGATTGGCTACAAAATTGGTTGTACACTAATTGGTTGGATAGTTTAGAATGGTTATGTGCTATGTTACATGATTCAAACCTTGAGAAATTTTAGGGAAGAAATTCTTTTAAGGGGGGAAGAATGTAAAATCTCATAGAATAAACGGTAATTAATAAATAATTATTATGGTCCAAAAATTGAATTTGAGCAAACACCAGAATCCGACCACAAAATTTGCACCATAGTGTTCATGGTGATTTTCTTAGTAACTTTTACAAAGTTTGGCGATAAAAATTCAATTGAAGAAGCTATCCATGTTTGAAGTTTTCGGATCAAAAATAATTAAAAAATATATAACCGTGTGAACCCCATCAATCAACCCCCTACTTTGGTCGGTTGACCACCCAGGAAGGAGTGGTTGACCACTTGGATTAGTGGCGGCTGGAATTAAATCTCGGCCTGATGGTCTGGATTTAATTAATTTAAATATAGTGAATATTATTTATTTGGGCACCTAGAAATAAAGGTATATCCCCTTACATTTCTTCTCATATTTTCTGATCAGAGCAGCAGAGTTCTACCATTTTTCCTTCTCCATAATTTCTTGAAATTATAATAGTATTATGTTAATATATATATATATATATATATATATATATAAATCGGAGAAGAGCATAAAATAAGAAAGAAGTATAGGAGGTGTGAATCTACACTGCAGAGAAAGGCAAATTTAATAATTATAAAACTATATTCCACTTACTTCAAATCTTCTCTCAAATATGTAATTCTAATGGATATGTACGTATTTTGTTATACACATTTTGGGCTGGAAAGGAGAAGGTGTCAATTAAAGGGATGAACTCAAACTTGGGAGATTTGAAAATCTAGAAAGATGAGTGAAAAACTATATGATTTATATATAAGATTGAGGTTTATATCGTTGAGTTTTATTTAATTATTATGCCTATGTAAAATATGTTGAGTTATAGACTTAAAATGGACATAGTCGGTTGAAATCTCACCTACATATTCTATAAGTTAGGTAAATGTGATGGAATGGTATAAACACCATGATCTGGAAATCTAAAAATCAGTTCCTAAATTTATCAAAGTAGAATGTTCATAAGTTTGTAAAAGTTATTCCAAATTTATGATAATTGGGTTGTAAATTGTTAAATTAATTTTGATTGCCCTATTTGACTTGGAATGTAAATCTCTTTGTTTTAATTTACTGGGAACATCGTGGGTAAAATTTAATTGTATCTATCTCCACGTAAATTTCCATAAACGATCTAAATCCATAACGACGTATAAAAAGTGTGTCATTTGGAATAATACAAAATATGCCAGAGTGAAAGAGACATGTGAAGTATGGATGTTGTTCTCCATAATCTTCACTGTCTATTTCAATAAAGAAAAAGAGATAATTCCTTGTTATTTCAAATGTGGTAAAAGTGCCACTTTTAGGTAGTTTATGGAAAGTTATAATGGTAATCCATTTTGGAAAGATATCTCTAATATGTTGTTGTATGTTCTTTAAAGAATGCACATATAAGTGTAAATTCCTAAGCATAGAAATTAATGAGTTCGAAATAGGAATAGACACACACACACACACACATACATCGACGAACACACATACATATATACATATAATGTTTAACCCGCCTTTTGGCAAGGTCATGGACAGGCGGATTCAACAAAATCGTCTGCTCGTTTGTTGAGGCTGGAATTTGATGGATTTGAGTCAACTGGATGGATAGACGGTCAGTCATGGATGGTTTGGTGTATACGACTCGGCCTAGGTGGATCGATAGGTGCCATCGGTCAAGGATGGGAGTTCGTGCATGGCTCGGCCTAAATGGATCCGCAAGTGCCGCTCGGTCATGGAGTGAAAGTTGAGGTGGGTCGGCAGGATATGGTTCGGCCTCAATGGGATCGGCCCTGGTTGTTTGTCATGTTCTGGTTTAGCCTGTGCAGTTAATGCCTCGCTATTACCCCGCTATATCCCATAGCAGATTTCTACCGCTACAATTTTTCCATATAGCCCCAAAATATAGCCTTCCGCTTTATCCCCGCTATATCCCATTATTCCCGCTATATTTTGCTATTTTCGCAATATCTTCTTTAATAAAATGAATTAAAAAATTGCATTTATACATTATAAAAATTATGAAACTAATTTACTTGATTTAATTTTTATTATATTTTCAGAAATGAAAATACTCTAATATTCTACTAAATTCAATTATGTTATATAACAGTTTTACGTTTATTTAAAGTATATTCACACATGTTTTTTATTTAAAATAATTTATGTATTAATTATAATTCCATTGAATGATAATTTTTCATTTAATTACATTTATATATTTATGAAAACATTAAGTATGAGTTTTATATGCTATTTTAGAGCCATCCGCTATATCCAGCTATATCCTCGCTATATCCCTCTATATCCTTGTTATATCCCCGCTATGACTTTTTGCACATCCACCGCTTTGAATCTGCCAAGCGCTTTAACTGCACAGGGTTCAGCCAAGATATTTGGTATGAAATGGTTCGACGGGATGGTGTGGATCGGTATGGTCAAGTGGATCAGACAAAGAAAGGAAAGACATATGGTTTGGTCATGAGTGACCCGGTGTTGGTGTATGGGTATGGATCGGTCAAGGTTAGGGTCGGTCAAGGAGGATGATGCGAAGTGGCTCGGTATGGATGGGTTTGGCCTCAAGAGGATTGGAGCTTATGGATCAGTCATACATGGTTCGGCCGTAGTGGATCGGTCGGCATAGCAGGAGGTTGTGATTAGGAAAAGGGGTCGACATTGTAAAGTACTTCAAGTCAGCATTAGAGAGGACTTCAGGTCGGCATTCACTCAAGGGTTTGGCATAGGATTATACACGAGTCGGCTAAAGGGGGTCGGTGTTTTAAGGAAGGAGGTTCGGCACTTGGTTGCTCCGAGTCCTAGCTTTGTTTGCTCCGAGTCGTGGGAAGGCCTACTTCGAGTCATGCTTGGGGGAGATCAGTTCGGCATATTATGAACCCAGGGTCGGTCATGGTGTTTGAGGTTCGGATCGGCTAGGGTTGTGGTGGACCTGTACCACTCAGGAAGCACAATAACCCAGGTTTTGCCTATAAATACATCATATGGGGATTCAGAAAAGGGGATCTCCATTCTGTCTCACTTCATCTTCTATACTAAGGCCGGTCTGCCATTGTTGTTCTAAAAACTCTGGATTGTAACTGTAATTGATCCCGACATCAATAAAAAGGAAATTTCTAGAGTGGACATAGGTCGGAGTCAGTCGAACCACTATAAATCCTCTGTTTTAACTGGTTTCTTTTTTACTTTTTACTGTTCTTTATATTTGTACTCTCTACATACATTCTATCTGTGATCTGTGACTGTTATTTGGTGCTTTCATCTGGATTTAGGTGTTAGTGACCAATTTTGGCGCTAACATTTTGGTGCTTTCACTGAGAAAGCTAGCACTCAGGGATTCAGAAGCTTGGATTTTGGATTTAAAGGCTTAAGAACTTAGATTCTGGAGATTATGGCAAAGCAATCAACCAAGAGATAGAAGACGGAAAGAAGTCATCAAGAGGGAAGTCAGGAGGCTTCCTCTGAAGCTAATCAAGCTTCCGCCTACATCACTAGGGACTAGATGCAGGTCATATGAATTTCATGCAGGAGAAATTGATAAAAAGGTAAGAGGAAATGATGCAGACACTTTTCAGATAATTTGGACAAGCAAGAACTACAGGAGCTTAAATCCATGGAGCTGGATCAGAAGGACTCAGCCAGTAAGTAGATGGAGTGGTTCAACAGGGGGCAGCCCCAAATCAGTAAACAATTATCAATCCAAGTGGATCTAGACTTGGGGGGCATGCCGCCAGGTAACGCTGGACCAACCCATGAAGGGATACCAGATGACGCTGCACAGCCCGACGCCAACAGGAATGCAGGAGTGCGTGACGACCCTTGGCAAGTAACACTTGATTGGCTGACATCATCAGGCGAACTATTCGTGGAGGTCTGACAAACAGTGATTTGGTTGGAGTAAACAAGTTCGTTTACCCGTAACCATAGGATGGCTAGGAATCCACCCGATTTCAAGCTTTCCAGTCTAAAATATACAACGGTAAGACGAATCCCACTGATGACGTGATGAGATACACAAGGCATATGGAAGTGCTGGGGGCATCAGAGGAAGTTATGGCTCGGTGTTTCCCCTTGTACTTGACCGATATAGCTGCTATGTGATTCAGACAGCTAGACAATGGATCTATTGGAACATGAATAGAACTGGTGCGTAAGTTATAGAGATAGTTTCGAGTTCGCATAAAAAGGCTAAAGAATGTGATGAAACCGACATCAGTTAAGCAGAGGGCGGATGACTCGTTCAGGGCTTTCTTAACTCGATTTAATACAGCAATTGCTTCGGTGGATCGACTAGATCAATCAATGGCTCTGATGGCTGCAGTATCAAGAGTCAGGGATAATTCAGATTTCAAAGTATCGTTGATACGGGACCCATCAATGAATCTTGGGGAATTCTTTCATGAAGCTGAGAGATTTCTTCGACAAGAGGATGCATGCTTGGATATGAAATCAAAGGAAGTAAACATGGTTAAGGATGGAGGACCGCCCGGTGAAAGCTTGGGTAAAGACAAGGATAAAGGGAAGAGGAAGCGCTGGGGAGAACCAAAATTACCCACTTATACAGGATTAAATGCAACATTGAGCGGATATTCTTAGATACTTGGGATCGCCTTTCTTATCGAAGGCCGGCAAGGAGGGAACCCTCAGAATGCGAAAGGGCATAAGGAAGGCACTGTCTCTTTCATGACCTGGACGAGCATGATACTAACACTTGCCGACATCAAAAGGAAATAATCGAGGAGCATGTAAGGAATGGTCAGTTGCGACAATATGTCGAAACTCGAATTGCGGCAGTGGAACAGGAGCAGTCACCGCCTACCTTGAACGACGATGGCGTGAGGCCCAGGAATGGTGGTCAGTTGGCCATCAACTAATCATAAGGGTTTGGAATAGGTAACAAACTTTGGGCTAATGATTAAGTCGCTTACTCATGTACAGGGACGGAGATAACCCCTAGGCATGCTTTGAGACGATGATAAACCGTGATGCCCTGGATTGTGAAATCTGTTTTTTCTTTTTGGCTTGAACACTTGCTTTTTCCGCTTTGGTTTTGGAGTTTGGTTTGAACTCCCGATTTTGTTGGTTTTTGGTTTTAGATTTTGGTTTGGATGCTTGATTTTTGATTTGGACTTCTGATATGGATTTCTGGTTTGAATCTGGGTTTAAGATTCAATTTTGATTGACTTTTGTCTGGTTTTTTTGCTAAAAGATTGTCGAGTATGGACTATGCTCGACAAGGGTTCGAAGATACCAGGATTCAGCCTAGGAATTAGGACAAATATTACCTATCAGTTACTATCACAGGTCGTTGAGTATGGACTATATTTGGCAAGGGTCCAGAGCGACTGAGATTCGGCTTAGGACTAAAGCCACGACATGACTTAGCGTTCAGGGACACCGAACTAGGAACACCAAGGCATCATTAAACACAATTCGCCGAGTGTGGATTATGCTTGGCAAGGACCCAGAGAGGTTACAGATTTGGATATTGGCTATGAACAGCTAAGGATTTGGGCATGGACCCTATGAGTCCAGGATATGGATTTTAGGTCCCGTGAGGTCCCGACATATGATTTGGACCCGGAGAGGTCCTCGACTCGGATAAAATGATCCAGAGAGATCCTGGATTCGGTTAATTGATTTTGGATAGATGTGGAATTGGATGAGGATTTGGTTACTGGATAGGAATCAGATATCTACTCAGAGCAGTCATAGATTCAGATAAGGATACGACAATGGCACTTGGATAAAATGGATTGGATTAAGAATCGAAAAGTATGGATATGGATATCATATGGACTTCGAATATCGGATTTGAGGCTGTTCAAAACACACCTTCCAATAGCAAGATATGTTTTGAGGGGCAAATGTTAACCCACCTTTTGACAAGGCCATGGACAGACGGATTTAACTAAATCGACTATTCGTTAGTCGAGGCTGGAGTACGATGGGTTTTGAGTCAACTGGATGGATAGACGGTCAGTCATGGATGGTTTGGTGTATATGGGTTAGCCTAGGTGGCTCGATAGGTGTCGATCGGTCAAGGATGGGAGTTCGTGCATGGCTCGGTTTAGGTGGATCGCAAGGCCACTCGGTCATGGTGTGAAAGTTAAGGTGGGTCGACCGGATATGGTTCGGCCTCGATGAGATCGGCCTTGGTGGTTTGTCATGTTCTGGTTCAGCCAAGATAATTGGGCTGAGGTTGTTCGACAGGATGGTGTGGACCGGCATGGTCGAGTGAATTAGACAAAGGAAGGACATGTCGTTCGGCAGTGAGTGGCCCAGTGTTGGTGTATGGGTATGGCTCGGTCAAGGTAAGATGACATAAATCGGTCGGCATGTGTAGGGTCGGTCAAGAAGGATGATGCGAAGTGGCTCGGTATGGATGGGTTTGGCCTTAAGAGGATTGGAGCTTATGGATCGGTTATACGTGGTTCAGGCGCAGTGGATCAGTCGGCATAGCAAGAGCTTGTGCTTAGGAAAAGGAGCAGTCATTGCAGAGGACTTTAGGTCGTCATTGGAGAGGACTTCAGGCCGGCATTCACTCAACGATTCGACATAGGATTATACACGGGTCGGCTAAAGGGGGTCGGTGTTTTAATGAAGGAGGTTCCGCATATGGTTTCTCCGAGTCCTAGCTTTGTTTGCTCCGAGTCGTAGGAAGGCCTGCTTCAAGTCATGCTCGGGAGAGATCGGTTCGACATATTATGAACCCAGGGTCGGTCATGGTGTTTGAGGTTTGGATCAGTTAGGGTCTTGGTGGACCTGTGCCACTTAGGAAGCCCAGTTCCCCGGTTTTGCCTATAAATACAGCATGTGAGGCTTCAGAAAAGGGTATCTCCATCCTGTCTCACTTCATCTTTTATACTAAGGCTGCTCTGCCATTGTTGCTCTAAAAACTTTGGATTGCAACTGTAATTGATCCTGACATCAATAAAAAGGAATTTTCTGGAGTGGATGTAGGCCGGGGTCAGCCGAACCACTATAAATCCTCTGTTTTTACCGCTTTCTTTTTAATTTTTACTGTTCTTCATATTTAACTCCCTACATACATTCTATCTGCGATCTATGATTGTTTTTTGGTGCTTTCATCTGAATTTGGGTGTTAGTGACCAATTTGGCGCTAACAATAACCATGCCTACGAATTAAAAATATAAGCATAATAGGATAATGAATAAAACGTAATAAATTAATATACGACAATACTAGTATAGTCAAATTAGGACAGGTAGATATTAATAGCATAGTTTACCATAAGATATGGATGTTGCGATGGAAAAGAGGTAATAACTCTGAAAATTATGAATAATGATTGCAAAATTAGTAGAGCAATAAATGTGAAGTTAATAGGAAGTTACAGAAATTAATTGGGACCATAAATGCATTGTTTGCAGAACTTAATATGACATTCATGGAAAAATGGAATAGGCATAATAGGTTGAGTTCGGAACAGATAATTAAATGTCACTAGTGATTGTCCAATTTGAATAATAATGACTATTTATTATGGACAACTGTTATTTACTAAATGTAAGAGAGAAATAAAGAATATACGTGTAAACATATAAGATAAAAATAGGTTCACGACGAATAATAGGAGGATACTGATAAATAAACTTAGGAGGAAATATAATTTTTATAATAAGAAATTATATAGCTTCAATAATATGTTTAGGACGAGCGTAATTAATGGGCCAAGCCCAATATTTAAATTTAGGGTAAATGGTTTGGTTTAATATGGGTGTGGATGCGAGATCAGTAGAGTTACACAATAGAAGTCTACCCTTCACCTAGAGGCTACCAATAATTATGTATACGTGCTACTAATGTGGGACATCTTCAAATATAACACCCGTGGGAAAGGGGTATATGTTGGCGTATAGGTTTGGGAAAATATACAAATGGCTTATCTTAGATTTGAAGTATTAAATGGCTTAATGTCTTTAGTGATGTCAAGGGATTTACTTTGGCATAGAAAGTACTAAATGGTCGTTGTGTTTGCGTCCTCCTATATAAGAAGTCTTAACTAACCTACGATGGTACCTAATAAGAAAATGGGGTCTGCTTTATTTCGCAAGTGGTATTAAGTGACCGGGATGGTCATTTCCCTTGACTTGTGTTACGTAAGTATAAATGAAATTTTGGTTATGGGACGTCAGCGGGTTGTGTAGTAAACCAGTATTTAATTGTAGGAATGCCATATTGGCTCTCACTCCAGCAGTCATTAGCAAAGACTTGGGTTATGCCCTGATGGATTTTACTTCATATAGTTATTTGTTTGTCAAAAGTGGAATTATCCCTTAAATAAGTCTATGAGATGCATTAGTAATTGAATTATAAAGCCATATCTAGGGTTTATCAGTTTTTGTAGCTAAAGGTCGATTGACTAGCGATTGCATTACGGACGGCCCGCTTTGGGGTTGAGGTATTAAACGGTGGTTGGTTCTGCCTCCGCCTTCTTCAATAAGTATTAAGTGGTTAGGGGTTTCTTTTAGGTTGTATAACGTTTATATACATATATAGTTATACCTTGAAGAAGGTTGGATATATTGTACATATGTATGTAATGGGTAAGCCATGAATAATAGATATCAGACTTAAATAGAAATCAATCAACATAAACTAGTATTATGGATAATGTCTGTAATTTATCAGTCACCGACACGTTGTTCTAACCCCTTCCTTATTACAACCCACATGACAGATTTAGAGGGACAAGCTACTGGCATGATGGAAACAGTAAAAAGAGAAGTCTTCTCATTCATGCTGGGCACTAACAAGGCAACTATATATCCAAAGAATGATATTGATTTCAAGGTAATAGCCTTAGTCAAAATATATGTTCTGTTATATTTTTGAATTCCAACATGAGTTTACATATATAGCTCTCAGATATACTTTTGTTTATTTCAGATTAGCATCACCAACGATCGGCACCCTAGAGGACTTAGGTCGGATTTAGTCAAAATTTAGGCCACTAAGGTGCATGTTATTACATTCGGTATCTCCATAATTGATATTCGACTTAATGTCAAAATCTCTAACTAAAATAAACCGGTTAATTAAACCAATAACTTTAATGCAGTCGACACAACTAAATACAAATATTAACGAAGTTTTTAACCTCAGATTAAACTCTACATATGCAAGTGATACAGTGACGAGGGAAAGAATAAGTGTATAAAAGGTTGTTACTAGGTAAGCTTATAATATATTTTAAATTGAATCTCGCTTAAATGATCTATAAGCGTTGAACTTTTACCCGATGCTGTACTTTAGCAAAGCTCATACATGCTTTGGTATTTAAATTATTTAAATATTAACCGAGGATATAGTTCACAATAGAGAGTCAAGACAGTTGAACTTTTTAATATTTCTGTATTTGACTAATGTAAAATTAACTTATAAATGTTGTACATTAATAATAAAAAATTCAAACGTCGTATTAAATTTTAGCGACTTTAATTATTTATTTGAAGCTTATTTAAAATGGCATACAAAAGTTGTACATTAATTTAACTAACGAACGATTTTGGATAAATTAATTAAATAAATGATTTAAAATATTAAATTATTTTGATCAGTTGTTTGGAAGCCCAAGCACGAGCATATCAAGCCCGGTCATAGAACGAAGGCATGGGGGTCTTGGTCTCATAAGGTTTTATATAAGGGGGCTAAATATTTGCGATTAGTTAGTTAAAAATATCCAGTCCTTCTGCTCATTATCTACACAATTAACTGACCAACCATACCCTCTAATAGACATCGGTGAAGCCAATGAGACGGTGTTGCAACCCATAGGTGTAGAGGAAGAACAAAGTGTTCATGGAAGAGATAACTAATAACCAAAGTGTTTGAGGAAAGACGGGATCGCAGGGAAAAGGCAACATCTTCATTTAAATATATTCTAATACTAGTGCGAACTTGTGTTTTGCATACGGACCGCACTCAAGCTCTTATCATCATAACATGTTTAAATGATTTATATGGTTCATTAATTAAGAAATACTGATCTTTTTTTATCAATTTTCAAGTAAGTTTGCATTTTATCTAAAATTTGTGTACAAATCTTTGAAAACAGTAATTCAGATAGTACTAATGCTTGATAACAATTGCAAAATATCGAGAAAAAATGATTTCAAAGATAAAATTTCCACACAATACACATATAAATTATACACATATAAATTGTGTGCATCAGCTGTTGCTCTATGCATCAGTTGTATTATATGTTACTTCATTTGGTGATATATCTTTATCAACCATTTCCTTTAATACTTGATGTCGTTGATTCCATTTGCTACTTTGGTAATAACTATCTATAAGAGTAGTGTAGGTAACAACATTTGGTTTACACTTGACCATTGATCCAAAAATGCCAAAAGCAACGTTGACATGATTCATGAGAACGCAAGTGTTGATGATAATCCCATAACTGACTATGTCTAGGAACACATTATGCAGCATCATATTATTGTAGAATGATAAGATTAGAGGATAAAGATATTTATTTCAGTTTTGAACGATTCTTGTAAAAAATATGCTAAATCTAAAGCATACATATTTTATGTCTGAAGTGTTGGAACTAACAACCATTATTCAACAATATTTATTTTAATGTGAAGAATATCATTGTATTTCTTTTACAGTCAAAACAAATTCAATATAATAAGAAGCATATAATTGTATTTAATGCTTTTAAGCTTCCTGGTTCCATTTCTAATTCCATCTAACAATGTTGCTGTATTTTGGTAATGTTGGATTTCACCAGACTTGACTGCAATTTGTGAAAGTAGAATCAAATGCTGAAAATTTTCAAAACAATTAACAACATAGATTAGTTAAAAGAAATAAAGTCAAACAGATTTAATAACTTTAATAGGATGAATAATCCAAAAAATTATGATTTAAAAAAAATATTTTTTCTATCAACAAAGGATATCATTGGAAAGCAAATTAAATTTAAGATTTAATATTGAAATCGATTCTTAAATCCAATTAACGTAGAAAAAATTATCACATTTCAAAGTTTGGAATAGAACGAAATTAAAAACGTGACTGTTCATTTTCCAAACTATGAAGGAGGCTTGTGTGCTCTTGAAATCTAACTCAATAATAATATTATAATATAGATAAATGCTTTCAGTTCCCATATATTCATATGTTTGCTTGTAATTTCCTTATATATATTTTGGCCATGTTAAAAAAAATTATAAAATTAATTTTTCATAGTTAATTAACAAAGTAAAATATTATATATATAACTTTGTTTCTGTTTTTAATTGTATATATATATATATATATATATATATATATATATATATATATATATATATAATTTTCCACTCTAGACATATAAATACACATATTTAAACCTAAATAGTTTATTAAATGATATTGTACCACATTATAATGTTTACTGATTAATTATTCATATATTTGAATAAATAATTCCAAATTACTATCAAAGACTGATTGCATAGAGTTTATAAATTATAATCGATTTGTTGAAATATTCTATTTAATACAAATCATAATGTACGCTTATAAAAATCAAGAACTTCATATAATGTACATCTTTATTATTTTCTTCGTTTTTATACTATATTCATTATTTCTTCAGTCATCTAATCATCTATATTAATTTTCCAAATTTTCTTTATAGTTTCATCATTTCCATTTTCCCTTAATTTATCGAATAAGGAATGTTGGTTCGATACCAATTACTGCTTTCTCTCGTTCCTTATTGATATGTTATATATATAACTTCACTGCTCTTTAGCTTTTAGTTCTGGATGCATGATAATAACTAATAAAATAAATTTTCATAAGCTAACTTCATAATTAGAAATGGTGAAAAAAAATTAACTAAAAAGAGAAGTAGTTCTTTCTTGACCTTGTACATAGTGGTAAAGTCTTTAAGGGAAATAAAACATATAAAATAAAGCAATAAGTAGAGTTTTCTTTATTGAAAGGTTAATTAATAACCCTAAAAGTGTATGGTTTAAACTAAAATATTAGTGCGGTAGGATTTCTTATACGGTCTACAAATTGTCATTCACTATATACAAAAAACCATATTGAGAATGTGAAGATATTAATTTGTAAAGATATTTTCTCTAATATATACAATAATGAACGATATTCTTAAAAATATAGGTATTTTACATTAAATATCGGAGCGATATGTCAGTAAATATCGGACAATATATCAATAATGATATTTTAAGTGATTTCTTGAAAAAATATCGGCTTAAGAGCGAAATGAGATATATTAATGATATATCAGCGATATTACCTGGTGTTAACTATATATATATATATCCATATGGAAATTTATACACGTAGAAAAATTATTATTCGTGGGTTTTAATAAAACACAAAAAAAAAAAATTTTCAAATTCAAACGAATTTTAAAATCTAGTTTTGAAATTAAAAAAGATCCATTTTTTGAACAGCAATGGGCTAAGGGAACCCTACCCAAGTTTATTACAAAAAAAATACAAAGCTACACTTTAAAAAATTCATTTACATCACAAACCGACCATGCAAAATTAACATCACAACCTGACCTTACAAAAACATCACAAACGGAATAACTTATGATTTTCAATGCAAGCAAACAACATGAACAGAACTCCAAAAAACAAAATCTCAACTACCAAACTCATTTTAACCTACAAATTCTTCTCATAACGCACTTATGAATCCTGTTATATATAGCAGCAGCTGGTTCCTTCTTCATAGCAAAAATACTATCATTTCTTTCCTTCCAAATAGCATATGCTAAAGCTTTCAAAATAATTAATAGAATTCTAGTATCAGGAGTTCTCCATCTCGTTGCCTTATATATCTTGAACCACTCAACTCTTGAATTCCTGTTTGGTTTATGAAAATGTCCATTAGCAAGAAACTTACTCTAAACCTGATAAGTATAAGTGCATTCAAAGAATAAATGAGTATTTGATTCGGGGTAGTTATTACAAAGCACACACTCATCATTGTTTATCACACCCAGAGATACTAATTTTTCCTTTGTGTTTAACGCATTAGCCATTGTTTTCCACAACAGTAAATTCCCCTTAGCAGGACTGTTTTCACTCCAGATTCTTGAAGCCCATGGACAAGTTCCTGTACTATTATTAACTATCAGAGCTTTATACACTAATGCTACTGAGTGCTTCTTTCCTTCACTTGTCCAAAGAACTTTCAGATTAGAATTTGGAAAAACTTGAGATGATAACGAACTCCATATTTTCCTGACATGACTTGATCTGCAATAAGGTAGTTCAGTTGATCCTTCTGTGATAAAAGAATCGACACTTGCTGACAAAGGTATGTGAATGTGACATTAGGCTTTGAATAATAACACTAGGCTTAATGAGCCCAAGGAGTAGACCAAAATAGAAAATTAGGATTCTCTAATGCATTGCGTTGTATTAGAGGAAGGAATATGGATCTTAGTTTTAAAATATTACACCAACTCCAACTAGCAAAAGAAGGAATATTCATTGACCAGAAATCATTTTTCTTTATTAGATTATGAGAAACCCATTGTGTTCATATGTCATCCTTATTAGAAAGAATTTTATCAAAATATAGAGAAATGGCTGCTATATTCCAAAACTTCAAATTTGTAATACCAAGTCCCCTTTAGATTTTGGAAGCTGGATCTTTTCAAAAGAAATAAAAATAAGTTTTTTAGAAAAAGGATCACCATGCCAAAAGAATCTATTCGAAGCACTTTTAACCATGGATATCAGTTTGTTTCGCAGAATGTAATGTCTCAATCGGTATTTGGTCATAGCAGTTGCAATAGCTTGAATAATAATTAGTCTACCAGCCTGGGTCAATTTTGTATTTGGCCAAGTTGTTAACTTGTCTGTAATTTTTTCATAAAGTGAAAGGCAATCAGATTTTGTGATTCTTGAAGAGATGAGTGGTAGACCAAGACACTACAAGAGAGGCTTCGATTAGCGACGAAGGGGGGCGACGGCTAAAAAAAGCGGCCGTCGCTAGCCGTCGCAAATCGGAATATATAGGTCCTGGCCGAGAGCTCATATTTCATTCTCCTCCTTCCCCAAATTTTTCCTCCTTCCCCAACTCCGTCGCCCCCCGTCACCCCAGTCGACGCCCAACCCTTCAAAGCCTCCAAATCACCCAAATTTGTGTCGTTATGCTCCTAATCTCGTGTTTGAATGTAAATTTGATGTTTTTAGGTTTAGTTTAAACCCTAATTTAATTATGATTTGTTGTACAATTTAGATTTGTTGTTAATTTGAGTATTAGTAGTGTTGTTAAATTAGGTATTAGTAGTGTTGTATGTTGATTTGGCAGATTAATTAGTTTATTATCATGAACTTGAGTTAAGTACATGTTAATTATTTCATCATGATGAAGTTGAATAAATGGTTGATGTAGATAATTAGTGTTGGAGATTAACATGGTTAGTTTTTTTAGGTGAAAAAATAGTGTATATTAATGATTAACTGGGTTATTGATAAATTTACATGAAAATATTTCATAGTTTATGAAATTGATAAATTACAAATTTAAGTTGTTAAGTAAATTTAAATTGACAAATTTTTATTTAATAATTAGTTTTTTATTGTTTTCTAATTATCTATTAGATAATTAGAATTTGTTGTTTTCTAGTTATATTCATTGATAATTGTTTTATTTACCCTGTTGATTGAGCGACGGCTAACGACGATTAGCGATTGCCATTTTGATAATTTTAGCGATGAATCGCGACGGCTAGCGATGGACAAAATGCAAAAGGTCGTATATTTTGTAAAAAATAAAGTTTGTACAAAAAATTAAAAAATGAATATGAGAACATTAAAAATTCTGCAAATATATAATTTATTTGAAAAAAATTAGGAAACAACTTTAAAAACAACTGATATTGTACTAAAATCGATTTTGTAAAGAAATTAAGAAATGAATATAACAACAACAAATAGTCACATAAAATCTATGTCGTTAAAAAAAAATAAAGAAATTAATATTGAAGTAAAATTGTTAATTGAATGTTGAACTAAAATTTAAATACACAAATTTTTGAAATAAAATATAAATATTTGAAACATTGTCAAAATTTGAAAAGAACAATAATATTTGATAAAATTTAAAGAATTTCTTTATCCCTTAGATTGTCTTTGGCCCCGTCTGGCAAGTGTTGTATATGATCGTTATATGGATGTTCGTTTTGTAACGGAACGGACATTTATATTCATCTGATACAATATTTGTCGGATTTGTCCTTGTATTGGACAAGTTACAAACACAATAAAGTAATTAGATATTATAAATCAATTCATTTTAAACGGTTACAAAATTTCGACAACACTTCCTTTACGTTCCCTGTGTACACGCATTTGTGTACGATACAGGGAACATAAGGGAAGTGCTGCTGAAATTTTGTTGAACCGTTTAATCTGAAATTGTAACATCCCGCCTTTTCGCACACTTTAAACCGACACACATGACGATTCAAACCATACGGAAGGGTGGATTGTTATGGGGTAAATAAGAAAAACAGAGAAGAAATAAAACAAAACAGAATCTCACAGCGGAAGGATAAAATATAATAATCAAATATACAGTTCATGAAACTGTTTTACAAAATATTTTATTTTACTTGTACAATGAATATCAGAGTTACCCATACCAATACTATCAATGCAGTGGAATTAAATGGTGTAGTGAAATAATATAGTAGATACTAGTAATACAAATCTTTGTCTTCGTCCTCCAGAGCTAAATCCTCAAATCCTGAAACGCTCGGACTGACCCGAGCGAATTGAAAAGACAAAACACTCGAGTCGGAACTAAAAGATCTTATGTGAGTTAAATTAACAGAAATAAATATGAGTGCAGTAACTCAAGAGATGCTCGGGATTCACATCTCCTAAGGATCCGTTAAACTATTTACTATGTAGTATATTGCGCTATTATAATAGTGTCTATTTGTAAAATAAACTTACTTTTTAATAGCGTTAAGGGGTTACCCATATAGCCCTTAACACAGAATATATTCCCATAGTCTATACAGTACCGTAATCTCCCCCGTACTGGGCGTCGTCAGAGGGCACTCCATAGGTATGGTACAAAACAAAACTTGTAGTAAAGGCTCGGTATGGTAGGTGACACGGCACAACTAGGCAATGCCAGGGTAGATATACCAATTGCTATCCGGGCCGGTGGAAACGCGTAGCCGCAGTTACCGCCCACCTCGAACAAACTCCCCCAAAATCAAAAATAGAAGTGGCCACTGAATCAATCCAAAGTCAAAGTATAATATCGAAGAGGAGCGTCCGATCAGAGGTATGACCTCATTGGCTCGAGAATCACTCCTGTTTTAGCCACCTTATGCCAACTCACGGGAGTCGGGTCCACGTATTTACCTTTCAGGAAACGTCACCACCACCTACTTCATTCTGGAATCTCCACCGCGTACACGGTTAGTCAAAGTGGTTTTCGGTATCGACAGAGAGTATGTCCATATCCGATCCCGGTCTCTTTGCCAACCCATCGTTATTATAACACCACGGTCATTTAAAATAGTTTGTACTTTAAAACCAGAATAAAAATTCCATTTCAAAACTATGAATACGATATCATCTTAAAACCCAAAACAATATGATATCATTTTATCCAAATATATTTCTTTTCCAAAATCATACTGCTTTAAAATTTAAAATATCTGGAAACCAAATATTTGACTTATACTTTCAAAGCATAATATTTTGAAATTCAAAATTTTAAAACCATAACTTCTAAAACTTGAATGGTTTGGATATTCAACGAATGTAAAATAAATGGTTTAACTTTAAAGTTACTTTGTAAAGAAAAATAATTTCCATGGCTTTTCAAATATATTTCTTTATTTAAAGTTTAAACCATAATTTAAATATCACTTCAAGTTCCAAAAACCCCTTCAGTTTCTATATATATATATATATATATCCATTTGGAGTATTAATATTTCAAAACTAAAGTTGGATTTTCTTCTTTCAACAATTAATATTCTATTATTTAGCCTTGAATATTCATATAAATTCCATAAATAAAACTCCAATTTCTAGCAATTAAATATTTTCTCAAATTTACTTTATACTAGAATTTTCATTTTTAATTCATCTTGGAAAATCCAGTTATAAATATCATACCTTAAAATTTCCAAACTTAAACATATAAGATAAATTTCCAAATTCCATTTTCTCAATTTTTCATTTTTATTCAACAGGTTTATAAACAACTTAATTTTCAAATTTTTAACTTCATATGTATATATATCGAAGAATAATATTTTATAAAATATCAAAATCAAATTTTTTATAAACCGTATCCCATCCAAACCATAGAAATCACTTTAAAATAATTTATATATAGACCACGGTGCCTGTATATAATTTTCTATCCTACGGTCAAGTGATACAGATATTTATCATTTCAATCCGCAATTTAATAATAAAATTTTATGGTTGTATATCATTTCAAACCACAATCCCGAATGAAACGAAAAATGCATGATAACTTGCAGTTTATACAATATAATTATAGCATTCATTCATCCAAATATCAATCATCAATTGCAATCATCATCCAATTTTAAACAATCATTGATACATAGCATATGAATTATACAGGAATTAATAACAGATTATTAACTAACAGTTTCTATTCCAAAATAAATTTAATGACTGTTAACTAGCAGTTTATGTGCAAAAATAAATTCTACCTGTCAAATTTTATGCAATAAATAAACTAAATTAACAATTAAGTTAAATAAATGCGATTTAACAGATATGCTGAATAAAACACGCCAACAGTCATAAATAAATTTCTACTCATATTTAAAATAAATTTAACAAACATAAAAACTTTAAGAAGTTGTGAGTGGGTTAAAACACTCACCTTTTGAATTTAAATCGAATTTAAATCCGATTTAAACCCAAAAATTCGACGGTCTCCGAATTGGTCCAAACTAGTTCCAAACTGTCCAGAATTTAATTACGATCCTAACAAAAAAAGTTTCACGTGAATCCGAGGTCGTATGAAAAAGTTATGCGATTTAAACGATTTGAAAATCAAAATAAATTATAAAACAAAACAAACCTTAATTAAATACTCGCCACATCACTATCGTCTTCCACGCGCTTTGGCTACAGGAGCACGCGAATATGTTTCCAGACCGAACCCAAAACGGAAAACGAACACCACCAGTAGATTGCGTATTCTGAGAACTCCAACATATAATTTTTCTGGAATTTTTAGAGGAGTTTGAATTTTGACTTTTATTTGGATTGAAACTGGATCTAGAAATTGTCTGTTGCCATTGAAGAAGAGAAGAAGTTGAAGAAGAGACTATACAGAGGAATGAAGATGGAGACTAGGGTTTCACCACCTATTTATAGATAGATCGCAAAAGAATAGGTGTGCACGAATTTTAACGTGCAAACGGAGGTGGTCCCAAAAGATAAATAATATTAATTACACACGTTATGGATTTAGGAAATAAATAAATTCCTTATCATTTACATTTTATTTTAAACGTATTTACAAATGTAAATCTAGACGTTTCGTTTACGTTTCAAAATATATCCACAATTTTATTAATTTCCAAATTGATCTAAACAAATTTAGATGTAAATTAAAAGCTGATAAGTCAATCCATTGCAGTGTTAATTTCTCCACTTCCTTATATTTAGAATGGAAACATTCACTTTATTTCCTCAACATTCTTTTATTTTCCTTAAAATGCTTATTTGTTACTTGCAATTCATAATGTAAACATTCTTATATTCTAAAATGATCAACTTATACAATATTCAATCAATTCTTATATTTCCAAATAATGTACATTCATAATGAAAACATTCTTACATAAATTTTATTAATTGCACTTTGTTTCTTTTCCTTTTTCAATTGAAAGATTTTAATAAATTTATTTCCAATTAATTTTAATCTTCCACTTCAAAACAGACCCTAATTGATGAAATCAATTAAATAAATACGTGAACATTGTAATCCTTATTTATAGTCAAGCAAACATGTTTATAAAATTACAGGTTTCAACAAGCATTAAATTACATACTAAATAAATCTTTTTCTCTATTCAATTATATAATCAAATGTTTATTCCATCTAAAAATTTTAAGTAGAAGGATTCCATGTTGGGTTCAAAATCTATTATTTTAATATCCTTGAATTTTAGTTTAATCTCTGTAAACGAAATATTTAAACGTTAATTTCATTTATTTTGCAATACTTAATTAAACCAAAATATCGTTTTCTAAACTTAAATCTATGCTCCCATAGATTCATTCAATTTGCACTTATTATGTATTATTTTAACAACTCATTTATAACTTTGAATCTATTCCCCAAATTTCACATTTCTATCGTTATATACATTTGAATTCCATTCTATTTAATATTTCAAATATTACGTCATTATCATTAATGAAATAAATATATTGTTAATTATTGCAATTGATTTTCCGTTATAACTTAATATACTAAATAGGTGGTAAATCTTAAATACTTGTTCTCATTAACGATTTATTCCTACTTACAAATTAATGCAATTATTACCTATTTCCATCTTTATCTCCAATTAACGTAAAATGTTATATCAAATTCCATAAATTTCAATAGATTCAAATTATCATATCTATGAAGAACATTTACGTTATTATCCATTTATTACCTTAACTTATTCAACGTAACATTTAATTTATATTTAATGCAATGATTTCCAAATCAATTGAATTGAATTGAATTAAATATATATGTATCACTCATAATAACTTGTGGTCACAACTCTTGATCACCATTAATTAGTTTATTATTTACAATCCAATAATCGCCATTCTATATATATATATATATATATATATATATATATATATAGACGAATTAACTAATTCAATATTTCCATTTCATTTTCCTATCCTAAATTTATTACTAAGTGTATTTACTCCATTCCAACAAGTTGGAATTCCATTTTTACTATACAATCATTTCCCTATTCACTTTTATTACTAACCCATCATCATTGCATTTATTGTCTTTTATTGATTTAATCAATTTACCCCATATTCCCTTAAACTCATACTAACGAAACATTCAATTCTATTTATCTCATAAACTCCATTTCATAAATCTACCTGCAATTTCTACTTAGAAATAAGGTTACATTTCCGTTGAAAATACATTTACATCTTACGTTACTACATTAATAGCTAGTAACGTTTATATCATCAACCATCACTTATGAATAATTAGCGTTTCCTATTTATTTTGTTACATTCACTTATATTCATTTATGAATAAATTGTTATTCCCTTTAACCTATTAATTACTAATTTTAATTATTGCAATTCATTTATCTAACATAAATTTTGAATCTATTTCCAAATTTTCATATTTCAATTAATTAACACCTTACAATAGTTTACAAATAAAAGGGATTGTACTAATTACATTATCTATTTTCTTGCATTACTTTATTACCTCCGTTTATATTCAATTTCCGTAAATCAATATTTTATTCCATTGACAAATTCAATACTTGCAACAATTTCCACTATTACTATTAATTGCAATATATAATTTAATTTGCAAATTTTAATTACCTTTGATACATCAAATTTCAATATTTTCTTTCATATAAATTAATAAGATTTTTATTTCTTTCTAAATTTTAAAATAAAATCCTATTAATTTAATTCATTTCAAACATCGAATTTACGCGGGTCGTTACACTCTCCCCCACTCAAAACTTTTCGTCCTCGAAAAGGAAAAGAATGGAAAAATTAAATACAATACATCTTATCCAAAATATTTAACTTATAAACAATTAAACTTACAAAATTAATCACTTTAAATAAGATATCCTATTTATAACTATTTAATCCTTTATATTTAAATTATTAAAGTTTGGAAAAACATTTCCAAAATATTTCCAAGATACTGCATTTTCTTATATAATCCAAAGGGTTACAATTTATATAAAGTGAAATATTTAAGCGGTTTCAACCATTAATCGACCAATCAATACAACAACCATCAACTTTACAAACAGCATACATACACAAGACAAAGCAACCATTTAATCCAACAAACAAATAGTTGTTCGGGTTCAAAACTTGAAATTGTATGGAATGAAAATAACTATCAAGTGCATCCTTTACTCAACAGTCTTAGATGGAACAACGATAGATTATTTATTCATCCAACAACTTCAAATTCTCTTGCCCAACCAATCATAAGTCAAACAATAACAATTCAAACCAACAACCAAATTAACTTATTATACATTTATTTCATGCTTTAGTTGTTTAATTTCTTTTCTTTCATTTATTGAGTGATTCCTTCATTACTTACAATTTTCATTTTTCATTTATTACAATATTCATTATATTTGCATTACGTTTTATTTACTTAAGTTTATAATCATCTATTTATAATACTTAAAATTTCCATTTTAACTTAAGTTTATACATTTAATTCTCATTTTGTAACAGCAAATTCATTGAATACCTTTATTACCTCAAGCTTCACTTTTAAGATTTCCCCTTACATTTTCTTACTATCGTTGCAACTTTTATTATATGGTAGGTTATATATGTGCTTTAAGAATGTAAGTGAAAATTATACAAGTTTCTTCTCAATTCCTTTAATTAATTAATGGTTCAATAATTATATATATTAGTTTTATAAATTACAATTTCAACTTACTTTTAATTTCATTCATTTATTTAATGCTTACATTTCCATTATATTTAATAATGGTAATAATTTAACTACACTAAATTTGCAACTTTATACATCAATTCTTATAAATAAAGAAGTTCATTAATTCATTTAATAATGTTTACAATCGTTTATTTGCATTACTTACCTTCCTATTGTATTAAATTTTTACTTTAATTAAAGGTTCCAATTTCTACACTTAATTGAACTATTAATTAACTGGAACTTAAGAACCAAATACCGGGTTTAATTTTTAAATCATTTAAAATAATAGATAGATATATATTCTTAACATATATATCCTATTATAATTAAAACGATAAAAATTTCTTAAACAATTCTGCAGTAAATTTCTACAGTGGCCTTCCCACTTCGAAACTCGAAAATGAAAGTCGATTATGCGTGCACTCATCACCGAAATTATTTTCCAGCAACAGGGAGGAAAGTACAAAACTTATTTTTTCCGAAATCTTCTTTAAAACAATTTTTCCGAATTATATTGAAATATTTATATCAGAAAATACTTATAAATAATATTATTATATTCCAAAATTTATTCGAAAGAAATTTCAACACCCCGGAACTTAAGTTCTAAATTTCCAAATTTCATCAATCATATTTTCCAATCTAACTTATATTATTAATTATACACTTTATCACCTAACAACCAATCTATTGCAGCCAAATATAGATATAGATTGAAAAATTTATTTTATATATAGAAATTATAATAGGAAAAATTATTTCATTCACCTATATTAAAACAGATATTATGTCGGTCTGTCCTATTTAGTGTTTAGAAACCCCTATTGATGTCATAGCGTCCCATGCATCAACCAGAATTTATAAATACAAAACGGAACAGATGAACACAATATTAAAACCTTTTTATAACACTAACAAGTACGCTCTCTCATATATATACACTCAGCGACTCCCATAGGGTATTACTACCCTATTAACAAAGAGTCAAACCCCACAAAGCCAAGGTTTATCGCTAAACCAAAGCTCTGATACCAACTGTAACATCCCGCCTTTTCGCACACTTTAAACCGACACACATGACGATTCAAACCATACGGAAGGGCGGATAGTTATGGGGTAAATAAGAAAAACAGAGAAGAAATAAAACAAAACAGAATCTCACAGCGGAAGGATAAAATATAATAATCAAATATACAGTTCATGAAACTGTTTTACAAAATATTTTATTTTACTTGTACAATGAATATCAGAGTTACCCATACCAATACTATCAATGCAGCGGAATTAAATGGTGTAGTGAAATAATATAGTAGATACTAGTAATACAAATCTTTGTCTTCGTCCTCCAGAGCTAAATCCTCAAATCCTGAAACGCTCGGACTGACCCGAGCGAATTGAAAAGACAAAACACTCGAGTCAGAACTAAAAGATCTTATGTGAGTTAAATTAACAGAAATAAATATGAGTGCAGTAACTCAAGAGATGCTCGGGATTCACATCTCCTAAGGATCCGTTAAACTATTTACTATGTAGTATATTGCGCTATTATAATAGTGTCTATTTGTAAAATAAACTTACTTTTTAATAGCGTTAAGGGGTTACCCATATAGCCCTTAACACATAATATATTCCCATATTCTATACAGTACCATAATCTCCCCCGTACTGGGCGTTATCAGAGGGCACTCCATAGGTATGGTACAAAACAAAACTCGTAGTAAAGGCTCGGTATGGTAGGTGACACGGCACAACTAGGCAATGCTAGGGTAGATATACCAATTGCTATCCGGGCTGGTGGAAACGCGTAGCCGCAGTTACCGCCCACCTCGAACAAACTCCCCCAAAATCAAAAATAGAAGTGGCCACTGAATCAATCCAAAGTCAAAGTATAATATCGAAGAGGAGCGTCCGATCAGAGGTATGACCTCATTGGCCCGAGAATCACTCCTGTTTTAGCCACCTTATGCCAACTCACGGGAGTCGGGTCCACGTATTTACCTTTCAGGAAACGTCGCCACCACCTACTTCATTCTGGAATCTCCACCGCGTACACGGTTAGTCAAAGTGGTTTTCGGTATCGACAGAGAGTATGTCCATATCCGATCCCGGTCTCTTTGCCAACCCATCGTTATTATAACACCGCGGTCATTTAAAATAGTTTGTACTTTAAAACCAGAATAAAAATTCCATTTCAAAACTATGAATACGATATCATCTTAAAACCCAAAACAATATGATATCATTTTATCCAAATATATTTCTTTTCCAAAATCATACTGCTTTAAAATTTAAAATATCTGGAAACCAAATATTTGACTTATACTTTCAAAGCATAATATTTTGAAATTCAAAATTTTAAAACCATAACTTCTAAAACTTGAATGGTTTGGATATTCAACGAATGTAAAATAAATGGTTTAACTTTAAAGTTACTTTGTAAAGAAAAATAATTTCCATGGCTTTTCAAATATATTTCTTTATTTAAAGTTTAAACCATAATTTAAATATCACTTCAAGTTCCAAAAACCCCTTCAGTTTCTATATATATATATATATATATATCCATTTGGAGTATTAATATTTCAAAACTAAAGTTGGATTTTCTTCTTTCAATAATTAATATTCTATTGTTTAGTCTTGAATATTCATATAAATTCCATAAATAAAACTCCAATTTCTAGCAATTAAATATTTTATCAAATTTACTTTATACTAGAATTTTCATTTTTAATTCATCTTAGAAAATCCAGTTATAAATATCATACCTTAAAATTTCCAAACTTAAACATATAAGATAAATTTCCAAATTCCATTTTCTCAATTTTTCATTTTTATTCAACAGGTTTATACACAACTTAATTTTCAAAATTTTAACTTCATATGTATATATATCGAAGAATAATATTTTATAAAATATCAAAATCAAATTTTTTATAAACCGTATCCCATCCAAACCATAGAAATCACTTTAAAATAATTTATATATAGACCACGGTGCCTGTATATAATTTTCTATCCTATGGTCAAGTGATATGGATATTTATCATTTCAATCCGCAATTTAAAAATAAAATTTTGCGGTTGTATATCATTTCAAACCACAATCCCGAATGAAACGAAAAATGCATGATAACTTGCAGTTTATACAATATAATTATAGCATTCATTCATCCAAATATCAATCATCAATTGCAATCATCATCCAATTTTAAACAATCATTGATACATAGCATATGAATTATACAGGAATTAATAACAGATTATTAACTAACAGTTTCTATTCCAAAATAAATTTAATGACTGTTAACTAGCAGTTTATGTGCAAAAATAAATTCTACCTGTCAAATTTTATGCAATAAATAAACTAAATTAACAGTTAAGTTAAATAAATGCGATTTAACAGATATGCTGAATAAAACACGCCAACAGTCATAAATAAATTTCTACTCATATTTAAAATAAATTTAACAAACATAAAAACTTTTAGAAGTTGTGAGTGGGTTAAAACACTCACCTTTTGAATTTAAATCGAATTTAAATCCGATTTAAACCCAAAAATTCGAAGGTCTCCGAATTGGTGCAAACTAGTTCCAAACTGTTTGGAATTTAATTACAATCCTAACAAAAAAAGTTTCGCGTGAATCCGAGGTCGTATGAAAAAGTTATGCGATTTAAACGATTTGAAAATCAAAATAAATTATAAAACAAAACAAACCTTAATTAAATACTCGCCACGTCACTATCGTCTTCCACGCGCTTTGGCTACAGGAGCACGCGAATATGTTTCCAGACCGAACCCAAAACGGAAAACGAACACCACCAGTAGATTGCGTATTCTGAGAACTCCAACATATAATTTTTCTGGAATTTTTAGAGGAGTTTGAATTTTGACTTTTATTTGGATTGAAACTGGATCTAGAAATTGTCTGTTGCCATTGAAGAAGAGAAGAAGTTGAAGAAGAGACTATACAGAGGAATGAAGATGGAGGCTAGGGTTTCACCGCCTATTTATAGATAGATCGCAAAAGAATAGGTGTGCACGAATTTTAACGTGCAAACGGAGGTGGTCCCAAAAGATAAATAATATTAATTACACTCGTTATGGATTTAGGAAATAAATAAATTCCTTATCATTTACTTTTTATTTTAAACGTATTTACAAATGTAAATCTAGAGGTTTCGTTTATGTTTCAAAATATATCCACAATTTTATTAATTTCCAAATTGATCTAAACAAATTTAGATGTAAATTAAAAGCTGATAAGTCAATCCATTGCAGTGTTAATTTCTCCACTTTCTTATATTTAGAATGGAAACGTTCACTTTATTTCCTCAACATTCTTTTATTTTCCTTAAAATGCTTATTTGTTACTTGCAATTCATAATGTAAACATTCTTATATTCTAAAATGATCAACTTATACAATATTAAATCGATTCTTATATTTCCAAATAATGTACATTCATAATGAAAACATTCTTACATAAATTTTATTAATTGCACTTTGTTTCTTTTCCTTTTTCAATTGAAAGATTTTAATAAATTTATTTCCAATTAATTTTAATCTTCCACTTCAAAACAGACCCTAATTGATGAAATCAATTAAATAAATACGTGAACATTGTAATCCTTATTTATAGTCAAGCAAACATGTTTATAAAATTACAGGTTTCAACAAGCATTAAATTACATACTAAATAAATCTTTTCCTCTATTCAATTATATAATCAAATGTTTATTCCATCTAAAAATTTTAAGTAGAAGGATTCCATGTTGGGTTCAAAATCTATTATTTTAATATCCTTGAATTTTAGTTTAATCTCTGTAAACGAAATATTTAAACGTTAATTTCATTTATTTTGCAATACTTAATTAAACCAAAATATCGTTTTCTAAACTTAAATCTATGCTCCCATAGATTCATTCAATTTGCACTTATTATGTATTATTTTAACAACTCATTTATAATTTGAATCTATTCCCCAAATTTCACATTTCTATCGTTATATACATTTGAATTCCATCCTATTTAATATTTCAAATATTACGTCATTATCATTAATGAAATAAATATATTGTTAATTATTGCAATTGATTTTCCGTTATAACTTAATATACTAAATAGGTGGTAAATCTTAAATACTTGTTCTCATTAACGATTTATCCCTACTTACAAATTAATGCAATTATTACCTATTTCCATCTTTATCTCCAATTAACGTAAAATGTTATATTCAAATTCCATAAATTTCAATAGATTCAAATTATCATATCTATGAAGAACATTTACGTTATTATCCATTTATTACCTTAACTTATTCAACGTAACATTTAATTTATATTCAATGCAATGATTTCCAAATCAATTGAATTGAATTAAATATATATGTATCACTCATAATAACTTGTGGTCACAACTCTTGATCACCATTAATAAGTTTATTATTTACAATCCAATAATCGCCATTCTATATATATATATATATATATATATAAGAATTAACTAATTCAATATTTCCATTTCGTTTTCCTATCCTAAATTTATACTAAGTGTATTTACTCCATTCCAACAAGTTGGAATTCCATTTTTACTATACAATCATTTCCCTATTCACTTTTATTACTAACCCATCATCATTGCATTTATTGTCTTTTATTGATTTAATCAATTTACCCCATATTCCCTTAAACTCATACTAACGAAACATTCAATTCTATTTATCTCATAAACTCCATTTCATAAATTTACCTGCAATTTCTACCTAGAAATAAGGTTACATTTCCGTTGAAAATACATTTACATCTTACGTTACTACATTAATAGTTAGTAACGTTTATATCATCAACCATCACTTATGAATAATTAGCGTTTCCTATTTATTTTGTTACATTCACTTATATTCATGTATGAATAAATTGTTATTCCCTTTAACCTATTAATTACTAACTTTAATTATTGCAATTCATTTATCTAACATAAATTTTGAATCTATTTCCAAATTTTCATATTTCAATTAATTAACACCTTACAATAGTTTACAAATAAAAGGGATTGTACTAATTACATTATTTATTTTCTTGCATTACTTTATTACCTCCATTTATATTCAATTTCCGTAAATCAATATTTTATTGCATTGACAAATTCAATACTTGCAACAATTTCCACTATTACTATTAATTGCAATATATAATTTAATTTGCAAATTTTAATTACCTTTGATACATCAAATTTCAATTTTAGTTTAATCATTTAAATTGTCTAACATACATTTTCAAATCAAGAAAAATGTTCAATTATTTTCTCGACCATACGTGGATGTTTGAAGTCAGAACTAGAAAGAAAACATCAATAAAGGAACATTTCTACAACGGTGTACAAGAATTTGTTAGATTTGCTAAATCTAATAACCGAAACTATACGGAAATTCGTTGCCCGTGTAGTAAGTGCCAACATTTGAAGCATTGAAAACCGGATATAGTTGAAGTACATTTGTATCAATATGGTTTCGTGCCTGATTATTATTTCTGGGATCGTCATGGAGAACTTGTTGAACCTACACCTAATACTGAAGTTTTAGAGGACGGTAATATGATGACGAATCCGATAGAAAATATGGTGGATGATGCAGCACGATCAATGTTTCCTACAACGAAAGCTGTCGATGAAGACGAAAATGTCGAAGAAGAACCGACTGCGGGAGCTAAAAAAATATACGATTTGTTGGATTCTGCTAAGAGGCCGTTGTGGGACGGATGTAAAAGCGGAATCGAACTTTCATTAACCGCCGAATACATAACTATGAAATCAAAATTCAACCTTACGGAAGCTGCATTTACAGCAGTTGTACAAGCTGCAAAATGACACATGCCACCCAACAATCTGATGTGCGATAGTCATTATAAAGTAAAAAAATTGATGTCCGCTTTCGGTCTACCGTACGAGAAGATAGATGCATGTGTGAAAGGTTGCATGTTGTATTGGAAAGACGACGTCGACCTCAGAAAATGCAAAATATGTAACGAAGAAAGATACAAACCAAGAAAGAAGAAAGGGAAAGAAGTCCCGTACAAGAGAATGCATTATTTACCCATCACTCCCAGACTTCAAAGATTATATGCGTATTCTACTACGGCCTGTCATATGCGATGGCATAGTGTGAGAACAGCGGAAGAAGGAACTTTGATACATCCATCCGACGGTGAAGCATGGAAATATTTCGATAAGACTTATCCCGCATTTGCTGCGGAAAGTCGTAATGTCAGACTTGGTTTATGTACGAATGGATTTTCACCATTTTCACAGTTTGGTAGTAAATATTCATCCTGGCCAATTATCGTTACTCCGTATAATTTACCTTCATGGATGTGTATGAAAACACCATATATGTTTCTCACCACTGTCATTCCCGGCCATCATGATCCAACTCAAGGAATTGATGTTTATTTACAACCATTGATCGAAGAGTTGAAGAAACTGTGGAATGATGGAGTCGAAACTTATGATGTATCAACGAATTTTTTTTTTCGGTTATTCGCTTCTTTGTTATACGGGATGCTTTTTGGTTGGAGTATGGCCAGTCGTCTAGCATGCCCTTATTGTATGGAAGAAATACGAGCATTTTCATTACGATATGGGAAGAAAGTTTCGTGGTTTGATTGTCATCGGTGTTTTCTTCATCCCAATCATAGTTTTAGAAGAGATAAGAAAAATTTCATAGCTAACAGAGAAGAGAATCTGAAACCACCTAAGGTTTGGTCAGGCGAGGAAATATACGAAATTGTAAGAGACTATCCAAAGATACATGAAACTGGAGTCCAGACTGAAATCCCAGGAAAGTCAGACATTCATAATTGGTGCAAACAAAGCATATTTTGGGAGTTACCATATTGGAAAGATCTCTTACTCCGACATAATATTGACGTGATGCACAACGAAAAGAACGTGTTTGATAATCTGTTTAATACAATTTTGAATGTAAAGGGCAAAACCAAGGACGATTTGAATTCGAGGATTGATATAGCAAACTATTGTAAGCGCCCGGAACTTCATATGAAGCCTAATGACAATAAAAAACCGAAAGCATGCTATGAGCTAGATAATAAGCAAGTAAAAGTCGTGCTAAAGTGGGTGGAAGAATTAAGATTTCCCGATGGGATTTCTTCGAATCTTCGTAGATGTGTTGACTTCAAAAATAGTAAATTGAGTGAGATGAAAAGTCACGATTGTCATATCATGATGGAATATTTACTCCCCGTGGCTTTCAAAGAACTGTTGCCCGTAAAAGTATGGAACGTCATGACAGAGTTATGTTTGTTTTATAAACAGCTATGTTCGACAACATTAAAGGTGGACCGTATACGTAAACTTGAAGTAGAAATACCCATATTGCTATGCAAACTGGAGAAATTACTTCCGCCTGGTTTCTTTAACGTAATGGAGCATTTACCTATTCATCTTCCATCCGAAGCACTTCTTCGAGGTCCTGTGCAATATGGATGGATGTATCCATTTGAGAGGTAAATTAACATATGCAATGTTCATGTCAATTTCAAATTTAAATTTGTATATCTAAATATGTAATAAATATCTTAATAGGTACTTGAATCATCTGAAGAAGAAGATTCGACAAAAAGCCCGAGTTGAGGGTTCGATATGCAAATCGTATCTTGAAGAAGAAGCCTCATTTTTTTCTCACTACTTTAAGGATGATGTGAACTTATCATTTGTAACTGTTCCTCGAAATGAGGAAGTCGTTGAACAAAATTCTTCTCAAACAATGTTATCTGTTTTTAGACAATATGGTAGACCTGGTGGAAAATGTGTGGAAATATGGTTGGACGATAGAGACCACCATGTAGCGCACACATATGTTCTTTTAAATTGTGTCGAAGTCGCACCATTTGTCAGGTAATAGTTAATTCACTTGTAATTTACTTGTACGTACATAATAATAATAACACATATTACATATATGCGGTATCTACGAATCACAGTATCCATCTGGCGATCTCGGTAAAGAATTTGCCAAATGATTTTTGAACTATGTTTATGAGCCAAGAAACTGTGTCGTTGATGAAGGCTTAAGACATCTTGCGATTGGACCGAAAAAAAATGTGAAGACTTATCCAATATTTTTCGTCAACGGGTTTAAGTTCAACACAAAAGATTACGGTGCTGAAAAATTAACATATAACAGCGGGGTATTTGTCAAAGGCAGTGATGATCCAGATGAGCATTTAAAAGATTTTTACGGCGTCTTAACACAGATTCTAGAATTGACATATTATGTTGAACCTTTAGAAAAGGTTTTTTTATTTAAGTGCAATTGGTTCAGTAACGTTCCTGGTTCCGGAATTAACGTGCATAAAGAGCACAAACTTATTGAAATAAGGCATACATCACACTACTATAAATACGATCCTTTTGTGTTAGCCAAGCAAGCGTTACAAGTTTATTTTGCTTCGTATCCATCTTTGAAAAAAGATAAAGCGGATCGGTCCGCTGTTTTCAAAACGAAACCAAGGTTTACGATTGATGGAAATAATATTCCAGATGAAGCAGCATATCAAGCCGATCTTGAATCAAATACAGAAATAATAATAACTGATGATATTGATGTAGGGCCTTTGAATGATGAATCGAACGTCCTATTTGATGCATTTGAAAGTATCGAAGAAAATGAGATAGAATACGAGACTGAATCTGAATCAGAAAATGATGAAGACTGGTCGTTATTGATATAATTGTTATGTGATAGTGATTGAAACATTCGATGTAATAGTAAATTTCTGTAATTGTTCTGTAATGATCATTTAGTTAATTTTTATCCATGTTTTGTACTAGTAAATTTTTATAATTGTTCTGTGAAAGTGAATATTGAAACATGCTATGTAGTAGTGAATTTCTATTATGGTTCTGTGATGATTATTTATATAATTTTTATCCATGTTTTGTACTAGTAAATTTTTATAATTGTTTCTGTGAAAGTGATTGAAACATGATATGTAGTAGTGAATTTGTATAATTGTTCTGTGATGATATTGTTTTTCTATAGCAGATATGTCTGGCAGGAGACGGAGTGGAGGTGGTGGCGGCACGCCATCCCCATCTCCCGGTGCAGGTGGTAGTGGCACTGCACCGGACTTACGTCCGATTGCAGAAGTTGTTCCTAGAAGTGCTGCGTAAGTATCAATTTTATTTAAAGTATAAGTTTTAAAATCCACTAAACATGTATATTATAACTTTTGCAGTGGCTTTGAGGTGGAGCCATCAGATTATATTTTACAGGTTTCGAGGAAGGCTTTTCAGAGCCGGATGCATGGTTGTTGGCCTCGCTGGGACGACATCCCCCCTCATGTCAAGAACGCCATACAAGCGGATTTACTTGTAAGTAGTAGTTTGAATTTCAGCTGTAAATTAATATAATCTTTATAACTTAAAATTTACAGGCTGCAGTCCGCGTCGACCCTGATGACTTAAACATTTTTTTAAATCACTGGAACAAACGAATGAGAAAAAATTACAGGGATACACTGTCCAAGGCCAAAAATTCAGGGAAAAAGCCAAACTGGATGGGCGAGGGTGTATGGAATGATTTTCTTCAGCTTTGGGACAGTCCGGTAGTAAAAGTAAGTAATATATGTTTTCTTTGTTATTTAAATCTAATATAAATCTCGCAAGATATATACGTGATAATTTATCTTAATTTGTAGGAGCTATCTGCGCGGAACCGGGCAAACAGGAATAAAAATCCTGCATTGCACCGTGGTGGCTCCAAATCCTTTCAGGAGCATAAGAGAGAGCTGGTAATTAAATTTATAAACCGTGTTTACATTTTATTACAATATTTTATAATCAGATTAGCAATAATATTTATATATTTTCAGGCCGCGAGATACAACCGCGAGCCCACTATGGCCGAGCTGTTCAAGGCCACACATGCCTTGGAGAGGACCGACGAAGAGGGCAATGTTTCGTATGAGTGGACGGATGACAAATCACAATCTGTAATGGTAAATTAATTTACTGTTAATAACAATATTTTGTCTTATTGTATTTTCAAAATTTTGAAATTCGGTTTTTATCGTGTAAAACAATTGTTTGTAATCGCAGGAGAGGTACGAAGCAGAGCGGGCTCGTGTAGCACAGTCCACTGGTCGGGAAGAGCTTACGTTAGAGGAGGAGAACCATATTTGGGATGCTATTATTGACCCGCCTTCTCGGACCAGTCGACGGTATAGCTATGGAAATGTGGAGGTAAATTTTGACATGTACTAATATATAAGTTTAACAATTTTAATCATATTACATATATATGCTAATATATAAATAATTATGAATTATTTTATAGGCCATGAGAATGCAGAGTGCATACAGGAGGTCGCAGCAAGAGGCGGAGATTGCTCAGTTGAGGGCGACTGTTGAAGAAATAAATGATTGGAGGAAGAGTTTCTTTGAGAAACAGCTGGATGAGCGGATTGCGGCCTATTTGCAACAGCATGGGAGGATGCCTGGAGAGGACGGCGGCGATGGCGAGGAGTAGGTATGTTTGTTTGCTGATAGTTTGGTATATACACATTTTGGTTGGTATGGTGTATATATATTTTAGGATATTATGTACATATATTTTGATGACTTCTAGTTGATGGATTTGGTTGGATATTATGTATATATATGTCGGGATATTATGTAGAAATTTCGGTTTACTATTTACATATTCCGATTATTGGATTTGAAAATGAGATTTGGTTGAATTTTATATTGTTTGAATGTATAGTTATGTTATATGATGGATATATGATGGTTATACTTGATGACTATAGTGTATAGTGGTTTGGTTCAGATTGGTTGAGGTGTATATGAGCTGTGCATGTGCATTGGAAATTTACCCAGATTAGCGACGGCTAGCGACGGCCAAATTGCACAGATTAGCGACGGCTACACAGGTTAGCGACGGCGAGCTACGACTAACGACGGCAGTTAGACGTTGGAAAAATTTCCACGTGGCACATTTACAGTCGCTAGCCGTCGCTATTTTGATGACGGAGCCGTCGCTAAAGCCGTCGCTACACTATTGGGCGACGACATTTATAGCGACGGCTTTTAGCGTCGGCCGGCGACGGCTAGTGACGGCCGGCGACGGCTAAAAGCCGTCGCTAACTGTTGCCGTTCTTGTAGTGAGATAACTTGCATTATGAGGCATCCTATTAAGACCTGGGTGAACTATGATATCAGCTTTCAAGCTATCTTTTACTCCGGCTATTAAGATGTGAGACTTGTTGAGATTATTCCTCAGACCAGTAATATTTTGGAATAAACTCAGTTTATCAAGGATTGTACTAATATTATTAGTGAAAGGTTTTGTGAAAACTACAAGGTCATCAGCAAAGAGAAGATGAGTTAATAAAGGATACTTGCATTTAGGATGTAACTCATCTTTTTGCAAACCACTTGATCAATTAACAAAGAGTTTAATATTTCCATCACAATAATAAAAAATAAGCAGAAATTGGATCTCCTTGATGAATTCCTTGTGTTCCTTGAAAATCCATTAGAACAACCATTTCTAGATATAGAGAAGTGAGTGGTTAAAATACAAGTATAACTCCATTCTAGCATTGGTTTGGAAAAATTCATTCTGGAAAAAATGAAAATTATGGAAATCCAAGAGACAGTATCAAAAGCTTTTTGGATATCTAGCTTTAACATACATCGTGGTGATATATTTGAATTTCCATATCCTCTAAATAGTTCCTGAGTAAGTAAAATATTATCACCAATATTTCTATGCGGCATAAATGCAACCTGATTGCTTGAAATAATTGATGGTAAGACTTCTTTCATTCTACTAGCTATAATCTTGGATATAATTTTGTATACTACATTGCAGCATGATATTGGTCTGAACTCAGAAACATAATTTGGATTGACACATTTTGGTACAAGGGTAATATTGGTAGCATTGACACTAGTGGGTAATTTATTGTGAGAGAAAAAATATTGAATAAAACTTTGATCACGTCTTGTTTTATCATTTTCCAAGAGCTTTGAAAGAAAAAAGCATTATATCCATCTGGTCCACCACTACTATCAGATTTTAATGAAAAAACAGTCCTTTCAATTTCATGTTGTAGAATCTCTTCAATCGGCTTCAAAGCCTGGTCATCAGCTAAGAATGGAGTTTGTAAATCATAATGAGGGATTAAATTGGGAACCGTGGGATCAGGGTTAGCTAATATTAAAGAAAATATTCAATAAAAGCTTTTGATATGGACTCATCTGTATTATGCACTTTACCATTCAAATCGGTAATATTTAATATCATCTCTCTAGCATTCTTAACTTTGATTGAGTTATGATAATATTTTGTATTTCTATCTCCTTGTCTTTCATTTTTTTCATGAAGAACTTCTTTAGACATAGTAGCTTCAAATTCCAAGGCTTCTTGAAGTGCAGTTGATAGTTCAAATTCCTGAGATTCCACTGTTGTATTCGAAGGATCAAGTAGTATTTCCTGTTGAATTGCAAGAAGTTTATTTCTAATTCCATCTAAAATCAATGATCCATCTCCATAAGTATCCTTTGCCCAGACTTTAAGTTTTGCCTTTAATCTTTGCAATTTAGTTTTCAAAATAAACATTGGATTTCCATATACTTGCTGCTGCCATACCTGCAAATCAGTGTTATACGTCTAGTGTATCAAAAGAGATAGCACGCTACAATAAACTCGTCGCACAAGTTTATCAATTAGAATTCCACTGCGCTGGAATTCTGTATTAGATAATTGTAACTATATGTTACGTTGTAAATAAATTACAACAATAACGTTATACTATTGTAAGAAATAGTACAACTTATAAACGGGAAAGATTACAGAGAATCTAACCAGTATATATAGAAAATTCCGTCTGAGGCTTGTCGTAACAATTTCCTTAAGAATTTTATTTCAAAATTCTCCTAAAATACAACAGACGTAATATGCACGAGATTGTAATGAGTTTGTCAACTCTGTGATATATATGAAATATTGAGCAGTAGAGCAAAGAAGCAGAAGAAATTAGATTGGAATGAGATGAGAATGTGATCAGTATTCTCTCCTATTTATAATTTCGTCCGCATCCCTTCAAACAGCCGCGTCCGCTTGACGGGTCGCACCCGTTTGCCTTTTGGTCTCTGCTGTTTGTTAACGGGTCGCACCCGCCTGCTACTGGTTTGCATCTGCTTGCGTTCAACGGTATTGTTTTGCACCCGCACCTCTACAGTCGGGTCGCATCTGTTCGCCCGCGTCCGCTTCAATCGGCTCGCGCCTGTTTGCTTCTAACAGGTCACACTCGCTATTGTTCGCGCCTATTCAACCCGCGTCCGCTTATGAACAGTCATGTCCGTTCGTATAGCCTGCAACTGTTAAAAAGCCCGATCCAGTTTGCAGTAAAAATACGAGTATCATATTAGACCCGGCCCGGTTCGGTCGGACGGACGGCGGCGCGCGTGTGTGGTGGAGATGCATGATCTTCCTCCTCACAACGAAACATACATTTGGGTGCGCTTAGGCCCCAACACCTTCATTGCAAAGCCATATATAAACTAGTATGACTTAGCAATTTTGGCGATGTGCGACTTTATGTATGTTTCATTCATTTTGTTCTTTTAGGAATTCCAACAATCAGTGCTATGAAAACTCCTATGATTAATCCAAGATTTAAAAAATTTAAATGAGGGAAATTTCTTAATGGCATTCTCTCCCCAAGTAATGACAATTGGAGAATAGGAGGAGGCAAAAATTTACACAAGAGATTTGGCCAATAATTGATTGATTGTAAATTATAAAAAGCATGATCAAGTTTACAGAAAGTTCTTGGGCCATTTCTAATTTTGTTACTCCAAGTAAACTCAACACCCACACATTGAATATGAGTATGATACGAAAGTAGAGGAGATTGATTTAGAGGGGCAATGTTTTTGAGAGAAAGAGGGATACCACCAGATTTTTGGTTAGAAGAATTTATACAGTTAAAATCCCTAGAACAATCCATAGGAGAGTAGACTGATGTAGAGAGGGAAGTTGTGATAGGAAAACTTGCCTACCATCTAGATTATTTTGAGCATAAACAAAAGTAGGCAAAAAAGAGGTACTGGAAACTTTTGAGATGGCATTGAAATGAATTAATTGATCAGTTTCCAACAATTTTGTGAGATTGAAAAAATAGAATTCCAAAGAACTAAAATTCTACCATAAGGAGCACTTTGCAGATTATCATCATGAGCCAGTTTGGAGCTATAAAAGAGTAAGCTTTATTAGACAGAGACAAGTTGAGTTTTGTTTCACTTAAAGCAAAAGGTTGAATATTTTCTTCTTTAATCAAATTCCTCACTTCAGATTGCTTAGAGAAGAGATGTCCTCCTCTAATATTCCAATAAGCTATGTTGTTCATTATAATAATATATGAGGTAAGAGTAGAGGAGTGGGATGCTTTCTAGTATGCCTTGTAGCAGTGGTATTTTCTTGTGAAGAGCCTTTATTATTGATAGGTTGCACTTCATCAATACCATAACTTTTACCATTATTAAGATCATCAAGTGCATGATTAGAGGAAAATTTCCCTTTCCCTTTTTTCCTTTTTTAATGTTGAAGAAATAAAGTCTACGGTGGCAGTTTAAGAAATATATGTAGGTGGAGGTAGAATAAGATGAGATGGAGGGGAAAGATTCATGTAAGGAGAAGGTTTTCTCTTATTATTTACATCATGTTGCTTATCTCTTTCAGAAGCAGATGATTTATCAATGGATCTATTCTGTATTTGGTAAGAGTCGGTACTGTGAATAAATGAATCACGATTATCACATAAATTAGATGTATCAATGTTATTTTGATGTTCCAATTGCTTTTGCACTTTTGAATCACTCAGAGAAGAATTAGAATCCATATATGAATTGCTGTATAATAAAATGCTTGATTGCTTTCTTCACTAAATTTGTAAACTTTCATGGTACTGTTCATTTACGTGGATCTGCCTTTCCAAAACTGAATGCTCTTTCCTTTTATTCCAAGAAGAATCCAAAAGGTCTCTATTCAATAAAGTTGGAGAATTTTCTTTGTCATAGGTATATGGAGGTGAAATTAAAATATTAAAAGGTATGCAATTTGAAGATTCATATTGTTAGATTCATCAATACACTTCTTTTGAAATGCAAAATCAGTTAAGACTGATGGCTCATTTATTTCTGAATTGTCGCAGTTTGAAGTAATTGAGATATCCTTATCAACTTGAATAGTTGCAAAATCAATCCCTGCTTTAGTTCCTGAACTGTTCTGTATTTTATTACTAGTAGAATTATGATCAGCTTCCTTTCCTTGCATCGTATTTGTATTTAAAGAATCTTCATTCAATTTCGATAGTGCCATGAAAGCATTATGGGTCTAATTTCCTTCAGATTCTTTGGTTGACTTAATGTTATATTTATGCTTGAAGGTTGGTCGTATGATTGAACATTGTTATTTATTTAGTGTACTAAAACAGATAGCACGCTACAATATACTCGTCGCACAAGTTTATTGATTAGAATTCGACTACGCTGGAATTCTGTATTAGATAAATGTAACAATAAGTTACGTTGTAAATAAATTACAACAACAACGTTATACTATTGTAAGAAATACTACAACTTATAAACGGGAAAGATTACAGTGAATCTAACCAGTATATAAAGGAAATTCCGTCTGAGGCTTGTCGTAACAATTTCCTTAAGAATTTTATTTCAAAACTCTCCCAAGATACAACAGACGTAATCTGCACGAGATTGTAATGAGTATGTCAACTCTGTGATATATATGGAATATAGAGCAACGGAGCAAAGAAGCAGAGGAAATTAGATTGGAATGGAATGAGAATGTGATCAGTATTCTCTCCTATTTATAATTTCGTCCGCATCCCTTCGAACAGTCGCGTCCGCTTGACGGGTCGCACCCGTTGCCTTTTGGTCGCTGCTGTTCGTTAGCGGGTCACACCCGCTCGCTACTGGCTTGCACCCATTCGTACCGCCTGGTACTGTTTCGCCTGCACTGCTTCAGTCAGGTCGCACCCGTTCGCGTTTGGCCGCACCCGCTACTGTTCGCCTCTAACGGGTCGCGCCTCTTCAGTTATTCGCGTCCGCTTATGAACAGTCGCATCTCCTCAGGAAAAAACCCTGTGTCTGTTCACCCGCCCGCTTCTCTTTAAATTCCAGGCCCAGCCCAGTTTCAGACGAAGCCCAAAACCGTTAAACAATGGCCTAGTAAAAAGAATGGTCATTTTAGACCCGTACCCGAGCCCGGCCCGGCCCGGTTCGGTCGGCGGCGGCGGCGCGCGCGTGTGTGGTGGTGATGCATGATCTCCCTCCTCACAACGAAGCATACATTTGGGAGCCCCAGGCCCCCAACCTCCTCATGAGAAAGCTATATTTAAACCAATATAGCTCTCACAATTTGGAGATGTGGGACTTGTATTTTTCATTCACTTTGCTTTTTAGGAATTCCAACAATCCCCCACATGAATGATAATATACATATCCCCCACACAAAGCGAAATATCACAGAGTACATATGGAATAATGCTTTATCGTGGATAAGTAGATATTTCACTTTGAACTTTCCCTAGTTAAAACTTATCGGATCTACTTGGCTAATCGGTGAATTATTTCATCTTGAACCGTCGGCCTTTATTGTATATCCAGACAATAAGCTTTACGAAGCATTGATTCCCTTCTCATCCAATCTCTTGGTTGTGTTCATTTTGGTCCTGAACAATTTTTGGTTCTGCGAGTGTTTTTAGAGAATAAAAGCCTTTTAATATTCTCATAGAGCCGACCCAGCTCACACTAACATAGGTGATCGCAACCATTAAGAGTATCTTACCTATACCCCACTTGTTATTTCCAAGATATGGTCATCATTAAAAAACATAGTTTTAACCTTTAAAACTTCTGTAGGCATGCATTATATTTTGCACCATAGGAATGGAGTAGGACCAAGTCCAGACAAATGCATTACTTCTTGAGTTACTCATAACTGGTTTGCCTATTGATCCTAGTCCGTGGGATCTCCAGTCGCTAGGATAGGTTTCCGTATAAGGTAACTCTTGTTGGTTTAGACTTTTAAACCCATTCCCCTCGATGCGCAGTCAATTTTATCTCTTGATAAACCTTTAGTAAATGGATCCGCTAGGTTATCATTTGTTCTCACATAATCTATGAAAATAGTTCCATTTGAGAGTAACTGCCTAACTGTATTATGGCGTCGACGAATATGTCGTGACTTTCCATTATACACAAAGTTTTGCGCTCTGCTTAGCGCTGCTTGGTTATCACAGTGTATGCATATGGCCGGTACAGGTTTAGGCCAATACGGAATATCTTCTAAAAAGTGACGAAGCCATTCTGCTTCTTCGCCTGTTTTATCTAATGCAATGAACTCTGATTCCATAGTGGATCGAGCTATGCATGTTTGTTTAGTAGATTTCCATGACACCGCTGCCCCTGCTAGGGTAAAGACATAACCACTCGTTGATTTTGATTCCTCTGAATCTGCAATCCAGTTTGCATCACTATATCCTTCTAAGACGGCAGGATATTTTCCATAATGTAAGGAATAGTTAGTGGTATTTTTTAAATATCCAAGCACTCTCATTAGTGCTTTCCAGTGTTCCTTCCCTGGATTGCTTGTATACCTGCTCAATCGACTTACTGCATAAGCTATATCTGGTCTTGTGCAATTCATGAGATACATGAGACATCCTATTACACGAGAATATTCCAGTTGCATTACACTCTCATTAGTGTTTTTGTGCAGTACTTCTGATGGATTAAAAGGTGTATTTACTCCTTTAATTCCAAAATTTTGAAATCTTTCATTCACTTTGTCTACATAGTGTGACTGAGATAATTCAATTCCATTAGGAGTTCTTATTATTTTGATTCCCAAAATAACGTCTGCAACTCCTAAGTCTTTCATATCGAAATTGCTAGTTAACATTTTCTTTATGGTCTCTATGACTTGAGTATTTGGACCAAATATTAGCATATCGTCTACATATAGACAAATCAGCACATATGATTGTCCAATTTGTTTATAATAAACACACTTATCGCATTCATTTATACGAAAACCATTTCTTATCATGACACTATCAAATTTTTCGTGCCATTGTTTTGGAGCTTGTTTTAGTCCGTATAATGATTTTACTAATCTACAGACTTTGTTTTCATTTCCTTTGGAAATAAATCCCTCAGTTGCTCCATGTAAATCTCCTCATCGAGATTTCCATTTAAGAATGCTGTTTTTACATCCATCTGATGAATCTCTAGATTATAAATGGATGCAATTGCTATTAACATTCTTATAGAGGTTATTCGTGTAACCGGTGAATAGGTATCAAAGAAGTCTACTCCTTCTTTTTAACGATATCCTTTGGCTACTAATCTGGCTTTATACTTGTCGATAGAGCCATCTGCTTTCATTTTCTTCTTGAAAATCCATTTGCAGCCAATTGGTTTTATTCCTGGTGGAATATCAACAATTTCCCAAGTTTTATTACTTAGAATTGAATCAATCTCACTTTGGATTGCTTCTTTCCAACATGAAGATTCAGAAGATGACATTGCTTCCTTGTACGTTTGAGGTTCGTGTTCTAACATATAAGTTAAAAAATCCGAACCAAATGTTTTGGAAGTTCTTGCCCTTATGCTTCTTCTTGGTTCAACCTCCTCGTTGTCCTGATGAGTTTCATCTTCACATGTCTCATCTCTGTTATCTCTTGTCCTTTCTGGGACAGGATTTCCATCGTTTCTTTTATGTGGAAACACATCTTCAAAGAACGAGACATCTCTTGATTCCATGATTGTATTTACATGAATATCATTTATATCAGACTTGAATACCAAAAAATCTATAGGCACTACTATTTTGGGCTGGCCCAAGATAATAACAATCTACTGTTTTTGGTCCAAGTTTGACTCCCTTGGGAGGCGGAACTGGAACTTTTGCCAAGCACCCCCACACTTTGAGGTATTTAAAGCTTGGTTTGTGTCCTTTCCATATCTCATATGGAATTGTTCCCGTTTTATTGTGAGGAACTTTGTTTAATATGTGATTAGACATATTTAAGGCTTCCCCCCACAAGTTCGTCGGCAGACCAGAAGTTAAAAGCATGGCAGTAATCATGTCTTTTAGTGTTCTGTTCTTCCTCTCGGCTACACCATTTTGTTGTGGTGAATATGGAGCTGTTGTTTGATGAATTATACCATTTTCGGCATAGAACTGTTCAAATGGTGATTCATATTCTCCACCTCGATCAGATCTCAATATCTTGATCTTTTTATTTAACTGATTTTCTACCTCAGCCTTGTATTTTATAAACGCGGTTATTGCTTCATCCTTACTATTTAAAAGATATACATAGCAATATCGCGTATAATCGTCAATAAAAGTAATAAAATACTTTTTCCCACCTCTTGTAGGTAGTGATTTAAAATCACATAAATCTGTATGTACCAAACCTAATGGTTCGGTGCTTCTGTCAACAGATTTAAATGGTTGTTTGACCATTTTTGCTTCTACACATGTCTCACATTTGTAGTTCTTATCTACTTGGAAATTAGGAATCAATCCCAAGTTTGATAATTTCTTCATTTTTCGGAAGTTTATATGTCCTAATCTACCGTGCCATAGTAAAATTTCGTGCTAAAGCAAGTAAGAGACTTCAATTTTATTATTAGCACAATCAGAATACATAGATTTATTGCCGGTAACGGCTACATTTGCCTTAAATAGGCCATCACATAAATATCCCCTTCCGATATACATTCCAGCTTTGGACAGAACCATCTTGTCTGACTCAAACACCATCTTGAATCCCTTCTTTGATAGGACTGCACCAGAGATGAGATTCTTGCGTATGTCTGGAACGTGAAGCACGTCATTCAATTTGACAGTTTTTCCAGAAGTGAACTTGAGTATAACTGTGCCACTTCCTTCGATCATGGAAACTGCAGAATTACCCATGTAGAGTCTTTCTTTCTGATCGAATTTCTGGTATGTTGAAAACATGGATTTTTCAGAGCAAACATGACGAGTAGCTCCTGTGTCAACCCACCATTGGTTAGGGTTCTGAATCAAATTGCATTCAGAAATAACCGCTGAAAAGTTGGACTTATCCATTTTCATGTTGTCAACTGTTAACATCTCTGTTTTAGTGTAAAACAATAAAATTCTTAAGATGTTATTTATTTAGTGTACTAAAACAGATAGCACGCTACAATAAACTCGTCGCACAAGTTTATTGATTAGAATTCGACTACGCTGGAATTCTGTATTAGATAAATGTAACAATAAGTTACGTTGTAAATAAATTACAACAACAACGTTATACTATTGTAAGAAATAGTACAACTTATAAACGGGAAAGATTACAGTGAACCTAACCAGTATATAAAGGAAATTCCGTCTGAGGCTTGTCGTAACAATTTCCTTAAGAATTTTATTTCAAAACTCTCCCAAGATACAACAGACGTAATCTGCACGAGATTGTAATGAGTATGTCAACTCTGTGATATATATGGAATATAGAGCAACGGAGCAAAGAAGCAGAGGAAATTAGATTGGAATGGAATGAGAATGTGATCAGTATTCTCTCCTATTTATAATTTCATCCGCATCCCTTCGAACAGTCCCGTCCGCTTGACGGGTCGCACCCGTTGCCTTTTGGTCGCTGCTGTTCGTTAGCGGGTCGCACCCGCTCGCTACTGGCTTGCACCCATTCGTACCGCCTGGTACTGCTTCGCCTGCACTGCTTCAGTCAGGTCGCACCCGTTCGCGTTTGGCCGCACCCGCTACTGTTCGCCTCTAACGGGTCGCGCCTCTTCAGTTATTCGCATCCGCTTATGTACAGTCGCATCTCCTCAGGAAAAAACCCTGCGTCTGTTCACCCGCCCGCTTCTCTTTAAATTCTAGGCCCAGCCCACCCGAGCCCGACCCGGTTCGGTAGGTCGGACGGCGGCGGCGGCGCGCGCGCGCGTGTGTGGTGGTGATGCATGATCTCCCTCCTCACAATGAAGCATACATTTGGGAGCCCCAGGCCCCCAACCTCCTCATGAGAAAGCTATATTTAAGCCAATATAGCTCTCATAATTTGGAGATGTGGGACTTGTATTTTTCATTCACTTTGCTTTTTAGGAATTCCAACAAACATTACTATCACCTAAAATATCGCCTTCATCAATAATATGCTTTCCTTTTGGCAGCTATACATTATTGATGAAACATTTCAACTTTATCTCTCTTATCATCAAACTGCATTTTATCTTTCTTTCTCCATACTTTTGATGACTTTGCATTTTGATTTAATACTGTTTGTGATTTCACTTACTTAGATTGAAAATAAGGTTGAATTGCATTATCCTTTTGCATTGTAGAAGGAATATTTGCATGATTTTCCACCTCACGTTGAAAATCATTACCAATTTGATCATTCATATATTCATCTACACAACTGATAGTATCATGTCCAAATACTTTGCAAATACTACAAATCTTAGGTTTCCAGTCATACACAACATTAACATGTGTACAACTATCACCTAAATCATTTATGGCAATGTAATTAGGTTATTCTTGCTCAGGGGAAACTTCAATCAGAGCTTTTGCATACTTGAATCTCTTGAGTTTCTCTGTACTTTCATCAAAACAGATCAAATTTCCAATATGACCTAATAACCGTTAATCCCTAATAATCTCCAAGCAATCAGAGGTATTCTATTGAAATGAACCCATATTGGTACTTTTTTTATTTTTTCTTGTACACATCCATAAGAAGGTTTCCAAACTGATATGATGAAAATTTTACCTTTGATAAAAAGTGGACTAGCTTGTAAAATATTCATCCTATCTTGTTCATTTGAAAAGCTGAAATAAAAAATTTCGTTATCTGATTTTATATTAACTTCCCCTTGCAACTTCCAAACCCTTCTCAAATGATTTACAACAGTAAGATAGGATAAAGTACCATCTAAGAAAAATCCTACTAAATGATTGCTCCAAAATTTAATACCCTCATTTTTAACATCATCCGGGAGAGGTTGAGGTAAACCATCTTTCTTAATTTCAAAATGCTTAGGAATGTAGACACCAACATTATGTAGCCTTTTCTTGAATAAAGAAGACCAGTTACAGTTCTTCTCAGCAACCCTAGAGCTCTGCTCAATATTCGAAGTAGTCAAATTTGGGTTCAATTCCCAAAGTTAGGTAAAGGTGGAAAAGAACAAGAATCTGATAAATCATTTGATTAAAAACAAGAATGCAGCTGAATAGAATGAAAAGGATGAACAACAATATTAGATCTAGAAATCAAGGAAGAAGAATTTAAGAGTGAAAGACGTGTAGAACTCGAAGTGTGAGAAGATGGATTAGAATGAGGAGGCAGAGGCGGAGAAGAAGGATGAGGAGGAAGAGGAGGAGGAGAAAGGACAGAGGAAAAATCATGGGGAGAGGCCGCCATTTTTCAAATTTTTATAGGTTTGAAATCGTGACGTTTCTGAAAAATAATATATTTGTTTATTGACGACTTGATTTAAATGCAAAAAAAATATTTTTATTTTATCTGAAAATGTCAAACCATTTTAAAAAACAGGAGCTTGGCAAACATCCGCTCCAAAGAGGAAGAATCACACTCCTAAGAAGAAGTAACGTGCCTAATAACGTGAAGGAACCCTAAAAAAAGAAATGCTACGAAAGGGACAAGATGGTCTGAATTTGGGCATTAAAATAATTTCCTATGCCAAGTGACATCCGCTAGAAGAGTACAATTCAAATTACCAAACTAACCAAGCTCGGCTAGGGAAAGGTTCCCCTCCTCAACATGATAAAATAACCTTTTATCTTCCTCATCTCTTCCTACAAACTTAAAATAACTACCATTTGTCGGGTCAAGCTGCAATTTAGAAGGCCTATGAAGCCAAGACTGGTTATAAGCGTCCTAAGATATACCAGAGGAAGGAAGAGCCACATCAGCAATGACCAATATAGCGTCATTAGCAGTGATAGAGGGATCAACAGAGTGCGAATGCACATTCTTGAGAGAAGAGACAACATTAACCGGACATATTTTCGGAACCCACTTCATGGCAGGAGGAAGTAGGAGAGGGATCCTAACAGCAAGCGGGACATGAGCAATCTTAGAATGCAAAGTCCAAGCTTCCGTGAAGTGACCGAATTAGTGACAAAGAAGTACAAATTCAGGTTTCCAATAGTGAACATCAACAGTAGTGACATAACCCTCAAAAATGTGAATATGAATGGTAGGTAAAGGCTTGTCATGAGTTACTTCAATCAGAGCCTTAGCGTACACAAACTTATTACGAGCAACAATATTCACATCAAAACATTATGAGCAACATCCTATTCGTATCATTGCTATAGAGGTTAAATGCCTTCATAATAAAGACGTTCCTCTTGTGGAAGTTCAATGGTCTGCAAATCCTAAGGATTGTTCTTAGGAATCCAGAGAATTCATCAAGCGAACACATCCGGACTTACTCGCTCGTGCTCCTTAAGGTGAACTTCTCACTTCAAAATTTTCTTTTATGTTATTATGCTTTAAAGTGGTTGTTACTCTTTGTTTTCTTCTTAAGTATTGCAAGGATGCAATTTCTTTAAGGAGGGGAGTTTGTAACAATCCGCATATTTTAGGATTATGTACTTAAATATTTTATTTAAATATAACATCGTTAGTCGGATTTAAAGGTGAAATGTGACTTTTTGAAACAATCGAATTTGGACTCGACACCACTTTCATTGAGTTCAAGATGGCGTTTATAACTTATTTGAGTTATGAGTTGATTAAGAATTTGGCATTTGTTTCGGCTTTGGGTTATTTCTAGCCCGCTAAACCAATAAGAGAACCCAAACTCTTCTACAAAATACCCCTAACTCCTCTCCTATTCATTCATTCCACTCACAAATTTCCTAACACTCAAGTCCTAGGAAAAATTGGGGAAAATAGGGGAAATTAGAAATTCCAAAGCTCAAGATTCTTAGGAAATTCAAATTCAAGTTCCAAAATCAAAGAGAAACTTAGGTAAGCATCCTCTTCATCTTCTCCATCTCAATCTCAATCTCTCTTCAATTTTCAGAAATTCCTATAACCTAATTTAGGAAATCTTTACATTTGATAATAGATTGAAGATTCTAGAGGTGTGGTGAAGATGAATTGGTCTTGCTTTGTTTTAGAGCTTCTCATTCCTTGTTTTTGAGTTTAAAGGTGAGTTTTGAACTCACGTCTATCTCTATATCTTTGATCAAATTTCTATTGTTCTTAAAGATTCAGATTCCAATTCGGTAGCATCCTTGCATTCTCTAAATCTTCATGATGACGATAATGATGATGAGGAAGATATTATTTCCCTCATTCATGTTGTTTATGAATTTCCAATATATTTGAGCCCGTTTTAGGATTACCACCTAAATGAGCAATTGAGTTTAGAATTAATCTTATCCCTGGACTCTACCTATAACTCGTCCTCCTTATCATATGTCCAATAAAGAAAACGAAGAGATGCGTAAACAATTATCTGAATTTGAAGCGAAGTAGTTTATTCATTCTAGTTCCTCTCCTTGGGAAGCTTCAGCTATCTTTGTGAAGAAATCTGTTGGTAAGCTTAGGCTTTGCGTTGACTACCGCAAGCTTAATGATCTCATCATCAAGAATAAATATTCCTTACCTCGGATTGATGATCTATTCGATCAACTTAGCGGTGCTATAGTCTTTTCGCAGTTAGACTTAGCAACCAGTTTTCATCAGCTTCGTATTGCAGAGGATAGTATTCCTTTGATGTCGTTCCATACTCATTATGGATCTTATGAATAGCTTGTTATGCCGTTTGGTTTAATGAATGCTCCAGCTTATTTCGTTGACCTTATGAACCGAGTTTTCAAAGACTTCCTCGATCGATTTGTTCTCATCTTTATAGATGATATTCTTGTTTATTCTAAAACCGAGGAAGAGCATGAAAAACATCTTCGGATTGTATTGTAAACCCTTAGGAGCTATTACCGTTGATTCATAAAAGACTTTTTTAAAATTTCCGTACCTCTTACTAATTTGAAAAAGAAACGAGTTAACCATATTTGGTCAGACAAATGTGAAGCTGTTTTTCAGTAATTAAAAGAAACTTCTTTCCGACGCTCGTATTCTTATGATTCCCGAGGGGAACCAAGACTTGAGTGTTTATACCGATGCTAGTCGTGTTGGTTTGGGAGCCGTTCTCATGCAAAAGGAATGATTTTTGCTTATGCTTCTTGGCAATTAAAGCCTGCCAAGACTAGATATGCCACTCATGATTTAGAGCTCGCGGCTATTGTTTTTGTCCTTAAAATATGGCGTCATTATCTTTTAGAAGAGAAATTTGTTCTCCACACCAATCACAAATCTTTAAAGATTTGTTCTCTCTTAAGGAACTTAATTTGCGTCAACAATGTTGGCTCGAATTCCTTCAATCTTATGATCTTGATATTCTTGGAAAGGGAAATCGTGTTGCCGATGCCCTTAGCTGAAATCAACAAGTGGTTGTCTCCATTATGATACCCGAATGGAATGATCTTGACACTATTCGCTTGTAAGATTCGAGATTGTAAATCGGATTTATATTAATCTCTTGTCTTATGTAGCTTTGATGCTCATCCATCTCTTTTAGACCGCATCCTTGAAGCTTAAAAGCAAGATCCCGAATTCGCTCTTCTTAGCCAAAGTTGTAGCGATAAAATTGATGTTGATGGTTCGAGAGACTTTAATATTGATGCCTACGGAGGCATTTGAAAATTTGGTAGACTAATTGTGCCAAATATTAGTGATCTCCGTAAAGACATTTTAGAAGATTCTCATCATTTTAAATTTATCATTCATCCCAGCAGTAGTAAAATGTATGCGGACATGAAGAGACTTCATTATTGGGATGGAACGAAATATGATATTGCTAACTTTGTTAAACGTTGCAAGACTTGCCTATTTGTAAATGCCGAGCATCAAAGACACGGTGGGTTATTGCAACCTTTAGATATTCCCGTTTGGAAGTGGGATCAAATCTCCATGGATTTTATTGACAGTCTTCCCCGTTCTCATTTGGGTCATGACAGTTTATGGGTGATTGTAGATAGACTAACAAAATCCGTCCATTTTATCCCGTTCGGTCCAATCAGGCCGTACCTCTTTTGGCTAAACTCTATGTTAAAAAATTGTTAAATTTCATAGAGTTCCTACTTCTATTGTAAGCGATTGTGATCCATTATTTGCTAGTGGATTTTGGAAAGGTCTTCAAAAAGCTTTGGAAACGAAGCTTAATTTAAGCATCGTTTATCATCCTCAGTCCGTTGGACAAACTTAGCGTGTAAATCAAACTCTTGAAGATCTTCTTCGTGCTTGTATTCTTCATTTTGGTGGAAGTTGGGAAGATAATATTTCTCTTGTTGAGTTTTCTTATAATAATAGCTTCCAATCTAGTATTGGTATGACACCTTTCGAGGCACTTTATGGAAGGCCATGCCGATCTCCTTCGTGTTGGCTTGAAGCCGGCGAGAAGCTGATTTTAGGTCCAAATTTTATTCGAGATTTCACAGAAAAGATTGACCTTATTCTTCATATGATGAGAGAAGCTCAAAGTGCATAAATATCCTATGCCGATAACCGAAAAAGGAAATTAGAATTTTCTGTGGGAGATTTGGTATTCATTCGTGTTTCACCTATGAAGGGTGTTGTGCTTTTCAATCATTCGGGAAAATTAGCACCTCGATATATTGGCCCATCTTCCATCACCAAACGCATTAGTTCTATGGCTTATCGCCTTTTATTACTAGCTCAATTTTTTGCTATTTATGACATATTCCACGTCTCTAAACTATGGAAATGCCTTAGGTGTACCGATTCTTTTCTTGAGCCCGATGTTATTGAAGAAATTGAAGTTTCACCTAATATGACTTATGAGAAACATCCTATTCATACCATTGCTACAGAGATTAAACGTTTTCGTATTAAAGATGTTTCGCTTGTGGAAGTTCAATGGTCCACAAATCCTAAGGATTGTTCTTGGGAATTCAGAGAATTCATCAAGCGAACACATCTGGACTTACTCGCTCGTGCTCCTTAAGGTGAAATTCTCACTTCAAAATTTTCTTTTGTGTTATTATGCTTTAAAGTGGTTGTTACTCTTTGTTTTCTTCTTAAGCATTGCGAGAACGCAATTTCTTTAAGGAGGGGAGTTTGTAACAACCCGCATATTTTATGATTATCTATTTAAATATAGCATTGATAGTCGGATTTAAAGTCCGAAATGTGACTTTTTGTAAATGGTCAAATTTGGACTCGAGATCACTTTCATTGAGTTCAAAATGGCGTTTACAACTTGTTTGAGTATAAGCATTGATATGTTTGGAGTTGATTAGGAATTTGATATTTTGTTTAGGCTTTTGGTTGTGTTCTATCCCACTAACCCAATAAGAGAACCCAAACTTTTCTACAAAATAATCCTAACTCCTCTCCTATTTATTCATTCCACTCACAAATTTCCTAACACTCAATCCCTAGGAAAAATAGGGGAAAAGAGGGAAAAATAGAAATTCCTAAGCCCTAGATTCTTAGAAAATTCAAATTCAAGTTCCAAAATCAAAGAGAAGCTTAGGTAAGCATCCTCTTCATCTTCTCCATCTCAATCTCAATCTCTCTTCAATTTTCATAAATTCCTATAACCTAACTTAGGAAATCTTTGAATTTGATAATAGATTGAAGATCCTAGAGGTGTAGTGAAGAGGAATTAGTCTTGCTTTGTTTTAGAGCTTCTTATTCCTTGTTTTTGAGTTTAAAGGTGGGTTCTTGAACTCACATCTATATTTATACCTTTGATAGTTGTTAGGTATGAATTCATAACATCTATTTCATGTTCATTTGCTTTTGAATTGAATTGGTTTGGTGAATTTTTCAATTTTTGGTATTTGGAAGTCAAAATCTATGAAAATCCTACTAAAGATGTTTGGACATGTTGTTTAGAGTGTATGGAAGAGCCTATAGGGCTGGGTTATTGCTTGGCATAAATCCCTAGCCATCATCGCACGTTCGATTGCTTCGAAGTTGATTTGGCCATCAATGGCCTAGGCAAAAATGCGCTCTGAGCTTTAGCTCAGACGTTTGGTAAAATGCTCAGACTTCTGATGCTAAGGATTAAAATTTCTAGATTTACAGCTCAGACATCTGAGGTTATTTACCAGACGTCTGGGCGATCTGGAAGAAAATTTCCAAACCTTCAACTCAGACGTCTGGAAAGACTACCAGACGTTTGACTCTGATAATTTAAGCCAATTTTCCTATTTTGAGTAGATTTCCGTTTTAATCGATTTTTGTTGATCCGATTAGTTGTTGTCATTTATTATCGATTTTGATGACTTATTTTCAGGATTTTTGGGATTTCCATTTGATGGATTTGATATCGATTTTCATGGATTTAATTCATGTTGTCGTTTATGAATTTTTGGTGATACATTGTTTTTACAATCATTTCTGTGATTTGTCACTTTAAAATACAAAGATTTCCATACTGGTAGTAAATACTCAAACTCTTTCACAAAAATGATTTCAACTTTACTTTTAATACAAAGCTCGTTTTTAAAACCGTTATCCAATCTTTTAGTATATACAAACCTTTACCTCATTCATTCGAGAAATTCAATTAAACGACGTAGCAAAACAAGTGGTATGAACACTTCTGTTTACTTCATCAGTAAATTCTTAGACTTATTCGATTGAAATCTTGTGACAATTTTTGAGTGGAAATCGACAATCTGTTCGTAAATATTTAAGTTAAGCTAGTGGTCATGGGACATAAAGCTAAAGTCATATATTTACTAGATCGGTGTAATTTACACTTTTTATCGATCTATAATGATCATTTTGTGGTTTAGACTAGTAATATGCGAGTCTTGTAGTCTGCGTAGGGGACTGTACCCTGTTCTTTAGAGTTTCGTTTCAATTTTATGGGCTAGTGACCCATGACTTTTTTACGGAGTTCGGTTCATCGGGCGTCCCATTGTACTACGTCGTTGTTCCGGCTTATTTGAGTTTCGGGTTCCTCGGAAGTACTGTTATACTACGTCGTTGCACCAGCTCTATGGGTTAGTGACCTATGGGATAGCATCCTGTTTGTGATATATGTGTTGGTGAGTTTTCATGCTTCCGTTTGATAGGCCTCCCTCTTTGTGTTTTTTGGATTTCTAATTATCGATTTCTAGAATTTGTGTTTCACCAATTTTAGTGATATGCATTGATAAGCTCTATCAATATTTGTGGTTTGGTAAATAAAAATAAAGGACATGACATTCTTTTTGGTGTATGAGAAAATTTGAGATATTATATGATTTTTGTTATTATCGTACATATTTGTCACATCTCTTATCCTATCTCATCTTATATGATATTTATAGCTAGACTGACCCATTTATTATTTTTCTTCTTAAATAATACTAGGGTCGGACCAAGGTGTTTCAAGTGCTTCTACTTGACTTCTTAGCAGGGATTAGCTCCTGACTTTTGGCTAACTACTTTGGCTTAGGAGTTTTTGTTTTTATACATTCGAGATAAAGACCCCTTAGGGTGTATAGATATTCCTTTGTCTAACACTTGTACATATTATTTTGTGATGTAGTGGATCTTGTATGACTACTACTTTGATGTTCACTTCTATGTGTTATATTCATATTTGTTTCCACCTCAGTGATATGAATATCTGTGACTGATTTATGTTATGCTTATTTTATATTTGTTTCTGAAGTCCACACAGCCATTGTGTAGTAGCTTGAGTTTGAATTTGACATGTCAGAATTCCTCTTGAAATTAAATGCATGACATACTATCTGACATATCCGTACTCTCACAATGCAATTACACAGATGGTCGCACCTTAACAGCCTTATTCTTCGTACTAATTGACGACATTACTCAGTAGTGTCCTTAGTTAGTGTGAGTCTAGAGGTGGGGCGTCAGAGAGTATTTATTCCTTAGCCTTGTCTATAGTTGGACTCCCCGGTGCAATAATGAAAAGTTGCCCTGCTATAATTGAGGGATCTGCCTCTAGCACATGGAGCCTTCCTTCTTTCTTAGCGAACTTGAAAAATAGCATGTTATTGTCAAAATGAGCTTGATGTCTTCCCTTTAGATTCCAACAATTATGACAATAGTCACAAACCTCTTGATATAGAGGATTAGTTTTCTAGAAAGAATTCAACCAAATACTACAACCAAAAAACAGACCTTGCTTTCGCCTCTGAAGAGGAAGAATCACACTCCTTAGAAGAAGTAACATGCCTAATAACGTGAAGGAACCCTAAAAAAAGAAATGCTACGAAAGGGACAAGATGGTCTGAATTTGGGCATTAAAATAATTTCCTATGCCAAGTGACATCCGCTAGAAGAGTACGATTCAAATTACCAAACTAACCAAGCTCGGCAAGGGAAAGGTTCCCCTCCTCAACATGATAAAATAACCTTTTATCTTCCTCATCTCCACCTACAAACTTAAAATAACTACCATCTGCCGGGTCAAGCCACAACTTAGAAGGCTTATAAAGCCAAGACTGGTCATAAGCATCCTAAGATATATCAAAGGAAGGAAGAGCCACATCAGCAATGACCAAGGTAGCGTCACTAGCAGTGACAAAGGGATCAACAGAGTGCGAATGCACATTCTTGCGAGAAGAGATAACATTAACCAAACATATTTTTGGAACCCACTTCATAGCAGGAGGAAGTAGGAGAGGGATCCTAGCAGCAAGCGGGACATGAGCAATATTCGAATGCAAAGTACAAGCTTCCGTGAAGTAACTGAATTAGTGACAAGAAGTCCAAATTTAGGTTTCCAATTGTGAACATCAACAGTAGAGACATAACCCTCAACAATGCGAATATGAATGGTAGGTAAAGACTTGTCAAGATTTACTTCAATCAGAGCCTTAGCATACACAACCTTATTACGATCAACAGTATTCACATCAAAAATTACGAGCAACATCCTATTTATATCATTGCTATAAATGTTAAATGCCTTCGTAATAAAGACGTTCCGCTTGTGGAAGTTCAATGGTCCGCAAATCCTAAGGACTATTCTTGAGAATCCAGAGAATTCATCAAGCGAATACATCCGGACTTACTCGCTCGTGCTCCTTAAGGTGAACTTGTCACTTCAAAATTTTCTTTTGTGTTATTATGCTTTAAAGTGGTTGTTACTCTTTGTTTTCTTCTTAAATATTGCAAGGATGCAATTTCTTTAAGGAGGGGAGTCTGTAACAACCCGCATATTTTACGATTATGTACTTAAATATTTTATTTAAATATAGTATCGTTAGTCGGATTTAAAGGCTGAAATGTGACTTTTTGTAAACAATTGAATTTGGACTCGAGACCACTTTCATTGAGTCTAAGACGACGTTTACAACTTGTTTGAGTATGAACATTGATATGTTTGGAGATGATTGGGAATTTGGTATTTTGTTTGGGCTATGGGTTGTGTTCTAGCCCATTAACCCAATAAGAGAATCCAAACTCTTCTATAGAATACCCCTAATTTCTCTCCTCTTCATTCATTCCACTCACAAATTCCCTAACACTGAAGCCCTAAAAAAATTGGGGAAAAGAGGGGAAACTAGAAATTCCTAAGCCCTAGATTCTTAGGAAATTCAAGTTCCAAATCAAAGAGAAGCTTAGGTAAGCATTCTCTTCATCTTTTGCAGCTCATTCACAATCTCTCTTCAATTTTCAGAAATTCCTATAACCTAACTTAGGAAATCTTCACATTTGATAATAGATTGAAGATTCTATAGGTGTAGTGAAGAGGAATTGGTCTTGCTTTGTTTTAGAGCTTCTCATTTCTTGTTTTTGAGTTTAAAGGCGAGTTCTTGAACTCATATCTATCTCCATACCTTTAAGCATATTTCTATTGTTCTTAAAGATTCAGATTCCACTTCGGTAGCATCCTTGTATTCTCTAAATCTGTATGATGAAGATAATGATGATGAGGAAGATGTCATTTTCCTCATTCATGTTGTTCATGAATTTCCTGATATATTTGAGCCCGTTTTAGAATTACAACCTAAACGAGCAATTGATTTTAGAATTAATCTTATCCCAGGAGCTCTACCTATCACTCGTCTTCCTTATCGCATGTCCAATAAGAAAAATGAAGAGATGCGTAAACAATTATCTGAATTAGAAGCAAAGCAGTTTATTCATTCTTGTTCCTCTCCTTGGGGAGCTTCGGCTATCTTTGTAAAGAAATCCGATAGTACGCTTAGGCTTTGCGTTGACTACCGCAAGCTTAATGATCTCACCATCAAGAATAAATATTCCTTACCTCGGATGATGATCTATTCAATCAACTTAGCGGTGCTAGAGTCTTTTCACAGTTATACTAAGCAACCGATTTTCATCAGCTTCATATTGCAGAGGACAATATTCCTTTGACGTCGTTCCGCACTCATTATGGATCTTATGAATGTCTTGTTATGCCATTTGGTTTAAAGAATGCTCCAGCTTATTTCGCTGACCTTATGAACCGAGTTTTCAAAGACTTCCTTGATCGATTTGTTCTCATCTTTATAGATGATATTTTTGTTTATTCTAAAACAGAGGAAGAGCACGAAAAACATCTTCGGATTGTATTAGGAACCTTAGGTGCTATTACCATCGATTCATAAAAGACTTTTTTAAAATTTCCGTACCTCTTACTAATTTGACAAAGAAGTGAGTTAAATACATTTGGTCAGACAAATGTGAAGCTGCTTTTCAGAAATTAAAAGAAACTCCTTTCCGACGCTCGTATTCTTATGATTCCCGAGGGGAACAAAGACTTGATTGTTTATACCGATGCTAGTCGTGTTGGTTTGGGAGCCGTTCTCATGCAAAGGAAACGATTTATCGCTTATGATTCTAGCAATCAAAGCCTGCCGAGACTAGATATGCCACTCATGATTTAGAGCTCGCGGCTATTGTTTTCGTCCTTAGAATATGGCATCATTATCTTTTAGGAGAAATTTGTTCTCCACACCGATCACAAATCTTTAAAGTATTTTTTTTCTCTTAAGGAACTTAATTTGCGTCAACAATGTTAGCTCGAATTCCTTCAATCTTATGATCTTGATATTCTTTATACTCTTGGAAAGGAAAATCATGTTGTCGATGCCCTTAGCCGAAATCAACAAGTGGTTGTTTCCATAATGATATTCGAATGGAATGACCTTGAGACTCTATTCATTTGTGAGATTCGAGATTGTGAATCCGATTTATGTTAATCTCTTGTTTCGTGTAGCTTTGAAGCTGATCCGTCTCTTTTAAGCCGCATCCTTGAAGCTTAAAAGCAAGATCCTGAATTGGCTCTTCTTAGCCAAAGTTGTAAGGATAAATTTGATGTTGATGGTTTGAGAGACTTTGATATTGATGCCCACAGAGGCATTTGAAAATTTGATAAACTTATTGTGCCAAATAGTAATGATCTCCGTAAAGACATTTAAAAAGATTCTCATCATTTTAAATTTACCATTCATTCCAGTAGTAGTAAAATGTACGCGGACATGAAGCGACTTTATTATTGGGATGGAACGAAATCTGATATTGCTAACTTTATTAAGCGTTGCATGACTTGCCAACTCGTAAAGGTCGAGCATCAAAGGCTCGGTGGGTTATTGCAACCTTTAGATATTCCTGTTTGGAAGTGGGATCAAGTCTCCATGGATATTATTGACGGTCTTCCCTGTTCTCATTCAAGTCATGACAGTTTATGGGTGATCATAGATAGACTAACAAAATCCGCCCATTTTATTCCCATTCGGTCTAATCGGATCGTACCTCTTTTGGCTAAACTCTATGTTAAAAAAATAGTTAAATTTCGTAGAGTTTCTACTTCTATTGTTAGCGATTGTGGTCCAATATTTACTAGTGAATTTTGGAAAGGTCTTCAAAAAGCTTTGGAAATGAAGCTTAATTTTAGCACCGCTCGTCATCCTCGGTCCGATGGACAAACCGAGCGTGTGAATCAAACTCTTAGAGATCTTCTTCGTGCTTGTATTCTTGATTTTGGTGAAAGTTGGAAAGATCATATTTCTCTTGTTGAGTTTTCTTATAATAATAACTTCCATTCTAGTATTGGTATGGCACCTTTCGAGACACTTTACGGAAGGCCATGCTGATCTCCTTCATGTTAGCTTGAAGCCGGTGTGAAGATGATTTTAGGTCCAGATTTTATTCGAGCTTCCATAGAAAAGATTGACCTTATTCGTCATAGGATGAGAGATGCTCAAAGTGCACAAAAATCCTATGCCGATAACCGAAGAAGGAAATTAGAATTTTCATTGAGAGATTTGGTGTTCATTCGTGTTTCACCTATGAAGGGTATTGTGCGTTTCAGTCATTCGGGAAAATTAGCACCTCGATATATTGCCCTATTTTCCATCACCGAACACATTGGTTCCATGGCTTATCGCCTTTTATTACCAGCTGAATTTTTTTCTATTCATGACGTATTCTATGTCTCTAAACTACGAAAATGCCTTAGGGATTCTGAATCTATTCTTGAGCCTGGTGTTATTGAAGAAATTGAAGTTTCTCCTAATTTGACTTATGAGCAACATCCTATTCGTATCATTGCTACAGAGGTTAAACGCCTTTGTAATAAAGACGTTCCGCTTGTGGAAGTTCAATGGTCCGCACATCCTAAGGATTGTTCTTGGGAATCCAGAGAATTCATCAAGCGGACACATCCGGACTTACTCGCTCGTGCTCCTTAAGGTGAACTTCTCACTTCAAAATTTTCTTTTTGTGTTATTATGCTTGAAAGTAGTTGTTACTCTTTGTTTTCTTCTTAAGTATTGTAATGACGCAATTTCTTTAAGGAGGGGAGTCTATAACAACCCGTATACTTTACGATTATATATTTAAATATTTTACTTAAAGATAGCATCATTAGTCGGATTTAAAGTCCGAAATGTGAAATTTTGTAAATGGTCAAATTTGGAATCGAGACCACTATCATTGAGTTCAAAATGGCGTTTACAACTTGTTTGAGTATAAACATTGATGTGTTTGGAGTTGATTAGGAATTTGGTATTTTGTTTGGGCTTTGATAAGAGAACCCGAATTCTTCTACAAAATACCCCTAACTCCTCTCCTCTTCATTCATTCCACTCACGAATTTCCTAACACTCAAGCCCTAGGAAAAATTAGGGAAAAGAGGGTAAATTAAAAATTCCTAAGCCCTAGATTCTTAGAAAATTCAAATTCAAGTTCCAAAATCAAAGAGAAGCTTAGGTAAGCATCATCTTCATCTTCTCCATCTCAATCTCTCTTCAATTTTCATAAATTCCTATAACCTAACTTAGGAAATCTTTGAATTTGATGATAGATTGAAGATTCTAGAGGTGTAGTGAAGAGGAATTGGTCTTGCTTTGTTATAGAGCTTCTCATTCCTTGTTTTTGAGTTTAAAGGTGAGTTCTTGAACTCACATCTATCTCTATACCTTTGATAGTTGTTAGGTATGAATTCCTAACATCTATTTCATGTTCATTTGCTTTTGAATTGAATTGAATTGGTTTGGTGAATTTTTCAATTTTTGGTATTTGGAAGTGAAAATCTATGAAAATCCTACTAAAGATATTTGGACATGTTGCTTGGAGTGTATTGAAGAGCCTATAAAGTTGGGCTGTCGCTTGGCATAAATCTCTATCCAACATCGCTCGTTCGATTGCTTCGAAGTTGATTTGGCCATCAATGGCCTAGGCAAAAATGTGCTCTGAGCTTCAGCTCAGACGTCTGGTAAAATGCTCAGACGTCAAATGCTAAGGAATAAAATTTTCAGATTTATAGCTCAGACGTCCGAGGTTATTTACCAGACTTCTAGGCGATCTGGAAGAAAATTTCCAGACCTTCAACTCAGACGTCTGGAAAGACCACCAGACATTTGACTCTGATAATTTAAGCCAATTTGCCTATTTTGAGTAGATTTCCATTTTAATCGATTTTTGTTGATTTGATTAGTTATTGTCACTTATTATCGAGTTTGATGACTTCTTTTCTGGATTTTTGGGATTTCCAATTGATGGATTTGATATCAATTTTCACGGATTTAATTCATGTTGTCGTATGTGAATTTTTGGTGATAGATTGTTTTTACAATCATTTCTGTGATTTTTTACTTTAAAATACAAAGGTTTCTATACTAGTAGTAAATACTCAAACTCTTTCAACAAAAATGATTTCAACGTTACTTTTAATACAAAGCTCCTTTTTAAAACCGTTTTTCAATCTATTAGTACATACAAACCTTTACCTCATTCATTCAAGAAATAAAATTAAACGACTTAGCAAAACAAGTGGCATGAAACGCTTGTGTTTACTTCGTCGGTTAATTCTTAGACTTGTTCGATTGAAATCCTATGACAATTTTTGAGTGGAAATCTACAATCTGTTCGTAAATATTTAAGTTAAGCTAGTGGTCATGGGACATAAAGCTAAACTCATTTATTTACTAGCTCGGTGTAATTTACACTTTTTATTGATCTATGGTGATCATTTTGTGGTTTAGACTAGTAATATACGATGTCTTGTAGTCCGCATGGGAGACTGTACCCTATTCTTTGGAGTTTCGTTTCATTTTTATGGGCTAACGACCCATGGTTCTTTATGGAGTTCGGTTCATAGGACGTACCGTTGTACTACGTCGTTGTTCCGGCTTATTTCAGTTTCGGTTTCCTCGGGAGTTCCATTGTACTACGTCGTTGCATCGGTTCTATAGGTTAGCGACCCATGGGATAGCGTCCTGTTTGTGATACACGTGTTGGTGAGTTTTCATGCTCCCGTTTGTGATAGGCCTCCCACTTTATGTTTTCTGGATTTCTAATTAATGATTTCTAGATTTGTGTTTCACCAATTTTAGTGATATGCATAGATAAGCTCTATCAATATTTGTGGTTTGGTGAATAAAAATAAAGAATATGACATTCTTTTTGGTGTATGAGAAAATTTGAGATACTATATGATTTTTTTTTGTTATCGTATATATTTGTCACAACTCTTATCCTATCTCATCTTATATGATATTTATAGCTAGACTGACCCGTTTATTATTTTTCTTCTTAAATAATACTCGGGTCAGACCGAGGTGTTTTAAGTGCTTCTACTTGACTTCTTACCGGGATTAGCTCCTGACTTTTGGCTAACTACTTTGGCTTAGTAGTTTTTGTTTTTATACATTTGAGAGAAAGACCCCTTGATGTATGCATATTCCTTTGTCTAGAACTTGTATGTATTCTTTTGTGATGCAGTGGATCTTGTATGACCACTACTTTGATATTCACTTCTATGTGTTATATTCATATTTGTTTCCACCTCAGTGATATGAATATATGTGACTGATTTATGTTATGCTTATTTTATATTTGTTTCCGAAGTCCACACAGCCATTGTGTAGTAGCTTGAGTTTGTATTTGATATATTAGAATTCCTCTTGAAATTAAATGCGTGACATACTATCTGACAAATTGGTACTTGCACAAAGCAATTACACAGATGGTCGCTCCTCAACAGCCTTATTCTTCGTACTAATTGACGACATTGCTCAGTAGTGTCCTTGGTTAGTGTGAGTATTGAGGTAGGGCGTTACAGAGTATTTATTCCTTAGCCTTGCCTACGGTTGGACTCCCCGGTGCAATAATGAAAGGTTGCCCTGCTATAATTGAGGGATCTGCCTCTAGCACATGGAGCCTTTCTTCTTTCTTAGTGAACTTGAAAAAGAGCATGCTATTGTCAAAATGAGCGTGATGTCTTCCCATTAGATTCCAACAATTACGACATTGGTCACAAACCTCTTGATATGGAGGATTAGTTTTTAGAAAGAATTCAACCAAATACTACAACAAAAAACAGACCCTGCTTCTGACACCTTTACCGATGGAACTATAGCATTGTTACAGGGAATATAATCACCCGTATTTTTCGGCAAAGCTTTAAAGAGAGTCACCTACTTGCTTGCAGCCTTATGAGGACCTGGGTCAACGCTAGTCAACCGTGAAATAGCACGATGTTCATTGCCAAGAACAAACGTGTGCATTCGTGCATCAACAACAGACCCAGGACTTTTGTGCTTCACATTATTATATATGTCTTGCATGCATTTCTACGAGATATGATCCTTCATTTCTATTGCACCAAGCAACAAAGATACAACCTGAACTTACCATAATCTAACAATTTTACTAGTGCCAATGTTACACTCCAAAACTAAAACAGCTCATGAATCCAATAACTCGCCTTCTACGCAGACATTTTCAGATTGCCACTGCACACCCTCTTGACAAGTAGCAAGCAATAGAGAGATTGGCATTCGATTTTTAAGTGCAATAACGTCGTCAGGAAACCCTGATAATGGAGAAGCCGAGGCATTGATTGTTTGTAGAGTAGCATTTAAAGCACTTAAGGGGTTCGATTGTTGAATAAGTGTAGCTCGGGCTTCAATGTTTGCTGGAGAAGCACGTGGTGGAAGGAAAATAATTGCCGAAGCTTCAAAAGCTGAAGGTGACGACTGGTTCGAAATAGATGAGTATGGGCAACCAGATCTCGTCATGGATTGCGGCTCGAGAGCAGGGCATGAGTGAAAGGGACATGACTTCAAGCTAGGCATGAGAGAAATGGGGAGAAAGAAAAGCGAACAAAGACTTAAGTTGTGAAGAGATGATGAAAAGGGAAGCATCGATTTGGGGTAAAACTGGTCACCATGATTTCTAAAGTGATTTAAGGTTTAAACTAAATGTTTTGAATTATATATATTATAACACACGAACACTATATATAAAAAGAAAATGGGAAGTGAAATAAATCAAATCTATAAGACCTAAGGGAGTATACATATATAAAGACATATGATGTCATGAGTTATACCCATCTCCCTTAATTAGCCAATAATACTCTATGAAATTATTCTGAATTATGAACTTAAAAAAATGCTCTCACCATTTATAATATATATAGAGTGCCTTATATACTTATGGTTGTGAACAACTTCAAGCCATAATATATTTAAGGTGATGTTTGCATCATCCCTTTATAAGTAAGAATATTAAGTAACTTTGTTGAGCACCTTGAAGTGCTACATGTTTCCCTTTTGGATATTGCAAAATGATGGGTCTAGGGTGTCTACTTTACTTTATGATTTATTAAGCACCCTTAAGGTCATAAAGATGATTAGAAACATAGTTAAAAGTTTTTTAGGAGTTATATAGGGTAAATAATTAATAAAGTGATACTTACCATTTATGGATACTGTAAATTATTGAGCACACTCAAGGTTGTAGTAACATGATAAATTGTTTCTAACATCCATTGAAGGAACTTATTAAATTATCCTATATCTTTTAGCATTTTTAAGAGATGTAAAATTTAGTAGGAACCTTATTAGATAAATTTTATAAAACAGTCAAATAAGGATAATAACATATATAATGTTATCTAATTTACTCAAAAGAATTTATGTAGATCAAACGACAACCGTGAAGTAATTATTCAAAAAGAATATAGTAGTTGGCATAAATTATAAAGATTGGTTAAGGAATGTTAAGATCACACTCACATATGAAATACTTTAGTCAGCTGTCGCAAATGAGCCATTAGCTAAACCCCGATGTGGATGCTATACTTGAACAAATAAAGGCTTACTAAAACTAATCTTAAACTGCGAGCTTGGCTACTAATTTCTGATGTCTAATATGAGCATTGAGCTCCATTGAGAACTTGGATACTCGAGAAATATTCAAGCACTAACCAAAGTTGTACGGTGAACCATATCATACTCGAAGCTACGACACTTTGATGCATAGACGAGCAAGTGCACCTTAGTCCAAGATCATGTACCAAATATGACTGGGTACATTGAAAGATTAGCCAAGTTAGGAACCACACTTAACAACGAGGTTCAAATTGATTTAATTCTTGGATCAATAGCTCCATGGTTTGATTCATTTATATTGAACTTCAATATGAACTCATTGAAGCATGCTACCACTAACCTCCTTAATATGTTAAGGATGGCTAAGATTACATTTACAAAGGAATCAGATATAGTGCATGTTGCTAACGGTACTTCTTCCTTGAATAGTTTGAAGAAGAGAAAGCATAAGTCCGAGGGTGAAAAGGGTAAAGCCAAGGCACAAGAGAAAGGTTATTCACTTTTTCTTAAAGAAGGATCCTTGGAAAAGGAACTCTCTAGACTATTTGAAGATGCTCAAGGGCATGGAATCAAATTCCTCTCCTACAGGATCTTGCTTGTAGAATTTTATCGTCTGTAAGTACTTCTAGTTGGGTTCTAGATATTAGATGCATAACACATTTCCATAATTCATTATAAGGACTTAAGAGCAAAAGGCTCATGAAAAGATGAATGATGAAATTTCAAGTTCCAAATGGAGCTATAGTAGCTGGTGAAATGATGGGATAATACTATCTGAAGCTTACTAGTAGACACAATTTGGTTTTATATGATTGCTATTGCGTATCTACTTTTATTAGTGCAACAATTTTTGTTTCCTATTTGATGAAAAACTAATATGGTTTTGTTTGTAATGACATTATTACAAATATTTATTATGAAAATAAAACAATCGATTTTGGTTCTTTGAATAGTAGCATTTATTTCTTAATAATAATCATTTATCGTTGTACATAATAATGCATCTAAAGTAAATGGTAATTACTTTTGGCATGGTAGACTATGCCATGTTACTAAGGAACAATTGAATGAGTTAAGAAACTAAGGGTTTCTACCATTATTTGATTCTAAATGATTTGATAATCATACGTCGTGACCTACAGGTAAAATGTCCAAACTCCCATTCAATGGGAACAATGAAAGAGTTGATGAACTCATAGGACTAGTACATACTGTTGTATGTGGTCCTATGTCTACAACTATAAAATATAGAACCTCATTCATCATAATGTTTACTAATGATTTATCTAGATATGGATACATATTTCTCATGAAACACAAATTAGAGGTTTTTTGTTAAATTCATATAATCTAAGAGAGAAGTAGAAAATCAGACTAATAAGAAAATTAAAATACTTTGATCTGACCAAGGTGCTGAGTACATTGTATATGAACTCCAAGAGTACCCAGAAGATAATGGGATTCTATATCGAGTCACTCCCCACTATACTCATCATCATAAAGGTGTTTTAAAAGGGAGATATCGAACTTATTAGACATGGTTTAATCGATGATGTGTGACACTTAGTTGCCTCTTTCCACTAAGGGATATGCACTAGAAGCCGCGGCTTATATGTTGAATAGTGTACCATCTAATTTTATGCTTAAGACTCTAAACGAGTTATAGACTGCTAAGAAAAATCACTTTAATTATCTTAAGGTTGGGTTTGCCTAGCTTACATTAAGAACACCGAGGAAAAAAGTGTTTATTTCGAGACATGCCACCTTATTAGAAAAGGGATTTCTCTCTTGATAAAATAGTGGAAGTGCAATAGACTTAGATGAGATTCAAGAAACTTTCGCATTAGTTGAGTATTTAGATAGTAATTCAATGCCCATAGAAAATATACAACCTGTTAGAAGGCATAATAGCAAATCGTGTGCATCAGAGACAAACTATGGATTTATCATTGATGGCAAGAACGAGGATTACACCATTTATGACGATGATCCACTAACGTATCGACAAACTTTGGAGAGTAAAGGATCCATGTAAAACTCATAACTTAATAAATAATTAATAAAATAATTAATTACGAAAATACCAATTAAAATAGTTATTTTTGACTTTTATGATAGTATGATGAGATGAGTATTTATGCTTGCATTTTCGTATCATAATTGTTACATAATAAATTTAAATAAAATGAATTAAATAAGAAAGAAAAGAAATGGGCCGACATCCCAACCATTCATGAGAAAAAAGTTAACCACTAAGCCATTTTCATTTCATTATACTCTCAAATAAAAATAAAATTTTTGAAGCATTTTAATGGTTGTTGAAGCACAAGGAAGAAATAAAGGGAAGAAGAAGATAAAAACTAAGGGAACAGACCATTATCAACTAAGAGGTCTAGATGTGTAATATATTCTTTAATCTCATTTTCCCTTATAATTACCACAATCGAACTTAATTAGGGTAGTTTCTAATGGTTCTTGTGATATAAATGATCCAAAAATTTAGTATAAAGTTATGAACATGTTATTAGACATGGGTTTTGATTATAGAATACTCCCATAAATAAATAATTTACAATGAACTATCTAAGAACCGTTTATTATACAAAATGTCTATAAATAGAGAGTTTGAGAAAATGTATGAAAGAAAATAAATGTATATATATTGTAATATTTTTGGGAATTATTGGAATAAAATTCTAATTGAAAATACATTTAGCCGAAATGGGGATTATGGGTATCAAAAGACAAAAACATGGGTTGGGGGTAATTTAATCGAATAAAGTATTTAATAATTGGTCAAAAAATTAGATCCAAAATATATGCAAAAAGGTGAGAAAATTACTAAATAACTGCTGAAGGATGAAGTAGGAATGAATGGACGTGTAAAGGTAGTGTTAAACATGCAAACAGGTTTTAAATGTGTACCGATATCCAGTACCGAAAGCAATGGAGCTGAACTTAAAAGTAAATGAACAATAACATTAAGTATGAAGAACTAAGAGAAAAGATAAGAAATGCTAAGTATAAATCTAAGTATACAAAGCTACGGGTCAGTCAGAGGTCGAATGGGGAGAAGGGAGATAGAGGCATTATAGGTAGAGGAGGTGATTTTCGAAACCTAGAGTTAAATTTCCACTTACTAACGAAACTAAATTTAGTTCCGGGTTCCTTAGACATGACTGAGGGTAGTGATTGCCAAGAACTGGTTAGCACTCAATAGAGTATAAAGGGTGGAACCAAATGACTTAGGAGGAGAAATATGTTGAGGCATAAAGCGGCCGAAGCTAGTACTTGAACGTTAAGATAGTGTAGCAGTGAAGTTAGCGAAAGGTAGTTGGACTTATAATAGCTTAATGAACAGTTGAAGGAAAAGCCTAGTATGTGAATGATTAGGTGTAATGTTTTGTAGATGGCAATCAAAACATGAAAGCATAGGTGTAAGGCCTATATGACAACCGAAACATGAAAGCGTAGGTGTAAGGTCTAAGTGGCAACTGAAACTGAGAATGAAAGTGCAAGACCCAATGTGGCAACTGCAACCAGAAGCATCAAAGCAAGGCTTAGGGTGGCATATGAAGATGAAGGCATTGGTTTAAGGCCTAGAGTGGCAACCATGGCCGACTTCGTTTGACGACGCAAGGCCTGCTTGGGCAGCCTAGAATGAACGGAGTGGATGTAAGCTCTAAGTAGCAACCAAAACATGGAAGCGAAGTAGGTTTAAGGCTCAAGTGGTAACCGAAACATGAAAGCAAAATAGTGTAAGGACTAAGTGGTAGCGAAACACAAAAGCGAAATAGGTGTAAGGCTTGAGTGGCAATCAAAACACGAAAGCGAAGTAAGTGTAAGGCCCGAGGAGCGGCCAAAACCAAAAGAGTAGTGTTGACTAAAAATTAGCCAACCTCAAAATTAGATTAATGCTCTTGTGGAAGGAAAGGTTGCTTGCTAACACCAAGCTTAAAAATAAAAAATGACAAGAAAACAAGCAAACTAAAGTAAATGACATAAAGATGTAGCATGGTTCGACAAGTTTGCCTACGTCCACTATGAAAATCTCTTACTATATTTCCCTCTTACAATTACAAGGAATTACAAGGTAATAATAAAAAAATTAAACATTTAAGTCTAAAAAGTTGCTATTCTTAAGATCACAAGGCTTTTTCTTACCGTGAGAGTATTTTGAGTTATGAGATAATAACTAAATCAACCCCTTTGAAGTTCTATTGCATGTGGTATTTAAGGTAGCTAAAATGGATGGTGGATGGTTGAGATTGTGTGGTAAAATAGGTGGAGAACTCTTGTCTTTCATCTGGTCGCATGGGCTGATGGAAGATAACTGTAAAGATAGAATGAAAAGTGTGGTAGAGAAGTATGCCAATTGTCACTCTGTGCCAGGTGCGTGTTTTTCATTTAATATCGGCAGCATACTGTAGAAGTATGCATGATTTTGGCAGACTTGCTACCGTACCCAATACAACTGGCTGTATGAATTTTCATTTACTTTCACATGTCTATGTGTCAAGGCATATAGGTAACTTCTTTTGGGTTATGTTGGACGATCACTTGTTGTCGACATTTGCTAAGGAAAGCTTAATATTGTTAAGGACCGAGTCACAAGGGACATGATTAGCCGGCTATATGATGATGTGGAAGGCTTTCTAAGACCGGACCAAAGATGGGTCACGCTTGAGTCGGGTATTATCTAATGAGTTGGTTGCGGAAGTTATTTTGAGTTGAGCTCGTTGACCATGGGCCAGGATCATAATTGGTAGATAGGCAGGCTTGGAGCTAGTTGAGAGCGGGTTGGCATGAAATTAGTCGGGCTTATATGTGTAGCGCTGCCTTGAATTGGGCTGGGTCGTGTCGTACTAGCTTGCTAACTATACTTGTAAGAAATTTGAGCAATGTTTTACCCTGTAAGCCCGTCTCTGTGAGCAGCTTAGTCTTGTCAAATCACAAAGATTCTACAGATCGGTTCTTTTGTTATGTATTTAATGCATGCCACACATGGCGCTTGGTCATTGGCTATGAGGGTTCACATTTTCCAGATGTGGCAAGGGTGCTCATGCTTCCAACATGGGTGTGACAAAGGCATTTAGACAGTCGAGATTTGATGACTTTCGAATCTAACGGCTGTGTAAAGATGGTAGGTATTATAAATAATCTTCATCTTCTTCCCTTCAATTATTTATCGAAACAATATAAATTTTTAGCCATTAAAGATTTTTTAAAACCTCCGGAAAAACCCTTTGATTTTTCAATTTTTCTTTGAGAAACAGTAAGCTCTCTTCCTCCTTCTTCCCTGCTATGAAGGCCACGGCCATTGAAAAGCTTTGAGCTTTTATGGTTTTCCTTATCACTATTTTTTAGTTTATTGTGTTTCTGTAATTCTTGAATTTATTGTTTCCTTTATGTGATGCTTTTGTTGGAATATGCACTTTTTGGGCATCTTTGGACATTGATCGGATATCACTGCCATGTCAGCGTCGTTTATTGATGTTGTTAAACTCCACAAAGGGCCTGTCATTTTAGATGTGATATTAGCAATAGGCTATGGATCGGGCCAAATTCGATAGATATGGGCTTTAAGTTAAAAAAAGAATAATAGGAAGGGGTCGTCACACAGCTTAGGAGTTTTTGTCATGAGTTAACCTTTATGGGGGAGTCGACCATGCCATAAAGATGGTTGTTCAGCTCCTATGTCGAGATGTTGCCCTCGGGCCTTGTTTGGCAAAGATGTTAGAGTTGTGTCTATCTTAGGCCGCTTATGTTTCAGATGGCCACCTTTGATCAACCTTTGTTGTGATATCTACCTTTTCTAGTATTTCTAGCTTCTAAGCCTTTGAGATGGCAGATGGGAAGGTTAACTTAGCCAAGTGTCTAGCCATTCATGGATGTAATGTCAAGACTGTTAGATATCTAACAACTGTCACCCGTCTTGACCACCCTCCCTCGGGTTTTTCGCATTCTCTTCTGAATACTTCAAAGTGGGAGTTATGATGCCTTTACATCTCTAGTTTGTCTCCATTCTCAATGCTTTTGGGCTTTCCCCCGGTCATCCTACTCCAAATAGCTACCAGTTCCTTTGCGGGCTTTTATGTCACTTAAACCGATCTCATCCTTCTTGAGCCGATTGCTCCTTTAGTCAATATGGAATTACGGCTGTAAAAGGAAGCCGGGCACCCGATTGACAAATACTTTAATATCCAAGCTACCGAGCCTATTGTTTTTGTAGGCGTTCTTAGCAACGCTGCTTGGGCTGGATGAGGAAATACTTCTTTTTTCCTCATAAGGTCAACCAAGAGCTTCAACATCTCAGGTTCCAAACCCTTAGTAATTCTATATTGCCCTCTTTTTCCTTAACCTCTTTCCTTTGCTTAATTTTCTCATTGATAGGGGATTCCATCAATTCCGATGGCATTGGCTATAGGATGCCGAGTGACTATGTTGACCAGCTAAAGTCGGTTGATTACCAAATTCGAGACTTAAAGGTCCTAGTGATTGATGCTAACCTCTACTTTGTCGGGCTAACGAGGGGAAGTCAAATAATGATTTTAGAGTGGGTCTTTCTAGTAAAGAAGCCAATAAAGAAAGCAGCCAAGGCAAAGTGGGATTATTCTCAGGTCAAGTTCCAGGACCCCATGGTCGGACTGATCATTAAGGCAGAAAGAGGATATGACGACACCATTATGGGTAAGGAGCCTAAGGAGTGACAACAAGTAGACCTTGATAAACTATGTGATTTTGTGCCATCACCTAAGTTGGAAGAGTACGACCTATGATAGTTGGTTGATGTCCTAGTTTCTTCTCATGGGTCTCTAGTCGTTTCTTAAGATATTGGGGAGAGCTTCGAGGAAAGTAGTATAAGGGAAGGGTCAATACAACCGGGTATCGATAGGGACGCAGGTCCCTCCTCGAGCCAATTCCTGCATATGGCCTATTGTATCCCAGATATGGCGCTATGCTTCTAGGAAGCCAGGACCAATCAAGCCCGTGTAGGCTATTCGGTCTCGCCATGCCCACCTTCTGCTAGAAGGCGAGGCCGCGTCGGTCCGATACAAATGGTCACAACTTCCACTTGCCTTACTTTCACCTTGCATTTTGACTAATTCTTGTTCTTTTCTATTGCTGTGGTGACCAACAGCTAAGTTTTGATGTGCTTAATGATGTTAAGGACATTTGTCTAGACCAAGGTGACCACTATGCCGAAGACACCCAAGGCACCCAAATTAGCAGATGATCTATGTACCCTCCAGCCATGTGCGGTCACTCAAACAGTCCATTGACATCAAGAAAAGGAAGAGAGACGTGGTCGGATGGTCCTAGGCTACTTAGATCACCATTCTTTACTCCAAATTCCTTCATGCTTATGATAAAAAGGGGCAGACCGTCGAGGATGATGTAGTGTCGTTGGGGTGAGTATCTTAGGACATCTCCAAAGGTAAGGATATTGAGGACCTGGATCGCCTACCAAAAGCCTCCCAACTTTTTTCCTTGGAGACTCTTTCTCACCCCTACCTAGCGAGGATTGGTCCGAGTCAACATTCCCTGGGTCTGTGGTGAATGCCTAGTTACAAGTAAATTGCCTACTTTGGATTTTTTTGTTTATTATTTTGTTGTTATTGTTCTAACATTGTCTTTTTAGTCCAGGTACCTCTACATCCATATCCATGATGAGATTACAGACCTCTAGGAAAGTTTAAACCTAAGGAGGATGCTCTTCTAGCTAATGCTGAGGTCGTCAAGGCAAGTTTGGTGATGAAGGTGATAGAGAAGGCGGTAGAGGAGGCAACCAAGGAGCCAAGAAGTTGGTGAGGGAGGCGATTAAGGCACATGACGAGACAGAGAAGATGGAGGTAGATCTCAAAGAGCAAGTGGATAAGGCTGAAAAGGAGGTCAACGAGCTGCGAGCTGACCTGGCATGCATATGGCTAGATGTCGGATGGTTGTGGATGTGGATGTCGGTAAGAAGGTAAGGGAGGACAAATGGGTAAACAGGGTGAGGAATCTGATAAAGGCCCTGCTCAGGGAACTTCCACTTCCCGATCTCCATCAGAACATTCAATGCCAAGGCCTGTGCCTAGGCCCGAGAGGAGGTAGCCGAAGAGACAAAACAGCTAGGATTGCCATATCGACTGTTCCTACACAAGAGCAGCTAAACCCCCTAACCGGCCTATTGATGACCCGGCTGTGTAAATATTTCTTCTTTCGTTTTTTATGCCTGGAGGGGCTGGTTGTATGCTCTACCTTTTTTAGACGAATGAAATTCTTTTTGTTATGAAATTTGTCTAAGTAGTTTACTGCTTTGTCTATTATTGTCTGTCCATGTGTAGTTTATGAGGTAGCATACTTTGAGTGGCTGGTATAGTTCTTATGTATCTGCACTTGTACATTTTCAAGAGATAAAATAGAAAATGTAAGGGACAAGCGGCTAATGTGGCCCGTTCTTGCAAACCCTGTATTGAATTGACTAAGTTAAATCATCTGAGTTGCTAGGCCGGGCCAACCAATGGACACAGATATAAGCATAGTCCTTGTAACCCGGTTGATGTCATATGCCAAGTTCGACATATAACTGTCAGGCTACTCTACACCATTTTGTTGATGGGAAGTCCTGACTTCAATCTGAGCATTGAGTGGCTCAAGGGTTCTATTGGGTGACACATGGCAAGATTGAGTGGCGGGTGGTATCGGCATGAACCTGAGCACTGAGTGACTCGAAGGTTCTCCTAGGTGAAAAGCGATGAGTTGATATTGAGCCCGGGTTATCTATATGCATATGCACTATGCATGTCGAGCTTTAGCATCACTGAGGATTACAACACCAGTCTCAACAAAAGTGCCCCAATCCGTAAGATAGAAGGCAACAACATGGGCGAGGGATACGGGACTATTGCAGTCGTGTCTCCAATCATTGATGCACCTCTACGTAAAGGGGAGAGATGTGTCGCCCAAACTTTTAGTGAATTTGGGAAGTACCCATGCAAGAAGTGAATGCATGGTGATTTGATCTTGCTGGATTGAAGTGAATGCATGGTGATTCGATCTTGCTGGATAATCAGATAGTCCCCATAAGGAAATGAATGCATGATAGTTCACCCTCACAGATAATCGACTGTCAAGGAAGGAAGCGGACTTTCATGGTCCTTAGCGAAAAAGGTCGATAGTCCCCTAAACATGGCAACGAGAACATAATAACTCACCCTTACTGGATAGCCTATAGAGATGATAGGCGGTACCAGCACGAACCTGAGCGTAGACTAGAAGGTTCTCAAAGGTGATGCGTGGCCATTTGGTGGTCCTCAAGTAAGGAAGCAAATGCGTTAATTCACCCTTGCTAGATTGTCGGCCATCAAGGAGGGAAGCATTGAATAGCTCTTGTGTTCCTTAGCAACAGTGGTCGCAGTCTCCCTACATGGAAGTGAGCATATAATAACTCACCCACACTAGATAGCTTTGGTGAACTTGTCAAACAAAGTTGGCTCTAAAGTCTTCGATGTATTCTTTACGTAAACTATATTACATAGCCTTATAATAGTGGCTAGCTCTCATATAAGATAGGTTGGAGGTGCATGGCGTTCCAAGTATGGGGAACATGAGTTCAGTTTGGGTGAGAGAGGCAGTAAGCACTATTTGTCAAGACTGAACCTATATTTATTGCTCCTCCTAGTTTGGGTTAAGCACCGTTTTAATTGGGTTCTTTGCATTTGTGAACACCTGATGTAGTACTAGATTATCGAAAATGAATTGTCAGAGTTTTAATCTTGAGTTATAATGCTTGGATACCTTCATCTTATAGGCTTCGATGCGGAGTTCGGTTTTGACTCCGCGTTCTTCAATTGTATCAAGCCCAAACTTAAGTAGCTTGTCGTTTTTTCTCAGGCTCATTGGTAAGATGTCGAGGAGAGAGGACATCTACCTTGATGAGCAATGTGGTTTCATAACTATAGGAAAGCGAAAAAGAAGTATGGCCGGTTGAAGTACAATTAGAGGTGTGATAGGACTAAAGAATAAGCAACGGTACTTGAGCTTGGTTTCCTTTAGCTTTTGCAAGTTGTTTCTTAGGTGTTGATTTGATCGTTTTATTAACGACCTTGACTTGTCCGTTGGCTTGAGGATGGGAAATAAAAGAGAAGCATTTCTCTATTATTTTCCTTGCATAAGAGTCCTGAAAGCTAACGTTCTCAATCTAAGTGTTGTCGTCAGTGATACCTTTCTTTAGAAGGCCAAAATGGCGGACAATGTTATTTATGATGAAGTTCGATATTTTGGAGTGGTGAACCTAGTAAAGGTCACACCCTTGACCCATTTGATGAAGTAGTCAATGGTAACTATGGCATGATTGTATCCTCCCTTAGCATTAGGCAGCTTCCCTATCAAGTCAATTCCCCATGTTGAACGACCATGAAAAAGTCACAGGGATAAGGAGGTTAGGAAAGGATATGGATCCTAACGAGCGGATGATGCTGATCGCATTTCTTGACGTAATCTATAGAATTTTTGATCATAGTAGGCTAATATCATCCTTATCGAGTGGCCTTTTTTTATAAGCTTTGCCCCTAGTGTGATCTCTACAAAACCCTTCATGCAGCTCTTTTAGGGCACGACCAACTTTGTCTCCATACATGTACCGATGAAGTGGTGTAGAGTACCACCATTTGCAGAGCTTTCCATCTATGATCGTGCAGTTGGGAATCTAATAGAGAATCATTCTATCTTCTTTATGGTCGATAAGAAATTCCTCACTTGTTAAGTATTTGATAGGATGCCATCCTATTATCCATGGATGGCATGTCGATCTCCATTGTTGTTGCCCTGGCTCATAGCAATAGGTACTTTGTATCTTTAAGAGGACCTAAGGAGTGAATTTTTCTTGGTTGCTTTCTGCATTGGATAGTTTTTCGGTCTTGGAGTTCTGCTCTTTAGGTATTTGCTCTAGGTTGAACTCGACGAACATGCCAATTATCTTCTGGGCCTTAGCAAAATATAAGGCCAGTGTCTTACCATTGACATGAAAGAGCTTACCAGCTTAATTGATGACTGGTGACGAACATTGAAAACATGGATGGAATCTACATATAACTCCTTTGCCATCGTAAGGTCATCTAGGACAACTTCATAATTGGCTTCATTATTGGCCGCCTTGAAAGTGAGGCAGACCGCAAAACATAATTATTTCCTTCAAAAGTGATAAGGACCATGCCGACCCTTGCCCCTTCTTATTTGGTGCCCCATCTACATACAAGCGCCCAACTTGGCAGCTATTAATGGTCTCTTCTTCGCTAATATCTAGGCAAAGGCACTTGAGAATGAAATATATGACTGTCTGGCCCTTAATAGAAGTGCAAGGTTGGAATGAGATGTGATATTGCCTGAGCTCGACGGACCACTTTAATAGCCTTCCTGTTGTATTGAGTCGGCTAAGGACTTGCTTTAAAGGTTGATTGGTTTGGACTTTAATAGGATAAGCCTAAAAGTATGGCTATAGTTTACAAGCCGTCATGAGCAGTCAGAAGGCAAGCTTCTCCGGCTTTGTGTATTTAATTTCTAGGCCTTATAACCTCTTGTTGATGCAGTAGATCGAATGTTGGATCTTCTCATTCTTTAATCAAGGCAGCATTGATTGCATAGCCAGTCATTGCCAAATATAGATACAATCTCCAGTCGATGAGTTTGGACAGTACCGAAGCGGGCAAATGCTATTTTAGCTCCTTAAATGCCTTAATGCAATCATCATTCTAGGCAAATGACTTTTCCTTCTCATGTGGTCGAAGAATGGAAGAAATCAATCAGTTGCCACTGATACGAACTAGCTTAATGCTACAAGCATTCCATTTAATCTTTGCACTTGCTTCATAGTTCTGGAGACATGCACATCTTGGATTTTATTGAGATTAGCTTCAATAATCTTAACGCTCATAATATAGCTAAGAAATTTACCGTACTGACTGGCAAAGAGCATTTCTTTAGGTTCTGCTTCATGTTATACTGACATATTATGTTGAAAGTCTCGGTCAGGTTCTGTATACACCTCTCCACCTTTTCTTACTTTATTGGCATGTCATCACATAAACTTCCATGGATCAACTAATCTTTTCATAGAACATATGATTAACAACATGTTAATAGGTGGTAGCCGCATTTCACAGCCTAAATGGCATAGTAAGATAGCAGTGTAAGCCAACATTTGTGATGAAAAGGGTGTGCTCTTGGTCTAAGATTGTTATAATTCTCGGTTCGAGGAGTTATACTTTGTTGCAAAATTAAACACATAAGCCTTGCTCTCGGCCCAAGAATTTTCCCTTTAATTTCAACTTTAAAATCATTTTCAAATAAATCATATAAATTTCTTGATTTTCATAATTAAATTCCTCTTCCAAAAGATCATTGCAACTATTCTTGCAATGCAAAATTTCACTAATTAAGTTTGCTTCTAAAATATTAATAATAATAGTGTCATTCACACTACTCCCCATTTAATTATCATTTCCTTGATTAAATTTTATATTTTAGTTTGCGTAAAACATTTTGACATGATTTTAGGATAACAAGGAAAATTGTTTTCGGTAGACTCTACTAAACCAAAAATATCATTTTCCATAGAAAGAGAAAATAAATCAAAAGAAGGCAAATCACCAAATTTTGCAAATATATCAGAAAATAAATTATCATATTTTTTGTAATCAGCGAAGGCTTCCATTGATTCTTCAACATTGTAAAGCAAAATTTTGATTTTTGAGGTGAGTTGAGGATTTGAGAAGATGAAGCGACTATTTTGTTGAGATAAAAAGCATTGATTTAATTTTCGCAGCAAAGTGATGTATAAATGAATTAATGAGATAAAGTGAATAATGGACATTGAATAGATGTATGACTGTTTATAAAAGTAAACTTATAAATTTTGAATCAATAAAAATGAGAGGGATTTTCAAAAGTTTGAAGTCTGAAGAAGATGTACTATTTCAAACATGAGTATATCGACATAGACTTCCCTGCATGTTGACATATACATCGAAAAGATGCCAATTTATTTATTTTCATTTCTACCTTGACTAAATATATTCTATTTATTAACTATTGTGCATATGTGCAGCTTTTCCTTAGTTTAATATTTAAAATATTCTATAAATATTTTAAATATATATATTTATTAACGAGTGTCTATGTTTGAAAAAATTATAAGTTTATTTGAATAAAGTTATTATTCTTTATGTATAGTCAAAGACATATTTTATTCTTGAATTTATATATTATCGACTACAAGTGTCTTTTAAAATTTAAATTTAATTCATTTTCATAATGAATTTATGTATGCATACACTATCATGAATATTCCTAATTAGCAATAAGAAAATTAGTAGAATTAGGGTTACTGAATTATCCGGAGTTATTCTTCATATGCCCTAAGCGCAAATTTTCATTTTCTGAATCTTAATTATGTTGCCTGAAGTCGTGTCAAAATCATCCCAATTTGTTGTCATTGCTCTTTTCTCTTTTTGATTGAATCTGGTTTTAGAGAGTCCATTGATTTCTTGTAACGACCCGCATTTTTTTCGATAATTAAAATATTGAATTTAATAAGATTTTGTAATTTAATATTGGAAGAAATTAAAAGTTGTGATTTATTAATGAGAATAATAATTAGAATGAAATTTAATAATGTTAAGTTAAAGCAATGGATAATTATTTTAATGAAATTTCAATTTATTGAAATGATTGTAAACATAAAATTTGGTTATAAATTGCAAACAAGGAAATAAACCAAATGTTGTATTAATTGATGAAATAATACATAATAAATTGTATTGGATAAAGTCGGTGTTGTGTAAGTGGTTATAACGTTTGTTTGAAGATAATAAACTTATAAATGTGATTAAACATAATAATTTCCTTTTTTCTTTCCATGGTCGATCCCGCCCATACCCCTGTCCCGCCCCCGTCTTTTCAAACAGTTCCCCCCGTACCTTCTGCCATCCCCTGTTCTTCTTCTCATCCTTGTTCCCTGCCGAACTCTCCTATCTCCCTGCCGCCTTCAGTGCCCCCTCCTCTCTCCCACCCGCCTTTAGCTTCCTCTTCATGGTCGTCTCTATTCAAAAACAAACCACGAAATGCTGGGTTTTACGCCCCTGTTGAAATTCCACTAACTTTTGATGGGACTGCGATGGTTCCACCAGATGATGTCATACAAGCCGGTCGTGCAATCTGGAGTGAATGGTTAGTGGGTTTTTTTTCTTGATAAGCCTTTGTCCTACCTAACAGTCATCAACCATCTAAAAAAAACTCTGGAAACTGAAAGGTGATATAGCAGTGAAATCTGATGGTACTTTGTTTCTTTTCAATCTTTCTTGCGCTGAAGACAGAAGGAAAATATTAGAAGCCGATCCTATTTTTCTTCGAAACAAAATATTCATTATAAAAGCTTGGGACCCTTCCATTGGTAGTAGTTGTTGTTCTATAAGAACAGTTCCAGTTTGGCTAAAATTGTCAAATATCCCAATCTTTGCTTGGTCACACATTGGCATAAATTGGTTGGCTTCAAGAATTGGTAGAATGTTATGTATGGACTCATCAACTGAGAGAATGGAGAGAATCGGTTTTGCAAAATGTTTGGTGCACGTGTCACCTGATTGTCAGCTTGTGGATGAGTTTCCAGTTAAAATGCTTGATGGATCAACGCAATTACTCCAAGTCAGTTACTTGTGGAAGCCTGATATCTGTATTGAATGTAAACAGTTTGGGCATCTGGGCACAACTTGTAAAATAAATCCGCGTGCTATGGTGGGTTTTAAGGAGGCTGCTGCAGTGAAAGGGGGTAACCAATAGGAAAATAAGGTGGATACAGGGATAGACAATCAGCAAATGAAAGGCAAACAGGTTTGGCATAAAGTTACAAAAAGAAAAACATATACCAGGCAATAGCCATATCAAAAGGAGGCAGTAAACAATCAAAGTAAGGAGCTTCAAGGAGAGCATGATGCTTCCCATGTTATTCAGTATCAAAATGAAGCAGATAATATAGTTGTGGTAGAAGCTAATGATAATAACATGGAAGATTGTTCTCATCATGGGGAATTTTTGGTCAGTAATACTTTTGATGTGCTTAAAGACATGGTTAACGAACTTGACGTGCATAACGACATGGATGAATTAGTCCAAGCTGGGAAGGAAACATTATGTATTGATGAAAACAATAGTGGAGATGATTCACGTGACAAGGTGGTAGGAAATGAAGGGAGGGAGAGCAGCATTACCAATGGTCAATTTCTTGACATTGATTGTGGAAATGCACATGACACTGCTAATGTAAATAAGAGGCTGATGCACACTGTGTCCTATGTGCATGGTATCCACAACACGGCATCACAAGGCAATTCACAAGGGCAACTTCATAAACCAAACCATAACTTGAACAATCTTGATTTTGTTTCTCCAATTCCAGTCTCTAATCAGGTTAACGCTTCAATAACCCCATCCTCCCCTGTGCTTGATCCAGAATACCTTTTCTACAGGAGTTTGCAAAGTCAAATTACTGATCTTCTTTTATCAATGAACTCATCCAATAACCTACCCAAAAATTCCTCATCAAATTCACTTCCTTCAATTCAGGCAAAACAACCTTATGTTTTCGTGGGAAACATACCTGGATGGTTATCCCCACCAACTTCTCCCAAATCTGTTAATCTAGCGTCCACTGTTCCAACTTCCGTATCAATTTTCAAAAAAAAAAAAACCTACAAAACAATCAACCCCAAATAGAATTGAGTCTCCTGATACTAGGAGCATGAAAGAATCTGCTCTCCAATCCCTAATTTAATTTATGTCACACAATTTTGGAGCTTGGAATATAAGGGGAACTCGTAACTTCCTCAAGCTTGATCATGTTAAGCAGTTAATTATGCAATATCAGCTGTCAATTTTTGCTTTACTTGAAACAAAACTAAATCTGCCTCTTACCATTTCTGCTGCCAAGTATGTTAATCCTTCCTGGGCCCTAACTCATAATCTTAATGAAGCCAATTTTGGCAGAATTATGGTCATGCATAACCCTGCTGTGCTCTTTCTGGATCTCATTCTTGCTACTCCTCAAATAATGCACTTCCATGCCAAATATCATAATCCACATTCCTCCTTTTATTTATCTATCGTCTATGCTTATAATACTCAAGCTTCTAGACAAATTCTCTTTGATCTTCTACCAGCCTTTAGACAGGAATCTCATCCGTGGATAGTGGTTGGTGATTTCAACTCCTGTTTCACTCTATCTGACAAGCATGGTGGTTTACCACTTATGCCAAAGGACATCATCCCTTTGAACTCAGCAATTTTTAATTCAAATCTTATTCCTATTCATAAGGAGGGTGCTGTTTTTTCATGGAATAATAAGTCCAGGTCTGGTGTTAGGACTTTCTGTAACATTGATCATTCTTTCTCTAATCACACTGCTCTCTCCTCATGGCCTGACCTTTCAACACATTTGCCACCTTCCATCCTCTCTGACCATTCCCCCCTCATCACTACCAGGGGTAGGAAACTCCATGGAAAGAAAAGAGGCTTCAAATTTTGATAACTCATGGTCTCTTGACCCTGAGTATATTTTAATATTACAAACTGCATGGGATAACGAATTCTTTGGTTACTCTATGTATATTCTCTGCAGAAAACTCAAGGTAACAAAGGAGGCATTAAGGGCTTGGGCTAAAGGTAAATATGGATATGGCAACCTCTGGTCAACGAAGCTCAAGGAGCAACTTGGTGATGCTCAGAATCTGATGATGGCTTTCCCTGATAATGCTGAATTGGCTATGAATGAAACTGTTATATCCCATGAGCTAAGTAAGGTGCTGGATATTGAAAGTGATATGAAAAAACAGCAATCTAGAATCAAGTGGGCATCTGAAGAGGACGGAAACACATCTTATTTCCATGCAACCCTAAAAGCTAATCAAGCAACTAACAATATTTTTTCCATCCATGATGAAGCTGGAATTTTGCATTCTACGCCTGAAGCGGTGGACGCTGCCTTTCAAAAGCATTTCTCTAGTCTTCTTGGTAATAGTTCAAACTTTATTCCTTGCCTTGATGACCTTTCTTCTGTCCAACTGCCCAAAGTCAATACTGAGGAAGCAGCTTCTCTGGTGGAAAAGGTGACTGAGGATGAAATAAAGAGAACTCTTTTTGTGATGAACAAGAATTCGTGTGGTGGCCTCGATGGCTACAATGTTCACTTCTTCACAACTGGTTGGGATATTGTTGGAGTGGATTTCTGTAAGGCAGTTCATAATTTTTTTGATAAATTTAAGCTCATGAAGACAGTTAATGCTACTAACTTGGTTCTTATCCCTAAGACCCTGTTACCTTCCTCTGTGTCTTCCTTCAGACCAATCTCATGTTGTAATGTGATATATAAGTGTATTCTAAAATAATTGCCTCTAAGCTGGTTGTTTTTCTTCAGCGAATAATTTCTAAAAATCAGGTTGCTTTTCGTCCTTCCAGAAACATCCTTGACAATGTCATGCTAGCTCACGAGCTCTTAAAAGGTTACAACAGGGTTAATGCCAACCAAGGAGCCATGCTCAAGCTTGATCTGAAGAAAGCATATGATAGTGTGCAGTGGTCTTCCATTGTCAGAATTATGTCCATTATGGAGTTCCCAAAGGTGTTTGTTGCCTGGATATTTGAATGCATTTCCACCCCTACGTACTCTTTGATCATCAATGGTGCGAGCACTGGTTATTTTGAAGGCAAACATGGGATTAGGCAGGGTGACCCCCTATCCTCCTATCTCTTTATCTTGGTGATGGAAGTCTTCACATGCTACATCAAGCCTATGTACTTGTCCAAGCAGATTTCCTATCATTCAAAATGTAAGGATGTGCAATTAACTTGTCTTTTATTAGCGGATGACATCATGATTTTTACCAGGCCAAATATTAGGTCAATTGAAAATATCTTAACAGCTCTCCATGGCTTTTACTTGATGACTGGTCTGCAGCTTAACTTAACCAAATCAAGCATCATGATTGCTGGAGTTACTAGTGAGCAGGGAGACTATCTTATTGCTGCGGCTGGGATGCAAACTATGAGCCATGATATGACTTACCTTGGTCTACCCTTATTTTCTTCCAGAGTGACTATGGCTAATTGCATTCCCCTGTACCAAAGAATCACTGCTGTGATTGAGAGGTGGACCACTAGAATGTTAACTCAAGCAGGCAGGCTTATTCTGTTAAAATCAATGTGTTTCTCTATGATGGTCTATTGGGCCAGGGCTTTTATCCTACCATCAAAGCTGCTGAAAATGGTTAGAACTGCTATGATGAGATTCTTATGGTTTGGTAATATTCATGTTAAGAAGGTTTTCCCTTGCACCTTCTCTCTCTTTGAAAAACCTCAATGCAAAGGGGGTCTGGGATTGTTTAACATCCCTGTATGGCATAAGGCTGCATACAGTAATCACATAAATTCCCTAATGCTAAAGAAGGATTCTTTATGGGTCAACTGGACCTTAAAGCATAATCTTGGTTCAAAGAAGTTTTGGATTATGGATGTTCCTCATAATTGCAGCTGGGTTTGGAGGAGCATTCTTAACTTGAGAAGCTTGTTAAGGCCTTTAATCCAGATGCAACTGTCTAGTACAAGTAACTGTAGCTTCTGGCATGATCCCTGGATAGCCAAAGGGATTGTTCTGCGGCATATCTGCGCTCCTCGGTAGATATTTCAATCTGGCATCGTCAGGGATGGCAGGGCTGTTGATTTCATTACTGCTGGTAAGTTAGTGCTGCCTTACACTAGTAATCAAAATGTCAGAGCACTTTGGAGACAGTTTACTCAGTCAAATTTTGAACTTCATGACCATGACAGTGTATTTTGGAATGGCAAGGTCCATTCTATCTATATAGTATATGAAGCGCTGCAGGGTACTGCCTCTATGACTGACTGCAAATGGCATAAGGTTATTTGGAACACCATTTCACCTAGTGGGGACAATTTGATGCTATGGAAGGTTTTGAATAATGCCTTGTTAACAAGAGACAAACTGATATTGTATGCCATGACTGTGCCCTCCTCTTGTTTGCTGTGCAGTGGCAATGATGAATCTACCCTGCACCTTTTCTTTCACTGTCCTTATGTTGTGCCTCTTTGGAATAATGTTTTGAGCAACATGGGGTTGCCTTCTGCAAATGTGAATCATTGGGAAGTCGTTGAGTATGCTATACATTGGAGTGATGTAAGAAGAACCCCTTTTTTCTTCTCCATTAAAAAGCTGCTGAAAATGGTTTGGCATGAGAGGAACATGAGACATTTTGATGGGCAGAGGAGGAACAATATGGAGCTTTGGGCAATTTTAAAAAAATGCAATTATGAATGGAATGAAACTGAGCAAGTATGATTTCCATCTACAGCTGTTCGATCCTTGGATTCCATAGTTGTGGGTGTTTTCCAGTTTTTATTTCATTTTTTCTGTTTTTCTCCTTTGTTTCCCATGTATTTCTTCTTTTGTTTTTATATAATAATCTGGTAGGGGTCCGGTTATCAACCCCGCTTGCCTTGCAAAAAAATTAGTAAAAGGTGATAATTGTTATATGTTACCTATTTATTTAATCTGTTGGACTAAATTTGAAATCAACTGCAATTTGATGTAATTAAATATTATGTTAATATGAGTTAAGGCGATAACTGTAAAATGCGAATGTAATGAAATGTATAGTAATGCCAGTTATACTCATAAGGCAATAATTAATTTAACAATAAGAGTGAAATTAAATAAATGGATTTATTTGAATTTAAATTATAATTAATGGATTTATTACAATTGAAATTGAACACAATAATTAGCGCAATAATTAATGTTGAATTTGACATGGGAAATTGGTTTTAAAATGATTGTAAATTTTTATGTAATTAGAAATGGTAAAATTTGTTAATTTTAAAATTTGGATTAAAAAGTGATTTAATTAATTTATTAATAATCTATTTACCTAATGTGAAAATAGCCATTTTGGCCATTGTCTCGGATTTCGACGAAACCAGTTTCATTGGATCAGTAGTGGTGGATTATTGTAGAATTTCAAGTTTTGTAGCGATCGAACTTGTCGTTTGATCGTGCGGACTCGAAACGCACGGAAATCAATTTAATTGAAATCAATTTGAAATAGGCTGATTTTAAAAGCCAACTTCTGTATACGATGGAATTAGGACTTGAAACTTGTTCCATTGAATTTAAAAATATTGAAACCATCTATTTTGATATATGGGATGACCCATTTTTGTTTTAGAACCGAAATGGGCTTTTCAGGTTGTTATTGTCGTTAGAACCAATTCTATATGTTGTTCGTTCTTTCTTATTGGTCCTTGTCTATATAAATAGATTCTTCTAAACCCTAGCAGTCTTTTTATTTCTTATTATAGTACGTACAATTCCATCTGTCTGTTCCTCCCTCTTAAATGACAGAAACCCTAATTCTTAGATTCAATTGCAAATCAAAATCAATTTCAAATTTCAAACTCGCAAAACCCTAACAATTATATATCGTTGGAAAGCTCTCGACGAGTACAAACCAAATCCGTTGTTTATTTTTGCAATCGAGTTTTGATTTGTCCAGGATTGGTCAAAACATTCTCGGCCATCCTTTTGGTGGTTGATCAACAACGATGTATCGTCGATTGGAGGGTATGGTTGCATGTAGATTGGCGAGGGGAGTGCATCGGTGTGGTTTGCTCGGCGAAGTGATGGCCAGATCATCGTGTAAAATTCGATTTGTGAGGTTGAATCAACGGTGACTGCTACTGTTCGTGCCATGGTTCGGTGACACGATGGGTCAGGTGTGGTCGAGGACGATGTGGGGGAGGCAGCGGTCCACCTGGTGATGGCGCATGGCAGCGTGGGCGGTGTTGATGATTGTTGCAATGTGCGGCTGCTTCAGTTGTATTTGTGAATGATGATACGTGTGCTAGGGTTTCGGAGATGACGTGCTGATGTGTGAGTGTTTATATTATTATTCATTTGTTTTAATATAAATCATATAATCTTCTAATTAACATATCTTTTGCATATGAGGTCGGATTCGCACGCGGTTTTCTCCACTGTGATCGTGTCGAAATATCGGATGTTTGAGCACTGGTTTGGACAAATTTTAAGATTGTTGAATTTTGGGCTTTATTTTGGATTTCAAAGTGATTTGAAATCCAAGGTGAGTGTTTTAACCCACACACAACTACTAAATTGTCTTATATCGGTTAATTTAAGTTTATGATGTGATTAGGAATTGATTGGTTGATGTTTTATATATTTAAAATTGTCATTCCAGTAGAATCTAGCTTTTATTGAATTTAATCGCCATTTAATTTAATATTGGATTTTAACTTTCCTGTTAATACCTGTTATTGATAATCGGTAAATTGTTTTTATTTATTGGTTGATTTGGATGATGATTGTGATGGATGTTTGATTGTTGATATTGTATGACTGGATGTTATATTTTTATATTGTTATAACACTACAAGTTCCCTATGGGTTCAAATGATACATACCCGAACGATCTGTAGATTAGGGAAAAATCGTTACGGGTTGAAATGATAAACTAAGCGATTTTATGAAATTTGAATGTTAACTTGGGATTGCGGGTTGAAATGATATACACCCGTAAATTAAATTTATTACGGATTGAAATGATATATGTCTGTATCACTTGACATAGGGTAGAAAATTATATACGAAAATAGATTGGTTAAATTAAATGATTTTTTATATCCTTTAAAGTTGAATTCAATAGAATGATATTCTAAAATAAAAATTTTGATTTATATAAACTGAATTACTTTCGAAAATCTAAGCTTTAAATGTTGAAAATGGAGTTGGTTTAAATGAATTGTTTAAAGGATTTAAATTGAAACTCGAAAGCTGGACGTGGTCCAGATGTGTTGAAATGAAAGAAATAGCCTAGTTTGATATTAATTTCAAATTAATTATTTTAATGTAAACTGTTTAAATATGTATTATTTTAAAATTTAGATTTATTTATATTTTTCAAACTATTTACTATATAAACCATTTCTAATAACCAAACTATTTTATATTAAACTATATTTAAACTATTAAAATTATTTTAATCTACTTTAAACTATTTTGATCAATTTAAACTATTTCAATTTATTTTAATCTATTATAATCTATTTAATCCAATTTAATCTATTTCACCTATTTTAAACTAATTAAATTTATTTAATCTATTTTGAATTTATTTAAACTATTTTTTAATCTATCTAAACTTTTTTAAACCTATTTAAACTATCTCAAATCCATTTAAATTATGTTAATATATTTTTAAACTATTTTTGAGTGTTTTAACTATTTAAAAGTTTATTTTTAAACTATGCTAAATTATTTATAACTACTTAAATTATTTTCTAAATTTCAGATTGTGTAAACTGAAGTGTTTGTATTTAAATCCTTGATTTTTAAAGTGAATATGGTTAAATTATGTTATAACTTAAGTCATAACCTACCTTATCGATAATTTTAAAAGTGAATATGATTTCAAAGGTGATATGGTTTGAGTTGAATATGATATTTTGATATCGATTATGAAATAGTTATGGAAATTTAAAAGAACCATCTGGTATGAAATAAGCGTTTGATTGTTAAAGAGACCAGGATCGGATATTGTCATACTCTTTGCCAATACCGAAAACCACTTTAACAATTGTGTACGCGGTGGAGATTCCAGAATGAAGCAGGATGGTTTGGCGAACGATTCTGTATGAAGTATTTACATTGCCCTGACTCCCATTAGTCAGCTTGATGTGGCTAAACAGGAGCTATACCTGGGCCAAGTGAGATGCATCTCCAATCGAACATGCTTCTTCGATACCATATTATGACTTTGTGATTGATTTGGTGGCCACCCCATGATTTGATTATGGGAGTGCGTTCCGAGGTAGGCGGTAGTAGCTGCTACGCGTTACCACTAGTCTGGTTCTGCAAACAGTAGAATCCTACCCTAGCATTGCCTCGCGTGCCTTGTCACATGCCTTACGCGCTTTCTACGGGTTTGTTTTGTACCGTACCTATGGGAGTGCCCTCTGGGTAAACCATCGGTTTGGTGGAGCTTGCGGCATTGTATAGACTACGGGAATATATAAAATGTGTTAAAGGTGATATGGATAACGCCTTCACGCTATTTTAATACTTTACTTTACTGATGGGCATATTATAATAGCGTATATTACTATATAGTAGATAGTTTAATAGATCCTTAGGAGATGGAATCTCGAACATCTCTTAAATTATTGCATGCACATTTGACACTGGATAGAAGATGCCAAAACCCGTAAACATCTCTGACGCCGTTATACTCATATTTATTTATTGTTGATTTAACTTACATAAGATCTTTTAGTTCAGACTCCAGTGCTTTGTCTTTTCATTACGCTTGGGTCAGTTTGAGTTTTTCAATGTATCAAAGACTGCTTTTGGAGGACGAAGACGAAGATTTAGTACTATTATTATTAGCTATACTTATTCCACTGTATTGTGTTGTTCCGTTGCATTTATTTATGTATTCCTATTGTATGTAACTCTGACCTGTATTGTAAAAGTATAATCAAATGTTATTTGTAAACAGCTTCAAGAACTGTTTATTTGATTATTATATTTTTTCATTCCGCTGCGAGATTCTGTATTTGTTTTTATTTCTTTCTCTGTTTTTTATTATTTGCCCCATAAAAATTCTCCCTTTTGAATGATTTGAGTTTGACATGTGCGGTTTATTGTTGATTTAAACTGTCTACAAAGGTGGGTCGTCACATTTCTTCAGTGTTGGGCAGCCTTATTCAAATGACCAGTCTTATTGCATTCGAAACACTTTATGAAACTTACGGTGTTAGTGTTATTGTTCATCCTTCTGAACTTGTTCCTATTTCTTCACTTTAGAAATCTTCTAAAATTTATTATCATAAACGCTTTCTCCTTATTGTCATAGTCCGATCTTTGTTCATTGGTTGTACCATTAAAAGCGACCGGTTGCTTTTCATTTGCTTGGATTTCCTTTCTTCCCTACAATTGAACTTCATATGACATTATTATCCACTAACTCTTATACTTTCATAACATCTACTTCATTAGCCTTTTCTATTGTTAAAGTCTTTTGAACTCATTCACTTGAAAGTGAATTTACAATCTTTCAGACTTGATCTTCCCCACTAAAAAATTTTCCTGGTGAGATTAAAGTATGCAGTACATCTAGAAATCTTGAATACATGTTGGAAATAAACTCATTTGGTTTCATTTTAAAAAACTGAAACCGATTGGTTAACATAGAAATCTTAGTTTGTCTAACCTTACTAGCGCCTTAACATGTAACTTGTAATGTACTCCTAATTACATATGCACTTTTCCAAATAGGCACTATATTGAATTCAATTTTATCCAGAGTGAAAAATAAAATATTCATTGCCTTTGAATCGTTGGGTGCTCGTGCCTTTTAATCATTATACCATTGTGTATAATTAGTCTTGGGGCTCAATGTACTCAATTTTTGTATTTCGTATATCCAAACCATTTGAGTGCAAGTAAACTTTCATCCTACATGACCAATAAGCATATGTACAAACATTAAAAAGTAATAGGATAGTAGTAGATTGACCTTCTATAAAAGTATTAAATAGGGTATTTATGTTAGTAGCCACTGAAACTTTTCGAAACTCAGGTTACAATATTTTGAAAATCCAAATGCTCTGATACCAAGTTTGGGGTAGCGTGATGTGCTACCCTAATAATGTGCAGAATAGATCTTAAGGCTAATATAATACTAGAATGGAGAAGTGAATGGTATTTCTAAACTTATTATCAATTTACTTCGTGATTATCAAATTTAGCAATACAAAATCAGAATCATATGTAGTGATATAATCTATGCGTATACAAGTTCGGATTCCAAACCTACATCCAGCCCTATTCCCTATGTAGAATTTTACTAAAACCAACTTGCACTTTGATGGGTGGTAAGAAAACCTTTACAACTTGACTTTGAACCAGGTGACAAGTTACACCTATTCCAATTTTCCATAGGTAGCGGGAAACACCTAACCTTTTTAACTTTTAAATCAGGTGACAAGGACACCTACCTTGACTTTCCACGGGTAGCAAGACACACTAATACAATCTCGACTTTCTACAGATGGAAAGATGCACCTTTACAAATAAATAGTAGAATAATATCTATAATAAATCAAATCTTTCAATCATAATTTCAAGTAGTTTTCAATACAAATTCATACAGACCTCCAATAGCAATATACTTTGATTTCATTAAGTATTAGGATGAGAACCAAGAGTAAATTATAATGAATTGAATGTAGACTCTTTGATTTTTTTGTGGATTGTAAATGATTGAAGAAATAAAGAGAAAGAGAGTGGATTCAGAAAGTATAAAAATATATAAGCAATAAGACTTTTTTGCAAAACATGAGTGAGAAGAGAGTGACAAAAACGATGGAGAATGTTAAATATTATTTCCCAAAGCCTTTATATAGACAATGAAGAGAAGTAACATTTCACAAATGGTTAAAGGAAACGTTCGTTCATTAAAATGAAAAGTTTCATCCAACGGTTAGTATGTCAACGTACTCATAAGGATACTTGACATATCCTGGTTCAAAAACACATTTCCTTTATAAAAATTGTTTTACCTATTTTAACTTGTAAAACCAAAATAGAAATTTTATAAATTAATCTAGAGAATGAACTAAAGAGTTTTAAATAAGAAAATTCAAAGAATCAATATTGGTTTTTAACAGTTAATTCTATGACTCGATATACTAAAAAACGTATTAGCTTTTGTCATGCACTCTTTCAGTCTTTATTCCTCAAGTTTCCTATGTTCTCTTACCTTTTCCTTTGAATCTCCTTTCTTCCTTTTGATCTCCTTGACTGCTTAATCCCCTTGATATTCTTTATACCTATTGGTTTCCTCGATTCCTCTTTGATCTTCCTCGATCTACTTAATTCCTCTTAATCCACCTACTTAATTCCTCTTAATCCGCCTAGTCTTGTAATGGAGTTCTTGTATTGATCTGCCTCGATTAGTGTATGCATCTCTACTTGATTATCATGTAATATATCTTGATAGATTCCCATATTTCCTATAATATATTATACACAAACTTTGAAAATCATCAATACCGTTATTTATCTAGTTGTTCCATCAAAACCAATATGTATGGATCCAACAGAATACCAATCCTTCTATTGTTGTTTCATTTTCTTTCTTTTTGAATCTAGTGAACACTTTCTTAATAGAAGAGCAAGGATGGAAATGAGAAGTTGAAGAATTACCATAGTAGGAGTTAATGCTAGAAAAGAAACCGAGAGTACATAGATCGATGAAGGAAATGAAGGGAAATACCTTAGGTAGCCGAGTATGAGGCAGTTCCACATGTCATAAGAATGGATGTAAATGCTTTATTTCGATAGTTTATGTTACATATGACGAGGGAAAATATACCCAATGTTGTAGAGCTGAGACCAATGACGAGATAATACTTCTCAAAGATGAATGAAGGCTATCAAAATTTAGAAGGCATATTTACCTAAAAAGAACCAATAGCATAAGTGTTCAATTAACTGAGAGTTTGCAAATACATCTTTGGAGATCTTGGGTTGAATGATATGCAGAAGATATGACTAGATTCAAGGCAGTTCATGAAGATGCCTTGGATTGGTGGAGACGACAACTTTGGAGACACATAAAGAAGAGATCAATTGGGTACAGTTCAAAGAATTATTTCAGGCTTGGTTCATTTCTAAGTCCCAAAGAAATGTGTCATTGAAAGAGTTCATCGAGCTAAATTAATGAGATCTATTTATAAAGGGTGTGTAAAAAAGTTCAATGTCATGTTGAGATGTGACCGAGACCTAGTTAGCATCCAACTGGAGAAGACTGAGAAATGCATTCAGGGGTTGAAGTATGGCTTGGACCACAAAGTAATGGCACACTTGGCATCCTTTGGGGTTTATTATAGATCTGAGAAGAAGTTATGATAGTATTTATTATGAGAAGAGAGGGGCAGAGGTAAAGCCAAAAGCAAAACCAAAGAAGAGCGTTTCCTCATACTAGAAAGGGAAGACAATCCCCAAGAGGATGAGGTTGGAAGGAGGGGTAAAAAGGATGTTTTGGAGGCTGTTTGTTACAACTGTGGTCAGAATGGACACTATGCATCCAAGTGTCTGTAGCCATCTGGATCGATTACGGTTAAGTGCTTCAATTGGGATTAGCTGGGCAATATGAAGAAGGATTGTCTAGAGCTGAAGCCAACAAGGCTATTTGCTTTAGAAGGGTAGTATTAACACCTACTTTTACTATATTTTATTGGATTTTATTAATAATTTTATTAATTAAAATATGGTGATTTTTCATTCGACGTATTAGATGCATTTGATGTAAATTTCCAAAGTCTATAAATTTAAATAAACCGTGTAGAGTTATAGTCAGCTCACTAAGTTAAGCATACGTTTAATTTTATTTTAATAAACGGACAGACAAAAGACGACATGCACTGATCGAATTTGGAAATGGACCTTTATGTATAAACAAAGTAAAAAAATAAACACATGGCATTCTTTCCTATAGCCTTACCAATGCACTATTTACCTTTCAAATCTAATAAGAAAATGGCGCAAGAGTATAAACATTTGGCAAACATGCGACATTTGGCAACATGAACAGTATTTGAGTTTTATGCAAAAATAATATTGTTATTGACTAGAATGAAAATTTTATACTTCTATAATTATGTGTTCCCTCTCCATCTAGATAATCCAGTAGTAGCCTTATATCCATGCTTACTCTCTAGCTATTTTACCCTTTTTATGATGATTTACAACTATTTATTTTCCATCATTATAGAAACTAGTATCTCTTAACATACTAATCTTAGTATTTTTACAGTATCTTGAGATAAATGGGTGGATTTTGATGAAGTTAAACTCTCTAGAAAGAAAATTAGTATATCTTATGATTTAATCTTATGGTGCCTCTAGTAATAAAGAGGTTTGCTAACTGAGAATTGGATTGTAAGGTTGAACATGTTTTTGGAAACATTGATGAAATCCTGTAAGGTACTCTCTGTATTTTAACCATGACTTCTTTGTTTCTTGATAATTTTCATTGATTCTTGATGATTTGGAAAGATAATTCAATTATTTATATCTTTTATTTTAATCACATTTACAAATTTGGAGGATAACTGCTATAAAATCCTGACAAAACGTTAATAATGTAATCTGATTTGTTAGTACGGCACAGTTCAAACACCTTTCAGTAATATATATATATATATATATATATATATATATATATATATATATATATATATCACTACCAAATTTTAATCTATTAGGGGCATAATAAAAAGGGCAAAAAAATAATTCCGCCTCTCTTAAATAGTAATTAGAGGCAATATAATTCCCGCCTTAATTAACAGCATTAAAGACGCGTAAAAAAGCCCCGTTACTTTTCTCAGTTAAAACACAAATGCATCTGCCCCCAAAAACCTAACAAAATCGAATTTGTGTCAAAAAAATAGAATTAAGAAGATGTGTGCAAAAAATTGCAGTGAAGGGAAAATCAAGTTCATGCGCAGTAGTATTCGCTCTTCCCCACCAGATTACCATACACTGTCTTCAACCTGCAAGATTTGTGTTGGCGAAACTCTTCTCAAAACCCTAGATAGCATATCTAGAGGTATTTTTGTTTACTCTGTACTTCTATTCGCGTTTCGAATTTATTCTAAATTGATTTCTCATGATTGAATATGTTTTTACTGTTGGAATTTAAACTCAAACCTAAATAATAGGAAGTTACTTGAACATTTCTTAAATATGTTCTGTTTGAACAAATCATTGTAACTTGATCTTGATTTGGTTACTATTCAGCAGCTTGTCTCCTCTTAGTTAGGCAAACTTATAGCAGGTGGGGTTTTGTGTTAGTTTAGCTTTTTTTTGGGTCTATAAATATTTTCGAATTATTGTTGTATTGTATGAACTGAAGTTATCAAATAAAGTTTTTCTTCTTCTCTTTTATACATACTGTTTAATATATTTTCAACATTATCTGGTATAAGCCAAATTATTTACTGCTTGGATTCCATAGCTTTGTGTAATTTTTCACAGGATTAAACTGCCTCCTTGCCATTGTTAAACTGATACTGAATTTTGTAATGGTTAAAATGATTTTTGATATTCTAATATATGTAGATGAAAGTGAAGTATAAAATTATATTTCCTATAGTCTATAGCAATGCTTGCATACATTACAGGTTTTTTTTGTTTGACTTATGTAAATCTAAAATAACCATAATACCTTATCTACTTCTATTTCTATGTTGAATAATTTGTATTTAAAAACATATTCACCTTATTTGTTGGGTACATATTACATACCAGTTTAGGGCCTTGCCTTTTGGCTATTGAGGCATGAATGGTTTGATTTAATTCATAAATTGATAAATAATAATTTTGATGGTAACATTAGTCTGTTAAATAAAGGCAGCCTCTGTAATGTTAAACAAATTTAAGTGGTCTTGAGGATCTATGTTTTGTCATTTATTTTTCGACATGATATTATCAAATTAAGAAGATTGTGTTTTTATTTAAGTGGATCTCGTTCTTTGGGATTTATATAAATGTATTATGTGCGCAGGTTTTTGTACTCCTATCGGAAGCATTTACACTTACAGTGGCAGCGACGGTTGAAGGTATAAAAGATGTATTTTTATTACTTTCCTAATGACTTTATTGTTAGTAATGGTCTTAGGATTTTGCGTATTTATAGTTCAGTTATTCAAAATGACTTGACCACATTGCACCGTGTATTAACCTTTGTGTATCTTAACCATATTAAATACTAAATAGTTTATGCTGGGTAAGAATGTAGTTATGCACCGAGCTTCTATATTTAATTTTTTTTAAATTTTTTTCTTTAGAATTGGACTTTCATACTATTATTACACCAATTGGTCTTTATAACTAAAGTAACGACAAACTAAAGAATAACATCACAAAAAATGGGGATTGAAGTAGATAATGCCTCCATCCAAGAAGCAGTTCACCGATGTAATCCAGACATACCCACCTTAGAAGGCGTTCCGCTCGACTTAACCCCCATCCTGACCAAAATATCACCCGCCTTTATTTAAATGTTTTTGATCGGATCAAAATATCACAAATTTCGAATCCGATTACAGAGTCAAATAGTTTTATTGAATCCTAAAATTAATAATTCAATGAACCTCTCATATTGGAAGAGTTGAATTATTGACTAAAGAAATTTCATACAGCGCAAATCACCAAATATTTCTAACATATATATTTTAAATATTTTTTTTGCAGAGAATAAATGTTTGCACTAAATATTTGCATTGTGCATTGCATATATTTATAGCATAAACGGTCTGTTTTTACTTAAGTAATAGTAATTTTCATGAAACATGTTTCTACGGTGGGATAAAAGTGAATTTTGAAACTTTACAGGTGTTTGAAAAAACTCCCAATAATAATAAAAATATGCAGAAATTAGGAATGCAAGATGAATGATATACGGTTGAAGTTTCTCCCAATTTTCAATGGATGTTGTTATATAAATGTAAATTTCAGGCTTACTGTTGTTGTCAATAATGTTCCTATTAGAATTCATACTTGCTATGTGAAATAAACATACGTATTGGCATGCCTAGTGCCTAAACACGTTGCATAATTGTTTAATTACCTGTAAATACCATTTTAAGGCAAGTGCAGCTTTCAGCAAAAGCCGAACACACCTTGATCTTTTCTCAATACAGTAGCCACAGGTATGGTGTCCCTTTCATATACACATAGACATTTTGACCTGTTTATTAGAGCGTATGGAAGTCACAGTCTGTAAAACAGTCTCAGCAATTGAACTAAATTAAATAGGATTTGACGTCATTCGGTTGATTGAGGTAATCTTTTATTTGAATTATTAGCTTAAAAAACTGTAAAATTGTACTCGTTAGACGCAGCCTGCACACATATACAAGCGGTAAATCAGTTGAGAACTGTTTTTTGTCACACTGAATGACCATTTTGTGTATCTGAACCATATTAAACACTAAGTAGTTTACGCTGGGTAAGGATGCAGTTATGCACCGAGCTCCTATATTTATTTATTTTTAATTTTTTTCTTTAGAATTGGACTTTCATGACTATTATTGCACCAACTGGTCTTTATAACTAAAGTAACGACAAACTGAAAAATAACATCAAAAAAAATGGGGATTGAAGTAGATATTGCCTTCATCCAAAAAGCAGTTCGCCAATGTAATCCAGACATCCCCACCTTAGAAGGCGCCCCACTCATCGACTTAACCCCTATCCTGACCACTCCCGCTACACTCACCTCCGGTGAACACATCCAATCCTTGGTTCATCAAGTGGGCTCCGCCTGCAAGTTATGGGGCTTCTTCCAAGTCATCAACCATGGCGTCTCATTCAAACACTTGACAAGGTTCAACAGATGGCTAAAGAATTCTTCTCTCTTCCTTTAGAAGAACAGAGACGCATTGCTTATGTTTTATTCGTATCAGTAACATTTTTTACCCCTTATTCTTCTGTTGAATGCATGCAGTTAATGAGATTTTAACTCCTATATATATATATGCACATTGCAATTTCATCATTTTAGAAATTGTCATAAGTTGTTGGTAATTTGGTACCTATTGTTGGTGAAGGCACAAATGGTTGTTCAAAATAGAACAAAAATAATCAGTTTACTTTTGAAATGTAGTAAACAAAGTAAATATACTAAAATATTAAATAAAACGTTGTTATTGTTTATTGATGTGTGAACCAAATATGTTAGGCCGCTTGGTGATAATTAAACATGTAGTGATTATGATGTTAGATAAGAATCTTTTTTTCTCATGTGTTTGATAAGCTTTTACTTTTTGACAGTCATTAACTTATGGACAAAACTTGGGTGAATTTGGAACGTAATTCAAAAGAATATAGAGATGGGATGGAATTATTTTTAAACGAAGCTTTTTCCAAATCCATTCGAAAAGATAAGATAATATATCCTTGTAAAAAGTGCTGCAATCATTATTTTAACGATAGAATTCATGTTGTTGGTCATCTCCTTTCATATGGAATGGACGCACTTTATATGACGACTCGTTGGACGCATCATGGTGAATCATATAATGAGGAGTCTTATGTACAAACCGGGACTTACATAACTTGGAAAATGATATGCAAATGGACAGTGATCAAAAGGGGAGAGGTGAAATGCATGATTTTCTCGATGAGACATTTATGTCCTTTATTGGACAAAGTGCAAGTTCGTCGGATCATTCTCCTATTTTTGAAGGTCAAACTCCCGAGGCAGAACATTTTTTCAAGTTGGTAGATGAAGCTAATAGAGAATTGTATGTTGGCAGTAAGTATAAAAAAATGGATGCAATTGTAAGATTATACCAGATCAAGTGTTTGGGAAATGTGAGTAATTCAGCTTTCTCTATGTTTTTAGAAGCATTTATAGATATATTGCCTCATGGAAATTGTATGCCAAAGTCAAATTGTAACGATCCTGAATTTTAATTTATTTTAAATTGATAATTAAATTTACTTTTGATTTAAAATTGTGAAATTAAATGATAATCGATTGGAGTTTTTCCAAATTCAAATAGTTTGTGTTATTTATTAATAAGAAAACAATTTCTTTTATAAATTATTTTAAATCAACAAGGAGTTATTTTTATAACAATAAGTAAAATAGCTTTATATTTATATACATGAAGTATAAAATCAAACTAAGTAAAGGAATGTCATCTCTAATACATACAAAAGCATGTAGCCTGTTTGAAGTTGTAAACAAATTAAAATATAAAGAAACAGATTAGCTAAAAATTATAACAACATATTAAAATAGAAATTTATTCATAGTGTAAAGTAATAAGACAACAACAATTAATACAAGTATGTAAACATATAAACATTCAAGTATATGAAGCTTGCATAAGAAGATAAAACAAAAACTTGTAAAAGCAAGACAAAGATCTCAGCCACCAAAACAAAGAGATCAGCCGAAGTCAAGCAAGCAAAGGTATATTCAAGTACAAAACAAATGTAAAGTAGGATATAAAATACTCATATAATTAATGCAAGAACACCAAAAATAAAGCTGCAGCCACCATAATAAAGAAAAGAAGATGTACAAGCAAATGAAGCTAAGCATGTAGGCTGAGGAATAAGGACTTAAGCAATTAATGCCACATCCCTTAGTACACAATATATTAGTCAACCCGAGATGTTCAAAAGCATATCAACCATGCCTATTTTATTAAATAATAACATTACCTGTACAAATATTGATATCAGCCTGCATACTTCTCTTTATATACATCAATCCTCATTTTAGTTCATTTCAAAGCAAGTAAAAGAAAGTTTAAAAAACATAAAAAAAAACAAATCAATTTCTTCTTTTTAGTTTCATTCTGCAAAACTGAGAAGAAAGGAAAAACCAAAAAAAAATGAGTAAGCTTTCTTTCTACAAAATTTAAACAACATCATTTTTGTTCAATCTGGAAATGGTTACTGCAAGCAAATCTAAAACAACAAAAGCCAAAGCAATTTTCAAGCATGCATAATCAAGTCTACAATCTGATATCTGAAGCATTTCAAATGCAAAGAAAAATTTCCAGGCCTCTGTTTCAAAACCCATTAGTGAGTAACTTCACCTTTAAATCTCTTAGTATAATTTTGGTTCATATCATTGTTGTGTTCCATCTTGTAGTGTGAAGTATATTTGGATATTTATATTGTTGAACTGCTGAAGTATGATGAATACATATTTGCATAACCTGTTGAAGACCTCTGCTTAAAAAGAAAAAAAAAATTCAAACTCAGGTTACCATTCAAAAACAAAAAATCATTTCCTCCTGATCCAAGAAGAATCTGGATTTATAATTTAAGTAAAACTTGATTGTTTTACCTTAAGCTTTAATTTAAAATTATATCTAAGTTAAAACAACTAGTTAATGTTTCTGGAAATTTAAAGTACAGAGCCAAACTTTAATTTAGTCGAATTTCAAAATTGTTGATTCACAAATTTAGTTATATAGATTGAATTCTTATACCAAAATATGATTTTTAAGGCATAAATTATAATTTTTAGAGTTGGAAATTAAGGGCAGTTCGAGCTTGTTTACATTTCGTTTAATCATCAATTTCTGGTGATCCCTTGGTTCGTAGTGGCCGAGTTTCTTCGTGGTGATAGAGGAGGCTATGGGGGTGATGGGAAAATTGGTCGGAGGTGGCCACGGCCACTGTGGTGACGACAGTGAGAAGTTTATTTCTGGAAACCTAATTTTGTCATGGGTTACTATTTCGCCTCGTTCGTCGTTGGTGGGCGACCGAGTTCGCCGTGGTTTGGGGGAAAGGTGATGGAGACGTCGACGAAGCTGCGGCCGAGGTTTGGTGGCGAACGGTGGTGGGAGCGTGGAGCAGTCCGCGTTGGCAGGTATAGGTGGAGTTCCTATTTTGTTTCCAGGTATCGATTATGGCACTCGATTTTGATTTGGGAAAAACTATGTCTGCTGGGCGGTTTGAATTGATTTGGGCAATCACCGATGATGCGTGGGTAGCTGCGGCGTTAACCGGAGTTGGCTGTGAAGGTCGTGCACGTGTACGTGCATATGTGTGCATCTGGTTGAAGGGTTGGGGAAGAAGAAAGTATAGGAGCTTGGGGAAACACATAGGTTATTTCGGGTGTTCACTCGAGCGTGTGAGTGGTTCCTTATCTCGATGATTTAACTGTAGCTTAAAACTGTAGCTATTTGTTTTCGAAGAAAGAAAAAGAAACAAAAGGAGAAGAAGAGGAGAAGAAGAAAGCGCGGGAGGGGAAGAGATGACTCGGGAATTGGGAAAGAATTTCGAGAAATACTCGAGTAAACTGGGAACTTTTCTCGGGCTTTTATTTTATTTAACAACCTATTAAAAATTGGGAGATAACTTAATGATTTAACAAAAGTTAATAAATTAAGCTAAGATATTATGATAAGTTTAATTATTTAAGCAAATACTTAACAAAGTTTTTCTAATTAATACTTTAGCTAAATAACTTAATTTAAGTTAAGTATTAAAGTTAATCAACATTAAAGCTCTTTATAATTGAAATAAATTAATTTTCGAAAGGATTAAAAGTTTGTTTTCCCTAAAGATTTTAAGTTAGATTAAGTCATTAATATGATAAAGGATTTATCTTGAAAGTTAATTAAATTTTTAAATGATTAATTCAATTTTAATAGTTAAAGTGTATTTTTAAAATCGATTTGAAATTAAAATGAAATTGGGTAAATGATTAGAATAAGGGTAATTTAACTTTAATAAATTAAAGAGCTTAAGCGTTTTGACTAATTTAATTACCTACATTTCATTTAAATGAGATTTAAATAATAAATAAGAAATCAAAGGAATTTCATTAAGAGTCAGTTAATTAAAAGAATAATTTCATTAATTGAGAATTAATGATTAGTATAAGTTAACTTTTGATTGGAAGATAATTAATAAAGGTAATTAAGGAATGATAATCAAATTAAGGGTTAATTAATGATGTAATTAACTTAAAGGTTAATTTAATTAATGTGGTTAATTAAGAATAATTAATTAATTAAGAACAATTAATAAGGGTGATTGATTTATTTATTTATATCAAATAATTTGTAATTAATAAATCAGAACTGGATAATTAATTCATAAGTAATCAATTTAAATTGGAAATAAATTGAATTAATTAGGATTAAACCATTAATTAATTCTACTTTCAAATGATTATTGAATGCTTGACCTTACTTATGAATGATTGTATTGAATGATTTGCCTTGAATTGTTTGTCCTATCTGATTTGTGATATTTTGATCTGTGAATTGTGCTATGTATAATTTTATTGATGATACATCTGTATACTATCTGTGAATCTGTGAATGGACGATGAGCGTTATAGTTTATATCGCTTATCAACTATATTTCTGTGTTTTAATCTATGATGATTGAATGATGTTGCACAAATTTTGTTAAACCGCTGGACCACACTTTTACACACACCAATATGGATTTCACGAGGAAATCGATTAAGTCACGGATTCTGAAATGATTTTAAAAGTTGAATATTTAAATTCAAATGTTTTAGAAATGGAATCGAAATAAAAGTGAAAAGCTTTTGAAATGGAATTTCAAAGATGTAATTTATTTTTGAATAACTTGATTAAATTTTGGAATTTAAATAATTTGATTTAAATTTAAATTCAAGATTTGAAATTGAATTCTATGATTTGAAATTAGAGATTAAAGAAGTTATACCAGTTACATATGAGTTAAACCATTTTAAATATATTAATTTTGAGAATTAGAGGGCTTTAACTCGAGCAAATATAATTGGATTTTTCTGAAACGAAAACTGTTTGTTTTCAATTAATAAAAGCTTTCACATAAGAAATGAACTTCCAATTTGAGTTAAAATGATCTCTAATTTGAAATGAAGATAATTTCCAAGTTATGAAAACGATTTGAAAGCTATAAGTTAAATCTTTAATTTAAAGATTTAATGGGTTGATCCTATAGAAATGAAATTGTTTTGGAAATCTATGAATTGATCTTTGTGAGATAAATCTTTTGTTTAAAAATTTGAAATGGTAATTTGTTTAACCATTTAAATAAAATTTTGGGTTTAAGTTATGACTTAATTGAAATCCCAATATCCATATGTTTTTGAACTATTTCGCTCACTGTTCGGTTTAGCCGGGAGAGGACCTTTGTGTCGTATAACCCATTCCGAATATGTGATTCGACGTTATGGATAGCATTTGAAGACCGGTGATGAAGACCGGATATTCACAAGAACGAAAGGATAAATCGTCGATTGTCTCTGCACTGAGTCGCGCCGGTATAGAGATTTCCTAAGTGATGGGAAGTCCGATCGGGATTGTGAATACCCGGATTGCAAGGACTTCGTAAGAAGTGCCTTCGGTTCTGTTCGAACCCAGAACAGACTTGAATGGATTGTATGTCTGACACTACACTTTGAGATATAAAGCAGATTTCTTTCAAATACATTTCTATTGGTGGCGAGAATTTATTCTTTTAGCTTAACACCCTTCTCTGAGACGTACGAGCTCAGAGGTTATGTAGTTGAAGGTTATCAGCGATATATTCTCAATTTGGTAATGTGACATGCTAAGTGTTGCTGTGTAATGATCATTGTTTGATCATTTGTGATATGATCATTTGTTTGATCATTTATCTTTGTGATCATTACTTTGATCATTTATTGACCCAAAAGCGTGGCTTTTTTTTTAAAAAAGCGTAGCTTTGTGGACGTGACCTCGTCGAGCCTCACACCCTGGAATGGTCAAAACAGGAAAGATGCGGCAAGGTTATTAGGGGGTAGCGCCCCTTTAGGGTATGTTCATTTCCTTCTGGAAAGGGGTGGTATCATGGTATGGATCCCAGATACTTACTCACGTTGAAAACACTCTATTTATTATGGTGTGATGTTGGTTATCGAGCGCTCGGATAAAGGTCCTAAAGGACCGGGGGATGGCATACTCGTGTCAGTAGTTACCCAATTAGGGGTAACCCGCCTTGTGTTGGCAGAGATCTGGTTAGGTTCTCGGGGACGTCCTTCCAGAGGCGTTCTCATGTGGCAATGGGAAGTTCCTTGGCCTGACCATTTGTTGGAAATCCAAAGAAACAATACGAAACCTGTACGGTTTTAGTTGTATAACCTGCCATGGAATGTGGCGGTAACCTGCTATTGAACATGGTAGCTATATCAGGCATACGATAATGGTCGTATGCTGGCTAAGATTTATATTCTACTTTCGAAATGTTTTCTACACTATGCACTAATAATAATAATCAAATGATTTGATTTTGCGTAGTAAGCATCTTTGACTAACATAAGAAGAAATCTCCTCCAAGTCTGCGTTTGCATTGTGTGTGTGGTGGGAGGTCTTATGGTAGTTACATTTTCAAAAAGCATTGCGAATTGACTTTAAAATCCTTTGTTGATTATTTTAAAAGATAAACTGTTTTTGTTGCTCACACCAGTCTCACGACTGATCCGGAGTTTATTGTTTCCTTCCTAAACTCTGGGTGCTCATTATTTTCTACACGAGCAGTCTAGAGTTGGGTTTTTCAGATAGTCAGATTAGTGGATTATCTGGAGTTAGTTCAGTCTTTGGTTCGCACCTGTCTTGCCTAGCTTGGTGCATTGTTATTGGGAGTTCGAGCTATTGCTGGATTGGTTCTTGGAGATGGAGTTCTTCGTAGAAGACTATCTTAGAGTTATAGTGTTCCACTGCTAGATGTTATCTATTTTCTTTCCGTTGCTATTTTATTGTATCTCTGATGTATATTGATATCTATTGTATCATATGTTGTATCAAAGCAGTATATCAATGTATTATTCTTTTTTTTTCCGCTGCGTTGTTTACTTAATGTTGTTATAAGCTCCGGCGAATCGGATTTGAACGGTCGAATCTACGGCATTCGAATACGATTCGAAGTATGGATGTCGATTTTCGAGCGGGCAAAATCCGAAACGTTACACAAATGCACAGGCAAAAATAATAATTGACGATTTGGGTCTCACTTACGAGAAGATTGATGCATGTCCGAATGATTGTATGCTATTTTGGAAGCAAACATCACACTTGCAAACTTGCTCTCATTGTGGCGCTTCAAGATACAAAGTAAATACAGAAGATGAAAATGTTAAAAAGAAAGTATCTGTTAAAGTGCTTCGCTATTTTCCTTTAATTCCTAGGCTAAAGAGGTTGTATATGTCAAAATATACAGCAGAACATATGAGATGGCATTCAAATGGTGGTTCGAATGATGGTTTCATGAAACATCCAGTAGATTCTCCAGCTCGGAAACATTTGGATTCTCTATACCCTTATTTTGCATCTGAAATTCGAAATGTTCGTTTGGGCCTTGCAAGTGATGGTTTCAATCCATTTGCGCACTTAAATAGTAAACATAGCACTTGGCTAGTGATTATCTCTGTTTACAATTTACCACCGTGGTTGTGTATGAAGCAACCTTATCTATTTATGTCTTTGTTAATTCCAGGACCTCATGAACCAGGAAAAGACATTGATATTTATATGCAACCACTAGTAGATGAGTTAAAAGAGCTATGGGAGGTTGGCACGAATAAATACGATGTTTTTTCGAAAAAAACATTTAGTTTGAGAGCAGCTATTTTATGGACTATAAGCGATTTACCTGCATATGCTAATTTATCAGGATGGAGTACATCAGGAAAGCTTGCATGTCCGCATTGTAACCACCAAACTTATTCAGTGCGTTTACCGAATAGCAAAAAGCAAGGTTATTTGGGAAGTCGTAGATTTTTACATGTTTCACATAGGATTCGACTTGATGAATGTTTGTTTAATGGTAAGTGTGAGAAAGATCTTTCCCCTAAACCACTAACAGGAATCGAGTGTTTAAAGCAACTATCAAATTTAAGATTTACATTTGGTAAATCATCGGTCCTTGACGCTATTAGTGGTCACAAACAACAGAGGAGTATGAATGCCAATAAGGAAACTCGAGTTGTTGGACCTTGGAAGAAAAAAAGCATATTTTTTTACTTTACCTTATTGGCAACATCTGTTGATACGACACAATATTGATTTGATGTATCTTGAGAAGAATGTCAGTGAAAACATTTTAGGAATTTTACTTGGAAATTCAAAAAAAGGAAAGGATGGAGTTAAGGCCTGGGATGATTTAGAAATTTTACAAATAAGAAAATCACTTCATCCTATTCGGGAAGGCAATAGGACATATATACCTCCAGCGATATTCTTCATGACCAATGAGGAAAGAACGTTGTTTTGTAAAGCATTCTCAGTTGTACGTGTACCGGATGGATATTCAACCAATATTTCTCGATGTGTAGATTTGAAGGAAAAAAGGTTACAAAGATTAAAAAGTCATGATCATCATGTGATTATGCAACATTTGCTTCCACTTGCAATTTGAAGGGTTTTGCCTAGACCTCTTGTACTTGTTTTGCTTGAGTTATGTGCAATTTTTAGACAATTTTGTAGTAAAAAGCAACATGTTGCATCGATGGGCCAACTAAAATATAAGGTAGCATTAGCATTATGTATGATGGAGAAAATGTTCCCTCCTTCCTTTTTCACTATATCAGTTCACCTAATATCTCATTTAGTCGATGAAACCGCAATTGCCGGACCAGTTCAATATCGTTGGATGTATCCTATTGAAAGGTAATCAATTTTCCTTCATTTCATTTTGATATTTTGTTTTCCATCTTCTTATTAGATCTTAATTATAAACAACATTTAAAATTTGAAGGTGAACCAATAATATTTAGGGTTGATGCTAGAAATTTGATAAGTATACAGTAGGAATTAGGTAAATACAACTATAAATGCATATGTAATGAAGCATTTTTCATAACATCCACATCGAATTACAATTATTATAAGTATATATGCACCTGGATTTGAGAAAAAAACTAGAGATTTCTATCATTACATGTAAAAACAATGTAGAAACTTTTGGACAATGATAAACGAATGCAAAAAATACACTTTATTCGACAACAACATCACACAAGTACATTTGTTGATCCTTTTATAAGCGTAACCACTTGTCCCAATTAGATCCTCTTATGGTAATGATATGTTATAGGAAAAATGAGTACTTATTTGTTTCTTCAGGTACTTGCAAACATTAAAAAGATATGTTCGCAATAAAAGTAACCCAGAAGGAAGTATTGCAGTAGGATATCTTGCAGAAGAATGTGTTTCGTTTTGTTCAATGTACTTGAAAGGTGTAGAGACTCGTCATACACGCCATGGTCGTAATGCCGATGCATCATTGCCTCGTGTTGTTGATGGGGGTATGTCAATATTTGTAGATTCTGGTCGTCATTTAGGAAAATGCTCAGAGATTACTCTTGAAAAGAAAATCTGGGAGCAATGTCATACTTATATCTTATTCAACTGTGGCGAAGTGACTTGTTATTTAAAGTAAGACCATTATGTTAATCTAAAGTATCTACTTTTACTTTCACCATTGAATTATAAATAAACATTTCTTCTCTAACTTATTTCTTGTTAGTAAAAGATTGAGAGAGCTACGTAGAATGCATCATCGGAAAACTATTCGAGAAGTCGAGAGTTTGAAAAACAAGGAATTCCCTACATGGTTTAGGAACCATGTATGTGTCTTTGTATTTTAACATGCAATATTGATAACTTTTACTATAAAATGATCTATAATAATACACTGATCATATTGGCTTAGGTAAATGACCTTCATACTACTGATGATTTTGCTGTATCAAATGACTTGCTTCGATTAGCTAACGGTCCAAGCAGGATGGTGAGACAATTTAAGAAGTATGTGATAAATGGTTACAGGTTTCGAATTAAAACGGTCGATGACAAATACAAAAATCAAAATTGTGGTATCTTTGTGAATGCTGAAACATCAAGTTATTTGAATGTTAGAGATTGTAATCCAATCACCGTAATATCGACTATTACGGTGTCTTAAAAAATATATATGAGCTCGATTATAGATTTCCTGGTGAAAGTGACAATCAAGCTTGCAAAGTTGTCCTGTTTGAATGTGATTGGGTAAATAAGTCTGAGAAGAAAACTGACAGGTACGGCTTCAATTTAGTGAACTTTAACCATGTGGCACAAAATAATGATAGGTTTATACTAGCATCACAAGCTATTCAAGTGTTTTATGTTCCTGATCCAAAACAACCGGACTGGGCTGTTGTAGTTAAAACAAAACCGAGAGATTTCTATGATTTAATTGTGGATGATAACGAAGTCGATGTCGACGATTACTATGCCACACCAAATCTTGATGATCCTAATCTTGACAACGAAGAGCTACAAATAAGAACCGATGTTCCCGGCGTTTACGTTAACAATGTGTTACCAACGCCTAATGTGGATGTTTCCTTATGGGAAGACGATGACAGTGATGAAGAAAATATTGGGAATGAGAATGAAAATGAGAGCATCAACTAAATATAGCACTTTAACTATATTTATGTGTTTTACTAAACTTTGTTCATTTAATATTTCATTTGAAGTTGGATTGTATTCTAATTGTATTCCGGTGTCGTTTATTTCTGTTTGTCATGTACAGTTTCATATTTTTGCAGAACCATAGTACAAATTGATTGTTAGACGTATTATGTATAATCACTTATTATATTTTAGCATACATTAATTGTCCTTTCCTTTAATTAAAAGTACAATATTGGTACATTACCATTTATTTTAATTTTACAACTACTAAGATGATCAGCTCTGAAACTTCTCATTTGGACAAAATGAATCCTTTGGATGATGGCATGCATGAAGATTGCGACTCTCAAAACAATGGTATTTTCATATTTTATTTACCGATTACTTTAATGGGGTAAGTTTACAAAGGTTGAAAGTGCTATTTTTTGCCGTAAAGCAACACCGTTAAGGGATCAATTTACGTGGCTAAAAAAAAATCATTATAGAAGCAGCTTATGACATGTTGTTGGTTTAGTAGCCTGTTACTGTTGAAAATATCATATTATTAATTTGGTAGGGTCAAAGAGTAGAAAAGGGCGTGCCTATAATAAACCAACATAGGGAAAATCCGGAAAAGAAAAAATTGAGTTTACAAAAGATGGTTTGTGCATTGTTCCAGAAGATGCCAAATTAGCAAGATACTTAGGTAGTTTGGCGAGAAACTACAACCTTATTCCTCTTTCTCCAAAAGTGGCGATCCCAAGACGATGCTTTTTTGGAAAACATGTGGAAAATAATATCGGTATGATGAATCTATTTAAATTTTACTTAATATTGGGAAATGGCTTTTTGTGCTTTGAATATTGGTTATTTGTCTTCATATTTTATGGTAGCTTTTAAAATGTGATTAATAAGTGATATATTCTTAAGCTGAAATTTATTTCTTGACACAAAAGACTAAATATGCATGAACTTGGTTGACGAAACATACTCAATGTTGCAAAAGTTACAAGTTACACTATTTCAGTCAAAGATCAATTATTTCGATCCTACAGTTTTATATTATTTCTACAATGACTTATTATTTTTAATTATAGCAGAGTTGTCACATTTGGTAAAATAGGAGTTTACACAATTACTATGATAATGTGGATTTTGTTGTGTTTATGTTGTAATACGCTAGTACATACGCATAAAATGTTTAAACTAATCACTAAAGAATCCATTACAAAAACTAACCTCAATAATAGTGATGTACACATTACAGTAATCTGGAAAGCCTAAATATAACGGTTTTGCATTATCAGACAACAGTATACTTTCTATACAACAGTGTACTTTTCATTGTTTTAACAAACATGAATAGGATTTTGCAGTTTTGTAGCTTCTTATTATACTGCATTATTACTTCTACAATGATCTTATTATTCATTATCAAGCTGAATTAGAATTGGTCATTTCAAATTATATTCTTGTTTTTATTGTGGCTTTGATTTCGTCAATTTTTCCATGTTTAACATAAATTTTTTTTTTTTTGAATTGGTACTTCATATACAACAAATCAATGGGACAACATATCCCATGTCAAATAAACGTTCGAAAGCAAGTTTTGAACTTGTGACATCCTGCACCAAGCCGAATCAATTAACCACTTGGACAATGGTGCTTGTCAACATAAAATATTTATATCTTAAAGGATACAATAGACTGGCGTTCTGAAGACATACCCCACATCCCTACAATTCGTCATGTACTACTAAAATGTCTAGCCAAAAGAGTGAGAAAAAATAGAGCCGATTTTAAAAAAAATTACACTCATATATTGGCTCACCATCGCGCTTTATGTGTGGAGATGACCGCGTGGATAGCGAACAATGGAGGAAAATTGTAAAGTATTGGGATAGCGACCATAAAAATAAAGTAACATCTCTTACTCTTGTTCTTCTCTATATGTTTCAGTTTGGTACATATTACATCTATGTTGTTATTCACTATTTTTTTGCTATTTTGTGAGTAATAGATACAGGTTGACAAAAATATTGAGAACCGCAAGAAGTTGAAAATCAGTCACACAGGTGGCTCGATGTCCTTCATAAGACAACATGCTAGATTTGTAAGTAACCACTTCTTTACACGACTTTATTTTCTTAGCCAAGTACATTGTTTTAATTAAGAGGCAATATATTATATTAAAGTACTAGTATGGAGCTCGTGCCGATGGCACGGGTTAGATCATTAGGTTATCTATAACTTGTGAAACTATACATTGCAAGAATAAGAATTTTCTTATTGTAAAATTTTCTAGATATAGAAAATATAAACATGCGTAGTTTGGTTAGTATCTGTTTTTTCTGTAAAAACATAGTTAATCCGACGGTATAACAACTACTTTTTCATATATTAATCAGTTCATATGATCGAGATTTAATGCTTACTTTCAAAACATATAGCAAATCTGTTCAAATAAAAACATATTAACATTTCTATGTAAAAAACAAAAGGTGTAGTCGAGGTAGATCTTGGAAAATACAATAATTCAGAATAATAAATGTTGAATTAAAACCAAAATTGCATATGAAAAACAATATTTCTGTGCCTAATTGAGCTAGTTAATTAAATCAAATCATCCCTAAGTAAAATTTGAATTATTGGTAATCAAATTATGTGATTTATATTCTACTTTTACGTGTTGTATATACACCTGTACATGAACATGTTATTTAGCATCTATTGCTTGTCGATCTTTTATTTCAATGTCATGTGAAAAAATAAATTAAACCATCGAGATATTTAAAAAACTCTATAGTTAGGTGTGAAGTATAAGTTAATTTGCATATAAGAGTAAGAAAGAAGTTGCATATGTTAATTTCAATAAGCTGGATAGTATATAAAGCCTTCAAACACCTCATCAAAATGCAAAAATCAAATTTTGTGTAAGATTAGAAACATTAAAAGGATTTTCACCACTACATTTATGATATATTGTTATCTTTACGGCTTATGCTTTTGGATTCAAAAAAATCTGATCATTATTGCGAAGGGAAGCTACAACAATAGTGGAAGCAATAAATTCAACTTCAGTTTCAACATCTTCTATATCAGTAGGATACTTACTGGTAGAAGGTACAACAACAATACCTGAATAAAATATACATTCTGTAATTTGATTATCCACCTAAACAAAAGAATAATAAATCAATTTGTTACTAAGTTGACTTCATATTAAATAATGTATCAAATTAGATATATTTTCTACCTAGCGAGCAACTGAGATGAGTTTGTGGGAGCTTCTTAAGTGCAACCATACAAATTAAAGGAGCAGATGTTGAAGTCATTTGATAAGTATTGATTGAGAACACTATATAAGGATAACACTCTTTTTATTTTATGCACCTGGCCACTTTAACAACAAAACCTATGACAAAGAATAACCATACGATAAATCAGATAAATTAGCCTTTCTATTCTTTATTAGTGATATTGAAATGTTAATTTCATGATATAACAAAAGGAGGTAAGTAAAAAAAAATTCACAAAATATAACTATAAATTCTAGGAAGAACATATAATCTATTAAGTAATAACTAAATCTTTAATGCAAATGTATAACATGTTAAATTTGTTTTAAATAAGTGTTGCCAAAATTGATACTTGTTTTAAGCAAGTTTCCTTGAGACTAAATAAATCAAGGAATGAACAAACTACGATTATAAAAACAATATGCGTTACATAATATTGGAATGACAGCTGCAATTCAGCCTACTTGATGAATTTGTTTGCCAACAAAATAACTATACCTACCAATAAATCAACTTTATTTTGAATAGGTGCATACTTTTAGGTTCCATATGTTAGTTTTATTCCTTTGGAAGAATATTGTAAACATACATTCAGCACAAACATGATAATATAATATAATTAAAGAACTGAATAATCAAGCTTGACTATATAGTTCTTAAAATATATGTACAATATAGTTGTCACAATAATATTGTAATGGTAAGAATTATCCAAAGTTTTATCACTGTATAGTTACGTAAATATTAACAGATTTTATGCTGTTAGAGTAATTGAATAGGGTAAATTTGGAGACCAAAACGTATAATCTGCTCAATATTTCATCGTATACTAAATGAAAGCTTGTTAACTAAGGGTCGTTACGTTTCTAAAAAAAAGACGGTGCAAACAAAATTTTATAGAGAAAAACACCTTTAATAAATTTTAATGAGAACATTAACACATCTTACATAGCAATTTAACATAAAAATAGCCAAATTAATTCATTAAAACAACGTATAAGATTTTTTTAACTTTGGCAGCAATATTATAAGAAGAGATAAAGTTTTTTATGTCTCCAAGAAGCTGTTATTTTTTTTGTTTGGCACGAAGAATCCATTAACATGTAATTATATTATAGAAAGAGAAATAGTTTATTCTTATCCAAAAGCCATTAAATGGTAGTTATTCCAAAATATCATCTTGTTTTCAATGTCAATCAAACGGTTAAGCCTCTAGTGAGGTACACACAGTAAATTTAAATATACGTGAAACATGCATGTATTAATTAAATTCATCGACACTAACAACACTCTTTCAAAATTATGATTATTTCTATTTGTTAATAGATTAAAACAATAATTTATGCAGTGTAGAACATGGACAACAGTTAGCTATAGATCCATGCATATCCCACCATAATGTTTAGTTAGTAGAATTTCAAAAATATGCAAATCAGAGAAGATTGAAACCAAAATGTGAATTGTATTGAAATTAAAATAACAAAATGAGAGTGGAGATTTTCAACGTTAAGCATCTGTGTGCGGCGACTAAATAAAAGCGGGGTAGACACACGGCGTGGGGTTTACTTAAGTGAGTATCAACGAATACCATGATCTTAAGGTTCCTCGTGTTATCAAAAAAAAAATGAGAGTGGAGATTAGTTACCTACCGGTTTTGAACAATAGAGCAACAAACCTTCATCCCCAAGTTTACCAAGTAATTTCATGAGCGTACAAATCAAGAGCAAGAAATATTTTGAAAGTTTGTTTAACTATAAATTCATGGTGAGAGAAAGAAATATTAATCATGGGTATGGAGTTTTAATTCTTCTTTATGAAAGCAAATATTAAATGCATGGTTTACTTTACAGAGAGAAAAAAAATTCGAACCGATTATGGATCGTGGAAGCAGCAGTTTAGAAGATGAGGTGATTTGCATCTTAAGTGTTAATTACATTCTTAGTTGTGCATCATTAACCATCTGATGAGTTTTCATTAAGTGTTAATTACATTCTTAGCAGTTTAGAAGATGAGGTGATCTCATCCGTCCTTTGTCTTTTGTTTATCTACCAAGGAATTTTATTATATACATAAATCATATATTCTTGTTAAGCTATCATATGATTTATAGGATTATAATATAATTTTTATATTCTCATTATGCTACTAACTTGAAACAGAAACAAATTTATGGTCATGAACCCGATCCTATTGAAGCATTTGATTTGGTTCATAAAAGAAAGGATAAAGATAGAAGCTGGATTGACGACACATCTGAGCATACAGGGGTAAGAGATATTAATCTAGTTATTTTTATCTTCTTCTGACAAAATGTGATAACTAAATAATATGTATATTGCACTATAAGTACACCATTTCCATAGAATTTGATAGTTTTACTTTTTGCTCGCTCTTCCCGGTAGCCTCTATGGCTGCTTTTGGTTTGGCTATACATTTGAAAATAATTTACCGATTTGAATTTTTACTAATATTATAATTAATTAAATTAAGACAAGATGCTACTATGTTTGTCTACTTGCTTTTTCTGCAAATGACTTTTTCTCTTTATCACTTCAGTGCTCATAAACAAACATGATAAGTGTGTTTAATTGAATGTTTTATAATAGTTAGGGAAGAGGAAACATATTTTTCTAACAAATCATAAGATATATGTTCATATAACAGCATGTATTACATATTTAAATAAAAGAAGGGGTATGTGAGTCTGATTGCTTTTTTCCTCTTTGTTGAGTTCACTCTACTATTAGCTGTTAGCTAATATAATGAAATCTGTTGAACTTACAAAATGAAGAAATGATATGGTGTTCATGCATGTATTGTTATCATGTAAAACAATAAGATTGCAAAAAATGATATGTAATTAAAATAGCAAAAATGGTATTCCTTCTAGAACTCATCATAAGAAATTATTTCAGAGTATGTTCAAGCAATTAATTCGAATAACGGGAAGGTCATGAAGTATATCATTTTTCAACAAAAACGGAAATGCACCTTATACTACATATTACACTTGGCTATCCTCTGAAACTGGCAGCACATAATATTAGGCAGATCAGTGCTATCTACACTCAAAACAAGCTATTTTTACTTTCTTTTTTCTTTTTTCACCCAGTCTTTAAACCACCAAAGTGGACCAAAAATACATTTATGATTACATTATAATGGAACATTAAGGCGTTTAAATTTTAGTTGACAGTCTGAATTGTCATATTGAAATGTTTGCCTACTTTGAAAATAATATAGAAAGATGTGTTGGAGGGCTTCTCTTGTATATGGAGTAACATGCCCAGATTGAAAAAATAATAGGCCATCATCATAAAAAATAGATAAGAGACAAGGCTTGGTTTTTTAGCACTAATATTTTATCTTATCACTTTGACTAGCTTTGATTGATGGCTTCTTTTGCTTTTTTATTGTCAGATGATCGTGTTATTTAAAAAATTCTCATTAATAATTAACTTTCACAGGCACTTTTATCCCAAAAGCTAAGGGAATTAGTTGATACGCATGGTGAGGAGACGCCGGAATTGGGATTGCAAGCATATGTGTCTGTAAGAGGTTATGAGACGGGTGGCGGAGTTCGATGCTATGGAGAAGTTGTAGCACCAAGCATGGTTCCATGGGTGCAACAAACTCAACATGTTTCATCTATTAGTAGATCCCGAAAAGGAAGAGATTATGCATCTTTGCAGTCGAAATATCTTGACCTACGGGAAATGTATGAACAACAAAAGAAGGAGATTGATGAGTTGCGGATTTTGATTTTATCTTCACAGCATCAGCCTTCTAATCCAGATACTTCTTCCGGACAGCACTCATCTCCAGTTCATGTATCCACGCAACAACAAGCACCCATGCAACATCAATCGCCTATCCAACATCAATCGTCCGTCCAACATCAAATGCCTGTGCAAAATAATTCCTCATCACGACATCAGTCTCTCGTACATCTACAGTCAGCGTATCCACAAAATGGACCTTTTTACTATCCTCATCCATATCACGTGTCTTTATATGCACCAATTTCTCGTCCTGTGGGGAATTTCACATCAACTCTAAGTGATATGGATTTTCTACAACAACTCATGTCGCCACATCACGTAAGTAGTTAGTTTTAAAAAACTTGATGTTATGTTGTTATTAGTTTCCTTGTTATGTAAGTGGTTTAGTCAAGGTACTTATAAATCATGTATATATGGATCCCAAATTTCATGTTTTGTTTGTTGTTTGAAATGAGAATTGAATGTAGTTTTTTGTTGCATGTAGTGCAAAGGCTTTTGACCGTTGAACATGTTGTAACGTGCTGTAGTGGAATATTAATTGCTCTTTGTGTTCTTTATCTGTGTATATGTTGAAATGACATATATTCTTGTTTTGCTTTAATTTGAGTATGAAATAATTATTAAATTTCTACGGCAGATTAAATATCTGAGTTTGATGTTATATTCAATAGAGGCAGTTACAAATGTTACTATATTTGTTAAACTGTCGTACCTAATTTTATATCAGATGCATTGATATAAGCCTCAATTGTTTTAATTTTTTTAGAGGCTCATGTAATTGTCTTTAGTGTAGTGCTGTTGATGTTTGGGTCCACATACAGTAAAGGCGAATTAAAAAACAAATTTGCCTCTATTTAGCAATAGAGGCTGCAGTTTTAGGGGCAGATATTCTTTTGCCTCTCATTGTTGTAGGGGCAAATATTGTTAGTTTTTAGCCTCTACTTGAAATGTAAGAGGCGTTTCTAAATGCCTGTACTAATTTGACATTTGGTAGTGTGTGTGTGTGTGTGTGTGTGTGTGTGTGTGTGTGTATAACTTCTTGTGTCCTTAATGGATTTTGATGATTTTGGTCTTTCTAGAAGCTTATTCAAATATTTATAACTTTTGTTTTAATCATAGTTACAATCGAAGGAATATCGACACAATTTTAACAATGTTTTCTGATTTGCTAACATAACACAGTTTAAGCACCATTTAGTAATTTAAACATAACTTCTTATATCCTCAATAGATTTTGATGATTTTGGTCTTTTCGGAAAGCTAATTCAAATATGCATTGCTTTCTTTATCATGATTAGAAATTCGATGGATAGTTGCAATTAAATATTGGTATAATATTAAAAATGTTTTCTAGGATTGTTAGCACAATTCCATTCAAACATCTTTTAGTAACGTATATGTAACTTCTTACGTTCTTAACAAGTTTTGATGATTTTGATCTTGTTGGAACGATAATTCAAATATCTATAACTTATACTTCAAATACTTTCTCCAAGTTGGAAGGTTTATTGTATCAATATCTTATTCAAACGTTGGAAATGATTTTTGCTTTGTTTGTATAACTCAGTTCAAATACCTTTTGCTGATCTATGAATAAATCTTTAGGTTTCTAATGGATTTTGTTTATCTTAGTCTATGTCAGAGTTCTATAATTTTGTGTCCAACAATTTTGCTAATTTGATAATTTTGATGCTTGAAAGTTTGCTATAGATAAGCATGCCCTACCTTGATTGCATATGTGAGATGTTTCCATGAAAAGTGATAATAATGCTATTAACCCCTTATTGTAATTAGTCAAACTATTGTTGTAATATTATATTTCATTAGATAAATTCCATCATGTTAATTATGACACATTTATCACCTCAAATGATATATGAACTAATAATCGAATAATGAAATTTAAAAAAGGGCATAATATTGATTCATATAATGATATATATATATATATAAGTGATTATGAGAATTTTATATCACACCTTTTTTCAACTATCCCTTAATATGAGAATAACCTTTAAGTAATAGCTAAAATGTGAAATTACATTGGAACCAATTCAAATTCAAAGATGTTAGTTATTCTTGTATTATACCCAAAGACCTTCAACATATAATTTAGGGAATATTTGTGTTGACTAGTAATTTGGTAAATTATTTATAATGGGTCTATATAACGAACACTGGCAGGATTAATTTGATGTGTTTAAAAAAAATCTGGTCATCTGTGTAGATACTAGCATTCATAATTGTCATAGAAGTTTGCTCACCGATGTGACTACTTTTAGCAGTTGAACATTCAATCTTTATTGATTAGAAATATTTAATCATTCATTTGAATATTTGATGAGAAAATATTATTCTGAGTAGTACAAACTTGAAAACTACTCTTATTAGATGCGCACGCACACACTCACACACATACATACATATATTCATGTCATTTATACACATTATGTAACGTCCTGAAATTTTCTACTTTCGAAAATTCAACATCGACACTCACTTTATCGACTGCCGAATATCGAAGGCCGAAAACCGAGAAGTTATGGGTTTTAAAAAGAATTTTAAGAAAAGAAAAAGGAAGAAGAAGGTAGAAAATAGAGGGAAAAGAAAATAGAACAAATTTTTAGAAAACAGAGAAAATAGAGAATTTAAAAAATAGAAATGGACAGAAAGGAAACAACAGAACAACATCAGAATCTCACAATTCGCAGCGGAACAACATATAATAATAAATGAATAATCTTTAAACAAAGAACTATATCAGTTATTACATTACATTTCATTACATCATATCATCAGAGTGTACAACATCATACAACAACAAACAGTGCAGCGGAAAAAGAAATACTATATACTCGTAATACGCCATGCCAATCCAGCTTGCCTCCAGCAACTCCAGAATATCCAGAATATCCTGATAAACCTTAACTCTTGACTGCCCGTGTGGAAATTGGTGGGCACCCAGAGTTTAGGAAGGAAAACAATAAACTCCGAGTCAGTCATGTGACTGGTGTGAGAACTCAAAACAGTTTATTTATCTTTAAAATCAAATAGAGGAATATTTTTAAACTCAATTCGCAATGCTTTTAAAAATGAGACTACCATAAGGCCTCCCGCACACACACACATGCAAACGCAGAATCGGAGGAGATTTCTCCTTATGATAGTCAAAGATGCTTGATACGCATTTAAAATAACATTTGATATTATTACTAGTGCATAGTGTAGAACAAATTCTTTCGAAAGTAAAGATATAAATCTTAGCCAGCATAGGTACCATTATATTATGCCTACTAATAGCTACCATATTAAATGGCAGGTTCTACAACTAAAACCGTACAAGATCGTATTGTTTCTTTGGATTTCCAACGAATGGTCAGGCCAAGGAACTTCCCATTACCACTGAGAATGCCTCTGGAAAGACACCCCCGAGAACCAAACCGGAACTCTGCCAACACAAGGCCGGGTTACCCCTAACTGGGTAACTACTGACACGAGCACGCCATTCCCCGATCGTAAACGACCTTTTTCACGGGATCCCGATAACCAACAACCACAAAGTAATAAATTCGTAGTAACCACATAGGTTAAATATCTGGGCTCCATACCATGATACCACCTCTATCCAGAAGGAAATGTACATACCCTAAGGGGAGCTACAGCAACCCCTAATAACCTTGCCGCATCTTTCCTGTTTTGACCATTTCCGGGATGTGAGGCTCGACGAAGTCACGTCCACAAAAACACACTTTGTACAAAAAGCCGTGCTTTGGGTCAACAAATGATCAACACAATGATCACTAAGATAGACGATCAAATGAATGATCCTATCACAATAATCAACACAATGATCATTTCAGCATCACTCAGCATATCACATTACCAAATTGGGAATATATCGCTGATAACTTCAACTATATAACCTTTGAGCTCGTACGTCTCAAAGAAGGGTGTTAAGCAAAGAATAAATTCTCCGCCACCAACAGAAATATATTTGAAAGAAATCGGCTTTATATCTCAAATTGTAATGTCAGACACACAATCCATACAAGTCTGTTCCGGGATCGAACAGAACCGAAGGCACTTACAAAGAAGTCCTTGCAATCCGGATATTCACAATCCTGATCGGATTCACCATCACATATGGAGAACTCAATACCGTAGCTACTCGGTGTAGAGTCAATCGATAGTTCATCCTATCACTCTCGCAAATACCGGTCTTCAACACCGATCTTCAAATGCGATTTACAACGACGTATCACATATTCGGAGTGGGTTATACGACCCCATGGCCCTTTCCCGGTTAACCCGAATAGTGAGCGCTTATTCAAAAATAAGTGTGCATTCAAATTCAATCAATTCACATCAAATACCCATTCAAAGGGAAATATTGATAGTCGGCTATTGAACTATCAATGGATATGCACACATCACCAGATTCCAAATAATTTTCCAAATTATTTATTTTCCAAAATATCTTTACTAGATATATAATTCCAACACTTCAAAAATAAATCAATATTTATTTTTAACAAGTTCCACTTTCACATATAAATTCCATAATGAATTTATATTTTCAAGATATCCATGCATATGCGATTTCAATAATTCATTTCAATTTATCTTCCGAAAAAGATAAATTCTAATTATTCACTTCATATTGGAAAACATTTCCATACTTATTTATTCATAAGTAATTCACAAATTCCTTTTATTTTCAACACTTAGAAAATATTCAATATACTTAAATCGAATTAAGTATATAATTCATTCTTTAAGGAAATCATTCTCTTAAACATATTTATTTGGGCCAAAACGAATGTTACGTAAAACATCGTTACGACAACCCAAAATCATTAGTATAGGGATTCGAAATTAAAATAGATATATAAATCCCAATACTATACAAAACATTTTCTTTCGGAAATCATTTACTATAACAACAGTGTTATAGTCCATCATCTCCTTTTATTTCTCGAAAACGTCTATTTCAACAATAAATGTTGAAATCTATGGTTTCGAATCTCAACATATTTTAAAACATCGTTAGATCGTTTTAATTCTATTTAAAACATCCAAATCCAAAACATTTTCTTTAACATGTTATTCACTATTCAAAAACGTGAATATACTATGTTAACAAATTTCATCCTTTTTATACTTTTTAACTTAAAGGATTATTCACAGTCTAAAACGTGAATATAACTCCATTTATAAGTTATAACAATTAACTTATCAAAATAAGTCGTTTGCGAATTTATAAAACAACATTTATAAATTCCATTTCCATTTATTTCATAACAACTTCCTTTATAAATCTTCTTTATTTACCTATTCCCGTTTATAACTAAATTATAAACTAAACGTTCACATTATAAGTTAATTACTTATAAAACGATTATTTTACAAAATCGTTCTTTTTAAAGACTTTTCAATTTATAAACCTTATAACTTATAAGATTTATTTATTTAACCAAATCTATTCTTCAATTAACTTCACAAATTTATAATCTTACTATTTATAAATTTCATTTATAACTTCACAGTTTATAATTCTATAAATTTCATTCATTTATGAAATTCACTTTCACTACATTCAAACACTTATAAAAACTCGTTTTATAATGTCTATATTTCAATTTATAAATATCCATTTATAAATCTCTAAATATAAATCAGTTTATATTATTATTCTAAAACGTCTTTAAATTCCTTTATAATTTCATCATTTCGATTTATAAAATAATCAAATTTTATAAATCCTATATTTAAACTTTTATCATATATTCAAAAATCCAATCTAAATTATTTTATAAAATCATTAGTTCATATTTCTCAAAAATCGACTTTTAATCGTATTTCTAAAAATCAGCTTTTTAACTATATTTCACAAAAACCATAATTTTTATAACTTTAAAAATTATAACGTTTATTTATTTATAATGGATCAATTCCAAAAATATAGTATATTTTCAAAAATCACTTTAAAAATCATTTTAAAATCCCAAAATCTGGGTCCAATGATGCTACACACCAAATAGTCAATCCCGACTAACAACGATATCATATATCGATATGATAATCCATCAAATATCAAAATATCTGAAATTAAATAAATACTGTTGAGGAATCCAGTTGGATCCCTCCAACCTGTTTCCTGCATCCAAAAACATTAGCACAATACCAATTTCGCTCCAGTACGAAATTATCGCGGTATATGTTCTTAATGAATATTATCCGCTTACTAACGGCGTAATAGGGTCTCATCCGCTAAACAAAAAATGCGGGAAATCAACAACTGCAATATATACATATGCCAATATATATATATTGATATTATATATAATACCAATTTCACTGTTTATGAAATATTCGCGGTATATGTTTATATTAAATAACATCCGCTTACTAACGGCGCATAATGTCTATTTTAACAATCAAAAATTTACAGTCATCATTCAAACATGCATTCAAATATTTTAAATCTAACTATTTAAAATAAAATCGAAATCTATTCGATTGAGTGAGAAGTTCTCACCTTGGTTTTAATTTCCGTTTTAGCTTTTATTTCGAATAAAATTAAACGCGCGTTTAATTTTACCCGAAATTCTCACTAACTCCAAATGACTCCAAACCAACTCCATCGCGTAGTGCTCGTCCATACGATTCCAACGCAACTGAGTTTGCATTTTTTCGACCTCGTATGAAAAAGTTATGCATTTTACAAGATTGTACACGTTTTTAATAACTAAATTCAACATAAACTTTATATTATAACCTAACAGCAAATCCTAGCCATCAGATCCCACTCCCCCTTCATCAGGCCGTCCTCCCCATCTTCCTCTTTCACGTTTTTGGCTACAGGTAATAGCCGACCTCTTTGAACCCATCAAGCTCCACTAGGGTTCCACTTTTCTCCACGATCACTTGACGAAATCCGATCACTCCAACGCCATGACGAAGCCCACGAGACAAGCTAGGTTCGGCCTTAACCCCAGCAAGCTCGGCCTCACCCTCCTCCTAGGGATGCGTGCGCAACTTGCTGCCTTCCCACTCGATTTCCCATCAATCCGTGAAGCCATTCGCGATCTCCACCGTTGATCTCGTAGCTCTCGTCGTGCTCTTCATCTTTGTAGTTGAAACATAAGGCTAATTGTCGACGGATTGGAAGATAATCGAGGTGGAAGTCAAGTGTTTTCTGGCCATTCATATAGGGGGTGGCGGCTGTGAATTATTATGCTAGGGTTAGGGTTTTGTAAATTGAAGAAGGGGTTGGGTGTCTATTTATAAGGAACGAGCGACACTATTCATCCCGGAAATTCCGAACTCCGATTTAGACGCCGTAACCAGCGTACCTAGGGTTTATCCCGCGTTCCGGACACAATGGAACAAGTTTCGGAAGCTAATTCGGAAGTATGTGCGAGTTATGGCTAAAAACGTTCAATTTGAATTAAACCGATTTAAATCGATTTCTAGGCGTTTTAATTTGTACCGGACAAACGGTAAATCCAATTGACACGAAATTTGAAACCTTACAATAATATCACATTACGGATCCGATGAAACTGGTTTCGTCGAAATCCGAGACTTTTTGAAAAATGGCTATTTTGACTCGCCAAATTTAAATTAAAAATAAATCGATGCGTTTCGAGCTGCCACGATCAAACGATAGCTCCGATTGACACGAAAATTGAAATCCGGTAATAACTAACTATTACGGATCCAATGGAACTGGTTTCGTTCAATTCTGAGACTGTTCAAAAATTGGCTATTTTACAGTCGATTATTAAATATTAAAATATTCAATTTTCACAAATTAACTTTTAATTCAATTTCAAAAGTTCTAAAATATCGTTCTAACTTCAATATGATAAAATAAAATTTTAAAATTCATTTTCTATCATATTTAACCCAATTTTCAATTATTTCCATAATTTAACATATTAAATTATTAATTTAATTATCCAATTAATTCCAAAAATTCCAATAAAAATTTATTTGACTTATAAATTCACTTATTAATATTTAAAATAAATTAAATATTCAAATTTAAATTATTAAAAATTCTGGGTCGTTACAATCTTTCCCCCTTAAAAGAATTTCGTCCTCGAAATTACAAGTAAGAAAGTTACAGAATCTATTAATTTTCCCAAAATTTATAATTAAACTTCTTACAATTCTTTACTAAGTTTTCCAAATCATACTTAGTTATCATTTCAAAAACAAATTACCTTGTTTAACTTTCAATTCTAAAACAAAGTTAAAGTTTTCCAAAATTTTCCCAATTTTCTCAAAATTTTTCTAACGCCTTAAATTTCCGGAAAAATTCGCCATAGTCTCCTTTGCGCGGCTCGATCCGAAAAAAAATGACAGTATATATATCACAAATATACATCTCATCAAGTAATGAGGCATCCCGAAGGGAAAAAAGTGTGAAAGTACGATATTTAATCCGAGATATGTACCTTATATTTTATTAGCAAGCATATACGGCTAATATAGCGCTAAAGCGAACTCCAAATGCGAAGCAAACGCGATCCGCACCTACTAAACACTCAACAAACAACATGAGAACATGCACATATGCAAATAATCTCAATATACAACATATAGCAACATAATGACTATATATGTCACATAGAAAATGCAACAATAGCAATATATATTCAACCATCAACCAACTAACATCCATATCCAATAAACATTCATTCATATTCTCATTCATATTTAATGAATTGGTTTTCAATTTAAATCACATTTGATTCATTAATGTTGGAATTTACTAACATTCATTCTCAATTCTAATTAGTTTCAATTAGTTAACATTCACTAATTAAATCCAATTCACATTCAATTCTATTCAAATTTATTTACTTCTAATTTGAATTTAATTACATTAGCTTTCAATTTCATTAATACTTAATGAATTATATACAATCATATAACAATCATATAACAACCAATTTATATTAATTACAACCAAATTCTTTTCACTTATATTCATTCAATTTGATTTAACACCATCTTTTCAATTGGTTTAATTAAATTGATTTCCATTCAATTTTATTCAACTTCTAATAACATTAGATTTTAATGAATTAATACTTTCATTAATTATTCCTTATCAACTTATTTACATTCAATTTATTCATTATTTCAATTCAATTACAAAGTTGAATTTCATTTACATAACTTAAGTTATATTCCATTTATACATCCTTTATTTACAACTCATATTTTATATAGTTTCTCTTCTTATATATATAAGTTTATTTCACAATTGTAATTCACTTTAATTATAACTCAATTCTTATAATTCTTTTGCTTATACAATTATTCTTTCATTTAGATTATTCAAACAACCTAACGATCAACTTACATACACTTTAATAATTCTGAAAAATTATTTCTTTATATATAAAAATATAATCAAGGTAAAATTATTTCATTCACCCAATTTAAACAATATTATGTTGAATTGTTCTATTCAAGTGTTTATAGATCCCTATCAACAACGTTAATTACTCGTATTAACCAGAATCCATATACCACTCAACAAACCAATCATCACAATATAAAACAATTTTTATTCACTAACAAATACGCTCTCATATCTATTATTACACTCAACTCATTCTAGAGTACTGCTGACTCTATCTCTAATGAGTAATACCCAACAGAACCATGGTTGTCGCTTAACCATAAGCTCTGATACCAAATGTAACGTCCTGAAATTTTCTACTTTCGAAAATTCAACATCGACACTCACTTTATCGACTGCCGAATATCGAAGGCCGAAAACCGAGAAGTTATGGGTTTTAAAAAGAATTTTAAGAAAAGAAAAAGGAAGAAGAAGGTAGAAAATAGAGGGAAAAGAAAATAGAACAAATTTTTAGAAAACAGAGAAAATAGAGAATTTAAAAAATAGAAATGGACAGAAAGGAAACAACAGAACAACATCAGAATCTCACAATTCGCAGCGGAACAACATATAATAATAAATGAATAATCTTTAAACAAAGAACTATATCAGTTATTACATTACATTTCATTACATCATATCATCAGAGTGTACAACATCATACAACAACAAACAGTGCAGCGGAAAAAGAAATACTATATACTCGTAATACGCCATGCCAATCCAGCTTGCCTCCAGCAACTCCAGAATATCCAGAATATCCTGATAAACCTTAACTCTTGACTGCCCGTGTGGAAATTGGTGGGCACCCAGAGTTTAGGAAGGAAAACAATAAACTCCGAGTCAGTCATGTGACTGGTGTGAGAACTCAAAACAGTTTATTTATCTTTAAAATCAAATAGAGGAATATTTTTAAACTCAATTCGCAATGCTTTTAAAAATGAGACTACCATAAGGCCTCCCGCACACACACACATGCAAACGCAGAATCGGAGGAGATTTCTCCTTATGATAGTCAAAGATGCTTGATACGCATTTAAAATAACATTTGATATTATTACTAGTGCATAGTGTAGAACAAATTCTTTCGAAAGTAAAGATATAAATCTTAGCCAGCATAGGTACCATTATATTATGCCTACTAATAGCTACCATATTAAATGGCAGGTTCTACAACTAAAACCGTACAAGATCGTATTGTTTCTTTGGATTTCCAACGAATGGTCAGGCCAAGGAACTTCCCATTGCCACTGAGAATGCCTCTGGAAAGACACCCCCGAGAACCAAACCGGAACTCTGCCAACACAAGGCCGGGTTACCCCTAACTGGGTAACTACTGACACGAGCACGCCATTCCCCGATCGTAAACGACCTTTTTCACGGGATCCCGATAACCAACAACCACAAAGTAATAAATTCGTAGTAACCACATAGGTTAAATATCTGGGCTCCATACCATGATACCACCTCTATCCAGAAGGAAATGTACATACCCTAAGGGGAGCTACAGCAACCCCTAATAACCTTGCCGCATCTTTCCTGTTTTGACCATTTCCGGGATGTGAGGCTCGACGAAGTCACGTCCACAAAAACACACTTTGTACAAAAAGCCGTGCTTTGGGTCAACAAATGATCAACACAATGATCACTAAGATAGACGATCAAATGAATGATCCTATCACAATAATCAACACAATGATCATTTCAGCATCACTCAGCATATCACATTACCAAATTGGGAATATATCGCTGATAACTTCAACTATATAACCTTTGAGCTCGTACGTCTCAAAGAAGGGTGTTAAGCAAAGAATAAATTCTCCGCCACCAACAGAAATATATTTGAAAGAAATCGGCTTTATATCTCAAATTGTAATGTCAGACACACAATCCATACAAGTCTGTTCCGGGATCGAACAGAACCGAAGGCACTTACAAAGAAGTCCTTGCAATCCGGATATTCACAATCCTGATCGGATTCACCATCACATATGGAGAACTCAATACCGTAGCTACTCGGTGTAGAGTCAATCGATAGTTCATCCTATCACTCTCGCAAATGCCGGTCTTCAACACCGATCTTCAAATGCGATTTACAACGACGTATCACATATTCGGAGTGGGTTATACGACCCCATGGTCCTTTCCCGGTTAACCCGAATAGTGAGCGCTTATTCAAAAATAAGTGTGCATTCAAATTCAATCAATTCACATCAAATACCCATTCAAAGGGAAATATTGATAGTCGGCTATTGAACTATCAATGGATATGCACACATCACCAGATTCCAAATAATTTTCCAAATTATTTATTTTCCAAAATATCTTTACTAGATATATAATTCCAACACTTCAAAAATAAATCAATATTTATTTTTAACAAGTTCCACTTTCACATATAAATTCCATAATGAATTTATATTTTCAAGATATCCATGCATATGCGATTTCAATAATTCATTTCAATTTATCTTCCGAAAAAGATAAATTCTAATTATTCACTTCATATTGGAAAACATTTCCATACTTATTTATTCATAAGTAATTCACAAATTCCTTTTATTTTCAACACTTAGAAAATATTCAATATACTTAAATCGAATTAAGTATATAATTCATTCTTTAAGGAAATCATTCTCTTAAACATATTTATTTGGGCCAAAACGAATGTTACGTAAAACATCGTTACGACAACCCAAAATCATTAGTATAGGGATTCGAAATTAAAATAGATATATAAATCCCAATACTATACAAAACATTTTCTTTCGGAAATCATTTACTATAACAACAGTGTTATAGTCCATCATCTCCTTTTATTTCTCGAAAACGTCTATTTCAACAATAAATGTTGAAATCTATGGTTTCGAATCTCAACATATTTTAAAACATCGTTAGATCGTTTTAATTCTATTTAAAACATCCAAATCCAAAACATTTTCTTTAACATGTTATTCACTATTCAAAAACGTGAATATACTATGTTAACAAATTTCATCCTTTTTATACTTTTTAACTTAAAGGATTATTCACAGTCTAAAACGTGAATATAACTCCATTTATAAGTTATAACAATTAACTTATCAAAATAAGTCGTTTGCGAATTTATAAAACAACATTTATAAATTCCATTTCCATTTATTTCATAACAACTTCCTTTATAAATCTTCTTTATTTACCTATTCCCGTTTATAACTAAATTATAAACTAAACGTTCACATTATAAGTTAATTACTTATAAAACGATTATTTTACAAAATCGTTCTTTTTAAAGACTTTTCAATTTATAAACCTTATAACTTATAAGATTTATTTATTTAACCAAATCTATTCTTCAATTAACTTCACAAATTTATAATCTTACTATTTATAAATTTCATTTATAACTTCACAGTTTATAATTCTATAAATTTCATTCATTTATGAAATTCACTTTCACTACATTCAAACACTTATAAAAACTCGTTTTATAATGTCTATATTTCAATTTATAAATATCCATTTATAAATCTCTAAATATAAATCAGTTTATATTATTATTCTAAAACGTCTTTAAATTCCTTTATAATTTCATCATTTCGATTTATAAAATAATCAAATTTTATAAATCCTATATTTAAACTTTTATCATATATTCAAAAATCCAATCTAAATTATTTTATAAAATCATTAGTTCATATTTCTCAAAAATCGACTTTTAATCGTATTTCTAAAAATCAGCTTTTTAACTATATTTCACAAAAACCATAATTTTTATAACTTTAAAAATTATAACGTTTATTTATTTATAATGGATCAATTCCAAAAATATAGTATATTTTCAAAAATCACTTTAAAAATCATTTTAAAATCCCAAAATCTGGGTCCAATGATGCTACACACCAAATAGTCAATCCCGACTAACAACGATATCATATATCGATATGATAATCCATCAAATATCAAAATATCTGAAATTAAATAAATACTGTTGAGGAATCCAGTTGGATCCCTCCAACCTGTTTCCTGCATCCAAAAACATTAGCACAATACCAATTTCGCTCCAGTACGAAATTATCGCGGTATATGTTCTTAATGAATATTATCCGCTTACTAACGGCGTAATAGGGTCTCATCCGCTAAACAAAAAATGCGGGAAATCAACAACTGCAATATATACATATGCCAATATATATATATTGATATTATATATAATACCAATTTCACTGTTTATGAAATATTCGCGGTATATGTTTATATTAAATAACATCCGCTTACTAACGGCGCATAATGTCTATTTTAACAATCAAAAATTTACAGTCATCATTCAAACATGCATTCAAATATTTTAAATCTAACTATTTAAAATAAAATCGAAATCTATTCGATTGAGTGAGAAGTTCTCACCTTGGTTTTAATTTCCGTTTTAGCTTTTATTTCGAATAAAATTAAACGCGCGTTTAATTTTACCCGAAATTCTCACTAACTCCAAATGACTCCAAACCAACTCCATCGCGTAGTGCTCGTCCATACGATTCCAACGCAACTGAGTTTGCATTTTTTCGACCTCGTATGAAAAAGTTATGCATTTTACAAGATTGTACACGTTTTTAATAACTAAATTCAACATAAACTTTATATTATAACCTAACAGCAAATCCTAGCCATCAGATCCCACTCCCCCTTCATCAGGCCGTCCTCCCCATCTTCCTCTTTCACGTTTTTGGCTACAGGTAATAGCCGACCTCTTTGAACCCATCAAGCTCCACTAGGGTTCCACTTTTCTCCACGATCACTTGACGAAATCCGATCACTCCAACGCCATGACGAAGCCCACGAGACAAGCTAGGTTCGGCCTTAACCCCAGCAAGCTCGGCCTCACCCTCCTCCTAGGGATGCGTGCGCAACTTGCTGCCTTCCCACTCGATTTCCCATCAATCCGTGAAGCCATTCGCGATCTCCACCGTTGATCTCGTAGCTCTCGTCGTGCTCTTCATCTTTGTAGTTGAAACCTAAGGCTAATTGTCGACGGATTGGAAGATAATCGAGGTGGAAGTCAAGTGTTTTCTGGCCATTCATATAGGGGGTGGCGGCTGTGAATTATTATGCTAGGGTTAGGGTTTTGTAAATTGAAGAAGGGGTTGGGTGTCTATTTATAAGGAACGAGCGACACTATTCATCCCGGAAATTCCGAACTCCGATTTAGACGCCGTAACCAGCGTACCTAGGGTTTATCCCGCGTTCCGGACACAATGGAACAAGTTTCGGAAGCTAATTCGGAAGTATGTGCGAGTTATGGCTAAAAACGTTCAATTTGAATTAAACCGATTTAAATCGATTTCTAGGCGTTTTAATTTGTACCGGACAAACGGTAAATCCAATTGACACGAAATTTGAAACCTTACAATAATATCACATTACGGATCCGATGAAACTGGTTTCGTCGAAATCCGAGACTTTTTGAAAAATGGCTATTTTGACTCGCCAAATTTAAATTAAAAATAAATCGATGCGTTTCGAGCTGCCACGATCAAACGATAGCTCCGATTGACACGAAAATTGAAATCCGGTAATAACTAACTATTACGGATCCAATGGAACTGGTTTCGTTCAATTCTGAGACTGTTCAAAAATTGGCTATTTTACAGTCGATTATTAAATATTAAAATATTCAATTTTCACAAATTAACTTTTAATTCAATTTCAAAAGTTCTAAAATATCGTTCTAACTTCAATATGATAAAATAAAATTTTAAAATTCATTTTCTATCATATTTAACCCAATTTTCAATTATTTCCATAATTTAACATATTAAATTATTAATTTAATTATCCAATTAATTCCAAAAATTCCAATAAAAATTTATTTGACTTATAAATTCACTTATTAATATTTAAAATAAATTAAATATTCAAATTTAAATTATTAAAAATTCTGGGTCGTTACACATTACCAGTTTATATAGTATATATTATGACAGTTTTATAATGTATACATTTGCTAGTTTTATGCGTGTAAATGATAATGAAGGTTATGTATACACTGCCAGTTTATTATGTACAAACATTAGTTAAGTTATAAGTATACCTTCTCCAGTTTTGTTGTACGCATAATAGTCAAGGTAAAGTACACATCAACAATTTATTATGCGCATTTAAGTAATTCGGTATTCTACAAATTTTATATCTTTTTGTGTACAATTAAATATATACATTTTTCAGATTGTGTATATTATATATTTAATTAAGCATTGAGATTTCAAATATCAACATATTACCCCAATAAAGTAATGGAATAGACAAGTGAACGTCTAAATAATTGATTGGGATTTTGGATACTGTGTAAAATGGCATATAGGTGTCTAACAATAGATAGTATGAGATGTCTATGTGTTAGTAGTCTATCTACACTTTACTTTGTATTCTGATGATCAATCAATTATAAAGTAAATATAATGACATTATTATAAGTAGTGAAATCAGGGTAACCTAATCAAATTGTCTCACTGTAGCAATAAAATGAGTTTAATATCGAGATTAAATATTAAGTGATAAGCTATAAGTATGGATACTTGTGTTTACTTATTCATGCACTATTGAAAAGAAATATGATGAACATGATGAACATGATAATTAAAGTGGAAAATAGGCTCTAGAACAAACAATTCGCTTTTTCGGGCTAAAAAATACGCGTACAAATTTTTGGGATGAAGTCCAAACATCTTTATTTTATTTGTCAAGCAAACATTATTTCTTCCTCTTTACTTTCTTCTCCTTTTCCCTCGTTTCCTCCTCTTTCAAATCGTCATGCAAATTATGATTCTGAGATGTCATTGAGTAACTAGTACCGATTTGGATTTCATGTCTTTTTCTGTTCTTTTGTTCTCACTATATGGTAACAAAGGTAAGTTTAACCTAATTTTTCGATGTCGATTTGAATTTTGTTCTTGAACTGGCTACTTTTCTTTTCTTACTATTTTACTGCTGTTTTGAATTCCTTAGACTATTTGCATGTAATATTTCTGATCTGGGTACAAGAGTGGAGGCAAAATCGGTTATGATTTTATTATGCTTGATGCTATGTTCATTTAACATTTTCAAACTGTTTGATGCTATAAAATATTTTATACGCATTTTTACCATTTTCTGCTGTTGTTATCTCATGCACAGTGTATTTTATGCCTAACACCGTTTATATTTAACTGCATGCGTATTCTTTTACATTTTAGTTACCTTTTGCCTTTTTAATTCACTCTTTTTTTTCTTTGGCAGGAATGTTGATGATAGTATTTTTGTATTGTTTTTACTTGATGAAAATAGCTACTTATTCGACTTGACATGACTTGTTCTTTGGTTGGTGTTAAAAGTAGTATATGTGAACATTGGTCGCATCTTACCCCTTTTTCATTGGTATATCCTATAGTTTGGAAAATAAGGTTATCACAGTTGATACTGACTCAGATTTGCATACCATACTATGCTTTCAAATATATAAGAAAAGTTCTTATTTTGTTTTTACTGTTAAGTCAAGCATTTGTGCACTGCAGTTCAATTTGGGCAATAGTTTATCAATTACTTCTGGTTATTAGAGCAGTTTAGTTTCTAGTGGTTATTTGAATATTAAATCTTGTGGTGAGTCAAGTTCTTATTTGAAGAATATTATGAAGAAAGGATCTCGGTTAAATCTTGCGGACTTTATTGGTTATTGTTTCAATGGTGCTGAAGATTTTAGAGAGTTTCTTATGGCTTATCATATAAAAGAAGGGCGTGAATTGATTTTTGTAAAGAATTGTCCAGAAAGAATATCTATTATTTGTTCCTGGTTTAAAGAAGGTTGTAAGTTCACAATGTATGCTTCTTTAGATCCTGGATATCTTATTCGTTTTTTATTAAGACTTACAGGTTTGAACATCCATGTGGTGCTGGGTTAAGAGATGTTAAGAAAGTTCATATAACTAGTAGATTCGTAAAATCTCTAGTTATTGATCAAATTAGAGATGTCCTGACGAATAAACTGAAAGACATTATTAATGATTTCAGAAGAGAATTTAATTTCAGTCCTTCTTATTATTATGCATACACCGAAAAACAATTGGCGTTGAATGAAATTTATGGAGATGATGCAATGTCGTATAATGATTTGAATTGGTATTAAGAGGCTATACAAAAAACTAATCCGGAAAGTTATGTTGCTTTGGATGTGGATTCATGAACTAGTCAATTTGAAAGAATTTACATTGGGTTTAGTGACTATTTACTTGAATTTAGGCATTGTCGTCCCATGATATTTTTAGAAGTGGCATTTATGAAGGGCCGACAAGGTGTGTTATTAGCTGCTACAGCAAAAAATGGCATTCAAGGTTTGACTATTGATTTTTGTTCTTTTTTTTTGCCATGTATTATTTAGTATATTGTTTTAATTATGTAGTATGGTTACATTTGGTGGATGTTGATATATCTTAGCACTCCACTGTTATTTTAACAATTATATGTTAACTGTATTGTTACTCTATATGAGATTATAATATTACATGAATTTAACATTTGATATTGTATTATATGTCATAGTGCTAGTATTTTTTAGCATTTATTATTCTGTATATTATATGCATGTAATATCAAACACATAATGCTATATTAATTTAGGATTAATCATACATATTCTTTTTCATTCCTACAGTCATGCAAATATCTGAAACTTAATGCTGTGGAAGTAGTATACTTTATTAATATTAGTATATTATTTTCTTGTATTAGCATTTGAAAAAAATTACTGTTTTTTAAGTTTTCTTTCCGCTTGCTATGAGAGTAATTTCACATGAGAATGAGTCAAATTGGTCTTGATTTTTGGAGCATTTAAAAGACATGCTTATTGAGGATCGCGAATTGGTTTTCATATTTGATCGTCGGTGGAGTTTGCTGTTAGGTGTTCCAAAAGTGTTTCCATCTTCTTTTTATAGCTATTGCATATTTCATATGGAGCAAACATTGGTTCAATAGTTAAAGCTTGCAAGGGCGATACTTCTATTGTTGATTTGTTTAAACTTTTGACTCAAGCTTCAAATCCATATGATTTTGATCGCTATATGTTAAAGCTTAAAGAAATTGGTGGTGTTGCTGTAACTAACTTTTTAAATGATAAGCATTTTGAACATTGGATTGATTTGTTTTTTCAAGGCAATATGTATGGAGAATATTCATCTAATGTGGCTGAGAGCTTTAACTCTTGGATTGTGGATGACAGATTTATGCCTATTACATCTTGTCTAGATGGGATCCGGGTTAAAATAATGGAACAAATGGCGAAGAGGAGAGAAGAATGTCATTACTGGACTACTACTTCATGTCCGGTTATGGAGCAACGGCTGTCGTAATTAGTTAATGAAGGTTTTGGATGTGATACATATAGGTCTACGGAAAATGTTTTTGAAGTTAGTGTAGGATCGATTTCACCCTAGCGGGGGGGTGAATAGGGTGATGCTATTAATTATAAAAATTAATTGTGAAAGCTTATAAAATAATTTCAACACAGATCACAGAATAATAGCAGCACAGATAATAGCAGAACAATAAGTGCAGAAATAGAACGACACATAATTTACCTAGCTTCGGCGAAACCCTGCCTACGTGTTGCCCCCAAGGTTTCTACTAGAAATTAAGTAGTCGCACGCTTACACACATAAACTCGTGACACCCGCTACTGACTAACCTAACTTTACATTCAAAACCCTGCCACGACTCAGCCACTAAGTTGCAAATTCTCAAACTACGCCATGTAGTCTGTCCCCTAGTCACACGACTAGAATTTACAACGGTTTAAAAGGAAATTACAAATTAAAAAACAATTAAAATTTAAAACTAAACCCTAAATATATTTAAGTGCCTTATTATAATTTTAAACTCAAGAAACAAAGGCCGGCCCAAATATATTTTCTCTTTATTTTCTATCGGCCCGTTCCTTTGTGATAATGGCAGCTCTGTTGTTCGTTCTTCTTCCTTCAAAAATTAGGGATTTCGTGATGAAGTCGCCATCTTTGTCAATTTGTTTGCTGATGCTTCAATTCCTTTCTTTGATTGATCATATATACGCGGTGGCTTCAACCAAGTCGAGTTTGAATGTTGCGTGAATCGGTAAGTTCGTTCCTTTTTCGATTTGTACTATACTCGACTTTGATTCGAGTTGAATGATTATTCTTATCTGTTGTTGCTTGAACTCGAATTTCTTTTATTGCCGATGATGATTGGTTTATATATGATTTAAATCTCCTATATTTGCGTTCGTCTGATTTTTTCAATATTATGCTTCGGCCATTAAATTATTGTTGGACGTTGATGATTTCTCTGATTTCATCGAATTCGTATACATTGATACTTGCTTCTCACGGTATTGATTTTGACTGGTTCATTTATACGGCTTTGATGATTTTTGAACTATTCGAACTCCTTGGTCATTACGGCTTGATTTGCATTTGACTTCGATCTTGATTTTATGTATGCAATTCCATGAGTTCGGCTTTGGTTATTTTGAAATTGCTACTTTGAGTCTTTTCTGATTTTTGTAAAACCTGCTACTTCATTTACTTTAAATATGTGATTTTTATCACCTGGCTTTAACATGGGTTTGTTTGAACTTGCATCCTGACTTGATTTTGTAGTTGTCTGCACTTACATTATCTCTGATCTTTTGGCACTGCTTACCGGTCCATTTTTATTTGAACTTTGTTGTACTGTTCGTGGTTGTTTCATGAGATGTTCATTCTTGTAGTATTTTCAACTTGATGCATTATTCGGTCTAGTTTTCATAGTGTATCCACACATCTCTATTAACCCGAGTGCTTGTTGTTTTGTGTCTGGACATGTATCAGTGCATGTGTCACTGTGTTGGTTTCATGTATTCATTGAGAAGTTCAAGTTGCTGGTCACTGCTTACATTCATATTCCCATGTTGTATTGTATTTGGTCATATTAATTTGAACTTCATGCTTCTGTTTAGTATATATGTATGCAAGTGTGCATGCATTTACTTCACTGTTCGCTACGAGTCTGGGTTGCTTTGACCAGTTTATTGTTTGAAGTTGATTCATGTATTGCTGCCCTTATATTTGCAGTTTTTAGTTGTTTGGTTCTGGCCATATCTTTGGTGCACTTGTGTTGTTTGGATCTGCTCTACTAGTTGTTGTGCATCACTGAACTACTTTGTTCCTGCTGTTTTATTTCATACATGTGTGATTGTGCATTAGTGCTGTCCAGACCACTGCCTATGTGCGCTGTTTTCTTTGTATTGCTGTCTTGATGTTTCAGCTGCCATCATGTACATGCTGAGTCTCGTGACGTTGTCTGATATGCATTTGGATTTGTTTTTCGAACTACACTTGAGTTGAATCCAGCTTGTAGCTCGGATTTGACCTTGTGCTCACCTGTCCCTGTAAATCAATCAAGTGTATATATCAATGTGCACAGCCTTGTGGCATATACATTGATGCACTGTGTGTGTCACAAGCTGTTCGTGTATGATGAGCTGAAAATTAAATGATGACGAACAACCCAAATAACTGAGGCAAATATTATTTTCAAAATCCACATTTTGTTTTATATTGCAAAAATATTTCCTTATCAATTTTACTGCGTCAATATTTATTTTTGCAGATTGCTCAGTTGCTCGATTCAATTTGGAATAAAGTTGAAGATAAATACGAGTGTGAGTGATATGTAGTGAGGTCAACTGTAAATGTGAGTCGTGATGTAATCAAAATTGTATATACAGTGAGAGCTTGAACTTTGTAGTATTCAAAGATTGTAATAAATATTTGTTTGAATAAAAAAATTCTGTTTGAATTCAAATTCTGTGTTATTTATTTTTATTCAGTAAATATTTATTTAATCTATGAAAAATAAAATAGTACATTAATAAATACATTTACACGAATATATATATATATATATATATATGTTTATTATCATCAAACAAAAATCATATAATCGCATATTCAACAATCTCCCCCTTTTGATGATAACAAACATATATTTAAGATTTTGAATATGTTAAATGTATTTGATCATAGATATACTCTAATTGCTCCCCTTATTTAAATGCTTCCTCTCTACACAAAGCTCCCCCTACATATATGCATACAAATAAAAATATGCAAACAAGCCTAGATGCAAATGGAAAATATTTGAGCTTTACTTGATTTTATTTGACAAAATCTTAACTTTTCTCTTCCCCTTTTGTTATCATTAAAAGAGTAATAGTGTTAGAGAAAATAGAGATAAAATGATCGATATTACTCCAACATTAAAACTCAATTGAATATAAATATTAAATTTCAATAAAAAATCAAACAAAAATCATAAATACTTTGTTAGACGCAAATTCCACTTTTAGAGTGATGGGAATGATGTCATCATATAAAACCATACAGTTGTGTCTATTTGTGGTATATTTATATCAGGAATTTGAATATCTACCAACCATGCATAACCGTTAGGACTTTTAAATAAGATTAGTAGTATTTCAATTTTATTAAAAAAATGAATTCAATTATCTTCTAACCACGCATAACCGTGAGGACTTTTAAATGGGATTAGAATCAACTTGTTTATTTTAAAAAATCAATTTTGATATGCGTTCCATACATGCATAACCATGAGGACTTTTAAATGAGCGTGCAAGCACATAACAAATTCCAAGTAATTCACCCATGCATAACCATAAGGACTATTAAATGAGAGTGAATACATTGGATTTTATTTTATTTTATTTTATTATTATTTTACCTACTATATAATTTTTTATTAAAAAATGTAAAATGAAAAACGAATGATTCCTGTTTAAAGTACCACATATTGATAAACTATATTGAATTTTGATGAGTGATGGTTGTTAGAAATATGATAGAAATAGAGATGGTCATGGAATTTTTACCAACAAAAGTTTTATAACTCTTGTTTAAAGTTCTAAAGAAATTTTTCAATTATACCGTCTCGAGTCATAATATATGATAAATATCAACACTCATCACTTTTTCAATCACTATTTATCTTTTTGATAATTATTAGGGAGTCAGATTAGTCAAAATAGTCATTTAAAATAAAATTCAAAAATAATTATGAAATCAATTTTTCAAAATGACTGATCTGAAATCATGGTCAAAAATGATTTTCTCGAAGGGGTTATATGAGAAAAATTTCTGCTGTTTGAAAATTATTTGAATCGAAGAATATGCAGATATTTTCTTAAAAAACGATGCAGTTACTAAATGTCTTCTACAAAGTTCACGTTCAAATAGTAAGTTTCCTATCAATTAGATTACCAGCGTAATCTGCATCTGAATTTCTCTTTCACTCCAAATTATCACTAATAGACCATGAAGTGTGCACCAAAAATTTCAAACTCAATTTTAACGGGTTTTTAAATGACATTCTCTTGAATTTGAAATGAAGCCGTGTAAATAATCAGAAACCGTGAATATAGAGTTAGCCGTATTATAACCAAATGTATTATCATCGAACAAAACACTATTTTTAATCCAAACTAATATATCTGAAGTAATTCAAAGAATCTAGAGATTTTTATAGTGTTTTTGGCATAAGAATATAATTGGCCAACAATTTTGAATAAGTCGGAATCAAAATCATTATTATTTCATCGTCTCATTATCGGCTGATTTAACTCAGATTACGGTGCAGATTATCACATTTAATATATCGTTCAAATAAATATACCATTACCTGTTTTACCTTTACGATACTTTTCGTCGTTGTCCATTATGATTCTGTCACCTTTATACTAGGTTAAGGAACTTTGCTTTGTCGCTCGGTGTGCCCTTGGAACAGCCAAAATCCAAGTGGCACTATTGTTGTTCCTTGGCCTGCCACCACACCTACACGGGAAAAGATTTTTGTGACTTATTTATTTTTATAGGTCCATGGTTGTTAGTGGCAGAATATTTAGAAAAGTAATTTTTTGGAGACCCAAAACTATTTATATAAGTTTCTTTCGGCACCCATATTTGTTTAACTTTGAGAGATTTTACATTTGTGCCTTTTGGAACCCAAATTGGTATAGTTTTCACGTGTTTGGGTCTATACCAACAATTGTTTTGATTGTGTTCAAATTTTCTGCAAATTGTGCACATAGAATTGACTTGATTAATTTTGTTTTTAACCTTTTCAGATTGATTATATCCAAGTCCTTGTCTAACTGTATTAACAGTTTGTTTCTCTAAGAGCATATTCAACGATTTTTCACTTTTGGAAAATTTATCTAAAGTCGTTGATAATTGTGGGACTTGTGTTTTGAGAGATTCATTTTCGTTTAACAATTGTGTGCACTTTTTAGTAGAATTCTCTCTCCTGGTATATTTACTTTCTTTCAAAATCAGAATTTCATTTTCAAGTGATTTTATATTGATTTCTGATTTTTCAATTTCTTTTTCGAATGTTGGACACTTATCACACTTAGGGATCCTACTTTGATAGTTTTTAACTAATTGGTCAAGTTGTTCATTTAATTCTATCAAAGTATCTTTTTGTGATTCAAGTTTGGCATACTTCTCCCTAAGTCGTTCAAAACAGCCATTCACTTCGTGGAAATATATAAGTAATTCTGAGTGAGTGAGTTTTGACACCTCGCTTGGCTCGTCATCGTCGCTATCAGTTATATTTCCTTAAAGGCACATATCTGCTTTCTCACTCTCACTGCTAGTACTTTAATTATCTTCATCACTTGTATTCCACATGGCTGCAAAAATTTTCCTTTTTAATTTCTTTTCTTTGCCGTGTTGAATTCGAGGATAATTGGGCTTGATATCACTGGGTTTGTTGCAAATGATCACGTGTTCTTCTGCGTTGTCTAGTGATTTAATTATTATGCTTTTCAATTGTTGATTTGGAGCTAGATTTCCGTTTGTGGTTCCACTTTTTGAATCTCTTTATTAATAATACCAGCTCAGCTGCTCCATCATCATCATCCTCATCACAACTGCTTTTTACCAATCCTGTTAAGCACATTTCTTTAACTGAGTCGGTTGTGGAGGACTTCTCATTGCGGTTGACTTTTGCCCCATATATTGCATCGAAAGTATTCCAGATTTTCTGTGCATTTTCACAATGAGAGATGAAATTAAAATTATCTTGATTAATATGAGAATATAATAAATGCATAGCCAGATCATTAATCGAGATAATTTTCTTATCTGTTATATCACACCCATTTTCAATAATATCCCAACATTTAACATTAACGGATTTTAAATAAAATTCCATTTTCAATTTCCAATTCAAAAAATCCGTTCCATCAAAAATAGAAAGAATAATATTGGAACGACCCTCAATAAAAGTAGCCATTTTAAAAATTCAAATTTTAAAACAAAAATTTCTTTTTGAAAAAAAATCAAAATTTTAAATCAAAAATGGTTTTTGTTCCTAGCTCCGATACCACTTGTAGGATTGATTTCACCCTAGATGGAGGGTGAATAGGGTGATGCTATTAATTATAAAAATTAATTGCGGAAGCTAATAAAATAATTTCAACACAGATCACAGAATAATAGCAGCACAGATAATAGCAGAACAATAAGTGCAGATATATAACGACACAGAATTTACCCAGCTTTGGCAAAACCCTGCCTATGTGCTGCCCCCAAGGTTTCTACTAGAAATTAAGTAGTCACATGCTTACACACGTAAACTCGCGACACCTGCACTGACTAACCTAACTCTACGCTCAAAACTCTGCCACAACTCAGCCACTGAGTTGCGAATTCTCAAACTATGCCACGTAGTTTGTCCCCTAGTCACACGAATAGAATTTACAAAGGTTTAAAAGGAAACTACAAATTAAAAAACAATTAAAATTTAAAACTAAACCCTAAATATATTTAAGAGCCTTATTATAATTTTAAACTCAAGAAACAAAGCCGGCCCAAATATCTTTTCTCTTTATTTTCTATTGGCCCGTTCCTTTATGATAATGGCGGCTCTGTTTTTCGTTCTTCTTCCTTCAAAAATTAAGGATTTTGTGATGAAGTCGACGTCTTTGTCGATTTGTTTGTCGATGCTTCAATTCCTTTCTTTGATTGATTATATATACGCGGCGGCTTCAACCAAGTCGAGTTTGAATGTTGCGTGAATCGGTAAGTTCGTTCCTTTTTCGATTTGTACTATACTCGACTTTGATTCAAGTTGAATGATTATTCTTATCTGTTGTTGCTTGAACTCGAATTTCTTTTGTTGCCGATGATGATTTGGTTTATATATGATTTAAATCTCTTACATTTGCGTTCGTTTGATTTTTTCAATATTGTGCTTCGGCCATTAGATTATTGTTGGACGTTGATGATTTCTCTGACTTGATCAAATTCTTATACATTGATACTTGCTTCTCACGGTATTGATTTTTGACTGGTTCATTTATACGGCTTTGATGATTTTTGAACTGTTCGAACTCCTTGGTCATTACGGCTTGATTTGCATTTGACTTCGGTCTTGATTTTGTGTATGCAATTCCATGACTTCGGCTTTGGTCATTATTAAACTGCTACTTTGAGTCTATTCTGATTTTTGTAAAAACTGCTACTTCATTTTCTTTAAATATGTGATTTTTATCACCTGCCTTTGACATGGATTTGTTCGAACTTGCATCCTGACTTGATTTTGTAGTTGTCTGCACTTACATTATCTCTGATCTTTTGGCACTGCTTACCGGTCCATATTTATTTGAAATTTGTTGCACTGTTCATGGTTGTTTCATGAGATGTTCATTCTTGTAGTATTTTCAACTTGATGCATTATTCGGTCTGGTTTTCATTGTGTATCCACACATCGCTGTTAACCCGAGTGCTTACTGTTTTGTGTCTGGAATTGTATCAGTGCATGTGTCGTTGTGTTGGTTCCATGTATTCATTGAGAAGTTCAAGTTGCTGGTCACTAATTACAGTCATATTCCCATGTTGTATTGTATTTGGTCATATTAATTTGAACTGCATGCTTCTGTTTAGCATATATGTATGCAAGTGTGCATGCATTTACTTCACTATTCGCTATGAGTCTTGGTTGGTTTGAGCAGTTTATTGTTTGAAGTTGCTTCATGTATTGCTGCCCTTGTATTTGCAGTTTTTAGTTGTTTGGTTCTGGCCATATCTTTGGTGCACTTGTGTTGTTTGGATCTGCTCTACTAGTTGTTGTGCATCACTGAACTACTTTGTTCCTGCTGTTTTATTTCATACATGTGTGATTGTGCATTAATGCTGTCCAGACCACTGCCTTTGTGCACTGTTTTCTTTGTATTGTTGTCTTGATGTTTCAGCTGCCATCATGTACATGTTGAGTCTCGTGACGTTGTCTGATATGCATTTGGATTTGTTTATCGAATTACACTTGAGTTGAATCTAGCTTGTAGCTCGGATTTGACCTTGTGCTCACCTGTCCCTGTAAATCAATCAAGTGTATATATCGATGTGCACGGCCTTGTGGCGTATACATTGATGCACTGTGTATGTCACAAGCTGTTCGTGTATGACGAGCTGAAAATTAAATGATGACGAACAACCCAAATAACCGAGGCAAATATTATTTTCAAAATCCACATTTTGTTTTATATTGCAAAAATATTTCCTTTTCAATTTTACTGCGTCAATATTTATTTTTGCAGATTGCTCAGATGCTCGATTCAATTTGGAATAAAGTTGAAGATAAATACGAGTGTGAGTGATATGTAGTGAGGTCAACTGTAAATGTGAGTCGTGATGTAATCAAAATTGTATATATAGTGAGAGCTTGAACTTTGTACTACTCAAAGATTGTAATAAATATTTGTTTGAATAAAAAATTCTGTTTGAATTCAGATTCTGTGTTATTTATTTTTATTCAGTAAATATTTATTTAATCTATGAAAAATAAAATAGTACATTAACAAATACATTTACACGAATATATATATATATATATGTTTATTATCATCAAACAAAAATCATATAATCGCATATTCAACAGTTAGATCTCCAATATCACATCATGTTGATCATGAAAAAAGATTATGTACTTGTAACCCATGGAAAGTTACCGGTTTTCCATTTGCACATGCCATCAAGTGTATGAATAGGTCAAGGTATTCGGTATATGATTATGTGGATTATTATTTTATAGGTAATGCTTTTAGATCGAGTTATGCGTATGCTATTAAATCCTATTCCTAATGTTGATAAGCCAATTGTTAGCGGAGATGAAGTCACAATTAAATCGCCTAAAGAAATTCGAGGTGCTAGAAGGCCTTCTACTAAAAGACATGGCAGATGAATGTAGTAATTGCAATCAAGTTGGACATAACAAGAGGAATTGTCAAGCTTCAATGAAGATTTAAATTTAAATTTTATTTTTATTTTTTTCTTTTACTTCTATCATTTCATTCATTGTATTTTTTTACTGTTTACTTATTCGATATAGTCATACTTTTTTATTTCTGATACTAGTACATGTACTGTGATGATTGATTGTTTTAATAAGAAGTTTACTTCTTTTTTATGGATTTTTTGTGATTTTTATTTGTTTGTGGAGCGCTTTATTTTCATTTGTGTAATATCTTTTTTTAACTGTAATATTGTATTGTAAGGAAAAAATATTGGTATGTTAGTATCAGATGCTTTCTATTAATTTAGCAATTCATCAGAATAATGCTATTTGTATTTAGCATTTGTTTACTTAGTATATACTAGAAAGGTTGGCAAATTTGTTTATCATTTATATATTAATAAACTCTGTGATGCTGCTCTGGTAAAATTACAGCAATAGATTTCAATATAGTGTTGTTGTGAGCGTTGGCATTCAGGTCAAATAAATGAGTCTTCTTCTTTATCTATGTTGGAAGCTGATGAATTGATGTTGTTTATCTTCTGTCTTTTATCTTTTGTCTTTTTCTTTCTGTCTGTTTTCTTTCTTCCAATTCGATGTTTATAATTTACGGAGGTTCTTCCTTTGAATTTAATATCAACTTACTAAGAGAAAATAGCGAGCCGTCGATTTTTGTTTACAAGATGTAATCAAAAGCATGTACAGTTAATCAAAAAACCAGCATGAAATAAATTTATGGCATGTCATAACATAGCATGGGATGCAAATTCACAGTGCTGAAATAAAGGGATAGTGGTATGTAGATGATTATTGTCAATTTTAACTTCCCTATAAGAGAGGCAAGGAAAGACAATAAATCATTTTGTTAAATAGGACAACTAGTAGATCTGCATATGCCACATGCTCAGGTCCTAAACTTATTTATTCTACTTGGCTCTAGTTCTTCAAATTATTGGTTAGCTATTATTCCTTGAACGCTTGAAAGAATTTTCTATGTTGTTTTCTCATAGACATGGTATAATTCAAGTAGAAATAATTGATTGCAAATTCAATATAGCATTTTCCAACATTGATGTTAATTTAGTATAGCATTCAATGCAGTTTTTTTGGTCCGAAATCATTTTGTACAGAAATATTTCAAAGCAGTTCTATAGTCAGCAATTATGATATACAAGCATAACAAGCATAAAACTTTCAGAGCAAAATAGGGATTAAGTAATTACATTTTTAATTAGCAATACAAGACATCTTTAGCAAAAAAAATCAAACCTTTAAGAGAACATACGTATAACAAATTATAGCTTTGCAAGTAGTAACACTTTTCCACTTGAATTAGAAGTTCAGTAAAATATAAGTATCAATTCAACTATAGTTAGCACTTCATCTTCACTTCAGCTAATTCTTATTTAAATATAATTAGTACTTCAACTTATATTGAGGTAATTCAAATTTAGCTACAATTATCACTTCTTTAAATTTTCCAAGTCTTCAACTTTACTTTTTACTTTAGTTCTTTTTCTTCACTGCCTTTTCAGCTTTCTTAGGAATTGCATTTGTAAAGAAAGTCATGACGTTCCAACCTCTATGTGGATCATTTTGTATGTTATACACCATTTCAGCTCGCATGAGGTTGATATCTTTTTTTCTATATTCGATGGGGAGGTTTCAGTCTTTGTCCAAATATTGAATGAATTTCATGACATATAGAGCACAGTCATTCCTGTTGATGTAAAAAACAAAAAAAATTATTTGTTAACTAGTAATCAATTTATGCTAATAATTTTATCATTACAGATAGACTAAAAATATTTGTACATGCTAAAAATTTAATAATTATGATCTGTTAAAAGAATTGTACATCAGCTTGAGTAACATAGGCTAGATACATAAGGACTTATATGGGTATTTATGATGTAGCTTTCAAATTAATAGAGTAAAAGAGCAGTGGTATAAAAGATGTAATGCTAAAACCATTTAGCATTTCTCTTAACATATAAAATTGGGCTTCATATAGGAATGTATGAAGAATTTTCTCAGATCAGTGGACTAAAAGGGCAGTGGTGTAACATTAAAATGGTATGGTCATTTAGCATTCAGAAAATACTATACATTAAAATATATTATACATTTTTATTGCTATTATCATTAAGAATTTTGTTAACACTATGTGTATCAATAACCATACATTTCCTACTGCATAATCATAATGCAACCTGTCACTTTTTTCGGTTTATTAAATACTCCAACATCGCATGCTATGATTATTTAGCATTTACATGAAAATAAACACTGTAATACATTATACATTTTTACTGCTATTACCATTTAGCACTTTTTTAACATACAACGTACCCGTCTTTTCCTTTTTTTTGATGCATTGAACATTATGGCATTGCAAGTTTTAATATAAATATGTGCAGTTTACTTGAAGAAGATTAAAAATTTAATAATGCTTACGAGGAAAGGTCTTGCTGTGGACACCGTAGTTGCATTATCGTCTTCGTACCAACTTCCTTATTTAAAATTTTGTTCTCTCTCCACTTTTCTTGTTATATTTTTTCCTCCTTTTTTCTCTGTTACAAAAAAAAGAAAAAAATAGAGTTACATTTTTTTCCATTTTTTTGTTATAAAATATGGTCTTACAAATAGCTGAGTCGTTTGTAATGTTGATTTGATGTTGTTGTTGATCTTTTGGGCCTTAAAGAATCATAATGGCACCATTGCATTTGGTTGTAATCAAAAGTCCAATGATTGATGTAATGCAAGGGAAAAATATCATCTTTGTAAATGAATCCATGATTATATTTTTTACCACAGGGTATACCAGTGATCGGACTACATTTACAATGCCTATTTGCAATGCATGCTGCAAATAAAAATTGAATATTAGTTAGTTTTTCCATTACATTGAATTTCAAAGCAAAATAATATTGTTTACCGTCATTATTGTGCTGAAGGTGTAGTTATGTTTATATGTTGGTATATTTTCAACAAACCAATCAAAAATCTGCATTAGAAAAAGAATATCGGTTAAGCATATACTAATAAAGTGTTTTGAATTTTTTAACATTTTGCAATAATTATAAACTATGAGATATATACACACACCCACACACAGACAATGATAGATATATGCTACCATCTTTTGATAATTTCATATACTGTCATGAAAAATTAGCATTTTGTATGGTCTATGTTATGTAATCAAAATATATATAGTCATTCTACATTTTCATGCTAATATTATACATTTGGTATTAAAAAATTTATTGATATTGTTTTTACTAACAAAAATAACAAAAAAAATTATATTAGTGGCGTGTTGTTATAATTCAAATGTCACAATGCTAGTGCTAGTTAGCATTTCCTAATGTCAAAATTTATTGACACTGTTAGCATTTTCAAATGTCATACCTGTCCATCCATAAATTCTTCAAATAACAAAGCTTCTAGCATGGACTGAACCACTATTATCCCTCCTTTTTCATCATCTTTGTGCCATGCTATTGTGCTATATAATTTGAAATTTTCAAATTGTTATAAAATTATAACTTCAATGAAATTATTTAAATTTTACTGGGTATGAACTACTTACTTTGATGTGTCCTCACATGCAAAAAAGCTCTTATTATATCCTTCTTCTGTGTTTCTAGCATTTGAAAAATGTGGTTTTTTACTATGTTTCGATATTGCTTTCTTTCAGGTGAGTAATTATCAACATCGACAAGTTCTTCCTTCTCATCTTCATCATCCGTGTTAGGTTTTTCTTCATTTTGTTCATTCTCCTTTGCATATTCTCCTGCATAATCTTCACCTTCTTTATTGTCTTCTTTACTGATTTCTTCTTCATTTTCTCCGCTGCCGTTTTCACTCACCTCATCGTTTTCTTTATTGTCTTCTCTTTCATCATTTTTATCCCTGTCTTCATTTTTTACTTGTCCATTTTCTTCACTGTGGCCATCTTCTTCTTCTCCTTCATCCTCATTTTTTGTTTTATCTTCCTTTTTTCCTTCTTGTTTTTCACTGTCATCTTCACTTTTCACTCTTTTGTTGTGGTACACTACCTCAAACAAATAATGAGGATTTACTTTTGCCTTTCTTTTTTTCGATTTTAATCTTTTAATCATTGAAGGATGTGAGATATTTTTCAATCGCCGACTTCTTCTTTCATTCTTATCATCTTGTTTATCTTCTTCTTTGTTTTCTTCTTGATGTACTTCAAAATCCTATGTGTTCAACAGCTTGAACGATGGAGGGATAATACTTTCAAAAGCTTCCTTTAGTTTCCTTTTTTGTTCCTCTTTCTCAAATTGTTGAAGTTTTGATTTCAACAATTCGATTTCTTTCTCCATTACAATAAATTGCTTTTCCCTCTGTTTCTTACTTCTTTTTCCTTCTCCATATCTCTTTTCGTTTGATCCAAATAGTTTTCCAACAGTTTAATGTGGTAGCTTTGGGTTTGATTTTTTTTTTGTCACTCAATTCCGATTCTTCTTTAACACCTGTTTCATATTTTTTTTGGTTCTATAATTACCAATCTAGAAGAATCAAGTAGTAGCCTTTCTTTGACTGTTGTATTTTTTAGTGTAATTTAGATCTGTATTCAATGAGCATCACAGATTTTACAAACGCTAAAATAATATAGCATTTTCTACTAATGATTCTGTTTCAGTAACATTTTTAATGTAAAAAATGAGAATATAAAATCATTCGAGATAACATTAACATCTTCCATAATTAACTATAATAAACTAAGTAACAATTTCCTAAAAATTATATGCATAAATATTATAAATAAAGATGTGGAAAAAAAATATTTTCCGTGTTCTAACTTTGTACATTGGATATTATGTTATAATGCTATCATCATCTAGCGTTTTTTCCTATTTATATGTATGTTTGCATAATCTAGTGCACCAAAAAAATTGCCAGCACTATATAGCATTTTTTAATAATTTATCATCATCTAGCATTTTTTCCTTTTTATATGTAAAAAATAGGTGACGCTCAATATTAGATGTGTATACCTTTTTACTTTCCACATTCTGTAAATAGTCTTTTGAGACAATGTTCTTCATCCCATTAAGTGAGCACTTAACAAATCTTGCTAAGTCCTTCGACCATTCCTTCCTTAGCTTCATCATGTCCATGTGTTCACATAAGAAATATTAATATATAAAAAACTAAATGTTATTTCACAATTTATTAAAATATAGTAGAATGTAAAATTATATCCTTACCAGTGGTATCATCGAGCAACCTAACATATTCCTTGGTTTTTGCTTGAAAAAGTTTAATGCTTTAATCTAAGAATAGTGAATGCTTGAAGGCCATGAAACTTGAATCATTTTTTTTCAAATCAATTGCATATTGGAGATATCCCCTACTTAACATGTAATGAAAGAAAGAATGATGATAAATTTTGGTAAATCGTTTTCTTCTTCTTGAATTTCTTTGTCTAATTCTTTCTTTATCTTTTGAATATTAATATCTCTTGTTATATCGTCAATTATGCCAAAGTTTCTTAAAACAAATTCTTAACAGTTTTCAGGGGTGCTTTGAAAAGAAACCTTAGGAAGTGGAAAAATGTTTTTCCCTTGCATTGGTAAACCAAAAATTAAAGAAATGTCTGTTGTTGTTATCTGTAATTTTTATCCTCCTACAATAAAACACTCTTCTTCAACACAATAAGAGTCTATTAAATCATCTAAATTTTTTGAACATTCTCTAACGTTTTTGCTTCCTATATCATCCTCAAAGAAAGCATTAAAAAGGTTGTAGAAAGGTGTTTGTTTTAAAAAATTCAACTGATTTTCAGTAAAACGTTTTATTTTTTAATCTTTTCAAGCATTTAACCAAGGCGGATAAACTACACCTATACTGCATAGTTTCCTTATCTGTTCTCTTTCTTCTACATTTTTTTACTGTCCTCTTCTTGTAGTGAAGATTTTGTATTCTACAACATACGAATAAAGAAACAGTGTTAGCTATGTTTATGCAAAATAATTTTGTAGACTTGCACAGTAAATAAATGATGATGGTACAGTAAGCAAATATTTAACATCAATAAGCAATGCATAAACCATGTTGCTACAGTGATTTAGAATTTCTTGTAACATTAGAATATGTTTAACAAAGTAGATTGAGATGATAACTAGTCTTAGCATTTTTATTAGATGCTAATTTCCTTAGCATTTTTGGAAATGATTGTAAGTCATGTAGTACCTGAACTTTAATGCTACAGTGATTTAACATTTATTGTAATAGTGGATTCTGTTTCCAAATTAAATTAAGATGATAAATAGTTTTAACATTTTTACTAGATGCAAATTTATTTAGCACAATTAGAAATCATTTTAATTCATAAAATAGCTAAATCATAATGCTACAGTGTTTTAGCATATTTTTGTAACAGTGGATTTTGTTTCCAAGTTAAATTAAGATGATAACTAGTCTTAGCATTTTTCCTTAATGCTAATTTCTTTAGCAATATTGGATATGATTGTAACTATTCTTATCATTTTTAATGGATGCTAATTTTTATTGGAAATGCTACGGTTATTTAGCATTTCTGCACCATTAGAATATGTTTACCCAATCGAATCAATATGATAACCAGTCTTAGCATTTTTACTAGATGCTAATTTATTTAGCATAATTAGAAATGATTTTAATTCATAAAATAGCTAATCATAATGCTACAATGTTTTGGCATATTTTGTTAACAATGGATTTTGTTTCCAAATTAAATTAAGATGATAACTAGTCTTAGCATTTTTCCTAAATGCTAATTTCTTTAGCATTATTGGATATGGTTGTAACTAGTCTTAACATTTTTAATGGATGCTAATTTTTGTTGGAAATGCTACAGTTATTTAGCACTTCTGTATCATTAGAATATGCTTACCCAATCGAATTAATATGATAACTAGTCTTAGCATTTTTATTAAATCACCGAGCAAAATCTAATAAATTAGTCAAATGCAACTAGTAGAAAACAAAACAGGTTTGAAGTGATGAAAGATAACAACAAAAACTTTGAGTGATCTGATTTGGTTACTAAAATACAGTGATTTCACTAATCTGAATTCAGATCAAATGAGTCATAACAAACTTCAATAGTATCATAATCATTGTTGCTGAAGTCAGAAAACAATGATAAAACCACAGTAGAAAATCACTACAGGTATCGATGAAATCATTCAGTAACACTGCAGATTTCGACAATAAAGATAAAATCATAGCACAAAACGTTCGCTGGACAAAAAGGATGAAAAATAATATAGAATTTCTTATAAAATAATTCTAAGTCGGCAATTGTAACAACCTATAATTTTGTAAATATTTTAATTAAGTTTTACTTGAAAAAGTTGTTTTTTTTAAAGTAAAATTTTCAATAATTAAAATTTTAAGTTAATAAGTTCTGGTTAAAAAAAAGAGGGAAAAAACTTACTGTAATTTAAATTTAAGCCATAATTAATGTAATATTTCTGTTATTGATTCAAATAGAAAACATATGTAGATTATTAATGTTTGCATGTGTTCATTATTTAAATCCAATCTTTTGGTTTTTGCATACTTTTGTTTAAAGTTAAAAAAAGGGGATTCTTTATAAAAATAACTTGAATTTATTACAAAATATCACGATTCCTTTTATTTCTTTTTAAATTAACGTTAGACCTTAATTTATTGCTTAATATTAAAGAATTTACTAAGTTATAAATTTTACATAAAGATGTTGTATTAAGTTTAAGACATTATTTACAATGATTTGTATATACATATGTGTGTGCGTTAATTTGACTTAAGATTTATAAGATGGACTTGTATGCAAAGTCATAACTTTTTTAATCTTAAACCCTTTTGATCTACAGATTAGGTTCAAAATTGTTGTCTTTAATTTTAGGCTCATAAAATAGTGAAACTTAATTTTAACACATTTATATGTATAAGTCTATTATATATATATATATATATATATATATATATACGTATATGTTTTTAATAATACTATGACCAATAAAGATATATATGAAGGAAACATCATCTTTGTACACAATCTAATATTGCACTTACATAATTTACTGTAGAATACATTAGGACATAGTTACATTCCATGCCATAAATAAATAGCTTGTTAATGACATTTAATTAATCAATCAATTTGATTAGAGAAAGAATGAAAGGTTTCTCACTCCATATACATAATTAAGCTCTAGATTAATTACCTGTTTTTAGGGAAAGAAACGAAAGGTTGCCTTAATTCTTGCCTTTTTGTTTTCCAAACATTTGCTCCTTTCTAGCCATTCATTCTTTTAGTTTAGCCGTATATTTTGCCTTGCAATTCACGTACAAGTTTCTCTTTTTCTCATCTTCTTTATTTTCTCATTTCCTAATAGAGAGAAAAATATTACAAGCACTTTATTCTTTTATTTATAAAACCTTGGAATTTATTATGATATAAATTTTTAATTTGAGTAAATCATTTCCCAAAATTCTATAATAAAAATGAAAGTTTCTGAAATTTTTAACTTTGTTAAGGATAACTCGAATTGGAATTTTAAATAAAGAAATGGATTATCTACTTTCTTTAAAAAATGTGTAATATTTTTTGAATAATAAATTTCACTGGAAATGGTAAATAAATCAGAATAATGTAAACATGTTAAGGAGTAACTTTTAAGAATTCAGTGTATTAATAAACTATTAAAATTACGCATTTATAACGGTACGATATTTAATGGAATAAATAACATATAAAATAGGAAAACGTATTAATTAAAAAACGTTACTTTTGTATTAATTTGGGAGTATTTTATTGCATCGGTTTTGCGCATTTTAAAATTCATACCGCAATATCTATATGAATAAATAAATAAAAAAATCAGTTAAGGAATTGCTTTAGCCAAAAGTTACACTTTCCATAGCTTTCATTGGTCTTAAGTTGGTATAAAATCATTATTAGAGTAACGTTCACAAATTTGTCCAAACTCCATCTCCATTTCAAAGACAAATATTATTACTTGAAGTTACTTTTCTTAATTCGCTCAACTTATTTAAATTGCAAATCGCGCTAATTAATGCAATGCAGGGAAATCATTTTCTTCCTTTTACGTCTAAAATTTGAAAATTTACATGTCGTTTTCCCCTGATAAATGCAAGCTTCCTATCTATAACACGTTCTAAACGAATTATAATTTTTACCTTTGTTCCTAAATAAATTGTCATGCACTTTTAAAAGAGGAAATTCAACCGTGCCTTGTCAATGCGTTTAAAGATATTTCACCTTCCATTTATTTTAATAAGTATAAAATCTTGTAAATCCATAATCGGTTCACATATCAACTTTTCTCCTTGCCTTTCCTTTCACCATTATCAACGCAAGATTTAATTTATACAACACTTTCGAGATTTATGATTTCCTTGCCGATCACATTTTTGATTTTTTGCCATTTCTTTACCAAATCAATGTACGTTACTTTTGGATATGTGGTCCAAGATACCACTGCAAAAATTAACTATTTGATTTAAATGACTTTGCCTTATAAAAGCAATAATTCAGCATCCTATATCAACGATTTATCCACTCTTTTAGTATAGAGTGCGTTCATATGACTCAAATAAAAGGTGGGCTGAGCAGTGAGAACACGGCCAAGATGTGGGTGGAGTGGTCGGGAATTTGGGTCAAAATTTTCTAATTCTGTTTTCAATAATCATAGTAAAATGCGAATACTTAGTTTTTCATTCATCTTGTTCAATATTTGAATCAAGACGTTGCCTCCACGGAAATCTGATCGTGCCATTTGTACGTTTCTTTATCAAGTGATACAATCGTTTGAATCTAATTTTCTGCAGCTTTAAGGTGAGTATTTCTCACCAGACAAACATACCTATATATCTGTAGATTGATAACAAGTGTAATTGTAAATTTATTTTATTTAATTGTATCTGCCTATGATATAAACTTATGATGTGAAAACCCCATTATTTAATTGACCCATCATCAGTTGTATTATTTATTGTTATATTGTTGCAATTAGATTTTTTTTTTTGCTATTATTTACTGCAAATCACACAGCAAGTTCCCTGTAAAATAGAAATCGTTACAGGCTGAAATGATAGGCCTGAACAATACTTACTTATTTATGCATTCATTTATTTATTTAGTGATTTATTTAACTTGGGATTGCGGGTTTGAAATGATAGAACCCGGGTTTTCTTTGTAAATTGCGGATTGAAATGATATGTATCTATATCACTTGACCTAGGCTAGAAAACTATATACAGACCCGTGGTTTATATAATATTTTTCTGAAATGTTTTAAAAATATTTTAAATGGAAAATTTATAATATTGTGGTTTAAAATGTATTTAAATGATTTTTATAAAATTTATAATGATTTTTGAATGAGTCAAATGTTAAATAAATGAATGTTTAAGTAAAATTTTGAAATATAACTTATTTTGGGCAATTCTTAATTTTTGTTAAAAGTGAGATTTTAGTTAAGTAAAATAATTGATAATAAGTTATATTCTGGGAATTTAAAACTTAATTTTTAAGTTAATAATTTAATTAAAGAAATGGGAATTTAATACTTGGATTTAAATAAGAAATTCATAATAAAATTTGATTTTGTTGTATGAAAGTTTACTTATAAATTCATAAAAATATGAGTATTGAAATTATGACTTCATAATGTGAAAATATATGATTTGTAAGTTAAATATGATTTAAATAAAAAAAATACTTAGTTATGAAATTATAGTTAAACCTTGAAATTTTAAATATAAAGGATATTACAGCATTTGTGAATGTTGTAGTTAAATTTAAATGAACTTAAAGGTTAATTTGAACTAAAAGCTATTATAGCACTTTGTAAGTGCTATAGTTGATAAAGATAACTAAAGTTTAGTTGGAAATAAAGAAATCTATTACAGCACTTAAATATTGTCTTTTGTAAATGAACTGTTTAACCTATAACTTTAGGTAGCATTCTATAAGTGCTACGGAAACTGAATTTTTGATTGTTTTAATAAAATTTAATAATCTTTGGGAAAAAGGCTTAAATTTTGGAATTTAATATGCAATTAATAAAAATAAGGAATTGACTTTAAATGGTTTTAAATGGAAGAATTTAACTTTTAAATGTGAGTTGAAAGGCAATTAATTCCTAAATAAACTAAGTAGATTTAAATGGTATTTTATATTAAATAAAATGACTGATGTTTAAATAAATGATGTTTGAAATGATATTATGATATTGAAATGTATTTGAAATTTATTTTGATTTTTAAAGTATAAATAACATTTTTAAAAGTTGTAACCACGGGTTATAATAACGTTTGGTTGTTAAAGAGACCGGGATCGGATATCTGGCATACTCTCTGTCGATACCGAAACCACTTTGACAACCGTGTACGCGGTGGAGATTCCAGAATGAAGAAGGTTGGTGGTGGCGTTTCCTTTAAGGTAAGTACGTGGACCCGACTCCCGTGAGTTGGCATAAGGTGGCTAAAACAGGAGCGATTGACGAGTTAATAAGGTAGCACCTTTGATCGGACACATCCCTTCGATATTATACTTTGACTTTTGGATTGATTCGGTAGCCACTTTTGATTTTTATTTGGGGCATGGCTCGAGGTGGGCGGTAGCTGCGCGTTACCACCGACCCGGAAGCGTAATTGGTATATCTACCGTGGCATTGCCTAGTTGTGCCGTGTCACCTACCCTATCGCGCCTTGTACGAGTATGGTTTTCTCCCTAGCCCGTGTGGTATCCTCTGGTGGCTTCGCGATCAGGAGGGACTATGATATTGGATGGACTATTGGGACTATTACGTGTTAAGGGCTATATGGGTAACCCCTTAATGTTATGAAAAAAGTAAGTTTATTTTACTATAGACATTATTATAATAGCGAAATACTACTACATAGTAAATAGTTTAACGGATCCTTAGAGGATGGGCGGTCCCAAGCATCCTTTAAGTTACTTGTACCTTATACTACAGTTCACTTGAGTTGGTTTACATTCTGACTCGAGTGTTTTGTGTTTTGATTTACGCTCGGGTCAGACTGAGTGATACAGCATTTGAGACTCACCTTCAAAGTTGGATTGCTTGAAGATATAGCTATCTATTTCACTTTCGGTTATCCAGTTGATTCCAGTTATCCGGTTGGTTCCAGTGATGTATTCTAATTCATACTTGGTTATCATGTTGAGACCTCCGTTGTATCTTGTTATCTCCGTTGTATCTTGTTATCTCCGTTGTATCTTGTTTGACTCTGATGTATTTATATAGTAGCTTCATGAACTACTATTTCTTTACTTCCGCTGCATTTATTGATTTATTGTTAATGCTGTGTTTTGCCAAATTTATTTTACAATTCGGTATTTTGAGCAATTCAAGTCTGACATGTGTGTCTGCCATTGCACTTGGAGGGTGCAGCATGATAGGGGGTTCTCGCTTCCTAGTTTGGTAGCGAACGGTTGACTCTTACTCCTACATGTCCTCGCGGGGGTTGGTGGTGCAGTAGAGAGGCTGGCCGTAAAGGCAGAACATAGGTACCAATGTATGCTATGGTGGGCGTTAACCCACTGGCGCGGCCCGTTACATTTGGTATCAGAGCTTTGGCTCTAGGATATACTTAGCATATATGGTAAATTTATTTACAGAATCACTTTCATTCGAGTGTGAATCTCTTCCTTTTTAACTCGATTCCTTTTGAATTTTGGAACGTTCTCTGCGGTTCCAAAATACATTCTTGTCCCCACTATTCATCTTCTTTTGATTCTGGAGTGTCCCATACCTCCACTTCGAATGATCCTTAGAATGAGCCGGCGGCCTCGCTAATCTTTGAATGACTTGTAAAGGGGTGGAACTCCTTTACCATAGGCTCGATTCACCGGAGATTTATATATCCTCGGTTTAGATGCTAGTATCTCTTGTTATCCTGAATTCCATCTCTTGAGATTGGATGTAGATTTGCCCCAGAACTCTACATCGATCTTATTCTTGAAGTCACGGTTGACCCGGTTAAGGTTGCCCGCGATTTATGTAAGCTTATCCATTCCTTATTCTGTCAATCTAATCATCTTATCTTTTGTTTCCAACTTATCTTCGAATCAGAATTCTCTTGATCTGAGTCAATCAAATTTGAATCCCTATTCTTGCCTTGTAAACCTATATTTAAAATGTTTTATATATTGTGTTGTTTGAGTTGTTGATGTTGATTTGGGTTTTCGGTTGATTCGTCTGATCAACGCTATCGATAGGATTTCCAAAACACTTGAACAGAGCAAACTGACACCATATTGGTTTCAAAATTTAGTAAATGATAAATTTTGTATAATTATATTATGTATGAGTTTGATTTTCTAAATTCTGATAATTAATTGAATAGGGTATTAAGAAATAATATTTGACTTTATATATAGCTTGTAACCATTAACTTTTGTTTCGTATATGAATAATTGAACTATAAAACATGGTTTTAAATTAATTTGGAAATTTAGATGAATTTAAAATCAAAATTTTGATAATTTAATTTCGGATGATTTTGAACTTTGGTTTAAAGTTTTAAAAGATATATTATTTGAAGTATTTTTCGAATAGAAATTTGTTTCCAAAGAATTTTAAAGTTTTAAAAATTAGTGCTCTTCTCTTTGTCGCTGGAAAATAATTTCGGTGATGACTGCAGCATCATCGACATTCATTTTCGAGTATCGAAGTGAAGAGACCACACTGTAGTTTTGCTTCAAAAATTTAATTGATTTGAATTTCTAAAATATGACTTAATTTATAATATATATAGATATATGATTTAAATTTGATTTGACATATACTATATGTATGTATTTATTTATCTCTAAAGTGTTTGAAGTTAATCGGAAATTTAATTCATAAATTTATGTTAAAAAGTGATTCTAATGATAAAGTAAAGTCAAATTTGGAATGAATATTTAAACTTGAATAATAGAATTGGAAATTTTTTTACTTGTATAATATTAAATTGCATGCCAATATAACTTACCTAAATCATTTAGAAATTAACTATGTAATTGGATAATTTACAATATAAAAGGATTTTATAAATAAAATTTGAGTGATTATAATAAATGTTATACACTTAAAGTTTCAGTTACAAAAAGACAAATAGAGGTAAATAGAATAAAAAAATAATTGAATAATATACAATATCAAATGGTGTTAAAGGAAATTTAGAAATAAATTGGAATAGTTATAATAAATGTAATCTACTTAATATGTGCGATAAGATATATTAAGTAGAATATATTTAATAATAATCGGGAATAAAGAAGAATTAAATTTGTTGAATAAAAGTTGATTATTATAAATGACCATACAAATTTATGATTTTAGAAATTGTTAATTTCAAAATAATTGGATAATAGGATAATTAATTTGGAAATGGTTAAGATTGATTTAACTTCAGTAAAAATCAAATGAATTAAATCAATTATTGAATATTAATTAATTTAAATTGAATTTATATGGTTTAAATCAATGATTCCATTTTGAGTTTCAATTTAGTTTTCTTTCAGGGTGTTCCTATTCTCCTACCTCCTTCCTTTTCGGGGACGAAAAGTTTTGAGTGGGGGAGAGAGTAACAACCCATAATTTTGTAAATATTTTAATTAAGTTTTACTTGAAAATGTTTTTTTTTATAGTAAAATTTTCAATAATTAAAATTTTAAGTTAATAAGTTTGGTTAAAAAAAAGTGGGAAAGAAAACTTATTGTAATTTAAATTTAAGCCTTAATTAATGTAATATTTCTGTTATTGATTCAAATAGAAAACATATGTAGTTTATTAATGTTTGCATGTGTTCATTATTTAAATCCAATCTTTTGGTTTTTGCATACTTTTTTACAAGTTAAAAAAAGGGGGGCTTCTTATAAAAATAACTTGAATTTATTACAAAATATCACGATTCCTTTTATTTCCTTTTAAATTAACGTTAGACCTTAATTTATTGCTTAATATTAAAGAATTTACTAAGTTATAAATTTTAACATAAAGATGTTGCATTAAGTTTAAGACACTATTTACAATGATTTGTATATACATATGTGTGTGCGTTAATTCGACTTAAGATTTATAAGATGGACTTGTATGCAAAGTCATAACTTTTTTAATCTTAATCCTTTTAATCTAGAGATTAGGTTCAAAATTGTTGTCTTTAATTTTAGGCTCATAAAATAGTGAAACTTAATTTTAACACATTTATATGTATAAGTCTATTATATATATATATATATATATGTATATGTTTTTAATAATACTATGACCAATAAAGATATATATGAAGGAAACATCATCTTTGTACACAATCTAATATCGCACTTACATAATTTACTGTAGAATACATTTGGACATAGTTACATTCCATGCTATGAATAAATAGCTTGTTAATGACATTTAATTAATCAATCAATTTGATTAGAGATAGAATGAAAGGTTTCTCTCTCCATATACATAATTAAGCTCTAGATTAATTACCTGTTCTTAGGGAAAGAAACGAAAGATTGCCTTAATTTTGCCTTCTTGTTTTCCTAACATTTGTTCCTTTCTAGCCATTCATTCCATTAGTTTAGCCGTATATTTTGCCTTGCAATTCACATACAAGTTTCTCTTTTTCTCATCTTCTTTATTTTCTCATTTCCTAAGAGAGAGAGAAATATTACAAGCACTTTATTCTTTTATTTATAAAACCTTGGAATTTATTATAATATAAATTTTTAATTTGAGTAAATCATTTCCCAAAATTCTATAATAAAAATGAAAGTTTCTGAAAATTTTAACTTTGTTAAGGATAACTCAAATTGGAATTTTAAATAAAGAAATGGATTATCTACTTTCTTTAAAAAATGTGTAATATTTTTTGAATAATAAATTTCATTGGAAATGGTAAATAAATCAGAATAATGTAAACTGTTAAGGAGTAACTTTTAAGAATTCAATGTATTAATAAACTGTTAAAATTACGCATTTATAAGGATACATATTTAATGGAATAAATAACATATAAAATAGGAAAACGTATTAATTAAAAAACGTTACTTTTGTATTAATTTGGGGGTATTTTATTGCGTCGGTTTTGTGCATTTTAAAATTCATACCGCAATATCTATATGAATACAAAAAAATCAGTTAAGGAATTGCTTTGGCAAAAAGTTACACTTTCCATAGCTTTCATTGGTCTTAAGTTGGTATAAAATCTTTATTAGAGTAACGTTCACAAATTTGTCCAAACTCCATCTCCATTTCAAAGACAAATATTATTACTTGAAGTTACTTTTCTTAATTCGCTCAACCTATTTAAATTGCAAATCGCGCTAATTAATGCAATGCAGGGAAATCATTTTCTTCCTTTTACGTCTAAAATTTGAAAATTTACATGTCGTTTTCCCCTGATAAATGCAAGCTTCCTATCTATAACACGTTCTAAACGAATTATAATTTTTGCCTTTGTTCCTAAATAAATTGTCATGCACTTTTAAAAGAGGAAATTCAACCGTGCCTTGTCAATGCGTTTAAAGATATTTCACCTTCCATTTATTTTAATAAGTATAAAATCTTGTAAATCCATAATCGGTTCACATATCAACTTTTCTCCTTGCCTTTCCTTTCACCATTATCAACGCAAGATTTAATTTATACAACACTTTTGAGATTTATGATTTCCTTGCCGTTCACATTTTTGATTTTTTGCCATTCCTTTACCAAATTAATGTACGTTACTTTTGTATATGTGGTCCAAGATACCACTGCAAAAATTAACTATTTGATTTAAATAACTTTGCCTTATAAAAGCAATAATTCAACATCCCATATCAAAGCAAAAATATTTGCTTGCCTTTTTGTTCCCATTGATTTGCACACTTCACTTTTCCTTGCGTACAAAGCTTCTGCCTATAAATACAAACCTCATATCACATTTCCTTACCTTAAAATTTTCTGCATCTCCATCTACTTCTTTCTTTTTCGTGAGCAGGGAATCAGGTAATGGTTTATTTATTTTTCCTTCCTTCTTTTTTTTGTTTTGTTATATTTTGTCATACATTTCATGCTCGGCCGCACCCTACCACCTCCATCACTACTGTTGCCAACTCCTCCTCCAAGCCGATCCTTTTATTTGACAAACTTTGTTAAATATTCATGATACAAGTGCATGCTGCATGTTTTTTGATAGTCAGGGCCGTGTCCTATTGTAGCAGCAAGAGCAAGTAAATTTTTATAAGTGCATTTGTGTAGTAAAAAAAAGGAAAAAAAGGAGAAGTAAAATAGAATGGATATGCCGAGCACCACTTTTTGAAATAGTATCTCAACGAATTATCCACTCTTTTAGTATAGAGTGCGTTCATATGACTCAAATAAAAGGTGGGCTGAGCAGTGAGAACATGGCCAAGATGTGGGTGGAGTGGTCGAGAATTTGGGTCAAACTTTTCTAATTCTATTTTCATTAATCATAGTAAAATGCGAATACTTAGTTTTTCATTCATCTCGTTCAATATTTGAATCAAGACGTTGCCTCCATGGAAATCTGATCGTGCCGTTTGTACGTTTCTTTATCAAGTGATTCAATCGTTTGAATCTAATTTTCTGCAGCTTTAAGGTGAGTATTTCTCACTAGACAAACATACATATATATCTGTAGATTGATAACAAGTGTAATTGTAAATTTATTTTATTTAATTGTATCTGCATGTGATATAAACTTATGATGTTAAAACCCCATTATTTAATTGACCCATCATCAGCTGTATTATCTATTGTTATATTGTTGCAATTAGATTTTTTTTGTTATTATTTACTGCAAATCACACAGCAAGTTCCCTGTAGAATAGAAATCGTTACAGGCTGAAATGATAGGCCTGAACGATAGTTACTTATTTATGCATTCGTTTATTTATTTAGTGATTTATTTAACTTGGGATTGCAGGTTTGAAATGATAGAACCCGGGTTTTCTTTGTAAATTGCGGATTGAAATGATATATATCCGTATCACTTGACCTATGCTAGAAAACTATATACAGACCCGTGGTTTATATAATATTTTTCTGAAATATTTTAAATATTTTAAATGGAAAATTTAAAATATTCTGGTTTAAAATGTATTTAAATGATTTTTATAAAATTTATAATCATTTTTGAATGAGTCAAATGTTAAATAAATGAATGTTTAAGTAAAATTTTGAAATATAACTTATTTTGGGAAATTCTGAATTTTTGTTAAAAGTGAGATTTTAGTTAAGTAAAATAATTGATAATAAGTTATATTCTGGGAATTTAAAACTTAATTGTTAAGTTAATAATTTAATGAAAGAAATGGGAATTTAATACTTGGATTTAAATAAGAAATTCATAATAAAATTTGATTTTCTGTATGAGAATTTACTTATAAATTCATAAAAATATGAGTATTGAAATTATGACTTCATACTGTGAAAATATATGATTTGTAAGTTAAATATGATTTAAATAAAAAATTTACTTAGTTATGAAATTATAGTTAAACCTTGAAATTTTAAATATAAAGGATATTACAGCATTTGTGAATGTTGTAGTTAAATTTAAATGAACTTAAAGGCTAATTTGAACTAAAAGCTATTACAGCACTTTGTAAGTTCTATAGTTGATAAAGATAACTAAAGTTTAGTTGGAAATAAAGAAATCTATTACAGCACTTAAATATTGTCTTTTGTAAATGAATTGTTTAACCTATAACTTTAGGTAGCATTTTATAAGTGCTACAGAAACTGAATTTTTGATTGTTTTAATAAAATTTAATAATCTTTGGGAAAAAGGCTTAAATTTTGGAATTTAATATGTAATGAATAAAAATAAGGAATTGACTTTAAATGGGTTTAAATGGAAGAATTTAACTTTTAAATGTGAGTTGAAAGGCAATTAATTCCTAGATAAACTGAATAGATTTAAATGGTATTTTATATTAAATAAAATGACTGATGTTTAAATAAATGATACTTGAAATGATATTATGATATTGAAATGTATTTGAAATTTATTTTGATTTTTAAAGTATAAATACCATTTTTAAAAGTTGTAACCACGGGTTATAATAACGTTTAGTTGTTAAAGAAACCGGGATCGGATATCTGGCATACTCTCTGTCGATACCGAAACCACTTTGACAACCGTATACGCAGTGGAGATTCCAAAATGAAGTAGGTTGGTGGTGGCGTTTCCTTTAAGGTAAGTACGTGGACCCGACTTCCATGAGTTGGCATAAGGTGGCTAAAACAGGAGCGATTGACGAGTTAATAAGGTAGCACCTTTGATCGGACACATCCCTTCGATATTATACTTTGACTTTTGGATTGATTCGGTGGCCACTTTTGATTTTTATTTGGGGTGTGGCTCGAGGTGGGTGGTAGCTGTACGCTACGTGTTACCACCGACCCGGAAGCGTAATTGGTATATCTACTCTGGCATTGCCTAGTTGTGTCGTGTCACCTACCCTATCGCGCCTTGTACGAGTTTGGTTTTCTCCCGTAGCCCGTGTGGTATCCTCTGGTGGCTTCCCGATCAGGAGGGACCATGATATTGGATGTACTACTGGGACTATTACGTGTTAAGGGCTATATGGGTAACCCCTTAATGCTATGAAAAAAGTAAGTTTATTTTACGATAGACATTATTATAATAGCGAAATACTACTACATAGTAAATAGTTTAACGGATCCTTAGAGGATGGGCGGTCCCAAGCATCCTTTAAGTTACTTGTACCTTATATTACAGTTCACTTGAGTTGGTTTACATTGCATAAGTATGTATGTCCTGACCCGAGTGTTTTGTGTTTTGCTTTACGCTCGGGTCAGACTGAGTGATACAGCATTTGAGACTCACCGTCGAAGTTGGATTGCTTGAAGATATAGCTATCTATTTCAATTTCGGTTATCCAGATGATTCCAGTTATCCGGTTGGTTCCAGTGATGTATTCTGATTCATACTTGGTTATCATGTTGAGACCTCCGTTGTATCTTGTTATCTCCGTTGTATCTTGTTTGACTCTGATGTATTTATATAGTAGCTTCATGAACTACTATTTCTTTACTTCCGCTGCATTTATTACTCTGTGTTTGTGATCTGTGATTTATTGATTTACTGTTAATGCTGTGTTTTGCCAAATTTATTTTACAATTCGGTATTTTGAGCAATTCAAGTCCGACATGTGCGGATGCGAATGGTTGAAAATAGCGGGTCGTTACAGCAATATATACAGAATAATTCAGTACTATACCTATTTTTTATTTTTCTTCTCCATTGCTCTAGTCTTTCTAGCCTTTGATGCTGCTAGAGATAATTTTGACGATATAATTTGGGATTTCAATTGTAGTGAAAAACAAGGAGACTGATTGTTGGTCGACAGAGAAGATTTTGACCGAGTTTTCATTAGAATTTACGAACAATTTGAATGAGTTTGTCGAGTCGTCGTTTTGAATGTGTTTGTCGATGTGAATTTGTTGTTTCTTTGGATTTTGGATGAAGAATGTGAAATAATTTCAGATGAAAATGACTGCAAAACCTTGATTTGGCAATACTCTATAGACGAAAACAATGTCACATGGTAAGTTTGAAAGGCGAGTCCTTCGGCCCAAATAATTAAACTCGTGGTCCAGTAACAAATACTTTTAATAAGTTTGTCCCTTTAACTAATTTCCTCAATTGAATTGGTGTGTTGTGTCCCTTCTCCTCAGTGATGCATCTTTTATGTTTACAGATTATATCAATTTTGTTATAACATATGTAAATCATGAAATGAATTGTAAAGAACCGAAAATCCGTACTTCCTTGAGCTGGCAACATTCCACCACAATCCAGCCAAAGAGGAACGAACTTCCGAATCTTTAGGGTTTAAGAAGAAGAAAGAGGTAGAAGAAGAGAGAAAAGAGAGAAGAAACAGAAACAACCAACAGAACATGAAGACAACATCAGAATCTCACAATCGCAGCGGAACAACATATAATAGATAAATGAATAATCATTTAAACAAAAGAACTATAACTTTTATACATACATCACAATACATCATATCATCAGAGTGTACAACAATAAAACAGCGGAAAGAATACTATATACAATAGATAATAGACTACGCTATCCAAGCTCGAAATGAATTTACACTTACATACATCATTTCATATCAACTTATTCACATTCGATTAATTAACATTCAATCCATACTTTAATTCAGTTGCCAATTCTTTTTACATATAAAAATTGAATTTCATTTATATAACTCAAGTTCACATCATTTAACGATTTCATTAGTTCACTTTATTCATTTTATTTTGATATCAACATCAATTCTTTCAACATTATTCAAGTCATATTCCATTCAACTTCATTTACATTTACTTCCACTATTCAACTTAAGTATTCTCCTAATTTATTTCAAATTCTATTCCATTTAACATCATTTGTTCAAATAAACTTAAATTTCCACTTATCAATCCAATTCGGTTTCCAATTCTAAAGTAAATTCTATTTAACTTTTACTTAAGTCAAATTCATATCTACAATCAAATTTGTATTTCATTTTACTTAACTTAATTTCTTAACCACTTCAATAATTGGTTTCACTTACATTTTCTCATTCTATAAGTTATACAACTTATTATACAACTTCCAACTCATATTATTAATTTTTTTTTTCCACTTATATTTATCAACTTCAAGTTGAATCTTAATGTCAAATTTGTTTATTACAACAAAGCTTCAATTTTAAATTCATTATTGTAGCAAATCCATCACATAGAAACTCGAAAATGATACTGATGATGCTGCAGTCATCATCCTTATTATTTCCCAGTGACAATAGTGAAATCAGTGCTAAATATTCTTTCAAAAAGCTTCTTTTACATATAACTACATTTGCAAACTTTTTACTTATATAATTTCACTTCTTATATACATAAGATTATTTTACAATTGTAAATCATTTTAATTATAATTCCATACTTATAATTCATTAGCTTATACAATTATTCTTTTTACAATAATCGTTTTTATATAACTTATTCAAACAACTTTGATTGTCTTATATATATATATATATATATATATATATAATATCATTTACAACAACCAAGCAATCAATTATACACACACTTCAATAATTCTTGAAAAAAATTATTTTCTTATATAGAAAATATAATCAAGGTAAAATTATTTCATTTACCCAATTTAAAACAATATCGTGTCGAATTGTTCTATTCAAGTGTTTAGAAACCCCTTCGATCCAGTTGTACAGACTGTGCCGACGAAGGTTCATATGCCACTCAATAAACCAATCATCACAATATAAAACAATTTTATATTCACTAACAAATACGCGCTCATATCTATTATTACACTCACACTCATTCTAGAGTACTACTGACTCTATCTCTAATGAGTAATACCCAACAGAACCATGGTTGTCGCTTAACCACATGCTCTGATACCAAATTACATTGATTTCAAATTTATAAACGACGTTTATAAATTCTATTTCTATTAATAACTTCGGTTTAGAAATCTCTTTTATTAAGCCAATTCAATTTATAAACCCAATTTCTATACCAAAAGTTCGTATTATAAGTCAAATACTTAAAATATTATTTATTTACCAAGTCGTTCCTTTTAAAACTTCACAAATTGTTAATCTTATTACTGATAAGATTTCTCACCTTTTATAATAGTTTTCAACTTATAAAAACCTCCTTTATTAACCATTTCTATAAAAATCCCCTTTTAAATGCCCAAAGCCATTTTATAAGTTAATTACTTATAAACTTTTATTTTCAACATCAATTCGTTTCATAACTTTCATAATTTATAAAACTATAGTTTAAATGAAATCCCTTTTTATACTTCATTTTAACACTTAATAACTCGTCTTATAATTCCAAAAATTTTAAATTTATAGATATCAATTTATAAAATCTTTTACATAAACTATTAATAAAAATTACCCAAAAACCCAATTTAACTATTTTATAAATCTATTTATTTTAAAATTTTCCTTTTGGTTATATTTCATAAAAATCATAGTTTTATAACTTTAGTATTTAAAATCTTAATTTATTTAAAATGAATCAAGTTCAAAAATTTAATAAAAACATATACTTGAAAAATTACTTAAAAATCCTTTTAAATTCAAAATCATTATTTTTAACTTTTTAAAATGAATCCGATGATGCAACCGCATCAAATGGTCAATCACGGGAATAAACATCATATATCGATATGATAGTTAACAATCAACACAATATTTATAAACAAATAAATATTTGCGAGGAATCCAGTTGGATCCCTCCAACCTGTTTCCCTGCATCCACAGACATTAGCACAATACCAATTCCACTTTAAGGTGGAATATCGCGGTATATGGGATTTATAAAATATTATCCGCTTACTAACGGCGCAATAGGGTCTCATCCGCTATACGAGGCGGGAAATCAAATCCAATATATACATATGCCAATATATATATATATTGCTATATATAGTATATATCCTACTATATCTACTAGCACAATCAAACAACAATCATCAATCAACAATAACTATTTAAAATTTTAAACCAAACGGTTCGATCGAGTGAGGAGTTCTCACCTTGGTTTTATTTTCGGTTTTCGCGTTCGTTTTCGAATTAAATTAAACGAACGTTTAATTTTACCCGAAATTCAAACGATCTCCAATCGACTCCAAACAAGCTTCATCGCGAAGAGCGCGACCATACGATCCCAACGCACTTTGATTCGCCCAAATCGGACCTCGCAGCAAAAAGATATTGATTTTTAAACGTTACACGAATTTAAATAAAAATAGATTTACAAATTCTTTTACAAACCCTACCCCCAAACACATCTGGCCGCTCATCACCCTAGCACGCACGCGCATGCTTCTCTTCGTTCACGGCAACTCCTCTCCAGGTAGAAAACGCACACCAAACCCATATGCACAAATCTAGGGTTCGAATTCGCGACCACCACACTCGCCTTTGCATTGATCAGGGAGCGCCACCCCGTAGCCCACGACAAGAGCCACCTTCGGCCCAAGCATGGAGGGGTTCGGTCCCCCCATTTGTCTCGAAAACCGTGCGCACATCATGGAGAACGCGGCCCAAAATCTCAAGATCCACTCGCCCATATTCAATCACAGCCGTTGGATGTGGAGTACTCGATGTGCTCTACGATTTCCTAGTTTGGAGTTTTCGAAATTATTGAGTGGGTTGGAAGAAAATTGGGTGAGAAGTAGAGAGGATTTCGGCCATGAATGGTATGAACGGCGGCCGGCTATAGTGGATTAGGGTTTTGGAAAATTAATTGAATATATAATATGTTTTAATATTATTTTATTAATAAAATTCTCTTGTTAACAACTTATGCAAACGAACTCCAATCTACGCGTTCCGACAGGCGATCCTAAGGTTTTTCCGCGTTCCGGACACAATGAAACAGGTTTCGGAAGCTAATTCCATCGTATGTGTGAGATATGGAATTAAACGATCAATTTAAATTAAAACCGATTTAAACGATTTCTAGGCGTTTTGGCTTGTACCGGACAAACGATAAATCCGATCGACTTGAAATTTGAAATCTTACAATAATATCACATTACGGATCCGATGAAACTGGTTTCGTCGAAATCCGAGACCGTTTGAAAAATGGCTATTTTAACTCGCCGAATTAAAATTAAAACGATATCGATGCGTTTCGAGCTGCCACGGTCAAACGACAACTCCGTTTGCTACGAAATTTGAAATCCGATAATAACTAACTATTACGGATCCAATGGAACTCGTTTCGTTCAGTTCCGAGACTGTTCAAAAATTGGCTATTTTTCAATCGATAATTAAATATTAAAATATCCAATTTTCACAAATAAATTCCAAATTCAGTTTTAAAAGTTCTAAAACATTTCTATAACTTCAATATGATAAAACAAAATTTTCCAAACCATTTTCAATCATATTAAACCCAATATCTAATTATTTCTGGAATTTCACTATTAAATTATCGATTTAATTATCCCATTAAATCCAATATTCGAAAAATAAATTATTCGACTTAAAAATTCCACTTATTAATATTAAAAATAAATTAAATATTCAAATTCAAGTTATCAAAAATTCTGGGTCGTTACATGAATATACTTTTATGTTGTTTTATTCAGTCCCACATCGTGGAATATGTTAAATTCTTAGCTCTAAAGCCTTTATACAAAGGAGGCTATGTAATGTAAATACATCTCTAGTTTCAGAAATGAATAATATATCTTCCGCCTCTCTCTCTAATGACTTCTACTTTCTTCATTTTATAACACGTTATCAGCACGATTTCTAAACAAAAAAATATATAGATTTGAATTGTGATAATCTAGAAGACCAGATCTACTTTGCTATTCAGATCTAATTATAGATCTCAAGATGGTAATAATTTTTTTTAGATTTAATTATATTGATTTTATCTTTTTCAGATCTAATTCTATTGGTTTTATCTTCTTAGATCTCATTCAATCATAGGTCTAATTTTTTGATCTCATTTTATTGTAGATCTTATGTTCTAATTCTTTTAGATCTTTTGTTGATCTTGATATCATGCTCAAATGATATATCTTTGAGATCTATATATTTTAGTCATCAGATCTATTCTTTTTAATGTTTATTCATCCTTTTCACTTATTTATTTTTTGAAATCAAGTATGACTTCTAAGATTACTTAATATTACATATCTTTTAGTTGAAAGCAATATTATTTATTCTTTTAGAATTTGTACGTGATAAATATTCAGTTTGAATTGATTCAAAATTTCTAACAAGTGACATTAGATCCACTCATCTTTGATTTCATTATGAATTTTTGATTTTTTTTGAGTAAGGTTTGAATCGACTTTATTTATAAGACACTGAATTCTTGTAATATCTTACTCAAATTTTAGATCTATTTGATTTATATATGAAAGATTTTTTGTTGTTGACAATTTTGGATTTGGTTTGAAGTTAATTTATTTTTTCTAGACCAAAAGGTAGCTTCTGATTTAGAAAGCAAGATCTAAATGATCTGTATATAGTTTGTGTAATTAAATAAAATTCTAAAATGTTTTTATTTTTTGGAAATAATCTTAATTCTCCAAATTTATGAGATAACATTTGAAGATTTACATGTTTGTTTTACTATATTTGGTAAAGAATTATGAAGTTAATTTTCTTATAAGGGAAATAATTTGGATCTAAAATGTATAATTATTTAGGATTACGAATGATATGATAGATCTGAGATGATAATATTGTTTACTTTAAAAAATTTAATTATTGAGAATAAACTTTCTTTTTCAGATATGCATTTTAATTTAATTATTGAGCAATCTTGAACCTAGATCTGAGATGAAATTATGTTACTTTAACTATTGTTTGTTCAATTGATTCATATATATTTATAATGAAATCATTTTGTTGTGATAATGGTTATATCTTAGATCACATAAAGGTTAAATGCATTTATTTTTATCATAAATGTATTAAATGCATTGGTTATTATAAATTAAATAATATTTTATGTTTGTATTTGGAATAAGAATTGACGTATGATGTACTATTTAATGTATTTATTTTGATAAGTAATGTCTGGCGTAATGGAAGAATTAGGTTTAACAACAACTTGAAGTTGTGTAAAGAAATTATTTTAATATAATTTGTATAACTCAAAATCCAAGACCTGAAGTCTTGAATTATGAAAAGAATTTCTGATAAAGTTTACAAGCTTGAATTCTTATCCGTATCTTTTTTTAAAAATTTCAAAATGTGTAAGCTTCTAAAAAGGAAGTTTACCCAAAATTTGAGAACCTGAAGTTCATAACAAATTAATGAACATGAAGTTCATGAATTAGAAGCTCGAAGCTCTATTGAAATTGTGTAAAATAATAAGGTTGTACTTCTTGAAGAAGTTAAAGGAAATTAATAAATCATCCCAAAAGAGATGTTTTAAAGATTTATTTACATTTATATTGCAAAATTCAACATCCTAGAAGAGATGTTATAGGAATTTTATTTTTGTTACATTGCAATTCCTTATACGGAAATACAATATTCTCTGAAGGAATAATGATATAAATTGTTTGAAGTAATAACAATAATTTATCTAAAAAAATGATATTGTATACCAATGTTAGAAGAAGTGGTTTCATTTCTTGCATCTTACTTTCAATTGGTGAATCTAATTCTGTTACTGTATCTAAAGTTTGATATGCTATTTTAAAAGCAGTTACAACAAAAATCTCCAGCGTGGATATTTTATGCTACTGTAAAAGTAGTTATTATGTAATTTATATAAAATAATTATTGTATATTGATATGGCATTCCAATAGTGCATATATATCTCTAGAAGAGAAAGTTCACTCCAGAAGCGGTGATACTAAAATATCTCTAGAAGAGATTTATAAATGTGAAATGTTAACATCTCTAAAAGAGATTTATTTATATATTTGGTAATTTTTATTAAACCAAATAAGTGTACATAAACATGATTATGAAGGATCATAATTTAGTTTAGATTAGATCCAAAAGGTTTGAGATTATCTCAAGAATACATTATTCTATGTTCATTTGTCTAATTATACCATAAAGGTCATATTCCCAGTTATTATGTCATAAGAAATATTACATGCATAATTATTTCTTGAAGAAATATCTTTGAACATTCTCCCGAAGAGATGGTCTATATTTCATATAAATCCATATAAAGGTCTTTCCATATTTTCAAGGGTAGTTTTGCATTTTCAAGGAAATTAATTAATGCAACTGATGAGATTGGATCTAGAGCTATCAAAAGGATGTAAATAAGAAATTATAGTCGCTTTTATAGATTATATTTGGTTATCTAACTGTTTTGCAGTAGTTTTTTATTCTTTCACTGTAACTACTATCAGATATGAGTTCTTATTTTATGAAATGCATTAATTATACACCGTGAACAATATTTTGATGCTTATGCATTTTTATTTGCATTATAGTTGGTAATATGATAAACATAGTCAAACTTGAATTTAAAACGTTAGAATTATGTCATGGATATTGGATGCTGACATTCAATTACAATCTCAATGCTTATAATATGCCATTAAAAATGATAATAATATGTCCTAGTAGGATAAAACAAAGGCTCTTATATTTTTAAGGTGTCATATCCACAGAAATCTTAAAATAAGACATTTGACTGGAAAAAAAATCATCTTTACTTATGAAACTCCCTGAAGGAGCGTTATAACCACTAGAAGATGGTCACACTTCCAAACACTAAACAAGAGTGGTTGATCCTGAAGTTTCAATCAATTTGAAAGTTAGTGCTTGTATGTTTTTCTTTTCATAACTAATGGAAATAGCATACCGACGAATGTTGTGTTTTAATCAGTAGTCCATTTTATTTTATTTTGGAAAGTATTAACATTTATTTAATGCTTATGAGTTTTAATAGTTGACTAACTATAATGTCTTTAATTCTTATGATATGGACCATCAATGTTTGAGTGGTAATATATGTCTACTAGATAGTGCAACGACTCGTATGATTTTGAAAAACCATTAGTTTTTATTCGAACTATCGGAAAATATTTTAGCTAAAAATTTCAACTGTAACGTGCGAGATTTTTCGTTGCCGAAAAACTGAATAGTTATGGGTTTTAAGAAAAAGAAAAAGAAGAAAAAGAGAGAAAAAGGTAGAAAATAGAGAGAAAAGAGAATAGAAAAAGATAGGGAAAAGAAAACAGAAAATAGAGAAGAGATAGAAAATAGAAAATATAGAACAGAAAGGAAACAACTGAACAATAACAGAATCTCACAATTCGCAGCGGAACAACATATAATAATAAATGAATAATCTTTAAACAAAGAACTATATCAGTTATTACATTTTATACATTACATTTTATTACATCATATCATCAGAGTGTACAACAACATACAACAACAAACAGTGCAGCGGAAAAGAAATACTATATAACTAGTAACACGCCATGCCATCCATCTTGCCTCCAGCCACTCCTGAATATCCAGAATATCCTGATAAACCTAACTCTTAACTGCCCGTGTGGAAATTGGTGGGCACCCAGAGTTTAGGAATGAAACAATAAACTCCAAGTCAGTCATGAGACTGGTGTGAGAACTCAAAACAGTTTATTTATCTTTAAAATCAAAATAGAGGAATATTTTTAAAGTCAATTCGCAATGCTTTTAAAAATGAGACTACCATAAGGCCTCCCGCACACACACACATGCAAACGCAGAATCAGAGGAGATTTCTCCTTATGATAGTCAAAGATGCTTGATACGCATTTAAAAGATCATTTTATATTATTACTAGTGCATAGTGTAGGAAAAATTCATTTCGAAAGTAGAATATAAATCTTAGCCAGCATAGACATTCCGAACTATGCCTACTATAGCTAACTATGTTCAATAGCAGGTTACCGCCACATTCCATAGCAGGTTATACAACTAAAACCGTACAAGTCTCGTATTGTTTCTTTGGATTTCCAACGAATGATCAGGCCAAGGAACTTCCCATTGCCACATGAGAATGCCTCTGGATGGACATCCCCGAGAACCAAACCGGATCTCTACCAACACAAGGCCGGGTTACCCCTAACTGAGTAACAACTGACCGAATATGCCATCCCCCGGTCCTTTGGGACCTTTCACCGAGCGCGCGCAATCAATTCACACAATCATAACAAAGTGTTTTCAACATGAGTAAGTATCTGGGCTCCATACCATGATACCACCCTTTTCCAGAAGGAAATGCACACATCCTAAAGGGCGCTACCCCTCATAACCTTGCCGCATCTTTCCTGTTTTGACCATTCACGGGGTGTGAGGCTCGACGAAGTCACGTCCACAAAAACATACTTTATACAAAAGCAATGCTTTGGGTCAACAAATGATCATAGAAATGATCACCAGGATAGACGATCAAACAAATGATCCTATCACAAATAATCAACACAATGATCATTTCAGCAACACTCAGCATGTCACATTACCAAACTGGGAATATATCGCTGATAACTTCAACTATATAACCTCTGAGCTCGTACGTCTCAGAGAAGGGTGTTAAGCTAAAAGAATAAATTCTTCGCCACCAACAGAAATATATTTGAAAGAAATCTGCTTTATATCTCAACTTGTAATGTCAGACATACAATCCATACAAGTCTGTTCCGGGCTCGAACAAAACCGAAGGCATTTCTTACGAAGCCCTTGTAATCCGGGTATTCACAATCCCGATCGAATTTCCCATCACTTAAGGAATCTCTATACCAGGAGCTACCCAGTGCAGAGACAATCGATAGGTCATCCTATCGCTTTCACAAATACTCGGTCTTCAACACCGATCTTCAATGCAATTCACAACGACGTATCACATATTCGGAATGGGTTATACGACCCCATGGTCCTTTCCCGGTTAACCCGAATAGTGAGCGCTTATTCAAAAATAAGTGTGGCATTCACATTCAAACAAATCACATCAAATACCCATTCAAAGGGAAATATTGATAGTTGGTTATTGAACTATCAATGGATATGCACAACATCACCAGTTTCCAAATAATTTTCCAAATTATTTATTTTCCAAAATATCTTTACTAGATATAAAATTTCACATTTCAAAAATAAATCAATATTTATTTTTAAACAAATTCTCCTTTTCATTCATAAATTCCATAGTGAATTTATAATCCAAAATATCTATGAATATTCGATTCCAATTATTCATTTCAATATTCCTTTTCAATTTATCTTCAAAAAGATAAATTCTCAAAATATTCGCTTTATATTGGAAAACATTTCCATACTTATTTATTCATAAGTAATTCACAAATTTTATTTATTTTCAACACTTAGAAAATATTCAATATACTTAAATCGAAATTAAGTACATATTTCATTCTTTAAGGAAATCGTTCTCTTAAACATATTTATTTGGGCCAAAATGAATGTTGCGTAAAACATCGTTACGACAACCCAAAATCACTAGTATAGGGATTCGAATTTTAAGATAGATATATAAATCCCAATACTATACAAAACATTTCCTTTCGGAAATCATTTACTATAACAACAGTGTTATAGTCCACCATTTCCTTCTATTTCTCGAAAACGTCTATTTCAACAATCAATGTTGAAATCTATGGTTTCGAATCTCAACACATTTTAAAACATCGTTAGATCGTTTTAATTCTGTTTAAAATATCACATTCAAAACAATTTCTTTAACATATTATTCACTATTCAAAACGTGAATATACTACGTTAACAAATTTCATCCTTTTATTCATTTTATTTCAAAGGATTATTCACAGTTCAAAAACGTGAATATAACTCCATTACTAAGTTTCAACAGTTTACTTATCAAAATAAGTCATTTGTGAATTTATAAAACAACGTTTATAAATTCCATTTCTAATTATTTTATAACAACTTCCTTTTATAAATTTTCTTTATTAACATATTCGATTTATAACTCAATTATAAACTAAAGGTTCATATTATAAGTTAAATGCTTATAATTTATTCGTTCACAAAAATCGTTCCTTTGAACTTCATAATCATAAATCTTATAACTTATAAGATTCAATTATTCATCCAAATATATTCTTTAATAATTTCACAAAATTTATAAATCTTACTATTTATAAAGTTCATTTATAACTTCACCATTTATAATTTTATAAATTCCATTCATTTACAAAATTCATTTTCACTTCATTCAAACACTTATAAAAACTCGTTTTATAATGTCTATATTTCAATTTATAAATATCCATTTATAAATCTCTTAATATAATCAATTTATATTATTCTTTAAAACGTCTTTAATCTCCTTTATTATTTCACCATTTTGATTCATAAAATAATTAAATTTTATAAATCCTATATTTAAACTTTTTACAATAAATTCAAAAATCCAATTTAAACTACTTTATAAAATCATTAACCCTTATTTCTCAAAAATCAGCTTTTAACTATATTTCACAAAAACCATAATTTTATAACTTTGAAAATTATAACGTTTATTTATTTAACATGGATCAATTCCAAAAATATAGTATATTTTCAAAAATCACTTTATAAATCATTTTAAAATTCCAAAACTTGGTCCAATGATGCTACACACCAAATAGTCAATCACGACAACAACGATATCACATATCGTATATGATAATCAACGAATATCAAAATGTCCATAATCAAATCAATACTGTTGAGGAATCCAGTTGGATCCCTCCAACCTGTTTCCTGCATCACAAACATTAGCACAATACCAATTTCGCTCCAGTACGAAATTATCGCGGTATATGGGATTTAATAATATTATCCGCTTAATAGACGGCGTAATAGGGTCTCATCCGCTAAACAAAAAATGCGGGAAATCAATAACTCCAATATATACATATGCCAATATATATATATTGCTATTATATATAATACCAATTTCACTGTTTATGAAATATTCGTGGTATATGTTTTTAATAAATAACCTCCGCTTACTAACGGCGCATAATGTCTATTTTAACAATCAATAGATAACAATCATCATTCAAACATGCATTCAAATATTTTAAATCTAACTATTTAAAATAAAATCGAAACTGATTCGATTGAGTGAGAAGTTCTCACCTTGATTTTAATTTCGTTTTAGCGATTTATTTCGAATAAAATTAAACGGACGTTTAATTTTACCCAAAATTCTCACTAACTCCAAACGACTTCAAACCAACTCCATCGCGTAGTGCTCGACGATACGATTCCAACGCGACTGGTTTCGCGCGTTTTTGACCTCGTATGAAAAAGATATTGATTTTTGAAGTTACACGAATTAATTTATATACAAATTACAACATATATTTTTATATTATAAACCTAGAATGCATCTGAGCCCTTGGATCCAAAACATGCTACATCAGGCCGCACGTTCCCCCCCCCCCCATTCTTCCTCTCCTCTTCGTTCGTGACTCCCTGTAGCCGAACCCATTAGCATGATTAGGGTTAAATTTTTTACCTCCATCACTCGATGATAATTCGATCATACAACACCATCACGCGCGCCCAGTCTAGCACCACCCACGGCCAAGGTCCGGTCGAACTCGGCTATCCCTATGCCTCGAAATGCGTGCGCAACTGCAGGTCCTTGAAGACGATTTGCCGCCAATCCATCGCATGATTTTCGATCATAACCGTTGAATATAAGGATCTCACGTAGCTCTACAACTTTGTAGTTGGAGATTTCTTGAATGGGTTTGTGGATTGAAAGATAATTGAAGAAAAGAAATGGTGATTTTCGGCCATAGATGTAGGTGAACGGCGGCTGAGCAAATATTAGGGTTTAGAAACTTTTATTTTTATTTTTGTGAATTTTTGGGGTATTTATAGGAAATTTTCCAATTCACTATTCATTTCGATTTTCCAAACTCCGATTTACGTGCCGTGACCGACGTTCCTAGGGTTTATCCCGCGTTTCGGACACAATGGAACAGGTTTCGGAAGCTAATTCGGACATCTGTGCGAGTTATGGCTATAAACGCTCAATTTAAATTAAACCGATTTAAATCGATTTCTAGGCGTTTTAATTCGTACCGGAAAAATGGTAAATCCAATTGACACGAAATTTGAAACCTTACAATAATATCACATTACGGATCCGATGAAACTGGTTTCGCCGAAATCCGAGACTTTTTGAAAAATGGCTATTTTCACTCGTCAAATTTAAATTAAAAACAATTCGATGCGTTTCGAGCTGCCACGATCAAACGATAGCTCCGATTGACACGAAAATTAAAATCCGGTAATAACTAACTATTACAGATCCAATGGAACTGGTTTCGTTCAATTCTGAGACTATTCAAAAATTGACTATTTTCACTAGTCGATTTAATATTAAAATATTCAATTTTCACAAATTAACTCTTAATTCAATTTTAAAAGTTCTAAAATATCATTCTAACTTCAATATGATAAAATAAAATTTTACAAATCATTTTCAATCATATTTAACTATATTTTCAATTATTTCCATAATTTCACATATTAATTTATTGATTTAATTATTCAATTAAATCCAAAAATTCAAATAAAAATTTATTTGACTTATAAATTCACTTATTAATATTTAAAATTTAATTAAATATTCAAATTTAAATTAATAAAAATTCTGGGTCGTTACAATCTTCCCCCCTTAAAAGAATTTCGTCCTCGAAATTATTAAGTAAGAAAAGTTACAGAATCTATTAATTTTCCAAAATTCATAATTAAACTTCTTACAAATCTTTACTAAGTTTTTAAATCATACTTCGTTATCTTTTCAAAAACAATTACTATTGTTTAACTTTCAATTCCAAATCAAAGTTAAAGTTTTCAAAAAATTTCCAATTTTCTCAAATTTTTCTAACGCCTTAAATTTCGGAAAAATTCGCCATAGTCTCCTTTGCGCGGCTCGATCCAAAAAAAAAATGACAGTATATATATCACAAATATACATCTCATCAAGTAATGAGGCATCCCGTAGGGAAAAAATGTAAAAGTACGGTATTTAATCCGAGATATGTACCTTATATTTTATTAGCAAGCATATACGGCTAATATAGCGCTAAAGCGAGCTCCAAATGCGAAGCAAACGCGATCCGCACCTACTAAACACTCAACAAACAACATGAGAACATGTATATATGAAAATAGTATCAATACACAACATATAGCAACATAATAACTATATATGTTAACATAGCAAGTGCAGTAAAAGCAACAAATGCAAACATCAACCAACTAGCATTCATAACCAATAAACATTCATTCATATTTTCATTAATATTAAATGAAATAGGTTTTCAATTTAAATCATATTTGATTCATTAACAGTGGATGTTCTTACTAACATTCATTTTCAATTAGTTTATATTCACTAATTCATATTCAAGTTGGTTCACTTCCAATTTGATTTCAATTTCATTAATACTTAATGAATTATATACAATCAATTAACTAACAATCATATAACAACCAAAGTATATTAATTTCAACCAAATTACTTTACTTATCAATTGGTTTAATTAATTGATTTTCATTCAACTATTCAACTTCCAATAACATTAAATTTTAATGAATTAACGTTTATATTCATTATTCCATTCCAATTTATTCACATTTAATTGATTAACATTCAATCCATTCATTTACAACAGTTGAATTTCATTTACATAACTTAAGTTCATTTTCATTACAACTCATATTCATAAATATATTCATATAGTTTCACTTCTTATATATATATAAGTTTATTTCACAATTGTAAATCACATTAATTATAATTCAATTCTTATAATTCTTTTACTTATACAATAATTCTTTTATTTAGATTATTCAAACAACTAAACAATCAACTTATATACATTCCTTTAATAATTCTGAAAAATTATTCCTTTATATATAAAATATACTCAAGGTAAAATTATTTCATTTACCCAATTTTAAAAATCAATACTGTGTCGAATTGTTCTATTCAAGTGTTTAGAGATCCCTATCAACAACGTTAATTACTCGTATTAACCAGAATCTATATACCACTCAACAAACCAATCATCACAATATAAAACAATTTCATATTCACTAACAAATACGCTCTCATAGCTATTATTACACTCAAACTCAATCTAGAGTACTACTGACTCTATCTCTCATGAGTAATACCCAACAGAACCATGGTTATCGCTTAACCATATGCTCTGATACCAAATTGTAACGTACGGAAGTAGCGGTCACAACCGGTAGGCTTTTCAACCATCCCAGCCCCACCGTGGCTTACACTGATATCCCAAACTTGCTTTTACGGCCAGCCTCTCGACTGTCTCAGGTTACACCTAACCAACCCCCTAAAAGAGGATGTGTGGGAGTAAGAGTCTCCCGTTCGCCACCAAACCGCGAAGCGAGAACCCCCCATCACATAGCCCAAAGCTTAACAAGACTGGTGTGAGAACTCAAAACAGTTTATTTATCTTTAAAATCAAAATAGAGGAATATTTTTAAAGTCAATTCGCAATGCTTTTAAAAATGAGACTACCATAAGGCCTCCCGCACACACACACATGCAAACGCAGAATCGGAGGAGATTTCTCCTTATGATAGTCAAAGACGCTTGATACGCATTTAAAAGATCATTTTATATTATTACTAGTGCATAGTGTAGGAAAAATTCATTTCGAAAGTAGAATATAAATCTTAGCCAGCATACACATTCCGAACTATGCCTACTATAGCTAACTATGTTCAATAGCAGGTTACCGCCACATTCCATAGCAGGTTATACAACTAAAACCGTACAAGTCTCGTATTGTTTCTTTGGATTTCCAACGAATGATCAGGCCAAGGAACTTCCCATTGCCACATGAGAATGCCTCTGGATGGACATCCCCGAGAACCAAACCGGATCTCTACCAACACAAGGCCGGGTTACCCCTAACTGAGTAACAACTGACCGAATATGCCATCCCCCGGTCCTTTGGGACCTTTCACCGAGCGCGCGCAATCAATTCACACAATCATAACAAAGTGTTTTCAACATGAGTAAGTATCTGGGCTCCATACCATGATACCACCCTTTTCCAGAAGGAAATGCACACATCCTAAAGGGCGCTACCCCTCATAACCTTGCCGCATCTTTCCTGTTTTGACCATTCACGGGGTGTGAGGCTCGACGAAGTCACGTCCACAAAAATATACTTTATACAAAAGCAATGCTTTGGGTCAACATATGATCATAGAAATGATCACCAGGATAGACGATCAAACAAATGATCCTATCACAAATAATCAACACAATGATCATTTCAGCAACACTCAGCATGTCACATTACCAAACTGGGAATATATCGCTGATAACTTCAACTATATAACCTCTGAGCTCGTACGTCTCAGAGAAGGGTGTTAAGCTAAAAGAATAAATTCTTCGCCACCAACAGAAATATATTTGAAAGAAATCTGCTTTATATCTCAACTTGTAATGTCAGACATACAATCCATACAAGTCTGTTCCGGGCTCGAACAAAACCGAAGGCACTTCTTACGAAGCCCTTGTAATCCGGGTATTCAGAATCCCGATCGAATTTCCCATCACTTAAGGAATCTCTATACCAGGAGCTACCCAGTGCAGAGACAATCGATAGGTCATCCTATCGCTTTCACAAATACTCGGTCTTCAACACCGATCTTCAATGCAATTCACAACGACGTATCACATATTCGGAATGGGTTATACGACCCCATGGTCCTTTCTCGGTTAACCCGAATAGTGAGCGTTTATTCAAAAATAAGTGTGGCATTCACATTCAAACAAATCACATCAAATACCCATTCAAAGGGAAATATTGATAGTCGGTTATTGAACTATCAATGGATATGCACAACATCACCAGTTTCCAAATAATTTTCCAAATTATTTATTTTCCAAAATATCTTTACTAGATATAAAATTTCACATTTCAAAAATAAATCAATATTTATTTTTAAACAAATTCTCCTTTTCATTCATAAATTCCATAGTGAATTTATAATCCAAAATATCTATGAATATTCGATTCCAATTATTCATTTCAATATTCCTTTTCAATTTATCTTCAAAAAGATAAATTCTCAAAATATTCGCTTTATATTGGAAAACATTTCCATACTTATTTATTCATAAGTAATTCACAAATTTTATTTATTTTCAACACTTAGAAAATATTCAATATACTTAAATCGAAATTAAGTACATATTTCATTCTTTAAGGAAATCATTCTCTTAAACATATTTATTTGGGCCAAAACGAATGTTGCGTAAAACATCGTTACGACAACCCAAAATCACTAGTATAGGGATTCGAATTTTAAGATAGATATATAAATCCCAATACTATACAAAACATTTCCTTTCGGAAATCATTTACTATAACAACAGTGTTATAGTCCACCATTTCCTTCTATTTCTCGAAAACGTCTATTTCAACAATCAATGTTGAAATCTATGGTTTCGAATCTCAACACATTTTAAAACATCGTTAGATCGTTTTAATTCTGTTTAAAATATCACATTCAAAACAATTTCTTTAACATATTATTCACTATTCAAAACGTGAATATACTACGTTAACAAATTTCATCCTTTTATTCATTTTATTTCAAAGGATTATTCACAGTTCAAAAACGTGAATATAACTCCATTACTAAGTTTCAACAGTTTACTTATCAAAATAAGTCATTTGCGAATTTATAAAACAACGTTTATAAATTCCATTTCTAATTATTTTATAACAACTTCCTTTTATAAATTTTCTTTATTAACCTATTCGATTTATAACTCAATTATAAACTAAAGGTTCATATTATAAGTTAAATGCTTATAATTTATTCGTTCACAAAAATCGTTCCTTTGAACTTCATAATCATAAATCTTATAACTTATAAGATTCAATTATTCATCCAAATATATTCTTTAATAATTTCACAAAATTTATAAATCTTACTATTTATAAATTTCATTTATAACTTCACCATTTATAATTTTATAAATTCCATTCATTTACAAAATTCATTTTCACTTCATTCAAACACTTATAAAAACTCGTTTTATAATGTCTATATTTCAATTTATAAATATCCATTTATAAATCTCTTAATATAATCAATTTATATTATTCTTTAAAATGTCTTTAATCTCCTTTATTATTTCACCATTTTGATTCATAAAATAATTAAATTTTATAAATCCTATATTTAAACTTTTTACAATAAATTCAAAAATCCAATTTAAACTACTTTATAAAATCATTAACCCTTATTTCTCAAAAATCAGCTTTTAACTATATTTCACAAAAACCATAATTTTATAACTTTGAAAATTATAACGTTTATTTATTTAACATGGATCAATTCCAAAAATATAGTATATTTTCAAAAATCACTTTATAAATCATTTTAAAATTCCAAAACTTGGTCCAATGATGCTACACACCAAATAGTCAATCACGACAACAACGATATCACATATCGTATATGATAATCAACGAATATCAAAATATCCATAATCAAATCAATACTGTTGAGGAATCCAGTTGGATCCCTCCACCCTGTTTCCTGCATCACAAACATTAGCACAATACCAATTTCGCTCCAGTACGAAATTATCGCGGTATATGGGATTTAATAATATTATCCGCTTAATAGACGGCGTAATAGGGTCTCATCCGCTAAACAAAAAATGCGGGAAATCAATAACTCCAATATATACATATGCCAATATATATATTGCTATTATATATAATACCAATTTCACTGTTTATGAAATATTCGCGGTATATGTTTTTAATAAATAACCTCCGCTTACTAACGGCGCATAATGTCTATTTTAACAATCAATAGATAACAATCATCATTCAAACATGCATTCAAATATTTTAAATCTAACTATTTAAAATAAAATCGAAACTGATTCGATTGAGTGAGAAGTTCTCACCTTGATTTTAATTTCGTTTTAGCGATTTATTTCGAATAAAATTAAACGGACGTTTAATTTTACCCAAAATTCTCACTAACTCCAAACGACTTCAAACCAACTTCATCGCGTAGTGCTCGACGATACGATTCCAACGCGACTGGTTTCGCGCGTTTTCGACCTCGTATGAAAAAGATATTGATTTTTGAAGCTACACGAATTAATTTATATACAAATTACAACATATATTTTTATATCATAAACCTAGAATGCATCTGAGCCCTTGGATCCAAAACATGCTACATCAGGCCGCACGTTCCCCCCCCCCATTCTTCCTCTCCTCTTCGTTCGTGACTCCCTGTAGCCGAACCCATTAGCATGATTAGGGTTAAATTTTTTACCTCCATCACTCGATGATAATTCGATCAGACAACACCATCACGCGCGCCCAGTCTAGCACCACCCACGGCCAAGGTCCGGTCGAACTCGGCTATCCCTATGCCTCGAAATGCGTGCTTAACTGCAGGTCCTTGAAGACGATTTGCCGCCAATCCATCGCATGATTTTCGATCATAACCATTGAATATAAGGATCTCACGTAGCTCTACAACTTTGTAGTTGGAGATTTCTTGAATGGGTTTGTGGATTGAAAGATAATTGAAGAAAAGAAATGGTGATTTTCGGCCATAGATGTAGGTGAACGGCGGCTGAGCAAATATTAGGGTTTAGAAACTTTTATTTTTATTTTTGTGAATTTTTGGGGTATTTATAGGAAATTTTCCAATTCACTATTCATTTCGATTTTCCAAACTCCGATTTACGCGCCGTGACCGACGTTCCTAGGGTTTATCCCGCGTTTCGGACACAATGGAATAGATTTCGGAAGCTAATTCGGACATCTGTGCGAGTTATGGCTATAAACGCTCAATTTAAATTAAACCGATTTAAATCGATTTCTAGGCGTTTTAATTCGTAACGGAAAAACGGTAAATCCAATTGACACGAAATTTGAAACCTTACAATAATATCACATTACGAATCCGATGAAACTGGTTTCGTCGAAATCCGATACTTTTTGAAAAATGGCTATTTTCACTCGTCAAATTTAAATTAAAAACAATTCGATGCGTTTCGAGCTGCCACGATCAAACGATAGCTCCGATTGACACGAAAATTGAAATCCGATAATAACTAACTATTATGGATCCAATGGAACTGGTTTCGTTCAATTCTGAGACTGTTCAAAAATTGACTATTTTCACTAGTCGATTTAATATTAAAATATTCAATTTTCACAAATTAACTCTTAATTCAATTTTAAAAGTTCTAAAATATCATTCTAACTTCAATATGATAAAATAAAATTTTACAAATCATTTTCAATCATATTTAACTATATTTTCAATTATTTCCATAATTTCACATATTAATTTATTGATTTAATTATTCAATTAAATCCAAAAATTCAAATAAAAATTTATTTGACTTATAAATTCACTTATTAATATTTAAAATTAATTAAATATTCAAATTTAAATTAATAAAAATTCTGGGTCGTTACATCAACCATATCAAATTTGTTATATAATTGAAGGGTCCGGAAGAGCCCATATAGTATTACCAAATGGTACATATATCTTAAATCACAATACATTATGCTCAAGCAAATTTAAAAGAAACTTGTTGAGTTTTGAGGATATACAAATGAATGACTAACATATTGGAACTATAATGAAAACGTCAAAGAATATCTTTGCATTATCTCTACAAATTGAAAGCTGGAAGCTTATTTTAGAAAAATTTGGTACAATTTCAACCGGATTATAGTTCACGAAATTTGGCTTAATTGAATCACATATTTAAACATGAGGCAGAAGCTCACAAATATCACTTGAATGCATCCTATCAATTGATAAAAGTATTATCCTCCTATTATTAATATGTATGGTGTATTTGCTAGTAGCAATATAATAATGGATCAAAATGAGAATCCAAAGATGATTATTATTTAACGTGACAATGTTCGTCAACATTGAGGGGGAGGATAAAGGGATACAAGTTCATTTTGATCATCAGTGTCAAATATTTGTTAACATGTATAATGGTGCAAAATATTAAGTAAATTGAATAAATTATTAATAATATCCCTAGTAGAGTTTCTCCAATATAGATTTGAATTCCTGAAGGATCAAAATGTGTAAACCACATCTGAATATGGAACAACAGTCAGTTTGAAATACTTTTGGAGTAAGTAATAAAGATGCCAAATAAAAAAGGTGGGTGTTCTTGAAGAAACACTTAAGGGTTCTTTTGAAGAGACTAATGACATGATTGTCAAATAACCCTACAAAGTGGTTTAGGTACCTAAAACATGACAATCAAAGAGATCTCAATAAATTATGTCTAGAACTGACAAGAAATAATTATTGATGATAAATTTATAAATAATAAAGCGCTTATGTGTATAAATAGATTGAGAATCTTGAATTAGAAGAAAACATGACTGGCCATCATGAAATCCTTTAATAGTAGAGAAATATGGACATGTGGTCCGCAAAGTACTTGAAATGCTCAGTATACCCCGAAGGTATAAATATGGTTTAAATCATATTAAATAATGAAAGTATACAAATTCATGAATAATATAAATAACTTTCTTTGTTATAAAGAATGCAAAGGACAAGGAGAGTAGATTTCAACCTACTTTTAAGTATTGTTGTAATGAAAATCTTGATAATTCATGATGAGTAGATTACTTCCTATTTTTAAGTACCGTTATAATGAAACTCTTAATATCCATTAAAGTGTTAGTTGCGATATGCAAAACTTATTAAAATATATAAATTTCTGAAGAATATAAATAACTTCGATGATCATAAAGAATGTAAAGAACATGGAATGTAGATTACAACCTTCTTCTAAGTATTGCTGTAATGAAATTCTTGATGCACTTCAAGATGAGTAGATTACTTCCTGCTTTTAAGTATTGCTGTAATGGAATTTTAATATTCATCAAAGATGTAGTTGCAATATGCAAAACTGATTTGAAGCATAAAAGTGAAAGCACATGCAAAACTGATTTGAAGCATAAAAGTGAAAGCACACGATGTGTTTTTCATAAAGGTAGCAAACAAAATGCATAAATTGCAAATCATATTTGAAAGAAATAATCTTGAAAATTTTTTATTATTATTTATGGAACCAGAAGTATCTATAACCAATTTAAGCTATCGAAAGATGAATGCGAATTCAGAGGAAACTTTTAAATCAGGGGGAGTATCCATAAATATTTTATTATGCACTATTTTTCCTTAACTAAGATTTTTCCCACTGGGTTTTTATTAGTAAGGTTTTAATGAGGCATTATCTTGATTCAGAAGTACCAACTCTTGAGTAACATTTGAAAATAAGTTACAATGTACACTTTTCCCTTATTTAAGATTTTTTCCACTGAGTTTTTCTTACTAAGGTTTGAACGAGGCATTATCTTGATCTAGAAGAATCAAACGTTTTTTTAAGAAATAATCTCAAATATGTTAGTTACATTGTATTTTTATCATTGTTTATGGTTTTTCCCATATGGATTTCCTTTGTAAGGTTTTAATGAAGTATTCTATTGATCCAGAAGTATCAAACTCTATTTGATTCTGTAAATTATTGAAATATGTAATACTATACTGTACTCTTTTTTGACATTAGTTTGATCCAGAAGTATCAAACTTCATTTGAAGAAATGAGAAAATAAGATATGTCATTGTACTTTTTTTCCCTCGATAAGATTTTTCCCATTGAGTTTTTCATAGTAAGGGTTTAATGAGGCATTATTTTGATCCCGATGTAACAAATTCTTAGAAGGAATATCATTTTTGGTATGATATTTATGATTTCACAAGTTGCACTCCTTTTCTCTTTCAAGGTTTTTCCCGAGTTTTCCTTATAGAGGTTTTAATGAGGCAACAGACAATATCTATATCGACTGAATCGATAAATGCAAGCAAGATAATAATGAGGGGGAGCAATCATCATACACGTTTGGAAATGGAAAATTTCGAGTTATTAGAGCATTCAAGATTTTGAAGACGCATATTCAAGGGAGAAGTGTTATAATATATGTAAATCATGAAATGAATATGCTTTTATGTTATTTTGTTTAGTCTCACATCGTGGAATATGTTAAATTCTTAACTAAGAGCTAAACCTTTATATAAAGAATGCTATGTAATATAAATACATGTCTAATTCCAAGAATGAATAATATATTTTCTGGCTGTCTCTGGTGATTTCTATTTCCTTCTTTTTATAACAAATTAGGAGATAGACCAAGATTGTTTTTTTAGAACAAACGTCATGATTTCCCATCCACCGTCATCACGTGATATTTGTTTCGGTCCACCGTAACATACGCTATCAACGGACCCTATCTGTCCTTTCTCCCGCACCTCCATAAAAATCCACTAATTATCTCCATTAACAACCGCAACACTGTATTCAATAATCCATTTAATTTCCCAACTCCACACACTTCAACAACTAATTTTATCATTAAATCCTCCTCCCCCGTCTCTTCCCCAAATCCCCTTCAAACCTCACTAACCCATTTTTCTCTTCGCCATTACTTTCAAACCATGTTTTACCTTATCTTCCTCTCTGTCCTCTCCCTCGCCACCACGTCCAACGCCAGAGGAAACGGCCACAACCTCCTCAACCAACTCACCGAAGACTTCTACTCCAAATCCTGCCCTCAAATGCAGCAAATCGTCTCCGACGTCGTCATGAACAAGCAGATCTCCGCTCAAACCACCGCGGCCGGCACACTCCGCCTCTTCTTCCACGATTGCTTCGTCGGCGGATGCGATGCCTCCGTCCTGGTCTCCTCCAACAATTTCAATCGCGCCGAACGCGACTCCGACATCAACCTCTCCCTTCCCGGCGACGCCTTCGACGCCATCGTCCGAGCCAAAACCCAGCTCGAGCTCCACTGTCCAGGAGTCGTCTCCTGCGCCGACATCCTCGCCCTTTCCGCTCGCGATCTGCTCCTCATGCTCGGTGGCCCTTTCTACAAAGTCCGCCTCGGTCGCAAAGACAGCCTCACCTCAACCTCAGCATCCGTCTCACAAAGCATCCCACTCCCTAACATGACAATGTCTGCCCTAATTCAAAAGTTCACCAGCAAAGGTTTCACAATCCGAGAAATGGTAGCATTGTCTGGAGCCCACACGGTTGGATTCTCTCACTGCAAGGAGTTTGCGGATCGGATCTTCAACTACGGCGGAAAGGGGTGGAACTCGTTCGATCCGAGCATGAATCCGAGGTTTGCTCAAGGGTTGCAGAGTGCTTGTACGAACTACTTGAAGGATTCGACCATGGCAGTATTCAATGATATAATGACGCCAGGTAAGTTCGATAACATATATTATCAGAATTTGGTCAAGGGTTTGGGGTTGCTTAAGAGTGATCAGGATTTAGCGAATGATGGGAGAACGGGGCCAATTGTGAGGGAGTACGCGAAGAATCAGGATTTGTTTTTCAAGGATTTTGGGGCCACCATGGAGAAGTTGAGTATGTTAGGGGTTAAGGTGGGAAAGATGGGCGAGGTTAGAAGGAGGTGCGATTCGTTCAATAATCTTAGTGTGTAAATACTATTAAGGTTTTATGTTTACGGTTTTTTTCTTTTTTCTTTTTGTTATTGAGCGGATTTGTTCATCGATTTGATAAATAAAGAATCTACGTTTGGTTAGATTGTGTTTAAAAGCAAATCAGCAAAACGTTGATGGAGAGTGTGACTAGTTTTGAAGTTCTCAGAATCATGCGTATTTGATGTTATGGTACCAGCTAGTGTAAAAAAGACACAAGAGCTAAAAAGAGAAAGCAAAAGCAAAATGAGCGAAAGTACATTTATGATTTCACCTGTATGTAGGTTCAACTGAATCAAATAATTTGAAAGCGTCCCCAGCACAATCAAATTGAGCATTTGTTTTTTGTTTTGCTATCCAGAGAACTTGAGGGAAACTGTGGAAGAATTTGATATTTAATCTATTGTGTTAATTGTGGAAACCTTGTATATCATGAGAGTAAAATGACGTATTATGATAATATTTTGTTTTCTATATTGCATATGATTCTTGTTAATCGCTTGTTGTTGCTATGGTCCTGTTAAAGATAATTTATGAAACTCATGATTTTGTAGTGTTTTATGTATTTTGCTCTGGAAACGTAGCGATAAACACGCAGCACGTACAGAAGAGGCAACAAGAAGCATGTGAGCTTCCACATGTCGGTGACTCAATTATGTCGTTATTGTCAACATTTGTTTGATGTGCCTGCATGTCATGCAATGGCAGCTGTTGACACCAAATTCCAACTAATGATACTGCAGCTTCCTAAACAAATGATCACACAAACGAAACTCTAAATCTTCTAATCCAAAATTTGAATGGTTTGTTAACAGTACAATCCATCGCGAAGAAACCAATTGGTCGGTTGTACAAATTTTTTTTTAAAATTTATTGAAACATTTATTAATTCCATTTAAATACAAAATGATAATATATTGAAAAAATTTAGAATTTTGGATTCAACCAGCAAATTAAAATTTGAAAATATTATTTGAAAGTTGAATAAATTCAAATTTGATCTTTTAATCAAAACTTTAAAAATTGAAGATTTGACTTTAAAGTTACAAAATTTGAAAAAAAAGATTTCAAATTTAAAACTTGAACTTGAAATTTGAAATTAAAGATTTAAATTTTGAATGACATTTCGAATTTTTAAACGATAAAATTTGAATTTAAGAATTTTATTTTTGTTTTTTCAAAATTTAATTTTTTCAATAATGGCGAACCTTCTTCAAAAAAGGAAAAAAATCTATATGAAAATTATAATTTGGAGAATTTTGGTTTTTGAATTTTGAAATATGAACTTCGAAATTTTGGAACTGAAAATTTTGAACACTTGAATTCTTGAAAGTTCATACATTCCAATTTTGAATTTTAAGAGACTGGTTTTTCATTTTGAAACTATTAAATGGAAAATTTTGAATTTGTTATTGTGTTTGAAATTTTGAATTCGAAAATTTTTAAACTTAAAATAGAAAATTTGAATTTTAGATGTTTAAATTTTACGTTTAAATTTTAAACTGGAAATATGTAAGCATGAAAATTTGATAGTTTATGGAAAAAAGTAAATATATTTTAAAAAGAAAACCTATTGTTATTTACATGTCAAAATAAGTATATAAAGACTCATAGTGAAATAATAAATCATAAATTATCGTAAATAGTGGATTAATGAATTAAAATTACGGTTTAAAAAATACACATTATACAAGTCTAGAAGATTTGCACCCCCGAGCTAGGAGTGTATAGAATAGGCTCTGGTTGGGAACCTGACTCTTATATTAAATGCGACAGCCATGAGATTCGAATCTCCGTCGTCTTGAAAATCAACAACATGCACTTACCACTATCATAAAAATAAAATCTTTGTGTTAAATTTTCGTAAAGTATGTTATAAGATTTCAATCAAAGTGGTATGAGTTTAATCTTGGCTAATAGCACATCTATTGAATTTTATTTTTTTGAAAATTAGCACGCGCGTTTGTGTAGATCGGCTATTTAGACATAAAATTAAACACAATTAGTGATACAATAGATCTGGACCATTAGATCATCGTGTTTACACATGAGGTTGAAATCAGAGGACAATCCAATGATTGAAATTCATTGTATCACTAATTGTGTAACCCTTTTGTGCCATAATAGATTTTCCCACATATATGTATCTCTCTGTATGTGTGTTATAAAGTGAAATGGAGAGGAAATGAATTGTGGAACAATATACATATACAAGGAAAACATGTGAATATTTAATTTGGTGTAAGAAATTACAGTACTCATTTCCTATATTGTTGGAAATTAATTGTGTAGATTAACAATTAAATTAATCTTTTTATTTTTGAACATTAATTCCCTATGGTTATTGAAATCAATTTTCTAAGCTTGAAATCTAACTTTTTAATATGTTAAAACATATTCATACGTTGCTATCTTTACATGGCATGTTTAAATTTCCTCCGTCCCTCCCATAAATGAAAATAAATAGAGAACGTTAAGCAGAGATGAAATCAACTTTGCAGAGTAGCCATTAAGCATTTTTCTAAAATCTTCACTCTTTTTTTAATTCAAAAAGTATATCATCTATTTCGAAAGATAAACAGTAATTCAATCAAAAAAAAAAAACAACTAAGGGCTCATTCATTCGCGTATACACTTGGATTTTGTGAGAGATTTTTGGTTGTGATGGAAGAGAAAACATTATTCTTCATTGCTTTGAAATAGATCTGGTGTTAATCTTCATTTGAGGCGTGTGCATATGTATAATTTACTAGATACTTTGATTAATATTTATATAAATGAGATTTATTATTTAAAAATAAGATTTTTAAAATATGAATGGTGTCTTAAAATTAAAATATAAATGAAATTTATTATTCGATTTTGTTGGACATGAAAGGTATCTAGTTCAAAAGAAATTGTGGTTGATTTACATTTTTTTTCTTGGCGGAGCATGAGGTATGTATAAAAGAGATTTATCATTTAAGCAAGAGATTTTTATGTAATTAATGTTTCAGTATTTGAGATTTATTGTTAAATGATATTTAAATCTTCATTGATTTAAAAGCAATGTTTTATTGTGCAATTTTTGTTAAAATATACAAATGGATTTATTTACAAAAGTAATATTTTCTTGTCAGAACTATATATTCATATTTATCATGACTCAGACGGCTGACCAAAACGATTTTTAGAGATCTTTAAAGTAATATTCAGATGATGAAGAAATTTTGAACTATATTACCATTTTGAGAAAAAAAATTAATATAAGAGAAATAAATGTATTTCTATAATAAACAATAATAAGACGATTTTATACCTAAGTGGAAATAATAGGCGTGTGTACGCCATTTTGGATTGTTGTGACATATGTATTAATTGTTGTTTGGAATTGTCATATGTTTGTTGTGTTGAGATGGAATCGCATTAAGGCGAGATATGTGATGTTTCACCCCCATTACTATGTAGACTTGTTGTAGTTTATTATGGTTTTTGGTTTTTTGATGTTGTTTTTATTTATGTTGTTAATATAGAGTACTTAGTATACATTTTGGGTTTGATGTTGTGTTACTAATATGAAGTGGTTAGTACACATTTGTTGGATTTATGCTTAATTTATAACATTGATGTTGTGTTACTAATGATGAGCGATTAATACACATATGATAGTATTTATCGTTGTCAATTTATTTGATGTTGGGGGTTTACATGGAGAGTTGTTGAATTGATGTGATGTTTACTCATTTTAACAGCTGTGTATTGCTATTATTACTACTACTTGTATTCATGACGATTGATTGTGGTGGCATAACAAAATATGATGTTTTCTACTTATATTGGCTTCTTGGTTACTAGTGTTACGCAGTGTTATATGCGAACAAGTATTTGATGCAAGAAAAGAGCAGAAAACAAAGCTATGTGGCTTTGATCCCAATAGGATATGTATGTAATCTTTTTCTGCGCAATAGTCACCAGATCCTTCGATTGAGTTAGGGTGTGTAGAGTTAGGCACAAACCAAAACTAGTTGACCACCTTTTCATTTTTATTTTTTATGTCTGTGTATCCGTAAAGCTTGTAGGTAAAAGTGGCGGAAAAAGAAAGGAAGTTTAGTCGCAGGTTGCATCTTCATGATAATTATTTAACATGTTCGTATTATATCATATTTTTATTTTTTGCAAATTTGGTCATGGCTGATGAAAATGAACATGTAGATAACTGTTTTGATTTTATTTGTTGTAATAGTTCTTGTATCTAACATATATGGTGAAGTAATATATATTTATTTAATGCCAACGTTGTTGGCTCAGTTAATTGGTAGTTCAGACTACGAGATCAAAAGTCACGAATTCGATCGTCGAGATCTACAGTTGTTAACAATAATGAACCATGTTCCAAAAACACACACACACACACACACACACACACACACACACACATATATATATATTTAATTCCACTGTTGGCATATCTAAATGTAATTAGATAACTGTTTTAATGTATTCATCCAAATGTTCCATTGTTTTTAACATTAGAGGTTAGTGCGCAAGCACAAATGTTTGGCACTAATTTTAGGCGTTAAGAATAATGTGGCATTTTAAAGTATGAGCAAATTGATTTAAGTTATTTGTGAAGAGAATAAAGTAAAGGCATTGGAGAGATTTAAGGAGACGTGATGTAGCCAATATCTTTAATATTCCTTATTTTCTTGTTTTACACTATTTAATTTTGCAAGCCTATAGTTTACAAACTTCTTTAACAGTTGATTTGATTAACATATGATTGAAAATAAAATAATAAGATTTGAGCTTGAACTGGGAAAAAAGGGTTGTAAAATAGCGCAAAGGCATGGCCAAGAAAGATTTGTTCGAACGGTGAACAAGGCATAGAGAAATAGAGTAGCAAAAAACAAGCCAGTTGGTTTTTTAAAATTGCATTCTCTTTCCTTTTCAAGTGAAAACAAAAAAATTGTTACCATTTTAATAAAACAACAAAGAGAATATTGTAATGTTGTTTTATTATAGTGCTCTAACGGTGAAAAACGACTAGTTTTCAATGATTGTATGCACTCTTCATCCATAAATAAATCCACACTTCAAGATTACAACACAACACATTTTCTACAATTTCTTCCGCGATTAAATTTCGTAGAAGAAAAAAGGAAAAAGAAATCATCATCCAAAAAAAATCTAGTAATGAAAAAAAGAAAAAAAAACCTCATCTACTCAATAAACGTACAATATCCTTCTTTTAAATACTTTTATATTCAACTTTCTTAACAGCGTCAATCCACGCAGCCTCATCATCAATATGGCTACAATTTCCTCATTAACAACTTCAACACTTTTATTCTCTTACACATTATCAAGCCAATAGTTCACAAAACCCACCTCCATAACATCATTATCATAAAAGGGCCCCACCACATTACCCTTCTTCTATGCCTTAACAACATCAAAACTACTCTTAGTATCAATAATACGCTTTGTTCACCCAACCAGTGAATGAAAATTATTGTTGATAAGAATCTCACCTTAGTGCTTAATAATTAACACTTTGAGTTAAGAAAGTCACACAAAACACGAGTAGATGATTTTCTATAACTTATAATTATGTGATTTTACATATTTTAGATAATGAGGTTGAAAAACAAGGAAACACGGAGGAGAATAAGAGGAAGATGAAGGTGCCTAAGAAGCCGATGAAGATGACGATGAAGTGATCCAAGAAACACAAGTACTAACCAATCTTGAATGCCAAAGGCTTTAGGAGAAAAGATCGAAGTGGAAATATTTTGGAAGTTTGCTTGGCTGAAAGAGTGGTAAGAATAATGTTGCTCGTGATAATATTGTCATACCCGATGACAATAAAGAGACAAATGAAAGGGAAACTATTGCAAAGAAACGGTAAGGTAGATTTGATTCAGAACAATATTTATTCCTGCATAGCTTTGGTTTGAATTTCAATAATTAACGTAACATATACGTACACAAACAACACCATGTTTTGGCAGAAAGTTATTGGCTTTTACAATACCTTGGAAATTGTGCCAAAGATCGTTTATATAGAGGAGACTTTCGATTCTTGAACATTCCATGTCCAAGATTCAGAATAAATTCCCAATAGTGACAACTTACTCTCGAATAACACCATGGGTAGATTCTAGGTTAACAAAAACTATAAATTTTGCATGACCTCTGTGCATACCTTACAACAAAAGAATTATATGACAAGTACATATGTGCACAAAAGATACACTCAATGTATAGAAGACATGCTAGTTAAATGCTCAAAGGCATGAAAGATATTGAATTATATAAGATAGAATATGGAATAAAAACTGATATTGTCATAACATGAATAAATCAATTTAAATAAATTTTGATACATACGAAATACCAACGAGGTACACGCAACGATCTGTATTTTACGTATCGAGGATCATAAAATATTTTATTCATATGAGGTCGTATGATTCTAAAATTTTGGAAATGATTTTTAGTGACATTTTCCACATCTATGTTTTTACAGAATTTCTATGTAACCAATTTAACCCAGGAAATCTTGTATTGCCTATAACATTTAATAATGGTCGAGTTAGAGTCTAAAATCACTTCCATTTCTCCAAGATGATGCTTTCTCATTCCATAAAGTGGTCATAGTATTAAAACAAACTTACCATTTGAAAGTAATGACTATTTTAAGTTTTGGCTGTAGTTGGCCAGCATTATAGGGTAATTAAGCTAACCACACTTAGGCCCACTAACCTATTTCGGGAATGAAGCCTAAAGGGGACTAATGGGACTGTTCTAAGTCCTTTCCATCATTCCCAAAACAGTTTTAAGCTTCCATTAACCCTAATCTCTTCAAAAATCATATATTTTACTTACTAATCTTAGCTAAATCATCAATAGAAGGGTAATTAGTAGAGGAGAATGTAGATCTATCACTTTGGTGCTTGAGAGTTCACTTTTCTTTGCTGTTCACCTCGAATCTAAGAGGAAAAATTAGTATTTCAGGTATTTGGTGAGTGATTCTTGACCTCTCACGGTCCTACGCATATATTTATTAATATAGTTAAAATTGATGTTTTAAACATGATCTTGATCCTAAAACATTTTATAACTTTAATCACAACCTTATATATGTTTATGGCTGAAATTAAAATGATTTAAAATGGTTTTACTACCCCTTTTTGATCATATTGGCATGCTAACGTAAAATTTAGATCTAGATTAGCATTTGTATGATCATGTTTTAATGAATTGCATGTGTGTGTGGGTGTATGTGAATGATATTTCTGTTTGGTATGTTGTGGTTTGATACAGTTTGCTAGTACTTTCACATAGTTAGGAAAAAGTTGTCGAATTGGGAAAGTCGAAGGCAGAAGTGGTTGGAATTGGATGAAACTCGGAGGAAGGGCAATGGAGCATGGAAGGATCCCGAGGTTCAAGTTGCATGAAGTTTGGATGAAGGGATTTTGGTCGATGATGAATAGATTGTTGGATGGCGAGTTTGTAGATCTATTTAGCAAAAAGGCAAGGCTTGGGGACGTAGACTATGAAACTTCGAGCACTACGCCATAGATGGCATATTGCAACGAAAATATAAGATGTTGCTAGCTACAATGTAATGATAGCTATGCTGATTTTTGTCTGTTACAACATTAGCTTAAAGATGTTAGCATAGATATCAACACTATATTGCAGTAGCTATAGACTTATAAAAATATTATAAAAAATGAGTGCAGGCTGAAAAAAAATGGGCTGAAATAATTTTTAACGCAGGAAGCAAAAACAAAGCGGCAAAAGTTAACAAAATATTGAAGGGTTTCACTCAAACACTTAACAAAATACGTACTCAACCTCTCAAACACTCAAACACTCAACGATTTCAATTAGGGCTAAAAGTTCTAAGTTTACAAGCTTAATTGGGGTTCGATTAAGGTAAGTTCGAGTTCAAGTTCAATTAAAATCAAAGCCCAATTGTTCGAACAAAAATCAACTGTGATATTTTCTCAGAAGTAAGTTCAACAGTTCAACAAATCGTAGCTCAAATCAAAAATCGCACATAATTTTCAACTTAGAAAATTGAAGTATTTTTATTCGAGGTGAGGTCTGAAGTCCATTCAGGTTGCATGTGGTTTGCTGCTGAATTGTGGAAGGTCGTCGCTCGCAATTGGGGATTAAGGAAGGTGCGACTTCGAGTCTTTGCTTTGGATTCAAGGAACTCGCGACTCGTTTTGGGTTTGCGGAGTTTGAATTGGTTTTTGGTGTAGCAGGAGATGAGGCGATTAGGGGATTTGGGTGATTGAAAGCCGCGAATTGGTCGATGCGGTTGCGAACGTGATTTAATTGGCGATTCCGGGTTGCGTGTTTGATTTATGGTCTTCGTGTTTGAATTGGAGTTTCAAGTGAAGTCGAGGCCGTGGGTTGATGCGTAGTTTTGAATGGAAGGCAGTTGTGTTGGTGACGATTGGATTTTAGAGGTGTCGTCGAGGCTGGAATTGGTCGACGATTGACTTGGTGGCAGCAGTGTGAAGACACTTTGGTTGTGCTGTGGTAAGTGGTTTTGACAGTTCGGTTTCGTGATTTGGTTTTTGAAGTAGAGTTTGTTGAATGTGTAGATGAAGAACTAGGTTGTGCTGGTGAAATATGTTTGCAGTGGAGGCACTAGAAGTGGAATTGTATGGTAGATGCAGCAAACTGTGGTATGGGAAGGATTTGCAGTGTGAAGAAGATGGAAATATGCAGGAAGTTTGGAGGTATGGGAAATTTGAGCAAGCAGTAGATGTTGCTATCTGGATGCGAATGTAGATGGTGGGTAGTAGTTGATAGGGGAAGGGATGGCAGACTGTAGGTGGAACCGACGGCAATTGTAGAGGCGGTATGGTTGGTTGGTTGGTGATGTGAAAGGAGTATGATGGGCCGGTTGAATGTTGTGGTAATGATTAGTGATATATGTTCTGGAAAAATTTCTGAATTGATAGTTTTGCATAACCTACTTCCGACGTTCCAAATTTTTTTGCTTAATGGAAGTTTTAAAGCGGTAAATATTTTGTTGTTTTAACTTTGAATTTGATAGTCTATGTTGTTTACACCAAATAGGCTATGCTTAAACAAATATAAACACAAATTACCTCTTCATTTACATATGATTATAGTAATGAAGTGAATTTTAGAATCAAAATTTGATGGTCTATACTACTAATCAATAGTATATAGATCATGCTTAGAATAGATTTTATTTTCAGTTTCATTAACATTTTCATAAGAGTTGACAAGTGGTTTAGTGAGTGTGTTATAATTTGATGGTTTATGTTGAGCTAATTAATAGCACAAACATGCCATACTTATGAGATCATACTTAGAATAGATTTTATTTTTAATTTAATTAACATTTTCATGAGATTTGATAAGCGTTTAGTATGTGTGTTATAGTTTAATAGTTTATGTTGGGTTAATTAATAGTACAAATAGGTCATACTTATGATAAATACATCAACTAAATTCCTAATGACCAAAAAAGAGAGATCATAATTTCATTGTGTTGATTTATGTGATCATGAGAAGAATTCGCTTTTAAATTGCCTTCTACTCTCATATTTTTATCCACTTTCTTTTGCTATATTTTTTTTTACATCTTATAGCTTAACACTACTTTTAATCTTGGTTTAATTTGATTGAGTAGAAATTTACATCAATTCAATTCCCTGTAAATCATCCTGTACTCGCCACGTACTAAAATTTTCCGTTGGAAATTATAGTTGAACCAGAAAAGATCCTTGCTTGTTATGGGATAAGACTGTACAGAGGACAATTACCGAAGTGTTAGTCAAGTGGAAGCAACAACCAATTGAGGAGGCTAAGTCCTTTTGAATAGTGACATTTGACCAAGGTATGAGGTATCGTTCGAAACGCCGAAATCTCGGCTATCTCGTACCGTTATCGGCGAAAGGCGAAATGAAATTAAACCCTAATTTCGTTTCGCCAGCGCCTGTTCAAAAAATTCGCGAGCACACAGCAAAACCGAAAGCACAAAGCAAAACCGAAAGCACACACGAGATCGAAAAACAAAAGCGACCAACAATAGAAATAACGTGAGCACACAGTAAAGATTCGATTCGATTTTGTGTGTATAAATATAGTCGAAATCGAGCAAGAAAAATTAAAAACATTACCTAATTCTCTTCACTGTCCAATTGTCGAAAGTGGCGACTGCAATGGCGACGGCGAAGGCAAAGCAACGACGACGGCGAAGGCAAAGCGAAGGCGAAGTCGACGAGAAGCGAAGCGAAGTCGAAGACGAGGAGAAGCGAAGCGAAGGCGAAGTCGAGCAGAGGCGAAGCGCGGCCTCAATCCCGATCGAAGACGCAAGTAATTTTTCCCCAATCGACATTTATGATCTTTTTTTTTGGGGTTATGCCGTGAATGATTTGCAGCGGGCTTGATCCTACGGGCCTAGTATTGTCCGCTTCCAATTTGCAGCGGGCTTTAATACTATCACTGTTAGACAATATAAAGTCTACCATATTATCACTATTAGACAATGTAAACGCCGTAAGTTTTAGATATTATCACTGTTAGATATTATCAATGCCGTGAATAACTATTTTTACACATATATATGCCATAAGTTTTATAATCTGATTGATTTAGACAAAATGTTCAGTTCGTTATTGTAATTTTGCTTCCTAAAAATAAGTCATTTCAATATGAAATATGTTGCCGAATAAGTTGAACTGGCATATGTTGGACCTGAATATATTGAACTGGCCTTATTATGCCCCGAATATCAGCCTTGAATATGCCGATGACTTGAATATTGATCTTTGAACATTAAATATTGAACCGGCATATGTTGGACCTGACATATATTGGACTTGAATATTGAACGTGAACATTGAACTTGACTCGAAATTGTGGACTTGAACATTGAACTTTGATGACTTCGATTATTGTTTTTTAATTCATTCATATTTAAATTTTGATTTAATTTTTAAATTCAATCATTGTTTGTTAATTGTAATTTTAGGTACACTATGGAAAATCCGACTGAAATTGGTTGGAATCATGGTACTGCGATCGATGGAAATCTTCGAAAAAACAAAATGTAACTTTTGCAATAAAATAATTAATGGGGGTGGTGTGACACGTTTAAAGGAACATCTGGCAGGAGTGGGCGGCGACGTATCGGCATGTTTAATTGTCCCTAAAGAAGTTAAACAGCTTATATGATCACATATCGTTCAAAAGAGAAATGAACGAAACAAAGGAAAGCTTGACAAGCAACGCTTACAAGAGGAATTAATAAGCAGACCGCAACAACTATCGGACAATGAAAATGAAGATGATAAACAATTTCAACGTGTCATACGACAAAGCAGAGATGAATTTAGAGACGAAGAGCTGCGTAGATCTCATACTGTAGGACGATCGGGTGGTGGTTCAAGTCAAACATTGCACAGATCTAATACCGCTAGATGATCGGGTGGTGGTGATTTTGACACTAATGCTGCTGGACGGATCGACTCATATATGCAAAAACGAGGAGGTAGAACTCAACCTTCTATCAAATCTGCAATGGAAGGTATTAAAGATGCCAAAAAACATATAGGTCGAGCAATTTCTAAGTTCTTTTTTTTTCAACCATATTCCACATAATAGTCCATACTATATAACAATGGTTGATGCGATTGCAGAATGTGGTCGTGGAATTGATCCACCAACTGCATATGAAATATCACACTCGTACCTTGGAATGGAAATAGAAGAAGTTGGAAATATATTAAAACATTGCACAATTTCTGGGATGAATATGGTTTCACATTAATGTGTGATGGTTGGAGTACACAGAATCGACGAAAAATAATAAATTTTCTCGTGTACTCTACCCATGGAACGGTATTTATCAAATCTGTGGATGCCACAAATGAATTCCAAAGTGGAGAATATATTTGTGGATTAATGGATGATGTCGTCGAAACAATCGGTGAAAATAGGATAGTGCAAGTTGTTACAGATAATGGAGCAAATTACAAAGCTGCCGGTCAATTATTGATGCAGAAAAAAAGGCATTTATATTGGACACCATGTGCATCACACTGCATTGACTTGATTTTGGAAGATATTTTCAAAGAGCCAGATGTAACAACTATTATCACAAATTGTCAATTAATAACGACGTTTAGATACAATCATGGTTGGTTACTTTCTATCATGAGAAAAGAGACCAACAATAAAGAATTGATTAGACCGGTAGTAACACGGTTTGCAACACATTTCATTGCATTGGACTCTATTCATAAACATAAAGATGACTTGAGACGGATGATTGCTTCAAGAGAGTGGAATCAAGAGTTCCTAAACTCAATACTAAAGACAAAAGAACAGCAAATATTGTGTCTACACTGATTTACAACAATGCTTTTTGGATTGGTGCTGCTTCCGTCATTCTTATTTTTGAACCATTGGTGAAAGTTTTACGAATGGTAGATAGTGATGACAAAGCAGATATGGGATATCTTTATGAAGCAGTGGATCGAGCAAAAGAATCGATTAGAAAAAATGTTGGTGGAAGGCAATGTCAAAAATGGTGGGATATAATAGACAAAAGATGGGAAAGACAGTTACATCGACCTCTTCACGCCGCAGGTAATTTGTTTTATCTTATCGTCATACAAATAATGAAATATATAACATTTCAATGATATTTTAAATCTTTCCTATATAGGTTATTTTCTTAATCCCATCATTCAATATGGGGATGCAACAAACGATGGAGAAGTATTAAACGGATTTAATAACGTCGTTGAAAGAATGGTGCCAGACATTGTAAAACAGATTGAAATCGGAAAAGAGGCAAAACTAACATATATAATAGTTATTCTAAACATTTAACGTTTAATACATATTAAATATTTAACTTCACATCACAGGTAGAAAAATATAGAATGAAAATTGGTGCATTTGGTTCTGTAAAAGCATACGCAGCAGTAAAGTCATGTTTTCCCGCTCAATGGTGGTCCATAATTGGAAGATATGATGCTCCAAATTTAACACGCTTAGCAATGCATATTTTAAGCCAAACAGTTTCATCTTCAAACTGCGAAAGAAACGGGACTACGTTTTCAATGATTCATACAAAATTACGAAATAGAATAAAAATGGAAATTTGAAAAATTGGTATATGTGCATTACAACATGAGACTAAGAGCAAAAAATTCAAGATGCCGCGACATTGAAAGTCAGTTGATCGATCTAGACTATATATTCCATGAAGAGGATCCATTAGCAGAATGGACTACTGAAATTGAACCACCCTTGTTGGACAACGACCCTTGGATAACCAATACATTGAATGATGCAGTCGCTGCTGTCGATGGTACACTTGCACGAGCAACAAAGAGTCAAAGCAACGAAAATAGTAGCAGCTCGTCAAATGATGATCATAGTAATGCAGGTGGAAGTGGCGTTGGTTTAACAAGTAATTATGGTATTGGTTCTAGTGATGGTGGTGAATTATATAGACCAACTCAAACATATTCAAGAAGAAGGGGTGCGAGCGGCAATCCTAACCGAAGAGATAGTAATTTAAATGTTGAATCCGGACATCAACATGATTATGAGCACCACAATCCATATACTTCAACTGATCCACCAACCTATAGGTATTCTACTCCTGACTATACAGGTGGTAACTCATATAGTGATATCTCAAGTGATCAAAATATTCAAGCTACATATACAACACAAATGATGAACCATCGTCTTTTGATAATATGATGTCGACATTTATGGGCCCAGGACAAATGCAATATGGTTATCCATCATATTATACAACACAAGACGATGAAGAAAATTATGAAAACAATCCATATGTAGCTTCGAGAAATACTTTCTGGATGTAGTAGTTTTATATGTAACATTATTATTTTATTGTATGCTATATTTCTATATGAATTTGAATCGTTTATCGTTACGTATTCATTAAAAATGCATAAATCCAATATCAGGACCGAAACCGAAACAAAAACCAAAACAAGCGAAATGACCGAAACTGACCGAAACCAACAAAATTTCAAATGACCGAAACCGAGACCGAAACCGAGTTCTCGAACCTTGCATTCGACACCACTTGTTCTTTCAATTGTGAAATGTGAAATACATAGATGTATCTTTGCCGAAGGTGGTAAATTGAGTTCATATGCTAGTGAGCTAATCTTTTTTTCAATCTCATAAGAGCAATAGAATTTTGGTGATAGTTTAATTTTTTATGATTGCTGGTACATAACTGTCTATATGGTTGGAACCTTAAAAATACCCAATCTCCTTGTTGAAATTCCCTTTCTTTTCTGTTATCATTAGTACATGTTCCCTATGAACCTTATAATTTTATTGGAAGTTTTGAGTAATTTGATTGTCCGTATGCCTGTTTCTTTGATGCATCTGTTTATTAGAACGAGAAAAAAACTTAAGTGAAAAACTAGATGTTCAATTTAACTGCCTTCTCATGTATACAATATTTGAGTACACACATGTTGTACCATCTCGTACATGTAGAAAAAGTAGAATATACCTACCTCATAAAAGTGGAATATAAACAAAAATTTAAGATATATACATGATTACTTAACTACAAAAGTACTTTGAAGCTTAAAAAGAAAAGAGACATGAAATATTGTATGTTTGATGAAATGAATGTGAAAGTCATCAGAATTTTCCGGTTTTATAAAACAATAATAATAAAAGCTGTGCTCTATTAGGAAACTAATAAATGGATAATTACACATGCAGTATTTTGGAATGTATGATTCATAGAAGCTATAGAGTATTAAATCCTATGATACATTATCTATTTTACATGCTATCCTAGCTTGTATGTTTATACATGTTTGGTGCTTAAATATATTTATCGAAAAGGATCATCTATCATATTAATTTCCATTTTCTAACAAGGACTTCACCATAGAGTATTATCTAGTAGAATATAAGAAAAAAAAGCATGTTTGTGTCTTTAAATAAAGGGGACAATACCTTAGATCATTTATTTACAAATGTAACCGTTTTTTCAATGATAAGTTTATCTACAAGTACTACTTTTTTTAAGAGATTGATAGTTTTGTTTAAATAGTGTGCCCATTGTTAAAGTATGATTTTGGTTTAACAATTTTGTGGTTGCTTTTAGCTCTTGGCCCCATAATCCTGATTGTCTCTTGATTGAAAAGTTTCTTAATCTATAGAAACATCATAGCTCGATTAATGGATACCACATATTCGATATTGTAATAACATGTGATAATAATTTAAACTTTCTAGAAACTACTTCTAAAAAGTTTAGCAAAACAATATGTTGAAATATTGACAGAAAGAGTCCGAGTCTTTCATTTCTTGCAAGGTTGGTGTGCAAAACTGAACAATCAAGTGCATGAGAGAAGGCTCAGCACTTCAACTTCTTTCCTTGTTTCAATTTTTTTCATTTCTGTTAAAAGACATTTGCTGCTATACTGTTGTAACAATCAACGTTCACTTCCATTTTATTATACTTTTACAATACATTGTTGTTGATATATTGCAGTATTTTAGAATGTAAGATCCATTGAAGCCTCTACTTCCTAGTAAGACACAGGTATAGCCATTAATTTACATTTTTTATTTATCATTCCTAAAGACAACTACATGTTGTCAGTTTTCTTAAATTTTAATTTATTCAAACACTTATTATAGTCATCGCTACTTTAAAATAACAAATTATTATATGATTTATCTGTTATGTACATAATATCTATATCTTACTGGTTGATTAGGAATAATTTATGGTACCTAGACCTTTTTTACATTAGTTTATTCACCAATTAAGGCTACAGTTTTGAGCTAAGTTATCTTTATAGTGTATAATGAACATTTGCAACTGTAAACATGTGAACTGAACTAAGTGCGAATTTTAGAATTACATGAAGTAAATTGTATTCCTATACTGAGAAAAACAATTCACAAAGGCAATAGCTGGATAAAGTGGTACTGTATAATTGGTGGTACAGTATGCTTGGTATAGATACTATGTGTGTATATATGAACACTGCTTATAGATTCTGATCACTGCAATATAGGTATAGATCCTAGCTAACTATCAATTTGATTTAACATTACACTGGTATATAGATCCTATCTATACAAAATGACCTAAATTATTTTCCCCATTATTTATTTTTCCAGCTAGAAGGTGGTGTCATAATCTATAATTTGGAGCGTCAGAAGTAGGCTAAACTGAGATTTGTTTTTATGTAAAGGCGATCATATTTACCTTAGTTTTGCTTTGACTTTGAGTATAATTTCTGAATTGATTAATGATATGTGTTCTGGAAAAATTGGTTTGATATCCTTTTGTTGTCTAACTTTTTCCATTTAATTTGTATCAATCCAACGAATCAGATGGAGAACTTTTTGTTAAAACTCGCAAGCGGAAAGAAGGAAAGGTGTACAAGACTGATACTTCAGTAATGAAGTAAAGAATTGTAAGAATTTTATTTTCTCTTCAATCAGATGTCAAAAAAATGCTTCATTTTGCGCATCGACATTTTTGTAGAATTAGATCCTGTTTTGTTGTAACCTATAGCAGGATATTTTCCGAATCCATTTTAAAACTGTTAATAGATATTGCAAAACAATTCTTATTTAAGAAACTTGTTTCAGAATTGTTAATTTTATTTAATGTCACATTTCGAAACTGCTTTATTTTGCAGGATAAGATTGAAAAAGCAATATGTGAAGGAGGAAGTGATGGAGTTGTTCAAGAAATGATTTCTGATGGAAAGTCGCACGGTCCATCTTGGCTTATAGGACGACACACAAAGTCTACAGAAGTTTCAAAATATGTCCCAACAACAAGCACATACATACAGGAGCTGGCAGCGAAGATAAGGGAAAATATAGCTGACGAAGTCGAAGCAAAGGTGAACAAGATGGTCCAAAATGAATTTGATGCAAAGATGAACCAAAAAGTTCGGGAGAACTTGACATGGGTGCTTAAGAAATTTGGCGAAGCAAACCCTGATATGCAAATTGATGTTGGGGATCTTTGTGCGACCGTCTGCAGTGATGGCATTGGAGGTACTGGAGGCACTAGAGGCACTGATGGCACTGGAGGCTCGCAAATATGAATGTACTGTTAATAAGTAGAATTTAGTATGTACTGGCTGTAACTATGAATACACTGGCTATGTTTTTAAGTATGTTTGTTATTTTGTACTTGACTAAATAAAACTTGTGTTGCTGGTTATTCTGAAATGTAAAGTTCTTTGTTGCAGTGTAATTTTTCCATTAGACATGATATAATGTTGCAGTATAATGTTGCTATAGATATGATATAATGTTGCAGTAGTATAATGTTGCAGTACATTTCTAATTTAAATTGCAAAAGGTGTTGCCATAGATATGGTATGATGTTGGAGCATGTGATGTTAAATGTGGTAATAAACTGGCAAAGTGTTGCCATTGGTTGGTAAAAGTATTACCATAGATTAATGAATATGAGCCCTACAACAGGGTTACGTAAAGGTGGGCCACATAATTAGTGGGCCCATAATGTGGGCCCGCATGTTGAGGCATAGATTGTGGGCCCCACTTTTTAGTAAATTTGGTACTTGTGGCAAAAACAGAACTGATGTTGCCCTAGGGCCGCAAAGATGTTGCCTTTGACTCTAGGGCAACGCAGCAAAATGCATCACCAAGAAAGTATTGCCTTTGCCCTTTTTGTAGCCTACAACAACATTTTTTGGCACTTCCTTCATCACTCCTTGGGTGTTGCAGTATGCAATCTATGGCGTAGTGGAGGGAGACTTCGGGTTGAAAGTAAGAAGAGGCCCAAAAACTCAAATTTAGAATTTAGCTAAGGAAAGTGATCAGTACTGACCACTTTCTAATCGATACTGACCGCTTTTTAACCCAAAAGGGAAGTTCCAAAGTACATGGAGAGTGTTGTACTAAGAAGGGAAGTCTAAGAATGTAGGGAGGAAAGAGATTGGGGTGTGAATTCATATTGGCACCGAACCGATTCAGGTTAGTACCGATCACTTTTTTGGGGCTCCAGGAAGGTGCTGAAGACTTGGGAAGTGTGGCACCGAGGAAAGGAGCTCAAAGCATGTAAAAATGAGAGAGGTTAGGGTGTGAAAGACTTAGTTAAATTTTGGCTAAATAATTCAGGTTGGTACCGACCACTTTTTAAGGCTTAGGGAGAGTGCCAATGACTTGAAAACTCAAGCATTGGGAAGGGGGGGCTTAATGAATGAAGTAGGATCCAAATTGCGTAAATTATTCCAGTTGATTCAGACCTGATTCAGTTTAGTACCGACTTGAATTATTGAGCCCAATAAAGGTTAAACTTCTTGAAGGTGAAGTGTATGTTATGAAGGTCATGCTGGAGATGTTTGTTTGTTAGCTAGGAGTTTGATGGCGATATAGTACCATGATTATAGCTTTGAAACTTCGGTGATGGTGACTCAACGGTGAATGGAGTTAGGTTCCGATGTTGGCGGCTTGATGTTGAAGTAAGTCCCAAGACTGATTACTACAAAAGGAAAAGTTCTAGGAAGGGTGACCCGTAGATACAACGTTGAATGGTTCTATCATGGAAAGAAGGAATGTGGAATGGTTCAACGAGGATAATGGAAACTAGATGAAGCAAGGGAAGAGCTTGGGTACACGTGCTAAAGGATCGCTGATACTCAAAGTATTTTCTGATGTACTCAAAAGTAGGGGTATTGTGAGGAAGCTCATAGATACTTTTGTTTGGCCACTCTGGATCGGTTGAATGGATCCGTGTACCCTGAATCGGTGGAATAAGTCTAGTATCAGCTTCGGGCTGAAGGCGAGTCCACTAAAAACCGTGATTTATCCATTAGTCTGTGGTAATGGAATAGTTATACAAGTTATCATATACCTAAGGCACACCGAGTGATGGTGAGGATTGTTTGATTGAATCTATGGTTGCTTTGATTATTTTCTCGAGTAATTTATCACTCTAGGGATGTCATTTGAGATAGGTACACTTGGACATCCATCATTGTACTTATTTTTCTATACACTCTTATGATGTTTGTAAAGAAGCATATTATGTCTGTTATGTGCTAACTTTTTGGTTGTAGGAGCAGGTCATGTATGGTTCATATACCCTTGTTCCTTTCTATATCGACTTGTATAGTATTTTGAGATTCATTTATTGCTCATACTAGCCTATTGTATCACTCAAGGTTTTATGCTTTGCTCCTTATTATCTTGGGTACTTTTAAATGAGTAGGCTAGATAGCAGGTCTAGGTGTACGTAGTGGCAGTGCAAAGGATGAGCATGATGGAGCTTTTTCGCATTATATATGGATATTATGCTTATTTCGCTACGCAAAACTGTGGAGCCTAGGCAATGTTTACTTTACTATCATGAAATAGTTTATTTGAGTTTATTTCCGCTTTGTATAAACTGTATTACCGTATTGCATAACTCTATGGATCTATGCTCTAATATTTGGTTCATACCGTCTCTCATATTTTATACTGAGATGACCATTATATTTTATTCGATATGCTATGAGATATACAATATATTATGTGATGTTTTGTTTCTTTTAACCCTGACAATCGTTCTACATCGGTCGGACATGACAACAACACACTAATTAGTTATATTAGATGTCGGTAGTGTAGGGCAGCCGTCACGGTACATCAAATACAAAATCTCATACATGAATAAAGTGCATGATATACATAACTATACATGGAATAGATACACATATAAATAATCAATGCCTCTATGTCTCCAAAAATCCAACTACCTGCTAGCATATCCCAACACTTAACTCTCGGTCTATTCATCAAGAGTATCCGAGGGTTCTCAAAAAGAAAAGATAGATAGATTGAGTAGGTCCCAATCCTAGTGTTAGGGGAAATAATCTCAAAATATTATACGTATATATAAACCTATATCTATGTAGTTAATGCCCTGCTAAAGCCTTGCTAATCCCCTATTAAAGTGCTTAGCACAGTTCGACATCATTGCCACAATTTTTCAATTTAGCGTTATCAAATAATGGATATTCTTAACGTCCCGTTAGTTTACGTTGCGCCCGTTAAATTAAGAGTTTTTAGCACCCGCTTTAGAAACGTTGATATAAAAAGTTCATTTTGACCAATTCTCTTATAAATTAAATAAAAAATTAAGGGTATGGGTTCATGTTCAAGTCCTAGGCACTCAACATAAATTAGAACTTTATGTTATTCACGAAGTTTGAACTACGTAGATTATGTTATTCTTAGGTTTTGTTGTATAGGAATGAAAATGTTTCCTCTCTACACAAATGATGTGGGAATAAGAATAAATCAACTTTGAAGATTCAATCTTATCTCCAATAAAGGTTTTTACACCTCTACTGTTTTTTAATATATCCTGGCTTTATCCACACAATAACTTTATGCACCTACACTACTATAAAACTGTTATGCGCTTAAACTACGCGGACCTAAGTGTACTCATTAACTTGTATAAGAACATAAGAAATTACTAATATAATACCTGGTCATATTCTTTACCTGCACCAAACATGTACCTTAATAAAACATATAGTGCTACTATAACAAAACGATATATAATCACACGAACTAAACTACTGAGTTATATATAACAATCCTTTCCAAAAAGGACCCGATTTTCGATCCAATAAAAGCCTATCGAACCTTAGACCCATTCTAAAGCTGACTATTGGTTGGTAAAATTAATAGAATGAAATATATACAGAGCTATTATTGTATGCTAACATAATCTCATAGTGAAAATGATAAAATATAATAATAGAAATAAATACCCATTTCATAAAAATTCAAGTCTTAGAAATACAATATATCACCTCAAATATCGAAAATACAATATCCCAAAAATGGCATCAACATGTTTGACACTAGGCACATCAAAATATATTAAAAAACATAAATAGATAGATAAATCGCAATAAGTCCGCGTTTCCACCTTCATCTTCTCTATTAGCATTATTTCTCCTAACCTGTGTGTTGTAAGTAGGAGGAGGTCAGTACAACAATGTTCGGTGTATGAAAATCACAAGTCTTACTAAGATAGTATTTGGACAATATTATTTAGATAAGCAATATGCCTGACACATCCTATACTATTCCCTATCAAGAATATCTCCAACTGTAAGCCCAAAGGCTTTTCTAGTTTAACTCCATAATGTACCTTCGACTGTAGACCAAAGGTCCTTTAAAGTCTAACGCAACTACCATCAATCACGTCCTAACTACATGAGAGAAAGAATCTAAGCCACTTAATACCTCTTTAATGGGAATTAGACAGACTCTAACCACTTAATAACTATATCCCAAGTAGATCCCCATCATTTAATACCCAACCCAAGGCAGATCCCTCTTTGGTACTTCGTAACCGACATCGTACGAAATCTCATGAAGCCACTTATTACTTCTTCATGGGAAGAGGCGGACCCTACAATAGCCACTTAATATTTGTACCATAAAGCAGACCTCTCCCGAGGTTCCTCACTACTGTACCTAAAAGATAATCTCGACCATTTAATACTTCTCAAGTGAGAAGGAGGTGGACCCTACAACAGTAACTTAATACCTCCAACCCAGAAGCATGCCTTATGTCTTATGACCCGTAACGCATACCGTGACATCTCACATTAGTCCGACAATTCAAAAATGCTGGTAGCCAGATTAACTGGGTAGACTTACCCTACTGAATTGAGACTGACCTTGCATCCATTGTGGGTACTTATTATAGGTTGTGTCTCACATCAGTCTCGAACTTACACTGCTGGTAAGCAGAGTAGCTGGGCATACTTCTATATTCTTTTGACTGACTACGCATCCTTATAACTTAGTCATATTTTTACTCTTCCAACATACTACCATAAATAAACCTTAGCACATTTCACATTAAGGCCATTTAAGGAGAAGTCCTTATTCTGCCTTTAATTATGGATTAATTTCCATCATTATCCTTGACTTCCTTCCTAACCTTTAATGCAATTTACTAACCTTTTTGTACTATGCAATTAATACGTTATTAGTTATATCTTATTAATATATTTATATGCCAATATATTTACACGTATGTAATTTTGACTAAAAAAATATTCTTAAACGTGTAAAGATTGTCGTTTCATATACTAATCGTTAAAATGTTAAAACTTTCAAATTTATACAAGTCTAATTCCATTCAGTAACTTACAAAATAGCTAATATCCTTAGTCAAGTAGTAGACTTGTATTAACAAAATAGAATCAAATACCAAACTTATTTGATATTAATATAGTAAAATCAACGCCTCTATTTCAAGGGATAAAACTTACAATTTAACCCTTTATATTTTATTTAACTTTTACATATACAATGAAAAAGGGATTCATAATTAAATTATGGAAATATGCAGTGCAAACTACAAATATAAGAATTCATATTTTACACATCATTTCCAACCTTATTTCCTTTTTAGAACCCTTTAACACAACAATAGAGAAAAGTTAGAAGTGAAACAGAATATAAAATATTCAAATTGCAATAGGAAACAAATTCTATTATTTTAATATTAAAAAATTGAGATTTTATCAAACCTAAGAATTGACATCTCGTTTGGGGGAATTTTAGAGTTTTAGTTTTAGGGTTTTCGTATACAAAATTCCCCAAGACATAAAACAAATCCTAACTTCCACTATACAAATAGTAAAAATGCAAAAAACTAATATTTCCACTCACCGATAGTTTCCAGCTTCTCTTTGGATTCGATTCACGCCTTTTTCTAACTACTCCTTCATATTTTCTCTCTTTGAAATGTGCAATAATTTAATTGTATATAAATTAGATTCAGAATTCAGAGATTGGGGAAGAATAAAAATATTAAAAAAAACACACACGCATATGTAAACCGATTACCTTTTCCTTTTGGACTTGAACTCTTGAGCCTAATAGAGGAAGAAAACATATGGAGTTTTGCTAGTGTTTCGAATATATTTTTTAATAAAAGTGAGGAGGCTAGCATTTATTTATAGTGTTTAGAGGGCATGTGGCCCGTAGGATTTAAATCGGTTTAAAATAGTAAAAGTCGAGTTGTTTGTGCCTAACAAAACCCTAGCCATAGTACACCAACCGGTCGACCGCTCCTTCTTAGGGGGTTGATCACTCCTCCATAGATGGTTGATAGGCCTTTGAGGAGGTGGTCGTCCCGCTACAATAAAAATACCCTTTCACAGCTTGTGATAGGTCTATTACAACTGGCATCCGCCAGTCTTTATATCCGCAGTTGTAATAAAGCGGGATTATTTTACAACGGTCACCTACAGTTGCATAAGCAGTTGTAATAAGTCCATTTGCAACTACAAATAATAGCTGTAAAAGATTTATTTACAACAGCTTTCGACAGTCGTAAAAGATTTTTTACAACTACTATTTGCACTTGCATTAAAGTTTATCGCAATATTCAAAATCAGTTGATATAAGACTCTTTTATAACTGCTAACCATGGTGTAATAGAATCTTTTACAACCGCTTTTTGCAGTTGTAAAACACTTATTTACAATTGTTTATGACACTTGCAATAAATATTTTAATAACTGTTTTTGCCTGTTGCGTTAACATTTCACAACAGTTTATAATAGTTGTAGTTGGATGTACTACAACTTGTGATGATAGTTGCACCAAATATTTTTACAACTGCTACAAATTACTATATTTCATCTTTTCGCAATTGCTATTAACCATAAATTTCATGATATTGTAATTAAAACCAATATTTCGTTAAGAATAACCACAATCATTCAAATACTTAAAACGACATGAACCATTCATATTCAATAACAACTCAAGTTTACACTATTTATAAATTCATAATTCCATTTCAAAACATAACTAAATCCATCACATGAATCAGTAAAAGTAAATATACCTGCTAATCGAAAGAAATAAATTCTTTATGCTAAGCAGTAGGCGTCCCAACCGTTTGTCCAATCGTATAGATATCTAAATTAGGCCTAAATAGAAAAGCATCAAGACACACCGCCGCATTGACCCAAACTTTCCAAGCATCTGCTTCTAGTGGTACATGATGCACTAAAACAATAGGGTCGGTTTGGATGCGATTGTTGTTTCTGCAACAACAATCATTTGCCAACTCAATAATTTGCACTTTCTAGGCTGCTGCTGAAATTCTGTATTAACAGCAGTTGTGACGTTGTTGCTACTCCGAGAAGACTGCAAAAATAAAGCATTATGGTGAAATAAATTCAGGAAAATGAGAATTGTAAACATTCATTCTACTGAAATTTACATATTGTAAACAACTGCTCCCTTACATGTTGTAAACAACGCTCCCTTGCATGTTGTAAAGCCTAGCTAGATTTATCTAATATGTCACAACCTATATTTGTTCTACTATAATTAACATAATTGCACCCTATCCAGGAAACTAGAGTTTGTGAAAAGTTGGATATACGTCTTCATATGTAAGAAAAAATTATTAGATTGGTCGAATTATACAACGCAGCACATGAGGACAGCTTTGACTGTATCATTGCTTTAGATGCATTAAAACAATATTGACAGTAATAAGTCATAAAATTACTAACACCAGTTATAGTATTACAAGCCGTTTGTCACGGGCATAAAGAACTGTGTTTAACATATTTTCAAATAATAGAAAATAACCCATCCATTCATACAACTAATTGACTGAAAATTCAAATAAACACCAAGTAACAGTTAAGATAACAGAACTCATTGATCCATCCACAGGTTGCAATTTTTCTTTAACTTAACTATGGTCAATTGTTTCCACACGACACTCTTACTCTTTCTATTTCAAATTTTCAGTGGCTGAAGAGTGAATGCAACTTTTGAAAACCAATGGCAACAGTTGAAAATTTGAAAACTACGTCAGCCAAATCAATTCATTACTAGTCCTGCATTAGCTTACTTAGTAAAAATCGTCTTCTTCAGTTGAAGCTATAATATTTCAAACTCTCTAAGAGTAAGAATGCAAGAAAAATAAAAGTGATCCTGTTAAACTATACACTTAAAGTATACACAAAATAGGCAATATTTCATTATTTGTAAAAGATTTAATTTCCTAAACATTACCTCCTCCGTTTCTTCATTATTTGTAAAAGACATCGAATACACAATTTTGTCTAACCACTCAAAACCATCATTGTTATCAACTTCATTATCTTATAATCCTCCTAATTCAGAATCCCCAACTACATTTTTTTCACTAAGCAATAGAATATTCGGTTTTGTCTGACCGTTCAAAATCAACATTGTTAACAGTTTTGTCATCTTCTAATCCTACTAATTCAAAATACACAACAACATTAACCACCACAAACATGTTGCATCAATGCTTGAAGCATCTAAAAAACAGTAAGGTAATTGTTGTAACGTTGAATTTCATGTAATCCATTCATATACCATATTGGAAAATAGATATTGTAAGAAATCAAGTTAGACAACAAAGACAGCTATATTATTGGTTATCTTAGTGCTAAAGGTCATGAATGTTCAATAATTAACACCAACAACATTTACTTATTACGTATTATTTCTTAATCAGTATTACAAAGTAGATAAACTATGTTAATTTGGAGAAATACAGAATTTGTCAAACACTTATATTACAAAAAATAAAATAAAATAAATAGAAAACAACAATGCATCAAAAAATATATAATAATAATAGTTTCTCTACTATATATAGGTACATCTTTTGCTGATGATTATATTTACAGTACTTACAAACGGAGTGTAGTCCAAATTATTTATGAGGCAAAAATATGAAATGGAAGCCTTCACATTTTGTAAAGTATAGTTTGTAGCAAATAATATCAGTTGCATTAAATTTTGCTGTATATATGAGTGAATAAATTGATGAAGAACAACCAACATCATCCTGTAACTTTCGTATTGGTGGGTGGGATTTGCAAGCTCTAGGGTGGCAGCATATTATGTCTGAAATATTGCATTTTTTGTGTAAAGTTTAAACGTGTAGTATATTAGCATAATTTCAAAAGTAACCTATGTATTCAGGTACAATCAAATTGTTTGCATAGGTAATAATATCCCGTTATAAGCCACTATGTGTTATTTTTGGATGTAAGGTTGAGACAAGTATCATGATAACTAGAAATTAAGAGGCCCTTTACTCAATAACTTTAGTTCCTAGATAAACTATTTATGTTTGAAGTGTAAGCACCAAAAGATATTGTTATTCTTGTCATAATGATTATTTAACTCAACCCAAAAATGTGTGTTAGTTGGTCAGTGAAGTAACATGATCGAGAAAGTCAAAAATTAATATCTCCATCGCAGTCAGCATATTACTACTATCTTATCATAATGATGATTATACTCATCATTATAATTTAACTATTCATTCATTTAATATCCTATATTACATTCATATCTATGCAACTTCATGACTTGTTTCTTTTTTTTTTTTCTTTTTTAAATTCAATACAGTGGTCATATACTATTTTCTAATAGAATTACAAAAGAAAACAGATGCATAGGTTACTTCAAGATGATCCTTAACTGGAGTGAACGGGGATACTGTCAACTGTGAAGGTCACACACAAAAACATGCGAATGAAATATGACATTGTTTCAGAAATACCCGTGACGTATTGCCGTGAGGAGTCATTGGTTCTTCCGCTGCATTTTTTTACCGTTGATGTTCTGTTTAAAAAAAAATGTTAGACACGCACTAATAAATTAACGTATATTGATTACTCGTTAACACAATGAATCAATTATAACTTACGGCCATAAACAAATCGGAGAGCTCTTTCATTTGAGTTTGTAAGGTTGTAATTTGATTTTCTAAGTCACATACTTTTGTTGAACTAATCATACGAACTCCGAATGAAGTTGATGTAACCCCAAAACCTAGCTCCCTTATTATACCGTTGTGTTCATGATCAAAAACCTTCGACACTCCATCTTCGTTCAATGATACCGTTCCTTGAGAAACTTGAGTGTTTTTAGGCTCTTTTATCTTAGCCTACAAATTCAAAAATATTCGTTTTTCATATATCGCAACATTAAATGTAACATTCAAATACTGGAGACAATTGTAGAAATATATGTTAAGCAAAATATATCAAATACGACTACGTAATCGGCGAAATTGTTAAATGGAGTCAAAATGAAAAATGGAAAAATAATTTGATGTATTATCCATCCTTACTACGTAATCGGCGACAATAGAATTTGGTGGTTCTCCTTTTTTTGTGTTTTCTTCGGGTGTGGTCTCTGCACCACAAATCCTCCCTATTGATATCTGATGAGCAACCACTTTCTTTTTTCTACAAAAAGAGCTTAACAACTAAATGCTAAACTATATTGGATATTTTTATGATACTGATAATAAATGAATTTTACAAGTTATTTTTTTAACCATATCATCTGCTAGTCTTGCGTACCCCTTTTGACTCATAGTGTGTGGAACTGTATTCTGCGCTCGTACGGCTTTTGTATTTATTGTTCGTCGACTACATAAGAGAAAATCATTGCGATTAGGTATAAAAAAGCGAAATGAAAAATTTTCAATTGTAGCCATCAAAATAAAACCAACTACCTCAATCTCTTCCGTTAATTTCTCGTTGATAAAATCATTACACTCTTGGCACTTTTAATATTGTTTGGTTTTAATATGTCTAATTTGTTGTAAACGTCGGGGCTCTTTGCTATAACTTTTATAGCTTTGACTGGTCTTGACTCTGCCTCCATCGCAGGCCCACCATCTGAAGGGATATATCCTGATATATGTCACCAACTTAAATCTAGCCAGCGCAAATTGTTGTGTTTAACTTAACCAAGAAATCATTTTTGCCTCATAGGACGACGATTTCCTCATATATAAATGACATGGGCATGGCAAAGCAAGCCTTTCCCAATCACTGGAAAGGAAAGAATGGACTTTATTTTATTCAAGGCTAATTAATTACAACAATTATTATTGACATGAATACATAGGTTTTCTGTGCAAGTGTACTGAATAAAATTATCGTATCTTCTTTACATCAATTTTTTTTTGTATGGCATAATGCAAGTTATCAAAAGATTCTCAAAATTCTTTTTTATATAGCAGCAAGTTACGATGCTATAAAATAATTGAACAATCAATGTAATTCCAAAGACATATAGCAGCACTCGAGCTCATACCTCCACATTTGATGACTGCTCCAAAGACATCGCTCATTTCATCTTGAGAGCACTCATTACCAACATACTGTAATTCTAAATTCTAGCTTTATATATGTCGTGTTTTATACATTTTTGATTTTATTTTTCAGAGTATTTAATAGTAGAAATCATTGATTTGTTTGCCATTTTGTCTCATGTATTATAAAAGTTATCTAAGTTTTTTAGACAAATGCTATATGCAGCGATCTGAGGATTCATACTAGTATGGCCACGCGAGGTATGATATTTAATAAATGAAACTCAAAGAGTAAAACCATAACTATATTTGATTCTATATTTCATGGTTTATAGCTGACACTCGTTGAAGAGGAGTAGGAAAATGAAGGATGGATTATCACAACTTCAGGGGATAAATCAACCAGCTATCGTTTCAAAGTTGAGGATAATATGGATATGGATTGTTATGGTACAATCAAAAAAAAAATTCTCTGATGGGTTGCAACATAATAATTTTGTACCTTTTTAAGATTTCTTTGTTTCATTTAACATAACTAGGAAAAAGAAGGTTACATCAAATAAATTAGCTTATATCACCTTGTAATCATAGGTTAGCTTATATCTGCAGTTTTAAAATGTGTGCATGTTGAATTAAGATATTATAAGTAATCAGGTTATGCAGTCGAATTAGTGATAGATTGAGTAGTCAAATTTTTTCGTGTCTAGGATATTTGTCGGTTGTAATCAGAGTATTTAATAGTACAAAATTAAGTGCAAACATGGTAAATAATGCTACAAACACAAATTTGTAATCTGAAATTCTAAAGATAACGATAATAGTAGAAATCAAAGACAACCTTATTTACAAACTTATTTCACTTTCGCTCCTTCTAAAAACAAGTTTCACAAAACAATTTCACTTTCACTCCTTCTGAAAAACAAGTTTCACAAAACAATTATATACTTATTTAATATTCACATTTTTATTTTTGCAAATATGTTAGTAAACTGCAAACATTTGATTTGAAAACTGCAAGTTTTCCTAAAATGTTTTGTGAAACTTGCCTTTCGAAAGAGAATGGTACGTATCCTAATATTTTTGCAAATTTTGAAATTTTTTTGAAGAGTTTTTAAAAAAACCGGTAATATCATGTGTTAAGGGGTACAAATCCAAACTGAGTGAAGCAGGCATAACAATAAAATAACATCATCAACCAGCAGTTGACTGTGCTTGTGGAAAAATAATAATTTGATTTCAGCTAATATTGATTAATCCTGTTGGAAATTTCTAAATAGAGTTCTAATATCATGCAAAATCAATCAATAAAAAAGGAAAAAAATTACTAGTGAAAGCATCATCTTTACTAACAGAGTAATAACTATTTGGAATTATTTTTATTTTTCAGAGTATTTAATATTTATCAACTTAGTACTGTGTTTCTTACTAACGGATTAATAAAAACATTGTATATTAAAATTTAATAGGTGAATAATTTTAGTTGAAGCCTAAGATGGATAGTGGCTTTATTTTCAACACTAGTTCAAGTTGAAAGTTTATAAATTATTTAGATTTTGCAATTACCAGGTTCTATTTTTAACACTAATTCCTTATAATCAAATATGTCTGAAACCTTATTGAGAAGCACAAATGCACACAAAAAGACTGGCTCATGATGACTCTATGTTAACTCTAAGAAGAATTGGATACTGTACCTAGAAAACAATAAAGATTTAACAAATATTTTTTGAAGTGGACCTTAAACATCAAACATATACACGCCCGACAACGGCCTTGCTTCGAGTCTGGCATGTGGAAACTTGGGGCGTGCTTCGGGTTACACTGGTAAATACCCGAGCGTTCGTAAATTTGAAGCTCGGTATGGAACGGGCATACGTTTCGAGCGTACGAACTTCTGAAGCGTGCATCGAGTAAGGTTACAAAAATAAAACAAACGTAGATAGCATAATCAGAACTAAGGTTTTGCTGAAATTATAATGTGGTGTTTCTTTTTTAATAATGCTGAAAAAATGAGTACATGATGTTATTAATAGAATAACATCATGGTAATTTATTGTAGTACCTGAATACATGTCCATACATCAACCCTCAATTTGTCTTCGACTTTCTTCCAATTGGTAATGGTCATAGGTATCATCTCCCTTGCTAAAGTCTCAAGATACGATATAAATATTTGGAATTTGAACCAATAGGTTGATTTAAGTCATTGAACTCAATTTCAACCTTCTCATTCGGTGTCAAAGAAAATAATCTCATTATTGTTTTTTCTCTTTTCTCTTAGTTTTGACCATGTTCGCCTCTTCGGAGGAAAAAAAATCTGAATTGGTTAAATTATGAGGATTAGATGAGTGTGTAGTATTGACGTTTTAAAGGGGAGTTGAATCATGAGAATTGTACGTGTATGTGGTAATGATATTTTGGAAAGGAGTTGAATTAAGAGGATTGGATGATTGTGTGGGATTGACGTTTTGAATGGGAGTTGAATCATGAGGATTAGATGTTTGTGTGGTCACGACGTTTTGGAGAGGAGTTGAATCTAGAGGATTCGATGAGTGTGTAGTATCGATGTTTTGAAGGGGAGTTGAATCATGAGGATTGGACGCGTGTGTGGTAACGACATTTTGAAGTGAGGTGAAATTAAGAGAATTGAAGGAGCGTGTGGTAGTAACGTTTTGGAGAGCTGCAAGTGCAGCAAAACTTTGCCTCTTTGATCTTTTAATTGCTTGCTTCGAGCTCTGAAATTATTTGAACAAATATAGATTTAGGGTTACAGTTGGAATTGAGGTAAAAATAGCATTAGCATTTACCTCTCCTTGATGTTGCTCATTCTTACCCATAGATGCAATAAGTTCAAGCTTCTTTCTCTAAGTGATCAGCTTGGAAAAAAAAATCATAATATGTAAAAATTTAATATTAAACTAATTAGTATAGAACTTTTTTGATATGTATCGACTATGAATAATATTAATAAAAATATGAAAACAACCACGTGTGATACGATGTAAAATTGCTTCGATACATTTCTATCAAAAACTCGAGTAAATCAATTTCTAATTTGATAAGTTGTATCTTTTTAATACGAAGAGAAATTTATTCATCGGTTTATATAACAACATAACTAAACACTTTAACACATATGACTAAATATAAAACAACATATCAACAATGAATGCTTATTTATACCAATATGCCATCGCAATCCTTCCTTATGCAACTTTCGTCTTCATTATCTAGGAGGTGCTTTCAAAACAACATACCAATTTGAAGAACTACTTTCTCTAGAGAAGAACACTTGTACAACTTGTGTTGCTAAGATGAAAGGACCGTTTGCAAATTGATTTTGCAACTAATGTAAATTAACTAATGTAAAGCCATTTCAACCTTAACTCCACGATAAATATTTGCACAATCACACTTAAACAAAGCAACTTAAAACAGACGGTAATCCAACAACAAAATCTCCTATAAGATGCCATAATTAATAATTTTCTCAACGGACCCGTCTGCACGAATAGTATTCACCTCAATGGAAACACTGCTATTTTGCGTAGACTTCCCATAGTTTTTAGTATGGAATCGTCCATTGACAATATAGCCAGTATAAGAAACTTCTTGCGATCGAGGCCCATATGAAAGCCATTTTATTATTTCGCTAACATCTGAAACATTTCTCTCATCTTTAACCCGGGCATATAAAATGTTGTATATAACGATATAGGACAATAATATGTGCATATATGAAGCTTAATTGGTCTAATGAAAAATATATAACCATTTCAACCTTTTTTTCCAAACCAATAATTAAAAATCTCTGAATGCAGTTTTGACAATTCCACATCATTTTGTAAAAGCCGAGGGTACAAACGTTTAAACTCCTCCTTGTGCATTCTGCATATGCAAATGTACATCTATAGGATGCAACTTCTTCCTTATACGCATTGCTTCCAGATCTGGACGTGAAGTAATTACATCTTTTGTTTTTCCTTTGATATCAAGCAATGTACCAAGAATGCTATCGCAAATATTTTTCTCGACATGCATTACATCTAGATTGTGACACAAAGGAAGTGTCTGCGGAAACTAGAAAAATGTGTATAATAAATTGATAGTAAAATACTAATTACTAGACATGTATATCAAATGAAAAGGCATTTTATTTTTAGTTATATTTTACCTTCTAACAAGGAAAATTAAAGAAAATGGACTTCTTTTTCCACATTTGGATTCCTTTTTTCTTCACATCCTTCTGCTTTCTTTTTCTACCATCTATCTCTTCCTCCTTTGTTTTTCCCCCACTTGTTAATAAAATATCTTTGACATCTTCGGAGATTTGAGCGTCGGTATGTATTGGAGGCACTTGTCTATTTTTTATGATTCCATCAAATAAGTTTTCCAGTGGCGATATTCATGACTAGGTGCAAAAAATCGTCTATGACCCACGTATGCGCATCTTTTACTAAATGTTAGCCATATCGAACATATATTAATGGTACAAGCAGGACACTCTCTCTTATCTTTTACAGTGCAACCTGCTAAATTTCCATAAGCTGGAAAATCATTTATTGTCCATATTAGAATTTCATTTAATCTAAATTCGCTATGAGTGAATGCACCATACACCTTTACCCCTTTATTCCACAATTTGTTCAAATCTTCAATAAGTGGTTGCAGATACACGTCGATATCATTTCCTGGTTGTCGCGGTCCACAAATTAATCAAGATAACATCATATTATCTTTATGGATACAAAGCCACGGAGGGAAGTTATAAGCAACAAGAAACACTGGCCAACAATATGTTGAATTCCAATCACCAAAAGGGTTAAAGCCATCACTTGCGAGATCAAGCTTCAAATTTCATGGATCGGATGCAAAGGAAGGATCGATTTTATCAATCGTAGACCACTGAGAGGAATCTACAGGATGTTGTAGTTTGCAATCTTCTCTTTTGTTATTGCTATGCCATCTTAATTGTTTTGATGTCTCCGGCGACATGAACATTCTTTTCAACCTTGGTATAAGTGGAAAGTATCTTAAAACCTTCACAGGTATTTTGGATCGCTTTCCATCTTCTCTTGCCTTGTTCTTTTTTCCAAAATTTGCCGCATTTAGGACAAAAATCACAATGTGCAAGCTCTTTTCTAAGTAGACAACAATCGTTTATGCATGCATGTATATTTCTATAACCTAAACCAAATGATTTAATCAACTTCTTTGTTGCGTATGTTGAATCAGGAAGCTTGTTTTCCTTAGATAGCATATCCCTGATGAGCTTAAGAAGTTCCGTAAATGTCGTGTCGGTTATACCATTTCGAGCCTTATGTTTATAAAAAGTATCATAACAAACAACTTTGTGTGGCTTGTGCAACCAGGGTATAAAGGTATTTCAGCCGTCTCCAACAATTTCTTAGTCCCTTCCCTATGTTTATCGTTAATACGATATTCATTCTTCTCGTCTTCAATTTCTACATCGATCTACATTTTGTATGTATCTGCCACTTCATCGGCTTCATTTCGTGAAGGACGCGCTTTTCCATGAAAGATCCATACATCATATATTGGATCAATTCCAAAACACACCAAATGTGTCACAACATCTCTTATAGAATGGCAAATAAGTTTCCTACATCGACGACACGGGCAAATTATTTTTTCTGGATTACACTCACTTTCAGCATGCTTACATACGAAATTTCGAACGACTTGCCTATATTACTCTGTAATTCTAAAAAAATAAAATAAACATGTCCTTAGTCAATCCTATATAGTTATGCGAAATTACTAATCAAAAATTACAAAATCTTGGTAAATTGATCCATGTTTTGTCCATATATCGTGTGGATCAGATTGGGCACATGTGGGAAAGAAACTAGTAACTGCAATAATAAAAGAAACAACAAGTGACAAACGAATTAGAAATGAGCGTGACTGGTCCATATAACCAACGACTGTCCAATTTGCTTGCAAAAAGAATATTAAATTCAAACAAGCACCATAAATTGCCCACAGTTACATCAACTCCTAGCAAATTTAATATTATATGAAGTTAACATTTGTGATTGTTATCCTTATTCCTTATCATTTGAGTCCATATTACTAACATCTGATTTTCACAACCATGGTTGTTACAGAAACAACATGTACTCAAAATCTCAACAATCCTATAAACAAACACGGTATTCAGATATTATAATTATTGACATCATTTACTAAACAATTCATCTCAAAGACAAACCGTGAATGTTCAAGCCTCTAAATTAAATGATCCAATAGAAGGCTCATTTGATTATAAAAATACAAATATAATTTCGTTCAACTCTTACTCTGTTCATTTGTGATTTCGATGTTTCAATCAAATTAACTATTCTTTAAGGATTGTCATACATGATTATTTTTCCACTAAAATTATAGTACTATATTAACCCTTAAAGTATGTTGTTATCTTATGAAATATTGAGTTTTAGATTATAAACAGAGAGCAGAACAATCCCATTTATTTATTTATTTGTCAATTAATCTAAGCAAAAGAGAAGACTAGAAAAATAAATCTTGAGAAAAAAAGTAACATGACAATATTTTTAGTTTTCTGCCTAAATATTTCCAAAATAGTTCAAACTTCTCCAAAAGTTTCCATTTTCTCATTACAGCTCAATTTTAAGAAAAATACAAGGCCCCATTTTGTTTGCTATTTTTAGTTTTAGTTTTTCGTCTAAACAAAAATGCGCAATTATTCTGTGTTTTTGGAAAACACACAATTTTGAAAAGTAAAACTAACGTAGAAAATATAAAACAAGTTTATTTGATTTTTCGTATTATGAGACATAACAAAAGGACGGAAAACAGTTCATCTCTTCCATTTTCTGTTCATCGTCATGATGGCCAAGAATTGTAAAAGAATTCCCACATTTTCTTGTATTTTGTAGTGTATGTTGAAAACAAAAAACTCAAAATGAAACCAAACGGGGCCTAAAGCTTTCAAAAAGCGAGAAGTTTTATTTCAACAATTCAAAACAGCTTGAAAATCCGTAATTAAGAAAAAAATCAATATTATAAAAATGTGGAATAAAAACCATTTTTTAAAACAGCGAGGGATATTTTTTACTCTAAAAACAATCGATATATTCCTAGAAGTAAAAAAAGGAAGATTTTTTAATAACATTTTATTATGTTTTATATGTAATGAACTAAGAATAGCAATAGAATGTCCCAGGTATAAGTATCTACAACATTGCAGTATACATGTATAACCAAACTTTGTTTTTCAATCTGATCTTCTCATATAGAAATTATTCAGAAAGCAACCACTGATTGAACTCTATTATCCAAAAGACAAACCACAATCAGATTCAGGTACATCAAGTAGAAACTTTTCATCGAGCAATTGGTTCTTTGCCAAAAACAAAAGAATAAATCCATGATGTAGTAGAACTCAAGCTAATAACACTCTCCAAGTTCATTAGCTAATCACTGGAAATATCTGTAACAAAATTGGTCTACTTTACTGATGTCATGCTTTAAAGGAGAGAAAACTAGGTGGCAATAAAACAACATATTTAGTCCTTTCTTGCATTACGCGTAATCAATATGCCTTCTCTTAAAATGGGAACATAAATATAAATTTTTAGATTAAAATAAATAGTACTCCTCCAAAATATATGTTTCTACACATTCAATTATGGTCATATAACAGTATAAATGTTATCCTTAATTTAACTCTGCACAACCAATAAGATTTCGTTCAAATCTTCTTTTATGGATCAACGTACCGTATTCTATGTTGGTAAATAAAGTTTAATAATAACAATAATAAATAAAGTTTACAACCATACATAATTCATTAAATGTTCAAAAGCAGGTGTATACGTGAATTATTTAATTTAGTTTAGGTGCCATTTTTTACGACAGAATGCAATTGGTTTATCTACATAAGTAAGACATAATACCTATATCAGCGGCAACGACAACCAGATGCAGAGCAAAGCGTTGTTAGGATTCGTGGGTTTCGAGGATGGCAACGGCGACGAGCGGTCTAGCTTCATGGAGGGCAAGGGAAGCGAGTGAGTTTAGTTTCGTGGATGGCAAGGGCGGCGAGGTCAACGCGATAGGGTTAGGGTTTAGGCGTATGAAATTTTGACCGTGATTTTTAGTACTTATTGAATAAAATGAGCGGCCAAGGAAATGAAGGGAGGGAAGGGGAAAATTTTTGGTGAGGTGGAAAGCAGTAATTATGCGTTCAGAAGACAACTGGCATAAACAGTTGTAACAATTAAGCATTTACAACCGGGACAAAAAGGCAGTTATTATAGACGTGTATTGCAACTGCTGCATAAATAAAGTTGTTAAAAGTACCTATGTTACAACTGCTGGAAATAAACAGTTGTTAAAAATAACCTATAATAACTGTCGGTTTGTGTTAGTTGTAAAGTAAAAGTTGTAATATGACTGTTTTGTTGTAGTGTCCAGTCCCTTATAAATGATGTATTTTTTCTATTGCCATTTTATTTTATTCATTTCCTATTTTTATAATTAACGTTAATGTTTACTTACTATTTCCTTAATTTTTAAGATTCTCATAAACGTTAAAAACATTTATTAACGTTTTTAATTTCAACTGTTAACATTAATTAAGTTTTTAAATTTAATTCGATAGAATTATTTCAAATTCGAAAACTTCAAACGTCAATGACTTTTCTGTTTGAGCTTTGATTACAAAACTATATATATGAAACTTGATCAGAAAATCTCCACGAGCGCAATGTTCTAACTTTCATGGCCAAATTTCAACATTTAAAAAAAATTCATTTTTAGCCTTATTATTATCAATTGATTTTTTATTAATTTTTACAGGGCGTTACATTCTTCCCTCTTAAAAATGGTTTCATCCTCGAAATTCCGAAGGGATAGGTAGTGTAACATGCTCTCAACATCTATGTTATACAACTAAGTTATTTACATAAATATCTACTCAGCTAAAAGTGCAATGTGATTATGTAAGAAACATACTATCGGTGAGCTAAATCCTAGCATGAATGCAAGATCGTGACACGTATGAAAGCATCCTAAATATGCATAAGATTCTACATGAGTGCAAAATAACAGTAAAAGTATGGCAACCGTCTCCTATCATCCAATCTAGCAACCAAGATGCAATCAAAATCCTAAATTTTGAAGAGAGAAAGTTTACTAGAGAAAAACTCAGAATAAGAAGCCTTCATCTTCTCTTTGGTTTCCTACGTGCTTATGTTGGATTATCTCCCCATTGCACTCGAACTAGCCTAATTTCTTTATTACGAAGTTTTCTAATTGCATGCTCCACTATACGTGCGGTGGCACAAAGTGTTATTGGATCCACCTCAACATCAGCTAATTGATCTGGTCCTATTATGGTAGCACTGTCATGAATGCATTTTCTCAAGTGTGAAACATGAAAGACGTAATGTACTACAGGTAACTTATCCAGAAGCTCTACTCATTATGTAAGTTTCCCCACCCTTTTCAAAACCAAGAAAGACCCAACAAATCTTAGCGCCAACTTCCCTAGTGTACCAAACATTATAACCTTCCTAAGGGTGGAAATCTTAACGAACACTATGTCTCCTATCGTAAAATCCAATTCAATCCTTCGTAAGTAAGCATAGGACTTCTGGGGGTCCTATGCGGCCTTCATTCGCTATCTAATTATCTCTACCTTATTCGAGGTCTCAAGATTAAATCTAGTCCAAGTAGAATTTTGTCGATGGTTTTCCACCAATAGTTTGGCGATTTGCACGACCTCCCATATAGGACTTCAATGGGTGTCATGCCAATCGTCACTTAGTAACTATTATTGTATGAGAACTTTACTAATGGTATGTGCTGGTCCCAGTGTCCTCCAAAATCCAAGATTTAAGCTCAATCTTCAAAAATCGTATTCACCCTTTTAATCTAACCGTTGGTATGTGGGTGGTAACCGGTACTAAGATTCAATGTCGTTCTTAAAGCTAACTGTAAACTCTTTCAAAATTTAAAATTTGCTAACGAATAAGGGATCTCTATCACTCACAATGCTGATTGGAACTCCATGTAGTCGTATACTACTTCTCTATATAGATCTGCGCCAGAGATGCCCAAGTCCTATTACTCCTAACAAGTATAAAGTGCATGCTTTTAGTCAGTTTATCCACAATCACCCAAATGACCTCATTCCCTCTCTGACTCCTCCGCAACCCATCTACGAAGTTCATTGATATATACTCCCATTTCCAAGTTGATACCTATAGAAGTGACAATCTTTCGGGCTTCCCTTGTTCCGCTTTTATCTTTTGGCACGTCAAACATCTAGAGACATACTCTGCTATCTTTTTCTTCATACTCGGCTATTAGAAAATTCGCTTCATGTCCTTATACATATTATTTCTACCGAGGTGAATGATCATCGAACACTACAAAAAAATCTACTTTTTGCTGCACTTATTGGTAGAGTTTACAGCTAAGTGCAACAATAACTATTTTATTCCTATTTTTTTTAACCTAAGGCTACTAAATATGAGTTCCCGCTTATCCCCTCTAAACAAAACTTATGTTACGCTCATTTTTCCAGGCCTCTTTTTTTCGCCATTTGTTAAACAAATTCTCCCATGTTTCTGGAACCCTAATTTTCTCCTAAATCCAGTTCTTCTTCAATCTCTCTAGCATAATCTTCTCCTCTTCACATAAACTCTTTTTTCCCGCCTTGAGTTCTCTTCTCCTCCTTGCCAGACCTAGCCCAAAGCATAGTTGAGTTGGGCAACAAAAGAGAAGAACAAAAATTAGAAAATTATAATAGCGTATTCTCAAATGTCGATCTACCTGATAACCCTGCTTTAGTCTGTAGTCTCCAGATCTTCTTTATCCCTGGCCACTCGAACAGTGCATCTCCCTACTGCTCGCCTGCTCCATAGACTGGTGCGCTGCTTCTGACCTATCCTAGAATTTTGACAAAATTATCGGCAATCACCTGATTTTCTACTGCTGAAACATGTGAGTTGTTTATTATCTAATCATCTAACCTGCATGGTCAATTTTTTTATTGTCGAAACATCAAATTAACTGCTCAAATCACGTGTATTATCGAAATGATTGGTGAAAAATAGTTGTTTGAATAATTATTAAATATCCATCTGATCCATTATTGAATCAATCGATTGTTGAAATGCCATTGTTAAAAAATGATTGTATTGAAGAAAATGATCACTGAAAATTTTACTAAAATCACGTGATTTGTTAGATTATGCAATATTTGTATTAAAATGAGAAAATAAAGAATAAGGGATAACATGAGGATTAAACATTAAGAACTGATATTAAAATGTAAATAATATAGATTTAAAAATTATTGAACCATTGCTATTACATTTGTTTTCCCTAATTTATTATATATAATTTTGATTTGTAATATCCAATCATCTTGAATATAATTTATATATTTGATTAGATTTTTTTTTTAATTGATTAGATTCACAAAATTTTGGAATAAAATTTTCAACTATTAGTAAGGATCTAATAATTCACAAAATATGGTGATTGTAGCATCAAATCAATTGTTAACATCAAACTAGGTCTCTCGTGCATATTCAGTCACAAAATTTGTAACTGCGACATTAAGCAAGTTATTTGACTGAAGTTTCCTTTCCTTGTGTATTATCACAATGTTTTGTTTTTAAAAGGTCACATTGTTCTCTTAAATTTTAAAAGTATTCATGGATAATGCGAGCTTAACTAAAAATAATTGTTAGGTTATACATTTTGAAAGAAAATTATTAGTTTTTTTTAAACGACATGCTTTTTAATTTTTGTTAGTCAATCTTGAAATACACTGTTAAGATGAAGAAACACTGTAAATACCTATGGATGATGCTATTGTCATGACTTATCAAATCACTGATTTATTTGATGAGGTTGTATGATACTAACTACTTTGTAGCAATGTAATAATGTAAAATTATATTTTGAATAACACTATAGTATTTTCCATATGTTGATTGCAATACATGGATTTAGGATTATTTTTAAAAATGGGTTTTCTTTCTTCTTTCTTGCTCAAAACTACAGCATGGACATGCTGACAATACCTTCTTAATTAACAATAAAATTAGACTGACTTTGCTTGTGATGATTATGAAAAAAGGGGCTCCATATCAAAGTTCTATATTATGCTTATAATCATACTGTCATCATAAAATGAAAGAAGAGATGACGATAGTACCACATATGGAACTGTATATTGTTCTAGTTATTTTTATTATCATAAATTTATAGCCATTGCTTTGTATTATGTAAATATAATGGAATCTAAGAAGATGTTTATTTCTGTATTCATCTACCTTAAATATATACATTACTTCATGTGTACAATCAAACATAAAATAAAAACACTTTCGGGAATAATAAATAAATTTCCTATTTGGAATTAAATAGTTAAGGCATTTAGGCATAATGGTCATAGAAAATACTTTGTTATTAAGATAATTAGAGATAAATATACAAAGAAAAAAGTATTATCACAACAACCCATAGAAGGAAAAAGGAAAATTTTAGGAATCTCTGTAAAAAAAAATTAATAGCTTCTATATTTCAGCAGGATGAAACTAAATTTAATTTGGTAAAAACTTTATGAAAACATGGATAGAAATAAATAGTAGAGTGCAGATTTTTAGTACTAGCTTAAATTACATGCTAAAGGTATAATTACAGATAAAGTTAACTAATAATAGGATGACTAAAACATACAAGTTAATCTCTTCCATAATCTCTTCAAAGGCAAGCTTGACATCATTATGCGCATATTCGAATGAAGAGCATGCATTACGGAGTGCTTCTGCATTGCTTTAGTTGTGAGCAGAAACCCTTGTTTCCCAGCGAATCTTTGTTGCTGCGGCATGATTAATAAACCTTTGAGTATTGTAAAACATGCTTAAAAACTCTTCATTTGTATCTTCGTCTGGATCTTTAGATTGCTCACTATAGAGGATTAAATGTTCAGCGATATTATCCCATGATTCATAGTCTCCGTCTTCTGACATGCTCTATGTTCAGCGGTATTATCCCATGCTTTATAGTCTAGCATGCTGCTCTAGCTTTTTCTCACTTCTGACATGCATTACATTTACAATTTGAACTTTTAAGTGTATTTTTTATTGTTCTAGTTTTTCAAAATGAGAGGTTATTTTGGTAAAATAAAAACGTATCCTTATTGTTGTTGAGGAAGATTGTTTTATGATGTGCGAGCAAGTATATTAGTCCCACATCGGGGAGAGTTGTTTCAATATTTGAGTATATATGTGAAGCATCACATGTTTAATTAATTGAAATGACTAAAGGAGAAGGAAAAGGGGCACTGCCATAACACACATGCGTGGAAAGCACTTAGCGCATGTGTGGGAGGGGTTCGGAAAGGGTATGGTTGCTGCTTGCTAGCGGTCGTATTTGAATAAATTGCCGATCGAACAACAGTTATACCTCTTCTCCAATGATCGTGTCCCTTGCCAAAGAAACTGTTCATATACTATATAAGCATCTTCCCTACCGCTATTTTAAAGAACGTCCGTTTCATCTTCTTCCGCACTAATAAAGTAACGTTGAATCCACAGACATTACTATATCTTTAGATTCAGGTTTTGTTGTACCCTGAGAAGCACTTTACCGTCCAATCCATCAGTAAACTCTAAACGAGTTAGAGCAAATATTATTTTAAGGATAGTGATTACGTGCCTCAAAACCAAATCCTCTCAGATTCGACAAACTGCATAACAAACTTAAAGCAATATCCGCTATGGAAAAGGGATCAGAATCTGCATTCAAACCGATAAACCAGGACTTCGTCAGGCTTGACAGACTGGATGGAACTAACTCAGGATGAAGTTCCTTCTTACCACTCTAAATTTCTCCTACATGCTCGATGAAAACCTTTCCACGCTGCCACCTCCAAAAAAAAGACACAGATGAATTAAGGAAGCAAAGACTAAAGCATGAGGAAGATGAACTGTTATGTCGAGGCCACATTCTCAACACCTTATCAGACCACTTATATGATCTTTACACTCCAATAGTCTCCTAAGGAAATTTGGGATGCACTGGAAACAAAGTACAAGACCGATAAAATTGTAACCGATAAGTTTCTCACACTTCAATATTTTGACTTTCAAATGAAAGACAATGTTTCAGTCATGGATTAGATGCATGAATTGCAAGTTTTGGTTAACAAACATGATGACTTAAAGGTGCAGATTCCAGAAGCTGTCCAAGTTGGGGCTATAATCGCAAACTTCCACCAAGTTGGAACAACTATCGTAAAAAGCTCTTGCATGTGACTGAAGAACTCATGTTGGAAAAAATTGGAAAGCGCATACGAATTGAGGAAGAAAACAGAATTCGTGATGGTGTTTTCCCTTCTTCCACTGTTAATAACATGACTTCTAGAAAGAAAAGAAAGGGAAATCAAAACCAGAACTTCAAACCAAACAAAAAGAGAAAGAAGAGAAGCGACTCTAATCTAAAAGACAAAAAGAATAAGGGATGCTTCAACTATGGGAAACTTGGACACTACAAGAGTGACTGCAGGGCTCCTCCGAAATAGAAAAATGAGAACTCCGAAAACACAGTTGATGCCGAGGAAATACAGGAAATCGTTGTTATAGTTTCAGATTTACAAATAGGCATGATAACCGACTTGCACATGGCTATTGTCGAAACATAATTTTCGGATTTGTGGTTCGATTCTATTGCAACGGTTTATGTTTGCAATAATAGAGGCCTATTCAAAACCTATACGGAGGTTGCAGATCAACAAAAGGTGCTCATGGGTAATGGAAATGGTGCAAAGGTTTTGGGAAAAGGAAATGTAGAGATTCACTTCACTTCCAACAAGAAGATAACTCTCACTAACATATTCCACGTTCCTGATATTAGAAAGAATCTGGTTTCTGCATCGATCTTATGCAAAAATGATGTCAAAACAGTCTTGAAGGCTGGTAATTTAATTCTGTCCAGAAATGGCATGTTTGTGGGTAAAGGATATGCATGTAATGAGATGTTCAAACTCGGTATTAATGAAATAAAAGAATATTCTGCTTATACTGTTGATTCTTTACCTTTATGGCATGTACATTTAGGACATTTAAATTATAAATCTTTAAAGTATATAGCAAAACATGGTTTTATTTCTGTTTCATATAATATGCATGATAAATGTGAAATATGCATACAAGCCAAGATTACGAGGAAACCATTCCCTGGTGCTGAAAGAAATTCAGAACTTTTGGATTTAGTTCACTCTGATATATGTGAATTTAATGGAGTTTTAACCAGAGGTGGAAAAAGGTATTTTAATACCTTTATTGATGATTTTTCTAAATACACATGTGTGTATTTGCTTAGAAATAAGGATGAAGCCTTTGACATGTTTAAACGCTATAAAGCAGAATTTGAAAATCAGAAACGTGGAAAAATAAAGTTTCTACGTTGTGATAGAGGAGGAGAATATTTCTCCACTGAATTTTCTAACTTATGTGAAGAACATGAGATTATTCATCAACACACAGCCCCTTACACGCCACAACAAAATGGGTTGACAGAAAGAAAAAACAGAACTTTGGTTGGTATGGTAAATTCTATGTTGTTAAATGCTAAATTACCACTTATCTTGTGGGGTGAAGCATTAATGTCTGCTTGTCATTTGCATAATAGAATCACCTCCATAGACGCTAAAGTTTCTCCTTACGAGCTATGAAATGATCGAAAACCTAATCTAAGATATGTGTGGGGATATATTGCCTTCTATAGGGTGACTGATCTGAAACGAACTAAACTTGGTCTAAGGGCCTTGAAAAGTGTATTTGTAGGATAGGCTAAAAACTCTAAAGCATACAGACTACTGGATTTATCCTCAAACACGATTATTGAATTAAGGGATGTTGAGTTTATGGAAAATAAATTCAAGGACGATTCGACTACAAATCAGTCATTGATCCCCAACGTCATTCAAACACCAATAGATGCTTCTACACCTTCTGCTAGCAGAAAAAGAAAGGTAACAAAAGAACAAATGAAAATAAGGACACAAGGAATTCGGAAAGAGAAATCTTTTAGTCCAGATTTTATATCTTCTCAAGCTATATCATTTCCTGTAGAAGGAGCTAGAAATGAAGTTACTAACAAAATTCCTATAGTGCTGAATACAAAAGACAACGTAAAAACATACAAAGAAGTTATGACTTCCAGAGATTCCGCTTTTTGGAAGAAAGCAATTAATGATGAAATGGATTCAATTTTATCAAATAATACCTGGATATTGATATACTTGCTTCAAGGGTCAAAATCTATTGGTTGCAAATGGGTATTTCGAAAAAAACGTAACAACGATGGTAACGCACAAACTTTCAAGACTAGATTAGTAGCCAAGGGATTCAGATAAAAAGAAGAAATTGATTTCTTTGATACATATGCTCGGTTGCAAGAATTACATCAAATCGAGTATTAATAGTCTTACCATCAATTTATCAATTGCAAATCCACCAAATGGATGTTAAAACAACCTTCCTGAATGGTAAACTTAATGAAGAAGTTTACATGGAACAACCCGAGGGTTTTGTTCTTCTTGGAAACGAAACAGAAGTTTGCAAACTAACAAAATCATTATACGGATTAAAACAAGGATCCAAATAGAGACATGAAAAATTTGACTTAATAATACTTCAAAATGGTTTTACATGTAATAGTGTAGACAAATGTATCTACTCCAAATTTACTAAGGAATAGGAGTAATTATTTGTTTATATGTAGAGATTTATTAATATTCGACACTAACATGAAAGAGATACAATATACCAAGGGATATCTAACTTCAAAATTCAAATTGGAAGATTTGAATGAAATTGATACAATTTTGGGTATAAAAGTTAGTAAAGATAGTGGAGGCTATGTACTAAGTCAATCACATTATATTCAAAACGTACTCCAGAAGTTTGGGCATCTAAAAATTAAAGATGTCTGTACCCTAATAGACTCAAGTATCAATCTCAATTAAAATGAGGGTAGAGGCATTGCTCAACTCGAATACGCAAGTTTTATTGGAAGAATAATGTATGCCATGCGTTGTACGAGACCTGATATAGCATATGCAATATGTAAACTTGCACGATATACCATCAATTCTGGCATAGATTATTGGAAAACTATTGGAAGATTACTTGGTTATCTCAAAAGGATCAAAAATAAAGGACTTTTTATAATGGATTTCCAAGTGTACTAGTGCAAGTTGGATAACTAGTGCTAGCGATAATAAGTCTACTTCGGGTTGGGTTTTTACATTAGGTGGAGGCGCTGTTTCTTGGGCATCTAAGAAACAAACTTGCATTTCGTACTCCACGATGGAATCAGAATTTATAGCACTTGCTGTAGTAGGAAAAGAGGCAGAATGGCTAAGAAACATGTTGTTGAATATCAAGATATGACCGAACCAATGCCAGCTATATATCTACGTTGCGATAGTCAAGCAATTATGTCTCGAGCATACAGTAATGTATATAATGGAAGGTCAAGACATTTAAGCCTTAGACATGAATTGTTAGACAAATAATAAATGATGGAATAATTACTATTGTCTATATAAGATCCAGGGATAATTTGGCAGATACATTCACAAAAGCTTTGACTAGAGAAATGGTAAGGACCACGTCAGCTGGAATGTGACTTAAACCCTTTATTGACAATTAATCAATGATAGTGCAAAACCCAACCTTAATATTAATTAAATTAATTTTAAGGATTAATGGGTACTAACAAACTATCATATGATTGAAAAGTATTAAGTCAAATTAGTGTGAACTGCTACATGTATGAAGAGGTTGAGTTAAGCAACTCTTAATAAAGTTTTAGATAGTCTGATAACAGAGACATTGAAAAGGAAAATAACTTTACTTTTATGAACATGGAAGTAGTGCCGCTTCTAAACAAGAGTTTACAGGGTTTTCTCTTGCAAAAGTTTATTAAGCCGGGATGGAGCACATGGCCATAACGGTGCTCATAGGAAGAGAAATTTTATTGGTAAATTGAAGTCGCATGTGTAATATTTCCAACTTTATAAATAATAAAAAGACTCCATTTAAGTTAAGACCACGCAGCTCTTCTTGAAAGTCCTCATATATTTACAATGTACGTGGTTTAATCGAATAGATCCCATATATGATGTGTAACTTTTGGCTAAGATAAAACTGAACGTCATCAATAAAATAATCTAGTGGGGGATTGTTGAGGAAGATTGTTTTATGAAGAGGGAGCAAGTATATTAGTCCCACATCGGGGAGAGTTATTTCGATATTTGGGTATATATGTGAAGCATCACATATTCAATTAATTGAAATGACTAAAGAAGAAGGTAAAGGGGGCACAACCATAACACGCACGTGCATAAAGCACTTAGGACGTGTGCAGGAGGGGTTCGGAAAGAGTATGGCTGCTGCCTGCCAGCAGTCGTATTTTTTCAAATTTTGTCTTCTTGAAATAAACTACTGATCGAAAAACTGTTACACCTCTTCTTCAATGGTCGCGTCCCTTGCTAAAGCAATTGCTCGCATACTATATAAGCATCTTCTCTATCGCTGTCCTAAAGAACATTTGTTTTATCTTCTTTCACCCTAATAAAGTCACGTTGAATCCACAGACATTGCTATATCTTTGGATTCAGATTTTTTTTGTATCCTGAGAAGCACTTTGCCATCCAATCCATTAGCAAACTCTAAACAAGTGTGAGCAAATATTGCTTTACATACAGCAATTACGCGTCTCAAAACCAAATCCTTTCAGATTACGTAGACTGCACAACAATTATCACTCTCTTATTAATAGAAATGTTTTAATAAGCACTAATGTTTCATGTTAAATGGAAGCCATGTATTGACCTACAAGGATTGTGGTTGTTTTATATTATCACGCATGTATATAGTTTATCATTAAAACCAAGAATACATTACACATGCACTTATTAAGGTGTTTCCATTCACTCCAAAAGATTTCACTTAATGATATCGGTAATATCATGCGAACTGACATTGGGTATCACTCGGTAAATATTCCTTAGGGTTACATAGCAGATATGTTTCTTGTGATGGGCCATTTAATCTTCTATATTGCTGAATTTAACCAAAAGTTATTTTTGCACTTTACTTCAATTCTAAAAGCTATTTGATTGCACGACCTATGATATGCTTTCTTTCATGACGACTGATATAGGTTGTGATATAATTATGTGACTAATAGAAGCTTCAGAACATATGTAAGTATTTTTTTAAATAGAAATAACTGAAAATTCTATTTATATAGAACAGAACAATGATAAGACGTGTTATGAAATTTTTGGCACTTGCAATACATACTTATTATCTTCGACTACATAATGGGTTAGTAAAGTTTGAACTTACACTTGTAATACTGATTAAACGATGTTTATGGTTATATATATGAGACGTCATTGGCATGGGGTGCTCTGTGCCACCGTAGCATGAAAAAGGCACATGCTGAGATGAAATGACTTGATGTGGAGACTACACAAACAGAACTGAAACAACTTGTTGTAGAGCCTGAACAAACAAAACTAAAGCAAGAACTGGGGTATGCAAAGCATGAGCCACGACGAGTTTGAGCTGAAGCATGCAAATTTATATTATTTATGAGTTTAAGCTGAAGCATGCAAAGTATGTTTTGGAGAATTTGTCTCTCTTGTAAGCAAACAAATCTCTTTGATTTTTCCTACTAATTCAGTCACTACAAACTATTAAATATGGATCGCACAAATGGTGTCATATATAGTTGCATTAAGTGAAAAAGAAGCCATGCTATAAGTCTACTTAATATCTGTTTATACATTTTCTGTGTTTGCACCCTTGGATTAACTATCCTTTGAGATGGAAAATGATTGCAGCACTTGAAGTCTATGGTTACTTATCTGATAACTTTGTTTTCTCCTCCTTTATTTCGAATGAAATTTCCTCAGGTTAACATCATAAGCCATTTAACCATTAAAGTGCTCTATTTTATGTATTGTGATAAGTGATTAGTGTATTTGCTCATTTCAATACCAGTCTATCAGGTTAACACGTTATGTTTGTTAATACACTCAATCATATAACTTTGAATATCCTTTTACATTCTTCATTAAGAGCTTTTATCACCTTTCTGTAACTAATTCACTTTTGTTTTCTTCTTTGATTTATGAATTGAATATGCATCTATTTTTTCAAGTCAATGCATGTTGTTACCACTGAATTGTTAAAAGCTAATTTTCTAGAACATCATCTACTACTACAAGTGTATCCATGTATCATTCATCCAATTTTGTGATGAGTTTATCCTTTTTATCTCTTCTCCTATTCCATTCTTTTAAGATTTGTTTTAACATTTTTCAGTTTATAAATAAATTTGTGCATAGCATCCTACTTATCTCAGTTTGCATGCCTTGAATAACATGTTCATAATCGCTCCACGATTATACTAGTGTTAACATATCTGAATGGTTTCCATTTTTTTGTTTAGTGATTAGTGTTAACAGCTGTATTTTTTAGAAGGGTCTGGAAGCCGATTCTGGTGCAGTTGCTAGTCATTATAAAAGAGTCCCTATTCAATTTGAAGATGTCAAGTCTTTGCTCGAGGTGGCTAGGCTTAACGACAAAATTTCCAAAGAGATTAAGAAAGCTTTTCCAGGTAGTAAGTGCATGCTGCTTAACCAGCCTCGTGTAGTTGATGCCATTGAGAAGAGTGAAGATATTGGGTATCCAAATTAGTAAATTTCCTTCCATGGCAATTTTTTAAACATGATACTTGGACATTGTATAAGCATATTAGGTCGAGACTGTACTTTTAAGTTTCTTGCAAGATCATTATATAGGCCGTATCTCTTGTTATTGTTGACGTAGTTACTTGCTATTTAACTAATCATTGTTGGTTTTTTTGCTTGGAGTAGATAGAATGCCGGTTATTTTAAAGGATGCAGATTCTATAAATTTATGGTTTAATGATTCCTTAGCGAAGCTCATGATTGTCTTAAGGCCTTGTGAAGATCTTAAACTTGTAAGTTTGTCTCATTGTTAAATTGTTGCTCTTGATAGCTTATTTATTTGATAATTACGATTAGAATACTACACTGGATTATTATATGAATATGAAAATGAGTTAATGAATTTGATCCTTTTTTGTGGGTATGTACGGTAAATGAATATGAATTCGACTTAGTCAATGTCAAACCAAAAGGTCAAAACTGTAGATGAATTAAAGGTCAAATTCATTGTAATGTGTGAATATATTTCATTTAGCATAGCTAAATTTAAACTAAAGTTCCATGGAATGACGAATGTTTAGCTTACATGCTTTTTAATAAAGTTTTATCAATAATGATGATGATGATGAATTAACTAAGTTTATAAAAATTAGCTAAGTTTATAATAATAATAATAATAATATAATTAAGTTAACTGAGTTTTTATAATAATAACAACAATAAAATAAATTAACTAAGTTAAAAAATTTAATAAAAATTAAATAAGTTTGTTAAAATTAAACAAGTTTTATAAAATTAACTAAGTTTGTGTTAATTAAATTTATAAATAATAATATAACTAATTCAACAAAGTTTTATAAATAATGATGATGATGATGATGAATTAACTAAGTTTATAAAAGTTAACTAAGTTCATAATAATAATAATATAATTAAGTTAACCGAGTTTTAATAATAATAATAATAAATTAACTACGTTAATAAGTCTACGAAAATTAACTAAGTTTTGTTAAAATTAAATAAGTTCATAAAATTAACTAAGTTTAAGTTAACTAAATTTTATAAGTAATAATAATATAACTAATTTAATAAGGTTTTACAAATAATGATGATGATGATGGACGAATAAGTTTATAATAGTAGTAGTAGTAATAAATTTACTAAGTTAACCAAGTTAATAAAAATTAACTAATTTTGTTAAAATTAAACAAGTTTTATAAAATTGACTAAGTTTAAGTTAACCAATTTTTATAAATAATAATAATATAACTAATTTAACAATTTTTTTTTGAAATTGGGCACTTTAGATGGTGGTATACATAAGAACTATAAGTCTTCGGTAGTCTATAACATGCCACATGTCAATATATATTCGAATCACGCTACACAAGTTTCAATTTTGTGACCTCTCGGCAAAGTCGATGTGCTTAACCACTGTGACAATGGTGACAAAGTTTTACAAAAAATGATGATGATGAATTAACTAAGTTTATAAAAATTAACTAAGTCAATAATAATAATAATATAATTAAGTTAACCGAGCTTTTATAATAATAATAATAATAAATTAACTAAGTAACTAAGTTAATAAAAATTAACTAAGTTTTGTTAAAATTAACATAATTGTTTGACTATCAGATTTACAGTCCAATGAATTAACATAATTGTTTAACTATATGTTGTGCTTTCACTTTGGAGGCATTGGACTTCCGTGGAGAGAAATGTTGGGCTTTTATGGCATTGAACTTTCAGAGAGAACAAGGTAGGACTTTTATGGTGCTAGCTTCCACTTATGCATACAACAAAGATGTAACGACCCAATTTTTTTAATGGTTTTAATAACGAATTAACCGAATTTTTGTGAAATTTTAAATAATCAAATTTTGAACTAAAAATTTAATATTTGTAATACGTCCAATTAAACATAGCAGATGGTAAGTTTTCAATTAATATTATGGAAGTTTATTTTCTTGTGTAAATTCTATTTCAATTCAAATCAGTTAATAATGATGGTAATAAAATGTTTTCCGAACTTGAATGTTTTTATATGATATATTTGTAAATCATCTTTTGAGTGAGACGTCATCTTTCGTTTTTCTAAATTTGTAAACCCCGAGAACCACTTTAACAACCGTGCATGCAGTGGAGATTCTAGAATGAAGTAGGATGGTGGCGACATCCTTTAAGGTATGTACGTAGACCCAACTCCCATGAGTAGGCATAAGATGGCTAAAACCGGAGCAATTCTCGGGCCAAGGAGGTAGCCCTTCTTATCGGACACACTCCTTCGATATTATATTTTGACTTTGGATTGATTTGGTGACCACTTTTGATTTTTGATTTTGGGGGTGTGGCTCGATGTGGGCGGTTGTAGCTGCTACGCATTACCACCAGCCCGGATGTGTAATTGGTATATCTACCATGGTATTGCCTTGTGTGCCGTGTCACCTACCCTAGCGCGCCTTATACGATTTTGTTTTATACCATTCCTATGGAGTGCCCTCTGACGACGCCCAGTACGGAGGAGATTATTGTACTGTATAGACTATGAGAACATGTAAATGTGTTAAGGTGGAAAATGTAAAGCCTTAATGCTATTTAAAAGTAAGTTTATTTTACTATAAACATTATCATAATAGTGAAATATTACTACATAGTAAATAGTTTAACGGATCCTTAGAGGATGGGCGGTCCCAAGAATCCTTTAAGTTACTTGTACCCTTTGTTACAGTTCACTTGAGTTGGTTTACATTGTATAACTATGTATGTCCTAACTCAAGTATTTTGTGTTTTGCTTTACGCTCGGGTCAGACTGAGTGATACAGCATTAGAGACTCAACTTCGAAGTTGGAGCTTTGCTTGAAGATCCAGCTATCTATTTCATTTCAGTTATCCAATTGATTCCTGTTACCCAGTTGATTCCAGTGATGTATTCAGCTTTGTACTTGATTATTGTATTGAACTTCTGTTGTATTTATATAGTAGCTTCGTAAACTACTATCTCTTTGCTTCCGCTGCATTTTGTTACTCCGTGTCTACGATCTGTGATTTATTTATTTACTGCATATCCTGAGTTTGCCAAATTTATTTTTACAATTTGGTATTTTGAGCAATTCAAGTCCGACATGTGCGGATGCGAATGGTTGAAAATATCGGGTCGTTACAGTTGGTATCATAGCTTTGGCTCTAGGCAAACTTAGCATATATAGTAAATTTATTTACAGAATCACTTTCGTTTGAGCCTGAATTTCTTCCTCTTTGATTTGGTTTTCCTTTAGACTTTGAAATGTTCCTTGCGGTTCCAAAACCCATTATCTTCTCTCCCTATTCGGGTTTCTTGATTCTAGAGTATCCGATAACTCCATTTCGAATGATATCTATAAGAATAGGCGATCCCGCCAATCTTCGAACGATTTGTAAGGGGGTGAAACTCCTTTACAAATGGGCATTGATTCACCGAAGATTTCTGTAACCTTAGTTTAGATGCCGCTATCTCTTGCGATCGAATGTTGATTTGCCTCGGAATTCTGCATCGATTATATTCCTGAAATCACGGTTGACCGATTAAGGTCGTCCGCGATTTATATATGTATATCCATCTTCTATTTTGTAAATTAATTATCTCATCTTCGTTCGAGCCTATCTTCGAATCAGAATTCTATTCGATTGGAGTTAGAATCTCTATCTTTGTTTTGAAATCCATCCTTGAATCATCCTTTGGAAAAAATCGAGTTTGTTTGTATTTTTGAAATTATTTTATGCGTCGAAATTATTATTTTGATAAGTATGATTACATTCTATATATAAAAGTGAAACGTTTCCGATAAGGATTATATACCTTTTAAAAACGAGAATTTGAAAGGATTTGAAATTTTGAAAATTACATAAGAAAAATGATTTATAACTAAAGGGTTTTAATTTGAAATTCGAGAGACTGAATTCCAGTGTTTTGAAATTGAACTTCTTATGGTTTGAATTAATTATTCGTGCCCGATACTATTCTTTTAAATCTACCTTATCTGCTCAGCTTTATTTATTCACCTATATTCTGTTTATCTGAATCTACCTTCGTTTTCTTTTGAATATATCCTTTTAAAATATTGTTTATTTATATACTACATGGTTTAATAGAAAATTATTAGTATTATTAATATTTTAGAAGTTATTAATTAAATAAAACATATTTAAAGTAAATGGTTATTGATTTATTAATAATATTTGAAAAGTATCTTGAGATAATTAATAAATTTATGAATTATAATAACCCTTTTGTAAATACAAGTAATGATGTAAATAATTGTTTTCAAATAGTTTTCATATACTTATAAAGGTGTTATTTATACATATATAAGATATTTATAATGGAAGCAAATTTTTTTACAAATGGGTTTGAAAATTATATTAGGTATTGAAGATATTGAATTGCAAATGAAGTTTTCAAATAAATATTTCAAGTAAAATCTATATAGTTTTAAATTAATTGTTTATCCTTGTCTTTCAATCTATTTTCTTTCTGCTTGTTTCTATTCTCCTACCTTCTTCCGTTTTGGGACGAAAAGTTTTGAGTGGGAGAGAGTGTAACGACCCAAATTCTTTAATGATTTTAATAATGTAATTAACTGAATTTTTGTGAAATTTTAAATAATAAAATTTTGAATTGAAAATTTAATATATGTAATACGTCTAATTAAACATAGCAGATGGTAAGTTTTCAATTAATATTATCGAAGTTTATTTTTTTGTGTAGATTCTATTTCAATTCAAATCAGTTAATAATTGATGGTAATAAAATGTTTTCCAAACTTGAATATTTTTATACAATAAATTTGTAAATCATCTTCAAAGTGAGACATCATCTTTCATTTTTCCAAATTTGTAAACCTCGAAAACCACTTTAACAACCGTGTATGCGGTGGAGATTCCAGAAATGAAGTAGGATGGTGGCGACGTCCTTTGAGGTATGTACGTGGACCCGACTCTCGTGAGTTGGCATAAGGTGGCTAAAACCGGAGCAATTATCTAGCCAAGGAGGTTTCCCCTCTTAACGGACACACTCCTTCGATATTATATTATGACTTTGGATTGATTTGGTGTCCAGTTTAGATTTTTGAGTTTGGAGGAGTGGCTCGAGGTAGGCGGTAGTAGCTGCTACGCGTTACCACCAGCCCGGATGCATAATTGGTATATCTACCCTGACATTGCCTTGTGTGCCGTGTCACCTATCCTAGCGCGCCTTATACGATTTTTTTTTTATACCATACCTATAGAGTGCCCTCTGACGACGCCTAGTACGAGGGAGATTACGGTACTGTATAGACTATGGGAATATGTAAATGTGTTAAGGTGGAAAATGTAAAGCCTTAACGCTATTTAAAAGTAAGTTTATTTTACTATAGACATTATTATAATAATGAAATATTACTACATAGTAAATAGTTTAACGGATCCTTTGAGGATGGAAGGTCCCAAGCATCCTTTAAGTTACTTGTACCTTTTATTACAGTTCACTTGAGTTGGTTTACATTGTATAAGTATATATGTCCTGACTCAAGTGTTTTGTGTTTTGCTTTACGCTCAGGTCAGACGGAGTGATACAACATTAGAGACTCACCTTCGGAGTTGGAGCTTTGCTTGAAGATCCGGCTATCTATTTCATTTTAGTTATCCAGTTGATTCCTGTTACCCGTTGATTCCAGTGATGTATTCAGCTTTGTACTTGATTATTGTATTGAACTTCTGTTGTATCTTGTATAACTCTGATGTATTTATATAATAGCTTCATGAACTACTATCTCTTTGCTTCCGTTGCATTTTATAACTCTATGTCTGTGATCTATGATTTATTTATTTACTGCATATTCTGAGTTTGCCAAATTTATTTTTACAATTCGGTATTTTGAGCAATTCAAGTCTGACATGTGCGGATGCGAATGGTTGAAAATATCGGGTCGGTACAAAAGAATTATAGGTAATCAAGCATTTTGTTAGTTAGGTATAACATTTTATTAGTACTAGTTGTGTAATTTTGTATACGAATGGTTAATATATGAGTTTGGTCATTTTGTTGAAAAAATATTGTATCACAATGGCTATGAATATCATATTTGGCTATATGGTTAATGTGTTTTCTAATTATTTGAATATGATGATTATGAGAGTGATTATTGATTGATATACTATAAAGAAAATAGACCATTAATAGGAAATAATAACATCAAAAAATGCTGAAAATAGTCAAAAAAAATAGTAGCGTTTCAAAAACTCTACAGGAATACATATAGTGGCATCGAGTAAATGCAATCGTAAAGCAGGGGTAAAATTGGAAACTCTATAGTAGTGCCAAAAAGCCATTTGGTGTTTCCGTAATGCTACAACAAAGATTTATAGTAGCATTTAAGAAACACTTCAATAAAGGAATTTCTAACGGCGTTGAAATAAATGCAACTAAAAATCATGAATTTTTGAGTTGCGTGCTTTATCACGGTGTTCACCAAAATGCTACCGTTTTGGTAGTGTTTTTGTGCGCCACCAAAAATACTTTTCTTGTAGTGGAAAATGGTGGCACTCGGCCAGAACTTCCTCTAAAATGTCCTTCATCATAGGAACACTAACGCGTCCATCTCTTCTCAAACATCCCCTTTTGTAAATTGCATACCTACCGCTATGGGGAAATGTTCCCCTATACTTAGCATGTCCAATTACTCATTATTGTTGCACCTTTCTTTTGTTCCTGCTCAATGCGGTCCATCAATGTTAGCCTAACTTCCATTGCTGCCAGATAGCCTAGAGTGGGTTCCGATGGCAGTGGGAAATTGAAATTCGTGAGGAACTCCAACTACTTCCACTCAAATATAGCACCTGCAGTAGCATGCCTCTGGCTAAGGGCATCGACATCAACATTTCCTTTTCCGAAGGTGTACTGTATCTCAAAGCCATATGATGTTATAAACTCCATCCATCTCTATTGCCTAAGATTCAGATCCTTTTAGGAAAATAGGTATTTGAAGAACTTGTGGTCGGTGAATAACGCATATCTTTCTCCTTAAAGGAAATGCCTCCACATCTTCAAAGTAAAGACAGTATCTGCTAACTCCAAGTCGTAAGCTAGGTACCTCTTCTCACGATCCTTCAACTGCCTAATTGCATAGGCTATTACCTTGCCCTCTTGCATAAGAACAGCTCCTAAACCCGTACCTCATGCATCAGTATAAATAGTGAAAGGATTCATCCTATCAAGAATAGCAAGTATTGGCACACAAGTCAACAACAACTTCAGATTCTTGAATTCTTCCATGCATTTATCATTCCTTGCAAGAAATAGATTTTTATTGGTTAATCGAGTTAGTAGGACTGCTACCTTAGAAAAGTCCTTGCTGAACATCCTATAGTAACCTGTCAGTCCAAGAAAACTCCTAACTTCCATGGCGTTCTTCGAAATCTTCCAATCTTGAACAACTTCTATCTTCATGAGATCCTTGGATAATCCCTTCTCGGAGTCAATATGACTAAGAAATCTCACATCATTCTTACAAAAATGATACTTTGAGAATTTGGCTTTTAGTTGATGCCTACTCAAAGTCCCTAGTACCTCCCTTAAGTGATTTTCATGCTCACCCTCACTTTTGTGAACTTGTTTATTTGCCTCCTAAAGACTCTACTTATCAAATCTACAAAGTACGCAAGAGAATTTGTCAACTCGAAAGGCATTACTACCCATTCATATAGTCTGCTAAGAGTGTCAAAAGCGGTCTTATGCTTGTTATCCTTGGCTATACTCAATTGATGGAATCCAATGGCTAAGTCCAACTAAGAAAAGATTTTGTCTCCAATAAGCTGGTCAAATTAATCATTAATTATAGGTAAGAAATACATATTTTTCTTGATCAGCTTATTGAGCTCCCTATAGTCAATGCATAGCCTTAAAGAGCCATCTACCTTAGTGGCAAAGACAATTGGTGCTCCCCATTCTGAAATACTACAGCGAATAAATCCCTTATGCAAAAGTTTTGAAATCTGGTTGTCCAACTGTTGCTTTTCTTTGGGGGCCATATGCCTCAATGGCAGCATGACAGGTCTAGTAACCTTTTCAAAATCAATCCTAAACTTGATCTCCCTTTGAAGTGGGAGATCATAGACTTCTTTCAAAATGTCTAGAAAGTCTCGAACTAGAGGCACATGTGAGTGTTCATCTTGTGATAGGCTAAGAGAGTACAAATGGCTTAACTCGACTGAGTTTTAGTGCATATAACGATCATCGATATCTTGCCCCTTACAACTCCTTAACCAAATAACCCTTCTGTCATAGTCTAAGACAATGTTGTAGTAAGATAACCAATCTATCCCTAGGATAATTCCATACCCTACAAAACCAAGAACATACATGTTATATATAAAATCGACTTAACATATATCCACCACTAAGTCCTTACAAATTAAAGAAAGATGTGTTGACCTCCCAATAGGATTTGATTCGACTATTGGGTTAATGATAACTTAGGTTTTTAAACTCAAGGATTTCACTATATTTCTAGTTTTGAATGAATGTGATAGTCCCGAGTCAAATAATGTACGAATATTATTTCCGAAGATAATAGTTATACCTAATAATGCTTTTCCTTGGTATCTAAGAGGACGCCTACTTGAGACATGTATCTCCTTTCCTAGCTTCAAGCGCCGATTCTTTTAATCCCTCCTTATGGCAGTGATAACATCTCCCTTTGAACTCCTCCTTCATCAAACTCACCTTACAGTTCTTAGCAACACGCCCCTTTATATGACATCTGCGACATGTCATAACTTCTTTGTTGATCTTCTCCTTGGTTTCTTGTCAGTCCAGAAACCCCTTCTTTTCTCCACATTGAATTTGTACCTATCCTACATTCTCCTTCCTCTTGATACTAAGAGTCTAAAGCAGTGCCATTTAATCATCTCATAAGTGGTGCCTATGGGAATTTGGATCAATAGCATCTCTCTAAGTGGATATTTAGAACTTTAAAAAACTTCATGGCCTTATTCATAAAGGTGTCCATTAGGCTCAATCCAAACTTAGCCAATTCCGTGAACCTATTGATGTACTCCTTCAACGTGGAGTCTTCTTGCCTCGATTGTGTATACTTCTCCAACTACAAACTTACTTCAGCACTGGACTCAAAGCAAATCTTTAATTCATCCCAAGTTATTCCTTAACATTCTCTTCGATTACAATGGTCTATCAATCTAGTGCTTCGCCCTTCAAATACCATGCAACCATCTTCCTCTTGATACGGTCTTACCATCCAAGCTTCTAGAATATATGTTCATAGTCATTAATCCAATCCTTTATCTCACAAAATCTTTAGCTCTCGTATACACTCGTCCTCCCATATTCTAGAAGTCATTACACATTTTAGGAAAGTCTATAAGGTGTGGTGCTGCTTCCGTAGGCAGAGCAACTAGTGTTGTCGGTGCTTCTTGTTGAGGAATGAGAACATGCCACATATACTTTAAGTATTGCTTGAACCATTCTAGCATACCTCGCGTGGTGGGTATTTCTTGAGTGGATTGGCTCCCAACCTCCGAACTATTGTTTTCAACCATGATAAACTATTTATAGGTTTGGGCATTTAGTTATAATTTCCCAAGATAGTATTATTTACTAAATAAAATTTTGCCAAGTATGTTTGCGTATGTTCATAAAAGTATACATATAGTATGGTTTTGAAAAATACTTTCAAAAATAAAAAATATGCATCCTTACGTATGCTGATTCTCGTCGATCGGGTAACCTAAGCTCTGGTACCAATATAACAGCCTTCCCGTAGTTGGCCTAATTTTCGAAATAAAAGCCCATGAACCTTAGGTCGATTCCAAAGCTGGTTGTTGCTTGGTAAAATTGATACAATAAATAATACACAGAGCTATATATATCTATGCCATCAAAATCTCATAGTGGAAATGATAAAGTACAATAAAAAAAATAAGCACCCATTTTATAAAAATTCAAATATCAGAAATACAACATATCATCTCAAATATCCAGAATCAACATCAAATTTTTTGAAACTAGGTACAACGAAATATATCAAAAATACAAATAGATATATAAAATGCCATAAATCTTCACCTCTGTCTTCATCTTCATCTTCTCCATCTGCATTGTTTCCCCTAACCTGTGTGTTGTGGAGAGGAGAGGGTCAGAACAATAATGTCCGATAAATTAAAATTTCAAGTCTTAACATAATAGTATTTGGGCAGTATTATTTAGATAAATAATTTGTCTCATGCATCCTATATTATACCCTATTAAGAATATCTTCAACTGTAAGCCTGAAGGCTCTTCTAGTCCAACTCCATAACATTCCTTCAACTGTGGCCAAACGCTCTTTTCAGTCCAATGCAACTACCATCAATCATGTCCTAACAATGCGAGAGAAGTACCTGAGCCACTTAATAGCTCTTTAATGGGAATTAGGTAGAGTCTGACCATTCAATACCTATATCCTAGGCAAATCCACGTCATTTAATACCCAACCCAAGGAGGATCCCTCTCTAGTGATTCCTAACTGACATCGCACGAAATCTCATCAAACTGCTTATTACTTCTTTATGGAAAGAGGCGGATCCTACAATAGCTACTTAATCCCTCGACCCCGAAGCGGACCCTTACGGAGGTTCCCACCACCATACTTAAAAAATACTCCTGACCATTTTAATACTTATTAAGCGGAAAGGAGATGGACCCTAAACAACCACCTAATACCCTTAACCTAAAAGCAAGCCCCTTGTCTTATGCCCCGTAACCCAAAATGTGACGTCTCATATTAATCTGACTATTCGTAAGTGCTGGTAGGCAGATTAAATGGGAAGACTTATTGTAACATCCCTCATCCTAAGGCCTAAAAATAAGCACTACTGATGCTGCAGATATCAATGGTATTATTGTTTGGTGATAAAATGAGATCAGTTAATAGTATCATTAACATCAAAGCACATGAATATGAAAATTTTCAAACATATTTTTAAGATAAACTTTTCCATTACATTAATAATTTACATATTTTTCACATCATCCCAAATGTTGCATAGGTTTCGATAAAATATAATTATTACAAAATACTCCATGAGCGACATACGAAGATGCCCCTTTGGTTGATCAGAGTTAACTACTAGACAGATACTATTTCTGCCATTATATACATATAGATAAATGTCATACAACATGGTGGATAATCAAATAGATATACTCGTACATAGCTAGCTCTGTCTCCTGCATGTTTCTAGAAGCTTTGGTTGTTAAACCTAAAAACCTTACCCTTGAACTACTCAAATAAGTACTTGAGAGTTTACGGGGGAAAAAACTTCACGTCAGATAAAAAGTCTGGTGTGAATAAAATATACCATCTAGGTTAATAGATATCTAGTGAGACCATGTGACTGAGTGAAATGGATTTTCCCCTCACTATTATTCTCAAAATATGTCTTTTATAAATCAAGCATCTGCAACCACAATGGTTAAACTAGATAATATAAACAATCATATGAATGCATGCAACTTGGGTAATCATGACGAATCTATCTAAATCGATGGACTATCTGTCCCAATATCATAGTTTTCTTAAGGTAACTACAAACCTAAATGGTTGATTTGGGCCAACCAAATATATCAAATTCTCTGACTTACTGTTAGAAAGAACTAGACGGTCTGCCCAAACAATTATTCATAAGGTCACTATGATCCAATGGTTTTGCAAGCAAACCAATAACCTACCTCATCTTTGCATATTCCTTTCTATGTGTAAACTTACTTTTAATCTTATGCTTGATGAAGCCCTATGCATATAAATTTTGGACTAATATCAGCTAGGGGCTGATAGCTTAAGTATAGGGCACGACCCTCATTAGTCCCATCTTGTTTTCTAATCTCTGAGTAAATTCATCCTATCATAATTTATCTAAAGGTAATAAGAACTATTATCTCTTTAGTTAAATCCTAGGCTAAACACCCTTTTAATTTCCTTGAAAACATAAGTCTTTATAATGGATTTAACCCTTGAAATCAAACTTTAAAACAAGAAAACTGTATTCCTTTACTTTACCCACAACATTATGCCAAGATATACATGCTTCTATAAAATAACTTTGATGAACTTCGAAATCTCTTAGAGGTTGTCTCACCTCAAAACCTTAGGCTATGAAACCAGATACATCAAAACCATCTATATTAATAAAGTGCGGCATTGATATTGCCTATATGAGTTGGCATACCCTTCTACATCGAAATTATGTTAAAGCATCTGATTTATAAAACACAAAGCCTTAAGAACAAAACCATTTATGGCGCGTATTATAAACATATATAGGTCATCGAATACAAGTGGCATAGTCATGGGTCGCATAGTATAAAACTTGAAAATATAGGAATGTTAGTATTAAGGTTAGGCGGCATCATTGCCGTATAAAACCAATGTCAAAAATAGCCCGTAACGGCATCAAAAACACGTGGGAAAAATCCTAAAAAATCCAGATAAATCAGAATTATCATATACTTTGACATATAAGAATTTCGGGACAAAAAAAATTATTTAATTATTTTTAATAACTAAATCTTCAAAAATGGGGACCATTCCCCCTTCTTTCTTTTCTACCGCCGTCCCATCTTGTCCTTCTTCATCTTATCTGCCCTGTCTTGTACCTCCTTCAACTGTTCCAGTAGTGTCTTCCATACCACCAAATGTCCTTTCCACTGCCTCGCTTCCCATAGTCTCTTCCGTTAATCACTCGCCGCCTCCTCTCCCCCCCCACCCTGTCCACCAGTAGCATGGAACTCCTTGTTTAAGGCAAGGCCACTCAATGCAGGCAAATACAAACCATGCGAAATTCAGCTAGAGTTTAAAGGTGATGCAATTGTTCCTCCATCTAAAGTTGTTCAGGCTGGAAACGCAATGTCGAAGGAGTATTTAGTAGGTTTCTTCCTTGATAACCCACTACCATACACTGCTGTTTTATTCTTTCTCAAGAGAGCATGGAAACTACAGGGAACCATCTCAGTAAAATCGGATGGTTTCCTCTTTTTATTCAAATTTTCAAATGAGGATGATAAGAAAAGAATAGCTGAATCTGATTCTGTAGTCATGAAGAATAAATTATTCATTGTTAAACCATGGGATGAAAACATTGGAAATAACTGTCGTAGTATTAAATCAGTCCCTGTGTGGATCAAACTCTCAAACATACCGTTGTATGCATGGTCACCAGTGGGAATCAATTGGCTGGCGTCCAGGGTTGGTAAACTCTTATGTATGGATGCCTCCACTGAAAAATTTGAAAGGATCTTATTTGCAAAATGCATGGTGGAAGTTACCCCACATAAAGAACTCCCTGATAATTTTGCAGTTAAGTTACTTGATGGCTCTGATCAAATAGTGAAAGTGGAGTACTTATGGAGACCTGAAATTTGCGTCTCCAGTATGGAGTTTGGGCATATGGTAACTACGTGCAAAAAGTTTGACAAAACTGAAGAAAGAATTAACAATAATGGTGGCAATGTTGATCACATTATCCAGTGTGAAGTAGGTCAAAGCAAGGTAATAAGTGACAAAGGGCTGGAAAAAGATGGAAAAGTGAAACAGATCTGGCAAAGGGTGAATAACAACAAAGGAAGGAAAAAAAAACTTAAGTGAACAAGTCAAAATTGCAACTTTGAATATGTCAAGTGGTAGAGCCAACCCAATACCTGATGTGCATAAGGAAGTAAACAAAAGTCCTGAAGAAGAAATAAGTTCCCATAGTGACTGTACTGTCATACTAAAGCAAGTTGCATGCAATAATAAATATAGTCTGCTCCAGGATGATGGAAATGATCAAGGAAGCATAGAACAGACGGGGGAGGAGGAAGGAGAGGTTATGCATGATGTAACCACTTATGTCAATGCTGAAACATTGTCATCGTGCGTGGGAAAATCTGTTGAAGAAAATACTTATGAGAACAAAGATTCAAGTCGAAAATCTGTTTTGATGGAGCAACAAAATCCACATTGTGCACTAACCCCTTCAAGAAACCAACTGGATAGCTCTGTGTCACCTCTTAACCCTGTGCACGCGCGCACTTATGAATCTGACCATGATGAGAATCGGTGTTGTCTCTTGAACAGCAAATAAAGCAAGTCATATTCAGTATGCACCAAGTTGATGTGGATAATCACTCAGCTGTTCCACCAACATATAATTTTGCCATTGAGCTTCCTGGCTGGCCAACCAACATTCAAAACATTGATCCACCTTCTGATTCCCCACCAAACCCTCCCTCCTCAAACCCTTACTCCACTGAAATTACCACCCCATCTTCACAGCTTCAAGATAGAATTGAAACTAGAGCTCTTTCCGCAAAGAGAGGTAACAAAATCCATCTTTCCCTTTGATTAATCCATGAATAAAAAAATTGCTTCCTGGAACATTAGGGGTGCACATTCCAACTTGAAACTAGATCAAGTCAAAAGCCTTATTTCTCTGAATGATATATGTCTTTTTGGCATTCTTGAAACCAAACTCAATCTTCCACTTTCTATTAAAGCTGCATCATATATTAATCCTCTCTGGCCCTATCATCACAACCTTGATTCTGCGTCGTATGGTAGAATTCTTGTAGTTTATGATCCTTCTGTTTTGACCTTAACCCACTCCTTTCCACAAGACAATCAATTCACTTCCATGTCCATCTCTCACAATCTCAATTTTCCTTTTACATTACCTTTGTCTACGCCGATAATTCAACCCTATCCAGAAATACACTGTTCAAATCACTCCCTTCTTTACGGCAAAACACTCATGCTTGGATTGTTCTTGGTGACTTTAATTCTTGCTTCAATCTTGATGATAAAAAGGGGGGTTCTCCTCTCCTCCCTGCTGACATTGCACCCATTAATCTTGCAATAACTGATTCTGAACTTATTTTAGTCAACAAGACTGGATCTAAATTTTCTTGGAATAATCGAAGCCGTAGTGGTGTACGAACCTATACAACTATTGATCATGCATTTTGTAACATCACTACCCTCAACTTTTGGCCATCCATGTCTGTCAACCTTCCTCTTCCTATACTGTCTGACCATTCCCCATTAATATTCTCCCTTGATCCCCATTTGCGAAGAAACAAAAGAAGTTTTAAATTTTTTAATGCATGGGCTAATCATGATGACTTTCTTGATTTAGTTTCACGTGTTCACTCAACATATAATTGCTATGGTAACCCTATGTATAAGTTTTGCAGGAAACTCAAAGGCATAAAGCAAGCACTGAAGTTATGGGCATCCACCACCTTTGGGAAAGGCAGTTTGTTATCTACTACCCTCATTGAGCAGCTCAAGGCCAAACAGGAACACATGATGGACAACCCAGTTGATGAGGCAACTGCTAATGAAGAAGGTCATCTCTTTATGGAAGTGAACAAAGCTCTTCAGATGGAAGCAAGTATGAAAAGGCAGCTGCTGAACAACAAGTGGTTTGAAGAAGGTGATCAGAATACAAAGTTTTTCCATGACACCATAAAAGTGAAGCATGCTAGAGAAAATATACACAGTATTAAGGATGAACAAGGTAAAACTTTCTCGACCCCTGATGAAGTGGACAAAGCTTTTGTTCAATACTTCACTACAATTCTTGGTAACTCAACTGGATCTCTCCTGACCTCAACTTAATCTCTTCCCTTCCTCTGCCATGCCTCTCCCTCATTGAATCTGATGCCTTAACTAAACAAGTTACAAATGAAGAAATCAAGACAGCCCTTTTCTCCATGAACCAAAGCTCCTCTGGTGGCCCCGGTGGACTTAATGTAAAATTTTACATTGCTACATGGTCTGTGCTTGGGAATGATTTCTGTCAAGCCATCCACAATTTCTTTAATAAGTGCAAACTTCTAAAAGAAGTCAACTCTACAAACATTGCGTTAATACCTAAGGTTTCTCCTCCTACTAAAGTATCCTCATTCAGGCTTATATCGTGTTGTAATGTTTTGTACAAATGCATCTCAAAAATTCTTGCTACCCGTATGGTTTGTGTTCTGCCTACGTTGGTATCCCTAAATCAAGCGGCTTTTATTCCTACTAGGAATATTATTGACAATGTACTACTAGCCCAGGAACTGTTGAAAGGTTATGGCAAGGCCAATGCTACTCCAGCTGTTGCAATCAAAATTGATATTTCCAAAGCATATGATTCTGTTCACTGGGAGTCAATTGTTAGGATTATGGCAATGATGGGATTCCCTAAAATATTTGTTTCTTGGGTATATACATGTATTTCAACCCCAACATTCTCTGTTATTGTTAATGGTAGGCCAGCATGCTATTTTAGTAGCCAAAAAGGAGTAAGGCAGGGGGATCCTATCTCCTCTTATTTATTCTTATTAGTTATGGAAGTCTTCAATGTTATCCTTAGGAAAAAATTCTCTCTCAAGCTTATTAAATACCATCCCAAGTGTTCTCAACAGTAGATTACTTCCATTATGTTTGCAGAAGATGTATTGATATTCACTAAACCTGAAGCTTACTCGTTATCTGGAATCTTAAATGCTTTACAGGCCTTTTACCTCATGACTGGCCTCTCCATCAACCACTCAAAATCTTCCTTGCTAGTTGCCGGGGTCTCCGACTTTGTTGCCTCGAGTCTGTATAATTTAAGTGGGTTCACTTGCATGCACAATGACATGAAGTATCTAGGTATTCCCTTAATCACTAAAAGAATTACCATAGCTGATTGCCTACCCCTATACAATAAGATTACTATAGTTATGAATGCTTGGGAAAACAAGTACATGACACAAAGTGGTAGACTAGTGCTCATAAAAGCTGTTGTTTTCCCTTCTTTGGTCTACTGGGCGCGATCAGCTGTGCTTCCCGGTAAGCTACTGCAACTAGTTCGGTCTGCCATGTCTAGATTCTTCTGGACAGGTAGCATACACAACAAGAAACTAATGCCATGTTCTTTTTCAATGTTTGAGACTACCTTAAATTTGGGAGGTCTTGGAGTTTTAAATGCAAAAAATTGGAACACTGTGGCATTCAGTACACACTTTGATGCTGTGCTAAATAAAAAGGAAAGTCTTTGGGTTAAATGGACATGGACACATAACATAAAGAATGGAAAGTTTTGGATTATGGACATACCACAAGACAGTAGTTGGACATGGAGAAACATTCTGAAGCTCAGGGATATCTTTCTTCCTATGATTCAGTATCATATACACACAAGCACTGTTGTTAGTTTTTGGGATGAACCGTGGGTGAGTAAAGGCGTTATTCTTTCAAGACTGTTTAATCATGCCATGATTGTGCAATCTGCAGTGAACTGTGAAGCTAAAGTTAGTGAATATTTGGTTGATGGTAGAATTCTTCTTCCCTACAACAGTAGTCAAGAGGTTAGGCAATTATGGAGTTCAATCCAGAGGAATTTTTACAGCAGCGCTCAGACTTCTACTGTGACATGGAACAACAAAATACATAATGTTAAACTGGTTTATAACCACCTACTTACTAACACGGTTTTACCAGCTGCCAAGTGGTACAATATTTTATGGAATACTGATGCTGCCCCGAGAGAGAACCTTATGTTGTGGAAGGTAGTTAGCAATGCACTCCTAACTAGAAGTGTTTTAAACAGTTATGGGATGTTTTGTTGCCCTGAGTGTGTTTTTTGTGAACAACATGTTGAAATTTGCGAACATCTGTTCTTTGATTGCCCTGCTATCCATGAACTGGTTGAACGTATTGCAAGTAAGATTTTTTGCTCTGGTACCCTTGCAAGCTCTATTATAAATTGGAATATTATTTACAAAGCTACACGGTGGAAGACTGACAAATCTCGAGAAATGGTGATCTGTATTAAAATATACATGGACGTGATTTGGAATGAAAGGAACAGTATTGTTTTTGACAATAACAGAAAGAGTCTTACTGCTCTTTGGGCAGAAGTTAGGGCTAGGACTTACTTGCAAATGAAACGGTCTGCTTGCCAATTACCTGCTGACATGATCTCCAAGTGGGCTCACTGATTTGTAGTATATTTTGTTTTCTTTTTTTTTGTTTTCCCAGTTTCTCTTTGATTCAAAGTGTGTTTTGAATCTTTTTATTGTGTTGCAATAAAACTGGTAGGGGGCCAGTCAACCCCGCTGGCTTTGCCAAAAAAAAAAAAAACTCGAAATAAATCAATTTCCTCATTTAGAAAATTCATAAATATTCATACTTGCTTCGAAAATTATGAAACTAAAATCCCACTTTTAAAATATTGTTTCTAATATCATATCAAAATTTCAAGTCATTTGGTTGTCATATGATAGGTTTTCATACTTAAACCTATTAACAAATCTCATAAATAAATCCACTATTCTTCGGTTAAGCATATAATCATCCAATAAATTATAATATGGTATAATACAATCATAAGAATTGAGTTTAATCCCAAAACTAAAATTAAATAAGAAAATCCGAGATGAGTTATCATTGTTCACCTTGATTAGATAATGAGAGTTGAGATTTGAGTGTTGATTTTTTCCATTAAGCTTTCTCTTTCATTTCCTAGCTCTTCTTTCTCTTTGAACTCCTTAGTAATGGCCGATCTTGTATAATGAATGTGAATAGGAGAGCTGAAAGTTGAAGAGTTTATGTTTAGGAAGTGTGCGTATTTCTTTTTTTCCCTTCATATAATTTCCTTCTAATTTAAGGCATAACTATTCATGTTAATTCATTAATTAAGGCTCGACCCATATTAATTCTCAAATCTCATTCTCCTTGTCTTCTTACATTATTTTATTTAATTTATCTAATTAAATATCCTAAATAATGTTAACCAAAATCATGAGTGTTACAGACTCGTCTCCTTAAAGAATTTCATCCTCGAAATTATGATAAGGTACATAATATCAAATATAATCATAGACATAAAACATACCATCAAAACAAATCAAGATAAGTGTCTCTAATCCTATCCTTTGCCTCCAAGTACAGTCTTTCTTGTTGTTACTCCACTTGACCTTCACTAATTTGACTGTCTTGTTCCTTAACTTCTTCTCATCCTTGGTTACAACATGAATTGGTTGCCTAACAATTGTCATGTCTGGTTCCATTACTAAGTCTTCCAATGCAGTCAGAGCGATAATAGTCTCTGGATCTCGAACATAATTCCTAAGTTGAGAAACATAAAAAACATTGTGGACTCCGGCCAAGCTGCTCAGTAACTCTATCATGTAAGTGAGTTTCCCGATCCTTTCTATAATAGGAAATGGTTCACAAATCTAGGTGCCAATTTTTAAAACCATGCTACACCCTTCAACGATGATACTTTGACAAAACATTATCTCCCATTGGGAATTCTAGCTCTATCTCTTATCTACATAACTTTTATGCTTAGACCAAGCTTCCTTCACATTAACTCGGATCAACTCAACCTTTTTTATGGCTTCTCTTACTAAATCTGGACAAAGAATCAATCTATCTTTGCTCTCTAACCAACATACGGGTAATTTACAGGGTCTTCTTCAAAAGATGCCATCCTTATGCTAGTCTGATAACTATTATTATAGGAAAATTCAACTAATGTAGATGGTTTTCACTTGATTTTCCAAAATCAAGCTCACATGCTCTGAATAAATCCTCTAAGACTTTGTTAACTCTTTCTATTTGCCCATCCTTCCATAGATGATAAGAGGTACTCATCTTGAGCTTGGTACCTAACACCTTTTGTAGACTCTTCCATAGTTCGCTAGTGAATAAAGTATCTCTGCCGTTGACTATACTACTAGGAATCCTATGCAGTCTAGCAATATTTTTCATAAATAACTTGCTAAGACAAGTGTCGTCCTTGTCGAGAATTAAATGTGCACTCTTAGTTAGTTTATCCACTATAAGCCAAATACTCTCATTTCCTCTGTTCGACCTTGGCAATCCGTCAATGAAATCCATAGATATATAATCCCAATTCCACACGGGTACATCAAAAGGCTGAAGCAATCCACTTGGCTTCTGATGCTCTGCTTTCACTTATTGACAATTCACACATTGCTTTACCCGTAAGCCTACATCATTTTCATACCTTCCTAGAAGAAACTTCCCTTCATGTTCTGATATATCTCAGTTCCTCTAGAATAAATTGTAAACTTCGATCGGTGACACTTCTTAAGAAATTCTTTTCTTAGGTTTCCTATATTTGGAATGCACAATCGTCCCTTCTTCCTCAACCATCCATTTTGGTCAATATAAAAATCTTTTAAATCTTCAATCTTAGTTCCACTTTCAACTCCTTAAATTCGTTCAACTAACAATCGATCATCTCTTTGCTTAGAAGTAGGGCTGTCAATTTCCTACATGACCCGAAACCCGCACGGAAATTAGCAGGTTAACCCGACCCATTTAATTGGCGGGTCATTTTCGGGTCAACCCGAATTTGACCTGTTTATAAACGGGTGGGTTTCGGGTTGACCCGCCAACCCGAAACTGACCCTTAACAACCCGTTTATACAGTATATAGGTTAAGCTGACCCGTTTACGACCCGCTCTGACCCGTTTATGACCCGTTTGTACCTTATACGGGTTATACGGGTTGACCCGACCCGTTTACGAACCGTTCCGACCCATTTATGACCCAATTATACCTTATACGGGTTGACCCGACCCGTTTACACCTTATACGGGTTGACCTGACCCATTTACGACCCGACCCGACCCATTTATAATCGGGTTACACGGGTTGGGTCAGGTCAACCCGTTTATAAACGGGTCGGGTTCGGGTTGAGCGTTTTCGACCCGTTTAATAAACGAGTTGACCCGACCCATTTAAAATCAACCCGAACCCGACTTGACCCGACCCAAACCCGACCTGACCCGACCCATTGACAGCCCTACTTAGAAGTAATCTTTTCAATCAAGACTGGTCGAACTTTCAAGCTAGATAATATTGCAGTACTCTGAACAGAACTAGCAGGTGATCTTAACTACACACTACAAGTAGTCAATGCTTTACTCCGCTAACATTGCCAACACTGCATTCTCTGCTAAAAATGCAACTTTATTTCCATTCCCTGGTGTGTACTCAATTCCAAAATCATAAGCTGCTATGAACTCCAACTACCTCTGTTATCTCATATTCAACTCCTTATGAGAGAATAAATATCTTAAAGACTTGTGATCCGTGAACAACTTGAATCCTTCTCCCAAATATAGTGTCTCCACACCTACAAAGAAAAGAATATTGTTGCTACTCCAAACCATGAGTTGGATAAGTAACTTCATGCGATCTAAGCTATCGAGAGGAGTAGGCAATTACTTTACCTATTTGCATCAACACGACTCCTAATCATGTTCCACACATATCTGTATATAGCACCAAATCTTGATGACCATCTAGAACAATTAACACGAACGCATTGGTTGACAAATGTTTTAGCTTCACATTTATCGGTCCAAACATACTTCTCCTTATTAGTTTAGTCATCAATGCTGCTATATAAGAGAAATCCTTGATGGACCCCCGGTAATAACCAGCTAATCCAAGAAAACTCTTTATCTCAGTTACCGTCTCATGGCTCTTTAAGTTATTAACAGCTTCTATCTTATCTGAATCCACTCACGATCCTTTTTCTAAGACTACATGACCAAGGAAATTCACTTCTTTCTTCCAAAAATGAGACCTCGAAAACTTCACATTCAGTTGATGCCGCCTTAACTTCTCAAGCACTATTTTAAGGTGAGTGTCGTGATCTTGCTCATTTCTAGAATATATCAAAATATCAACTATAAATACTAACATGAATTTATCTAAATGCCCTTGGAAGATCCAGTTCACCAAATCTACGAAGAAAGTAGGCGCACTAGTCGATCCGAGTGACATTACTAACCACTCGTATGAACCATTTCTCGTTCGAAACACCCTTCAAGGAATACTGTTCTCTGCCACTCTCAATTGATGGATCCCTATCGCCAAAACTTGTTGATAAAATACTTTGGCTCCACTCAATTGATCAAATAAATAATCTATTCTTGGCAAAAGATACCGATGCTTTACCGTCTTTTTATTCAACTTACGATAATCGATAATCTAAACGACCTGTCTGATTTCTTTAGAACACGACGACCACTCCTCAAGGTGAACTAGTTGGCCTAATAATAATTTTTGCTTCTAAATCCACCAACTACACCTTCAACTCTTTCATTTATATAGGTGTCATTCTATTAAGCGGTCTACTTATGCGTTCAGCTCCAAGTACTAGATCTATTCGAAACTCAATAGCTTATTTTGGTGATAGTTTTGCTACTGTTTCAAAGACATTTGCAAACTCTTTAACGAAAAAAATTCGATTCAACTCGTCTTCCTCTTCTATTGTACCAAACAAAGCAAAAACATCAAAATTTGAGTCCTCTATTGAGTATATAATTTGATCGCTATTATTAGGGTGTCTTAGTGATATTTCCCTATCTTGGAAAAATATCCTAGCAACATATTTGCTTAACCAATCCATACCCAATATAATCTCAAAGCCCATAAAATCAAACATGCAAACTGCAGGTAAACATATGACCTAATAATTCAAACTCTAAATGGTTGCATCTTATCCCAAGAGTTGCATACCCTCCTATAAGATTCGCAGCCCTTAAGGAAGTAACTATCTATGATGGTTCTAAACTTAGCTTATCTACAAGCAATGAGATATAAAAGAATGTGATGCACCGGTATCAAACAGTATTCTAGCAGATATGCCTGAATAAAAAGCGTATTTTCCACCACAACTTTTCTTTTCTCCTTTGTTGTTGTTCTCGAGGTAGCTGGTTCTAAAGCAAACACTTTTCCTTTTTAACCTTAACTGGTGCCTTGCACTGATTGTTATAATGGTTTATCTGATCATAATAGATGCACTTGATGTTCTTCCTCCCAATAAATTTCTTTTCATCTCCAAAGCGACATTCGTTCGCATAAATTCCCTTTCTTGTCACATTTGTAACACACAATATCCACTTTTCCTTTCTTTGCATCTCCACCCTTCTGAGCTCCCTTCTTATAAAAGAAGTTTCTTTTCTGTAATGATCTGTAATTTTCGATAATTAAAAATATTAAATTAAACAAGATTTTGAAATTTAATTTTGACAGAAATTAAAATTTATGATTTAGTAATGAGGAAATAATTAGAATTTGATTTAATAATGTTGTTTGAATGTTATTGACAACTATTTTAAAGCAATTTCAATCAATTGGAATAATTGTAAATTAATTTGGTTAAATCGGTAAATAAGAAGTAAAATAATTGTTGGAATCAATTGTTGAAATTTAATGTAATTAAATATTATAGTTAGTATGGTTAAGATGACAACTATAAAATATGAATGTAATAAAATGTAAACTAATGTTAATTATTTTCATAGGGTAATAGTTGATTCAATAATCAGAGCTAGAATCAAAATAAAAGAGTTTATTGTAATTAATGAATTTATTACAATTGTAACTGAATTCTGAAATTTCTGTAATATTTAAATATTGGATTAGCATGGAAAATTTAATTTTAAAAAGATTATAAATTTCTCTTTAATCAAGAATGATAAAATTGTTAACTTTTAAATTCGAAATTTAAAAGTGATTAAATCCATTTAATAATAATTTATTTAATTAATATGAAAATTAGCCATTTTGGCTACCGTCTCCGATTTCGACGAAACTAGTTTCATCATATCCGTAACAGTGAATTATTGAAGGATTTCAAGTTTCATAGCAATCGAACTTATCGTTTGATCGTGCGAGCTCGAAACACGTAGAAATCAATTGAATGAATTTAATTAAATTAATTTGTTTTTCAAAATCTAACTTCTGCATACAATGGAATTAGAGTTTGAAACAGGTTCCATTAAGTTTAAAAATATCAAAAACCTATATTTTGATATATCGGATGATCCATTTTTATTTCAGAAACGGAACTGGCTTTTCGGACCGTTTCGAAGCAATTCGATATGTCCTTTTTTTCTTATTTATCTTTGTCTATATAAATAGATTTTTCCTAACCCTAGCAGCCTTTCATTTTATTTCTATACGTACTTCTATTTCTTATCTATTCCATATTCTCAAATGTTAGAACATATAAAGCCTAATTTCCAAATTCAATTTCAAATCAAAATCAAACTCCTCAAACCATAACAAATTATATATCGTTGGAAAGCTCTCGACAAGCGCAACCTACTACTGAAATTTGTTTTTCCAATTGAATCACGATTTGGACAGAAATCATTGATTTAGCCTCTGCCATCGAAAATAGGGTTTACTTTTCGATGGTAGATCTTCGTCGATAGGACCATCGGAGGCTACCAGAGGCTGGAGGACGTCGAGCAGCATGCATCCATGTGGTTCTTGGGTGTCGATAGTGCACGAATCGGCAGATTTGGGGCATGATAGCATCACGACGGCGGATCCACTGTTGGTCACCAGTGATGGTGGCACGGCTTGTTCTGAGGTGGCTCGGGGTGTGGGAGGTCGCGGTAGTGGCGGATCAAGGCGCATGCGAATGAGGTGGCGATGTTTTGGCAGTTGACGTTGGCGGCTACATGTTTGATTGAGCATATCACGTGGGTTAGGGTTGCAACGATGAGAGATAACGAAATTACTAAATTTCCCTTCAATTTTATTTTATTTTAATTTATTTTTCAAATGTTCTAATGTGCGTAACTTTTCATCCGAGTTTAGATTTGGATGCAGTTTCTTGTGTTGTGATCGTATCGAAATTTCGAACAATATGGAACTAGTTTGGCTACATTCTATGGCTGTTAGAATTTTAGATCTTATTTAAATTTTAAATCGACAATAAGTCAAAGGTAAGTGATTTAACCCACTCATAAATACTAAACTATCTTATGTTAGTTAAATTAAATTTATGATGTGATAATAATATTATTGATTGTTGTTTGGTAGTTTAATTTGGCATTTTAATTTAAATTGATTCTTTTTTAAATTTCATTGCCATATAAATTAATATTGAATTTAAATTGTAAATCAAATACCTGATAATGATAACCAGTTAGTTGTATGATTTATTGGCTGATTTGGATGTCGATTTTGGATGATGGATGTTTATTTGTTGACATTTTGGATGATTGGATGTTTATATCCCTGTTAGTCACAATGAGTGAAATGATACATACCCGAACGATCTTATAGACTAGGAAAAATCTTATGGGTTAAAATTGTAAACTTGAGCAATTTTAATGACTTGGAAATTGTTGATTCCGGATATGGGTTGAAATGATATATACATTGAAAATTTAACTATTTTGGGGTTGAAATGATATATACCCTATCACTTGACCATAGGGTAGAAAAGCATATACGAACACCATTGGTCGGTTTTAAATTATTTTCTAAATAGTAAAATATATTTTATTTACAAATTTGATTTTTTTTTTAAATTTAGCTTAATGATTTCTTTTATTTAAAATTTTATATTTGGAAAATAATTTATGTTATATGTTTTAAAGCTTCAAAATATAAGTCGATATATGGTATTAAATGTAATTTTAAGATTTTAACTTATAAATTTATTTAGTTTTAAATATATTTTAAAATAGTCTAAAACTTAATTTAATGGAATATTTAATATAACTTTAAAAGATTTATTTTAAATTTAATTTAATATAATAAATATGGTTTTAAATTAGTATAATTAAAATTTAATTTATATAATAAATATAGTTTTAATTTAATATAATAAATATAGATTTTTATAATTACTTTAATAAATAAAAATTGAATGTGGTTTGTAAGGAATTTATAAAGGTTGTAAGATTTTATAATGGATTTTGTTTCAAGGGATTATTTTAAAAGATTAAATAGAAGACTGTATAAAAGATTTTATAAAGGATTTTTATAAAGGATTTTTATAATAGCTTTATAAAGGAGTTCATAAAGGCTCTAAAAGATTCTATAAAGGATTTATGAAGGGGTTGTGAAAGGGGAAGAGTTGCAACTATTTGGAATTTTATAAATAGCTACGTTTCAAAGTATATCAATAGTTTATAAATGGTTTAGAAGAGGTTTGCATTTTTGAAATTGATTGAAAGAGATCTTCCTCGATATTGTAAATATATGTATACTTTTGGAATAATTATATAGATATCTTGATATAAGGGTATAAAAATTTTCTGTATTTATTATAAATATTTTATGAAATGACCACAGTGTGAAAAATGTAAGCGTTTGGTTGTTAAAGAGATCAGGGTCGGATATTGTCAAACTCTGCTAATTCTGAAACTACTTTAACAGCTGTGCACGTAGTGGAGAATCCAGAATGAAGTAGGATGGTTTGGCAAACGCTACTGTATGAAGTATGAATGAAGCCCTGACCTCACTAGGTCAGCTTGATATGACTAAAACATGATCTATCCCAGGCCAAGTGAGGTCGCTCCTCCTATCGGGCATGCTTCTACAATACCATATATGTTACTTTGTGATTGATTTGGTGGCCACCTTCGATTTGATTTTGGGAGTGTGTTCCGAGGTGGATGGTAGTAGCTGCAATGCATTACCACTAGTCAGGGCGTGCAAAACGATATAATCCTACCCTAAGCATTGCCTCACGTGCCTTGTCATATGCCTTATCGAGCCCATTACGATTTTGTTTTGTGTCGTACCTATGGAGTGCTCTTTGATAGCCCACTGATTTGGTGAAGTTTACAGTACTATATAGACTATGGCATTTATAAATATGTTAAAAGGGATATGGGTAACGCCTTAATGCTATTTTCAGTATACTATACTTTACTGATATATGCTATATAGTGTATATTACTACATAGTAAATAGTTTAATGGATCCTTAAGAGATGGAAATCCACAACATCTCTTAAGAGATGGAAATCCAAAACATCTCTGAAGCCGTTACACTGATACTTATTTACTGTTGATTTAAATTGCATAAGATCTTTTAGTTATGACTCAAGTGTTTTGTCTTTTCATTACGCTCGGGTTAGCCTGAGCTTTTCAGCGTTCAAGACTTTAGTTCTAGAGGACGAAGACGAAGATTTGTATACTATTTCGTTGCACCATGTTGTTCCGCTTCATTATTTATTTTTTTATTTCTACTATATGTATAACTCTGATATATTGTAAAAGTGTAATCTATATTATTTGTAAAATAGCGTCATGAACTACTTATTTGATTATTACATTTTGTCATTCCATTATGAGATTCAGTGTTTTGTTTTTCCTTCTTTTCTCTTATTCTCTTATTACCCATTTACAATCCTCCCTTTTGAATGGTTTGAGTTGACATGTGTGATTTATTGTCGATTTAAACCATCCAAAAAGATAAGTCATTACATTTTCTGATTCTGCCCCTTTGAGTCTCAACTGCTTTGTTACAACCATAGAAAGTAAGCATCTCTTCATTTCTTAGCGCCGTCTCTAGTATTACGTCACCTGGATCCCTAAGATGTAGCAAGGTTGCCCTTCTAAGCTCTGGTCTTAATCCATGGATGAAAATTTTCATTTCTCTTAATTACTATGTCAACCGTAGCATAGCCATACCTAGATAAATCCTCGAATCGTATTTCATATTTCAACACAGTCATGTCTCCTTGCACTAACTCAGCAAACTTCCTAAGCAAAGTCGACCTAGAAATTTCCTCCTCTTGAACCTCCTTTGAACTCATCCCAAGTCAAAGTCTCCTTTGGCACACCAAGAGTAACACTATTCCACCAATATAATGCAACTCTTTGTAACTATCTAGATGCCAATCTCCTCTTCTGCTCGTCATTTAGTCCAAAATCAACAAAGATCCTTTCACAATGAAGCAATTAATTTTCCACCTCGATTACATCCTTAGTTCCAATGAATGACTTTTCTCCAAGTCCTGCATAACCCGATTCAAAACATCATAGTTTTTAACAACTGGAACGCTGGGATTTGCTCCAACATTTCCACCAACTAATCCAGCAATAGCTCCTACTTGCATTATATTGACAAAGTACTGATACATAGCTTCCAAATCCACCAGTGGTGTTCCAACATCCACATAGCGCTGTTTTTCGACCAGGATTGTTCCTAGAATTGGGCCTGACATTTACATTGATTATGGTGCTTCCTTTACCGAGATTTATTCTTCTGTTTCCAACCTCCATATCTTACTTTCCTTAAATCTTCCTTTGAACCTTAGTAAGATATGGAAGAACGCTCTAAGAGATATGAAATAATAGAGATAAGATATATACTTATGTATAGAAATACATGTATGTTACTACAACATTATCCCATACCCTAATCCCATTCTTTAATTCATTAGGATTATGTTTTTAAAAACTCTCTTAAAGTAAAAAATCCTTTTACTTTTATATAAACCTTAGCTCCGATACCAAGTGGTAACATCCTCCATTTCGAGGTCCTAAAATAAGTGCTATTGATGCTGCAGTCATCGATAGTATTATTCTCCAGTGATGAAATAAGATCAGTTAGCAGTATTATTAACATCAAAGTACACAAGAATACGAAAAATTTTCATACAAAATTTTAAGATAAACTTTTCCATTACATTAATAAATTTCCATATTCATTGCACAATCCTAAACGTTGTCCAGGTTCAGATAAAATATAATTATTATAACTACTTCATTAGTGAAATATGAAGATGCCCTCTTGGTTGATCAGAGTTAACTACTAGTCATATAATTTCTTCATACAATTTCTTCCATTACATACATATAGACAAAAGTCATACAACACAGCTGATAAGCAAATTGATATACTCCTATATAGCTAGCTCTGCCTCATGCATGTCTCTAAAAGTTTTATTCATCTAACCTAAACACCTAGAAACCTTACTCTTGATCTACTCAAATGAGTATCTGAGAATTTACTAGAAAAATCAAAAACTTTAGTCAGACAAAAAGTCTGGCGAGAATAATTATACACCATTTCAATTAATAGATATCCAGTGAGACCACGCCGTTGAGTGGAACGTGTTTTCCTCCCATCAATTTCCTCAAACTATGTCTTTTATGAATTAAGCACCTGCAACCACAGTAGTTAAACTAGACAATGTAAACAATCATATTCATGCACGGAACCTGGGTAATTATGACCAATCTATCTAAATAAATGGACCGTCTTTCCCAACATCATAGTTTTCTCGGGGTGACTACAAATCTATATGACTGAATCGGACCTACTAGATATATCGATTTCTCTAACTTATTGTAAGAAGGACTGGGCAGTCCGTCCGAACTACTATTCCTAGGGTCACTCTGATCCTAATGGTTTTGCAGACCAACTAATTACCTACCTCAACCTTATGTATTCCTTTCTATGCGTAAACCTACTTTTAGTCTTACCCTTGACAAAGCCCTATGCACTAGAATTTTAGACTAATATCAGCTAGGGGCTAACAACTGAAGTATGGGGCGCGATCCTACACCAGTCTCATCTGGTTTTCTAATCTCTGAGTTAACTTATTCTGTCATAATTAATCTAAAGTTGATAACAACTATAATCTCATTACTAAAATCCTAGGCTACATACCCTTTTTATTTCTTTGAAATAATAAGTCTTTATAATGGATTTAACCCTTGGAATAAAATTTTAAAACAAGGAAACTATAGGCCTTTAATTTATCCAAAATATTATGCCAAGATATTTATGCTTTTATAAAATAATATTGATAAGTTTCAAAAGCTCTTAGAGGTTGTCGCATCTCAAAACCTTCGGCTGTGAAGCCATATAAAATAAAACCATTTATATCAATAAAGTGTAGCATTGATATTAACTAAATGGATTTTAACACCCTTCTATATTGAAATCATGTTAAAACATCTAATTTATAAAACACAAGGGTATAAGGCCAAAATCATTTATGGCACATATTATAAATACAAATAGGTCATCGAATACATGTGACAGAGTTATGAGTTGCATAGTGTAAAACTTTAAAACTTGAAAATATGGGAATGTAAGTATAAGGTTAGGTGACATCATAGCCGTATAAAACCAATATCAAAAACAGACTATAGTGGCACTATAGTCAAACACTACGGCATAAGAAAATAGCGACAACATTACCATATGCAAACAATGTCGACGGTAATATTAGCGGCACTACAACCATAATATAGTAAACGCTGAAAGGTAAACTTGCGGCATAGTCGACATGCAACATTAAAATCATAAGGAGTTGATATTAAAAACTAGTGGCATCATTAATGTCATAATAAAACATGCAGTATAAAAAGGCGACATAGAACATATACGGCATAAAACACTAGCGATATAGAACACCGACGGCATTTCCAACGTCCCAAGCATCAACGTCCGCATTCATATGTCCCAACCTTAGTGAAACCATTGCATACCAGCCAAGTTGCTATCATATGCCCCCCTACAAGTTAGAGATGACATGCGGCATAGATGGTCTACGATATTGATTAATAGTGCATGACAATACTGTAATTGACGTAACAATTGTTTTATGAAAACCAATATCTTTTTACCAACTTCGGTTCTTTATATAATTCTCACTGGACAATAACTTTCTTTACCAAATCCTTTTCCAAAAACTACTATAGATTAGAAATTTCATTCCCAAACATTTTTGCAAACCATAATTTTATATTAATAGTTTTTTATAATTATTAAGCCTTCCTACCCTAATAAATTCATAGAAAATATAAACACTTAGGAAAAATCCCCAAAAAATCATGATAAATCATAATTATCATATTATTTAACATATAAAAATTTCATGACCAATAACATTATTTAACTATTTTTAATAATTAAAATCCGAAATAAATCAATTTCCTCACTTAGAAAACTCACAAAATATTCAACTTTCTTGGAAAATCATAAAATTAAATACCCGCTTCTAAAATATTATTTTTAACATCATATCAAAAGTTAAATTTATTTGGATGTCATATGATAGGTTTGCATACTTAAACCTATTAATAAATTACATAAATAAATCCAATAATTCATCATTTAAGCATATAATCATCCACACAATCATAATATGACATAATAAAAGCATAAGATTCAATTTTTATCCTAAAATTGAAATTAAATAAGAAAAATTTAGACGGGTTATCATTATTCACCTTGATTAGATAATAAGAGTTGAGATTTATGTGTTGATTTGGTTTCCTTAAGCTTTCTCTTCAATTTCCTAGCTTTTCTTCCTCTTTGAATTCCTTAGTAATGACCGGCCCTATATTTACTTTAGTTTGCATAATTGAATGTGAATGCGAAGGTGAAAGCGTAAGGGTTTATGTTTATGAAGTGTTCCTATTCTATTTATCCTCTATATAATTTCCTCCTTCTAATTTAAGTTATAACCATTTTTGTTAGTTCATTAATTAAGGCTCGACACATATTATTTTTGTAATCTCATTCTCCTATCATCTTACATTATTTTCTTTTATTTATCGAATTGAATGTCCTAAATAATGTTAATCAAAATTAGGGGTGTTACACTTACCCCATAGAATTGAGACTAATCTCGCATCCTCGTGGGTGCTTTTCATAGGTGATGTCTCACATCAGTTCCAAAGTCACACTACTTGTATCCAGATAAGCTGGGAAGACTTATTTGTTCTTTTGACTGGCCATGCATCCTTATAACTTAGTCATTTTTTCTCTTTCCTAACATACTACCATAAATAGACTCATCGCATTTCACGTTAAGGTCATATAAAGAAAACTCTTCATTCCGCTTAATACGAATTAATTTTCATAATTATCCTTGACTTCCTTTGTAAGGGTTTAACATTATTACTAACCTATTTATACTACGTAATTAATATGTTATTATGTATATGTTATTAATATATTTATGTGCTAATATATTTATACATACATAATTTAGAAAACTAAATCTTCCAAAGTATGTCAAAGATTTTCGTTTCCTACACTAATCGTTCAAAATGTCAAAACATTCAAATTTGTACAAGTCTAACTCCATTCAACAAGTTACAAAATAGCTAATATCCTTTGCTAAACAATAAACTTGTATCAAAAAATAGAATCATATACCAAACTTATTTTCTGTTAATATAGTAGAATCAGCGTCTCTATTTCATGGAATAAATTACAATTTAAACCCTTTATATTCTATTAAACTTTTACATATACAATGAAAAAGGGATTCATATTTAAAGTATGAAAATAGGTAGTGCAAACTACAAATAAGAAAATTCGTACTTCACACACCATTTCTTAAATTATCTCTATTTTAGAACCCTTTATTATAAAAATAGAGAAAATTTGAATGTGGAATAGAATACAAAATATTCAAACTATAATAACAAAATAAATTCTACTATTTTAATAAAAAACAACTGAGATTCTAATAAATCTAAGAATAGACATTTTATTTAGGGAAATTTTGGGGTTTTTGTTTTAGGCTTTTTGTTTAAAAATTCCCAAAGCATAAAACAAATCCAAACTTCTACTTTACAAATACTAAAAATGTGAGAAACTAAAATTTCCACTTATAGATAGTTTCCAACTTCTCTTTTGATTCGATTCATGCCTTTCCTAACCGCTCCTTCAGATTTCCTCTCTTTGAAATGTACAATAATTTAATTTATATAAATTTGATTCATAATTCATTGATTGCAAAAGAATAAAAATGGAAAAATATATATCTATATAGACCTATTTCCTTTTCCCATTGGACTTGAACTTTTAAACTTAATCGAGGAAGAAGACTAACGGAGTTTCGCTAGCATTCTAAATATTTTTGTTAATAAAAGCGAGGGGGCTAATCTCTTATTTATAGTGGTTAGAATGCATCAGATCATATAATTTAAGTTGTTTCAAAATAATAAAATTCGGGTCGTTTGTGCCTAACAAAACCCTAGCCATAATACACCCACTGGTCGACCGCTCCTCCCTAGAGGGTCGACCGCTAGCGGTTGACCGACCCTAGTGGAGGTGGTCGACCGGTCCCCTATAAATGGCATATTTTTATTGTTTTCGTTTTATTTCATTAGTTTCCTATTTTTATAATTAACATTATAGTGCACTTACCGTTTCTTTAATTCTTAAAATCTTATCAATGTTGGAAACATTTACTAACGTTAATAACTTTTCCATTTGAGCTCCGATTACATAATTTTACATGTGAAAGTTGATTAGAAAATCTTCACAAACGCAATGGTTTAACTTTCAAAGCCAAATTCCAACATTTAAAATTTTCCATTTTTAGCCTTATTATTAATTACTTAATTTCTTATTAATTTTTACGTGGTGTTACATTATGTGTATAAAGGTAAAATTCTACACTTAAAGTATAATGATGTTGAGGACCTATTTGGTCCATGTAATAAATAACATCTATGACAACTACCTTTCCTACTACATTCTAAGTGGAGCGTCATCTCCTATTAGCATGCACCATCCACTTAGTTCCAATGATGGGTATTCCCATCCCCTCGTCACAGCCTGATTGAAACAGTTAACTTACACATAATACGACACACATAGTATTGTTTCCCTTCTAGCTCAATCACCATCCACGGAGTTCCACTGACGAGTGTCCCATACCCTCCTAATGACCTAAGAGGGTGTAACAAACTTCACTTCTGGACACACCGATCAAAAGCCCAAAAGCGACGTTTAAACTATGGTCATGCAAAGAAATGCATATCAATAGGTTTTTTTGGTTTATATGATACGAAAGATAGATATAACTTTAAACACGTCCAGACTTTCAGCTCTTACAACGTAAGGGAAAAATTATAAATACCTAAGTAAACCAAATTAATTCATTCATAAAATAATAGTGGTTTACACAAGAAACAGTTAAATAAAATTTCCAAATAGAAATATAATAGATGTGTTAGCTAACAAGTACAATAAGATACGTTGGGAATGACAATAAAAAATATAAATCCAAAACGCACTATCACCTCCTTCACATATCTTATCCTTATTATACCGCTTATTATCATGTTATCCTTTAATTAGTATAAAGAGGGAAAAATATAGGTGTAGATATGGTGTCAATAGACAATTAAATAATCGTTTATAATCTACACAATCTAAGGGAGTTTATTTGTATGTGTGTTTTATATCTAATGAATTAGTAAATTTACAAAATGTAGAGTAACAACCTATAATTCATCTAAATTTCCTGAAGATTTCCACCTGTAGGCTGGACATCCAGAAATTTATTAAACCTAGCAACACATCAAGTATATAATCTTGATGGTAACTCGCCTAATTATACATTGAGTAAAAATCTCACTGTTAAACTGCTTGACTGTACATTGAGTAAACAATCTCAATGGTAAACTGCTTAAATATATATATATATATATATATATATATATATATATATATTAAGTAAGAAATCTCAATGGTAAACTACATTAGTCGATACAATCACAATGCCAAGACACACATCAAGTATATAATCTTGATGGTAAACTGCTTATCAAGGCATTGAGTACACAACCTCAGTGTAAACATGTCCTATTCCCCTACATCATTCAACTAATAACATAGAAGAGTCCATAAACAATTTGACTTCTCCCATAGGTACAACTGCCCAAACGATGCGAACTTAACGAGCACTGATATCTCCATTCAACTCATGCAATCTACCAACATGCGACCGTGACTACTATAGTGACTATGTGAGCAACTAATTGAGATATAATCACACACCACGTTGAATATCATGTATTCTCATAGTATCATGAAGCTACTTGATCTCTAGAAAATCAAGAAAGCTAGAAATGAATTCTCAAAGCTATCCTACTTGGACTGCACCGAATCTAGTTTCAACCTAGGCTATCTATAGACTATCAGTCGGCTGAATAGCCATGGTCAATCGACTATTTCCCTATATATATATATATATATATTCCAAATAGTGTAATAGTTGGCTGGATAAACATAACTAGTTGACCCCTTAGGCGTTCAGTGGACCAGGGTCCAATAGAAAGTCGATTGTTCTCTTTTAAACAATTTTTTATTTAACAGGCCAAGAGTCGACTGCTTAAGTCTAACCAGCCGATTCTATAAGGTTTCAGTCGACTGATGAATAGAGTTAGGCAATTATTTGGTCCAAGAAATGAATTATTTTTCCCAAGTTAGACTTGGCCTATTCAATGTTTCTTAAAGCCAACCAGTCGACCATTCCAACATGGTCAGTCAACTGTTTTCCTAAAAATGGGTTTCCAACATTTTTCAACTGGTAAATTTTGTTCATTTTAATCGTATGATCGGATCTTGAAACAGACTTCAAGAATAACCTCTGAATTCATATAATCTCACTTCTAACAATTATCTATATATTATTACGACTTTTATCATACCCAAACTTTTGTGTAATTTATCCAATTAATTATATATAAACTATTCTACAATTGGTTTACATATATTCAATTCTATTTAGCTAAACTAATTCACATCTACTATGTAAAATCTGATTTTTACGATTTAGGAGAAAATCTCTATTAAATTAACCCTTCACTAGTTAATAAGAATTTACATTACCAAAATAGTGTTCTAGGGTTATTCCAAATTACTCAATTCATATAAATCTTCAATTTAAAATCATCTATTAAATTTTAAATCATATTTTAATCTATATATTTATATGTGCAAATGAAATTTAAATGCTTATCTAACAATGCATTAATTTCATAAATAAACTCACTCACTCTTATTCGCTGCATTGAATAAATCTCCAAACTTTTTTCTCTGATTTGATTTGGTGTTACTCCACTTCTATTTAGCTTGGTAATAGTAGATTTAATTTGTTAAAGCTTGGACTAAGTTTCTTTTTTTTCTATTTGATTTGCTATTTTGTTTGGAGAAATTTGATTTAGAATTGAAAAGTGGAAAAAGAATGAAGTTTTCAGGTTTAGGTTAAGCTTCAACTACAAGATTAAAAGAAATGATTAATAATGTGAATTAGGGTTAAGAACTCATCTTATATAGGCACAAATCCTAAAATTCTCCCTTAGCCCACTTGGGTCGCTACTTGTTTTGCTTCGAAACGCGCGCTGTGGTGAACGATCGGTATCTCCTTCATTTGACGTATATTTCTAATATTTTATATATGAATTTGGACTAGAAAAATCTACTTCATGTAATGGAAAATTTGATTTCCCAAATTCCTTCAGGCGTAAAAATTCTTCGTTAATTATTTATTTTTGTTAAAAATATTGGATGTTCTTCTTAAAAGAATTTCACCCCCAAGATTCCAAGAGATAGAAATATGTAACTTGCAGATTGAGCTATACACTATAAACGATGTGTATATGCAATACTTACACTTAAACCATGCTACACACAAAATAATCCAAATAATTCTTATCAAACTTATTCAATTTCTATCTCTAACAAGATAAAATGTGGCACCCATATAAATAACAACTGTAACATGGATATAGATAATAATATGTAGCAATGACCAAATAGGTGCAAATAAATAACATTCACCATCAAACCCATATATGTCATGAGTATCACAAGTGATAGATGCATAATACTATTGCGACTCCTAATGAATGCAATATCATTGCATATGAGCATATGGATGCAAAATACCTAAAATATACTGATAATATCTTTATTTATGCAACATGATATATAATAAGTCATGTCAGATAACAAAACTAAGTCACACAACAAACCATACTACACCATCCAATTTCCTAATTTATTAGTAATAATCTGTGACAACCATTTATCTATACTTAACTAAAATAATCAAACTAACAAACAAGCAGGTGGAAAAATCTTCCAGAAAATATTTGAAATGAAATGATCAGATTCTCTCCTCCATTTCTTTGTAATCTCAACTCGATCATTCTTCCAACCTCAACTTATCGACTTTAATGCCTGGCATATATATATGTGTGTGTGTGTGTGTGTGTGTGTGTGTATTCAATCCAATCACTACAAATGTATGTGCAAAGCTAAACTTCTGCAATTCATGCTTCCAACCCAGATAAACTTTTGCCGACATGCACCATAACTGGTAACCTTAGTATAAATATTCCCCAATGGAAAACGTAGCCTTATGCAACCCGCAATTCATATACAAAATGCCTAAAAATCATCCCAGTAGTATAATGATCACTTCATCTTAGGCAACTTAAAAGCGAGCGGTGTCTCACTTAGCATTAAATAATTTGAATTATGAACCATTCCTCATTTTCACCTAAGAACATCAAAATATGGTGATATCTTAAACTAATGAAAATAGCATAATTTCACTTCAAATTTTGATTCAACTTAAGCTTTATCATTTCACTTATGGTATCACACCTCCAATCCTATAACAATCACAACACCAAGCTACCACATTTCTATTCTGCAAGAATTTTATCCTAAGTTCTACAGCATACAAGCAAGTAAGCATTCAAACATTCAAGAAAGGTAATCCTACCGTATTCTTCTGTTCAAACGCGGTAACCTAAATCCTAAATCTAGGTGAAGTCCTAAATTTAAATGAAATCCTAACTCAAAATTATTTTAGCACTGAAAGTAAGCGACTAGGTGATGCAACGTTCGCCTGCGCCTATTATGCAACAAAAACTATGTACCCTTAAGTCGATGCTTTACAGTAGTTTCCTTGAATAGATAGTCTCCCTTTAATCTAAGGGGTGATTAAAAACAATATAAATATTACTTTCTCAAAATCATACTAAAATCTTCAAATCTCATTTTCGACGAAAATCACCTTCGTATTCTCAATGCACGCAAACTATAATGTCTTTCAGTAAATGAAAATCACATGAACTAAATGATCCTTATGCAATCTTAATTCCGACCTTATCCAGGATATCTTTTGTAATTTAAAATTCCAAATTTTACCATTCCTTTATAAAAACCACTAACAAATTTTTTTTTCTTTTTTCCCACATTGAACTTCTACCTATTTTACTTCAATCCTACTATGGTAGAGGCCATTCAAGGCCTCAATATGGGATAGCATCTTGCCATATTAGTCCAATAGACATGATACTCAGTAACATAAATAAAATATAGTTCTACCCAAAACATAATCTAGGAACATTTGAAAAGGTTAATGTTCTAGCCTAGTGAACATGATATGGAACTCAGGTCACATCCAACCCAAACAATATACTTGTAGTTGCAACGAAAATTCAAATTTCAATATGTCATAAATATCGCCATAGAACATATGTAGTAAGATAACGATTTACTTGCTTGTTTACCTATAATTTCCCAAGCCAAAAATAAAAATATGTGGTGTAACATAAACTGAAATGTCAGATTAATAACACACATCCATAAACTAACCTATATCGCCCATATTCATCGGTAGTGCCAGAATAAAAAATTAAATTTTATTCACCTTTATCACCGACTATTTCTGCACTGACGTGGTATGAATAGAAACAAATGTTAACTATTCAAATTTTTTAACCTACGGACCAAACCCTGTGTCGGATTCCACAGAAACACTATTGGGTCACTGAGATCCTATTACATAATAAACTCTAGGCCTCTTTTAAATAAATTTCCAACCACCCCCTAAATTAATCTTCAACCTAATATTCAATGGAATCCAATCAACGGAAATTCTAAAACCATTAGTGTCTCTTTTACCATCTGATTTTTCAAGTGTAACTCTACATGAGCTATATCTTTAAAACTTTGAATATCATATAAATATAACTTTGGCTAAATCCTCTTTGTATGTTCCAAATATTTTTTTGTTCAATTAAGGTCCCTTCTCTGTGACGTTACAATAAAATAATTTGGATCTAATCCCCTCTCTAGCCAATTGTGTGATCCCTGCCTTTACCTATTCAATATTCTCCTATCTAACTACTGAGTCACTTCTATAGTCGTATGCCAAAGCAATGAGTTAACAAGCCTAGAATTTTATTTATTTATTTTCATATTCTAACTTTAAGTGCATCCATTCCAAAAACACTGAACCTAGCATTGTGTGTATTTTACTCAAGGCATCAACTACAACGTTGCATTTGTCTGAGGACTAAATACTAAAATCATACTATGCTAAGAACTTCATCCAACTTTGATGCCTTAAATACAAATCTTTTTGGGAGGCCAAATACTTTAGGAACTTATGTTTTGTAAAAAACTCAAATTGTTCCTCTAAAAGATAATGCCTCCAAGATTAGATAGCAAAAAGAATAGCAGCCAACTAAAGATCATGAGTTGGATAATTTTTTGTATATACTTTCAACTGTCTACTATCATAACAAACAACCATACCCTCCAACATCAAAACAGCACAAAGCCTTGTACCGTAAGCATCGGTATACACAATAAATGGCTTCGAACAATCATGAAGTAATAAAATAAGTGCACTGGTCAATAACTCCTCTAGCTTAATAAAAGCATGTCTCCAAGTTCCATGAATAAACTAAAATTTTCTTCGTAAGGCATGTCGACGGCATAGAAATCTTCGTGGAGTCTTTAATAAACTACATGTAATACTCAGCCAAAATAAGAAAACTCCATACTTCTATAGAATTTTTCAATGCATGACAATCTTACACTGTAGCAAATTTACCTTAAAATTAAATAAAGCTTAGCCAAATCACATCTTGCATCAAGCTCCGACAACCCAAACCATATTTGGATAATATGATACAAAGTGGTATTTTCTCTTTAATATTACGGAAAAATTCAATCGGTACTCTACACTTCCAACTTGATCATCGATTAAAAGGGCCACCAAATATTTATGATAATTTTTGTTTTACCCTAAGTCTTCCAATGCTTCAAAAATCCATATTGTTCAATATTCTCTAGTCTATAACATATTGGCATATTTACTATCCTAGCTAGTTTATACTATTTGATTTAAACTATATAGGCTATGTAATTATTTAATTCCAATCAAATTTCAAGTGAAAATAACAATAACTTTTCAATTCAGTTTTTAAATCAAAATCATTGATTTCGAATCTTATTTTTAATGAAAAAAATAGTAAACTTTGAAAATCATAAAATTCTTTACTAATTTTAACAAATGTTCCTTCCATGTCTCCGTTGGTCCTCCATCTCTCTAAAGGAAGTTTTCCCAACATATTTAGTTTACTTTAGTTTATTTTGCTCTAATAATTATTAAAGATATTGCAAATGCATTGAGAATATCATAATTTTGTGGATCTGGCTACATGTAGTCTCATTTTGATCGTCTCTTCTAGCTTCGTTTTCATGAGTTGCCAACATAGTGATGTTTTAGCTGTAAATGAAGAAATCAAACAGGAATCTTAAGTGATTTACTTTGCAACGGTCAAAAATATTCTCATTCTCCATAAATTTTGCGGTCTAGAGAGCTTATCTGAAAACAATTGCAACAATAGATAATTTTGTGACGACCGACCCTTAAAAGTGAAGATAATGGAGAATCAAAGCAAATATCTTCGATTTAGTACTTATCCAAATAATTATAAAATATGTAATGGAAGATCAGAGTTTGAAGAAGGATATTTTACTGCCATTAAGAAGAATTTTTCTTCAAATCTAAAAAGGAAATTAATGAATGGACTAGCTTCGAACTAATTTATGCTAGCTTTTAGAATCACCAGATTTCTATTGGGTCAGGTGTGTTTTGGGCCATAGGACTATTTTCTAGGACACATAATAATTTATGGTTATTAGTATTGTAAGATGTTTTGTTATAAGTATTTTTGTACATATTTTTACACCAGTAAAGGAAATTTGAATCTATATCATAACACCTACTTTTTAGTTTAAATTTTATCTGCAACAGTTCAATTTAACTTAGAAAATGGATGTGTAAACATATCTCTTAAAGTTTTCTTTTATAAACAAGAAATTGTCACAAAAGTGTATTTTGAAAGAAAATGTAATATTTTATTTTATTTTCCAAAGTATGATAGAAATATTTATAAAATAAACACATTAAAAAAAATAGGTTTTGCATATTTTTAATTTTCCTTCCAAAAGTTTCATTGTCAAAGGCAAAGTACACATCAAAAGATAACTACAATATGTGCTTTATATTCATGTTTCTACGAAATTAGAAGCTTTGAATCAATTATGGAGAATTAATTTTTATTAGATTTTCCCATGTTTGAAGCTAAAAATAAGCGGTTATTATTTCATATTTCAACTTCTATGTTTTCCCAAAAAATCTCAAATACTGATGTTTATATCTTTTTGAAAAACATTTCAAATAATTTAAATACTTTAGTTAGAGTTGATAAAAAATATAACCTACCAAAGCCCTACTTTATATAAGGTGCTTCAAGTGCATTGCGACATCTTCCTTTGAAATTGGCTATATTAAGCCACTCCTCCAATGTAATGTCCAACTCCAATGTATGATCTGTGACGACCCAAATTTCTAAGCACAGAAAGTTGTATCATCTTGAAGAAAGAAAGGGGTGAGAAAATAGAAAAGATAGAGAAGAAAGAACAACAACATCAGAATCTCACAGCGGAGCGAATAAATTATATTAATCACATAAGTATTTACATAATATACAACATCAATCAGAGTTACACAGATAATATATCACATACTAGACAGTTATAAACACCTGTCTAGCTAATACAACTCGATACAACTCCAAAAAATAACTCAAAGATAGCAACACAACGGAACTATATGTATATCTACAACGCTGAAGCCTCCTACTCCATTGCTGCTCCAGAATTTGTCAAAGCCAACCTGAATCCCTTGGCTACTCGTAAAAATTTGAGTACCCGAGAGTTTAGGAAAAATAGAAATGAACTCCGGGTCAAACATGGGTCTGGTGTGAGTAACAGGTTAAAGTTGCTTAATTTTGAAAACCTTTGAAACAAAAGTATCACGTAAGACTTCCCACACATAAACATGGGTAAGTTTTTACCTTACGCTAACTAAAACATTTGATAGGAAATTCAGTGATATTATAATAGGTCTAGGGTTTTCAAGTAAATCGAAAATAGCCAAAACTGTTACATGATTAAATTCCAGCATACTAGCCACAAAGTGGGTAATACAATCAAATCCGATGGCACTTATTGGATTTTGGATTCCATACAATGGCAGGGCTACTGTGGTACCGCCCGTCATAGTACGTGACCTAGATCAACATACCGAGGATCACTCCCGATCCCCTACAACACAAGGCCGGAACCATTCCTTACTGAACAGTCCCGAACAAGATAACCCCGGCAGTTGTTGCAATCAACCGCCCACACAGCCGAATATAAAGGGACATCTAGACTGGGGTTTATCTCATCCTGCTTGAGCATGACCCACCTAACCTTGCTGCACCTCCCCTGTTTTAGCCATTCCCGGTTGATGAGGCCTGCGGTCACGATTACCTTTAGAGAATACATTCCTTAGAATGCTCATCTCCCACCTGACGATGTTCTGAAAGCATTCAATCCATACAAGTTCGTTCCGGGTTCGAACGAAACCGAAGGCATTATCTCGTTACACTCATTTTGGAATCACCCTCAGATTTAACAACAACAACCCTTACACTCTGAAACTTCATCTTCACTTCAGATTCACGACCTATCGTTGATTTGGATCGATGTGGTTTGCGGATGTCCAAATATGGAAACCCGATCCCGGTCTCATCGAAATCCAAAACGTATCTTTTAAGGCCAAGTTGTTTTAGGTTTAAAACGATACAATTCAATATTCTATATACACACAGATAGATAATTCATAATATCACAATAAATAATCACATCATCATCATAAACAGATAATCAATATTATCATCCAAACATATACTCACTATTATCATACTTAAACCATACATCCATATCACATAGATATTACTCATCTCATATCTGAATTCACAATCATCAAATGAAATATCAATATCATTCATCCATAAGCAATGATTTATAATTATACCATTTATAATTAATTTAAAATGAATTAAATTAACTACTTCTATCTCTAATTAATTTAAAGTGAATTAAATTAATTACTTCATCTATAAATCCTGCTTATCATTATAAATCAAATTAATTAATGATACATTAAGTATTCATCTTAATTAAACATCTTTGATTAATCATTTTCTAATTACAATAAGTAATTAGTCTTTAATTAATTTCACAAATTAATTATCCTAAATCATTTATAGTAATTAACATTTAATTACTTTATTTATTAATTAACTAAAATTAGTTACATTTATCCTTAATTAATTACATTAATTAATCACTTCATTATTAATTATTTCTTAATTAATCCATTATAAATTACATCATTAATCACATTAATTAATGATTTCTAATTATATTTAAATTAATTAATTTATTTAAATTAATTACATTAAATAAATAATCTTTAATTAAACACAATTATTATTCACCCTTGATTAATAACATTCCAGTAATTAACTACCCTTAATTACTTACATAAATTAAATAATTATCCCATAATTAATTATCTCCACTAATTAATCCCTTGATTAATTACAAAAGTAATTACCCAAATTACTCCATTAACACATCATCTTTCACTAATTACATTCAGTAATTAACATTAATTACTTTCCTAAGTAATTATGCTCCATTAAATACACTAAGTAATTACACTTATTAATTTATCAAATGATTCCTTAAATTAGTTAAACTAAATTAATTAACTTAATTTAATCATATCATCTAAATTTATTACAATAATTAATTTATCTCTTAATTACTTTTATCAAGTAATTACATTTAACAATTTACAAAAGATTATCTAATTTAATCAAATTAATTATCAAAATTAATCACATTAATTAATTAATTAATAATCCTTAGTTAATTATCTTCATTAACTAATAACATTTCTTAATTTAATTCTTAATTAATCTCTAGTTATAAATTAATCTAAATTATTAACTTATAAATTAAATACATAAGTCATTCCTTAATTAACTTATTCATTAAATCATTTTAATATCTAAATTATTTCTAAGATAATTTATTTCTTTATTAATGACTCCCTTAATATTAATGTGTATTAGAACATTACATTTTAAATTTAAATTCAAATTCCATTTTGAATTTAAAATTCAAAATGATTACTGTTTAAACATTTACCAAATTTAAATCCAATTTATAATCTTTTAAATAAATGTAAATAACATTTATTACTTACATATGAACTTATATAAGAAAAGCCTTTAAATTCAACTACTTAAATCTTTATTTAAATTTAAACTTCCAAAATACATTAATATTTTAACTTGCAAATTCAAGTTAAAAACAATTTATTTAAGTTCCATTCAAAAATCCCTTTAAAAAGAACTATGTCAAAATCAATTCAAATATTTATTTGAAACAAATTACCTTTTAAAAAAACTATTTGATTTAAAATTGTTTTATATATTTAGATTTAAAAACTGATTTAAATTTCAGATTTGAATTCACGAAAAACTTGAATTCATTAGTTTAACTTTGAATTTAAAACTTTGGTTTAACTTGCTTTTAAAAACTTGATTTTTAATTCTTGATTTAAAATCCAAATTAATTTTTTAAAAAACTTAGATTCAAAAGTTCATTTGAATCTATACTTTGAACTTTTAATCTTAAAACACAGTTTAAATTTTTGTTTCAAACTTTAAATTAAATTTTAAAATCTGAAACTGTCAGGTTTTTAAACCTGAAAAAAAATCCACATTTAATTGTTTTTGAAACTTGATTTGAATTCATGAATAAATTTGAATTCATACTTCAACTGGATTTAAACTTGTTTAAATCTATTATTTATTTTTAGGTTTCATTGAATTTGTTTAAAAACAAATTTTGCTTCCAGGTTTTTACAAAAGCCTGAACAAACACTGAATCGACTCGAACCAAAATGCTTCGAGTCTTCCCTCCTTCTACTTCGAGTCACATACTCGAATGACTCGAGTATGCCCCGAGCCAAAATACCCTGCACCTAACCAAAAATTCCTCAACACTTCAATGGGCACGGTGCACGTGCACCGTGGCTCCAGCCACCTCCGTCCACCCACTAGAACTTCAACACGACGCCAACCATCACTAGACACGATCACTACCACCCAAAGCCATCACGGCAACTCCAATCGAAATCGAGTTCGAAACGCAAACCTGGAAACTCGACATGGCCTATCACCCAAAACCTGTCAACGTGCCGTTCACCCAACCTCGGCCACCTGAACATGCGAAACTCGGGCCATGAACTCGTCTTCGACTTAGCTACCACCTTCCGAGATCTCGTGCAACTCGATGCACGGTGGAAGTCGCGGTGATCAAAAGTTCGACCATCATAAGAATTAGGGTTACCCACTAAAATCGTACGCGGCTGCCGCCACGTGGAACTTGAGCACTTCCGGTCATTTTCCCCATCACCTCGGTAAGCTCCTCCACCTCCTCACACAACCCTAGCATCTCCAATACCCCCGATCGCCAGAAATCACCCAAAAACCAACTTTTGTTCAAAGTCGAATTGCACCTAAACCACTCGACTGAAAATCATCATATTAATTTTAAAAATCATATTTTGGTATTTGTATTTGATTCATAAATCTGAATTTATAAAACATGACAAATTATTTTTGAATAAATTTAAGTTTACTCTGTGTTTTACATTTCCAGAAGCAATACTAAATTATTTATCTTAAGTAAAAATTTAAATTAGTATTGGTGATGTAATCCACAAATTTCATTTGAAACTTGAATTGAAATAGAGATTAAATCAAGAGGTCTTAAATAAACATCAAAACTAGAACTTAAAAACAGGAAGCAGAGGAATTCCTGGTATGCATACATCATATACAGAACTAAACAATATAAATACACAAACACACTTGAAGATATGCAATAATTATCACAGCACAACATGCAACCATACTTTTGCTTTAAATTTTAAGGGTGAAGTTACTCACAATTTGGAGAAGATGAACAGGGCATATTTTATTTTGAAAACAGCCTGAACTTTTAAAACTGGAAACTGTTTGTTTTGATTCTCCTCCCACAATCTTCTTGTCTTTTTATTTTGATGGAGTTGTAGAATGGTTTCGGTTTATAAAAATGAAAATGTTTGCTACTTGTATATTTTCAGGTTTGTTATGTTTTGAACGAACTAAAAATAAGAAGGCATGTATATAAAGAAGTTTACAGGGTAGGTGATATCTAGGTTAAGCAATTTGCAGGTACAATATTGTGTTTTTGTTTGTATCAGGCAAGATTATATTTTGGGGGCTGAAATGATTTTTGGAACAATTCGTATGGACATGTTTGCTGCTAGAGATGAAAGCATTTATTGTTTAAGTACTATGTGTCTTACTTAGCTTATTTTATTTTTCATGTTAGATATTTTAATTTTACTTTACTTTGTTTTATTATCTCACCTTTACTTTGCCTGCATACCATACAGCCTACAAACATATCTTACTTTACTTTGCTTTTGCTTGCTCTACATAACTACCTACAGGCCTTACTCTTTTATTTTTTTTATTTTACACAAACCTGGTTTGCTTTCATACTTGATGTTCATAGATATAAAGTTGTTTATCGCTTGTAATGGTTTGTTACTTAACACATGTTATAAAGCTCCAATATGATAACACTTGTTCCTTAAGCATTATCTATTTATTTTAAAACTTAAACTTTCCAATATTACAGTATTAATATTGTTTAAAAAAAATTCATCATTAAATTAAAATAATTTATAAATGAAATTATCACTATATAAATAAATTACTCATTTTATCAACTATATTTAAAACAAGAACAAAACAACCTTTGTTCAATTTAAATTTAAGTTAAAATCGTTTAAACAAATTTTAACTTTATCTTGAGTATATTTAAACCATATTTTATCAAGCTATACTAAAAAGAAAATAAAACAACCTTTTTGTTAATAGATTTTAAATTTAAACTTAAGCTAGAATAAGTTCTAACTATTAAACATTTATCTTAAGTATTTAAAACCATATAGTTATTTATTTTATATCTTAATACTAAATTAAATCAAATTTCCAAGTTATCAGAAATATTAAAATTAGAAAACATGTCTTTATTTATTAAATTTAAAACAGAGCTTATCTATTTATAATATATACAAATATATACATACTACAAATAGAAAACAATTTATTAGCTTTTAAAAGATAAATTATCAGTTAAATATTTATTTAAAAGAAGATTATTAAATCAATTTAAATCTTATTAACAATTATTACCAAATTAATTTAATTTTTTTAACACAGATTAATAAATTGATATTGCCAAAAAATTTGAGATATCACATGCCCCCCCTAAAAGAATTTCGTCCCCGAAATTTAAAGCAAAGATAATTTAATAATTCAATTAAAGATTTAATTTTAAAACACAAGCATATATCAACCAGATGCTAATAATCATAGCAACCAATTTGTCCAATCAAACAAATCTAACTATTCAGACAAAATTCCGGATAGAATTTTTTCGAGTTTCCCAAATATAAATACCTGGATACTCGCTTTACAGAATCCAAACAATCAATACTACTAAGCTACAGAGCCCACTCATCTAGATTTACAAACAAGACATGATATCAGACTATAGACAAATCTGAATCAACAACCAAAATTCCCTGAACTGCTGGTTCTACAACCAGAGATAGATCTTACACGTACTCCCTCAGAGATACGTGAAACACAACGAATTCCAGTTATCCAAACTGACAATTCAATCCTGAAGACCAAGCACTTATCCAAAATAAAATCTCCGACTTGGGAATCCAAATTCCTCCGTCTCTTATCCACAAAACCCTTCGAACGATCCTGGGCTGCCTACATCCTTCCTGATCAGCTCAACCCTTGCTGATGTCCCTAGAAACAAACTAAACCCAAGAAAATCCTACAAAATGATCTTTCCAAAATCAAACAAAAACTAAGAACACAAACTCTATTCCAAAATCAGAAGACAGATCTCAGTTCTCATATCCGGGAAAGATAAAACAGGTGCACTCCAAACTGGCCTTAAGATCCTGAAAAATTTCCTGTAGAATTCTCCAATCCAAACATTGCAACATCCAATTGCTTCCAAACTAAAACAGCTGCCACCATGCTTCCACTGCGCCTCTCTGACTGAACAGATGTAAATACTGAAGTTGAACACAGACTGGACAACACATTCCAAAAATAAAGTTCACATATCCAAAAATAAAAATCAGAAGTTCCTCCAAAACCCGAGCTGCTTCACCAAACTCAAAAACCATCCTATTACTAAGCTGATCCATCGGTACCACTTCTGAAATCCAGTCGATACCAAACTCAATCCTCAGATGTTAGCAAAACTCTGACTTTTTGAAGACATCCAGAAAAATCTCTGAAACGCAAGAGGACACTCAAACTATCGCAAGTCACTTTTGCGATCGATCCAGCCTAATTCCAAAAATACTGCTCTCTCTCTACCAAACAGAACAGCTTATGCTTATGTGGCCGATCCATCGAAGAAATGGATCTACACTATTGCTTCTGAAGTTACCCTAAGAAAAACTGCTAAGCTAGAAGACTTCCTAATCCAAAGCTCTTCGAGAAACTCAGACCTCAAACCAAATAGAACCACTTTGCTGAACACAGCCACAACATCAAGCAGACACACTTCCTTAACTTATTCCAAAGAAACATCTTCGAAGACGTCCATAGTCGCTGTGTCTCATCACACAGTTACTACGCCTTGATGAATCAAAATATCATGTCTGGCTTCTGTCGAACGGACAGATCTAAATTCTAGCTCATCCAAACTTACACTTCAAAAATGAACTCCTAACCTTAACAGGTTTCCTTCAGAGATTGATGAAATCCTTACACCAGCAAAGCTCACTCGATATGGTATTAGGTCTGCAGTCTCGACAAATACACTTTCAACCTCAATCATTCAAACTCCAACCATCGGTAGTCATGTTACGCACACCACTACCCTATCTACCTTTATAGCTCATTGGAAAACCGGAACTGGTAATCCAACAAATAGGTAGAAATATATATATATATATATACATATATATATATATATCAAAATTACAAATACGCTCTCTCAAGAAAGAAATAACTTAAGAGCCTAGGTATTCACTCAACCTAGCGCTCTGATACCAACTGTGACGACCCGAATTTCTGAGCACAGAAAGTCGTATCATCTTGAAGAAAGAAAGGGATGAGAAAATAGAAAAGACAGAGAAGAAAGAACAACAACATCAGAATCTCACAGCGGAACGAATAAATTATATTAATCACATAAGTATTTACATAATATACAACATCAATCAGAGTTACACAGATAATATATCATATACTAGACAGTTATAAACACTTGTCTAGCTAATACAACTCGATACAACTCAAACAAATAACTCAAAGATACCAACACAGCGGAACTATATGTATATCTACAACGCTGAAGCCTCCTGCTCCATTGCTCCTCCAGAATTCGTCAAAGCCAACCCGAATCCCTTGGCTACTCGTAAAAATTTGAGCACCCAAGAGTTTAGGAAAAACAGAAATAAACTCCGGGTCAGACATGGATCTGGTGTGAGTAACAGGTTAAAGTTGCTTAATTTTGAAAACCTTTGAAACAAAAGTATCACGTAAGACTTCCCATACATAAACATGGGTAAGTTTTTACCTTACGCTAATTAAAACATTTGATAGGAAATTCAGTGATATTATAATAGGTCTAGGGTTTTCAAGTAAATAGAAAATAGCCGAAATTGTTACATGATTAAATTCCAGCATACTAGCCACAAAGTGGGTAATACAATCAAATCTGATGGCACTTATTGGATTTTGGATTCCATACAATGGCAGGGCTACTGGGGTACCACCCGTCACAGTACGTGGCCTAGATCAACGTACCGAGGATCATTCTCGACCCCCTACAACACAAGGCCAGAACCGTTCCTTACTGAACAATCCCGAACGAGATAACCCCGGCAGTTGTTGCAATCAACCGCCCATACAGTCGAAAATAAAGGGACAACTAGACAGGGGTATATCTCATCCTGCTTGGGCATGGCCCACCTAACCTTGCTGCACCTCCCCTGTTTTTGCCAATCCCGGTTGATGAGGCTTGAGTTCACGATTACCGTTAGAGAATACATTTCTTAGAATGCTCATCGCCCACCTAACGATGTTTTGAAAGCATTCAATCCATACAAGTTCATTCCGGGTTCGAACGAAACCGAAGGCATTATCTCGTTACACTCATTTTGGAATCACCCTCAGAGTTAACGACAAGAACCCTTGCACTCTGAAACTTCATCTTCACTTCAGATTCACGACCTATCGTTAATTTGGATCGATGTGGTTTTCGGATGTCCAAATATGGAAACCCGATCCCGATCTCATCGAAATCCAAAGCGTATCTTTTAAGGCCAAGTTGTTTTAGGGTTAAAACGATTCAATTCAATATTTTATATACACACAGATAGAAAATTCACAATATCACAATAAATAATCACATCATCATCATAAACAGATAATCAATATTATCATCCAAACATATACTCACCATTATCATGCTTAAACCATACATCCATATCACATACATATTACTCATCTCATATCTGAATTCACAATCATCAAATGAAATATCAATATCATTCATCCATAAGCAATGATTTATAATTATACCATTTATAGTTAATTTAAAATGAATTAAATTAACTACTTCTATCTCTAATTAATTTAAAGTGAATTAAATTAATTACTTCATCTATAAATCCTGCTTATCATTATAAATCAAATTAATTAATGATACATTAAGTATTCATCTTAATTAAACATCTTTGATTAATCATTTTCTAATTACAATAAGTAATTAGTCTTTAATTAATTTCACAAATTAATTATCCTAAATCATTTATAGTAATTAACATTTAATTACTTTATTTATTAATTAACTAAAATTAGTTACATTTATCCTTAATTAATTACATTAATCAGTCACTTCATTATTAATTATTTCTTAATTAATCTATTATAAATTACATCATTAATCACATTAATTAATGATTTCTAATTAGATTTAAATTAATTACTTTATTTAAATTAATTACATTAAATAAATAATCTTTAATTAAACACAATTATTAATCACCCTTGATTAATAACATTCCAGTAATTAACTACCCTTAATTACTTACATAAATTAATTAATTATCTCATAGTTAATTATCTCCACTAATTAATCCCTTGATTAATTACAAAAGTAATTACCCAAATTACTCCATTAACACGTCATCTTTCACTAATTACATTCAGTAATTAACATTAATTACTTTCCTAAGTAATTATGCTCCATTAAATACACTAAGTAATTACACTTATCAATTTATCAAATGATTCCTTAAATTAGTTAAACTAAATTAATTAACTTAATTTAATCATATCATCTAAATTTATTGCAATAAGTAATTTATCTCTTAATTACTTTTATCAAGTAATTACATTTAACAATTTACAAAAGAGTATCTAATTTAATCTAATTAATTATCAAAATTAATCACATTAATTAATTAATAATCCTCAGTTAATTATCTTCATTAACTAATAGCATTTATTAATTTACTTCTTAATTAATCTCTAGTTATAAATTAATCTAAATTATTAACTTATAAATTGAATACATAAGTCATTCCTTAATTAACTTATTCATTAAATCATTTTAATATCTAAATTATTTCTAAGATAATTTATTTCTTTATTAATGACTCCCTTAATATTAAAGTGTATTAGAACATTACATTTTAAATTTAAATTCAAATTCCATTTTGAATTTAAAATTAAAAATGATCATTGTTTAAACATTTACCAAATTTAAATTCAATTTATAATCTTTTAAATAAATGTAAATAACATTTATTACTTACATATGAACTTATATAAGAAAAGACTTTAAATTCAACTATTTAAATCTTTATTTAAAGTTAAACTTCCAAAATACATTAATATTTTAACTTGCAAATTCAAGTTAAAAACAATTTATTTAACTTCCATTCAAAAATCCCTTTAAAAAGAACTATGTCAAAATCAATTCAAATATTTATTTAAAACAAATTACCTTTTAAAAAAAACTATTTGATTTAAACTTGTTTTATATATTTAGATTTAAAACTGATTTAAATTTCAGATTTGAATTCACGAAAAACTTGAATTCATTAGTTTAACTTTGAATTTAAAACTTTGGTTTAACTTGCTTTTAAAAACTTGATTTTTAATTCTTGATCCAAAATCCAAATTCATTTTTTCAAAAACTTAGATTCAAAAGTTCATTTGAATCTATACTTTGAACTTTTAATTTTAAAACACAGTTTAAATTTTTGTTTCAAATTTTAAATTAAATTTTAAAATCTGAAACTGTCAGGTTTTTAAACCTAAAAAAATCCACATTTAGTTGTTTTTAAAACTTGATTTGAATTCATGAATAAATTTGAATTCATACTTCAATTGGATTTAAACTTGTTTAAATCTATTATTTATTTTTAGGTTTCATTGAATTTGTTTAAAAACAAATTTTGCTTCCAGGTTTTTACAAAAGCCTGAACAAACACTGACTCGACTCGAACCAAAAATGCTTCGAGTCTTCCCTCCTTCTGCTTCGAGTCACATACTCGAATGACAGTGTGCCCCGAGTCAAAATACCCTGCACCCAACCAAAAATTCCTCGGCACTTCAATGGGCACGGTGCACGTGCACCGTGGCTCCAGCCACCTCCGGCCACCCACTAGAACTTCAACACGAAGCCGACCATCACCAGACAGGATCACGACCACCCAAAGCCATCACGGCAACTCGAATCGAAATCGAGTTTGAAACTCAAACCCGGAAACTCGACATGGCCTATTACCCAAAACCTGTCAACGTGCCGTTCACCCATCCTCGGCCATTTGAACACGCGAACCTCGGGCCATGAACTCGTCTTCGACCAAGCTACCACCTCCCGAGATCTCGTGCAACTCGATGCACAGTGGAAGTCACGATGATTAAAAGTTCGACCATCATAAGAATTAGGGTTACCCACTAAAGTCGTACGCCGCTGCCACCACGTGGAACGTGAGCACTTCCGTTCATTTTCCCCATCACCTCGGTAAGCTCCTCCACCTCCTCACACAACCCTAGCATCTCCAATACCCCCGATCGCAAGCAATCACCCAAAAACCAACTTTTGTTCAAAGTCGAACTGCACCTAAACCACTCGACTGAAAATCATCATATTAATTTTAAAAATCATATTTTGGTATTTGTATTTGATTCATAAACCTGAATTTATAAATCATGACAAATTATTTTTGACTAAATTTAAGTTTACTTTGTGTTTTACATTTCCAGAAGCAATACTAAGTTATTTATCTTAAGTAAAATTTTAAATTAGTATTGGTGATGTAACCCACAAATTTCATTTGAAGCTTGAATTGAAATAGAGATTAAATCAAGAGGTTTTAAATAAACATCAAAACTAGAACTTAAAAACGGGAAGCAGAGGAATTCCTGGTATGCATACATCATATATCAGAACTAAACAATATAAATACACAGACACACTTGAAGATATGCAATAATTATCACAGCACAACATGCAACCATACTTTTGCATTAAATTTTAAGGGTGAAGTTACTCACAATTTGGAGAAGATGAACAGGGCATATTTTATTTTGAAAACAGCCTGAACTTTTAAAACTGGAAACTGTTTGTTTTGATTCTCCACCCACAATCTTCTTGTCTTTTTATTTTGATGGAGTTGTAGAATGGTTTCAGTTTATAAAAATGAAAATGTTTGCTACTTGTATATTTTCAGGTTTGTTATGTTTTGAACGAACTAAAAATAAGAAGGCATGTATATAAAGAAGTTTACAGGGTAGGTGATATCTGGGTTAAGCAATTTGCAGGTACAATGTTGTATTTTTGTTTGTATCAGGCAAGATTATATTTTGGGGGTTGAAATGATTTTTGGAACAATTCGTATGGACATGTTTGCTGCTAGAGATGAAAGCATTTATTGTTTAAGTACTATGTGTCTTACTTAGCTTATTTTATTTTTCATGTTAGATATTTTAATTTTACTTTACTTTGTTTTATTATCTCACCTTTACTTGCCTGCATACCAAACAACCTACAAACATATCTTACTTTGCTTCGCTTTTGCTTGCTCTACATAACTACCTACAGGCCTTACTCTTTTATTTTACACTAACCTGGTTTGCTTTCATACTTGATGTTCATAGATATAAATTTGTTTATCACTTGTAATGGTTTGTTACTTAACACATGTTATAAAGCTCCAATATGATAACACTTGTTCCTTAAGCATTATCTATTTATTTTAAAACTTAAACTTTCCAGCATTACATTATTAATATTGTTTAAAAAAACTCATTATTAAATTAAAATAATTTATAAATGAAGTTATCACTATATAAATAAATTACTTATTTTATCAACTATATTTAAAACAAGAACAAAACAACCTTTGTTAAATTTAAATTTAAGTTAAAATCATTTAAACTAATTTTAACTTTATCTTGAGTATATTTAAACCATATTTTATCAAGCTATGCTAAAAAGAAAATAAAACAATCTTTTTGTTAAAAGATTTTAAATCTAAAATTAAGCTAGAATAAACTATTAAAAATTTATCTTAAGTATTTGAAACCATATAGTTATTTATTTAATAGCTTAATACTAAATTAAAACAAAGTTCCAAGTTATCAGAAATATTAGATTAGAAAACATGTCTTTATTTATTAAATTTAAAACAGAGCTTATCTATTTATAATATATACAAATATATACATACTACAAATAAAAAACAATTTATTAGCTTTTAAAAGATAAATTATCAGTTAAATATTTATTTAAAAGAAGATTATTAAATCAATTTAAATCTTATTAACAATTATTATCAAATTAATTTAATTTTTTTAACACAGATTATTAAATTGATATTGCCAAAATTTCCGGGATATCACATTCCCGCCCTAAAAGAATTTCGTCCCCAAAATTTAAAGCAAAGGTAATTTAATAATTCAATTAAAGATTTAATTTTAAAACACAAGCATATATCAACCAGATGCTAACAATCGTAGCAACCAATTTATCCAATCAAACAAATCTAACTATTTAGACAAAATTCCGGATAGAATTTTCTCGAGTTTCCCAAATATAAATACCGGGATACTCACCCTACAGAATCCAAACAATCAATACTACAAAGCTACAGAGCTTACTCATCTAGATTTACAAACAAGACAGGATATCAAACTATAGACAAATCTGAATCAACAACCAAAATTCCCTGAACTGCTGGTTCTACAACCAGAGATAGATCTTACACGTACTCCCTCAGAGATACGTGAAACACAATGAATTCCAGTTATCCAAACTGACAATTCAATCCTGAAGACCAAACACTTGTCCAAAATCAAATCTCCGACTTGGGAATCCAAATTCCTCCGTCTCTTATCCACAAAAATCTTTGGACGATCCTGGGCTGCCTACATCCTTCCCGATCAGCTCAACCCTTGCTGATGTCCTTAGAAACAAACTGAACCCAAGAAAATCCAACAAAATGATCTTTCCAAGATCGACCAAAAACTAAGAACACAAACTCTTTTCCAAAATCAGAAGACAGATCTCACTTCTCACATCCGGAAAAGATAAAACAGATGCACTCCAAATTGGCCTTAAGATCCTGAAAAATTACCTATAAAACTCTCCAATCCAAACATTGCAACATCCAATTGCTTCCAAACTAAAACAGCTGCCACCATGCTTCCACTGCGTCACTCTGACTGAACAGATGTAAATGCTGAAGTCGAACACAGACTGGACAACACACTTCGAAAATAAAGTTCAAATATCCAAAAATAAAACTCAGAAGTTCCTCTAAAACCCGAGCTGCTTCACAAAACTCAAAAACCATCTTATTACTAAGCTGATCCATCGGTACCACTTCTGAAATCCAGTCGATACCAAACTCAATCCTCAGATGTTAGCAAAACTCTGACTTCTTGAAGACATCTAGAAAAATCTCTGAAACGCAAGAGGACACTCAAACTATCGCAAGTCACTTTTGCGATCGATCCAGCCTAATTCCAAAAATACTGCTCTCTCTCTACCATACAGAATAGCTTACGCTTATGTGGCCGATCCATCGAAGAAATGGATCTACTCTACTGCTTCTGAAGTTACCTCAAGAAAAACTGCTAAGACAGAAGACTTCCTAATCCAAAGCTCTTCGAGAAACTCGGACCTCAAACCAAATAGAACCACTTTTCTGAACACAGCCACAACATTGAGCAGACACACTTCCTTAACTTGTTCCAAAGAAACATCTTCGAAGACATCCATAGTCACCGTGTCTCATCGCACAGTTACTACACCTTGATGTATCAAAATATCATGTCTGGCTTCTGTCCAACCGACAGATCTAAATTCTAGCTCATCCAAACTTACACTTCAAAAATGAACTCCGAACCTTAACAGGTTTCCTTCAGAGATTGATGAAATCCTTACACCAGCAAAGCTCACTCGAGACAGTATTAGGTCTACAGTCTCGACAAATACACTTCCAACCTCAATCATTCAAACTCCAACCATCGGTAGTCGTGTTACGCACACCACTACCCTATCTACCTTTATAGCTCATTGGAAAACCGGAACTGGTAATCCAAAAAATAGGTAGAAATATATACACACACACACACACACACACACACACACACACACACACACACATATATATCAAAATTACAAATACGCTCTCTCAAGAAAGAAATCACTCAAGAGCCTAGGTATTCACTCAACCTAGCGCTCTGATACCAACTGTGACGACCCGATTTGCACAAATAGTGTTCTAAGGTTTTCTAAAGTATCCAATTTGCACAAATCATTAATTTATATTCATCAGCTAAATTATAAATCATATTTAAGTCTAAACACATATATAAGTGAAATTTGAATGTCGACCTACCAACATATTAATTTCCTAAATCTATTCACCTTCATTAGCTGTCCATGAAGAAATCCCTAAATCACCTTCTTTGATTTGATTGTATGTGTCTCCCCTCCTCTATTTAGCTTGCTAATGTTTGGATTTGATTTTTTAGAGCTTGGACTAGATTCCCTTTATTCACTATTTGATTTGGAGGAATTTAATTCAGAATTAAAGGTAAAGGGGAAAAAGGATGAAGTTTTCGGGTTTAGGTTAAGCGGTGGCTATGGGATGAAGAGAAATGAAGAACGGGGTTAACTAGGACCACAACCTTCTGTTATATAGACACGAACCATGAAATTCCTCTTAGCCTCGACCTACGTCCCCTCGAAACGAGTGTTAAAGTAAACGATCCATATCTCCTTCAACCAGTGTCTGTTTTCGATATTTTATATATATAGATTTGGACTAGAAAAATCTACCGAACGAAAAAGTTAGACCTTCCAAATTCTTTCATTTGTAAAAATTCAGTCTTATATCTTTAAGTAAAATCACCAAAATACCCTTTTTGATTAATTATTTTGTTAAAACTATGGAGTGGTAAAGCGAGAATACCAACTCTACCTATACTAACATATGTTGTTAAAAAGTTTCTAGCCTCATCCTAATCTCCTCCGTTCTGGTCATGTAGTGAAATAATGCGTATTCCCTATCTAGTGGGACATGATCACTATACATCGTCATGCTACGTCTTGTACCGTAATCAATTACGGACTACGTAATGAATTCCATAACCACGTATTTAAGAGACTAAAACATCTACTCAAACTTGTATGCCACATCATGAAATTGCAAAGACACTAACATACCCAAACATAGAATGAAACATATTACACGAATCTTTTTTGCCGCATGAGTGGCCTAAATGTTGTTTATACTTCTCACCTTGCTCACGTGCGCTATCATTTCCTCGATCGCAAACTCCTATTTTTAGGTTTGAGTCATGGACCTTTAAACATGTTGTCAACCACTCAAAATATATTCTACAAGCTATTGTTGAAGTCAAATTTACATCAAAATGTCACCGACCTTCCCGAGCCTTTATGGACCCATCCTCGCATTAACGAACTTTAACAGTCATCACTACACCTTTTTGCCCCAATGTCCCTATCAAATATCTGATGCTAAATACACTACAACTCATTTGTTGTGATCTAGAGTATTTGCTCCATGGTACAATTGCTCAACTGGTTATACTTGGTGCAAACTGCTCCAAGAAAACAACGATCTTCCCCAGTTATGACACCATTCCTATGCACTTTTTATCGAATTGTATGACTTTTGTCCATCATTTTCAAATCGAATTGTATGACATTTGAGGGATCTCATTCCTTAATTTAGGTGTATTTTTCTATGACATTCGACTGAGCTCCTTCATGATCTTAACACTTCTTCTAAGATATGAGTCCCAAAAGGGACTTTCGGCGACTCTTATACATCCAACACACTCAATTCTACTCTCAGTACGTGTGACGACCCTCCCTTCTCGACCCTCAAAAATCGACACAAAATACGCCACAATATAATATGCCAACGATCGAGTGCCAGAAAAAACAGATAGTTGAGTAAAAAGAAAGAAGATAGAAGAAAGAAGGAACTAAACAATAACATAATCTCACAATCGCAGCGGAACAAAATATAATAAATAATATCAGATCTTTACACAAAATGAAGACTATATCTGTTTTATACAATATACCATCAGAGTATCACAAACAAACAACAATTACCAGCCTGACAATTTTAAACAATCACAGTAGCGGATATAAACAAGTACGGATAATACGTCTCGGTCTCCAGCTCCTCTCCTGAGCACCATAGCATCCTATCCTGAACATATAATCCACGGTCTGACCCGAGCATTATAATGAAATAACACCCGAGTCGGTCTGGAATACCGGCGTGAGAAAAATACACCAAATTGATTACTAAAGTTTCAAAATCCTTTGAAATCAAAAGCATCTCGTAAGACCACGCCATAAATAAACATGTCGGGTTTTTACCTTACGATAGCCAAAACACTTTTTATCAAAATCCTCTGATATTATAATAGTGTCTATATACAAGTACTTATTCAAATAGCCGAAATTGTAACATTAATTAAATTCCAGCTACTAGCCACAGTCGTGGGTAATACAAACAAAACCGTAAAAGGCTCGTAGGGAGAATGGATTTCCAACTAATGACTAGGCACTAGGGTACCACCTGTCACGGTACCTGGTCTACATCAGCATACCGAGGAGCCACCCTAACTCCCCTGCAACACAAGACCGGGACTACCCCTTACTGGATAATCCCGAGTAATATCACCCCACGGTTGGGATCAGCAACCGCACCACTAAGCCGAATAAAAAGGGACATCTAAACAGGGATGACCTCACCCTAATGGGTGCTACCCACTTAGCCTTGCTGCATAACCCCTGATTTTCAGTCATTCCCGGTTGATGAGGCTCAAGGTTAAGTGTTACCTTTTAGAACGTTTCACTTAGAATGCCCATCACCCACCTTACGATGTGCCGAAAGCATTCATCCATACAAGTCCGTCTTGGGTTTCGAACAGAACTGAAGGCACTACTCCTACTACATCCATTTTGGAATCCTCCTCAGGATTAGAAGCGACTAGCCCTTTCACTTCACTGCTCCATCTTCAACTCCGAACTCGTTTTTCCACGAAACGTACAAACCGAATCGAAGTGGTTTTCGAGAAATTAATCTCGTCTCTTCGAAACGATCAGCACGTTGGCCAATATTGATAGTCGGTGATTTAACTATCAATTAACATTCACAAACATCCATCAACAATAAATAATTTCCCAAATTATTTATTATCCTTAAAATATCTTTACAAGATATATTTTCCTTTTTAGCCCCTTTTTTGAAAGCAGTTTTCAAAACTGCACTCTTCTCATGAAATAAATTCCCAAATATTCATTTCCATTGGAAACAACCAAGTCCAAACATTTAGATTTTTAAAACAATTAAATCACTTTATTCTGAAATATACCTTAAAATATTTACATTAACTACTTAAACATTTTATTCAAAAATATATTTTAAAAATATTTAAAGTAAACTACTTTATGAAATGTAAGCTAATTTTAAAATAAAGGTTAAGTTCAAACTAAATTTTAAAAGAGGCGTTATAAAATTCTATACTAGTTTCAAATAAAACTTCAACGAAACTATATTTAAAATAAATCCATTTTATAAAATATAAATATCAATAATATTCTTTTCAAACATAATACCAATTAACCCTTTAAAACAATTACTTGTATAACTAATTTATTAAATACGTACTTTTAAAATTTTTACTAACTTATTTATAAATCATATACAATTTACATTCACATTAGAAATCATTCTGTTTCACTTCGAACCAAATTCTGATTATTTGCATTATTATATTAAATTCCATTATTAAATTAATATAAAAATTCCAAATTTGACTTATCGACTTTTGATTCCATCCAAAAGTCCAACATTGTTATTTAAATCCAAAACTTAAAATAAATTTTAGAAACCATTTTATATCTATTTATACCTAGATCCATCAGTTATCCCAATTCCAAATATTTAATTGTTATTATCCAACTTCAGTTGAATTGCCAAATTTGAAACTTAACTAATTTTATGAATTTAACCAAAATATTTTTAAATCAATTTATAATTCACATTCAACATTTAAAATGAATTAAATGTTCAAATCTAACGACCAAAATCCCGGGTCGTTACATTCCGCCCCCTTAGGAAAATTTCATCCCCGAAATTTGCTAAGGTAGGAAAAATGCTACTAAACTCATTTACTTATCCATACTTACTTAATTAAAAACTTACATTCACCTCACCCAAAAATTTTAGCTCAATTCCAAAACCATTTGCTTCATTTTTAACTCAAAAGCTTGTTTTCAATATCATTTCAAAATCGGCCCTTTCTTGTTAACACAAAATTTTCAAAATTCCTAAAAAATTTCTAACTCCCAAAAATTTTGACAGCGTCTCCTTTGTACGGAGAGCGTTTTACAATATCACAATAGATATAAATATATATGCATCGACCCACACGGTCGGAAAACAAAATATACCACAATATATATATCATTTCCCGATTTTATTGCGTAGGCGTACCTTAGATTAGCATTTTAGAAGCAAGCGGCTAAATACTATTGCATTTACGTGCTCCAACTCTATCGATTGTCTTCCGTACCTTTACTTACTTAAACATACATATCAGTTTTCAACAATATAAGATTTTTAACAAACTTCCATACATTTATTTTAGCTAAACACAACAATTACATAGTTCAAACAAACAAATTTCATAATTCAACCTGTTAACCATATATTATAAGCAAATCCCAAGATTTCAATCACCATTTTATTTTCCTAACAAATCCAACTTCATTTTATTTCACTTGAATGATTTAAAATCAAGTTTATTTTTTTACAATTCATATTTACTACAACCAATTCATTTTCTCTTCAATATGATTAACCTATGCTTTACTTACATCAATTTACTTCAATTCAATTCCAAATTGATTCACAATCGAATTTTTATTTTAAAATTTGATATACTTGCATTTCTTTTATGATCCACTTGCATTTATATACAAAACCACTTAATTAGATTTCACTTAATCCAATTGATTCAAAAACGAGCTTAATTTGCTTCTTTAAATCAATTCAATTCCGTTTACAACAAACAATCAATTTTCATGTAAAATTTAAAGTTATCCATGCAAGTAAACATTAATTCCATCTCAATCTATATCATTTTTATTTCATTCTGCATTGTTCACAATCTAAACATTCTTATTTCATTGCAATTATTAAATTAAATCCCTAGTCTTACATTCAATTTCGTTATCCATATAGATTCATTCAAAGCCATTTTATAAGCTTGACAACAACCCTATCACAATTCTCTTAAGCTATTCCAACTCCAAAATAACTCTGTTCCTTCTTACATTAATTTTATTTTCATTTTAGTTTGATTCTCATTAAATAAAATTCCAATCTATTACAAATTTTAATTCAATCTGTTTACTTACTCAATCCATTTTAAATTTATCCACCTTCTCAATTCATTTCTGAATTTATTAATAACATAACCATTCCAATTATTCTAAACCAAAACTGGGTTTTATTTTACTTTTCAAATTTTACAAGCTACCAAAATTTTATTCGTTCTGATACAAATTTATTTAATTTAGCTTACACTAAATTCATCCTCAATAATTCCTTTGGATTTAGTTGGGTGAGAATTTACTTCATTCAATATCATTTCAACTAAATTAAATTTTCTTTTCATTTAATCCTTTACCAATTTAGTTTAAGTTTAACAAAATTTTATTTAGCTAACTTAAATTCATACCATTTCCTTTACTATTTTAAATAAGAATTTAATTCTATTTAAGATTATTTATAACACAACTGAGTTTTGATTTTAATTCAATTCAAATTCAACTAAATTCTATTTCTCTATATATAAGTTCAAACTTATTTACTAACCTAAGTCCATTCACATTTTATTTTTCTTTACCTTATTACAATTCTGCTTCCATTTAGGATTAAATTTCGAATTATCCATCCTTTTTATCATAACATTCAACCATTTCTATTTAGGTTTTGCAATTCATTTCTCTATTCATATGTTCACCAACTTATTTATTTAGAAGCTTATATTGCTTATTTGAGTCATTTTCACCTTATAATCACAATTCCATTTTTTTTTTTATATATATATATCACTTAATAGCTTAAGGGATAAATTTTCATTACACAATTATCATCGTTTTACATTTCGACTTTATATTCAATTTAGTTCAATTTCAATTTCAATTTTTATTTAACTTATCCTGAGTTAAATTCAAACATATTTTATTCACCACCATTTACTCAAGTTAAATTTTAAATCCAGAATCAAAATTTCATTTTCCTTTCTTATTTAAATCAACTTCACTTTATAAGTTCAATAGTTGATTCATTTTAACTTTCACATTTTTAAACAGATTTCTCAGAATTCAATTACTCGATTTTATTTCAAAACCAATTTGAAATTATAAATAACTCATACACTCCTGGTATATCAAATCAAACTTCTGGATTTCCAAAACAACCTGTTTTTTCCTAAACAAATTCCACTTTGAAATTTCTAAAACAACTTATATACCCAACAAGTCCAAACGAATATCATAACCAATCACCACGGTAGCAATCCATCACTTTAGAAACTCGAAAATGAATTCTGATGATGTGGCCATCATCATCAGGATTATTTTCCAGCGAATGAAGTGAGTTCAATGCTTCCTTACTTCCACAGATTCCTTTCAAAACAATTTCCATTCAAAAATATTTTCCAAAATAATACTCCATTATTTCCTTCAAATTTTTGGAAAACATGTCCACCATTTCCAAGATTTTATATTCCCAAACCTTTTGTTTAAATTCATTTTAAACACTTTTCAAAATTTCTGGGATTTAAATTCTGGTTTAAATCAAATTTTAGCTATACTCCTTTTTATTTAAACCATACTTAGATAATTCTATTTGGTTATAAACCATTTGAAAATTTTGATTCTTATTTCATTATAATATTAACAACCAAACATCTAAATATATATATATATATATATAATAATTTCAGAATTTTTAATATCAAAATATAATTTTGGGTAAAATTATTTCATTTACTCATTTTAAAAACAATACTATGTCGGTCTATCTTGTTTAAAAGTTTAGAAACACCTGTCGATATGGTTGTACTTCCCGTACCGACCAGAATTCATAAACACTCAACCGACAAGTCAACACAGTATAAAAACAGTTTTTATATTCATTAACAAGTACGCGCTCATAGCTATTAATACACTCAACTCGTTATAGAGTACCGTGGACTCTATTTCTAATGAGTAATTCCCACCAAAGCCTAGGTTATCGCTAACTTAAGCTCTGATACCAAGTGTGACGACCCTCACTTCTCGACTCTCGAAAATCGACACAAAATACGCCACAGTATGATATGCCGACGATCGAGTGCCCGTAAAGACAGATAGTTGAAGGAAAATAAAGAAGATAGAAGAAAGAAGGAACTAAACATTAACAGAATCTCACAATCGTAGTGGAACAAAGTATAATAAATAATATCAGATCTTTACACAAAATGAACACTATATCTGTTTTATACAATATATCATCAAAGTATCACAAACAAACAACAATTACCAGCCTGAAAATTTCAAAAAATCACAACAGCGGATATAAACAAGTACGAATAATACGTCTCGGTCTCTAGCTCCTCTCCTGAACTCCATGGCATCCTATCTTGAACATATAATACTCAGTCTAACCCGAGCATTATAATGAAATAACACCCGAGTCAGTCTGGAATACCAGCGTGAGAAAAATACACCCAAATTGATTACTAAAGTTTCAAAATCCTTTGAAATCAAGAGCATATCGTAAGACCACGCCATAAATAAACATGTCGGGTTTTTAACTTACGATAGCCAAAACACTTTTTATCAAAATCCTCCGATATTATAATAGTGTCTATATACAAGTACTTATTCAAATAGCCGAAATTGTTACATTAATAAAATTACAGCTACTAGCCACACTCGTGGGTAATACAAACAAAACCGTAAAAGGCACGTAGGGAGAATGGATTTTCAATTAATGACTAGGCACTGAGTACCACCTGTCATGGTACCTGGTCTACATCAGCATACCGAAGAGCCACCCTAACTTCCCTACAACACAAGACCGAGACTACCCCTTACTAGATAATCCCGAATAGGATCACCCCACGGTTGGGATCAGCAACCGCACCACTAAGCTGAATAAAAATGGACATCTAGACAGGGATGACCTCACCCTAATGGGTGCTACCCACTTAGCCTTGCTGCATAACCTCTGATTTTCAGTCATTCCCGGTTGATAAGGCTCGAGGCTAAGCGTTACCTTTTAGAACGTTTCACTTAGAATGCCTATCGTCCACCGACGATGTTCCGAAAGCATTCATCCATACAAGTCCGTCCCGGGTTCGAACGGAACCGAAGGCACTACTCCTACTACAACCATTTTGGAATCCTCCTTAGGATTAGTAGCGACTAGCTCTTGCACTTCACTGCTCCATATTCGACTCCGAACTCGTTTTTCCACGAAACGTATAAACCAGATCGAAGTGGTTTTCGAGAAATTAATCCCGATCCCGGTCTCTTCGAAACGATCAACGCATTGGCCAATATTGATAGTCGGTGATTTAACTATCAATTAACATTCACAAACATCCATCAATAATAAATAATTGCCCAGATTATTTATTATCCTTAAAATATCTTTACAAGATATATTTTCCTTTTCAGCCCTTTTTTTTAAAACAGTTTTCAAAACCGCACTCTTCTCATGGAATAAATTCCCAAATGTTCATTTCCACTAGAAACAACCAAGTCCAAACATTTAGATTTTTAAAACAATTAAATCACTTTATTCTGAAATATACCTTAAAATATTTACATTAACTAGTTAAACATTATATTCAAAAATATATTTTAAAAACATTTAAAGCAAACTACTTTATGAAATGTAAGCTAATTTTAAAATAAAGGTTAAGTTCAAGCTAAATTTTAAAAGAGGAGTTACAAAATTCTATACTAGTTTCAAATAAAACTTCAACCAAACTATCTTTAAAATAAATCCATTTTATAAAATATAAATATTAATAATATTCTTTTCAAACATAATACCAATTAACCCTTTAAAATAATTACTTCTATAACTAATTTATTAAATATTTACTTTTAAATTTTGTACTAACTTATTTATAAATCATATAGAATTTACATTCACATTAGAAATCATTCTGTTTCACTTCGGACCAAAATCTGATTATGTGCATTATTATATTATTAAATTCCATTATTAAATTAGCATAAAAATTCCAAATTTGACTTATCGACTTTTGATTCCATCCAAAAGTCCAACATCATTATTTATATCCAAATAGACTTAAAATAAATTTTAGAAACCATTTTATATCTATTTACACCTAGATCCATCAATTATCCCAATTCCAAATATTTAATTGTTATTATCCAACTTCAGTTGAATTGCCATGTTTGAAATTTAACTAATTTTATGAATTTAACCAAAATCTTTTTATTTCAAAATCAAATTATAATTCACATTCAACATTTAAAATGAATTAAATGTTCAAATCTAACGACCAAAATTCTGGGTCGTTACAATACGCAGCCTAGACACATGCGTACACACTTATCCGTAGATATACACAAACTTATGTACTCTTACATATCCTTACACATTCTCATTCAAACCATTTGCAACTATCCAACCAACATACATCAATATCAATACACATACATGACAATCCTTATCAATAAACTATACACACATAAATACATATAAGTAAAAACACACATGCACACACACGTGATAAAATATATATTCATACACACGTAAATAAATATTGAAAATGAGTTCTTTATTAATGATACATAAGAACCAAAAAAAAGGTCTATCTCCTTAAAAAACGTTACCATTGTGGTAAGGTAAAAGAGTATAGCACCTTCTATAATACAAATCTGGTACAATAGTCAAAACAACACCATACAACACAAATACATAATGTGATTCAGCCCAAATAGTATAAACACCGCCTACTACAATGATACCCAACTGGCCTGTTAACAAAACCTTAAAGCCCTTCAAAAGAGAGCGCTACATACTTATCCCGGATCACTTAGCTCTATTCCCCAATGTTTCAACAAATCTTGATCTTTAGTGGAAACTCATTAATGGCGATGACAAAGTTGGAGACGAGCATCGATCTTTACCAACTGAAATCGCAAAGACATGGAGCACAACTTCATTTCAAATCGGTAATAGTTCCTTTCCAGCCATAAGTGATGTATCCCGATGGAAGATGCAGTGCAAGCCAGATCCTGATACACTGATAGGTCTGCGCATCGACTAACGAGACTTGTGATTCTTTGTTGTATGGTAGATTCTGATTCATAGGGCAGTTCGAGCTTGGCTGACATGCAATGCCACAGATAAGCACTATGGAACATGTAGAAAATAGATGATCATGATTTTCATTCTGTTGATTACATAAGTCACGCCGCATCTCTATATCTAGCCCCCACTTCGATAGACGATCTGATGTAGGCAGTTTACCCAAATAAGATGCGTAAACTGTAATATGCGAATTTATGGACAGTGGTACTGTGCCAGATTAGTCCGAAATCCTCATTAGTGTATGATTGTCGTCTAATAGTTATTCGAGATTTATGGAAATTTAAACTTATTGCAGTGCAGAATCTGCTAGTGGTCTTATCATTGGGACGTAGATAACTTGAACAATATTTGAAGCCACTTCTCTGGTTTGTGCCGATAGATGAGGTTGCAACCTGTTATCTCTAATTATACGATTGATTATAAATTTAGCACTGCTGCACATATGCCTCCGCTCTAGCCAAGCAGATCCACCAATGATTTGCGGTTGATCCAAGTGTAGGATCTAGATTAACCCTAGAGGGGGGAGGGAGGGGGGGTGAATAGGGTTATAGCAAATTTTCTCTAATTAAACGTAAAAACAAACTGCAGAAATAAATATGCTGAAAAGTAAATCACACACAAAATTTACCCAGCTTCGGCAACCCCTGCCTACTGCTGCATTCCCAGATTTCTATTAGAGTTAAACAGTATCCCGCTTACAAACACTCTACTAGACTCGCAAACATTTGCTCCCGCTCACAAACACTCTACTAGACTCGCACACCCTGCTCCGCCTATAGAGTTTCGCTTACTCGCAAACTCTGCTCCCGCCTATAGAGCTTTGCTTACTCGCAAACTCTGCTCCCACCTATAGAGCTTTGCAAACTCGCACACCCTGCTCACTGAACTAATTCTAACTAGACAATCTGACACTACCTAAACCCTAGGTGGTGATTTACAAATTCTTTGATTTGAAAAATAAAAACAACAATTAAAAACAAATAATTAACAAACACTTTAAACCCTAATTAAAATATACTAAAGCCCTTTAAAAACACGGCCGGCCCTTTTTTTCTTAACCCCGATCCTTTTCTCCTCTTTGGTCTATGATAAAAAACGGTGGCCACTGTTGTATCTTCGTTCGTTCCTCTTTGGCGAAATTAGGGCTTGAGCAAATTGGGACTGTCGGCCTCTATGTCTCGATTGAATGAATGGTTTGACGTTGATGCTTCGTCAATCGATGATCTCTCTGTTTAGCACACCGTTCCCCCAATTTCCAATCGAGTTCGATTTCTGACTTCGGTATGTAGTTTATCCTTTTGCTTTGCTGGTTTTGGCTTGCTTGAACTCGATACCTAAAATTGCCGATGATGATTGAGATTTATATGCGTTCGATCTCCTTATTTTTCATTCGTCTGATTGTTTCAAAAATTTGCTTTGGCCGTTCGATTATGCTTGGACGTTGTTGATTTCTCTGACTAGTTACCAATCGTATATTCGATGCTTGCTTGGTTGACACGGTAGAGAATTACTATCGTGGTCATTACGGTGTTGATTTTTGACTTCGTCAATACTGCATAAGCACATGAATTTATCACTGCGTTGTTTATTTTTTCGTCTGCATTGTTACTGTCACTACTGTGTCCTATACTTTGCGAGTCTTCGAGCATTGTTGACTTTTGCTGAACTAGTCTCGAGTTTCAGACTTGTGCTTGACATTTGAATTGTTGTATGGTCTGTAGTGCACTTGGTCATTCGAGTCTTCCCTGCATCATTATCTGTTGCATACATGAGCTTGACACTCTACTTTTGTTGTTTGTATTATTACTGTTGTGTCACTTTAATTCTTCTGAGGCTCGAGTTGCACACTACTGTCTTGGTTGTATATTTGTAAGTTGTTCAGTGCACTTTTGTCTTTGTTGCCTCTTTGTGTATGCACTTGCATACTGCTGCTATGTTGTAAATGTTGCATTCATGTCTCAGTGCTTTGATGCATTTGCATGTATTTTGTTTATTGTTTCATTTGGTGTGTTTGCCTGAGTCACTTGTTCATATTGCTTTTGTACACTTGTTCATATGAACTGCTGTTCCATTGTTGGTCTGTGTAGTTGCAGTATTTATGTACACTGTGTTGTACTGAGCTCGACATTGCTTCATGTTGCCTTCATGTAGCTTGTTCTCTACATTTGCTTGATTGTTGCAGTCCATGTTCTGTTGAGTTGTTGTTCTTCTGGTCTTTGCTTCCATCCATTTGGTTGTTGCAGTCCTATGCAGTTGCTATTATCTTGTACTTCCAATGTGCACTTGTTTGTACTGTCATTTTGCTGGAATAACTTCGACATTGTTTTGATGCATTTGCATGTTGTTTCAGTCTTCATGCACTGATGCATTTGGAATTTGCCTAAGCTTTGCATTCTTTTTGTAGCCTTGTGTTGAATCTATTTTTAAAAACTCGGATTTGACCTTGTGCTCGTGTCGTGATTTTCAATGTATTGCACGTGAGTTGAACCCGGCTTTTCATTTGGGTTTGACCTGTGCTCACCCGTCCCTGTAGCATTATCAAGTGTATATATCAGTGTGCACGGTCTTGTGGCATATACAGTGATACACTGTGTATGTCACAAGTTGTTCGTGTATGATGAATTCAAATTTAAATGATGACGAACAACCCAAATAACTGAGGCAAACAATATTTTCGAAAACCATATTTTATTTTATATTGCAAAAATATTTCCTTTTCAGTTTTACTGCGTTAGAGAATATTTTTGCAGATTGCTCAGATGCTGGATTCAAACTGGAATGCAGTTGAAGATAGAAATATGAGTGTGAGTGATATGTAGTGAGGTTCTGAATGTAAATTGAATTTGTATAGTTATAGTGAGAGCTTGAAATTGTACTGTTCAAAATTGTAATAAATATTTGTTAAAATATTCGTTTGAATTCAAAATCTGTTTTATTTATTTTATTCAGCAAATATTTATTTAAACTGTGAAAAATAAAATAGTATATTAACAAATACATTTAAACGAATGTATATATGTTTATTATCATCAAACAAAAATCGTATAAGCGCATATTCAACACAAGGATCAACCGCACAGAGGTGGTTTCCCCATTTACAATCACTCTGTTCATACTTCTGCATGAAACATCTCGTTGCCGTAAAATATATTTCATAGTGCCAGAGTGGTTGTTATTGATAAGCATCATCCAGAAAGTAGCCCTTGCACAATATTTGGCCTTCATCTACGTGCTCCATAAATAGTCCTTGGTTTGGGGATTCCATAGCAGTTTGATTCTTGCTGTAGTATCTAAATCTGAAAATTTACGTAACCCTGCACCAGCTTTCGTTTTAAGCCTGCATAGAGTATCTCATGATATTCTATGCAATTTTCCACTCCAAAAGAAATCTGCGCTCATCTGATCAATTTTCTTTAGCACTAATAATGGTAAATAACAGATAAGCAACCGATACATAATGGTTGGAGTAATTGTACTATGAATTAGCTCAGCTCTTCCCACTGTTGTTAATAATTGGCTATCCCATCCTTCTAACTTACTGCTTATCTTACTTAGCAGGGGTGAACAGTGAGCAGCATGAACATAATAGAAGTTAAGGGGACTCCAAGGTATTTGACAGGATTTGAATGCTCATTAATACGTAATATATTTGAAATATCCACTTTCTGAATTATTCCTGCACTAAAAAAAGTTGGGACTTTGTTTAATTGAACTTTAAACCCACAGTGTCTTCTGGAGTAGCAAAGATTTTATTCATATATGTAGCATTATCTGTTGTACTTGATAGAAAGTCTTCCGCATACAGTAAGTGAGTTATAGTAAGCTTAAAAGGAGATATAGGTAATAAATGACCATCCAGTTCTCTTTCCTCCATAAGAATTGAAAAAAATTCCATAGCTATACAGAATAAATAGGGTGATAAAGGATCACTTTGACATAGGCCTTTAGTAGAAGTAATAAAGCCTTTAGGTCTACCATCAATCATAATCGAACATGCAAGTGCTGTAGGAAAGCCCATAGAATGTAGCATATGTCAAACAAATTTGCAATTCACCATATCATAGACTTTTTGCAGATCGACTTTAGTACACATCTTGCCCTTCCCATTTCTAGCAAAATCTTGTTGAATTTATGTGATTCAAATATTTCCAAAGAAGATAAGAAAATAATTAATTGATTCAGTCAATCAATTAATTAGGCTGTATATGGAATGATAAAGAGGAAAGATATGCGTGGTATCTTTTAAAGAATGGAAACTAATTAATTGTTAATCAATCAATTAGTCAGATTTATTATATGAAGATAGAGAAGTTTATACATGGAGATTAATTTAAGCAATAGAAATTTATGGAAACATAGATTTTTTTTGTCATTTATGTGCATTGAAATCAAATCAAGTAATCTGAAAAGGTTGTCACATAATCTGGAAGTTAATTTTCTTCATCTCCAAGCATCCTTCATTTTCATGCCTATTTAAATGAAGGAAGTTCTTCTTTATATGTGTGTGAGCATGTGAGAAAGCATCCACCATTATCCTCTTCTTCAGTATACCTTCTTCAGTATACCCTAATTTCTGCAGTCAATCAATTAGGGGTTTTGAGCGCAAACAAGTCTTTGGATAAATTGATTATTCAATTTGTAATGATAGGTTAGTCTCTCCACTTTGCTACCTATAATTTTGTAATCTCTCTTTTGTACTCTCTTTCTTCAGTGAAATAAAGAATAGTTGTTGGGTCCGTGGACGTAGGCAATCTAGCCGAACCACGTTAAATCTCTGTGTCCTCCTTTCTTCTGTATTTTTTGTTGTTGTTTGGTGATTATTTTTCATTGAATTTGTTATTAGTAATTAATCGACAAGCTAGATCCTTCTTTTGATTGTTTCCGCGCATTAGCATTCCGCTGCGTTTTTGGAGTTTGTGCGAATCAATTGAATTTCCGCACAACAGTTTGGTATCAGAGCTAGCTGTCTTGTTCTAGATTAGTTCTCAATGACAAATTCTTTCAGTAGTGGTATGAAAAATTATGGCATCACCAAATTTGTTGGAAAAAGAGTTTTTGGGACATGGAAGGTGAAGACTAATGACGGTGTTTTTCAGCAACAACTTCGTTCATCTAAAGGAAGAGATAAAAGCCAAAAGCACATTGGAGGTAGAGATATGCGTAGGTCTCATTTCATGGGTCCTAAAAGAGGTGCTTGCCATTATTGTAAGAAGAAGGGACATTTCATACGGGATTGTCCAGCTCTTAAAAAGAAGAGAGAGAAGAAGGAGAAAGCTTCAGTTTTGCCAGCAGTTAGATCAGATGCGGATAGAAGTGATAGTAATACATCATTACTTTCAGCCAGTATTTCGCCTTTAGAGCATACAAGTTGGGTGATTGATTCTGGAGCCTCTTGTCATATGACGCCAGATAGGAGCTGTTTTGTCAGTTACAAGAAAATTGATGGCGGAGCAGTTCATATGGGGAATGACACATCTTGTCATGTTGTGGGCGTTGGAAGTGTGAGGTTTAGGATGCATGATGGTGTTGTTAGGACTATCACAGATGTTAGACATGTTCCGATGCTGCGTAGAAGTTTGCTATCAGTTGGAGCTTTGAGTAGACTTGGTATGAGGATAATAATAGATGGAGAGAATTTGAGAGTGGCGAAGGGTTTCTTGGTAGTGATGAAAGGGGTGCGAGTTAATGATATTTATGTGCTTCATGGAGAGACAGTCTTAGAAGAGTTGGTAGTTTCTACTGATTCTAGTATTTCAGATTCTACTCAGTTATGGCATCTTCGTTTAGGTCATGTTGATGAGGAGAGTCTTGAAGTATTGAAGAAGCGTGCGTTGATTGATGGTGTTTGTCAGTCGAAGCCTAGCTCTTGTGGAGATTGTTCTTTTGGAAAGAAGAAGCATGTCACATTTGATGTTGGAAGACCTAGAGCTACAGAGTTTCTAGAGTATGTTTATTCTTATGTGTGGGGACCCACCCCAGTTGCATCTTTTGGTGGAGCCAGTTACTTCGTCTTATTTATGGATGATTTCTCACGTAAGGTTTGGGTCTATTTCTTAAAGGCCAAACATGAAATATTTGTCCAATTTTGTAAGTGGAAGACCTTGGTAGAGAAGCAGTCGAGGAAGCGTTTGAAGGTTCTCAAAGTTGGAAATAGTAGTGAATTTATGTCACAAGAATTCACTAACTATTGTGAGTCCGAGCATGTAATTAGAGATTTTTCTATTTCTGTTGAGTCACATTGTTGTTATGGAGTGGCGGAGAGCATGTGTTGGATATTGTGGGAGAGAGCTATGAGCTTGAGGACGACTGCTGGTCTAGAAGTGAAATTTTGGGCAGAAGCGATATCTATTGCAGTATTTCTCATCAACCGCACACATTCTATTGCCATAGATATGAAGATCCCAGAAGAGATATGGAAAAGAGAGCCTGTTGATTATTCATTCCTTAAAGTGTTTGGTTGTTCAGCTTATTTAGAAGATGAGAGACATGATAAGTTGAAGCCTAGGGAAAGCAAGCACATTTTGTTAGGCTATAGAGAAGGAGTGAAGAGGTATAGGTTGTGGTGTAAAACAATTAGAAGAATTGTGACTAGCAGGCATGCGATATTTGATGAGAGGTCTTTGTTGAAGGTGGAGCCTCTATCAAGTGATGACATTGGGAGGACATAAAATTGCCAAACACATTTGGAGTCATCAGATTGTTTCCATATTCAGAAAGATATTGGTATTTCCGATGATACCATGGTTGATGAGAAGATTACAGAGGTTCAGACTCTAGGTGGAGCTCACTTGTTGGAAAGGCCTTTTGGTTCAGTTGGCCCTATTTGTAAGCATATTTGTAGCGATGATTCTTCATCTTATGCTTTGAATGTTGTGAAGCTTGTTGGTGAGTATGTTGATGTTGACTTAGGAAAGTCTAGCAAAATTCTTGTGGAGGAGATTGGAGTAGATAATATTGAGTATGTCCTCACTCAATTTGGAATGGAGAAGGTGAAGCGCGCTGTTAAATCTCCATTGGTCTCTCGAAGATTAGTATCTACATGTTCGTCTCCAACATCGGATTTGTTGAAGAATTTTGGTACTTTCTCGTATGTATTATGTTTGATGATGTGCATACTATCTTTCTTGTGCTTGGAAAAGATTTGGAAGCTCTGTTTGGGCAATATTGCCCATACTAGTTCACATTGAACTTGTTGACGTAGACCCAACAATTTGTCGAGATGTGGTGATGCAGAGAGATAATTATATTTGAATCAAGGTGGAGTGTTGAATTTATGTGATTCAAATATTTTCAAAGAAGATAAGAAAATAATTAATTGATTCAGTCGATCAATTAATTAGGCTGTATATGGAATGATAAAGAGGAAAGATATGCGTGGTATCTTTTAGAGAATGGAAACTAATTAATTGTTAATCAATCAATTAGTCAGATTTATTATATGAAGATAGATAAGTTTATACATGGAGATTAATTTAAGCAATAGAAATTTATGGAAACATAGATTTTTTTGTCATTTATGTGCATTGGATCAAATCAAGTAATCTGGAAAGGTTGTCACATAATCTGGAAGTTAATTTTCTTCATCTCCAAGCATCTTTCATTTTCATGCCTATTTAAATGAAAGAAGTTCTTCTTTATATGTGTGTGAGCATGTGAGAAAGCATCCACCATTATCCTCTTCTTCAGTATACCCTAATTTCTGCAGTCAATCAATTAGAGGTTTTGAGCGCAAACAAGTCTTTGGATAAATTGATTATTCAATTTGTAATTATAGGTTAGTCTCTCCACTTTGCTACCTATAATTTTGTAATCTCTCTTTTGTACTCTCTTTCTTCAGTGAAATAAAGAATAGTTGTTGGGTCCGTGGACGTAGGCAATCTAGCCGACCTACGTTAAATCTCTGTGTCCTTCTTTCTTCTGTATTTTTTGTTGTTGTTTGGTGATTATTTTTCATTGAATTTGTTGTTGGTAATTAATCGACAAGCTAGATCCTTCTTTTGATTGTTTCCGCGCATTAGCATTCTGCTGCGTTTTTGGAGTTTGTGCGAATCAATTGAATTTCCGCACAACAAATCTCTCACTTGCTTGTGTGCTAGTAGAACATTTTCACCAATGTTCCTACCTGGAATAAAAGAAGATTGTTTTTTCTGCGATAAGGAAAGGCAGAAAATCTTAAATTTTATGACATATTATCTTAGCAACTATTTTATACAAAACACTAGCACATGCTATGGGCCTATAATCAGATATTGTTTGTGGCTTATCTTTTTTTTGGGATTAATGTAATGAAGTTGTGATTTAATCCCTTTGGCAATTAGTATCTACTTCACCAATAAATAAAGAATGGTAAAAGGAAGTAGCCTCCTGTTTAATTGCAGTGCTGTCATAAATATAATCTCCCTGTCTAAAGCTTGGATTTTATTTTTGTGTTGTCGCATTGACATTTTAGCGTAAAAATATTTTGAATTACTGTTGCCTTGCTGCATCCATAACACCATTATTGTTTTAAAAATTGTTGTTGCCTTTGGAGTTGCTCGGTCCACTCTAGACTTTTAAGATACATAGTTTCATAAAGGGCCTCATTTTTTGGATTTCGATCACTTTGATAAATGGCCTTATTAAACCATTCCTGCAGTTTACTAATAGAGTTCTCTTTAGCTACCGATCCCAAGCCTTGAGTGCTTTATTGTTTATAGTTTGTAAATAAGTTCCTGAGCTGCTGTCCCCCATGTGGTAGTGAAAAAAAGTAAGAAGTATATTAGGATGAGATAATGGACCGAGTCATATATGATATTGTAAAATAAGGGTTTCAGGGGTATTTATGTCTTTACTCTTTTCTGTACAACATAATATAAATACCGCTGTATATGTAACGTTTGTATTATCTTTTCTTTGTTAATAACAGTTCATCTCTTCTCTCTTATTCAAACTACAATCAATTTCTATTTTGGTATCAGAGCAGATATTCGCCTAACAACAGATTGAATTTCAAATCATCATCCATCTGATCAAATGATCGATATTTGGATGAATGAATAATTCATTTTCTCCTCAGATTATAACATCATCACCGGAGAGTATTTCTTTCTGACCAAGTGTTCTGTTTATCCAGTTTAGCATCTCTGCCTCGCCTAAATCCCGTCAGCACTCATCATCCAGGATAGGCTGCAGATTCCTTCTTCGATTCAACCCTCATCAGAGAAGAGTGTCTTTGGCTTTGTTCAACAGCATTTCAAATCAAGAATTGGATTCTTGAGTTAAATCTCTCCCTCACTTTATCAAGAAAGGAAAGATTCCTCATCTGGCTGCAGCCACAAGAACTGCCTCGCCACAAATAGGTGAAGCTTCAAGACTCAGCAATGGGGGATACTGCAGAAAGCAACACTGAAACAACATCTCCCACAAGAAGGAATCCATCAAACCCAATTCAAGAATCTACAAGTATGTACATAATCAAACCAAAGAGTCAACTCTTAATTCAATTAGATGAACATAATTACCTGCTATGGAAATATCAAGCAGAAACAGCAATAAGGGGTTACGGTCTTGAAAATTATGTCAATGACACACTAGCAATACCACCAATGATGGTAAGTGACACCAGTGGAAAATTAAATGCAAATCAAGATTTCACAAACTATCAAAGGCAGGACAGTCTACTAGCATCATGGTTAATGTCTTCAATCAGTGTCAATTTTCTATCACAAATTGTTGGGTGCAAAAATTCACAAGAAATATGGTCAACTATTAATAAAACATTCAATTCTCAAACTGCAGCAAGAATTCTACATTACAAAAGGCAACTACAGAATCTGAAGAAGGACAATATGTCAATGCAAGAATACTTGACTAAAGTTAAAACATGCTGTGATCTTTTAGAGACTGCTGGACATAAAGTGACAGATACAGAGCAGATTCTTACCATTCTTAGTGGTCTAGATGAAGAGTATGAGTCAATTGTTGCAATAATTTCATCAAGAGAAACTTTACCATCAATTCAATATGTTCAATCTACTCTCCTTGCCCAAGAAGGCAGAATTGATCAAAAGAAACCACATGATACAGATCTATCTATAAACTATGCATCAAACAGTAAAGGAAAAGGTCAAGAAAGACCATTCAATAACAGGTCTCAACAAAATAATCAGAGAGGTGGTCAGTTTTACAGAGGAAGAGGCCGTGGTAGATGGAACAATTCCAACAGACTCAGATGTCAGATCTGTGAGAGATTTGGACACACTGCAATTAAGTGTTATTTCAGATTTGATCAAAGTTTTAGTGTAAATCAGCAGAATAATGCTCAGAGAAGTAACAATCCAAGTATCAATGTTGCACATACTAGTTCTGATGCAAGACAGCAAGGCAGTAACTCAAGAAATCAATCTAATGCAGACCAACAAACAAAGACTGATGATGTTCAATTTGAAGAATGGTACCCTGACTCTGGTGCAACAAATCACATCACAAATAATCTTGACAATCTCAACCTTGGAAACAGAGAATACAAAGGTACACAATCTATTTTTATGGGTAATGGAAGTACAATTAAAATAACTCATACTGGTAATGCCAGAATTAGAGGCAAGAGAGAATTACATCTCAATAACTTACTTAGAGTTCCACAAATTAAGAAAAACTTATTGAGTGTGTCTTAATTTGCCAATGACAATCAAGTATACTTTGAATTTTACCCAGAATACTGTATAGTCAGGGATTTATTGAGTAAAGAAATCTTGTTACAGGGTAAGGTGCACAATGGTCTACATTTTCAATCTGTTGAAGAAAACTAAGTCTGCTCAATAGGGAAATTGGTGCAATTATACTAGATGTGATTCAAATGTCAAAAATGAAAGGATGTTTGATCTATGGCATAACAAACTGGGTCACCCCAGTGTAGATGTTTTAAAACATGTATTGAAAAACATGAATATAAATTTTGAAAGTATATCCAAACCATATATGTGTACTTCATGTCAAATGGGAAAAAGTCATAAGCTACCATTCTCTAAATCATCAACCAAATATACAAAACCACTAGAAATGGTAGCAGTTGACTTGTGGGGTCCTGCCCCAATTAATTCTGATTATGGGTTTAAATATTATGTCTCTTTCGTAGACTCATTTACTAGATATACATGGATATACTTCCTTAAATCAAAGGCAGAAGCCAAAGATGCACTGATTCAGTTCATCACTCAAGCAGAGAGGCGGACAAACAATGAATTAAAGATAATTCAGACAGATGGAGGAACAGAATTTAAACCTCTGAAAGAATATTTTATCAAAAAAGGAATAATACATATATATACCTGTCCATATACTTCAGAACAGAATGGACTCGTTGAGAGGAAGCACAGACACATAGTTGATACTGGCCTAACATTGTTGGCACATGCCTCAATGCCTCTGAAATTTTGGCCAGAGTCATTCAACTCAGCTGTATTTCTCATCAACAGATTACCTGCAAAGGTGTTAAAAAATAAAACACCACATGAGATGCTATTTAACACATCACCAGATTACACTTCACTTAAAACTTTTGGTTGCTTGTGTTATCCATATTTAAGACCATATAATTCAACAAGCTAAGTTTCAGATCTTTACCATGTACATTTATTGGATATCCAACCAATCAAAAGGGATACAAGTGTCTTACCAGTAATGGTAAGATAATTGTCTCTCGACATGTTGCTTTTAATGAACATGTCTTTCCCTTCTCTATGAGTGATTTGAAAACCACACATAAGGTTTATGATGCTAAATCATCCATGCATTCTGTTCAAAAACACTATGTTCCAACTTACTCAAGTGAGCAGATTAAGAGAACTCAAACTGATCATTTGACAAATGAACACACACAAGACACATCAAATGATCAGTCAGAGTTCAATGGATCTAAGGAATCAGACAGCCACTGTCAAGACAGAAGCTCATCAGATTCCAATATGGACACCTCATCAAGTATGGATACTTCCTCAAGCCCAGATCAAGTTGATCATACAGATGTCAGTGGATCATCACCTTCTGCAAGAATAGGACACCACATGATGACAAGATCAAAACATGGTATTTTCAAACCAAAAATCTACACAACAATACTGAAGCAAGATGAACCAGGCAGTTATGAAGAAGCTCTTACAGACAGTAACTGAAAGACAGCCATGGATGATGAATATAATGCTTTAATTAAAAACAAAACTTGAAGCATTGTGCAAGCACCAGTAGACAAAAACATAGCTGGATGCAGATGGACATACAAACTTAAAAGGTCAGCAGATGGGAAAGCAGTTAAATATAAGGCAAGGTTAGTAGCTAAAGGCTACTCACAGCAAAGTGGGTTTGACTTCACAGAAACCTTTTCACCAGTAGTAAAACCAACTACTATCAGAGTAATACTCACAATTGCTCTACACAATAAATGGGACATGAGACAACTCGATGTCAACAATGCTTTTCTACATGGTGAACTACAACAAGATGTGTACATGCAACAACCACCAGGATATGTCAAGGGCAGTGGTGAGAAAATGGTATGCAAACTACATAAAGCAATCTATGGACTGAAGCAAGCTTCTAGAGTGTGGTATGAAAAACTAAAATCTACTCTGATCAGTCTTGAATACAAGCCAACCAGGTCTGACAACTCACTTTACATCAAAATGAATGATAGTAGTACTACTTATATACTTGTGTATGTTGATGATCTCATTATTACAGGCAATAGCAGTAATGAGATTAATTATGTCACTAATCATTTACATCAAATTTTCTCTATCAAAGATTTAGGGAATCTAAGTTACTTCTTAGGCATAGAAGTGCACAGAAAATCACAAAGTGAGTTAATATTGTTGTAGAGTAAATATATTACAGAGATTTTGATTAGAGCAAATATGAATAATGCAAAGCCTATGTCAACACCTATGATAAGTAACCTACATTTATCTAAATTTAAAGGTGAGCATATAGAGAATATAAAACAGTACAGAAGTATTGTAGGTGCTTTGCAATATGTTACCATCACTATACCAGATATATCATTCAGTGTAAATAAGGTTTGTCAATTTATGCAGGAACCTCTGGATCAACACTGGAAGGCAGTGAAGAGGATCATGCGATACTTAAAGGGGACATTAAACTATGAGATATGTATTAAAGCTAGTAAATTTCTAGATATTCAAGGATACGCTGATGCAGATTGGGCATCAGACTCTGACGACCGAAGATCAACATCTGGTCACTGCATTTATCTGGGTGGTAACCCAATATCATGGTGCTCCAGAAAGCAATCAATAGTCTCTCGATCGAGTACAAAGGCGGAATATCGCAGCGTAGCCAGTGCCACGGTCGAGATAATGTGGTTGGAATCACTTCTTCAAGAGATAAAGATTATAAGCAAACCAAAACCTATAATATGGTGCGACAATCTCAGCACGGTGTCTCTCTCTGCCAACCCGATTCTTCACTCACGAACAAAACATATGGAAATCGATCTTTATTTTGTTCGCGAGCAAGTCATCAATGGGAAGCTCAGTATAAATCATCTTCCAGCCACTCATCAGAAAGCTGACATACTCAAAAAACCACTCTCAAAGAATAGTTTTGTAAGGCTTCGGTCAGATCTCAAAGTTGAGGAAGACCCAGACTGTCAGATCAGAAAGAAAGACTCGCTTCCAACATCAGATGCTTGCGCAAACTAGATCCGCAGTCAAAACCCCATGACGCATGAGATTTTGACCACGATCCCCAACATCGAGCATCTCATCAAATTCTTCCAGCTTCTCAGTGAAATTGACTCGCTTCTGCTTTGAATCAGTATGAAATACTTGAACAAACTGATTTCTTTGAGAAGCAAAGATTAGATCTATCAGACGAGATATCAGAGAGCATTTGGGAAGAAGAAAGAAAACCCTAGCCGACATTGTCGGGGGAAAAAAAGTAAGAAGTATATTAGGATGAGATAATGGACCGAGTCATATATGATATTGTAAAATAAGGGTTTCAGGGGTATTTATGTCTTTACTCTTTTCTGTACAACATCATATAAATACCGCTGTATATGTAACGTTTGTATTATCTTTTCTTTGTTAATAACAGTTCATCTCTTCTCTCTTATTCAAACTACAATCAATTTCTATTTTAGCGGCATATCCTTCTATTATACATTGGTTATAGCGTTGTAGATAGCACCGGCTGCTCACATATCTAAAAGGAAAACCTTTTTGCATTCGGTTCTTTTTACTAAAGCTGATTAGAATAGGGGAGTGATCGCTAATAACTGCAGGAAGCGCAATTGTGATAAATTTTGGGAACATGGACATGAAATCATAATTTACAAGCACATTGTCTATGTTTGTTGCAATTCCTCGTCGTCACCATGTGAACTTACACCCAGCATACAAGATTTAACCAATCCAAGCTGAAATAAGAATTTTTTAAAGGAATCTAAGTAGGCAAAAGGGATAGGCAATCCTCCCTTTTTACCATTCAGGCTAAGTGCATTATTAAAATCCTCCATGACAATCCAAGGAAGCCCTATAGTTGAACGTCGAGGCAGAGTAAGTCCCAAAATTTCAACCACTCCGCAAAAGAGTTGCTAGCATATACAAAAGTACAATTACATCGAAGCCCTCCTTTATTAGGAACCAGGATAGTAATATGTTGCCGGGATGTAATGATAACCTCATAGGTACAAACTGCTGTGCTAAACAGGACTAAGATTCTTCCTTTACTACCAGTGTCGTTATTATGAAGTATAGTTAATTGTGGAAGTCTAGTTTATAAGTTTGCGATTTAACTTATTCTCAACTAAGCTTAATATGGTAAGCTTATGAGAATTGAGAAGTGTGAATACTTGACTAATTTTATCGTTAGTATTCATACCTTTTATATTCCACGTCATAAAATTATATACCCACCATAGTGCTCCTTGTAACTCTTTTAGGAGGAGCAGTGGTTGGTTTCTTTGGTTTTAATATTGCCTCATCCTTCGTCATGTAGTTGGGTTTCGTCATAAGCATGGGGGAGACATCAGTACCATATTCGTTTTTGTTGCCAACTTCTTGAATTTTATCTCCAATCTGGCTTATAAATTGCTCTGCATTTTCAATGCCCTTTGAGTTTTTATCATTGCAGTCAGAAATAGTAGTCTGTTTGTTAAAAGGTACGGTCCCAAGCAGTGTTTGTTTTCATCTATATACATTGATGTCTCTGTGCTTGTTTCAGGAATTCTGGAAGAATGGTCTCAGGGAAATCATGTAAAACATCAAACATTTTTCGATCTGGAATAACATGCTGATCACTATTGCTTGCCTGATGGTGAATTGGAGCTTTGCCTTTACTGTTCAGAGTATACTGAGTGAAGAATCAGTTGATATTTCATGAGTCATATCACCTTGTAAATCTTCCTACGCACCTTGTACAGCATTTTGTGTTTTTGTAATATGATCAATCTCCACTGTACTTTGTGTATCCGATTGTGACTGCGAATTTGTCTGTGTTGTCTTTGTTTGCTATACTTTTGCAGTTGTAATAGAACAATTTGTGTCGTTATGCCCACATACACATATACCTATATCCTCATCTACCTTTATTAGTTCAATCTTCATCTATTATCATGGTCATGGGTTAATTAGCTTAAGGTGGATACACTCGTGTCTACATGGTGTCACTAATGTAACCCGCTTCTTTTCTATTTTAACTCTATTATAACTCCGTAAATACACATATATGCATACTTACACATTCAATAAAACATGCACATATACACTCATTTTTAATAAAACACATTTATTACCATTTCAATACTTTAAAAATCAAATAAATAGATCTCTACTTCTTTTATATGGTACATCTTAATATTTCACCTTATAAATCATTTTATCCAAAGTTTATAAAATCCATACAACTCCAATAGATATTCAAATTAATTTTTATTTAAGTCTAATATTTTACATAGCATTAAGAAATCAATAATCGAGTCATAACTCGTTTACTTTTTTGCATGTCATTTTTACACCTAGAGTCAATAAAGTCATATTTCCAATTTTAAATATCAAGTATGCTAGTTTCCTTAAATAATTAATAGATTAAATTGACTAACATCTTAAGCTTCTTCATAAAAATCCATTCATTAGCAACTTATTAGCTTACACCTAAATATTTCATTTTAAGGTCAATTCAACTCTCCTATTTTTAAATCAAGTCTAACTTACTAAACCAATTTAATTAGCTAACCTAATAAAATTCATTTAATTAGTTTATAGCTAGGAACATAAACATGTAATCATTTTGCATCGCTAACTTAAACTATGTTTAAATTCCAAATAATGAAAGTTAGCTTACTAACCATTCCAAATACCATGATTTAGTTTTGCATCACCACAGTAATCATATAACAATGTTTACGATTTCAACACAGTCTCAAAATCAATCTTAAGCCATTCATATAAGGCAAATTCTATTCTAACCCATATATTTGATTAGTAGCCCCCTTAAAAAAATAATTATCTGAAGACAGAAACGCCGTTACCAAACTTTCTTCTCAACTCTTCTGCCTTGCATAATTTTTCACGTTCCTAAACCGTCGAAACTTCAAAGCCCTAATTTTCAAATCATATAAAAAAATCCGTTTTAAAACTAGCAGATGATGAATTTTGAGGAGGAGGGAGAATCTCTATTGCAATCACAACAAGTTATTGGACAATTTTTTTTGATAAGTTTGTTAATTTTTGCAAGTACAGTCGAATTCACTCGATCGGTGGGATTTGCGACAATCCACGTGTAGGCTATACTAGAATTTTGGCAAAAACTAGTCGGAGGACTGCGTGATTGTGCAGAAACCACGCAGAACTAGCACGTGGTAGTGAAAGAAATAACGAGAGTCTTAGCGTGGTTTTGGTAACTACCACGCACACTACAACAAAATGTTGATTTAATAGCAAGTAGGGATTGCACAGTAAATTGGCTTGCTGTCATTTGATGCTAATCCCTTTTCTTATTTAATTGATAACGCGTTTAACCGCAGTTAATTAGACAAGAAAATTACTTCGCGGTCTTCTTATTCCTGACCGCCTAAATTTCGCTATTTCGTTCTCCCCAAAAAAAGATCCCGCTCTAAACTATCCGCAGTTAATTCATCCTTCAACCACACGCCCCCCTCAAATTCAATCTCCATCTCATAAAAGCCCAGAGAAATTTGATCCCCAACCCACGACTCTCCACAACTATCCACACCTAAAGCTGTCGCCTATTGCTCCGACTCTCCACGCATCCTTGAAGAAGCGGTATCAGACGTCGTTGAAGAAGCAGTAGCCGGCATCGTTGAAGAATCTGTAGCAGGCATCGCCGAAGAAGCTGAAGCATTGAAAACAGTAAGCTTTGATTTGTATGTTGGTATTTTTTTAGTTTCTGTATGTTTCGATCTCTATTTTATTTTGAAATCGGTAAGCTTTGATTTGTAGATAAGTTTGACAATGTTAGCTGAGTTCTGATTTCACTTGCCATGTTAACTGAGTAGATAAGTTTGACAATGTTAGGTTTCGTAGAAGATCTTATGGCAACAAGTAATGCAATGTGTTTGTCAATATTCAGTCAAAGACTTTTTCTTCTCTTCATGTTTTGCTTTGTTTTTTATTTCATTTCATGGTTACAAGCATAAGGCATTTCAGCTGTTGCGTTCAGTTTTATAAGTGTGTACCATCATGGAAGTTTGGGAAAATTAATATGCATTACTTTTTTTTTTGGCTTTCTCTGAATGTATAAAAGGAGACCCACTCTCATTTTTGTCACCAGTTCACCATTCTTTAAATTATATAAAACACAATTTTATTTCCAGTTCTAATTACCCATTTTTCGCAGACCTTACCTTAACAAACAACATACATGAAACCAAAACAAAATTTTAACATAAACTCTGTAAAAAGATGTACACATCAAGCTAACAAAGGTAACATAACATTTCTGTGTTGTGAACAAAACCTTCCTTTTCAGCCTTTTCCACCTAGAAAAGAAATGTGTAACATAGAGAGAAGCTTGAATTTTTCTCGGGGTCTAGAAGCAGTGACTTGATTTTGTGATTATCGGCTTGAGTTTTTGGACTTGTTCAACCTTTAGATTTTACGATTACGACCTAACTTTGTTGACTTGTTCAACTTTGAATTATTGCTTATATTTTCCTTTATGCGAATCATCCTTGTGTGGTGCATTTGTGTTCTTTACACCTGACTTCTTGTGTTAGAGCTTTCTGTTTTATACATATTGCAGTGTTCCTGAATTGGTGCTTTTGAAATCTCCAATCCTGACTTGATTTTGAATATATTACCTTGAGTTGCATCGTAGTAGCTTGTAGCCCTATGCATTATCTTATGTATTTTTTAACAAATTTTGATGATTGATATTGTAAGGTGTAGTGACTTTGTTGGTTCATGATACCTTGACTTGTAGTGCACTTTTGATGTTGATTAACCTTGTTTTTTTGATCGTGTACTGGTTTATACGTTCTCTGGTCTGTATTGTTTCTTTATGTGATATTGTTTTTAGTGCTACAACGAACACACACACGTATAATCATCAAACGAAAATCATAGACTATATTCTACAATCTCCCACCTACATGATAACAAATATATATTAAGTTTTTGTAACCCAGAAATATGTTTGATGTGCCATGATCAAAGGAAAAGATAAAACAAATTTTGAATATCAGCAAGGTTATTACTCAACCATCCAAATCTTAACCTTTCTCCCTCTTTTGTTATCATAAAAAATTAAAATAATAATTTATATAGCGGTAGATTTTCATTGATACTATAAATAATATAGAGATAAGAGAATTAAAATTTTCGATCAATCAAACAAAAATCATAATATCATATTGATTTGATATATATCCCATTCTAGAGCGATGATCGGTTGTGGTTTAGGAAAAATTTTATACAGTGGCAGCAATATATTATTTTCTATAATAAAAAATTCTTTAAAAAATCAATTTAGAAAAGTGAAAATAAAGACTATTAAGCATATTCTAATCTTGCATGACCGTTAGGACTTTAAAATGAGATTAGTGTTTACTTAAGGAAAGAATGTCAATCACTTTCTGACCGCAAACGAAAAGGTATGTACAAAATGCAAACTAGCCCAACATAAGGCCAGAACCAAACTCAATTTGAATCTTCTTTAATTCTAGACCTGTGATGATCAAATTTTTTTCTTTCTTCTGATACCACTTCAGCCTAAGTTTTTTCTTTCTTTTGTTTGCTGACTTTGCTTTTTTTCAATTTCCTTAGATATTGTCTTTTTTTTGTTATAGGAAATTTATATTCGAAATCTGGACCTTTTGTTTTTTTTCTTTTTGTTTCCTGTCATACTCTTTTTGACAGTGAAGACATAGAAACTTTTCTTTTGTCTCTTTTTCAACTTTTCTCCTCATTTTTAAGCTTGTAAGTTTCAGCCCTTTTTTATTGAATGTTTTTTGTTTCTTGAATCAAGCTTTGGCTGCTTTTCTACTTTTGCTTGATGTTAGTAATTTGAAAATTGGATAGTCAATACAAAGTCTCTTATTTTTTCTATCTATTACAATTGTATAATTAATATATGTTAAATATTTTATGTAATTTTTTACAAGTTATCTTTTGGATTAGAAGATATAACTTTTATGCAAAATTAGTTGTTTACAAGTTATCTTGTAGTAACGAAACTTTCCTCAAAAAAATTAGTTGTTTGCATGGACTGCAAACACAACTATTTCCACAAGTTGGCACTCTTATGCAAAATTAAGAACATTTAAGTGTATGGAAATCATATTTAGCAATTATTTTAATATGAATATAGCAACTTAGTTGACAACTAAACCCTGCTGCAGAATGCTATTTTATTATGAGTTTGAAGTAAACTCAGTTGACATAGTATGCTAAACTCAGTTGACATAAGAAATAATATTTAACTTTTGTTTTTTTAGAAAATTTTCCCTCTAATTTGACAGATTGTGCATCGGTAATAAAGTCTTCCTCACATATTGTGCTTCTGTTTTTTTAGAAATTTGCTTGTTGCAATATTATATATGGCGATGGAAAAAGATTGGATGCATTTGCGTAGGTAAGAATACAATATTTGGATTAATATTTAACTTGGAAATTAATATTAAAATTTGATTTTTTATGTCAATAACTTTGTTTTTTAATTTTAATTTTAGTTTAGAACTAGTAGGGAGTACGAGCAAGGAGCATGGAATTTTGTGCATGCCGCTAAGAGAAATTTAGAAAATATGGAAAAAAAATTGTGTCCTTGCTTAGATTGTCGAAATCTTAATCATCAATATGATAACATTGTTGTTAGGCATTTGATTATTAGAGGAATGGATCCTTTATACAAGTGCAGTAAGTGGTATAGTCACGGCGAGCAAGTAAATGTAGCTAAAAAAGTGAAATTGGATGACACATATGAGTTACTTCAAGCCATTCACTTTGAAGATGAAGAGTTTGTCAACCATACTTTTTTCTCCGAGAATAAAAACGATGATGATGCACAAAAGCGAGCAGATGATTTCCTTAAAAATTTGGAAGATGCAGAAACTCCACTGTATCCTGCTTGCGTAGATCAAACAAAATTATCTGCTATCACTGCGTTGTATAATTTGAAATGTGAAACCGGATTATCTGATACTGGTTTTGATAAGCTTCTAAGCGTGCAACAATTGTTATTACCCAAAAATAATGCCCTTCCGAAGACTTTATATGAACTAAAGAAGTTCCTCAAAGTATTCGATATGGGATTTGAGAAGATTCATGCTTGCAAAAATGATTGTTGTCTTTTCAGAAAAGAGTACAAAGATTTGACTAGTTGTCCCAAATGCGGTTCTTCGAGATGGAAGATAAATGAGTGACGAAAGAGGTAATGAAAGATATTCCAGTCAAAGTGTTGAGATATTTTTCAATTATTCCAAGATTTAAAAGAATGTTTAGATCTGAGCAGATGGCAGAAGATCTAAGGTGGCATTTTAGTAATAAAAGTAATGATGATAAAATGCGTCATCCTGTGGATTCTTTGACATGAAGCATGGTGGATGATAACTGGAAATCATTTTCAAGTGATCCACGCAACCTTCGACTTGGTCTTGCTACTGATGGTTTCAACCCATTTGACATTAAGGGTTCCAAGTATAGTTGCTGGCCAGTGATGCTTGTGACATATAATCTCTCGCCTGTACTATGTATGAAAAATGAGAATATTATGTTAACATTATTAATTCCCGGCCCTAAGCAACCTGGAAATGATATTGATGTATATTTAGCTCCTTTGGTAAAAGATTTGCAGTACTTATGGAGTAACGGAGTGGAGATTTATGATGCATTTAGCAAGACATTGTTTAACTTAAAAGCAATCATGTTATGGACCATAAACGATTTTCTAGCTTATGGAAATCTCGCTGGATGTTGTGTAAAAGGCAAACAAGGTTGTCCATTATGTGGTATTAATACTCACCATCGATGGCTAAATCATAGTCGAAAAAAATGTCTATATGGGACACAGAAGATTTCTACCTTCATCCGTTCCATTAAGAAAACAAAAGGCTTGGTTTGATAATACTGTGGAGAAAGGTAATAAGCCTAGAATTCTTACAGGTAGAGATAATTCTTTATTTTGAAAGATTTTCCAAATGATTTTGGAAAATTTAAAAATGAAGAAATAGAAAAGGACAAGAAGAGAAAGAATAAGAAGAAGCTAAATAAGAAGCAAATTATAACGATTACGAGTAAGAAAAGAAAATGTACTGACAATAAAGAAGGTGAAAACGATCCTACAAAAAGAGAGCTATCACGGTGGAAAAAAAAATCTATTTTCTTTGAATTACCATACTTGGAGGTTAGTATTCAAATTTTTTCTTATTCATAAAAATATAACTATAAATTTTATAACGTTTAATTGTCATATTATTGATGTTTATAGGAACTTCCACTCCGCCACAATTTAGATGTGATGCATGTTGAGAAAAATGTTGGTGAAAGTTTACTCAGCACAATGTTGCATGATAGCAAATCAAAAGATGGCATTAATTCTAGAAAAGACTTAGAGGATTGGGGAATTCGACATGCTTTATATGCGCAACCTCGTGGGAAAAAAACATATCTTCCACCGGCTCCGTATACTTTGTCTAGTTCTGAAAAAAAAAAAATTTGTAGAAGATTGTATGATTTTAAGGGGCCTGATGGTTATTGCTCAAATTTCAAAAGATGTGTGTCGTTGGAGGATTGCAAAGTTAGTGGATTGAAGTCGCATGATTATCATGTGTTGATGCAACAGATGCTATCAGTTGCAATTAGAGGATTGCTTCCAAAGAGGCCAAGGAAAGTAATAACTCGTTTATGTGCATTTTTTAATAATCTATGTCAGCGTGTTCTTGATAGAGAAAAGCTACAACAAATGGATGATGAGATTGTCAGAATTATATGTGATCTTGAAAGATATTTTCCACCTTCATTTTTCGACATAATGATACATTTAACAATTCATCTTGGAAAAGAAGCTCGATTATGTGGACCGGTTCATTTTCGTTGGATGTATCCTTTCGAAAGGTATATGAAAACACTTAAGGATTATGTAAGAAACTATTCAAGACTTAAAGGATGCATTGCAGAGAATTATATCGCCGAAGAATCTATGAGATTCTTTGGTGATTTTCTAAAGAAATCATCACAATTATGGGAGAAAGAAGGTAGAAACATAGATTATGAGAATGATGATGCAATACTTGAAGGACGTCCGATATCAACATGCAAAACATTTACATTGACGCCAAATGAGAAGGAAGTAGCTCATTTGGCTGTGCTAATGAATATGGCTATAACCGAGCCATTTTTAGAGTAAGCACATATTGTTTCTTTTTATTGTTTTAATATATGTGTATTTATAAATGTGACTTAGCACCTTTTATACTATGATAGTATGCATTTGGAAGAGCTTCAAAGTTCGGATAAGCGACTGGAAAGAAATGCTACATTGCTATGGAAAATTCACACAAAAAACTTTGCTGAATGGATTAAAAAGAAGGTTAATCAAATCTTTTAAATTTTGTTTTTAGCTTTGAAAATATTTTTTTTTGACTCTATATTGAATGGATTGAATTTTTTCAGATATCTTTAAACTCAAATGAATATGATGATTTTCTAAAATGGATTGCTTATGGTCCAAGTAGTACTGCTTTGTCGTGCAAAGGATATATAATTAATGGGTTACGTTTTCACACAAAAGATGTTGGGAGAGAAACTCAAAATTCTGGAGTGACTTATGATGCTACTACCATGTATAGAGCAAGTGCGAAAGATGTTTCTCAAATAGTTGATGTGGTCACTTATTATGGGATTTTGACTGACATAATCCTGTTAGACTATCATAATTTTATATTCCAATTTTTAAGTGTCACTGGGCAAACATTGGAAACGGAGTGAAAGTTGAAGATGAATTTACTCTTGCTAATTTACATCAAAATCAAGCTTCATTTTCGAGGGATCCGTATATCCTTGCATCTCAGGCGAAACAAATTTTTTATTCAAGAGAGAATGACTCTTCTAATTGTTATGTTGTAATGAAGGCACCACCAAGAGGTTTTCATGAATTAGAAACAATCGACTATATTGAGGGCACAAGCTATGTTGTACAAGATTGTGAAGAAAATGAGATGGTTGTTGATTATGTGGAAGATGCTAGCTATGTTAGGTAGGATTGTGAAGGCATACTTGAAAAAAGTTTTCCAAATCGTTATTGATTATGCTTGGATTAGTTTGCTGCTGTATGTAAGTATGCATTCGTAGAAAATATAAGCACAAGCGACATTTTTTAATATCTTTGGTTATTAAGTCTTAAGAGTTGAATCAAGAATCTTGCTCTTTTAAGTAGTGGCTCAATTTTGTATTTATTATCTTTGGTTATTTTCAGAAATAGGATATAGAAACATAGAACTGACAAAATCGAGACATGAACGATGTATTTTCAGAATTCTTGTTATATGTATATAGGTACATCAGTTACAATCTATGCATGCATGTATGTCATAACAAATAGAACACCTGCAATTTATTTTGACACTCACTATGCATGCGTATAATTCTGACACTCACTACTTGTTCATCGCTGGATAATACAAGTGATACTAGTCATATTTCCATGAGCTATGTTATTGTTAGCAATCTAGTACTTAAAAGACCAGCAATCTAGTACTTAAAAGACCAGGTTTTGGGGCATGATACTGACTACATGATTTACTATAAGCACATTGCAGGCACTTCCAATGATACTGGGCTACGACATTGTAGTTCCTCCCTCTCCCTTAGGAATGATTAGTATTATTGTATTGTTTTTTCCCTAAGGCAGTTATGTCTATATTTAATGTTGTTGGATGAGCACAAACATCGACTGCTATGTCCATTGGTTATGTATTTAACTGAGTACGGACGTCTTTTATGTTAAGTCGTTAGATATGTAGCTGCATCAACTATTATGTTCATTGTTTATGCGTTATGTGGTTTGTACCGACTATTATGTTCAGTTCTTAGAGGTTATTGCCATGTGATTTATACCAACTATTCTAAATACGATTGTGACTTGTAGTGACTAATTTACTCAACACTTGTGCAAAATAATGCATTAATGTACATTGGACGGTTAAAAGAAAGATTTTGTCATATGCACGGTGTTGTTAAGTGATATTACGTAAAGGGATTAGTGATTTTTCTATTCATGTCATATACAAATAATGTTGGCGTATCTCGTTATGCATGCCACCTCTTCACCCAATCATACTAATAAACAATTTCAATTTCTTACCTATCATCCTAGTCAAGAGCTAACAGTGCATACCTGATTTTTTACTGCTAGCTGATGTACTTACACTGCATGATAATACCACACATTTTAAATTTGATATACATGCTTTTGGGGCATAGTTTCGTATATAATTTTGTAAGTACTTAATCAATTTTGTAAGTACTTAATCCAATAAATCACATGCTTCTACTTAATCAATTCAGGAGCAGGTTGATAATTTCCAATGACTAAAAGGAAGAGGGCTACTCTAAAATGGCTAAAAGCAGTCAATCAAATTCATACCGAAGATAACTAGCAAGAAAGTGAAAACCGAGTCATACAAATGGAAGAGATCAACGATGCTCAAATCAAAGACAACGCTGAAGCAGGTGACGAAGATACAATGCAAGAAAATTTTGAAGTTGATGTTAATGAGGGAACTACTAGAGATGCTGCTGCAATTTCGACTGCGAAGCGCAAATATAGGGGTCCAACCAAAGTGAAAAGACTTCCAGTGAATCTTGAGAATCGTATTGAAGTCGAATTTGATGCGGATGACAACCCAATAGGATATGGATCTGTTAAATTGTCTTCATATTTAGGTCCGCTAGTAAGGGAACATGTTCCCGTTACACTTGATAAGTGGAAGGAACTAAGTAACGAATTACAAGTTGCTATGTGGGGATGCATTCAGGTATAAACTATTTTTATATTTACTAATTAGCTATACAGTTGCATGCTCTGATATGATGACTGTACTGTTCCGGTTACACTTCAAATAAACGGTTTAATTTGTATTTGCCATATCACTAGGCATGCGCACGCTTTTAATTTAATTAGAATTCTCAACTGAAATTATCTTTTAACGAGTAATTTTAAATTGAAGCGTAAAACTACTTTGATGCAGAAAAATATAGCTAATGGTTTAACTAATTGGTAAGTTGGGCATCATTCCCAAATTGAGTGATGTAGTGTACGAACCATATTGCGTTGACAGTCATATAATATATGCACTTTAATTATTCCACGCTTTTCAGCACAAAGGACTTGATTTCAGACCATTGCTGCAAAGCAAGATATAGTTTTTATTTGATATCATGTTTCATCGGATTAGCTTGAAAGTGTAGTATGATTCCATTAAATTTTGCATGTTGATGCCTGGACCAAGAAAAAGCTAGGCTTAGTACTACAACTATAGTACTTTATGCTTTGGCCAAAGCTGGTTTCATGTATTTCCAATTCACATGCAAAGTATGAAGAAGATCCAGCTGTTCCTACATAAAATCAAACATTTCAGTTGAAACAGTTGAAACAGTTCAGTATGTAGAGTCTGATTTCACTGTACAAGTTATTACTTTTTGTAGAATTCAATCGGTATGAAATGCTGTAAGCTTTAAATAGATATGTCTTCATGTAAAAATATGCCTGTTCAAAAAGTTATATCAACCTCAAGGCTTAGGATGCGTTACTATTATGTTAAGCAGCAGCGTCTTATAGTTTAATCATTGAAGTAGTAACAGTTTGAATTTTCTTTCATGCGGGTATAGCGTATGGAATCGGGAACAAAGTTATAACTCGGTGATTAAGTGACCTTTTGGCTGAACACCTGAACACTAGTAAAATAGTATGTCTCCAGATTACGCACTGCAGCGAGATAATTCTTCGCTGATATTGATCTGTTTATGGAGAGCTTACTTGTAAATCTTTTTCTTTCTTTTTTAAGTAAAAAAATAAAAATATGGTCAATTGATGCCAATGGGATTTCATCTCAATATTGTTAATTGCCAATAGTAAAATACAAAATTGTTAACAATGTTGTGCCATTTATGCATCCTCTATTGATCTTCCATTCTTTTGTTTGCAAATTTGTAGATCTCACGGCTTCTCATTTTTTATGTTGGTGCTCACAATTTCTTGGCATTAGTTTCAAATGTACACTTATTCAACGTCAACTTTGCTAATGTGTTGTGTTGCAGGTTAGATTTAAATTGGATGAGCAATGGCAAAAAGATTGCATATTTCAGCAAATGGGGTGCATTTTTAGAGCTTCAAAAGCTAGATTAGTTCGCAAAATAGCAATTGCAAGGAATGAAGAAGAAAGAAATCAGTTGAAACCCGACAACCTAAGCATGAACGAGTGGAAGAAGTTTGTCAAGTCCAAAACAACTCCAGAGTTTAAGGTAAAGTCAGTTTCAGGTTCTGTTGATGAAATTATATGCTTTAGACATGAGATTGTATGCTTTAGACAACATAAATAATGTGTTTTTTCTTAGGAACTGAGTCAGAAATATAAAGCTATTAGAAACAATCAGATACCACACACATGTAGTCGTAAAGGAATGGCTCGAGTGGCTGATGATTTGGTAAGAATTTCTAATTTATTTACCATAATATTTATTACCTAGTTTTTCAATGTGATATGTTGTAATAAATATTCTTTAAACATAGAGAAAGACGAGTCCTCATCCATCTTCTGTCACTCGATCTCACGTTTGGATCAAATCCCACACTCGAAAAAATGGCGAACCAGTAAATGTGACTGCTGCAGAGGCTATCGTAAGTACTTTGAAATTTTATTAGGTAACAATTTATTTGCTATTGTGGTAGTTCGATTGTGTATAATATGCATTACGACAACTTGTGTAGGAAAAAATATTAAACAAATCAACATTGAATCAAATTATAGCTCAACAACTAATTACAAAGAAGATGCGCTTGCAAAAGTGTTGGGACAAGATAGACCAGGACGATTGAGAGGAATGGGAAGAGGTATGAACTACAGCAAGGCAATATGGTCACACATAAGGGATAAACAAACCATCGTCATGCAAAATCAAATTTCAGAATTAACCGCGATGGTTCAAATGCTTGTGAAAAATCAGGTATGCACTGTGATATTAAGGCTTATTGACTCTGTTTGAATTTAAAATAAAATCAAAGGCATATTGACTCATATAGCTCAACTACACAGTGCACTCACCAAGCACAACAAAGAAACATACATAACGTTCCACCACTCCTTGCTGCGACAGTTACAACTGCCTCACTTGTTCATATCCATCTAACTGTTGTGCACTGTCAACCACCCGTTGCTGTTTCATATCTGCATATAGCAGCAACATCACCACCAATACTGCCTCCATCATTGCCATATCTCCAAACGCTTACATTCTCACTGCAATTTAAACATTACCACTACCATTGCATTCACAGTTCACAGTCTACCATTCCCTTGCATCATTCAACAGTGCCTTGCATATCTGTCATTCAACCACCTCCTCCAACCTGCTATCTCACTGCCTTTAAAACCACATCCACTCCAAACAGTCCCCTCTTAACTACTTCACTTCACCCCACTGCAACTAAACTACCACCACTACATAGCTGTTTCACCTGAAATCCTATCACTACAGCCACATGAAATGTGCACTTGTGGATATCCATTTCCCTTTTGTATACAGTGTACCTTGGAGAGGCAGTGCTGGGCTAATTTGTTTTTATATTTGTTTGACAGAGAAAAGAAAGCCGGGATGAAACAAATGTACCTCAAGCGGTAAAAGTTATTTATATTACTATCGATATCATCACATTTGACATTTAATTTATTATTAATATAATTTTCATTTGATTAATTATAGAACAATTATGATAAAAAATATGGCACATGTGATTTATTGGATTGGAGTGAGACAGACGAATTGTTGCGGAAGGAAGAGTTGTGTCAAGTGATCCAAAGGAGCTTGTCCAACAAATCCATTTAGGGTCTGATGCCAAGAAAATTATAATAGACACTGTGAGAAAACCGGATGCTTTCTTGTGGAGACCTTCACTTTATTTGACACGTATTGGAGAAGTTGAAGGTGATATAGTAACGTGGCCATCTACTAGAGTTGTTTTGCATAACTTAGATAACTTTGACAAAGAAGATCATACGGTAATCTTTCATCTTTATATTATTTAAGTTTTAGTTTGAATGTATAAAAATAATAACCAATATGTTTTTTTAATAGAGTAAAAGTAGCGACACACATCATAAATGCAAATTATTCGATTGGAGTGAGAGCGAAAAATTAGTTGCAGAAGGACAAATACTTTCGAGTGATCCAAAACAACTTGTGAATGATCTTCCTCTTGGACCAGATGTCGTTGCAGTTTGGATAGATAATGCAAAAGTGGAAGATGCTTTTCCATGGAGGCCCACTAAAGGTGTGACACGAGTTGGGGAAGCCGTTGGTATCAAAGTCGCATGGCCTGAGTCAAAAGTAGTTCTCGAGACCGTTAACGGTGCATCATCGGATGATCATAGGAGTAATGCCGGAGTTGTCGAGAAGGTAAACTTATTTATAATCGATTCACTTTATTTTTCATCTTACGAATTGTTGAAGCACATAATAAAATAGCCTTTTTATTTATTGATAGAGTACAAATTTTATGGTAAATGGTAAATGCAAGCTGATCGATTGGTCAGGAAAGAGAGAAATAGTTGCATTAGGACGCGTGTCTTCAACCGATCCAACTTCAATGGTTCATTGTGTTCCTTTGGGGAAAAATTCAATTAAAGTTTGGGTAGAAATTGTAAAAATTCCAAAAGCACGTCTATGGAGAACCACGTCCGAACTAGAAGTCATTGAAGATGCTCTTGGCACTACGATAGCTTGGCCTATTGAGAACGTTATAATGGAATCAAATTCTAGTAAGTATAACTTCTTTAATTTATTTTTATTTTATTTTTCAGTTCATGTGTCAAAATTTTATACATAAAAAGGCATCAATGTCAGTTTAATGATACCTTAAGAGAGTTAAGTTCGAGTTTGACATATGGCATTTGCGACAGTGAGAGAAAGTGGGTGATTGGGTTTTGCTGTTTAAATCATATTTATAACTGAAAAAGCAGTTTTTGTTCTTCTGCAAAGTCAGTTAACTCCACCCTAAAATATTGAATCACAACCAAAACAATGCATGTAATCAAACTGAAATTTGATAAAGCTAAAATCAGAAAACATGAATAAAAAATATGGTAACTTACATTCAAGAGGGACATAGATTAGGTAAAGATGCATTTTCTTAAGCGCAACATTGGACCGGTAATAACAATGAAAATACACTGGCATGAAATTTTCTGCACCCAGTGCCCATTCTAAACTTCAAAATAAACTTGCTGACACGAACGATTGTAGAATGGTATTTTTTATCGTGCTGTTTTCGAAGTTCCTACAGATTTGATGCAACTGTAGGATGGGCCGTAGCTCAATCTAGTATCACTCTATAAACTTACAAAGCCCAAAGCATATTCTGTTGTTTAGGTTCTCCAACTTTGTTATTACATTCCATAAAAAGAAGCTTGAAACAAAATGATAAACAAAAGAAAGACAAAAACAAACAAAAGTGAGAAGCTTTGTTTTATTTCTCTATTTTTATATATCGAAGAAATTCAAAAAAATTGAAGAAAAAAACGTGGAACATGTATGTTTCCTCCAATAAGCAGTTCAGACTAGTTTCGGATTGACATGATGGATTTGTGAGATATAGGGTGCATGTGAGCATGTTCAGGTGATATGCATAGAAGCTGTTCTGAGGTGGGAGTAGGAAGTAGAGGAGATAAAATGGAATTGGTTTTAAAAGAATGAAATATGGAATGGTGTGAGTTTAATAAAGGAGTTGTTTCGGTTGATAAGGAAGAAAGGAGGGTCTAGATGGATCAGATAAGTGTTAGAGCATAAATAAGTTCAGATGGGTTGATTGTGAGAAAATATAACTATGCATATCAGATCTATGCACATGCATATTTCTAGGTATTAAGTTCTCTTTGCATTTTTTGTGTTGTTGCGGCATGACCATTTTGTTCACTTTTATAGTGTGGCATCTTCCTTTGTCTTTTTCATTCAAATCTGCTGTTTTCTGTCTATCAATTTCTTGAGTCTTATTTCCATCAGAAGTTAGTTTATTTCTCATATCATCAATTTCTTCTTCAATTTATATTTCATTACAGTCTCCTTCTTCAGACTCATTTATCTCTCCTTCTTCATGTAAGTCCAGAGCTGAATATTTGTTTCTAATTTTAATTGCATTTTCATTTCTATCTTCTTTTCCATTGATTCTTCCTTCTGCACTATTTATTGTGGTTACTTTTTTTTCATTTACTGACTATCCTGAGCTGATATGAACATTGGTCATGTTTTTACCATGAACATCAACAGATGCTCGATCTTTTTCAATATCTATATTCCTATTCTTTTTCAAAATCTTTTCCATACATATTTTTTCTACATTACAGGTTTCAAAATTTTATTTTTTGTTTTCTTCTCATCATCTAAGTCAGACAGAACTATCATCTCATCTTCTTTTCCATTAGCCTTTTTTTATGATTTGCTCTGATCTTAAATCGCGGTTCTCATTTTTGTGACCAAACACTTCACATATTATGCATATATCCGGTTTCCACAAGTATGATACCTGAATGATTTTCCTTGTGCCATCTGCAGTCAATACAAGGAATGAATCAACTAATTCTTGGTCAGGGGAGATTTCCATAAGGCATTTTGCAAATTGAATTCTTTGAACTTATTCTGTTGCCTCATCAAGACACGCCAACATACCCAATCTATTGGCATGAAGTATGTGGGATGTCTGGGTTTTGGAAAGAGGCAGGCTCGGTGAAATACTTGTTGTAGGATGCAGCAGTGTGTTGTAGGAGTTGATGAATGTATTGGTAGTGGGTTGGAGTAGTTGTTGACAGAGGGAAGATTGAATGCAGTGGGAAGAGATGGCAGCAGCAGGAGGAGGCAGTGGTAAGAAGTAAATTAAAAGAAATATGTTTAGTGATGGTAGTGGTTATGTTTGTTAAAATGGAGCAGGCAGTGTGCAGTTAACTGGTGTATTTGAAGGAAGGAGCAGAGGTGTTGGAAGAATTTGTGATGGTATGGCAGAGTTGATAATGCAGCTGTTTTGTGGAGCAGGGTGCAGCAGTGAGGATGGTTCAAGGCAGTGGTTGAATTAGGATTGCTGGAGGTTGGCTGTAGCAGAGATGTGCACGGGTAGATTGTAACTGTAGTAGTGAGGTGAAGTAGTTGTTCACGTATTTTTGTGATATGCAGGTAGAAGGCAGTTGGGAAGTGGTGAAGGGTGCCTCTGTCTAATACTGTACCCCTGTCTAATATGTAGTAAAGTCAAAGGTTTGAGCTGCATTCAGTCATTACCCAACCAATATCATTACCACATGAGAAAGAACTTGGATAGAATTTGGAACCTTTAACATGTATTAAAGCCTCAACGACACCAAGGACAGAATATACAATTATATGGCAATAAAGAATCCTTATTGAATTAGTAAACAATTATATTTAAAGACCAAAAATAAAACATGAAAAAGCAAAACACGTTCAGTTACATGCATCCAACTAAAATTTTTGTTCCTCTGTTATTGCCATGATGAGAAAGTACTCAAGCTTAAGCACATGTTAGTCTTTTAATACAATGGTTGAATAGAAGATCTGGCTATTTTGTACTACTATCATTTTAATTAATAGTGTCTTTTAATACACTAAGTGATTTTGTACTTACGTGCTTCGTTTTGACAGGTGCTGTATGATGATACCGGGGTTACTACAAGCTGGAAGGAAGGAAAAATTATTTTGCTGCATTCATTCTCTTTCAAATCGGTCATTCTTGGGCTAATGTATTTTGTATTGACGTTCATATATCTTTGCTTTTAGTATGTATCGTTTTGGTCAGCTATGGTTGTATGTATTGTTTTTTTTTTAAGATCACAACTATTTGAAACTTCGTGTACGAAATATTATGGATATATATTTAAATATATATTGAGATTTGGCTTATGTTTCCATTTGATTACGGACATCACAATGTGATAATTGTGTTTTTTTTAATTTTATAATATATTCGTAGAATTGTAAATTGTAAGCTGGAATGTATGTAGCAGCAATGATAAAAACTTATAGCGTTTTAACTGTGCTATGGAAAGATGGTTTTTCCCAGTTTTAATATACTACAGCATTATGATAGTGCTATAAACAGTTTTCATAGCAAATAAACAATGCTATAAAAGACAGCTAAACTCTATAAAAAGTAGTTGTATTTATGCATACAATTTACGATTGCAGCCCAAAACGCTGTTGAATTTTGTTTTGTATAGCGTTTTTGGACGCTATTGTATATATCGTATGTATGGCAACTTATTGTTATATAACATTCATAAAAACGCTATAGTTTTACTTCATAGCGATTTTTCAAGGCTATTACAAATCACGTTTATAGCATTTTTAAACCGCTATGAAAAGTCCTTGTCCGTAGCGTTTCTTATAGCGTTTTTTACGTTGCTATTATAGGTCACTGACCTATAACAATATGTTAATATACAGCGTACCAAAACACGCTATAGTAGCCTATAATAGCGTTTTTTCAACGCTATTAAAGGGTGTTTTTGTTGTAGTGGCAGCTTACCTACGTGGTAGTTCTTAATTTTTTTATTCCGTTCACCTTTTTAGTGTTCAATAATTATGACACTTGTTTGCTCTAGATTGTACCATTTTCAAGTGATGAAGAAACGTGCGACGAAATAGTGTTGGGTTATTCGAATGAGTTTATGACTTATGATGTAAGTTTACGTTGATTAACGTTCGAATAAATCTATACTTGTTCTAATATTACTTACATTATTTAAACATTTTTAATGTAGATATTTTCTTCTAGAAAAAATTGGTTGATTAGGTTCGTGATACAGGAAAACGTCTTGGTTTTGTTATCATAATTATGAAATCGGATACTGGTGCTTCAACAAAAGAACCAAGAATTATGTTTGATTGTGAACGAAGCAGCATGTACAAGAAGTGAAAAGACAAAAGCCCGAAGAACCTCCAAATGACCGGTACAAAAAAATGCAATTGCTCGTTTAGATTTAAAGGTGAGAAACTTTCTACTTTAGATGATTGACGATTGCATGTTGTTAATGGTGTTCACAATCTTTCGGAATTAAAAAATACCGAAGGACATTCGTATATTGGTCGACTAACTGAAAAAGAGACCAAGTTAGTTATTGAGATGCATAGGAACATGGTAAGAGCAAAAGAAATTTAACACACACTTAAAAGAAATGATCCTACAAATTGTACCACCATCAAAATAGTTTACAATGTTATACGAGCACAAAATGCTATTGAGTGAGCATGGCGGTCTCAAGTTCAATATTTGATTAGTAAATTGAAAGAGTTTGGTTATATTGAATGGCACCGTAAAACGTTAGGTGAAATAGATATTATTAATGGGCGCATCCTACCAGCTTGGATTTTCTACGTACATTTCCTCGAGCTATCATACTAGATTACACATATAAAACCAATAGCTATAGAATGCCTTTACTTGAGATTGTTGGCGTTATTTGCACATATCTTACATTCTGTATCGCGATTACGTACTTAGTTGCTGAAACCGAGGAAAATTATATATGGGCCTTAGAACGGTTGAAATCTGTTTTGGTTAACTGTGAAGCTGAATTGCCATCAGTCTTCATTTCTGATAGGGAAATACACTAGTTAATGCAATTGGATTTGTTTTTCCAAACTCCACACATATGTCATGCACATGGCATGTTAAAAATAATGTTCTTATGTATATGCAAAAAAAATGAAAGGAATGGAAGTTGAAGAGAAGAAGTCATTTTTATATGATTGGAATGAACTTGTTTGTTCAAAAAAATTTAGTTCTATACAATGAGAATCTGCAAGTGTTGCATGAAAAGTACGCAAAACATACTTTCCTCTTGAAGTATATTCACGAGACATGGTTGGGTACATACAAAGACCGATTTGTTCAAGCATGGATGGATGATTATAAGCATTTTGGAAATTATACTTCTAATCGGTAAATTTTTTTAATAACCATGTTAATATATATTCCACTAGTAATTATTGCTTTTAATAATCATATGTTTGTGTCATATACAGGGCCAAGTCCGCTTATTCGAAATTAAAGAAACATTTAACTAGTTGTCAATGTAATTTTGAACAAGCGTGGACGAAGATGCATTCACTGTTGGAGCTCTCGTTTACCGAACTTAATGCATCCTTTGAGCAAAGTTTAACAAAAGTAAAGCACATATTTCATATACGAGAGTGTAGAAATTTATGAGGATTTGTTTCTACCAAGGCACTTGATTTAGTTCACTCAGAAATACAGAGAATAAAAGATGATGGTGGGGAAGAAATGTTATGTGGATGTGTCGTTCATAGAACACACGGATTGCCTTGTGCGCATGAGTTAGCTCGTCTTGGACCTGGTACCACAATATCGCCTGATATGATTGATGTTCATTGGAAAAGACTTCATCTTGTTGAAATAAGTGGAAAGAAAGATGTGGAAGTAGTAGAAAAAATGGTAGTACTATTAAACAATGTGAAAAAAATGGATACTCCTTACCAAATGCAAATTTATAAGAAGATGTTGGAAGTTGTTGAACCACGTACGTCATCTCTCGCATCTGCAAAAAGCAAAATAAAAACACGTGGAAGAGAAAGCAAAAAAAGTGCTAATAATTCAACTAAAAGAATGCCTTCGTCATTTGAGCTCGTCAAAAGTGTGTACTCTCAAAGTTCGTATACCTCAAAAAAGGCTCGTACCGATAAACTTCCTATTCGTAAACAAAAAAAGGTATGTACACTAAATATTATTTTTGTACACATATAAGTTCTGTCTTAACTTCCTATATCATACTTTTTTCCAGTTGGAAGAACTAACTATTTGCATGAGAACTTATTTGCATCAAATACCATTGGGGTTGAAGGCATTTGTTAGTGATATTATTGACGTTCGATCAGATGGTAACTGTGGATATCGGTGTGTGGCAGCTTTGCTTGGTTTGGGAAAATCAAGCTGGAGTCAAATTAGGAGGGATTCATATGACGAATTATATGAAAATTGGAGTTTGTACGATCGCATTCTCATAGAGCACGATAGAAGTGCCTGTCTTGTCAAAAGCCTTATGCATGAAGATGAAGGTTTTGCGCCGAGGGTAAAGTGGATGTCAATGCCCGATGTTGGTTATATTATTACAACTAGATATAACGTTGTAGTATTCAACATTAGTGCAAGACTTCTGTTGACAATACCTCTTTTGAAAGGAAAAGTGCCTCCACCGATACAGCATACTGAAATTGCACTAGTTTTTGTTAACCAAGATCATTTTGTTCAGGTACGCAACTTACAGATTATTCAACCTAACAAGTATTTCACTTACTTTCATTCAAACTTGAGTTACACATTGCTAATCATAGGTAAAACTAGAGCCTAAACATCCGGTACCACCAATATATTCAAAATGGTTCATAGCTCGAGATATAGATGCAAGTAAATGAGAGTACATTTACACCGATCAAAGACAAGCTTGGGATGAAAGAACTGAGTATACTGAATGGAATTAGTCGTGGCACCATTTTGTAGTTGGTTTGTAGCTACAAATATCTTTGTACTCAACCAGTTGGATTACAATGTGTGTGACTGTTTTGAATTTTGTTGAATGAAAAGTTGATTAAAACAACGTGAATCTTTAAGTTTAAACTATGTTTATTTGCGGCGATAAACAACTATTATATTTTTTTTTCTGTGTTGGAAGTACCACGTAGTGTAACTGCGTGAATATTATTCCAGTACGGGCTAATCCAACGTGAACAGTAGCACAATGACATTTATACCCTACGTGGATAAATGAAAAACCACGCACTATCCTTACGTGGTTAGGTAAATTACAATGTCTTGTCAGTGCGTGTTGGAAACAGAAACTCAAAAAAAAATACAGAAGGGCTTCCACGAATTGGCTCCACGTGGTTATGTAGATATCCACGCTTTGTCAGTGCGTGGTGACTTCAGAGAATTAAAAAAAATATGCAGAATTCATAAGCAAACCTGGCACAAGCAAACAAAATACCATTAGTATATAATGCTAAATGGAATTAGTCGTGGCACCATTTTGTTGTTGGTTAGTAATTACAAATATCTTTGTACAACCAGGTTGATTACAATGTGTGTGACTGCCAAGAATTTTGTTAAATGAAATGTTGATTAAAACAACGTGAATCTTTAAGTTTAAACTATGTTTGTTTGCGGCGATGAACAACTTTTTTTTCTGTGTTGGAAGTACCACGTAGTGCAACTACGTGAATATTGTTCCAGTACGGCCTAGTCGAACGTGAACAGTAACATAACAACGTTGAAACCCTACGTTGATAAATGACAAACCATGCACTTTTCTTACGTGGTTAGGTAAATTACCACGTCTTGTCAGTGCGTGGTGAAAACAGAAACTCAAAAGAAAATACAGAAGGGCTTCCATGCATTGGCTCCACGTGGTTATGAGATATCCACTGTTTGTCAGTGCGTGGTGACTACAGAGAATCAAAAAAATATGCGGAATTCAAATAAGCAAACCTGGCACAAGCAAACAAAATACCATTAACATATAATGTTGATATACATACAACATACTGGTCCTTTCACCCATTACAACAACGAATTCAACTGTCAAACCCACATAACATATGACATCGTATATGAAATCAAACACTCCCCAAAACACAACCAGAGTCCACATTATATATGTTAACATATGTGAAGCCATACATGCACCAAAATATAACCATAAAACAAACTAAAGTTGACGATGGCGTCCACTAGCTACTCGGGCAGTAGCAACTTGAGGGATAGCTTCATCCAAAAAGCCATGCACATCATGTAGAGTCTGCAGAAAAAATTAGTATTAAAGTTTAAGTTTTCAATTTTACTAATGCTCAATATTACAGTTTAATTCTTAATATTACAATGAATTTTTAGATGTAAAATGTAACATGTAACATATCAAGTACAGTTGGTCATAGGTAGGCGCAAAATGTGATGCTCCAATCAATACATTAGCAGGTAAGCATATGGGATTGTGAAACCGTAAAACACCATGATCCCTGTACCACTCCATATAATCATCCGTGCAACTCGGAAAAGACTGCTGTAGTGGTATTGATCTACGCTCTTCTGCAATTGCATGACGGTACCAATTCTCCCATATACTTTCCAAAAAATGATAATGCACCCGAGTGTATGTAGTTGAGTTGTACTTCTGTGTGCATTTGTTGCTACTGGAGGAATAAGAGCCATAGGATGTTCTGAACTCTGCCAAACTGCCTAAGTACTCTATCAGAATGATACGGCTCCACAACGTTAATCCAGAGAATGCAACCGCTGTACCAAGATATAACATGAAATGGATGGTAGTGCCGTGCAAAGATGTATGGATCAAAAGTAACCTGTTCAAAGATGTAATGGATCAAAATTAGTGGTAGTAAATGGACTGATTACTCGTGGCATTCAACTCATCGTAATATAATTAATATTACATAATAAACGAAGATAATTGCTTGTTCAATTTTCATACCATCAAGGAATATACGTAGATCGATGACTGATGCACCATTGTCTAAAGATGGATTCCATCAAGCAGCACGGGGTAAATTCTCGTAGTACAGATTTGTGGAAGGATGAAAGCATGGGAAATGCTCAAATATCCATGACTCTAGTAAGCAAAGAAATCTTGCAATCTGTCTCACACCCATGCGGGTCGCCAACCCAAGCTGCCTGTAGAGAAATGCAAGTGCTGCTGAACCCCAAGAGTAAGTGTTGACAATATCCAAATTTTTTAACGGATCCAGCAGCGATATGTGGACATGAGACTTGATTTTGTCCGCAAACAAAGTGTTGCCAAGAAGGAATAAAATATAAGCACGAGCTGCATGCCTAATTTCCCGATCAATCCAATCATCGCTCACGTCTTTAAATTTATCAACTAACATAGACAAACTTAGTTTATATCCAACCCTCTCATTCATTTCCATCCTAGCTTCTTCTTTAGTAAGGCCGAGACACTTTGAAACAATGTTAACTGCTTGTTCCATTACGTATGACATACTCTGTACAGGTTTACCTTCGACTAGAATGTGTAATGAAGAAGCTACATCATCAAGAGTAATAGTCATCTCACTGAATGGTAAATGGAAGGTATTGGTCTTAGGATACCATCGTTCTACAAAAGATGATATCAAATTTTTGTTAACACTCTTGTAGCAAGTGCTAACAATGGGAAACAAGCCAAAAGAGGCAATAATGGCTTTGAATATGGTAGCATTATCTGGAATCCTCCACTCTGATACCTTCTGTGCATGGCTGACACATGGAAGCGGCGATCGTTCCTACACAAATAAAATTTACATTTAACAAACAAAGTAATTCCAAATCTATTATTAAGAATAATGATATCTGCATATCTGGCCAATCCAAATCATAGAAACAACATGAGTATCAAACTCTCTAATCACATCACTGATTCACGGACCACCTTTCTCATCTACATCTTCTTCGGCTTCACCTTCTCCCTCGGGCTCATCATCTGTCCCATCGTCAGCATCCGTCTCCAAATCATCCTCTGTGTCATCTCTATCTTCTCTCGACGAGTCCGAACAATCTCCATGTTCCTCATCTCCCCCATCTCCTTCCTCATGTTGCACCTCATCTTGCCTTACAACAATCTGAAAGTTAGCTGCGTCAATCTCGTGCCCCTCATCCACGTCCACACTAGTACCTTCGGCTGCTTTCTCCATTCTCCGCTTTCTTTCTGACGCCATCATTCGAGTTTGACCCATCTGAAAATAATCAGATGAAAATCCAGTTAGCGTACCATAATACAAATAAAACAACTAACAATGAAGAAGAAAAAAGTTGTTGCTGTTTTCAGCAACAATTACTTTAAACCACGTGGATAGCATTTTTTCCACGCAAGGTGTGTGCATGGAAAGAATGATTACCATGCAGCTAGACCACGGGGAAAAAAATACCAACCACGATGAACGCTTGCGTGAAAAAAATTGTTTCCACGCATGACCTATGCGTGGATGACATTTTTCCCATGTCGAGACTTTCCGCGGTTGTTATTTTTTCCATGCAGTTACAGTGCGTGGTACACTGAAGTAAAAGAAATCAATTAGAGAGTAGCATGAAGAAAGTAACGTATGCATTTCTGTCGTCCATATAACACCAAATAACTTATCACAGGGTTGCAACGCTACTTCACAACATTTGTGAACAAACTTTAACTCAATCGCCCAAGAAGAAATTCACATGGTTTAAAAATAAACCCTAAATTCAAAAAAGTTCAAGCTTATCTTTTTTGCTCCGATCGGGTTGAAGCCGCGTGTGATAAGGAGGAGAAGCTGCGCAAGGAGAAGCCGCGCGTGATCGGGTTGAAGATGATTACAGCATTTGAAAATCGCGTGAAGAAGCTGCGCAAGGAGAAGAAAATCGCATGAGGAAGGTCAGGGGAAATTTTGAAAGAAGCGGAGGGTACTACATAAATTTGAAAGTTTACAATTTTATTTTTAATTTTAAGAGGGCTACTAATCAAATATCTGGGTTGGAATAGAATCTACCTTCATATAAAATCCATAGTTTACTAAATGTTTCTTATATCACCAAAACATGTTCAAGTTACCAAATTGATCACTTAATCAAGCTCATGTCAACAACATAAAATCAAATGCATATTAGGTAACTTCCAAATAAAGTGTGCTTAGTCACATTATTAATTTATTATGAAATCTACACAATTAGAGAATCATTATTAAGAAGAATTGTCCCATTCACCTAATCAAGCATTATAATCCATAAAAGCAAGCAATCCCAGCTCCAAGTCTTTCTAGATTCAAAATGAACATCAAAGTTTCTCTGATAGATTTCAAACAAAAAAGAGTTATGGAGATTCTTTTGAATTGAATTTATGTGATTCTTTTTTATTTTATAAAAATATATTTGGATGTAATTGAGAAGTTAGGGCAAGAAGCTTTAAGGAATGAAGAAAGGAGGAGGAAGAAGAAGAAGAATGGTGTCCTTCTCTATGAACCCACTTTTCTGATATCATCACTACCGTATCAACCAACGTCACTGCACTCTCTCATTTCTAGATACTTCTCCTATCATGCTAACTGTCATCCTCTCTCAATTGATGATCTCCCACCTTTCTCGTTCCCACCCTAAACCTCTGGATCTATTTTGAAACTCTCCTAGTTTCACAATCATCAAAACATCGTATGTTGAAGCCCTAACCTCCTTGATTACTCCAAAATACCAAACTTCCAGATCAAAACCTAAATCAACAGTTCCATGGATCAGGCGATGTGCTGGTAAACCTTATTACTTTCGATGCGGAGTCCTTGACCACAAAATTATTACTTTCCGAGATCTGATTTGATGTTTCTAATGTGTCGATCTAGGATACTGACAAATCAACTGCAAGTGGAAATCAAAGCCCTCGTCCTTATCATCATCGGCCTCGCAACCCCATAGTCGTATCAACTCTGTATCGTTGCTATCTAGTACTGAAAATGTACGACCCCAATGTCACATCTGCCACTTAGAACAGCAAACAATGATCAGTATGCTTTCTCATCCCAATGACTCGAGACCCTTATTAAGTCGATCCGTATCCCTTTTGGAGATTTTTGAAGTTTTTTCTAAAAGACTGGAAGGGATTTCTATATCACTTGCTGTCTCGACTCCTGCTTCTATAAAACTTGAAGATACATGCTAGGTTGATGCTTTAGTCAATGATTCCATTAATGATTATGAGTGTATATACACTCCACGTGGATCTGCTTTAAGTCACTTGAATATTTGAACTTTATATCATGACATTTATACTATCGTTTTCAGATAGCACATTGTTTTATTTTCTTCTTATTTCAAATTTACTTATTCTTTGTCAGAATTTTCATTGTTATTTCATAATTAAGAATCAAATATTAATTTCTATTTAAATACTACATGCATCATTTTACAGATTCCAATTGGCTTAACAAAAAGCACATTCCATACTCCAAATCCACACAGGTAGGATTCTATTTAGAGAATATAGTTCTAAAACTTGATGTAACTGCATTAGTATAAGATAAATTTATCAACGTTCAAAATGCAATTGAGGAGGCTGGCTAGTCCATGCAACTGATATATGACATTTTACCCCTTTTATATGTGCAAAACTCAACACGAATTCTATCATACATATCATAAAAACCTAGCTCCGGTCTGAAATCTCATTCTCAAATTACACCGTATTGTACAGGTTCCCTTTGTACAACGATAATGTATGAATGTAACAATTTTAACATTTTAAGTGAAATTATCCTATTATTATATTGCAGAACTTTGTCATTTGTAAACATTGCTTTATATTTAGTTGTCTAATTTTGTTTTCGTATATCCATGGTAGAAGTGGACATAAATGGTTAGGCAGCATTAAATCTAGTAGTAGAGAATAATTTTGAGCAAGCTGTTAAAAAGTATTATTGATATGCGGGCAGATGGGGACACTACTGTTTGTGAATTACATGCAGCTATCAACAATCTTGAAAGAGCGATTGACATTTTTTATCCAGTAAGTTTGAAAGCAATCCAAAAACCAACTATCAAACAAAAGAATACATCAAGCAGCTTTCGCTATACATGATATACACTTTCACTCATAGTAAAACCATGAATATAAACTTTTCCATATAAACATGATATACTTTTCATCAAAACAGAGGATATCGAGTTCAGCTGTAGTCAGTTAATTATGAATCTAATAAAATTACTCTGCTAATAATGAACTCATGTAGCAGTTGAAGCTGAAAAGCGTAACCTATTTGCATAAATGTGCTTTTGGCAATAACATAAATATTTGTGTAGGTATAAATAATGTTAACATAGTAGTTGCATATGAGAATTAAATTCTGCACATAGTAAGAACCACATAACTTTCCAAATTTAAGAAGTAGAAAACCAACATTTAAAAATTAAATTCTATGTGTTTTCCAGTGAATAAATCTTTAACTTTTCCTTTAAGGTTGAAGTTTAATATAATACCAGTTTATATATATGCTGAATTGTTATTATATACCAATACTATGATATTAAGTAGTTCAAGGGTCAATGCAGGAGGAGAAAATATCAATTAGTTGGAATGAATAAATATTAACAAAATATCAATAATTTTGTACAGCTGAAACAAATGAATATTCAAGAGCAAAGAAATAACAAAATTTGCCCTAAAGTTTAAAAAAAACTGAAATTAAAGGCAGATAATAGAAAACTAGGAATGAAGACAAATGGTTCCTTTGAATTCTGACTTGAGTGAATTGAAAAGAATTTTCTACTATGTGTGTGTGTCTATATATATATATATATATATATATATGGGGTTTTTTAAGTCAATAAGACATGTTGTAGCTTTTAATTTTTAGAGCCGACATGGATAATTTTATAAAATTAGACATGCTATAAGGAAAGTTACTTAAATGCATATTTATTTCATTTATAGCAATGAAAACTTTTGGTAGAGCATTAATATATTTTCTAAAAATTCAGTCGCTTTTCTCTCATAAACTTGTGACGTAAAGTGTCAACTCCTCTTTCCTTCTTAGGAATTCTCACTTATCATATATTCTCAACTATACTTATATATCTTTCTCATTTATTTTCCACGAACATTCATGTCAATTAAATTATGTTTTAAAATTTTCCTTTACTAAATAAAAGCCATTTATGCCAAGTATAACTGCCTTTTGCATAAAATTCATTATCCTCACATTAATTCTAAGTTTTCTCCAGTTCCTCCTTAATTCACGCTCACGGTTTAACATTCAAATACATATAATGAATAATATCAAGCTTCTCCCTTTATTTTTACTATTTGCATCAAGTTCATATAATTTTTTTTATTTCAAAAGCTGATATTCACTTATCATCAATGAATATATCGCCATATCAATTAGATCCATGAATTTACTGAATAATATTTAAACATTTGCATTTGCATTTTCATTGCTCTTCAATTATTTGACTATTTTATGGTTAAGCATCTCAAAATCCAATAACTTGATATGCATTATTTGATTCACATTAAATTTACAGTTGCCAACCTTTTTTCATGTAAAGTGCAGCCTCTTTATATTGAGTCAAAGAAACATAAAAATGTGCTTATTTTATAATATTTAATAGTGAAGCTCTTGCTTGCCTTCTAAAAATAATCAAGATTTCTTTTCTGCTGCTACATGACTTTATCCATGTAAGATAATAGTATTTGTTGGCTATAGGCCCACAACTTATCACATATTGTTTATTCTTGATTCCTTAACGGTTTTTCCTTAGCACTTAGGATATTAAACTTAAGCGAATGCTTTGAAATAGTGACTTAAATAAAGGATGTAAATACAAAATAGATTGCCTTAGCATTGCGGAAATTTAATGCCTCTATGATTAGTACACACCTGTAGCATGCCTTTGCATTTAATAATATACATGCCCTCGTGTTATATGTTTTTGCCTATGTCATGCTTTGACGTGTCCCTACCTCATCCCATAGTTTCAAAGACCAAACCATAAGTTAAATCGTGTTGGTGCAAGGTCAAAAGCTCTAGTGGTTCAACCGGTCAGACCGTAAGAACCACATTGATCATTAATTTTTATTTTATAGATTTAAATGTAAATTATCTCAATTAATGTTAAAATTTATCCAATTATAATCAATATATTAAAATTTAAAGCAATTATTTTTAAATATTTCATAAGAAATATCAATAGGATTAATTCTATAACACCTTTTTAGCGTAAAATTGTAAATTTTCTTATTTTTTAAGATGAAAAGGTTCAATTCAACAATAATTCATAAAATAAAATGTATGCTAACAATGTATTATGTTGTCCAAAATTAATACGATGGTCCAATAATTTAAGAACTAAGGTTATGAAATTATTTGTTAAATTCATTATGTAAAAAAATGAAGAATGGAGCGAAACTTTTTTCTCAAATTTGAAGAGATGGAAGGTTAAAAGAGGTCGGTCTAGAGGTTTTTTCATGGTTTTGAGGTTAAACTGCGGGTTCGTGCACATGCAAGGTTATTTCATTTTCAAAGCCGTAACGCTTTAAGATCGAAAGTTAACCATGGTCGAATCGAGGTTGGGTTGAATCTTTAAAACACTGATTTTATCCATGCCTTGAATTATTTAAGGCCAAGTATATGTACTTTGTTTATGAATCATGCATGTGAGGTGGCATGTATATTTGTGTTCAGTATTTATTCATGTGTGCATGCTCATGAGTCATGTATGTTTGGATATCTTCCGTGTCCCATTTATCCTTTATATTCCGAGTGCTCCATGTATACATTTGCAGCTGAACATAAATTGTGAGCTTTTCTTCTTCTTTTTTGCCTTTTTCTTTTTTCTTTCTGATTCACATGTAAGTTTGTTTGCGTGCCTTTATAATGAAGCTTTGGTGCTTCATGATCAACATGTTTTTTAGTTGTACAACTCGCTTTATATATATATATATATATATATATCTGTGTGTGTGTGTGTGTGTGTGTGTATGTATTTGACGCTATATTTATATTTCATGTACTACTACATTTATGCTGAAGCCTTCCTTTCGTATATCATTCTTAGCTTTAACGTATCCTGCAATTTCCACTATATTTGCATGCGCATGTTCATATATATTTCGTGTATTTTAAATTAACACTTATTTATTATTCGCATGCTGCATGTTGTGTCCTTGAGTTATGTTTGGTCATCGCAATCTACAATATGTCATCCTAGGTTTTAGTTATTGCGTGCAATCATCGCGTACAAATATATTACAGTCATTGCGTACTATAATTTATATATAAAATGAGGATAAAGAGGCGAACATAACGAAAGGGTATTTTCGGTAGTTTAAAAGGACACGATTGAAACCTATTCAATGAAGTTTTACTATTAATAGTAGAGATGATATTCCTAACGACATGGACGCGATCCTATTGGACCTAGATATTCAAAATTATCGGGGATTAGGGAGAAATAAGCATAGCCAAACAATTTCGGTTTGCAACCAAGATATGCATGAACTACCATCAAGCTCCCAATATTAGATATTATTGAATTTTAACCAGAAAAAAGATGTTGAAGAATTTGCTCAAGACGTTGTGCCGACGACAGAGGCTACTGTCGTCGAGAACTATGAAGCTACTTTGCCAGTACCAGCAGCAGCCAATACCACTGAGAGTGCCTACAGATCCGAAAGCGCTAGGCGAACCCGCAAATCTTGAAGCACACCAAATGAATTTGTTCGCAGAAGTTTTAGACGCTACCCTTCAGAGCTTTCTCATGATCTGTCTTCGTTAGGCGAATATGTCACTTATACACCTATTATTTTAAACACATTATCACTCAAATCGCTAAAAACATTAGTTTTATTTATAATTGGATTAATTCCAATTTTGAATACATTAAAAAGTAGAACTTGAGATGGCTAACAATGATAGTAGATGAAGATTCTAAGTTGAAATTTAAAGGGTCTGGGAATACCTGTAAAAAGATCTAGAATTATAAGATGGGAATACCTGTAAAAAGATCTAGAATTAAAAGATTTATACAGGATTGCCCAGTAGATATGGTATTAATTCAAGAAACCAAAACCAAACTCTCCAGACAATTCTTTATTAGGTCAATTGGAGAGAATTCTTTTACGGGTTGGGCATTCGTTCAATCTAATGGAGTTCAGGTGGAATTTTAACAACGTGGAAGGACGATAAATCCAAATTCTTACAAATATCAAGGTTTTAAATATTGGATTTCGGTCACGTTTCCTCTTGGAATTTCTACATAAGTTCTCTTGTATCGGGAAGATCTCAGACGAGATGAGTACATATCGAGTGTACATCTCGGTTGATATCTCGGGTCTTATAATGCATTTCGAGAATATATCAGATGTATTTATGTGTCTAAAATTAATGTGTTAAAAACTTATTTAACGGTTATAACTTTTGTAGTAAAAATGAAAATAGTAACATACTTGATTTACATGGAAAAGGAAATATTTTTAGAAGAATAGTTGCTTTATTAGTTTAATTGATTTGGTAATGATTGAATAATATCCCTTTATTTGAACATAATAAAGAAGTGAAACTTTTCACTATGACTCATTAAGATAAAAAGCAAACAATATATTCAAGAAGTTGGTAGATTATAATTGGATTGAGTAGTTTCTTTTGAATCAACATGAAAATAAAAAATATTATGCAAAATAAGAAAAACTTATAATTTCAGATGAGATCTCGAATTGAGATTTTGATCCATATTTCAGGTGAGATTTGAATATCTAGGACGAGATGAGTGTCGAGGAAGATATGGAGGAGATTTGATGTCTCGTCTCGTTTAAGTGTGAAAAAGATATCATGGAGGAGATCTCGGCGATATATAGTAGATTTAAAACCATGCAAATAATACCTAACTATTACTCTTTACATGTCCTTCTTTAAAATTTACATGATAACAATATCGTAAACATCACAAATGTGTGTGGCCCAAACAACAAACATATTAGACAAAGTCTATGGACTGAATGTTCTGAATTCAAAAACCTATCTTACGGACCTTGGATTGTTAATCAGGAATTCAATGTGACCAGACACATTGGGAAAGAACTCCAAGAGAGGGAAATTTTGTTGATATGAGAAATTTAATGACTTTATTAATTCAAACAACCTTATTGAAATAACACTCATTGGTAGGAAATCCACCTGGTCTAATTTTAGAGAGGAACCGTCGTTGACTTTATTAGACAGAGCTTTCATGAGTGGAGAATTGAAAGACAAATTTCCTCTCTCTTAAGCTAATGGCCTAGCCAACCTCATCTTCGATCACTATCTTATTTTTTAAAATTATCACAATCAACTTCCAAAAACCATACCTTTAAATTTGAAAAAATGTGGGTTAAAGAGGAAAATTTTGAGAATCTTATAATAACGAAATGGAACACGATGAATAATCAGTTCTAAAACCATGCAGCAAAAATATTAGTCTACATGTTCCGGGAATTAAGAAAATTCTTAGAGAATCAGAACATTAATGTGTGTGGAAATATAATTATTAAAGAAGATAAGATTTTAGCTATTTTGCATCTAGACAGAATAAGGGTAAAAAAGGAGACTAAATAGCGATTAAAAGGATAAACTAAACAGTTTAAAAGAAGAATTAAACAAATTAATGGATCAGGAAGAAATTACGTGGAAGCAACGTTCCCATATTAGCTAGATCAATGAAGGAGATAAGAGCACTAGTTTATTTCATCGAATGGCAAACAGTAGAAGACATAAAACACTATCACATACATCACAACAAATGAAACAAAAATTACTAATCAATCAGAAATAAATAATGTTTTCACTAATCATAATACCAAAATATTTGGAAATAGTCGCAGACGTAGAATTCATGCTGATTGGTCGATTTTAAACCTAACATTGGATAATTCCTTGCCAAAACTAAAGTCGCGTTTCTCCGAAGAGGAAGTTTTAGCCATAAAAGGATTAGCCTGCGACAAAGTACCTGGCCCCGACGGATTACAATGTTTTTCTATCAAAATTTTTGGCATACCATTAAAGGTGACATTATGCATTATTTAATGAACTCTACAAAGGTAGTCTCTAAACATGAAAGGTTAACTTTGCGGACGTTATTCTCATCCCAAAAAAGAAAAATCCACATGAGCTGATTGACTTTAGACCAATCTCGTTGATCAACTATTCATAACAAACCATCACTAAATTTCTAGCTAATAGGCTAAGAAATAAGATCGATAAGTTAATTGATAAATCACAAACAACTTTCATTTAAGGTATGCACATTGTAGATGGTATCACCAATGTACACGAATTTATTAACTTCTGCCAGAAAGAAAATATAAGGTGCGCCATCCTAAAACTAGATTTTGCCAAGCCCTTTGACTCAGTCTATTTGGGTTTTCTGATAAACACCATGAAAGCTAAGGGATTCTCCAAAAAAGTGGATCTCTTAGATTGATCTGATCCTGAAATCCAATGTATCTTCGATTTTAGTAAATGGAACTAAAAGGCAATAAAGTTTAATCCAAGAGGGGTCTTCGCGAAGGAGATCCCTTCTCGCCTCATCTATTTGATTCAGTAGTTGAGAAAATAATTAAAGCAACTACATTATAATAATATTCTTCCAAAAATCGAGGGGAGGGGGGGCGGTCGTATTACTAGCGATGGGGCCTCTGTCCTTCAGTATGCAGATGACCTTGCTTTTCTATTTCCATCTTCCTCATTATATAGCTTCCTTAAATTGATCCTATATATCTTTGAATTTATTTCGAGACTCAAAATTAATTTTCACAAGAGTTTGGTTTTGATCACGTATCAGACATGAAAAGTGAGGTAGCTCACACACTTAAGTTCAAAAGCATGAGTTTACCGATAAACTATTTAGGAGTTCTCATTAGACCGACAAAAACTAAAAAAAGATTATTGGAACATCATCATTGATAAAGTTAATAAGTGATTATGCTTTGGAAAACCAACTGTCTCTCAAGAGAAGGAAGATCAACCTCGTTTTCTTGGTATTATCTATAATACAGATTTATTGACTTTCCTTTTACCAGTTTCCATTATGGGTAATTAAAAAATGGATAACATTAGACGCAAATTTCTTTAGAAAGGAAATTCAGAACGCTCTAATTAAAATTACCCAATTAACTGGGACTTTGAATGCAAACCCAAATCAAAAGGTGGGTTATTATAAACTTAAAAATATTAAATACCTTTTTTGTTATGTAAGTGGATTTGAAAATTTCTAGATGACAATAATACAATATGGAAGGAAATTATTATAAACTTTTATTATCACAGAACAAATAATCTATATAAACCTGACAACCTGGTATTATCATTTTTTTGAAAAGAGATATTCAAGCTTTATCGCATTTTTAAGATCGGACTCAGCCTTAATGTTCACTCCGGGAATAAAAAATCATTTGGAATGATAATTGGGCTTCCCATGTTGTTTTAAAGTATGAACTCCCTTATCTTTACATCGCCTCAAATTATAAAAATAGTCTTATCGTTGATGTATTAAGGTCACATGATATATTTAGATGGAACATTTCCTTTAGTCCAAACTTAGTTGGGAATGTATTAAACTAATAAGATAAACTTATAAACATTATTGATAGAATTAATATGGATGAGCAATTAAATCAAATAATATGGAGCTAGGATAAAACGAAGTATATACATCTAAATCTGTGCACAAATTCTAAATTTATTCCAGTACTCCACATTTAATTATTTTAAACCTATTTGGAAGATGAATGGGACATCTAGAATTAAGATTCATATGTGGATCGTTTTGCATGATAAATTAAATACTATTAGCAACTTAACCTTTAAACAAATAAACAACCTTAACCGTAATTCTCGCTATTTCTGCAATTCAAACTAACACTCGCCTTTTTAAAAATTGTCATTTCACTCAATGTATAATCCGCAAAAGCTTTAACATTTTTGGACTGACATAAATAGTACTATATCATTCCTATATGAATATGGACAAGCTTTAGATTCAAATATAATATAACGACTAGAAAAATTATTGACACTTCTTATTCCACCATATGTTGGGGTCTCTAATATGAACGTAATCAAAGGATATTTAACTGCTCTTATAAAAATTCTATTGGTATCCTGTATTTTATTGCTTGCAAAATTCTCTCTGAACAGGTGTTTGCAGTGGACAATCAAAGTGGAAGAAGCCCTTACATGAGGTGAACGATGACTTTGCTATTCATTCTCGCCATCCGCTACTTGTGTTTGATCACAATTAGGAAACTAGATCATTCCAAGGCTCTCACACACATACGTAGTGACTATCTTCTTCCTAAAAATTCTTCAATGATTCAATATATTGGAAACTGCCTACCAGCTGCTCTTCATGTTTAGACCATAGCCTATGCCACAGCAACATGTCATCCTCTTAGCAACTTCAATCACGCAGCAGTACAGAAAGAGAAATCTCCTTCTTCGACATCTGCTCCATGCACCTACGTTGCCCGCAAATCAATGGACCATTTATTCAACATTGCCCGCAATCATTAGTGCATGCTTTCTTCAATGCTTCAGCAAATCAACAAACCCTTTCACCCTCAATAGCAACACATCCATCACTTCAGTGTATGCATTCATCAATGCTTTAGCAAATCAATAATGCACTCATTAATCATTTCGGTGTATAGTCATACAACATTACATGCATTCACCAGTAAAGCATTGGACTAACGCACAACAATAAATATCAATTCACAACACATTATTGTGTGCTCTCTTGCCTCTTGCCTCTACATAGCTGCTGGTTGTATAAGTGCTGTATTGTTGCTGTATAATGGTTGTATAGTTGCTGCAGTTGCTGAATAGTTGTTGGTTTACAATGCATGCTTTTTTCGGTTCACTCGAAGTCCACATTGTCCTAGAAGTTCGCTCTATTCTCCTGCTATACAAATCATACCGATCATATCACTAGCAATTATAGTTTACCCTAAGTTTTACAATGCATGCTATACAAATCCCGTCATCAGCAATTTCAGCTCACCCAAAGTTTTACAGTGCATGTTATACAAATCATGTCGATCCTCTTGTCCTAGAAGTTCGCTTTATGCTCTTGCTATGCTACCTTTGCCAGTACATCATGCATCATCAGTGGTACACAACTGCGATTCCAGCCTGCCATCTTGCACCGCCTCACAATTGCAGCTGCTATCTATTTTCCATTCCGCAAATGTGGTTCCCATTACAATAGAATGTAAATTTTTTCTTTTGATCGTTTGTGCATGTCTCATTTGCTGATCATCAAAATGATGATCATCCATACTAGTACTGAATTTTGACCATCAAACTTTTGTACGGTTTTAGTTTTTATATGTAATAAAATTTTGAGTGCTCTCTTCGTAAAAAGAACGCTCTTTCATAAAATAAAACTATTGTAGGGTGCAGGCACATATTTCACAGAGAGATTTGTGCTCTGAGCCCGAATAAAATAGCCCAATATCTTTCTCAAACTTATTTCCCTCAGTATCACTCAATCTGTAACTCCAAATATTCCGATGTTTGTATTCATCTTTCTCGAAATCGCATTCCAAGTCCAACATAAAATGTTTCAAGTCAAAATCCCATTTCCTTCAAAAGTTGAATTTTGGTTATATTTAATTTGAATTTAAGCTAAACTGATTTCTAAATTATATCAATTTATATCTCAAATTGCCGGTTATTCAAAATTACGGGTCGTTACATTCTTCGCCTTTAAAATAGTTTTATCGTTGAAATCCTAGAAAAAGGAAATGTAACTAAGATTCCCTAATTCATAATGACAACATACTATTAAGCACTAGCGTGCACATACACCAATGTTGATATGCATATACACAAGTGATGACATAACTATGCATAAAAAATAACATATACCTATGAAAACTAATAAACACATAACAATAACAGACATAAATCAAGCATGACAATGTAAAAAACAAGTCTTATACTATCACACATGCATACTAGTTCCAGGTTACATACATAATAACCAAACATGGTAATATCACATATGTAAAGCAATATCCAGTCAACAAATATACCATGACTGCACTTGGATAATACTCTCAAATGGAAAAGTATCATCTTTTATTAGATTATGCTTTCAGAAGAGTAAATCGCAGAAGTATAATAGTGTGAAGTCTAAGCTCATCCAACCGTTGCTTTATTATCTGATGGCTCATGTAATATTGTATTTGTTTTAGAGTAAACTGTATTCTGGCCCATAGGCCATTCTGGCCCATAGGCACATCTTACTGAAACTTGTATGTATTGTAACACCAGATTCAACGAAGCAATGCAATACATCATATTATCATTTCAAAATTCCAGTGTTCACTTCTCTGTTCTCTTTTACAATATTCTGATCATCACTTGATTTCTAAAATTCTGTTATGGTATCAGAGCACAGTGCTTAACAGCAGTGCAAGATCCAATAAAACAATAAAAGGAGTGAAAACCCATCAGAAAGTTGATCAGAATTATCACCTGAGTTTCACATATTCTTCTCATCAGATATTATATCATCATTTGAGAAGAGAACTCAAGGCAATTGCATTTACCGTTGCTAGTTCATTAAAGTTCTGGCTGCAAAGGAATCACCACTGAGTTCAAAAGAAACAGAAATCAAAAGTACAGAGAAGAATCAGAATCAAGAATTTAAAACCCATCAACTAATCAAGAAAAGTGCCATCCAAAAAGAAAGAAATCATCAGTATATCATCATCACCTGATTTTCCTTCTCTGGTTGCACTTACCTGACTGAATCTTGATCAGATCTTGATTCTTTATCTCTGCCCAAAGATTCACCGTTTCTTATTTTGCTTTTACTCACAATTCTTGTGTCTGAAATCTCAAGATCACCATGACAGATGAAGCAAATTCTGCAACACCCACTAATGGCAGCAACTTGCAACACACTGTTTCAAATGTTGACAAAATGGTCAAAACCACCATCAGCCCTCAAAGCCAACTCGTAACAGTTCATCTCAGTGAAGATAACTATCTTCTATGGAAACTACAGATTGAAACTGCTCTACAGGGATATGGTCTTGATGAGTACATTCAAGAAACCATCTCAGTTCCTCCAATGTTCATTGCTGATCAACAAAACAAAATGATCATTAATGAAGAATATATCAATCATCACAGACAAGACAGACTAATATGTTCATGGTTATTATCATCTATTAACACAAATCTTCTTACTCATGTGATAGGTTGCAAAACAGCTTATGAGATATGGTCAACAATAGAAAGAGTGCTCAATTCTCAATCAGCAGCAAAGGTGTTATATTATAAAAGACAACTTCACAATGTCAAAAAGGAAAGTCACAACATGAGAGAGTACTTGTTTAAAATCAAATCAATCTGTGATGCATTAGAAGCAGCAAATCAAAAAGTATCAGATTCTGAACAAATTATGACAATCCTCAATGGGCTTAGTGAAGAATATGAAGCAGTAGTGGCAGTTCTAACATCTCAGAGAAATCTGCCATCCATTGAAGATGTTCATTCCATTTTACTATCTCATGAAGCAAGAATTGATATCAAGAAGCCTCAAGAATTAGATTTATCCATTAATTTTGCAGCTAATCACAAAGGGAAAGCACAAAACAGTAATAGAAGTGATCAATTCCCTCAAAGAGGTGGCTACTCTAATAGGTCAAGGGGTAGAGGCAGATGGAACAATAGCAATCGACCAAAATGTCAAATATGTGAGAAGATTGGACATACAGCAGCAAAGTGTTACTTCAGGTTAAATGTCAATTATGTTCCAGGACAAGTACAAAATACACAAAGAAATGCAAATCATAGTGCAAATATGGCTCATCTACAACCTGAATCAAGTAACCAATCAGAAATGAAGAATATCAGGCACTAATGAAGAACATGACATGGAATCTTGTTCCCAAGCCAAAGAATAAAAATATAATTGGGTGTAAATGGACTTACATGTTAAAAAGAAATGCAGATGGTACAATTTCTAAGTACAAAGCAAGGCTAGTAGCTAAAGGCTATTCACAACAATGTGGTTTTGATTTCACAGAAACATTTTCACCTGTAGTGAAACCTGCTACTATAAGAATTGTTATCACTATAGCCTTGAATAGAAATTGGCCCATCAGGCAATTAGATGTAAATAATGCCTTCTTAAATGGTATTTTGCAGGAACAGGTTTACATGGAGCAGCCTCAAGGTTTTAAATAGAGTGGGAAAGAAAATCATGTGTGCAAATTACACAAAGCAATTTATGGCTTGAAGCAAGCACCAAGAGTATGATTTGAGAAATTAAAAGAAACAATGGTCAAACTTGGTTATAATTCAACCAAGTCTGATAACTCCCTATTTACAAAATTCAGTAAGGACATAACAATACTTGTACTAATCTACGTTGATGATTTTATTATTACAGGTAACAGTGATCAAGAAATCAACAATTTAATAAAGCATCTCAACATAGAGTTTAGCATTAAGGATCTTGGCAACCTAACTTACTTTTTGGGGATTGAAGTAAAGAGGCCCACTGATGCATCTGTTTACTTAAGTCAAAAGAAATACATTACTGAGATTCTACACAAAGCAAGAATGCATGATGCTAACTCTATTTCAACACCAATGGTCAGTAACTTACAGCTGTCAAAGTTCAAAGGAGAAGCATTACTCAATGACAGGCAATATAGAAGTATAGTTGGGGCACTTCAATATTCTACAATTACTAGACCAGACATTGCATATAGTGTGAATAAAGCAAGTCGGTTTATGCAGAATCCTACAGACATTCATTGGAAAGCAGTTAAGAGAATATTAAGATATCTCAAAGGAACACTTAATTATGGATTAATTCTAGATGCAAGCAAATCTATCAGTATCAATGGATATGCAAATGCTGACTGGACCAATGACCCAGATGATAGAAAATCAACCACTGGGTATTGTATATACTTAGGAAACAGCCCAATATCGTGGTGCTCAAAGAAACAACCCACAGTATCAAGATCGAGTACTGAAGCAGAGTTCAGAAGTGTAGCAAACGCTACAGCAGAGATCATGTGGGTTGAATCTCTCTAGGGGAGTTACATGTTAAAATTGAAGATATGACAATCATTTGGTGTGACAATCAAAGTGCAGTGCATCTTACAGCCAATCCTATTCTACACTCAAGAACAAAACATGTTGAGTTGGACATTTACTTTGTTCGTGAACAAGTAGAGAAAGGAAAACTATATGTAAATCACATACCTTCAACTTACCAAACTGCTGATATACTAACGAAGCCTCTCTCAAGAGACAATTTTAATCGATTCAGAGAAAGACTTAAGGTCAGAAACACCGATGACAATTCACATACCAAAGGTATATGAACTGCCATGGTCATCTGTCAAGCTCGTTTCAACATACCAGCAGAAGACTCTTCAAGCATCTGTGTAAACACTTATCTATCAGAGAAAGATTCAACTTTGCTCTTCCTCATGCTGTCACAAATCATTGTTGATGTGTCCGAGAAAGATTAAGCTTCAAAACTTTAAGCTTTCCATCTATTGCAGCCATATCTGTCGAATCTGAGAGAAACCATCGTTGAACTTCAAATCAATTGCCAATCCCTGACGACAATTGACTAGTACTTCAACCTGATCTCAGATCTATCTCAATCGCCCACAAATTTTCTGTAAAGAGATGTTTTATTTCAAATCGCCGCAAACCCTAGACACTCTAGTGTTTGAGGGGGAGTATTAGATTATGCCTTCAGAAGAGTAAATCGCGGAAGTATAATAGTGTGAAGTCTAAGCTCATCCAACCGTTGCTTTATTATCTGATGGATCATGTAATATTGTATTTGTTTTAGAGTAAACTGTATTCTGGCCCATGGGCCATTCTGGCCCATGGGCACATCTTACTGAAACTTGTATAGATTATAACACCAGATTCAACGAAGCAATGCAATACATCATATTATCATTTCAAAATTCCAGTGTTCACTTCTCTGTTCTCTTTTACAATATTCTGATCATCACTTGATTTCTAAAATTCTTTTATCTTTCCTTCTACATCTCAAAGTACGATCACTTTTGCCCCTGAGTTTGTTACGTTCCATAAGATTTCTAGTCAGCACACATCCTAAATAGGAGATATATATGAGGCATGCACACTTTCTACCTAAAGGTAAGCTAAGTCGATATGCTAAACTAGCGACTCTCACAACTATCGGATAAGTCTAGTAATCTCTCGTGTTAACTTTCTAGGCTTCTCAGATTGAACTTAGTTCTTCGAAGAAGAAGCTCAAATGGTCGATTCACCAAAGAATGAAAATATTCAAGCCTTTTATTCCACCAATATATATATAGTTCACGTATTAGACTTGAGACGCTTTCATTCATAGTTGGAAGATATTTAATTCCTTGAAAATTCTCCTCACAACTCACCTCGAGTATCTGAAAGATTTCTGAAATGAAGAAATATTGAGAAAATGATTTTTATTGATATGACTTGATTGTTTTACAATGAATGAAAGATTTGCTTTTATACATCGTTAAAGAAGGAGTAATTGGGCTTTAGCCCACTACACAAAATAAAAACAATTTGTGATTAGGAATAAAGACACGGTCCAGATGATGCCTTAGCAAATCTGATGGCTTGGATGAAGAGATCTGCAACATATATATGAACTGATGAAAAGGGTTTTCTCATTTTATACGCACCCACAAACCCTTCATCATCTAGGGTTCGAAGAAAAAATACCCTAAATCCGATCGACTCCACAAATAAATCATAAATGGCTGAAATCGTTGCCATGAATCCTTAAATAGCTTTATTCGACTCCAAAAGAATGATTGAAGGTGATCAATTTTGTTACAGCAACATCAAAGCTTGATTTCTCTCGACAGCATGTTGTTCGAAGTTTGAGATCTTGCGACTTCAATGTCTGTTGAGACTTGTTTTGGGTTTAATCTCTTTTGACAGCAAGTTGTTTGAAAACTTTGAGCTTGATTTCTCTCGACAGCATGTTGTTCGAAGTTTGAGATCTTGTTTGAAACTTTGAGTTTGATTTCTCTCGACAGCATGTTGTTCGAAGTTTGAGATCTTGCAACTCTGAGACTCATTGAGATTTGAAGTAGCTAAATTTGCCTTGAGACAATTTCTGGCTAAGGATTCCAGTGAGTTTGCTTTGACATTGGGCTGCTGTTGAAATCCCTATGAGTTGTTAACTTTCAATTTATCTCTGAGCCGCACAAAGTTGACTTTAGACAGTGCCTTAGTTAGGATGTATACAACTTGGTAAGATGAAGGTGTAAAGATCCGCAAATCCGTACTGCTTGAATAGACACTAATCTCCATTGATTAACTCAAGATGAACGGAAATACGAACCATTATGGTTTAAGAAAAAGAAAGAGGTAGAAGAAGAGAGAAAAAGATAGAACAGAACAGAACAACAGAACAATATCAGAATCTCACAATCGCAGCGAAACAACATATAATAGATAAATAAATAATCTTTAAACAAAGAACTATATCAGTTATTACATTACATCATATTACATTTCATTACATCATCAGAGTGTACAACAACAAACAACAACGAACAGCGGAAAAGAAATACTATATACTAGCGAATACGCCATGCCATCCAGCTTGCCTCCAGCAACTCCTGAATTCCAGAATATCCTGATAACCTAACTCTAGACTGCCCGTGTGGAATTGGTGGGCGCCCAGAGTTTAGGAAGGAAAACATAGTGTATAGTGTAGGAAAAATCATTTCGAAAGTAAAGATATAAATCTTAGCCAACATACGACCATTATCGTATGCCTACTATAGCTACCATGTTCAATAGCAGGTTACCGCCACATTACATGACAGATTATACAACTAAAACCGTACAAGGTTCATAATGTTTCTTTGGATTTCCAACAAATGGTCAGGCCAAGGAACTTCCCATCGCCACATGGGTACGCCTCTGGAAAGACGACCCGAGAACCTAACCGGATCTTTTCCAACACAAGGCCGGGTTACCCCTAACTGGGTAACTACTGACACGAATATGTCATTCCCCGATCGTAACCGATTTATATCCGAGGATTCTCGATTTCCAATAACCACAAAGCAATAAATTTGCAGCAACAACATAGGTTAAGTATCTGGGTTCCATACTATGATACCACCTCTATCCAGAAGGAATGACATACACTAAAGGGGCGCTACCCCCTAATAACCTTGCCGCATCCTTCCTGTTTTGACCATTTCCGGGGTGTGAGGTCCGATGAAGTCTCGTCCACAAAGCCACGCTTTATATAAAAGCTGTGCTTAAATTCACAAATGCTCAACAGCACTTCATATGCCACATTACCATTTTGGGAATGTATCACTAGTAACCATCAACTACATAACCTTTAAGGGTGTTAAGCTAAGAGAATAAATTCTCCGTCACCAACGGAAATATATTTCATAGAAACCAGCTTTACATCTCAAACTGTAACGTCAGACACACATCCATACAAGTCCGTTCCGGGATTGAACGGAACCGAAGGCACTTACAAAGAAGTCCTTGCAATCTGGATATTCACTAATCACGACCGGACTTCCCATCACAAAGGTAATAAATTTCTATATAGGAGATCAGCCGATGTAGAACATTCGACGGTAATCCTTCCGTTTTCACAAATATCCGGTCTTCAACACCGGTCATCAAATGCAATTCATAACGACGTATCACATATTCAGAATGGGTTATACGACCCCAAGGTCCTTTCCCGGCTAACCCGAATAGTGAGCGCTTATTCAAAAATAAGTGTGGCATTAAAACTCAAGCAAATCACAACAAATACCTATTTAAAGGTAAATATTGATAGTCGGGTTATTTAACTATCAATGGGCGTGTTCAACATCACCGAATTCCAAATAATTTCTCAAATTATTTATTTTCCAAAAATATCTTTACTAGATATAAATTTCCACACTTCAACATTTGAAAACAATTTCAAATCACTTTTCACCATTACCACTTTTGAAAACAAATTTCAATCATTTTCCTTACGCGGAAGTACTTTCATTTCAACATGGTTCATTTAAACTAATTAAATAAATCCTTAATGATTTACTTTATATTTACGTTCCAAATCCGTAAATTTGTTCCCACACTTTAAAAATAAATCAACGTTTATTTTTAAACAAATTTCCCTTTCTTTTACAAATTCCGTAGTGAATTTACAATTCCAAAATATCTATGAATATACGATTTTCAAATCGATTTCTAATATTCATTTTCAATTTATCTTTAAAAGATAAAATCTCAAAATATTCACTTCATATTGGAAAAACATTTTCATACTTATTTAATAATAAGTAATTCACAAATCCATTTATTTTCAACACTTGGAAAATATTCAATATAGTTGAATCGAAATTTAGTATATATTTCATTCTTTAGAGAAAACGTGCGCTTAAACACATTTGTTTGGGCCAAAACGAATGTTACGTAAAACATTATTACGACGACCCAAAATCACTAGTATAGGGATTCGAAATTAAAATAGATATATAAATCCCAATACTATACAAAAATATTTCCTTTCGGAAATCATTTACTATAACAACAGTGTTATAGTCCACCATTTCCTTATTTCTCGAAAACGTCTATTTCAACAATAAATGTTGAAATCTATTGTGTCGATTCATAATATATTTTAAAACATCTTTAAATCGTTTTAATTCTATTTAAAATATCACTTTCCCAAACCATATCCATTTTGTTTAATAATATATTCACTGTCCAAAATCGTGATACTTCACTAACCAAATTTCAATATTTCTACACATTTTCTATAAAGAATAGTTCGCTATCCAAAATCGAGAATATACTTCTTTTAATAAATTTCTATATTCAATTTATCAAATTCCATTGATTTCGAATTTATAAACAATGTCTATAAATTCCATTTCTATTTATAAACTTCGATTAATAAATCTCCTTTATTAATCCAATTCAATTTATATATATCTCAAATATATACTAACAGTCCATATTGTAAGTTAAATACTTATAATTCATTTATTTACAAAACCATTCTTTTTAAAACATCTATTACTTATAAGATTCCTTTATATTTTATGACAACTTCAACTTATAAAATCTCCTTATTAACAATTTCTATTAATATCCCATTTATATGCTAAAATCCAGTTTATAAGTTAATTACTTATAATCTTTTATTTTACAACATCTATTCATTTTATAACTTCTCAATTTATAAGTCTATAATTTCATTCACTTGAAAATCCATTTTTTATACTTCATTTTAACACTTAACAACTCGTTTTATAATTCCAATATTTATATATATATATTATAAATATCAATGTTAAAAATCTTTTATATACATCCTTTGTAATAATTCAAAAGTCCAAATTTAAACTATTTTATATATCTATTTATTTTAAAAATCATCTTTTGGTTATATTTCACAAAAATATTAATTTTTATAACATAAAAATTTATAACGTTTTTAATTATTTAAAATGAATCAATTCCAAAATTTAATAAAACGTATACTTTGAAAAATCATTTTTAAAATCATTTTAAAATCAAAATCGTTATTTTTAAACTTTAAAAATGGATCCGATGATGCAACCGCACCCAATAGTCAACCACGACATCCAAATATCATATATCGATATGATAATCAACAAATATCAAAATATCTGTAAATAAATCAATACAGTTGAGGAATCCAGTTGGATCCCTCCAACCTGTTTCCCTGCATCCAAAGATGTTAGCACAATACCAATTCCGTTCCAGTACGCAATTATCGCAGTATATGGGATTTATAAAATATTATCCGCTTAATAGACGGCGCAATAGGGTCTCATCCGCTATATAATGCGGGAAAATCAACTCCAAGTACATAATAATACCAATTCCATACAAGTGGGAATTATCGCGGTATATGTTTTTAATAAATAACATCCGCTTACTAGACGGCGCATAATGTCTATTTCAACAATCAATAGATAATAATTATCATCCAGGCATACAATCAACAATTTCAAATCTAACTATTTAAAATTAACCTCGAAAAATTTCGATTGAGTGCTCACCTTGATTTCAATTCAATTTCCGCATTTGTTCCGAATAAAATTAAACGTGCGTTTAATTTTACCCGAAATTTTCACTAGCTCCAAACGACTCCAAACCAGCTCCATTGCGTAGTTCTCGACAAAACGAAACCAACGCAATTTGTTTCGTCAAATTCTGACCTCGTATGAACCAGATATCGCGTTACAAAGTTATACGAATTTTAATATAAATAGATTTACAACATTTATTTTATTTCTATACCCAAAACATCATGGCCGTGCATTTTGCAAACGAAATCTGGGCCGTGACTTCCTTTCTTCCCTCCCCCAGTTTTTTACGTTCAAACTAAAACCCAATGCCGCCCCTTCAAACCTAATGGTCGTGGCCACTACGACGAACTCGAATACGATCCGGCTCCTCTATTTCGTGCGCGCGCTCCTACTCCACCCACGACCCAAATCCGGTCGAGCTCGGTCGAGCCATTACCTCGAAAAACGCACGCGAACAAGCCACGAACGCGGCCAAAATACTCCCTCTACGATGTGTTAAACCAGATCACAACCGTATGGATTTGTCGATCTCTCGAAGCTCTTCAATTTTGCTTCAGAAAGTTTTCAATAATATCGAGTGGATTGGAAGAGATGGAGAAGAGAAGAATCATGCATTACTGGCCATCGAAATAGCTAAGGCCGGCTAGAACCCTAATTGAAGTTTGTTTGCAAAATAGAAGAATGAAGGTCCTTTTATAGAGAACCACTAAAAAAAACACTATTCACTCGATTTTTCGAACTCCAAATCTCGCGTGGTGACCGGCGTTCCTAGTGTTTATCCCGCGTTCCGGACATAATGGAATAAGTTTCGGGAGCCAATTCGACCATCTGTGTGAGTTACGGCAATAAACGATCGATTTAAAATTAAATCGGTTAACCAAATTTCTGTGCGTTTTAGCTTGCCCCGGACAAACGGTAAATCCGATTGACACGAAATTTGAAACCATACAATAATTTAACATTACGGATCCGATGAAACTAGTTTTGTCGAAATCCGAGACTTTTTGAAAAATGACCATTTTAACTCATCAATTAAATATTAAAATATTCAATTTTCACAATTTAACTTTCAATTTTAAAAGTTCTATAACATCGTTATAACTCCAATATGATTAAATAAAATTTTACAAATCATTTTCAATCATATTTAACCCAATTTTCAATTATTTACGTAATTTCAACTTATTAAATTATCTATTTAATTATCCAATTAAATCCAATTATTCGAATTTAAATTCATTCGACTTATAAAATTTACTTATTAATATTTAAATCAATTAAATATAAAAAAATTAATTAATAGAAATTCTGGGTCGTTACAGAAGGTATGTGATTAATATCTAATTTTCCTTTAGCAACTTGTTCATGAACAAAATACAAATCAAGTTCCATGTGCTTCGTTCTAGAATGTAATACTGGATTTGCAGTAAGTTGAACAGTACTTAAGTTGTTATACCATATTATTGTTTTGCTGTCTAACTTGATTTGTAATTCATCAAGTAATGATTGTGTCAACATCACTTCCGCGGTAGCATTGGCTACACTTCTATATTATGCATCCATACTTGATCTAGACACAATGGGTTGTTTTTTTGAACACCAAGATATAGGATTATTGCCTAGAAAAATACAATAGCCAGTTGTTGATCTTATGTCATCTGGGTCACTAACCCAATCAACGTCTGCATACCAAGTAATATTGATGTACTTGCTTGATTGTAGTGTTAGTTCATGGTCTGCAGTTCCTTTGAGATATCTTAAGATTCTTTCACCATTTTTCAGTGTTCATCTGTTGGTTTTTGCATGAATTGGCTGACCTTATTAACACTGTAAGCAATGTCTGGTCTTGGTATTGTTGCATATTGAAAAGCATCAGCAATGCTTCTGTACTGCCTTTCATTGAGTATTGCTTCTCCTTTGAATTTTGACATATGTAAATTACTGATCATAGGAGTTGAAATAGAATTGGCTTGATTCATCTTAGCTTTATTCAGTATTTCCTGAATGTATTTCTTTTGATTCAACTAAATGGATGAATCTAACAACCTTTTAACTTTAATGCCAAGAAAGTAGTTCAAATCACCAAGATCTTTAACACTGAATTTCTGATTAAGCTGATTTATGAGATTGTTGATTTCCTCGGCATTATTTTCTGTAATAATAAAATCATCAACATATATAAGCACATAAACCATTATATTTTTTATTGAATTTTGTAAATAAGAGTTGTCAGATTTTGTGGGATTGTAGCCTAGCCCAATGAGAGTTGCCTTGAGCTTCTCAAACCACACTCTAGGAGCCTGTTTCAAGCCACAAATAGCCCTGTTTAATCTGCAAACAAGATTCTATTTTCCTTTATGCACAAATCCATGTGGCTCTCCCTGTATACTTCTTTCTGTAAAACACCATTTAAAAAAGCATTATTCACATCAATTTGCTTGATGTTCCAATTTCTATACAAGGCAATTGTAATGACTGTTCTTATTGTAGTGGGTTTCACAACAGGTGAAAAAGTTTTATTAAAATCAAAACCACTCTGTTGTAAAGAACCCTTATCTACTAACCTTGCCTTGTATTTAGAAATTGTACCATCGACATTTTTCTTTAATTTAAAAATCCATTTGCACCCAACAATATTTTTATTCTTGGGTAAAGGAACTTGACTCCATGTCTTGTTTCTCATAAGTGCATTGTGTACACTACAAAATTAAATTAAATTAGAGACTGTTGATTTCAGTCTTTAATTAAATGTATCGGTCTTTAAATTATATCTAGAGACCGACTAAAGACCGATATTTCAGTCATTGAATCTTAAGTCCCAAAAAGTATTTGAAACTGAAATTTCAGTCTTAAAGTTTAAAGACTGATAATTCGGTCATAGATATTATCAATGACTGAACTTTAAAGACTGAAATGCGGTATCAAATCAGTCTCATTATACATATATGTATATGTATTTATATGTACATACTTGAACAGTATATACCAACATAGGTGTCGCAAGCAATGAAAATATCCAAAGTGCAATTTCGACAAAACAATTGGCTAAATTGAGATGTAACTTTATACAGTGGACATTCAGCATTATATTATTATTTAATAATGGAATACATTAGATACAACTAAGATAGTAACAAAACGAGTTAACCCAATACAATAGATGGATCACCAAACATGCGCTGTACGAATTTACAAATCAAATATGCTTGACTCCTTTTCAACTCTTCTTCAATATGGATAATAATCTTCACTTAAATAATTCGATCTCCTACTTGCAAAAATAATCACATCTTCTTCTTGAAATCGGAATAAGCTTCGTCATCACGAGCAACTGCCACAATCGACCCCGTCACCTGCGTTTCAAGATCTGGAGAGTTTACAGCTTTATCCGAGTTATTGAGAAAGTAGCCACCTTGATGTTGCAGTGATGAAACCAATGCCTTGCTTGAGTTTGGATCTGAGAACCGCCAGAAGGAGACGTCGCTTGGAAGCCCATCACCGGATAGGGTGATCAAGAGTTTGCTGCTGCGTCAATTGTTTTATCATGAGCATCGATGTGATTGTCTCGCAATGACTGAAAGATTGTGGCTTGAACCCACTATTGATAGCTTCGGGTTAAAGATGAGTGCGCTTCTGTCCACTTGGATTTGGAAGTTTTAAATGTTTGGGATTCTTGTTAATGATCCGTTGAATGTTCTGAACAGTGATATATATATATATATATATATGTATGTATGTATGTATATATATATTCTTGAGTATGCAAGAAGTTAATTTGGGTGGAGAGATGAAGAATATAAATTGGGTTGTAGTTTACTGAGTGAAGAAGAAGTTGTTGCTTGTAAATGGAGTGGAGAGAGAATTGTGCGTGAGTGGGAAGCTGGGAAACGTGAAACTTTGTGCACTATTTATTTTAAACTCTAAACTGAAATAAGTTGAGGTGGACCCATCATTTTTAAACAAAGTTAACGTGGATCATCAGATTCAACCATTGGATTCAAAAAATAGAAAAGTCTCAACGGTTAGATACTGAGAAATCATAATACAAATTACTGACTGAAATAAAGACAGAATTTTAATATCCTATTGGTCTTTAATTTTAGTGACCCTTTAAAAACTGATTTCAGTATCTAATACCGATAATTAAAGACTGATTTTTCAGTATTTAACCCGTTTTTAATTAAGCACTGAAAATTTTTAGTTTTTAATTTTCAGTCTCTAATTGATTATTTTTTTGTAGTGGTATTCATCTGATATAGCTGATTTCCAGTTTTCATTTTCCAAGGCTTGATAATAAGAACTTGGTTCTTCAGTATCTAAAGTTGTATTGTATATTTTGGGTTTGAAAATGCCACTCTTAGACTTGTAACCATATGATGATCTGTTCTTGTAGTTTGTTGCTGCTGACTACTAACATCTTGTTCCAGTTGTTCATTATGTGACATTGTATCCTCTGATGTTTGATGTGAAGTAGATTGCACACTAAATATTTGATGAGAATTTTGAACAGGTGTATCTAGTTCATCAGTACCCTCATGACCTGGTCCACAACTGGACACTGTGTGTTGTGGGTCTGACCCTTGTAAATATGAGTTGATATTGCCTTCAACTGTCTCTTAGGGAGCTTGTATCACTTCCTCAGGTAATGTAGGTATTGAAGGCAGTGATTCTTTTGGGTTATAAATTTTCTTAGATGCTTTGATTTCAGATGATTTAAAGGGAAATACCCTTTCATTGAATACGACATGTCTAGAAATAAATATTCTGCCATTACAGTCTAAGCATTTATACCCTTTTTTATTAGTGGCATAACCTAGAAAAGTACAGGAGGCATACCTGAAATTTAATTTGTGAGCATTATACAGTCTAAGATAAGGGTAACACAAACATCCAAAAACTTTCAAGCTTTGATAATCAGGCTTAATATTAAACATCATTTCCAAAGGACTTTTGAAATTTAAGACCTTTGTTGGTAGCCTATTAATCAAGAAAACAGTTGTAGCAAAAGCATCAGGCCAAAATTTTAAAGGCATAGCTGCTTGAGCTAATAATGTGAGACCTGTTTCAACAATTTGCTTATGTCTTCTTTCAATAATTTCATTTTGTTCAGAAGTGTAGGAACAAGTTGTTCTGTGAACAATCCCTTTCTTCTGAAAATAATGCTTTAAAGGCATATACTCTGTTCCACTATCAGATTGAAACACTTTGACTTGACAGTTAGTTTGATTTTCTGCCTAAGCAATAAATTGTAACACTGCATTATAAGTTTCATCCTTAGATTTCAAAAAATATATCCAAACATATCTGGAGAAAACATCAATAAATGAAATATAATATTTGAATCCATAATCACCGTGAATAGATGCAGGCCCCCATAAATCAGTTGTAATTAGTTCAAGTGGCTTACTATAAATAGTTTCAAAACTTGAAAAAGGTAATTTATGTGCTTTACCCATTTGACAAAAAGTGCATATATATGGCATAGAAACATCATTGAAAGAAATATTGTTATTACTCAGAACATGTTCAACAATTTTAGCATTTGGATGTCCAAAATTATAATGCCACATATCAAATGTCTTACAATTTTCATCCTGTTTCAACTCAGAATTATTACACCAATTTTTTAAATTTTCGATTTTCTTGAATTAGCCACAGTGAACTTGTGCAGCCCTTTATATTATTTACCCTGCAAAAGAATGTCTTTAGTTAGGATATCCTTAACTAAACAGTGATGTGGGTAGAACTCAAAATAAACACTGTTGTTTTTTTGCAAACTGTGACACATTTAATAAAAAAAATTCTGATTAATGGTACTCTAAGCAAGTTATTCAAATATAATTGCCTTTTTCCCATAATATATGAACTGCTTGTGTGTGTGATTGCAATAGACTTTCCATTTCCCACATGAATAGAATTCATACCTTTATACTCCCTATTTCCAAGATTTAAAATGCTCAAGTTGTTTGTGAGATGGTTGCTAGCTCCAGAATTTGGATACCAATCTTCATCTTGGATATGCTATGGCTTTGCTACATTTGATTGTTGATAATTTTTATTGTCTGATTGATTGCTTGAATCATTTTGAACTTGGGCCATATTTGCACTGAGAGTTTGATTTCTTTGGCTGTTATAATTTTGTCCTGGTACATAATTCAGATTTGATCTGAAATAGAACTTAGCTGTTGTATGTCCTAACTTTTCACAAATCTTGCATCTTGGTCTATTATTACTGTTCCATTTGCCTCTTCCTCTAGATCTATTAGAGTAACCACCTCTTTGCATTGCTTGATCAGATTTGTTAATGCTTTGACCTTTGCCTTTATAATTTGCTGCATAATTGACCGTGAAATCAGTTTCTTGAGTTTTCTTATTATCAATTCTTGCCTCATGAGCAAGCAAAACAGAATGAACATCATCTACAGATGGTAGAATTTTTTGAGATGAAATCACAGCAACCACAACTTCATATTCATCACTTAATCCATTTAGAATAGTCATAATTTGTTCCGAATCACTGATCTTATGCCCTGCTGCCTCAAGTAGATCACATGTAGTCTTGATTTTAGAGAGATATTCTCTCATATTTTGACTGTCTTTCTTGATGTATGTAACTGTCTTTTGTAAAACATAACTTTTGCAGCTGATTGAGTATTGAAAACTTTGTCAACAGTTACCCAGATTTCATTAGCTGTCTTGCAAACTATAACATGTGATAGAAGATTAACATTTATTGAAGATAATAGCCAAAAACATATAAGTCTATCTTGTCTATGGTATTCTACATATTCTTCATTGTTGATTACTTTGTTTTCTTTGTCAGTGATGCAAACAAGAGGGATTTGAATAGTTCCCAGAATGTAGCTTTCAAGTCCATACCCTTTTATGGCAGTTTCAACTTGAAGCTTCCATAAAAGATAATTATCTTCATTTAGATGAACAGTAACCAATTGACTCTGGGGACTGACAACAGTTTTGATTAAATTCTCTACAGTGTCAGCATGCTGTGAACTGTTAACATTCGACGATGTGTCTGAATTTCCTTCTTCATCCATGATGAATCAGACACAATCTGAACAACGATAGTAGATAAAAAGAATGATGCAGATTAAATCAAGAATTGAGTCCGAGAATCTCAGAAACAGATGCAGAACAGGTAAGATGCAACTAAAAAAATGCTTAGATGATGATTTTATTCTGATAAGGTTTCTTTCTGGATGGCACTTTTCTGTTTCTTGTGTTGTTTCTTCTCTGCTTTCTTGATTTGAATTTTGAATTTTGATTGCAATCATTCAAGATTCAGTGATGAATCTTGTTGCAGCCGATCGATCAAAACTAGCGAGGCGTAGGATTTATTAACTGGATCAATCCCTTAAGTGATGAGATGTAAACTCTGATAAGGGATAAACTTAAATGATAAGATTATCTTCTGATGATATTTTCTTTGCTGTTAAGCAATTACAAAGCTCTGATACCATGAAAGATTTCTGAAACGAAGAAATATTGAGAAAATGATTTTTATTGAACTGACTTGATTGCTTTACAATGAATGAAAGAGTTGCTTTTATACATTGTTACAGAAGCAGTAATTGGGCTTTAGCCCACTAGACAAAATAAAAACAATTTATGATCAGAAATAAAGACACGGTCCAGATGATGCCTTAGCAAATCTGATGGCTTAGATGAAGAGATCTGCAACATATATACGAACTGATGAAAAGGGTTTTCTCATTTTATAGTGTCGGCTGAATGTTAGCTTTTCCACCGTGAAAATGGTGGAAGACACAGTTACCTATGCGATACTCCAAAAGATTGTCATGCTCATACTCACCTAATGACCTTCATCATATGTTCATACTATCTAACCCAAGTAATTTATCCCACATGTTGTAAAGGTTGAGAATGCATGCTCATGATTGTTTACGTGAGTACATTACTATGCTTCTTGGCCATGGCGCATCACCCTGATCTAAGGTTCACCACAACTCTAATATGACTCTCTCGCACATAACATGTCTCAATAACTAATGATAATCCTTAGGTCCTATGTAATCTCACCTACAACTTACACATGCAACTAAACCAACTTGCTTGGGGGTCCTCATAGATCATGAGGGCATGAAATGAGAATTTATCATCAATAATCACCATGATCTAATTATCCTCACTTCCTCTTCGGTCGCTACACGGTCTATTTAAAAATCCCTTGAAATCGTCTCCCACTTCCAATAAGGAACCATTAGTGGGAGTAACGAACTAATCCTTCTTTCTACGTCAGACTTCAGTGTGTTGATGAGCTACTTAATTGTCAGTCGCTACTGGTTTCATGCTTCATTCCTTTTCGATGAAATGTATGCATCCAGTCCTTTTACTATGAAACTATCACTTGTCCGATGACTATCATAAGTGCTTCATATATGGGTCTAACAACTTCCCCTACACCACCCATTATCCTTCTAAAGCATGTGTCCTAATCGATTTTATATCGCCAACAGCTACCTTCCCTTCTTGTGGGGAAAAGAAATATCTAGGTTGTTAGAAACACTACTCGACAACTTCAATGGGTCAAACTTTCTTTTACATCTGTTTTGGGTTACACACCAGCATAGGAAACCACTCTCCCTCCTTGTTCTCAAAATACTATGTCGCATGAATCTACAGATTATGTCTATTCCCATGGCGTCCGATCATTGGCCAATATCATCACGATTACCTTGTGCTTTTCTTTGGTCCCAAGCAAGCCAAATCACCTTTTACAAACATAAATACAAACTAATCAGGTTAATCAATGAACAAATGGTTCTCCGGATCAACAAAAGCATGTCATTGTGCTAATTAGCCTAAACGGCTTAACTTGCTAATTCGGGTACACAGTCAAAGTCTGAAAAGTTGTGTCAGCACACTACCTCTCAACACTTCAATTGGATGGAAACTAGTAATCGAGCCTACCTTGGAAGGCCTCCACTTCCCTCTTACCTAACTTGTGGTAGTCATGAGATGCCTATGCAATCCATCCTTTCTTTGTTCTCCAGGTGTTCATTGCCCAAAATAATATTAATGGGTCTTGCCTCTTTCTTAAGGTTGATATGAAACTCAATCTATCCATAAGAACATAAAACAGAAATACTGCTAACACGTTTGGATGTTTTCTTGAATATTTGCACTAAATTACTCATATAGAGGAAATAGAGGTTACTATTTGATGGTTAACCCTCTTAAATCACTTAATCTCACTATGCGGATCTAACCTATCTCCCATTCTTTCTTCACCATTGCCAATCACTACGTCAAGTACCACCGAATGCTCTCTCATAAGAATCCAATGTGACACATTAATCGGTAAGGCCGGAAACATACACAGCACATAACAAGTTAAATCAACGATACTTGATTTTGCAAAAGATAAGTCCATATTAAGATTTATCGACCCCTCGTAAGACTTGAAATAACGTAAGGTATCTCAATAACCAAGTTCCACTAGTCTGAGAATTGCCAAAAGCCATATCAACGTTAGCTTCCTTCCCACCTCTCTCTTAAGCCCAACACTTAGGACTAGAATCTAAGATCTGGAAGAGTTAATCACTGTATATATTTGTTCTTAGAGTTTGTAACATTTGTTTCATTTTCTTACATTTCCAGCCTGTACAGTTGTATAAATAGCAAACCATGTATCCTGTTGTGTTGGTTAAATGTCATTTCCCTTTTATGCTTAACTCATATTCTCGTTCACGGTATCAGAGCTGTTGTCCAATGGCGAGTAAATCATAAATTCAAATCATTCGACCAAATCTCAGATCTACTTTCTTCCTCATCAATTTCCTCAAAATCTCAGATTTACTTTCAATCATTCGATCTGAATCATATTTTCCCCTCTCAATCTATTTCTTCTGTTTGTGGATCTAAACCCTATTCATCTCCTGCTTGACGTAGATCCAAGTTTTCGCCATAGCCAATGACGATAGCTCAATATCGCCAATCTCAGCTAACACTTCCACCAATCAATCTACCAAAACTCTAGAAGAATCACTTAAATCCATCACCAATCCGCAAACTCAATTAATCACCATCACTCTTGATGAGAACAACTTTCTCATGTGGAAAATTCAGATCGAAATGGCCATCAAGGGGTACGGTTTACACAAGTTTATTGATCCAGCTACCGAAGTACCTCAGCAATTCACAAATCAGAATGATCAACTCACTATCAACACCGAATATGTGATCTATCAAAGATAGGATAGCTTATTATGCTCGTGGATCCTCTCATCTATCAGCATAGATTTGATGTCACAGGTTATCGGTTGCAAAACGTCACTGGAAGTCTAGAACGCCATACATCAGAATTTTAGTTCTCAAACCGCTGCACGAATTATGAGCTACAAGCGACAATTGCAAACCATCAAAACGGATAATATGAAGATAAGGGAATATCTGAGCAAAATAAAGAACATATGTGATCTACTTGATTCTTCTGGTCACAAGGTGAGTGAAAATGAACAAGTCCTGACAATACTGAATGGCCTTGATGATAACTTTGAAGCAGTTGTTGTCGTGATCTCTTTAAGAGAAACCACTCCTACAGTTCAGTATGTCACTTCTATACTCTTAGCACATGAGGGTAGGTTGGAACAGAAGAAAACCTCCTCGGAAGAGTTCTCTATCAATTATGCTGCAGCATCAAAGAACAAGAGCAATTATCAACCTGAAACAAAATCCAACTATACTAGAGGGGGTCAAACTGGACGTAACACTCAGAGATATGGAATAGGCAGTAATTACAGTAGTGGAAGAGGTAGAGGAAGGAGTAATAACAATCGACCAAAATGTCGGATATGTGAGAGGATTGGACACACAGCTTTGAGATGCTATTTTAGATTCGATTCAAACTACACTAGCAACCAACAAAACTCACCAAATCAAAACTCCACCAAACCATATCCATACACCGACAATCTAAGTCATGCTCAAACTAACACCAGGTATAACTATGGAAATCAATTCTCATCTGCTGGAAATCAGGAAATTCTTGCTCGAAATGAAGACATTCAAGATGAGGCTTGGTTCCCTGATTCGGGTGCCACTCATCACGTGACAAACAACTTGCAGAACCTAAACCTTGGAGGAACTGCATATAAAGGTAAAAACTCTATTCACTTAGGTAATGATATGCCACTCAGTATCACTCACGTTGGCCATGCTAAATTTGAATCCAACTGTAAAGTTAAGACACCATTGCTCAAAAACTTACTTGGAGTTCCTCAAATCAGCAAGAATCTCATCAGTGTATCAAAGTTTGCAAGTGACAATGATGTTTATTTTGAATTTCATCCACATATATGTGTGATAAAAGATAATGTCAGTGGAGACACACTTTTGCAAGGGGAGCTACATGAAGGCCTATACAAGTTTAATCTTAACACGAGTCTGAAAACTACTAATGCAAAGAAGATAGCATGCTATAGTTTAACCAGCAATAAGAACGAAGAAGAGTATAATATTTGGCATAGAAAGCTCGGACATCCCAATGTAAGTGTAATGAAACAAGTGTTAAATAAAGAAAATTTGACGCACTTGTGTTATGTAATTCCACGCATTTGTACTCAATGTCAGTTAGGCAAGAGCCATAAGCTACCGTTTAACTCTTCACAAACAATATATCATAACCCTCTTGAATTGATAGAGTGTGATTTCTGGGGACCAGCACCATTAAATTCGGAGTATGGGTTTAAGTATTATATCACGTTTGTTGATGCTCACACGAGATACACCTGGATTTATTTTTTTAAACTTAAAATCTGAAACCTGCAATGCCATAAAACAATTTGTTGTGCAAGTCGAGAGACAACTAGAAAGGAAACTGAAAAATTTTCAAACAGACGGTGGCACGGAATTTAAACCATTAAGAGAATTTTTCAACGAAAGAGGAATAATACATAGGTGCACATGTCCACACACTTCACAACATAATGGAATTGTCGAACGTAAGCATAGACACATCACAGAAATGGGATTAACACTCTTGGCACAAGGGAAAGTTCCCTTGAAATTCTGGCTGAAGCATTTTCTACTGCTGTTCACTTGATTAACATTTTACCAACAAGAGTGTTGAAAAATAGAAGTCCATCTGAAATGTTGTACAGAATGAAACCTGATTATAAGAGACTAAGGGTATTCGGTTGCCTATGCTTCCCACTCTTGAGACCATACAATCAGCATAAATTAGATTTCAGATCCTCAGAGTGCACTTTTATCGGCTATGGAACAAATCAGAAAGGCTATAAATGCCTAACTAGTGAAGGAAGAGTGATAACATCCACGCACGTTATGTTCAATGAACACATTTTTCTGTTTGCCAACAAGCAATTCAATGTTACCAAAAAGGTCCTGAACCCCTATAAATCAATACCTCGTATACCACTGTATCCAATTAACGAAAGTGAGAAATCAACATCAAATACTTCCAATGAATTCACACAAATTGCCTCATCAACCACATCTCCCACAAATTCACCACTCACAAGTTCCAGTAACCATAATCAAACATCATGCAACAATATTGAACCTGACACTGAAGAGACTGCTAGCAGCAACAACCCACCAATACGAACTAGACCAATTAATCAGATTATAAATAGCACTCAATAAGTCACAACAAGTGAAAAAGAGAATCAAGCAGAAGGACATCACATGATCACAAGATCCAGGAGAGGTATCTTTAAACCGAAAGTTTATATTGCTCAGAATTCAGAAGAAGAGCCAGCAAATTATGAGGATGCTCTAAAGCATGATGAATGGAAAAGGGCAATGGAAGACGAATATAATGCACTAATGAATAATAAAATGTGGAGGTTGGTTAATTTACCCAAAAACAAAGCTGCTATAGGGTGTAGATGGACATTCAAGCTGAAGCGTAATGCAGATGGTACTATATTGAAGCATAAAGCACGATTGGTGGCTAAGGGATATACACAACAAGCGGGTTTTGATTTTAAGGAGACCTTCTCTCCAGTTGTGAAACCAACTACTATCAGGGTCATTCTTACTCTAGAATTGCACAATAATTGGTCGGTAAGACAACTGGATGTACACAATGCATTCCTTAACGAGAGCTAGAGGAAGAAGTATATATGATACAACCTCCAGGGTTTGAAGAGACTGGAAAGAAGCAACTGGTATGCAAACTACACAAGGCATTATATGGCCTAAAGCAAGCACCCAGGGTTTGGTTCGAGAAGTTGAAAATAAATCTAATCAAATTGGGATTTAGTCCACTGAAATCAGATAATTCTCTATTCATGAGAAAAACTGATCACTGTACTTTATATATTCTCGTATACGTTGATGATTTCATCGTCACAGGAGATAGTAGCAGTGAAATCGATAAACTGATTTCATATCTGAACGAAAATTTCAAACTCAAGGACCTTGGACAACTAAATTTCATTTTGGGGATTGAAGTGAAGAGACTGAAAGATGGTGAACTTCATCTCAGTCAGACCAACTACATCGAAACAATACTTAGGAGAGCAGGAATGAGTGAAGCATAGGCAACCAACACACCAATGACCAGTAATCTTCAGCTATAAAAAAGTGCAGGAATACCACTGGATAAGCCTCAACATTACAGGAGCATTGTAGGGGCGTTACAGTACACTACCATCACCAGACCTGAGATTTCATTTAGTGTAAACAAGGTATGCCAGTTCATGCAGTATCCAACAACTGATCACTGGAAATCAGTGAAGCGAACCTTACGATATCTGGCTAGAACAAAGAGGCACGGATTGATACTTCACAACAGCAAGACACTGAACATAAGTGCTTTTGCCGATGCAGATTGGGGGGCAGATAGAGATGATAGACGTTCTGTCAGTGGCTATTGCATATTTCTTGGAAGAAACATTGTATCATGGTGCTCGAAAAAGCAGCCAACTGTCTCCAGGTCAAGCACAGAGGCAGAATATAGAAGCGTGGCTGGAGCAGTTGCAGAAATCATATGGCTCAAGTCATTATTAAGTGAAATACTGGGGAAGAAGATCGAGCAGCAACTCTGTGGTGTGATAATGCCAGTACCGTTTCTTTGGCAGCTAATCCGGTGTTACATTCAAGGACAAAGCACATTGAACTCGATTTGTATTTCGTAAGAGAGCAAGTAGGAAGAGGTGAAATAGTTATAAATCATATCCCAGCCTTATACCAGTGAGCAGATATACTGACGAAGGCATTATCTCACGTGTAGTTTACTCGATTGAGAAGAGAGATGAATGTAGATGAGTATGAAGACAAAGAGAAGAAGTTAGAGAAAGAAGGGATGAAGAGGAGAGTTCATTTTGAGGGGAAGAGTTAATCACTGTATATATTTGTTCTTAGAGTTTGTTCACATTCATTTCATTTTCTTACATTTCCAGCATGTACAGTTGTATAAATAGCAAACCATGTTTCTTGTTGTTTTGGTTGAATGTCATTTCCCTTTTATGCTTAAATCATATTCTCGTTCAGGAAGCCTCTCGCATAACTCTATCAAATTAGCTCTTGGCATGACATCATCGACAATCCTTCCACATGCCTTTCCGGCGCCTTGAACATCTATCAGAAGGGCATCTTGCATTATTCCCCATATGTGGGTTAAATAACAAAAGGGCACCCAAGACCCACCTTTAACAGTTGAGTCCTTATCATGGTATCCCCAGATTCCATGCTTATCATCACCGTAATATAGTTATATCCCACAGGCTCCTTATTCTTGTATATCAAGATTATTTGCAACTACAAAAGGTGTACCCGAAATAATAGGGAATCATGTAACGTACAAATAAAAGTATAACTAAATACAAGTATGCTCTCTCATCCATCCATAGTGTATTCTTTACTAATCTTAAGTGACTTCAAGCCCTTTGTGTACTATGCTTTTTCAATTGTCTTTGTGGCTCCACTTAAGAAATAAGTCTACATGATGCCTCATGGGTTCACTTAAGTACTCCTAGGATGAACCATATATTCATACACCTATATATTCACACAACTATGTATTCAAATGCACACAGAAATTACATGCATTCATGCATAAATACATGTGTGTGTACATATGTATGTACGTGTATTTGTGTGTGCATACATAGACGCATATGCAAAAACATACACTTTTTTAGTCCAATATTCATGTATTAACATGGTTATGGGCCCGCTAGCTTATGGAAATAGTTAGCTATCGACATATAGTTGACATATCAATAGATCACATATTTTTTTAAATAAACTATAAATATAAAAATCTTTTACGTCATTATTATTTTGGCATTTATTTTGCATTATAATTATATAGATTATGTATTTTTACGCTGTCCAAGTAAATATAGATTTAATAATAAAAGAAAAAACAATTATATACATATAGTTGTCGGCCTATCAGCCCTGTGATTCATCGAGTACTACAACTCTAGCGGACTTTATATCCATTATTGATGATTTTGGGGTAAACCCGCTTGTCAATGGAGTTTCGCATTATCTCGAAGCAACGTTCTCTTTAGTTGGTACTTTTGAACTAGCTTGTCAAAGTTCAGATGATGTTGCTCCCCTGCCTGTCGATGTTAGGTCTCCAATAGTTGTTAAAGCACAATATGTAAGTGTGGCAGATGATACAATATATGCAGTTTTAATCTGTCCAGCTAATGATGCGGTTTCAGCTAAGGTTTCCCCTATATCTACTTTTATTGATAATAGGGCCAATCTTAGTGCAAAATTGCAAATCCCTAAACTAGCATCTTCTCCAGACATTTTGAATTAAAGAATGTGAATGGTATCAAGATTCCTCCATTAGAAAACTTGATTGAGAGTAGGTATGCTTTGATGTTGAAACAGTTAGGAGGATATGTTGGGATATGCTAGGACATTGATTAAGATAAAGCCTTGGCTAATTCTATTTAAACACATGAAGTTGTTGAGTAGACCCTCAAAATTTACAAAAAAATAGGACAAAATAGCCCTAATTTTATCCACCTATATTTTTTTACCTCTCGTCATAGTTTCCTTCTTCTTCCTGTTATCCAATAAATCCTAATAGTGTAATTTTAGATAATTCTAAAATCTTGTGCTTGAGCCGATAGATGATGATGATAATAATACAAATTTAATGGAATCAAAAGAGGTAAAACACGATTTTCATGCTATCTTGATTATTATTTTTAATTTGAAAATGCATTGTTCGTAGAAGATCAATTGAGAGCTTGAATGTAAAATCACATAATAGAAATGTGTGATATATTGAACAACTACGTAGGTGGGATGTGTGGAATAAAAAAATTCTCGTAGGTGGAGCGGTTTTTCATACAATGAATTTTTTTAAGGATTGGTTTTTAATAGATCAAGGTATAAAGGAGTTTTTTAACAAAAGATGGGTATACTCAGCGAAAACATGGGTATAATGGTTTATTTAGTTTTGTGGGGGGCTACTCAGTAACATTATGTGTTTAAATAGAATTAGCCGATAAGTTATTGTCATCAGTTTTACATGTTGAATCGGCTATTGGACTATTTATTATGGTAGACATTAAATACAAATAGAAACTTCTGATTTGCATTAATCTTAACTTAATCTCAATTGCCTTGAAAATTATATAACATGCTATGCAACGTAATTTATATGATTTTTTTAAATAACTGTAACAACCCAGTATTTTCAGCTATTCGCAGCCGCACATGTCGGACTTGAATTGCTCAAAATACTGCATTGTAAATAAATTTGGAGTAAATGAAATACAAATCACAGAATCACAAACACAGAACAAACAGAATACCTCGCAGCGGAATATAAAATACATAGTAGTTCATGAGGCTACTACGACAGAGTCTCAAACCAAAAACATAATACAGTCTAAAAACAACAAAATAGAAATCCTAAATACATAGAAGTTCACTAATACATGATATAAACTAGAGTAGCTGAAATCGAAAGTAGATATAAATGTAGACAAGCAGATACTCCAGCAAAGACCAGCTCCAGAAAGAGAATCCAAAGCTGTGAATACTCAGGCTGACCCGAGCGTAAAGTAAAACACAAAACACTCGAGTCAGGACAATATATACTTATATAATGTAAATCAACTCAAGTGAACTGTAGTACAAATGCACCATAAGTTAAAGGATGCTTGGGATCGCCCATCCTTTAAAGGTCAATTAAACCATAAATTAAATACATCCCGTGGTTAAAATTTCAAAATAGTATTTATACTTCGAAATCAAATATCATTTAAAAATTCAATATCATTCAGAATCCATTTCAAAATATCAAAATATCATATCTTCCAAACCACATGCATTTTTATTTAATTTAAATACCATTTCAAAACACATTTCAAAATAGTTCTATATTTCAAAACAAATTGCTTCATTTAAATCATTAAAATGAAGATATTATATTTAATAATTAAATTATTAAATTTCCAAAAATTTAATCTTTCAAAGTTCATTCATCCACTTAAATTTATTAAAACAATGAAAATTCAACTTTCGCAGCATTTAGAAAATGCTACGAAAAGTCACACTTAAAACAGTTCAATTTAACAAAAGACAACATTTAAAATGCTGTAATAGGGTTCCATTAGTTTCAAATAAACTTAGTTAAATTCAACCATTATAACATTCACAAAAAATGCTATAATAGCCTTTAATTAAATTGAGCCATTTGGTTCATTATTATCAACTACAGCATTTACAAATGTTGTATTATCCTTTATATTAGAATTAATAGCATTTTAGAAATGCAGTAAATTAACTTCAAATATTCAGTATAATTTCACAAACAATTTTATTTTTATTTAAACCATTTTTAGCTTATAAAATCATATAATTTCACTTTTAAAACAATCATTCAAATACCCTTATATTCATAATTTTATGAAGTTAAATCTCTATTCAAAAATCAAAATTTAATAGTAATTCACTTATTAAATTCCAACATTAAATTTTAAATTCATTAAATTAAATTTAAACACTTAAGTTTAAATTTTCAAATATAACTTAATTTCATTTTTATTTACTTAACTTAAAATTCACTTTTAAGCCAAATTCACAAATTTCCAATTTTAGTTATATTTCAAAATTTCAACTTAAATATTCATTCATTTCACATTTTAACTTAATTCAAAAATAATTAATATATTATAAAATTATTTTAAATTCATTTAATTCAAAATATCATAAATTTATCATATTTTCATATTTAATTTAAATTCCATTTATCACAAAATTATAATTTCCAAAAAAACTTACATTTCAGATTTTCTAACTTTACCATTAATTTATTTCACTTATAAATTTTCAGAGAGTCAGTAATTCTTTACAAAAATCATTTTTAATCAAATTTAAATCAAAATATTGTAATATTTACATTTATAAAATATTTTAAAATTTTAAGAAAAACATATTTTAACGACGGGTCTGTATTTCATTTTCTAGCCTAGGTAAAGTGATACGGGTAATATATTATTTCAACCCGTAATTTACAAAGAAAATCCGGGTTTGATCATTTCAAACCTGCAATCCCAAGTAAATGAAAATAATTGAAAATCATTCAGGCCTATCATTTCAGCCCATAACGATTTTCTCCTATTCTAAGGTCCGTTCGGGTATGTATCATTTCAACCCATAGTGATTCTAATCTAAAGGGAACTTGCAGTGTGATTAACTGATAAAATAACAAAATAGCAATAATATAATAGTAACATATGATATAACTGGTGTTTAATCATGTGTGAACATCATGTGATAGTGACATAGCAAATAAAATATGGTGATGCAGTTTACATATTCACAAGCGATCGATTTATTATTCATATAAGTATAAAACTGTCTGGTGAGAATAACTCAATGGTTTGGGCTGATGACCCAACGACAAATTTCAAAAACGGGATCTACACAAGCACAAAAGCATGACACGGATTCGAATGGAGGAGCCAAATGTCAAATTCCTTGGATACACATCAAACAAAACAATATAACAACGATGAGTTTCAAATCAACTACGATCAAAACTACACTAGAATAGACTGCACAGAATCAAATAGAAATGCTTGCACTTGCTTTCAACCTTTACTGGGCTCAGCCATAAGGGGAAATACAAAATAATGGCAGGTGTTCGGGTCAGGTTATGGTGGGTATGGGTCGGCCTAGATGTCATTTGTGATGGTGCCAAAGTGGGTGAAGGGAATAATACACATAAGCATGAATACATGCATTTGGTCATGGATTTGGACTCGGCCAAAGCTCCAAGTGTCACGGCCAGAGGTGTGGGGTCCACTGTGGTGGTGTGGCCGAGGATGCTGGAGGTGGTGGAGGCGTGGTAGGTAGCGGCTAGAGGGGTGGTGAGGTGATGGAAGTGATGTTGTGCTCGGCTAGGCTAGGAATTCGGGTTGTTTTGAAAAGTTTGTGGATGGGCATCACCAAGGGGGGTCACGGCATGGTTGGTTGGTGAGGAGGAGGTGTTGGTGGTGTGCCATCAGGTGCTGGAGGCGGCTAGGCAGCAATGGAGGCATGGCCGATCCTAAAAGAGGTGAAAGCATGTGCAAAAAATCAAACTAGAATAAACAATATAAGCAGAAAAAGAGATAAAAGAAATAAATTTTTTTACCAACTTCCCAAGCATGTGATGGCTGAAAAAATTTTCTCAGGAAGAAGGAAAGGAAGATACATGAAATGAAAATGAATTAGTCAGCTGAAATGTGGGGAGTTACGCCAAAAGAAATGAAGAGTTGTGAGGAAAATGAAGAGGTGGAATTCAAAAGGCAATTCAAAAGTCAAAAACTCTTCATATGTCCTTAATTAATTTATATAACTTTATATTTCTGGAAATAATAATAATTCCAAATAAAATTTCGAAAATTTATCAAAATATAAAAATTTATATAATATTTATTAATTATATAAAGTTAAATTAAGAAAAATAGCTAAAAATAGTGAACTAGACTAGAAAATTTGAAATTAAATAGAATAATTTTTAGAAAATTCATATGAGCTTGTAAAATATTTTTAAACATAAATAATAACATAAAATAAAAATACATTCACAAAATAAATATTTAAATTTTAATTAAATATAATTTAAATGAAGAAAATAGAAAACAGCCTTTAAAAATAGGAAATAAATACAGTAAATTTTGGAAAATTTCTATTATCACTTTAAAAATATTAAAAGACAAAATATACATAAAATAACATATTAACACATATTAAAATGAAATATAACATAGAAAATATGATTTATATAATTTAAAATAGACAAAATTTCAAAATAAAACAAATTATACTCAAAATTGAAATGTACATAACTTTCAGAAATTAAATCCGTTTTCAACGAAACGAAAAGCAGTATTCAAGTTATTAAATCTATTTTCATAATAAAATATAAAATTTAAGAATTTAAATATTTAAATTTGAAATTTAAAAGTCAAGGTTTGACCAGTTTGAACAGAAATTCATCTTTCAGTAAAATATCCAATTTATACCGGTTTGAAATTATAATTCACATTATAATCAACACCTACATTTAAAAATTAAATGTTTGAAATAAAATAATTTTAAAATAATTTCAAAATAAAACAAAGTCAAATATTAAAATATATGAAAAATCTAGGGTTGTTACACTCTCCTCCACTCAAATCTTTTCGTCCTCGAAAAGGAAGGAAGCGGAGAAACAACAAGAAAAAACAATAGGTTGGAAGACATCCTGAAGGAAGGTAGGGAAAAAATAGCTAGGAGGGAAAGCAGGTTGAAAGACATGGATGAAGCATTATTTTAAAAAAAATTTATATCTGACAAGTTAAACATTTAATATGATAATTAGTTATTTGATTCAAATTTGATAGTTCGAAGTAAACAATATTTAAGATATTTTAAATCATGATTAGAATATCCTTTATACAATACTTTACCAAAATACTTTTATAACTCGATGTCTTAACAAGTTTACTTTCGTTCCTGCAGACTCTGGCTATGCGTTGATCAGGCGCAAAGCTAGAATTCTCCAAGTACTTAGTAGACCTGTTTCAACACCCAGTGAAAATACTAAAAAATAGGTATGAGAAGTTCCGCTCAAAATCCAATGTCAAATGATGATAATATGATAGCAGTGGCCCGCTGCTGATCCAGTATTTACGAAATGGACACAACAGTTTCCAGAAGATCCTTCTACCCTCCGGATTCCAGAAAAATATCGTAGCCAGTTCGTAAACAAGGGACCATCGACCCCTGCTGCATTGGTACGCTCTGATTCAATGATTTACGCAATGGATGCACTTCCTTCCCGGAAGATCCATAAACAACAGATCCCAAGATCGAAAGCGCCTCCATTGGGTAAACTAAAGAACCATCTACCCTGAAAAAAATCGAGGAACTCGTGAGTTTAAGTCCGGACAACCATATCAGTTCGAATCCACTTCTGAATTCACCCAAGTCCATTAGGGTTTATCGGTCGAAACCATTCCTGCCTAAGTCCATCTGGGTCGAAGCATATCACTATACTTCTTCCGGAGAGTACTTCCCATACCTCTTACATCAAAATATAATATACCATATATAGTAGCCCTTCAAAATCATAGCTTCAAATATCGCACTTATATAAATTCGATTATATATAAGATTTCATTTTCAAATCGAATACTTTCCAAAATCAATAGTATATCAAATCATACTTATATAAACTTCGATTATATAAGATTTTAATTTACAAATTGAGTATCTTTTCAATTCAACATTTTTAAATCAACTTCATACTCATACAAATCCATTTTATATAAGTTCGATAACTCCCAAATCAAATATTTAGTAAAACAAGGTTCTTAATTTTATTTTGTTTCAATAACATTTCAGTTCCAAAATCATATATGATTTCGCCAAATCATTTCTTCTGAATTACATATAGTTAGTTTCAAAGTTTCTTAAAACAATAGATTTAGAAAATAATCCAAATTTCCAAATAAACAAAAATTTAGGTCAAACAAATTTATTTCCATTTCAAACATATATTCACTTTCAAAAATCATAATACTTTCAAAGTTATAAATCTTTTGAAACCAAAATACTTGAAATCATTACACTTTGAAAATCATAACTTTTCTACATCATACATTTGAAATCATAAAACATCCCTTTAATTCTTTACATTTCACAAATTTATTCAATTTAAACCCAAGTCTAGAAGTTCCAGCTTTAATTCAATTCAAACCATCAGTTTCAATTCAATTTAGTTTTCCAACAAAACCATTTCAAATATTATCAAATTTCAAATAAAGATTTGATCCGCGAAATAAACTATTCAATCTTTAATATATTTCAGAGCTTAAATGTACCGTATTCCAATACTAAATTTTATAATTTCATATATCTCAAATTTTACTTCATTATTACTCAGTTTTGACATATTCATTTCATAAATCCAACATTTTTAATTAAACTCAAATTACAAGTAAACCAACTATCCTTTCATACAAATATAAACTTTAAATTTCATTTATAAAAATAAGTTATCATTCCTGATTCACATTCTTTATCAAATAAAGATTATATCATTCAAAGCCTCATTATCAAATCATTATTTGAATTCAGTTTCAAATATTTAAATTTAAATATCATAAAAAAAATCAAATATGTCATTCAATTATTATTTCAAATATCATTACAAAATACATTTCAAATTTCCATTCAAAAATTCATTTATCTCATTACATTTCATTCCATTTAACACATAACCAAGTAAACCTTATTTAAATTTAAATTAAAATTAAATTCCTTAAAATTCAAATTTAAATATTAAATAATATTCAAAACTCCTTAAATTTCAAAAATAATCAATTCCAAAATTAAATCATTTTACTTTTTAAAACATAACTCAACAGCGTTAAAATCTATAACATTACGAAAAATTGTCAAATTATAACAATGACAGCATCTAAAAGTGCTATCGTAACTTATAGTTTCCAAAATAGTTTAGTTCAAGAATAACGGCATTTATATTTATAATATGCCATAACAGATATTTAGTTAATTCAAACAAAGTTAAATTCAAAAACAACAGCATTTTAAAGTGTTGTCATAAAACTATAGCATTTTAGAAATGCTATTAATTAAATTCCAGATTTTATTATAACTTTTAAAAAACAATACAACTTCAATTTTAGAAAATTTTAAACTTATAAATCATATTTCTACACTTCAAAATTTCACATTTAAATAATTTTTAACATATAATTTATCATAACAAAATTTTAAATCAAATATTCAATTTAAAACTCACTTTCATTTGTTAAGTCAAAATTCATTGTTTTTCTTAACTTATAAATTTAACAAAAACTCAACATTTTACTTCAAATATCTTTTCAAAACTATATTTCATTCCAGTATAATTCAAAATAGTCTTATTTATTTCACTCCACAACAGTTTCAAACTTATATAAATCATATTACTTTATACATTAATCATACCAAACTAAACTTATACTTTATCAAATACCTTGTACCATTCAAAATTTCATAGCTTTGAAAAGTTAACCTTGATTTGGAAGTGCTCGAACCTTCAAAATAGTCGAAGAAATCATATTTTCAATCCAAGAGTTGGAAATCACCAACAAATTAGTAAATCGATTCCAATAGGTAAGGTTATACCAAAACAAACCTAAATCTCGAGGATTGAACACCGGCTTATTTTAAATCATTTCAATTATATATATATACACACATATCTTTCGAATATCAAACCATACTTCGAAATCGGAAATCAAAATTTGGTTTCATAAAATCACTCGCATAGCAAAGCTACTAGAGTGGCCTCTTCCCCACTCGGAAACTCAAAAATCAATGTCGATGATGCATGTATTCATCGACGAAATTATTTTTCAGCGACATAAGTTGGTTCTGGACTTTTATTTCTTGAAACTTCTTTGAAATCTCTTTGACATCATTGGAACTCATTCGAATACATTTGAAACATTTCTTATTTGGAAAAATATATTTAAATCATATTATTATTATATTTTTCCAAAATTTTAAAAACCCATTTCAAAACTCCGGAGTTCGATTCCTCGAAATTCAAATTCAAAACCCTTCATTTATAAATCATTTTTATATAAATCAAATTTTCTTATAAATTTCCAAAATTTCAAATCCTTTCAAAGCTTCAAATTTTCATTTTTCAAAGGTAAAAATCTTTATTGAAAACATTTCACTTTTATATACAAAATAGGGTCATCCTTGTCAAAATAATAATTTCGATGTATGCACAAATTCAAAATACAATCAAACATAAATTTCCAAAGAATGATTCAAGTTTAGATTTCAAGCAATACGGAGATTCGAATTTAGAGGAACTCTAATCAAATAGAATTCTGTTTCGAAGATAAGCTCGAACGAAGATAAGATAATTTTATTACCAAATAGAAGATGATAAGCCTATATAAATCGCGGGCGACCTTAACCGGTCAACCGTGACTTCAGTAATATAATCAATTCGAAAATCTAAGGCAAATCGACATTCGATCACCAGAGATAGAATCCGGGTAGAGCAGGAGATTGATAACATCGAAAACCGAGGATACAGGAATCTCCGGTGAATCAATGCCAACTACAAAGGATTTTCACCCCTTTACAAATCATTCATAGATTTGCAGAATCACCGATCTTTATAGAGGTCATTCCAAAGTGGAGTTATGAAATGCTCCAAAATAAAAATGGATAGAATAGGGAAGACAAGACTGGATTTCAGAACAAGTGGGAGCGTTCCAAAGTTCAAGGAATCCTAATCGATAAGAATCCTAACCAAGAGATTTCTAACAAGATAGATACTAAAGGGATGAAGTTTTGAAAATCTTGGTTTCAAAATAAGAAAATTTTTATACCAAAATAATCTTTGAAAATCCTTTAAAAATCATTTGGAAATTATTTTATACTTCAAAAATACTTGCTCTTACAAGAAAGGATTTTGAGATTGATTTCACTCATTCTAGGGTATTTCTACCCTATCTCTAATGAGTTTTTGCTCCACGGGCTATGGTTTGCCTAAAACCAAAGCTCTGATACCAAATGTAACAACCCGGTATTTTCAGCCATTCGCAGGCGCACATGTCGGACTTGAATTGCTCAAAATACCACATTGTAAATAAATTTGGAGCAAACCAAATACAAATCACAGAATCACAGACATAGAAAAAACAGAATACCTCGCAGCGGAATATAAAATACATAGTAGTTCATGAAGCTACTATGGTAGAGTCTCAAACCAAAAACATAATACGGTCTGAAAACAACAAAATAGAAATCCCACATACATAGAAGTTCACTAATACATGAGATAAACTAGAATAGCTGAAACAGAAAGTAGATATAAATGTAGATAAGTAGATACTCCAGCAAAGACCAGCTCCAGAAAGAGAATCCAAAGCTGTGAATACTCAGGCTGACCCGAGCGTAAAGTAAAACACAAAACACTCGAGTAGGGAAAATATATACTTATATAATGAAAATCAACTCAAGTGAACTGTAGTACAAATGCACCATAACTTAAAGGATGTTTGGGATCGCCCATCCTTTAAAGGTCAGTTAAACCATAAATTAAATACATCTCGTGGTTAAAATTTCAAAATAATATTTATACTTCGAAATCAAATATCATTCAAAATCCATTTCAAAATATCAAAATATCGTATCTTCCAAACCACATTCATTTTTATTTAATTTAAATACCATTTCAAAATAGTTTATATTTCGAAACAAATTGCTTCATTTAAATCATTAAAATGAAGATATTATATTTAATAATTAAATTATTAAATTTCCAAAATTTTAATCTTTCAAAGTTCAATCATGCACTTAAATTTATTAAAACAATGAAAATTCAACTTTCGCAGCATTTAGAAAATGCTACGGAAAGTCACACTTAAAACAATTCAATTTAACAAAAGACAACATTTAAAATGCTGTAATAGGGTTCCATTAGTTTCAAATAAACTTAGTTAAATTCAACCATTATAACATTCACAAAAAATGTTATAATAGCCTTTAATTAAATTGAGCCATTTGGTTCATTATTATCAACTACAGCATTTACAAATGTTGTATTATCCTTTATATTAGAATTAATAGCATTTTAGAAATGCAGTAAATTAACTTCAAATATTCAGTATAATTTCACAAACAATTTTATTTTTATTTAAACCATTTTTAGCTTATAAAATCATATAATTTCACTTTTAAAACAATCATTCAAATACCCTTATATTCATAATTTTATAAAGTTAAATCTCTATTCAAAAATCAAAATTTAATAGTAATTCACTTATTAAATTCCAACATTAAATTTTAAATTCATTAAATTAAATTTAACTTAACACTTAAGTTTAAATTTTCAAATATAACTTAATTTCATTTTTATTTACTTAACTTAAAATTCATTTTAAAGCCAAATTCACAAATTTCCAATTTTAGTTATATTTCAAAATTTCAACTTAAATATTCATTCATTTCACATTTTAACTTAATTCAAAAATAATTAATATATTATAAAATTATTTTAAATTCATTTAATTCAAAATATCATAAATTTATCATATTTTCATATTTAATTTAAATTCCATTTATCACAAAATTATAATTTCCAAAAAAACTTACATTTCAGATTTTCTAACTTTACCATTAATTTATTTCACTTATAAATTTTCAGAGAGTCGGTAATTCTTTACAAAAATCATTTTTAATCAAATTTAAATCAAAATATTATAATATTTACATTTCTAAAATATTTTAAAATTTTAAGAAAAACATATTTTAACAAGGGGTCTGTATTTCATTTTCTAGCCTAGGTAAAGTGATACGGGTAATATATCATTTCAACCCGTAATTTACAAAGAAAATCCGGGTTTGATCATTTTAAACCTGCAATCCCAAGTAAATGAAAATAATTGAAAATCATTCAGGCCTATCATTTCATCCCATAACGATTTTCTCCTATTCTAAAGTCCGTTCGGGTATGTATCATTTCAACCCATAGTGATTCTAATCTAAAGGGAACTTGCAGTGTGATTAACTGATAAAATAACAAAACAGCAATAATATAACAGTAACATATGATATAACTGGTGTTTAATCATGTGTGAACATCATATGATAGTGACATAGAAAATAAAATATGGTGATGCAGTTTACATATTCACAAGCGATCGATTTACTATTCATATAAGTATAAAACTGTCTGGTGAGAATAACTCAATGGTTTGAGCTGATGACCCAACGACAAATTTCACAAACGAGATCTACACAAGCACAAAAGCACGACACGGATTCGAATGGAGGAGCCAAATGTCAAATTCCTTGGATACACATCAAACAAAACAATATAACAACGATGAGTTTCAAATCAACTACGATCAAAACTACACTAGAATAGACTGCACAGAATCAAATAGAAATGCTTGCACTTTCTTTCAACCTTTACTAGGCTCAGCCATAAGGGGAAATACAAAATAATGGCAGGTGTTTGGGTCAGGTTATGGTGGGTATGGGTCGGCCTAGATGTCATTTGTGATGGTGCCAAAGTGGGTGAAGGGAATAATACACATAAGCATGAATACATGCATTTGGTCATGGATTTGGACTCGGCCAAGGCTCCAAGTGTCACGGCCAGAGGTGTGGGGTCCACTGTGGTGGTGGTGTGGCCGAGGGTGCTGGAGGTGCTGGAGGTGGTGGAGGCGTGGTAGGTAGCGGCTAGAGGGGTGGTGAGGTGATGGAAGTGATGTTGTGCTCGGCTAGCACTACACCAGAATCCTCGTTTCGCAACGGCTTTCAACCTTTGCAAAATAATTTCGCAATGGTTTTGAGCCGTTGCGAAATGGGCAGTGTTAAAAATTTCGCAACGGCTCTAATCCCTTGCGAAATATACTTTTTGCAACGGCTAATGGCCGTTGCAAAATATACTTTAGCAACGGCTTGTAGCCGTTCCGGATTTTATTTTGCAGCGGCTTAAAGCCGTAGCTAAATGTAGATGTATAACTGATGTTTTAAATACTAGCAACGACTTTAATCCGTTGCTAATTAATATTTTATTTTTTAAAAAACATATTCGAAATTTTTCTCTGCACAAGCGACGGTCATTTCATTATCATAATTAATACAACAAAATGCAAATTTAACAGTATCACAGAAGAAAGATTATTAAACCAAATTTTTTCATAGATTAAACACAAAAACCAAACATAACAAACGTTTGAATTATAATGTTCAACACCCCTCTGTCTTGCAACTACCACCAGCACCCCACTATCCCTCTGTCCACTTCCACCACTGACTATATAATTATAACTTACAAGTAGTTCTCAAATGGTTGAAAAATGCTGAACATACCGCAAAATGGCGTAAATTTATTGTTGCATTTGAACATTATACAATTTACATCATTTTTTTAGCTATGTGTAAAGGCATTACCGCGGAAACCATCTTCCTATTGCAGAATCTATGAATGTTTAATCCAAATTCTTATATTAGCTAAATCATGTTATATTAGCATACTAAAATGTTTAATCCAAATGCTTATTTTAACGCAATATATTGTTTTTCTTTCTAAATTTTTAGTTATTTTATTATATAACATTAGTTGATAATACTTCTATATAAAGCAAATTAAGTCCATTAAAAATAAAAATAATTGTAACCACAAATAATCATTCCCTCTTCATTCCTTTAATAGTACGCAAATGCATCCATTATAGCTGAACAAACCCTTTTAATGTACCCATTAATTTCCCTAAATAAACAAGCCATCCTAGATCCATACAAAAAGCGCTTTAACATATTATGAAGTTAGAAGGCTGAAATTGCAATTTAAATATAGTTGGAATTAAATCGTGCCACTTGCGAAGATAGGAGATAAACTCACTGCCTCACAAAAATTACTGCAACCATACCATCAATACATACCCATACATATTCATATCCACATAACCACCCCAATTCATCATTTCATACATACCCATCAATACATCCTTACTGCCTTGGCTTCTGACCATCTTCCAGTCACAACCTCCTTTTGTTCACACATCAATACACTACCATCCCTCTGCAATATCTCTATGCACATAGTCCTCTACCCTACCACCTACACACAGAACACCATCAACAACCACTTCTGGCTTCTCACCTGAACTACATCATCCCACTGCCTTCTGTCAATCACCTTACCACTTGTCAGTGCATTCAACAAACTCCCAAAACATCAGTACCCATACAAACTTCTTTACTGCACCATTAACCTACCTATCCAAAACAACACCGCCATTCACAAACTTCCGATCTTGCCTTGAACCACTGTCACCATACCATATACCATACATTCTGTTAACCATCAGTAGCCATAACCCACCTCACTATTGACATTACTATGCTTCTCATCAACATTAACTCCTCACTGTGCAAGCCATTTCTTTAAAACTGCACCTTCCTTCTCCAATCAACCTCCACCCAATCCCCACCAGACATCACCCAAAACCCATCACTTCAGCCTGAACTTCAGACCATCCAATGACTGTCGCCAAACTAAATTGCCTTTACCACAACCTTACGGCAATCACCTCCCCCAAATCGCCTGCTTCAATCACCCCGACATCACCCTGAACTGACCTCGAAACCACTGCAATCGCGACTACAAATCGCAATCGACCCAATAATGCAGTAATGCAACAACCCAATTAAAAATCATAAAAGAGTATTTGATTTGGAAATATTGACAATACCATCAATTAGAGACAAAACAAACTAGAATAGGGATTTCAGGTTGGAGAGGAATTACCTGAAAGAACGTAGCGATGAAGAGAAGTGGAAAGAACGTGGAGTTAGTTATGTGGGATATGGGGAAATTGTTGTTGCCAGAAGAAATTAGGAAGGAGGCGCGGGAGAAAAAAAATTGAAGGGTACGGGGCGTTGTTTCAAGGGCGTGCTATATTATTCAAAGACCACATGTAAACCCTAATTTGTTCTAATATAGCAACGACTCAAAGCCGTTGCCAAAGTGTTCGCAACGTTTCAAAGCCGTTGGAATATCGCAACGGCCTAAGTCCGTTGTTAATTTGCCACACTATGGTGTTGCGAAATTGCTTTTATGGTGTAGTGTAGGCTAGGAATTCGGGTTGTTTTGAAAAGTTTATGGATGTGCATCACCAAGGGGGGTCACAGCATGGTTGGTTGGTGAGGAGGAGGTGTTGGTGGTGTGCCATCAGGTGCTGGAGGCGGCTAGGCTGCAATGGAGGCATGGCCGATCCTAAAAGAGGTGAAAGCATGTGCAAAAAATCAAACTAGAATAAACAATATAAGTAGAAAAAGAGATAAAAGAAATAAAAAAATTTACCAAATTCCCAAGCATGTGATGGCCGAAATTTTTTCTGAGGAAGGAGGAAAGGAAGATACGTGAAATGAAAATGAATTAGTCAGCTGAAATATGCGGAGTTATGCCAAAAGAAATGAAGAGTTGTGAGGAAAATGAAGAGGTGGAATTTAAAAAGGCAATTCAAAAGTCAAAAACTCTTCATATATCCTTATTTAATTTATATAACTTTATATTTCTGCAAATAATAATAATCCCAGATAAAATTTCGAAAATTTTCAAAATATAAAAATTTATATAATATTTGTTAATTATATAAAGTTAAATTAAGAAAAATAGCTAAAAATAGTAAACTAGACTAGAAAATTTGAAATTAAATAGAATAATTTTTAGAAAATTCATATGAGCTTGTAAAATATTTTTAAACATAAATAATAACATAAATAAAAATACATTCACAAAATAAATATTTAAATTTTAATTAAATATAATTTAAATGAAGAAAATAGCAGAAAATAGAAAACAACCTTTAAAAATAGGAAATACAGTAAATTTTGGAAAAATTTTATTATCACTTTAAAAATATTAAAAGACAAAATATAAATAAAATAACATATTAACACATATTAAAATAAAATATAACATAGAAAATATGATTTATATAATTTCTAATGGACAAAATTTCAAAATAAAACAAATTATACTCAAAATTGAAATGTACATAACTTTCAGAAATAAATCCGTTTTCAACGAAACGAAAAGCAGTATTCAAGTTATTAAATCTATTTTCATAATAAAAGATAAAATTTAAGAATTTAAATATTTAAATTTGAAACTTAAAAGTCAAGGTTTGACCAGTTTGAACAGAAATTCATCTTTTAGTAAAATATCCAATTTATACCGGTTTGAAATTATAATTCACATAATAATCAACACCTACATTTAAATATTAAATGTTTGAAATAAAATAAGTTTAAAATAATTTCAAAATAAAACAAAGTCAAATATTAAAATATATGAAAAATCTAGGGTTGTTACAATAACTATGATGTATACAAATTAATTTTAAATTTTTAACGATCTTAGTTTAACTATAATATTCATATATTAACTAAACAGAAGGTTTACAATCTTTAATGTGAATTAATATATAAATTAAAAAAATTGCTCAATAGGAAAAATGACATTATTCAATACAAATGTAATAATTCATTTAACAACATGATAAGTAAACAATCGAATAAAATTTAATATGAATTTTTACAAACAACTTTACTCCATTCTTTTTTATTGTCTGAAATAGATTATGATGTAACCTATCCATGCATGATGTCGATTCCATTATTGTAAAAAATGGACAAAAATTATTTTGTATTTAATGAACAAAGCGTGAAAGTTATGCCACAATGAAGTTTACTAACATTATCCATTTCTAGGTATATTTCCTAATAGAAACAACATGGTTCAAATTCAGTGTGTGCTTCCTCAGTTAGCGATATACATTTTCGCCACTTCATGATTTTTCTTCATCCAGTCATGTTTTTGCGTGTTTTAATCCTCGACATAGGTATTTCTTATAAGGCATATTATTGACATCAAGCCTCACCTCACTATGTTTGTAATGTAATTATGCAGCCCGTCCATGTAATATAGCATAATTAAAAAGAAACCGGGGTACATAGCAAAAACACTTCTAAAATTCTACTTTTACCTTTTATTATTGCAGGTAAAACAAAATATTATTATTTTGCATAGGCAAACTGATTTTATAGTGTCCATACCACTTATAAATGAAACACGGATTTAAGGCAAAGACGCCTCAGCAACTGTAACACCCCTAATTTTGAGTAACATTATTTAAAATATTTAATTAATTAAATTAGACAAAATGACGTGTTTAGATAAGAAAATTGAGATTTGATAACTAAATAGGCATTACTTAATTAATGAGTTAATAAGATTGATTATAACTTAAATAAGAGGAGGAATAATGTGATAGGAAAATGTTAAAAGGCCTCATTTTCTAAGCATAAACACATCCAATTTCATTTCCTCATGCACAATCACTTCATATAAACTAAAACCAAGTAGAGGCCATTGTTAGAGATCTAAGAGGAGAAAAGCTAGGAAACCAATGGATAAAGCATAGGGGGATCAAATCAACACTTAAATCTCAATCTCTTTATCCAATCAAGGTGATTAATAGTTATCCATCTCACAATTGTATGTTTAGTGCAGTTTTATGATTAAACCTGAATCATATGTTGTTGTTATACCACATTATGATTGATTGGTTGATTATATGCTTGAATGATTGATTATTGGATTTATTATGGAATTAAATAATAGGGTTTAAGTGTGAAAACTTGTTTATAACATCCAAATGGCTTGAAATTTGGACATGAGGTTTATGATATTATTTTAGAAGTGGATTTTTTATTTATAATTTTCCAAGCAAGTATGAATATTTTATGAATTTCCTAAATGAGAAAAAGAATTTAATTCTTGTTTTAATTATTAAAAATAATTAAACAAGGTTTTTGATCCCAAAATGTTTACATGTTAAAGAATATATTAATTCTGATTTATTGGGATTTTTAGGGATTTTTCCCAAGTGTTTATGATTTTATATGAATTTATTGGGCTAGAAAGGTTAATAATTATATTAAAATAATAATATAAGTTAAATAGTTTGCAAAATACTTTGCTGATGATAAATCTGATTTACAATGGTTTTATAAAAAAGAAATTGATAAAGTATAATTTTAACCAATTATAGTCGGACATGGGTTGAGTTGGTGAAAAGAAATTTTAAAGAAATAAACTGCTATTTATGTTAATTACAAATTTTCCCTGCATTTGATAATTGGTGCCAAAGTTCAGCCATGTTTTCATCAATCAAAGGAGATGCATACGATATCAACTATGTTGGTATGGAATGAATCAACTTAGGTTAAAGTATAGTTTATATGGGTTCGCACCATTAAACTACTTGCAACATGGATGATATCATAACTTTTCGGCATTACTTTGTTTTAACCTAGTATCAATGGCGACATAAATCTAAATCATGCGGTATTGACCCTGAAACTACGTACTTTTAATATCGAGGATAAGTGGCATTAATGCCACTTACCTATGCTGCATCAATCTATGTCGATAATAATATAATGTAGTTATTGATGCCGCTTACCTATGCTGCATCGATCTATGCCGACATTAATACAAAGTAGCTATTAATGTCATATATATTTTATCTCGACAACCACAGTTTTAAGGCAATGATGCATAAACCATCGATTCTGGTATACTTATTATATCAGCATATAGCTCAGTTTTATGAAATCGATGTCAACTGTTTTGAGGTGTTGATGATAAAAGTCATCAATGTTGCTATCCTGTCTTAAGGTTGAAAGCTTTACTTTATACAAACCAAAGACTATGCCACTTATATTCAACAACACGTATATAATAATATATGTGTAGATGATTTTATCCACATGGCCTTATGCTTTATAAATAGAATGCTTTAACATGATTTCGACATAAAAGGACGCGACGACCCATATTGACAATATTAATGCCGCATTTTATCAATTAACATAGATTTATTGTATGGCTTCATAGCCTAAGGTTTTGAGGTGCGACCACCTGTTAGTGATTTATAAATTAATAAAAATGTTTTGAAAAGTATAATTTTGGCATAATACTGTGAAAATAAGTGAAGGGCTGTATTTTCCTTGTTTTGCACTCTGTTATCAAAAAAATAGTTTCCTTGTTTTAAGTATGAATTCAAAGGTAAATCATTAATAAAGAATAATGTTTTCAATAAGATACAGAGGGTAACCTAGGATTTTATAGGAGTATTAATCAGGATTAGATAAATTATGATGGAGCGTCTTGACTCAAGAATTAGATATTAAAAAAGACAAACAATGGGACTAGTGTAGCCCTTATTGAAATTGGTCCATAATTTAGTATGTAGAGCTTTGTTAAGGGTAAAACTAAAAAAGGTTAAAAATGAATATATAACTTAGATAGGTTAGTGGTTGGCCTGCAAAACCAGCAGGTTCATAGTGAGACTAGCTAAACTATGAGATAAACAGATAGTCGGGATAACACTAAGATAATTGTGTTTGGACGGATGGTCCAGTTTCCTCCTAATGATAAGTTCAATAATTTTGGTGTATCTGGTAGGCCCGAGTCAGCCATATAAGTTTGCAGTGACCCCAGAAAAACTATGAAGTAGTGAAAGATGGTTAATTAATTGAGATAGACTGGTAAGGTCTACCAATGTAGCATGCATGCATATAATTATTTATGTTTGTTTAACCATTGTGAATACAGAAGCATGACTCTGATTGATATATTTTTAGAAGATATTAGTAGGGGAAAATCGGTTTCGCTTACCAGTGTGGTCTCACTGAATATCTATTACTGAGATGCATATTATTATTCACACCAGAATTTTTCACTGACCCGAAGTTTTTGTTTTTCCCCTTTAACTCTAGGGTGCTCATTTGAGTAGTTCGAGAGTAAGGTTTCCAGGTTTTAGGTTTGACGAAAAATGCTTTCGAAGATGTGTAGGAAGCAGAGCTAGCTATGTAGGAGTCTATGTATGTTCCCTGCGTTGTTAACATTTTGTTTGAATGTATGTAATGGCAGAAATTATATGTGTCTAGTAGTGAATTCCGATTGACCAAGGGAGTATCTTCATGTCACCCTTGGAGTATTTTGTAATAATCATATTTATCTGAACCTAGGAAATTGTTTGAGATTATATAATGAATATGGAAGTTTATTAATGAAATATTTATAAAAAAAATCGTATTCATGTGCTACAGATGTTTATGATACCATTAACTGTTCTTATTTTACCTTCGGAGAATAATACTATTGATGATTGCAACATCAAAAGCGCTTATTTTCGGTCCTTGGAATGAGAGATGTTACAAGTTAGTATCAGAGCAATGGTTTGTGTAAAACAAAAAGAATTTTGATCTTTAAAAGATTTTTGAAAACATAATCTAAATGAATCAGAGAACGAGATTGGGGTTTGGTATACCGCTATAGTAACATACTTGTATTTGCTATATATAAGTATATCTTATCGCTTTTCTCTCCCTCTCTTAGATCTTTCTTTCATGTCTTGCTAAGGTTTGAATGCAGATCTAAGGAAAGTAAGATATAGAGGTAGGAAACAGAAGAGTGAATCTCGATAGAAGAAGCACCATAACCAATGGAAACGTCAATCCTAACACTATGAGGAATATGAGCCAACAAACAGTTGCTAATGTGGGTGATGGAACACCGTCAGCAGATATGAGACCTATGTACTAGTTCGTTGTCAACATGATGCAAGATGGAGTAGTAGGTGGATTAGTTGGTGGTAATGCTGGAGGAGAAAATCTTGAAGTTTTGGTTGTCAACAATCATGTTGTGCTGACTCGGGATTAAGCGTGACTTGGAGGAAATCCATTTACTGTAATCCTACCAAAGTTGAGAATTGGTTGTTGTACTGTGAAAAGATTTTTGTTGATTTAGGCCTAAACAATGAGCCAAAGCGAAGGTTGGCATTTTGGCAATTGCAAAGAGTTGTGTTATACTGGTGGAATAGTGTGATCATGAGGTTACTAGAGGAGAACTTGACTTAGATTGAGTTTAGTAGAAGATTTTAAGAGAGATTCATGTCTGAAATAGCCAAATCAACTTTTCTTAGAAAGTTTGCTAAGTTGGAACAAGGTGATATGACAGTGCTTGAGTATGTGATCAGATTTGAGGAGCCGTCCAGATATGGATATGCCACCGTGGATATGGTAATCGGAAGGAATGATAAGTTTATTAAAGGATTGAAACCAGAGCTTGCCAGAGCAACATTACCTCATCTTAGAGACCCTTGTGATGTAGTAGTGGAGATGACATTAAGGAACAAAGAGATGATTGCATTATTTAGTAATTACAAGCAAACATAGGCTCAGGGTGGTTAAAGTCAAAAATGAAAGTCCTTTCATAAAAAGGGAGATTGGAAGGATGGAGCTGCAAAGAAAGGAAAAGCTAATTTTTTTGCTTCAAATGTGACAAAAAGTGGCACTTTGCCAACAAGTGTCATTCTAGCGATGGAAATAAGTTCATTGGAAAAAAGAACATCAAATGTTTCAATTGTGACCAGATAGGGCACTACAAGAATCAGTTTAGAGAATCAGCTTAGGTTGAGAAAGGAAAAGTGTTTCCTTTAGATCCATCTGCCTCAGGACCAACAGTAGAGGAGAAGGGAAAGGCTATGATGGAAGGTACACTTTTGATTCATGGAAATCTTGTTAGAGTATTATTTGATTCTAGTGCATTACATTCTTTTATATCTCATTTTTTGGCAGATAAGCTTAGTTTAGAACCATCATACCTTGTTACCCCCTTAAAGGTTGTGAATCCGACAATAGGGTATGCAACTTTTGGGATGAGATGTGGCCATTTAGAGTTTGAGTTGTTAGGTCATATATTTGCCCATAGTTTGCATGTGTTAGGTCATATATTAGGTATGGGTTGGTGAAGAAAATATAATGCTAGGATATTTTACCAAGATAAGAAATTATCATTAAGACATCCTAATTGTAACACCCTATAATTTGACGTTAGTTATTTAATTAGTTAATTAGTTAATTAATTAGGCTCCAAAAATGGAATTCGTATAAATAATTGAATTTAACCACAAAACTTCCACTATTGCGTTTGTGGCGAAATTCTGAGCAACTTTCATATTTGGAGTTTTGTGATCGGAGTCCAAACAAAGAAGTTACATACAAAAAATGAATTTGGAACAAAAATAATCCAAATATGAAAGTTAATGCATTTAATTAATTATTTGAGGGCCCACAGATCGACTCGCATGTTGGAGTGGTCGACTTGGGGCGGTCGACCACTTCGTGTGTGGTGGCTCCAATGAACCTAGGTCGCAACAGCCTGGATTTAAAAATTTAAATCGTATGGTTGTGGTTAATTCTGGTGCCTATAAATTCAGGCCCAACCCTTCATTCTCTTCTCATATTTTTCTGGAGGCAGTAGCGAAGCTCTACCATTTCTTATTCTCCACTTTCTTTCTAAATAATAAAAATAAGGTATTTATATCTATATTCATACGAATTGGAGAAGAATGGAAACCTAATAAAAAAGAGAAGAGAATAAACTATACACGTATTTGAGGTTATATATATGTATGTATGTATGTATGTATATGTATATATGTATATTTGTATATATTTTCTCTCCCAGTCTCAAATCTCTTCTTAGATCTGTGATTCTGATGTATGTATATACCATTTTATACATATTTCTTGGATTAAAAACGATTTGGAGATGAATATAAAGTTCTACTTCAAATCTTGAGATTTGGATCGCTTTTAAAAGATGAATGTAATATTTTATATATTGTTTACGATTTCAAATCTATTTGTTGGGACACGTTTGATTTGTATGCATAAATCCATTTTATTTGTGAAATGTAGGCTTACATTAATGTAGAAAACTATTGCTTACATATTTTTGTTTAAGACTTAATTGAAATGTGTTTACACCAAGATCTGGAAATCAGTCCGAAAGATGTTAGAATTTGAATGTTGTATATTTTACTCTAGTTCTATACTTGGATGTAAAAATAGAATTTTTGGATTATTGCCTAAATTTGTGTTAAGTTGTAGATTTTTCATAGTTTAATTTGTGAGAAGAACAGCCTTTTGGTTTTTATAAACCATTTACTTTTACCACTTATAATTCGAAAAAGCGATGCTTGATTTAACAAGAAATAAAACAAAAAGGGAAAGGATGTATAAAGTATAGTTTATTCTCCGTAGTTTAAACAGATTATTCTAAATCAAAAGAAATTATCCATTACTTGTGATTTCAAGCGTAGTTAATATTTCCTTTTGTGTTAAACCCAATTTAAGGAAACCATAGCGGAAAATCTTTCTAAGGAATTTAATTCTAGGAAATTAAATATGGAAAACATATTCTTGTTACATATTTATGACTATAATTTATTTGGATAAGAATGACTAGTTTATATATTTTTATTGTATTAATTAGGAAGAACATCGTTTATTCGTGCGTTATTTATGCGTGACGTTCATAAATTATTATTATATTTGGGGAAGCGAATAAGTGGAATTAAGAAATATAGTAATTCCTGTTAATGGGAAATAAATTAGTAATTGTCAACAATTAATAGGAAATAAAAAGTGTAACCCCAATTATTGGGCAATTAATGGGAAATATTGGGCACGATTAGATTAGGGGTTACAATTGGTTAATTAAAGACTGCAACTCTAATTAATTGGTTATTAATGGATATGAATTTAGGAATTATAATTAACAAGGACAAATGGATAAAAAAGGACTGATAAAAATGGAATGATATAAAAAGGTTACTAATTTGAAATTAGTAATCATACATAAATGACTTAGGCAATGTCCATTAGGATTTTATGGACAAATTGATATTTATGAGCATAAACAGAGGGATTTATGGGTAGATAAGTATTTAAGGTATGTTTGCTTTAAATAAAAGGGAATTCATAAGCTAAGTCCAATGTCTGCCTAAGATAATATGAGCAAATGACTTAGGACGGTTATTGGACTTAGTAGGTTTGTAATGTGAGGTCAATCGAGTTACTCGAAGGAAGATTGCCCTTCACTTTGAGGCTACCAGCAGTCGAGTGCACTTACTACCGATGTGAGATATCACTAATCCTAAGACCCATGACAGTGTAAGAGATTGGGCCTACTTTCCTAATTGAAAAGCATTAAATGGTCCAAATTTTAAATTAGGAGCGGTGAAGGATATCTCCATAGGGGTTCACTTCTGGTTTGAGGTATTAAGTGGTCGTAGGTTTCGGCCTCTCTCCTAAAAGGAAGTATTAAGTAATCTATGAGATTACAAATAAATAAGGTTGTCATTAAAAGGGTTTACTTAAGTGTTGAGATATTAAGTGGCTATTTTAGGGCCCTCCTCCCTACCGAAAGATGTAACAGTTGGTTAGACTTAGTAGGTAAGTGATGCGAGGTCAGTAGAGTCACTCGACAGAAGACTGCCCTTCACTTTGAGGCTACCAGTAGTCGGGTGCACTTGCTACTGATGTGAGATATCACTAATCCTAGGACCTATGACGACGTAAGAGATTGGTCATGCTTTCCTAATTGAAAAGTATTAAATTGTCCAAGTTTTAAATTAGGAGCGGCGAGGGATATCTACATAGGGGTTTGCTTCTGGTTTGAGTTATTTAGTAGCTATAGGGTCCGCCTCTCTCCTAAAAGGAAGTATTAAGTAACCCAGTGAGATTCCAAATAAATAAGGTTGTCTCTAAAAGGTTTTACTTTAGTGTTGAGGAATTAAGTAGCTATTTAGGGCATGCCTCCCCGTCGAAAGAAGTAACTTAATGAGATTCCATATTTATAATTAAGAGCGACATTGGATATCTGGGAAGGGTTCGTTTTGGGTTTGAGGTATTAAGTGACTGATCTAAGGGTTCGTCTCTCTCCTAAAAAGAAGTATTAAGTAATCTAGGGAGATTCCAAGCGATGTCAGCTAAATAGTACTAGTGAGGAAACTGCCTTAGAGTTACATATTAAATGACAAAGGCCTACCTATAAATAGGTGTTAAATGGTCAGGGGTCTGCTCAGTCCTTATTAATGAGGTATTAAATGGATTGAGTACAGTCTTTCACATTACTAAGGCCGTAATAACGACAGTACCATTGAGAATTCCACTTGGGGATAGGCATTAAGTGATGTAGGACCCGCCTAGAATATAGGTATTAAATAGTTAGAAGTCCGCGTAGTCCTTTTAAAGGTATAAATTGGCTTGGGTACTGTCTCATACATGGCTATGTTTATAGTGGTAATAAATGCAGTAGTAGTTGGACATAAATGCGGAAGCCTTAAGTAGTGGTTAGAGATCTTTGTAGCTAGGACCTACCAACCATTGACAGCATTGTTAGAAAACATCTTGGGAATAGGTCTTAAATGATGGGGTCTAGCTTGATTGAGGTCGTAAATGTCAGAGTCTGCCTTTTTTTTCTTTTCTAAAAGTAATTTGTGAAGATTATAGAAGCTCGCTTCATATTTAGAATTATTAAGTGCTAAATGGGGTTGGCAGTGTTTGGTGGTTGATAAGGCTTCATCAATATTTTGTACCTTAGGAAGGGGTAAGTAAGTAATCATGTGTGCAATGCGAGGGTAGATTTGAATTTCTAACCTTAATAGACATAACAATTAAATGGAAACCGATCGGTATAAAATTATGTTATGAATAGTTAATAGTCCAGTCACCAGAACATTGTTCTGACCCCCTCCTCATTACGGGCCACATGGTAGATTTTAGAGAAACAGGTCATTGGAGCTGGATGTGCTTTGATGTTTGGTGAAGTCTTATTTTCTCTCATGCTCGATGCTGATGTTGAATGTTCTTTTAAAAAGGTTTTTGGATGTCCTAAAATATTTATATAAAGTATAAATTTGATTTTTAGGGGAAATTTTGGTATGAAATAGTATCTATTATTTAGAAACAAGTATAAAGGAGCATGTATTTTGCTTGGTGATTTTTCATTTTATAAAAATGAGGTTTTTATATTTTCTCTCTTTAAGGTATAAACAAAATAGGAATGACATTCAATTTTATTGGGGTATGTAGTTTGAAGTGTTGTCATACCCACCAGCCATTGAAAGAATATTTTCTTACGAAGTAGGCAGGAGATAGGGGTTGGTGTATTTTTGGGCTTTTGGAATTGTTGTTGGCCATAGCAGTTTTGTTGGGACTACTGTGAATTGCTGGAGCATGGTTCGGGACTTGGCGGTAGGCTTTCACACTGCCATGATGTGGATTGAAATTTTCCGGATCATGTCGAACCGAAGGAGATGGCGTGAAATGGCTATTATTATTTAATCTGACCCTATTTGGGTTTAAGTTCAATTAATACCCAAAATCTATCTAGCGGTTAACCATCTAGTTATAAATCTAGAATGGTCTACCATTTAATGAGTTTTGGTACAACTTGAACCTGGAATGGGACTATAAAAGTCGCATTTGAATTTCCCCAGTTGCATTCTTTCATCCCCCTTTCTTAACAAGTTGAACCCAATCCTCATCCAAGTACAGCCTCTCTCTTTCGTTCCACCACTAGGTGACGCCGTTTTTCCTTAAGAACAGCAACCTTGCCTCCCCTTCATGCTGGTTTTGCACATTAGGTCTCGCCCCACCATCACTCTAGATCTAAACCTTATTCCCTCCCTCCGACCATCTCTTAGCTTGACACCTTTCCGCACTGCTGCTTTTTCATTACATGTTACGGTCACAACTTGCAAAAGACCATTAAGCTAGACTAGAATGAACAGTAGGTTTTGCCGCTTTTGGGCTGGAAGATCTATTCATCACGGTAGACTTTGCACCAATCCTCTGCTTCAAGACCTTTAAGAAGGAATGTTACCATGCCGCATCTGCCTTTTTAATGTCTTATTGGCATAGAATTTTGATGGAGGCAATAGTTTGATTCATTTGGAGGTGAAGGATGTCCTGATTAAGATGTTTAACGATGTTCTCGTTGATATTATGGATGCCTTCGCGAAGAATGTGGCCTCAAAGATTTTGTAGCAAATCTTTTCCTAGGATGTCGGTGTTTGGAAGACGAATAATCCACGTCTGACTACCCATCTGGTTATGTGCATCATTCGACACAACGTCATCCCTCAAACAGGAAGTTACGACCAGATCTATCCCAAGATGCGGAAGATCACCTATGCTTGTATTGGAAGCATCGCCGTCAATTGGACCCGCACCCTTTTGATTCAATTTGTTGATCAAGTATTAGCACTCTATAGAGCCACTTTCCATATTTTCACCTATCCACTCTCATCTTTAAGTAATATGGGCGGACCTCCACAGAGAGGCAATTTAGTAGAGGGTTCCTTCACCATCATCAGATCCTTCTGTAAGAGATGGCAATTCCGAAGCCGTCAACAACACTAGCAATGCCAGTGGCATGAGATTAGATGTATGGCCATCATGCTGCGGCACAGGCTACAACCATTCAAGGGTCGCAGCAACGGATCGAGCTCCAACCACAGAGCAAGGCAACGCATAGTCTATGGGCATTATTTTAGAATTTATGGTGTTGTTGTCTTTTCTCTTCTGGCATTTGTTCTTTTCTTTTTGGTTCGTTTGGGTCGTAACTATTAGTTGTCCAATTAAATATTAGTTTCTATTTATTTACTATGTTATTGTTTATGGACATGCGAACCACTTTTATATATGCATAGTAAAGAAGCAATATAAATATAATCTCGTAAAGACACTTGACTAACAGTAAATGCAATATAAGGCTAGAAGTTTAGAATAGTTGTAAAATTTAGGCAAAGGACATGATAAAATTGTTTTGATATCACGGGTCATTACATTTTCCTTAAATGCTAAAATCTTTGAATAGTAGACGTTTTGATATTTTTCTTTATGTAAAATGTCAAGATTTATGGGTGAAGGTGAGTTATAGATTTTAGAATTTCATTTATGCATTCGGTGCATAATCGACTTCTAATTACGTTGATATTGTGGTTTGATTTATCAAAAATTTTGAGAAGGAAAATATTTTGAAAGATTTCTACTTGATTTAAGAAGTTCTCATTCGAAGAAAAAAGATTTTAGGTTTATTTGTTTTTGGATCTTAAATTATTTTTAGAGTTTTTGTCAAAAATACTGAATTCAAGGGTAATGTGCGTCTTAATATTTTGGAATTTTATTTTTCAGATGACGTACCATTTTGAAAAGTAAGAGATTTTTGTGAAATCCTTGATTTTGAAAGCCAAATGTTAAGCGTAAGGAAGGAAAATAGAGGCAGAATTTGTGGATATAGAGTGCATTAGGATCGATATTGTGATAAATGCAAGCGGTAACAAGGGAAAAGTTGTTTTTTCCTTGGAATTTCTATTTTTGTGCCATGTCTATGACACGCGTGAGTCTATTTTTAAACTTAATTCCGTTTTAGAGCTTGAAATAAGACTCCTTATGTACGAGGAAAATTTGGAGTAAATCCGGGATAGCAAGAAAAATTTCCATTACACTACTTGAATAAGAAGATCACAGAGTGGTAAGAATATTAAATACTCCACCTAAATTCATTTTTCCGACAAAGGAGTAAATATTAGGAAGCGATTTTTCATGCGTTAGATTATTGGACGGTAGGAAATGGATGCTAAATTAGTTGCTTCATACTTCTATTCGTAGGAGTATGAAGGATTTGGTTGAAAAGATTTTTTAGATGTTGCATACATGTAGAACTACCAATATATATAGGCTATTTGAATAGTGTTTCTAAGAATGTTTTCAAAAGAAATGCACTCATATAGGAGGATCCGATTTAAAATGATTCTGCATACATTTTTCTATGTAGTGATACTGTAATACAATATGCACTTGTACATTTTTGGTTGCAAAATTGGTTGTACACTCAGTGGTTGTGTAGTTTAGGACAATTAGGAGCCAAAACCATGACTTAGTCATCGGTGGAATTTCAAGGAGGAGATCCTTTTTAAGGGGGGAAGAAAGTAACACCCCATAATTTGGCGTTAGTTATTTAATTAGATAGTTCATTAATTAATTAGGCTCCAAAAATGAAATTTGTGCAAAAAATCTGACCATAAAACTTGCACTATTGCATTCGCTGTGAATTTTGAGCAACTTTCATATTTGGAGTTTTACGATCAGAGTCCAAACAAAGAAGTTACGGACAAAAAACGAATTCGAAATGAAAATAATTTGAATAAGAAAGTTTACCTTTTTAATTAATTATTTAAGGGCCTACAGGTCGACCCACATATTGGAATGGTCGACCAGGGGCGGTCGACCGCTTCATGTGTGATGGCTCCAATAAACCTAGGCCGCACCGGTCCGAATTTAATATTTTAAATCATTCGGTTGTGCTTGATTATAGTGCCTATAAATTCAGGCCTAACCCACTTTTCTCTTCTCATATTATTCTGGAGGCAGTTGCGAAGCTATGTCATTTCTTATTCTCCACTTTCTCTCTAAATTATAAAAGTAAGATATTTATATCTATATTCATATAAATTGGAGAAGAATAGATATCTAATAAAAAGGAGAAGAGAAGAGAATCGACTATACGCGTATTTGAGGTAATTTATATATATTTGTATCTATTTTCTCTCCTAATCCCAAATCTCTTCTCAGATCTGTAATTTTATATTCGCTTTTGTACATATTTCTTGAATTAAAAAGGATTTGGAGATGAATTTAAAGTTCTACTTTAGATCTGGAGATTTGGATCACTTTTTAAAGATAAGAGGGATATTTATATATTGTTTATGATTCAAATCTACTTCATTGGCATATGTTTGATTTTTATACCTAAATCAATTTTATTTTTGAATTATAGGCTTAAATTAATGTGGAAAACTATTGTTTACATATTCTTGTTTTAGACGTAATTTGAAATGTGTTTACACCAAGATCTGAAAACAAGTCCCAAAGATGTTAGAATTTGAATATTGTATATTTTACTCCAGATCTATATTTGGGTGTAAAAACGGGATTTTTGCATTAGTGCCCAAATTTATGTTAAGGTGTAGATTTTCCATAGTTTAATTTGTGGGAAGAATATTTGTTTGGTTTTTATAAATTTGTTTACTTTTTCCACGTTTGATTTAATAAGGAGTAAAACAAAAGGGAAGGAATGTGTAAAGTATAGATTTATTTTCCGTAGTTTACACTATTTATTCCAAAGTAAAAAATCCTTTTCTTGTAATTTCAAACGTAGTAAATCTTTCCTTTTGTGTGAAAACCAAATTATGGAAACTATAGCAGAAAATCTTCCTTAGGAATTTAATTCTAGAGAATTAATTATGGAAGACATATTCTAGGTACATATTTATGACCAGGATCTTTTTTGGATAAGAATAAGTAGTTTATACATATATACTACATTAATAAAGAGGAAAAACGTTTATTCGTGCCTTATTTATGCGTAACATTCATTAACTATTATTATATTTAGGGAAGCGAATAAGTAGATTCAAGAAATGTACTAACTCCTATCAATGTGAAAGTAACTGCCAACAATTGATAGGTAATAAAGATTTAATGGGCAACTAATGGAAAATAATGAATAGGATTAGATTAGGGGTTACAATTGGTTAATTAAAGATGTAACTCCAATTAATGAAAATGAATTTGGGAGTTACAATTAATTAGGACAAATGGATAAAAAAGACTGATAAAAATAGAATAGATATAAAAAGGTTATTAATTTGAAATTAGTAATCATAATAAATGTCTTAGAAAATATTCGATTGAGATTTTATGGACAAATTGACATTTATCAGCATAAATAGGGGATTTATGGCTATATAAGTTTTTAGGTCAATCTAATTACCTTAAATAAAGAGGGAATTAGTTAGCTAAGTCCAATGTCTACCTAAGATAATATAAGTAAAGACTTAGGATGATTAATTAGGCTTAGTATGGTTAATGATGCAAGGTCAGTAGAGTCACTCGATGGAAGATTGCCCTTCACTTTGAGGCTACCAGCAGTCGGATGCACTTACTATCAATGTGAAATATTACTAAACCTAGGATCCATGAAGACTTGAGAGACTCGGCTTGCTTTCTTAATTGAAAAGTATTAAATGGTCTAAATTTGGAATTAGGAGTGGTGAGGGATATTTCCATAGGGTTCACTTTTAGTTTGTGGTATTAAGCGGCTGTAGGGTCTGCCTTCCTCTTGAAAGGAAGTATTAAGTATCCTAGTGAGATTCCAAATAAATAAGGATGTCTTAAAAGGGTTTACTTCAATGTTGAGGTATTCAGTGCCTATTTTAGGGTCTGCCTCCCTACCGAAAGAGGAAACCTAATGAGATTCCATATTTTTAATTAAGATTAATAGGGGATATCTCGAGAAAGGTTCGTTTCAGGTTTGAGGTATTAAGTGATAGATCTAAGGGTTCGCCTCTCTCCTAGAAAGAAGTATTAAGTACCTAGTGAGATTCCAAGCGATGTCAGTTAGATAGTACCAATGAGAAGTCCGCCTTGGGGCTAGGTTTTGAACGACAAATGCCTACATATAAATAGGTGTTAAATGATCAGGGATCTTCCTACTCCTTATTAATGGGGTACTAAATGGCTTAGGTACAGTCTCTCTAAGCCGTAATAATGATAGTATCAGTGACGAGTCCGCTTGGCGATTGGTATTAAGTGATGTAGGACATGCCTAAAATATAGGTATTAAAAAGTTAGAAGTTTTCCTAGTCCTTTTAAAGGTATTAGTTGGCTTGGGTATTGTCTTTTACATGACTATGATTTTATTGGCAATAGATGTGGTAGTATTTGGACATTAAATTTCGAAATTCTTAAATAGTGGTTAGAGGTCTTTGCAACTAGGACCCACCAAACATTGACAACGTTCTTGAAAAAACCAAATGTGGATAGGTCTTAACTGACGAGGGTCTACCTTGATTGTGGTCTTAAATGGCAGATCCTGCCTATTTCTCTTTTAAAAGTATTTTGTGATGATTATAGAAACCTGCTTCATATTTAGAAGTATCGAGTGGCAAATAGGTTTGGAAGTATTGGATGGCTGATAAGGCTTCATTAGTATTTTGTACCTTAGAAAATGATAAGTAAGTAATCGTGTGTGCAATGCAAGGTTACATTTGAATTGCTAATCTTAATAGACATAACAATTAAATGGAAACCAATCGGTATAAATTTATGTTTTGGACAGTTTATAGATTTTTTCGATCATCGAAACATTGTTTTGACTGTAACATTCCTGATTTTTAAGCCATATTTAATATGGAAATTAATATGATTTTTGGATTTTAATTATGAATTAATATGAAAATTCCATGATAGAGAAAAATATGTATTTTAAATAGAATGTTGGATTGGAATTTATAAATAAGTATTTTAAAAAAATTGTATTTGATTTTTCCAGATTTAATAAGATGTATGTTTATAAATGGATTATATAACATAATTTGAATTTGAATTTGAATTTGAATTTGAATTTGAATTACATATAGAGAGATGAATAAAATTTGTTTTAAAATTTTAATATATGGTATGTATGAAAGTTATTTTTTAAAATTAGTGTATATAGATAAATATTTATTTAAATGTATAATAGTTTCAATTTAAATAAGATTTACAAAAGCTTTATAAACTAAGAAATGTATATACATATGATTATTTGTTAAGTGTACAATTTTTTTATCCATTTCTCTTTCAAAGTTGTAAAAGTAAAATAAATATAAATGTATGTAAATAATTTGTAAATATAATAAAAATGTTTAGACATAATATGTACATTTATAACACTTGTAGAATAAGTAATAACATGAATTACAAGTGTTTGTTTATGATTACAAGTGGCAAAGATGTTTTTATTTTATTTTATAATGTAAGTAAGTATCAAAAGAAAGGAAACAAGGCTGTTCATTTTTCTCTCAATTGAAAAACTTGAAAACAAACTACCTCAAACAAAATTTAAACCAGAAACTAAAATGTCAAAGCAACTCAAACATCATCAAAACCAAGCTTCAGTTTTAATAGCTCAAGTTAGATCAGAAGCAATTAGCAAACCTGGGATCAGAATCAAGAAGCAAACTACAAATTAGATCAACTTTAACAAATTCAAAGTTTTCAAAACACTAGAGCAAATCAAAGTGAAATGCAAAGCAATCAAAGAAAAAACTCAATCCTAGAAATCTGGGAAATTAAAACAACAATTCAAAGGTTAAAAGCCTGGAAACCAAGATTCAAAAGCATTTCAAATCTGGAAATAAAAGCATGTAGTGAAGTCAAGAAGCAAATTCAAGTTCCAAGCCCAAAAGCTGTTCCTTTGTCCTCTGTTTCAAAATTAAAAAGGTGAGCAAAATGACCCCTTTAAAACTTGAATCTATGATATCTTGATGCCTTCTGAAGTAGTTGTTGTGGAAAAAATTGTCTGCATGTATATATCTATGTAGATTTACGTGTGTATACTTGTGTGTATGTTTGTTAATACTCTGTTCAGGTAACAGGTTAACAAATTCAAGAAGAAAATTTATATCTCAAAATATAAAAAGATTTGAGTAATGATCTTTAAATAAAATTTGGCTGCATTTACCCGATTCAAATTTTGAAAACATTTGAAAGTGTAAATAACAAACAATATTATAGAAAACACGGGAGTACAGTGAAAATAAATCAAAGTCAGAGAATTGATATTTGAAATTTCTTGTGTTGAATTTATAAACTGATATGAGTTGTAAAATCATGAATTTTAATTCTTGAATTAACATTTTTAGCTACGATTCGAGATAGAATTCTCGAATTGAACGGAAAACACAAAATTGGCGATTTTCGGTGATCAACGTTGAACTAGGCATTGGGTTTGGTCATGGTGATAGCTGGAAGGAGGGTGATTGTAAGAAAAATGGTAGATAAATTTATAGGCCATCGGTGCGGCGTGGATTTTTGGAATTAGGGTTCGAATGGAAGTTTTAGGCGACTAGGTTCGAGGAGTTACTGCATCGTCAAGGGTTAATCGGAGTGGATCGGACCTTGGGGGATGGTCGCGTCGCTGTGCGGTAAAGCTTTGGAGGAGATGGCAGATTTTCTAGTAGCCGATCTTATCGTGTGTGAGACATTTTAGGATGGCGAGTTTGAAGACCTGGGTGATTGGATTACGCGATTTCAATCCTCGGTAAAATTCGACGATCTAGGGCTTTGGGACGTTGAAGTAGATGGTCAGTGATGTGTGGGTGGTTGTGGCTCTGGTCGGAGGTGACCAGAATGGTCGTGCACGTTTTTGTTTTTTGGGTTGTGGATTGGAGAAGAAGGTGGATGACTCGAAGAAGGTCACGGGTAAATGGGATCGTGGCTCGAGTGGGTTACTAGGTTCATTCGTGTAAGTATAACAGTTGTATGTTTTAATAAAACAAAGTTAAAAAAGAGAAAGGGGGAAACGCCTCGGGTTCGAGCTCGAGAATTTGTACATCAGGCTCGGGTTTGCACTCAGGAGTTCTAAACGTTGACACAGGTGGGTATTAAAAAAGTTTTGATAAATAAAACAAAATTCCAATTTAAAACGAATTAAGTTTTAAACCCTTTCTTGCTTAGAAATAAATTTTTTATACTAATTTAAGAAATAGTTAAAGTTTTAAATAATTTTTTTATTATAGTGTTTTAATTGTATATTTTAAAAGAAATCTTATGTTTATTTGAATGGTATGTTTAAGTAGTTAAAAGATGATGGTTTTAATTATCTTAAGAGATTTAAGTTAATTCCTCTATTAAAATAAATTAAATTCTAAAGGTTATTTAAATGAGATTTAATGATAAATGGTTTATCTTAAACATTATTTTGATTTTAGATTTACCTAAAAAGGCTTTTAAGACAATTTATATGGTAATGATAATTGTTTTTAAAGGATTATTGATAAGATTTCAATACCAATTAATTAAAAGTCAATTAATTTAGGTAATTAATTTAAAGATTAATTATTTATTTATTTATTAATTAATTAAAGTTAATAATTTGCTTAAAAATAAGTGGAAATTAGCCACAATGGTCTCTTTAGCAAGTGGAATTAGTTTCTAGGACACACAACTAAAATAATTATTTTCAAGGACAAAACGTAAAATAATTAGTTTCTAGGGTCTAAAAACCTATGAAATTATGTCCTTGAAAGTAAATGGATTACTGACTTTGTCCTTGAAAGTAATTATTCTGCTGACTTTGGCCTTGAAAGTAATTTCTTTAAATATGTGTCCTAGAAACTAATTGGACTGCAAAGTTTGTCCTTCTGGTGAAATGCCCCTAAAAATAATTACTTAATTAAAATTAATTAATTAATGATCAAAGTTGGTTAATCAAGTGATTAAAATTTATTTGTGATTTATTAATATAAGTGATTAGAGATAAGCACTTATTGTAATTAATTAAGAATAATTAATTAAATGGTGATTAATCAATGGTTAATTAATTAATGTAATTAATTGAGGATAATTAATTTAAGGATGATTACATAATTCAAGGTTAACTATTAAAAGGTTAATTAATTTGTAATTAAGAATTAATTACTTAGTGATTAAAGGTTGATTAATTAATAATTAAAGGTTAAATCAATTTATTATCAAAAGTTAATTGATAAATAATTAAAGGATAATTAATTAACATAAATTGTGATTAATTAATGATAATCAACCAGGATTAGTAATTTATCCGGTTTTAATTAATCAGATGATTAATTAACCTTACTTATGGATGTTTGAATTGAATGAACTGTTTTGACTTGTTTGTTTGTTATCTCTGCTGTGTGATGCTTTGTGATACGAATTATTCTAATTCAAGCTGTGATGAATGTATTTTATTTTATCTCAGATAAATGTATATTATTTATCTGTGAATGTAAGATAAGCGTTATAGATTATACTGCTTATCAATATTGATGTGATTTAATCTGTGATGATTGAATAATGTTGCACTATTGGGCAAAACCCCTAGACTACACCATACACACACAAATATGGATTACACGAGGAAATCGGTTAAGTCACAAATATTTGAATTAAATATTTTAAAATGATTTTTAAAGTTGAATTTTGAATCCAAATGATTTTGGAAACGAAAACGAGTTAAATATGAAAAGCTTTTGAAAAGAAGTTTTAAAGATGAAAGTTATTTTGAATAACTTGATAGAGTTTTGAAATTTAAATAATTTGATTTAAATTTGAATTCAAAATTTGAAATTGAATTCTAAGTTTGAAAACTATAGTATAAAGATGTTATGCAAGTTATATATGGGTTAAGCCATTTTAAAGGTATTGGTTTGGGAATTTGAATTTAACCCAAAGGTTTTAACTTGTATAAATGTAATCGGATTTTTCCGAAACGAAAACTATTTGTTTTCAAATAATAAAAGCTTTCATATAAGGAAAAAATTTTCCAATTTGTGTTAAAAGGATTTCAAGTTTGAAATGAAAATGGTTTTTCGAGTTATGAATGAATCTTTGGAAACGGGTTTGAAAGCTATAAGTTAAATCTTTGATTTAAAGATGGGATGAGTTAATCCAAATTGAAATGGAAATTGTTTTGAACTCTGTGAATGAATCTTTGTGAAATTTGGGTGAACTTTGTGAAGTGAATCTTTTTCTTTAAAGATTTGAAAAGGGTAATTTGTTTAAATCATTTGAAAAGAAAGTTTTGGATTTTAAAGTTGTGACTTAACTGAAATCCCATATCCATATGTTTTTAAATATTGCGCTCATTATTCGGTTTAGCCGGGAGAGGACCTTGTGTCATATAACCCATTCTGAATAATGATACGACGTTATGGATAGCATTTGAAGACCGGCGGTGAAGACTGGGTATTTACGAGAACGATAGGATAACCTATCGAATGACACTGCACTGAGTAGCTACGGTATAGAGATCTACAATGTGATGGGGAGTCCGATCGGGATTGTGAATGCCCGGATTGCAAGGGCTTTTTAGGAAGTGCCTTCGGTTCTGTTCGAACCCGGAACAGACTTGCATGGATGTGTGTCTGACGTTACACTTTAAGATGTAAAGCTGGTTTCTATCAAATACATTTCTGTTTGGTGGCGGAGATTTATTCTCTTAGCTTAACACCCTTCTCTGAGACGTACGAGCTCAGAGGTTATGTAGTTGATGGTTACTAGTGATACATTCCCAATTTGGTAATGTGGCATACGAAGTGTTGCTGTCATTTGTTGATCGAAGCATGGCTTTGTGAAAAAGCGTAGCTTTGTGGACGAGACTGCATCAGGACCTCACTCTCCGAAAATGGTCAAAACAGGAAAGATGCAGTAAGGTTGCAGGGGTCGCGCCCCTAGGATATGTCCATTCCTTCTGGTAAAGGGTGGTATCATGGTATGGAACCCAGATACTTAACTCATGTGGACACTGTAAATCTATTACTATGTGATTGTTGTGGTTGAGAGCTCTCGGATAAAGGTTGCAAACGACCGAGGATGGCATATCTTAGGTGTTACCCCCGAGAAGGGGGTAAACCTGCCTTGTGTTGGCAGAGAGCCGGGTAGTTTCTTGGGACGACCCTTCAGAGGCGTACCCATGTGGCAATGGGAAGTTTGTTGGCCTGACCATTTATTGGAAACCCAATCATCCAATGCGCGCCTTGTATGGTTTTAGTTGTAGAACCTGACATCTAACATGGTAGCTATAGTAGGCATACTATAATGGTACGTATGCTGGCTAAGATTAATATTATACTTACGAAAGGTTTTCTGCACTATGCACTAATAATAATATCAAATGGTTTTCGCGTATCAAGCATTTTTGACCATCATAAGGAGAAATCTCCTCCAAGTGTGCGCTTGCATTGTGTGTGTGGCGGGAGGCCTTATGGCAGTTTCATTTTCCAAAAAGCATTGTGGATTTCAATGTTTATAAATTCTTTTGTTGTTTGGTTTAAAGACAAAATGTTTTTGTTTGCTCATACCAGTTCCATGACTGACCCGGAGTTTATTGTTCTCTTCCTAAACTCTGGGTGCCTATTCCACATGGGCAGTCTAGAGTTGGGTTTTTCAGATAATCCAATAATAGGGATAGATTCGATAGCTTTCGAAGTCTTTGGTTTGGTAGCATTTGGTGAACTTCTTCAGCTTTTGGATCTTTGAAGTTTTGGTTGGCAATCGTGTTTGGGATCGCATTTGCTACAAGTTTAACTTAATGGGGGTTCAAGCTAGCTTTGGATTGGAGATGGAGTTTTTGGACTTCGGCATTGAAGACATTGTCTTTCCGCTGCTGTTGTCTCTGTTATTGTCTTATACCTATCTTTGATATATTGATAGTCAGTTGTATCAAATGTGTCGATCAAATACCGTTGTATATCAATAATATTGTTCATTTTCTTCCGCTTTGTTGTTATACTTAATGTGTTATAAGCTCCGGCGAACCAGATTCGACGTTTGAATCTGCAGCATTTGAATATAGGTGAAGTATTCGGTGCCGATTTTCGAAGGTCGAGTCAGGATCATTATATGACCCCCTCCTTATTACAACTCATAGAATATATTTTAGAGGAACTGATCACTGGAGTTGGATGTGCTTTGATGTTGGAGAAATCTTCTTTAGTCTCATGCTCGATGTTGATGTGACAGTCTATTGTCCATGGAATACCATAAATTCCAAGGTAGCAGTCAAAGTCGGTATTCTAATCCTATTATTGTTTCCATTGTGAGTTTAGATTTTATCAATCTCATATAATGCTCATGCATATTTGTAGGTACCAAATCCAACTATTTGTGCTTTGATGGACTTGGATTTTGATTTTGTCCAAATTTAGGCCCATTAAGGTCTGGGTTGTTACACTAATAGTAGTGGTCGAATTATATGCTCGGTAGAAAACTTGAATTTGATGTTTGTACATTATTAGATTCAATGGAGGAGGAAGACGAGTTGAATTGAGTTTTTGTCATTAGAGATTTTGCATATGTCTTTGATCCATTTAAGGATTACAGTCGAATCGAGCTATTGAGTTTCGAATATACCTGGAGCTGAACTCATAAGTAGATCACCTAGCAGAATCACACCTACGGAGATGAAGGATTTAAATGTGCAACTGGTGGACTTAGAAAAAAAGAGTTTCATTAAGCCAAATAGTTCACCTTGGGGAGCGATTGTGGTGTTTGTGAAGAAACCGGATGGGTCGTTGAAGTTGTGTATTGATTATCATAAACTAAATGAGAAGGTGATAAAAAATAGATATCCTTTGCCAAGAATAGATGATATATTTGATGAGTTGAATGGAGCCAAAGTATTTTTCCAGTTGGCTTTAGTGACTGGGTTCCATCAGTTAAGAGAGGTAGAGGACATTTTTCCTTTGATGGCATTTCCAACAAGATATGGTTTCTATGAATGGTTAGTAATGCCATTTGGATTGACTAATGCACCTACTTTCTTTGTAGATTTGATGAATTAGATCTTCCGAGTCCATTTGGATAGATTCATGTTAGTATTTATAGGTTATATTCTGATATATTCTAGGAATGAGCAAGATCATGAGTATCATCTTAGAATAGTGCTTGAGACATTGAGGCAGCATCAACAGAAAGCCAAGTTTTCAAAGTGTCACTTTTGGAAGAGAGAAGTGAAGTTTCTTGGTCATGTAGTTTCAAAGGAAGGGTTGTCAGTAAATCTAACTAAGATTGAGGCTGTTAATAATTAGAAGGATCCATGGCGGTAACCGAGATAAAGAGTTTTCTTGGATTAGCAGGTTGTCATCAGAGATCCATCAAGGATATCTCTTATATAGTAGACCGATGACTAAACTAACATGGAAGCATACAAAGTATGTTTGGACTGGTAAACGTGGGGAGGCATTCCTGAAGCTAAAAAATTTATTGACCAATGCGCCCTTGTTAGTTGTTTCGGATGGGAACCAAGATTTGATGGTGTATACTGATGCATGCGAAGTAGGATTAGGAGCTGTGCGGATGCGAAAAGCTAAAGTGATTGCCTATGCTTCTCGACAGCTTTGACCGCATGAAGTTTGATATCCGACTTATGATTTGGAGTTGGCAATAGTAATCTTTGCTTTGAAAGTGTAGAGACATTACCTTTTGGGAGAAAGATTCGAGTTGTTTAAGAATTACAAGTTTTGGAGATATTTAATCTCTCAGAAGGAGTTGAATATAAGACGGTAGAGGTGGTTAGGGTTCATAACTGCTTATGATTTTGGTATTGAGTATATGCCAGGGAAAGGAAACAAAGTAGCTGATGCACTTAGCCGAAAACATCAGAATGCAGTATTTGCAATGTTAGCGGAGTGTAAAGATTTAAAAATCGACTGCTTGTAGTATGCAGTTAAGGCTGATGGCTAATTCTAGTCGGCATGCTGCTATGTTGCCTTATTTAGAAGATAGACCGACAATGATTGAAAGGATTTCTTTTAAACGGAGAGATGATCCATTATTAGCTGAATGAATCAAAAGACTTGAAGTTGGAGCTTAGACTGAAGATTTGAAATATTTTTATCTTGGCCAACATCGATGGTTGAGAAAAATGGACGATTGTGTGTTTCAGACATAGGAGACCTAGGGAAGGAAGTTCTTAGAGAGTGTCGTCGATCGAAGTTTACCATTCATCTTAGAGGAAATAAGATGTACTAGGACATGAAGAGAAGTTTCTTCTGGGAAGGTATGAAAAGGGATGTAGGCTTATGGGTAAAACAATGTTTGAATTGCCAACAAGCGAAAGCTGAGCATCAAAAGCCTAATGGATTGTTTCAGCCTTTAGATATACCAGTGTAGAAATAAGATTCTATATCTATGGATTTCATTGGCGGGTTGCCAAGATCGAATAGAAGAAATGAGAGTATTTGGGTTATGGTGGATAGGATGACTAAGAGTGGACATTTCATTCTCATTAATTCAACAAGGACAGCACCTGTTTTGGCTAAGTTATTTATAAAGGATACCGTCAGACTATATGGGTGATTCCTTGTAGTGTAGTCAGTGATAGAGATTTTTAATTCACTAGCGAATTCTGGAAGAGACTACAAGTGGTTTTGGGCACCAAGTCCAAGATGAGTACCGCTTACCATCCATAGGAAGGTAGGAGAATGGATAGGGTTAACAAAATCATGGAAGATTTTCTAAGAGCTTGTGTGTTAGATTTTAGAAGATCGTGGGAAGAGACCATCTACACTTAGTCAAATTTTCCTATAACAATTGTTATCAAACTAGTATAGGGATGGCTCATTTGAAGCTTTATACGGAAGACCATGCAAATAAATTGTATGTTTATTAGAGATCGAAGATATATTAGTTCTTGGTCCTGATTTGGTGTGAGAATCCATAGAAAAGATTGAATTGATCCAAGCGAGAATGAAAGAAGCTCAAACAAGGCAGAAAAGTTACGGCGATAAAAGGCGTTAGGATTTGGAGTTCTCAATGGGAGATCGTGTTTTTGTTAACATATCACTAATGAAGGGTGTAATCCGATTTGAAAAGTCGGGGAATTTGGCATCTAGGTATATTGGACCGTTTCCTATTATGGAGAGGATTGGAAAACTCACATATAGGATAGAGTTACCGAGTAATTTGGCAGGAATCCACAATGTTTTTCATGTTTCTCATCTTAGAAAGTGTGTTCGTGATCCAGATATTACTATCACTCTGACCGCATAGAAGACTTAGTGGTGGAATAGGACATGACTTTTGTTAAGCAAACAGTTCGTATTGTGGTTGGGGATGAAGAAAAAGTTAAGAAACAAAATAGTCATATTGGTGGAGGTCTAGCGAAGTGATAATTAGAGAGATTGCACTTGGAAGACAGAGGATAGGATCAGAGACACTTATTCTGATTTGTTTTGATGGTACATTTTATACTCGTGTTATACATTTGTTATGTACCTTATCGTAATTTCAAGAACGAAACTATGGAACAAAGTTCCTGGAGGTTGCGGGTTCGAGTCCCGCAGCCGAGATATGTTTCCCTTAAGGCTTGGAGCGGTTATCCTCAACAAAACCTACAACGAGGTAGAGGATTGGTGCTCTGGGCTGGGTCAGCTAAAAAGGGGGATCAGTGTGGCGGACACCTGTATTCCCTAGCTCTACTCTCCGGAGTAGGTTTTTTTTAAGAACGAAATTCATTAAGGATGGGAGTCTGTAACAACGTTATTTTGAGTAACAATGTTTGGGACATTTATTTAGCTGAATTAGATAAAATAATGTGTTGAGATAAAAAAATTAGATTTGACAATTAAATAGGTCGTGCTTTAATGAATGAGTTAATGTTAAATAAGATGGGAAACAATATGAGAGGCAAAATAGGAATATGCCTTATTTCCTAAACATAAATATTTCCACTTTCATTTCCTCGCTCACATTCACTTCATACAAACTAAAACAAGTAGAGGTCGACCATTTCTAGAGATCTAAGAAGAGAAAAAGCTTGAAACCAATGGATAAAACTTAGGAGGATCAAATCAACACTTAAATCTCAATCTCTTTATCTAATTAAGGTGAATAATAGTTATCCATTTCACAATTGTATGTTTATTTCGATTTTATAATTAAACCCGAATCATATGTTATTGTTATGCCATATAATGATTGAATGGTAGATTATATGCTTCAAAGGTTGATTATTGGATTTATTATGAAATTAAATAATAGGGTTTAGTGTGAAAACCAAGTTTATGGCATCCAAATGTCTTGAAATTTAGATACGATGTTTATAACATTATTTTAGATGTAGAAGCAAGTATGGATATTTTATAAATTTCATAAGTGAGGAAAATGATTTATTTCGAGTTATAATTATTAAAAATAATTAAACTATGATTTTGATCCCAAAAAGTTTACATGTTGAAGATATCAATTCTGATTTATTGGAATTTTTTAGGATTTTCCCCCCATGTTTGTAGTTTTATACAAATTTTTTAGGCTAAAAAGGCTTAATAATTATATCCAAATAATTATATAAGTTAAATGGTTTGTCAAATACTTTGCAAATGATAAATCTGATTTACAGCAGTTTTCTGGAAAGGAAATTGAATAGGTATAGTTTTATTCAATAGAAATTGGACATAGTTGAGAGTTGGTGAAAAGAAATTGCTTTTTAAAGAAATAAATCAGTTTTTATGTTAATCATGAGTTTGCTATGTTATTGATAATAGATGTTGAAGTCCAACCATGTCGTCATCAATTAGAGGGGATGCATATGATATCAACTATGTTGGTATGGAATGAATCAACTCAGGTTGAAGTTTAGTTAATATTGGTTTGCGGCATTAAACTACTCGCGACATGGATGATCTCATTACTTTTCAACATTACTTTATTTTAACCCAGTATAAATGCCAACATAACCTAAAGTATGCGATATTGACCCTGGAACTACATACTCCGATATCAAGGATAGGTGGCATTGATGCCACTTTCTTATGTTGCTTACTTATGTCGCATCTAGTAATGCCGGCATTAATATAAAGTATTATTGATTGATGTCGCATTTATTTTATCTTGACAACCATACTTTTGGGGTAGCGATGTCGTTAACCATCAATTCCAATATACTTATTATATCGGCACAGTAGCCCAGTTTGATAAAATCGATGTCAACTGTTTTAAGGTGTTGATGACAAAAGTCATCAATGTTGCCATTCCTATTTTAAGCCTAGAAGTTATACTTTACACAAACCAAAGACTATGTCGCTTATATTAGGAAACTTATATATAATAGTACACAGCGTTGATGATTTTGGCCGCATGGCCTTAGGCTTTATAAATCCAAATTCTTTAACATGATTATAGAAGGGTGCGATGACCCATTTTGGCAATATTAGTGCCGTATTTTATCAAGTTACATAGTTTATTATATGGCTTCATATCCTAAAATTTTGAGGTCGAGCACCTCTTGGTGATTTCGAATAATAAAACTACTTCGCAAATTATATATTTAGCATATTTTCCATTTTTAAGTATGGATTCAAAGGTAAATAATTAATAAAGAATAATGTTTTCAAGGAAATACAAGGGTATTTAGCCCTGGATTTTATATCAGAATTAATCAGCAATAGGTTAATTGTGATGGAGCATCTGTGCTCAAGGATTAGGTATCAAAAAACGAGATAATATGACTAGTGTAGTGTAATGCTCTATGCTTCAACTGTTAGCCCTTAGTTGATATTGGTCCACAATTCCAGTGTGTATGGCTTTGTTAAAGGTAAAACTAAAAGTAGGTTTATGCACGTAAAAGAATATATAACTTAGATAGGAAATTGGTTAGCCTGTAAAAACCATTAGGTTCTTAGTGAGCTTAGCAAAACTATGAAATATATATATATATATATAGTCAAGATAACATTAAGATGATTGTGTTTGGACGGACAGTCTAGTTTCCTCCTAACGATAAGTTGGATAATTTTGGTATATCTAGTAGGCCCAAAACAGCCATATAGGTTTGTAATGACCGTGGGAAAACAATAAAGAGACAAACAGTCAGTTAATTGAGACAGATTGGTCGGGTTTACCCATGTAGCATGCATGCATATAATTGCTTATGTTTGTTTAAACATTGTGAATGTTGGAGCATGATTGTGATTGACATATTTTTAAAAGATACTAGAAAGGTGAAAACCCGTTGCGCTTAGCAGCATGGTCTCACTAAATATTTATTACCGAGATGGCATAATATTATTCACAGAAGACTTTTTGTCTGACCCGAATGTTTTAGTTTTTCCCTTTTAAATCTCGAATGCTCATTTGAGTTTCAAGTATAGACCCAATGTCCAAATGAAAGACAAGTAGTGCATATATGAGGTTTCCACTTGTAATTTATTTCCGTTATATCAACCTGGCCCCGGGTAGGTTCAACGGGTAGAATAGTGGGTAAGAGTTTATCATGCTTAATCATAATTAAGGCCCGAACATTCCTAGTCTTTCCCTGCTAACGTAGCAACATCAAAACAAACCTAATCTCCAATGAGGTTAGCCATAATGCCAGTTAAAGATAATAGCACAAAAGGAATTTTGGTGAATGGAACCCAAATAGGTATAGATACTATTTGTTATCTAGCTGAATCCACAGAAGGATTCCAACAAGTAATAATGAAGGGTTTCCCTAGTATAATAGGAGGGTCCGCTTCAAGGATTTTCGCTCTATCGCCCGGGCATGAAAACTCAAAGTAGAACATAGAATTATCACATCTTTTTTAGATTTTTCCTTTAATTCTCCATTGCTTCATTAAGTGATATTTTACAACTGGAAAAGGGGGTTTATATCAAGGTAAAAATCAACTGGTTGATCATGCAAAAAATTTGTTCTTGCTTCAATAACTTCTATAGGTGTAATATTAATACCATTAACACTTTTAGGGTTAGAAGAGCATGGGGAGTACTCACCGGCATTACATGGTATTGACAAGATTAGAGAAGCCCAACTCAAAAGAGAATTTCGATTTGCCATAAGACTAACATTATCCCCACTAGGGACTTTGGGAATGAGATCGGGGTTTTATTTTGTTTACAGTAGATAGGCTAAACATTTGAATTATCAAAGGGCAAGGTTGTAAATCTGTTGCTACCAAACAAGATGTTGTTACTTTTGTACATATACTTATAAATATTTATTTTGTTTCACTCCATAATCTCAACTTTTAATATTTTTCGATGGAAATAATATAGTGTTATCAATAGTATTTCATTTTTATCACTTTCATTGGAATGCTAATTGCAACTTTTAATTGCTGCATGTAATGTAATTTGCATCGAATAAAAATGCAAAATAGTCGTTTTTCCACAAAAGCAGGATATTTTCAAAGTACGCATTTCATAATACATGAATCCAAAGTGGTAGGTGAAAAGAAGAGATGCACTTATCCAAATAGATATTACTTACAAGCTAGCTATTATTTATGTTTGGATCAAAAATCGACGAACACCCATCAGAGATACATGAAAAGTTTACGACTTATAATGTATTTAAAAGTTACCGTTAGGAGGAGTTTGAACTTTATTATATTAGGATTAGTGGAAATATATCACAATCGCATAAGCAATTATTAATAGTACAAAGATTAAATAAGCATAATTATACATAAATAACCGTGGAAACAAACAACAATAGTATTATAGTGGTTCGATCAACGCAATCTATGTTAACTTTATTAGATTTGGTTACTAATTCTTGATACGATATTGATTACAAGATTCAATCTCAATTCAAAAGAAATCAATTGTGGATTTGACAACGTGTGTCTCTAATAGTGGCATAAAAGATCCATTAAGGGTTGGTTCATCCTCACTATTTAAAGATAGTTGTTGTTTATATCCCGCTAAATTCATTTGACATCATGGATACCAATATCTAGCAAATTAAGAGTTTTGTTTGATTTCCTTTAACATATTCACCAATTGTTATAAAGCAACTTGATGAAGCAGTGGTTCATCATTAGAGTAAATCATTAGTGTATTAGTGAGGAAACATAGTGGTTAATTGTGGAAAGGCTATGCAAGTTAGTTATTCGATGAATGGTAATTCAATGAAGAGGAAGGAACGTAAGCATGGAGGTGATATAGAGGAGGACATGGAGAGAGAGGCTTGGAAACTCGTCCAAAAACCAAACACTAAGGGGGTCTAATGGGTAAGGAACAAAGCAACTTTAAGATTAAGTGTCAACCCTCCTAGGCTAGCTCTGAGAGTGCATGGAGGATCAACCCCTTAAAGTATCTTCTATATCTTTCTTTCCTTTGCTCCACCTCGGCTGTGTTTCTTTCTTGCAAGACTTCGACCAACGTTCTTGAATCATTTAAGGAACATATTTTAAACTAATTGTCATGTCATATGTGAAATATCAACTATTGTCGTCCTTGGTATTCAATGGTCTAGCATAGTGAAAAGGTAATCAAATAGTTTGATCAAAGTCAAAACATAAAGGAAATGTTTGCCTATTAGAAAGAAAGAGATAAGGTACTACGACATTTACAATAAAGTGTATGTAAATTGCTTTATATCAATTGGAAATGATGTCGTTTTGTTACAACCGAACAAAGTAAAGTTGTATACAAAATTTATTGATGTATGATTTATGTTGAGATATCCTATATAAAGATCCATAAAGATGGTGGATTATCCTAATATAAGTAAAAAAACACGATATAAAAATGTTTTTTTTTATGAAATTCCAAGAAAGGAGAATTCCTTACAACTTAGAATTATCCTTTATAGAAAGGACTGTTTTGAACGAGAAGAGTTGGAGCATATAAGAAGGAACATCATGCATTAGCAATAGGATTCTTCATGTATGTTGTGTTGTACCAAATCCATATAGCTTATGCACTTGGTGTATAATCAAATCTAGTTGGAAATCACAAGACAACTAGTAGGAGCAATATAAAGTATGTATGAAATACTAAAGATTTGTTTTTATGGAAACAAAAAAAATCCTTTTATAAAGGAAAATTCAAACTCATGTTATCATAGTGACATCGATAAAAGTAAGATAGTCTTGAATTTTGTATTTAGTCTCAATAGAGGGACAATAATTTGGAAAGGTTCTAAATAAGAAACAGTTGCATATTCATCCGTGCTGTTTGAGTACATCACATTGAATGTTGCTGCAAAGGAAGTAATATGTTTTACGAAAGTTTATTAGAGAGCTAAGAAAATTGCAACTTTGAAGTTCCAATACCAAACTATTGTTATTTTAATTAAGCAATTGGATTACAAAAGGAACTAACGGAAGAAACTAAGACATACTAATCGTAAGTATCATGTGGTAAAAGTATTTATCAGTTACAAAAAAGTGGTTGTCGAACAAACAAATACTAAGGATGATGTTGCATACCCACTTAGTAAGACACTTTCTCAGTCTAATCTAGGAAGACTGATCAAAAGGTATGGTATGAGACACCATATTTTTTTCCAAGCGCAATTGAGAGACTAATAGAGTTGTGGATATCCCCTGGGGGAAGTTATGTAACTTTAATTATGTAATTGTACACTTAACTCATATGTACATATCTTATATGAAATGAAATTATGTTTTTGTTATATGTGCATATATCTATATGTGTACAAAATTGAATGTTGAAGATAAAATTCGCACATATATTAAGAAATCCTAGGAATAAATGTTTAATAAATTGCAGTAATGAATATGTTTGTAATCATGAGTATTGAATCATGTATATTTAAATAAATACTCATCCTTAGATCTTCCTAGCCAGGATGATTGGAGAAAGGGACATTGATTCACCTGCAAGTCTAATGTAGGAAATACTCTCCATATGATCAATGATGATTTATTTATGACCATTAGGGATACTAAAGGGTTACTTACATGTAGTTGTTGTGAATCCACTACATAACAATTAAAAAAGAATCTTCTATAGGTTAGTTATTTCTGAGTAAAAATAGATGATCTCACGTGATGATATGTTGTGCTCTTTTAATATGATATGATTTCAGTGTCCTAATTTTATGATATTTAACCATATGATATGAGTTCGTGTTAAAATCTAGTTGGGTATGAGATTAGATATCTATAGTGGAACACTACTCAGGAGAGAATTCATCTCCATCGATATAGAAGGTTAGCGCATCACCGTAATTGATTGTTGACTCGACGTTAGAAATCTTTGGTCAGAGTAAATATGGTTAATGGATAATTGTTATCAATTGGACTATATAACTTAAATAAGGAAATTATTATGGTTGTAAACGATGAACCAATTACCTAACTGACATAGTTTAGGCGAAGAGACAAAGGTGCACAAATATCATTGCATAAAGGTGCATAATTGTTATCTACTGAACTAAGTATACCTTCACCTAAATGATCGATAAGCTTATAACATAGTGACCTTTATTTTGTTATAGCATAGTCTGCCCATGCTTTGACATTTAAATAGTTTAAATGCTAACTAAGGACCAAAGTCACACCTACGAGTCATACATCAGATAATTGTAGCTTTGGACCTAAATGCCATATTATAATAGTTTATAATTGTTATACATTATTATAAAGATGATTTATATATATATATATAATTATTGTGTGTATATATATATGAATAGTTTAAATTTTAAATTACCAAAATTAATTGATTACAATTGTTGTATATAAATTTAATTTAATTAAATAGGCGCTTTATTGATTAAAAGAGCTAAAATAAAATATATGATGTACATAATTTTAAACCATGAGTTAAGTATTTAATAAAGATTGATTACCTAATTTTGGCCAGCCCTATTTTAGGGAGAATGAGGGGTCAAATGTGTCTGATCCATGTACGAAATGAATGAAGATATAATATGGTATACATTAATAGCCGAATTAAACGCGATCAAATTTTGAATTTACTTGCGCATATTTTGGGAAACCATATAAGGGTAAGAGGAAGGATCAACTATGAAGTAAATGGAGATTGTAATATTTTTTGCCACCATAAAAGGACTCAAAAGATCTCAAAATGATAAAACTATAATTAGATCTAAAAAGAGAAGAGTTCTCTTGCCCATAACCTACATTTGAGAAAAACTTCTTTTCTAAAAGATCAGTGTACTGGTAGAGGAGTAAAAGGGTGAAATTTCAAAAAAAAAATCTTTTTATAAATTTTGCAGTAGAACCTTGTTATGTGTGTACATGAATAATTCATTTACACTAAATCATATTTAGGGTGTATTTGAAAAAAGAAGAGTGTAATATTTGGAATTGGATTTATGTTAATTTTCTTTAAATATTTTATTTATTATAATTTAATCTTAACATTAATTTGATTTCGAATTTGATTAGTTTATTTTATTTATTAAAGGTTCATATTCAGAATATAAATAACAACATTTGATTTGAATAAACTAATCGGGGAGTTATATGATATAAATTGAATAGAGTTTTGTAACCATTAGGATTTACGATCATATTATAAATTATTTATACAATGGAGGTATTTGATATAATATCTTCTTAACATATCTATGCACATTTATAGAGCTTATGTTTATTAACACACACATACATATATATTTTGGCCTTATAAAATAAATGAAAATTTTATTTTGTGAAGACTAACGACCTTTAAAATATATAAACATATATAAATTTATTTTAAAATCAGAATCTTCTAAAAATTTAATAATTTTAAATAAAAACCCATGGCCTTTCAATATAAAAATATTAAATTTTTTTGAAAAGGCTCTCGCCTTCATATAAAATTTTGTTTTCTTTTGGTTTTAAACACACTCTACGAGCATGTATGCATGCGCGCATATGTGTGTGTATATATGTATTCGTGTGTGTATATGTGTTTTTTATTTATTTAGTGCAATAAATATGTATATTTAAATTTTAAAACTTGTTATGTATGTTTAAATATACATATTATGTTGAAGTTTAATTTTTTTAGCTGAATAGAAAGCAAAATGACTTAATTATTTTAATACATATCAAAAGAGAGTGTGTCTCTCTCTGTATGTGTAGACATGTCAATAAAATATTATACTATGTGTATCATTTAAAAATATATATTTATGTTGGTAGAATAGAAAAATGATTTTTTGATACATATAATGCATATATATATATATATATATATATATATATATATATTTAGTTATTTAAACTTACATATGTTTATATGTGTGTGTGTCTATACATATATACACACACACATATATATTAATTTGATTTTTTTTCAATCAATGCCGAGAATAAAATAGGTATATACACATATTTATGGGGACGATTACTTGACACAAAGTAAAACACAATTGGCAAGACAATTGATTTGGACCATTAGATCTTTCTGTTCTTATATGGAAGGTATAATTCAAAGGGAGATCTAATGGTAAAGATCTCTTGTATCATCCTTTGTGCCTCCCTATTGTGTCCAAATAGAATCTCCCTATATATAAACATGAGCATTAGTCTAAATCAGATAGTGCCTATTGATCTTGCTTGTCAATGACACACCATGTTTGCTTTTCATTTCGAAGTCCTGTTCCTTCATCTTCCTAGCTTGTTGTGCAAATCTCAGTTAAACTCTCTAACCAGTTTTAATGGATGCTAATATTTGTGCATCAATGACAGAAGGTGACCTATTACTAGCCACCAAATATCCATATATCTACACATTGTACTCCTCTCTTTGCTCTAGATTTGATATTGGTCATTCAAACCCCTTACTGCTCCATATTTTGGCCACCCCTCATCATAGACTATCCATAATGTTGGACCTAATTAACATCATATATTATTAACTATTTTTCCAGTCCATATATTTAACTAAATTAGTATATAAAAATTATATATTATTTTAATTAATTTAAGGCAGTGAATAAATAATCAGAAGCCATAAAAATGTAATACAACCTTTGTATGAATTCTTTATAATTAATTTATTGCAACTTTTCAATGATGATTTAGATTATGACATATACTACTCTATTCATGTGAATTTTCTTCTCTCCCTACCATTCCATATGTCTGTATATCCTCTTTATATAAAAGATACTAGGAAAATTCTCTTCCTTTCCAACCACCTCTATCATTATGACAATCCATAACATTACATCACGAATATGAGAGGAGCACACCACTCACAGAAACTAGTGAAAATTAGAAATCTTATTAAAGCCAATGATCTCCATCTCATCATTATGAGTTAAAACTTAATCTAAAACTCACTTCCTTAGCAGCAAACTCTATCGCCTTTGCATGGTCTTTGATCACAACTCATAACATGCAATCTACGGTAAATCTTAACTATGTGGAACCAAATTTTTTCAATATGACCAAGCTCAACTCCAATGACCTATTCATTCACTATATCATCAAACACAACCCTACCTCCTCTACTTTACATTTCACTACATTGTACGCTCACAACCTTGAAAGTACTTATTTTACACTCTCAGTCTACTACATAACCCCTATATCCTATGGATCTACCTTGGAGATTCCAATTACGCATATCTAGCCTCTCAAATGTAAGGTGGAACCCCCTTCATTCCCAAGCATTTAGCTCCCCTCTCCTAAGCCTCAGTAACCTCTAACCTTATCATCATCTTTCACCATGGATGTGCGTACACTTAGAATAATTGTAGTAGAACTGGGAATAAGACCTTTCGCAAAATTGAGCATGCCTTATTCAATCATGATGTCCTATCCAAATGGTTAAATCTACACTACCATGTTCATACCCCATGCATCTATGACCATAGCCCCCTCATTCTCCACATAGGGGTAAACCAAGAGAAATTTTTATAACAACCCACATCTTAATAGGCTCGAATTTTTGCTAAATTGAAAACCCAAGTCCATTAAAGTACAGATCGTTGGTGTTTAGTATCCTGCAAATAATAAAAGCATGTCAGAGCCTATCGATATAAACTCATAGCAGAATAATAAAGTATAATAAAATATATGAAAACTGACCAAGATTGACACCCTTAATCTTTATTGTCCTTGTCAGTGTCAAGCATGGAAAGAAATCCGTCATTCCATCGTTCCCACCTAGTACCGGTACATGTCCCTCTAAAGCTATCATTTGAGTTGTAATGAGGAGAGGGTCAGAACAACATTATAGGGACTAGTAAATTACATATTTTATACATAATACAAATTTAAGTCGATTGGCTTCCATTATATGTTATGTCAATTATTTTTATTTAGTCATCTTAACTCCACGTACGCGTATGATACGCCCATTTACTTGAAGTAGACAAAAACTACACACACGTGTGTGTCTATATATATATATATATATATATATATATATATATATATATATATAAGTACCACGGTCCCCCTTTGGACCAAGATACTATCCTCGCTATTATCCATAATATAGCACCTCGTCAGGATCCATCCTAATTGCAGTATCACATCCTATTCATCGTGCATACTAAGGAACTCCCATTGTGCAACGACATTACAACTATTTAGCCGTATTCTACCTCGTCTTGTTGACTTATCTAATTTCTTCATGTCATGGACTCAGCTCCATGAACCATTGAGGGCTCAGCCCTACAGACTAATCTATTTGTTTTTTGAAAGACCCCCGTTGGAAGGTTAACTAGCCTTGCCTTCTAAAAACAAACAAACTAACAATCAAATGTGAGGTGGTGCATGTCCTAAACGTAATCTATACTTGTAGTAGATATAGTCCATTTAGGCGTCACCCTAGTCTTTCCATTGACTGCTCAGACCGATGACGTTCTCTATCTACGTAAACAGCTCCTACTCCTTATATATGGTACCAATATAACTGTCATAGCACCAAGCCTTGCTCAACGTTTCATTTAGATTACCTAATGCAATCAAGGAAATTCCTACTGGATTACTTAAAACATACCCCCTAGAAGTTTGAAGCAGATTCTACTTGGCCTTTGATGCTTCGACTAGGGTGAACCATCCTAACTTCGGTATTACATTCACCTATATGCGAATGCATAATCCCACTGGTTCTAAAGTTGGATATATCCCACATTAGTATATTGTATACACAACTGCTGGTAGCCTCTTGCAGTGGGTATACTTCCATTGTGTAACACTACAGACCTTGCATTCTAACCTATTTTAATGACTATATCATTCTTATTTAATCTAAGCTATTTGCTAACTTTAATCATTCTCACCCATCATAAATGCATACCTGAGGCTATGTACATATTCATACTTATTTTTTTTACAATGCCTCCACTATTCAACTGTTAATATTTAATTATTTTTGCTTAACCGACTCTCCGTTTCATTAATGTAATCCTAATATCATCTTCCACTTATTTTTGACTTAAAAGATTTAAATACCATTTTTTATCACCTTTCCCTTTATTTTATTAGCACTATTTTACCATTCCTTCTTAATTCTTACTTATTTTCTTTGAGTAGTAAGTTATTCACTCTTTTCATTACACTCTCTACATCTCATCACTTATTGTTTAACTTTTGACTTAACATTATTGCATTTAGTTCTTTTACAACTAGGCTATTGTTATTATTGCTATTTACAATTCTTTAATTTATACTTAAGGATTTATATAGTTTAATTCATTGAAATTTCATCTTCCCCTAAAGAAAATGTTAACACCATTAACTTTTATAACTTATCTAAAAAAGGATGTGTGCATTTGGAATTACAAGGAATTTTTTTTTTTGTCTTAATTGAAATAGGCAGTACAAAATAAGGTAAATACCTCTACTTTATACATCTCTTTCTTTTAGGCACAATCTTTGTTACTTCAAATGATACGCTTTCATTTTAAACTGTAAAACTGGATAACTTATAGAATTTACATAACAACTTCCTTCATTCCAATGAATTAAAATGCTACTTGAATCCCAATTATATTAACATAACTCACATTCACTCATATTTACATTTAATAGACAAACCTAGAATCACTATATAATTATTAATTCAGGGCTGCCTTTACCCATTCTTTCCAGTTTTAAATATATGAAATATTGAATCCAAGTTATTGATTCACAGACTATGTATGCATGGTTTTAGATTTCATTACATGCATATAATTAAGCATACAACCCCAAATAATTAAATCCAGGCATACAAGGAACATATTTAGAATGAAATAAATCCAATATCATATAAAAGTTTATAATTTCCCACTCATCTTTAAGCTTTCTAAATCTCCAGACTAAACCATCGGATTTTGTTTAACTCCCTTTTTCTCCCTAACAAAATATATAACGACGTATTAGAAATTTAGATCCGAGAAAAGATTTGAATTTAATTTAGATTTGGATTTATAGTTTACTTTGGCTTTGGCGATTTGATTCGATCCTATTTTTAATCTCTATTATTCTACGCTGTTCTCCACTTGTATATACATATATAGTCCACGGTTTTATCTAGATTTATGAATTTGGGTAGAAGAGAAAATGGCATAGCTTCACCATGATTAAGAGAATATGAGAAGAAAAGTGAGAGGGGTTAGTCCTGTATTTATAGGTGCTCAAATCAATGCCAACCGTTAGATTTGATTCTTTCAAATTTGAACCATTCAGCCTAGGTTCAATTCATAGCTGCCATCTGCCGATCGACCATTTTGGAGCCATCGGTCAACCATCAGTGGTCAACCGATCCTAATTAAGGGGTTGACTGGTTGGTGTATTTTTGCTAATTAATTTCTGCCTTTTGTTGCATTGATTTAATTCCTCATATGACTTAATCGAGATAATTTCTTTCTATTCTAATTAAGTTCAACATTGCTTAAATGTTAAATAACTGTTAATGTCAATTAACATTAATTAATTACAATTTATTTCCTTAATTACATATATAATTTTCTAATCCAAGATCTTTAAACGTCAATAACATTTTCGTGTGAACTCCGGTTGGAAAACTTTACATATGAAAATTGGTCAGAAAATTACCATAAGCCCAATGGTGCAAGTTTCATAGCCAAATTCCAAAGTTCATAAAAATTCTATTTTCGATATTCCTAGTTATTAATTAATACCTTTTTAATTAGTTATCATTATATTTAAGAGGTGTTACATTCTCCCTCTTAAAGGAATTTCACCCTTGAAATTCCTCAAGGGCTGAATCATATAGCATATTGCACAACCATTCTAAGATATGCGGCCAATTAGTATGCAACCAATTTTTCAACCAATTCATGCACAGGTGCATGATGTATCATAATATATATGATATGTATGCTAAATAATTCTAAATTGGCGCCTCCTGCATGAATGCATTCTTTTAAAACAATTTTGAAAAATATGATGCAAACAACCTATATATACTGGCAATTCTATATGTATGCAAAATTTGAAATTCAAAATCTTCATTTTTGCATCCAAATTTTCTCATGCTTCTATGCATAGAAGTAAGTTCGCTTGATTTTCACATCCAATCCCTACCATTCAAAATTTAACACATTATTTTAACATCCAATATTCAAAAAAATCCAGTTTCTAAACCTATATTCTCATGTTGGAAAGGGTTTAAATGGAGAATTCCATATTTTCATCATTCTCTTATGCACCCTATCTACACTGTACCTTGGAACCTTCTCTTATACTAAGATCCTTTTTCCAACTTTTTCAAGTACAATCTACATAAGCAAAGTCAATTTTTTTTAAATCTTTATGTTTTAATATTTAAATATTCTAAAACAAGTTTTAGTTCACTTATCGACAAGGTTTGGAAAGAGAAAATTCCAAAGCTAAATTTTTTTTTCCTTCTACCACTAATTATATTTTATTTCACTATCACTTCCACTGCACAGTAAAATTCATACCGCTAGCCCGTCGACTTCCACTATGCTAAGCATGTGGCATTTCAAAAATCAGAAATTCTCTTCTTTTCCCCATTCTATTTTTTTTTAAATTAAATTTTGAAATATTAGAAGAAAAAATTTATAAATTTTAAATTAATGATTTTTTACAAAACTTTTCATAATAGTATTTTACCTTTGAAATCAAAGAATTTTGAACAAAATTTTTCAAAAGTATATTTTCTTTCATTTTCAAAAAAAATTATGCCACATTTTATGCAGTTGGGATTTAGTTAAAGTCCAACGTCAATAATGGACCGTATCTTACTACACGGTAAATATTTTCTTTTATTTTAAAATAACAACCATAATACAAATTCAGCTATAAATTCAGCTTTTTAAGGCATAGGGATAATGAGGTTTCATAACAATCAATAACTATTCTTCACTCGTCAAAACTTATCTCCTAAAATTTTACTACTTTTATGGACTTAAACTTTATTTTTCTCTTGGCAGCTAAATAAATAAATTTCTTAATTTATTTTTTAACTTCTTGTCTTTTCCAATTTTCTTTTCTCTTACATTAGTTAAGTATCTTTTATGAGATTTACTTATTTTACTGTTTTCGCATAAATATCTTTGTCCATAGGAAACAAATAAAAAGGATATTTCTCATTAACATCATACGCGTTTTAAAAACTGAAATAACTAATGTTTATAACCCAAACTTAAAGAAGAAAACTAGTGGAAGTAAACTACAATCGCTACTAATAACTCTACCACTACCTATGGATTAGGAGATGGTCCTCCATGAGAGGTAGAACCACAAGCACAACTAAATAACCATAGCATGGAGGTTATGCACCCAAGCTCACAACCCTGCCGTTGCTGCTCCTCCCGTATTTTCCGCTATAGTGGCCTTATCTCCTAAAGCTTGGTTTCGATCCGAATCTAGGAACCTCGAATCACACCATAATCGAGGACTATTATTGCGGCCCTACGACCAGTTGATTCGACCAAGGAGCCCAATCCACATGCACCTGTCTCACCTCTTGTCGCTGCTCTCCAAAATCCACAGTTGCCTTCACTATCTTCATCCTCCTAAGAGAGGACCTATCCAATAGCATAGGGTCTTTCCTTTGCGGCTTCCCTTGGAAGATAACTCCAAATTGTCAAAACACGGGAGTGAGAAAATGACGGTATGGAAGATAGTTCCTACTCGAACCAGACCATATATAATGACAAATGATGGCCATGGCCAAATTCACTAGGATATCACTTATGATAACGTAGATGGCCTTCTGGACAAGGAGGTAGATCTGGTTGAAGCTTCTGGACTTGAGGATGATGTTATGCTAAACAATATGTGTGACTAGATGGGTTTGGTACCGCATGATGTTTATCCACCAGACACCTATACCCTTATGAAAGATCTACAGAAGAATAGTTGGACCGGAGGTCTCGATATTCTCCAGATCTTCTTCTGTTGCGGAGATGTGCATGATCTTTCCAAATTGCTAGGTTTTCATTCGAAACTCTACTTCCTTTACTTCGGATGTAAAGAAGACAACATTATCGTCGAACAAATATTCAAAATAAGCGTCAAACATATGCATGCCTGTCGAAAGCATACCTGCTCAAATGTATCATGGCTAAGGATCAACAATAATTCTATAGCTGCAAATGTACCCTCCAAATGATAGGGAGAAAAGTCCTCGAACTTCACCGGTCGTCCCTATTAAAATGCAAATATTTTCGATTCTTCGTAACTTTTTATGATTTCTTCAGCAATGTGGAGCTATGAAATCTCTTTCTAGGTCAGACCTGGGAGGCGGAAGGACATATTATTATGGAAAACTGCCATGGTTGAGTCCGTTGGGGAGGACTAAAATCTAGATCTGGGGATTGAGACAACTGGAGCGTCGGTTGATTTTGTGGTTGTGGAGGCTGCTTCATGGTTGCCCTGGGTGCTATTAGAGGTGATCAACGTTTTCTAGGATGGAGGGGATAAGGTCAGCTGAGTTTAAGGAAGGCGTATTGCTGTCACGATGTGGAAGTGGGAAGGTTTCGTCAAAATAAAGGTGGCTCAAATCTAGACTTGGGTGTATCTTGTGTTCGAGGTCTGGGTCATGCCCCAAAACCCATAAATGGTTGACCACTATTCCTTAGGATAGCCAAGCGCTACTGGTTGACCAATCGTGCCTAAGGGAGTCAACTGCTTCTGCTTATTTGGACCAAGTTGAACATGGACCCTTTTTAGACCGGGTCGAATTTAATTATTGTAATAACTAATGTAATTTCTTTCCACCTCCATATTCTCCATCTTCATTCTGAATATTTTGAGAAATTTCTACCAACCAAATTCCTATCTATCCATAGCGGTGCATCCACCTACAGCTTTGATTCCGGGTTTTAATCTTCTTTCCCATTATATTTAGCCCATTTTTTAACTTGTACCACTTCCTATTGTCTACCTCTAAAAAGAATTTTACAACTTAAAATTTTCATAATAGAAAAATCAACGAGCTATACATACACTCTACTTTCTCTTTACTTAAAAGAAATATCCCTTTATTAAAACCCATTTTAACAAAAAAAAAAAATCAATCCAACAAATTTTAATTTTTTTCTACTAGAATTTTTTATTTAAATAAAATACGGGTATTTTATTTTTCTGGAAATTTAATATTTACTTACTTTTCAAAATAAGGTTTCCTTACTTTTAAATAAATGCTTTGAAAAATTATTTCAAATATATTATTTACGTATTCTTCCCAAATCTTTTATATTAAAATCTTCTATGTAGGGCAGGACTCAGAGTGATTTTACTTACCTCTTATTTTGGACTTTTCTTCTTTTCCATTTACATACCGACTTATCCTTTCCCAGAATATTAAAATCCGACTATCATTTTGGAGTGATTACTACACACCTTCTTTTAGGAGCTTATTTCTTTTGGATATCTACGACATATAGATTCTTTCTTTTCTCTTATCTGGATCTTATGTACATTATCACCCGCAATCCTACGAGGATCTACAACCATTAAGCTATCCATGCCAAACTAGGGAGTCCCGTACCATCCAACTTCAAGGACCCTTCTATGTATCACATTCATTCTCTTTTTAAGTCAATGCCTTCCAAAATGACCTGCTTCACATGGGATAATCGAGATAAGTGTATATCTTAAACTTCATCTATTGTTCTAACTCATAGTTGCATTTCCCATCTTTTCAAAATATTGTTGCAACTATTTGTAAAGTCAAAATTTGAAGAGTTTGGCGTAATTTATTTAACTATAGTACAAAAATAAATACGTTCACTCAATGCATCCTAATTCTTAAGATTGACTAACCTAAACTCTAATACCAAATGTAACAACCTGCATCCTAATAGGCTCGATTTTTGCTAAATTAAAAATCCAAGTCCACCGAAGTATGGATCCTTGGTGTTTGGTATCCTACAAATAATAAAAGCACATTAGAGCACTATCGATATAAACATATGGTTACCAACCAAGGCTGACTCCTGTAATCTTTAGTGTCATTGTCGCTGTTGAGCGTGCATAAGAAAAACTGTCCTTCTACCATTCTCACCTTGTACCAAAGTCTGTCACCCTAAAGGTATCATGTGGGTTGTAATGAGGAGGGGATCAGAACAACGTTCTTGTGACTAGTAAATTACACATTTTATACATAAAACTAGTTTATGCTAATTTTCTTCCATTACATGTTATGTCTATTGTTTTTATATAGTCGTCTTGACTCCACATACACATACGATACGCCTCATCTATTCGAATAAGACAATAACTACGTACATATATATAAATATATATATATAGACACACACTTATAAGTAACATAGTTCCCTTTGGACCAGGATACTATCCCTGTTAGTATCTGTAACCCAACACCTCGTCAAGATCCATCATCAACGTAGTATCATGTCCTTGTCGCTGTGCATACCAAGAAACTCTCGTAGTGCCTAATAACATCATTGCAAGTACTTAGCCTTATTTAACCTCATTTTGAAGACTAATTTAACCGCTTCATAACATGGACTATGCTCCCGGACTATTCAGAACATAGCTCCTCAGACTATTTTATTCGTTTTTGAAAGACATCCTTTAAAAGGTTAACTAACCTTGCCTCCTAACACAAACAAACTAAAAAACAACTATGAGGCAGTGCATATCTTAAGTTTAATCTACACTAGTAGGAGGTGTAGTCTATTTAGTCATAACCCCTATCTTTCTGCTGATCGCTCAAGACCAATAACGTTCTCGACCTATGTAAATAGCTCCTACACCTCATATATAGTACCTATCTTACTATCGTAATGCCAAGCCTTCCTCACCATCTTACTTAGGTCGCCTAATGTAATTAAGGAAATGTCCATTTGGTTACTTAAAATGTACCCTCTAAATGGGTCTTACAGTTGGGTTTGTCCAACATCGATATAATCTATACGCAACTGCTGGTAGCCCCTTGTGGTGGGCAGACCTATATTATGTAGCACTACCGACCTCGCATTCTTACATGTCTTAGTGGCTATGTCATTCTTATTCTGTCTAAGCTATTAACTAACTTTAATAATTCACACCTATCATAAATACATACTTGAGATTACGTATATATTCGTACTTATTTATTTACTATGCCTCTATAGTTCAAATGTTAATATTTAATTTATTTTTACATAACTGACTTCTTGTTTCGTTAATGTCATTTTAATATCATTTTCCACTTATTTTTGATTTAAAAGATTTAAATATCTTTCCTGCTTACCTTCTCTTTTATTTTATTAGCGCCATTTTACTATTCCTTCTTAATTCTTACTATTTTTCTTTGAGTACTAAACTTCCTTATTTACTCTTTTCATTGCTTTATCTACATTTCATTTCTTATTGTTTAACTTCTAACTTGTCTTTATTTCGTTTATTTCATTTGCAATTAGGCTGTTGTTATTATCACTATTTACAATTCTTTAGATTATACTTTGGGATTTCTACATTTTAATGCATTTGAATTACAACTTCCCCTAAAGGAAATGTTAAAACTGTAAACTTCTATAACCTTTCTAAAAGTGGATTTGTGTATGTTTAGAATTATAAGGAATTATCTTTTTGTCTTAATTGAAATATACAGTACAAAATACAGTAAATTCTCTTGTTTTATACATCTTTTTTTAGACACGTTCCTTGTTACTTCAAACGATATGCTTTTATTCTTAATTATAAAACTGAATAATTTATAGAAATTTATACCACAACGCCCTTCATACCAATGAGTTAAAATGATACTTAAATCTTAACAAATTTTATAATAACATCTAACTCACATTTACTCACATATATCATTTAACTGAAAAATCTAGAATTACTATATAATTTATTAATTCAGGGACTATCCTTACCCATACTTTCCAGGTTTAAGTATATGCAATATTAAATCCAAGTTATCAATTCATAGAGTATGTATGCATGGTTTTAGATTTCATTACATACATATAATTAAGCCTACAACTCTAAATAATTAAATCGAGGCATATAAGGAATAGATTTACAATGAAATAAATCCAATACTATATAAAAGTTTATAATTTCCCACACAACTTTAAGATTTCCAAATCTCTAAATCTAAACCCTGCTATTTTGGTTAACTCCCTTTTTCTCCCTAATGAAATATGTACTAGAGCACGTGCATATGTATTTGAAATTTGTATCTGAGAAGAGATTTGAATTTAATTTAGAATTGGATTTATAGTTTACCTTGGCTTTGGCGATTCCATTGGATCCTACTCTTTTTCTCTATTATTCCATGTTATTCTCCACTTTATATACATATATCTTCTACAGTTTTATTTGGATTTAAGAATTTGTGGAGGAGAAAATGATAGAGTTTCATCATTCTTTGGATAATATGAGAAGAGAAGTGGGGGGTTAGACTCATATTTATAGGGGTTCAAATCAATTCCATCCATTAGATTAGATTCTTTAAAATCTGGGTCGTTCGACTAATGTCAAATTCACAGTCGTCGCCATCCACTAGTCAATCTCTATGGTGGCACCGATCGACTATTAGTGGTCGATTAGTACCAATTAAGGGGTTAACCGATTGGTGTATTTTGGTTAATTAATTTTTGCCTTTTTTTTATGTTGATTTAATTCCTTATTTGACTTATTCGAGATAATTTTTTATGTTCCAATTAACCTTAATGTTGCTTAAACGTCAAGTAACTATTAACATTAACTAAGGTTAATTAATTACATTTTATTCCTTAATTATATATATAAAGTTTTTGATCTGAATCTTTAAACGTTAACGACTTTTCCATTTGAACTCCATTTGGAAAACCTTAAATATAAAAAAATGATCAGAAAATCGCCACAAACCTAACCGTGCAAGTTTCATAGCTAAATCCTTACATTTCTAAAAATTCTATTTTCGATTTGTCTAATTATTAATTAATTATCATTAAATTTATGGGGTGTTACTATTTTCCTCCTTTTAATTTTTTTAACCATTGGTTTCAACATGATTCTCTTAACAATCTTATTTTGTTCGTTTGGACCACCAAGATCACTAGCAACCCTCGCTGCTAAGCTCAAGACCCTTAAAGCTAGACTAAAACTTTTGTCTATGGACACGTTCGAGAATGATGGAAAGCAATCCGACTCTATAAGGGCTCAACTTTTGGTGTATGGTAGCAAATAACGCAAATCTCAGCAATTTCACCCTCTCCTCACTAAAATACAATATCACTATAAAACTACGACGTGTTGTTCAATAATAATATGAATCAAAAAATCTACTTAATGATAGTCTTGGGAACATAAATACTAGCCTCTTTCATGATTGAATCAAGCTACATCATGCAACCAACCAAATTTGTTCAATATATGACCCCTCTATATATTTGCATAATAACTAAGACTCCATTAACTTAGCTATTAGCCCAAAAAATGGGTGAATACCCTAGATGAGTATATGAAAGCACCAGCCCAGATAGAATAAGGCAAACATAACAATAAGTAAAAGAAATAAGAGAGAGACATAGAGAATTTTTTAGTGGCTCGCTGTTAACTAAGCCCGCGTCCACTTTATAACTTTGCTTATTTATTTGTCCTTGTTTGCATAAGATTACCAAGGATTTGAGAAGGAAAGAATCAGAAGTATAAGGATTAAACAAATTCTAAGTCCTAAAATTGCATAAAGGAGCCGCCCTGGTGACATTGTGATGAGGAAAGAGTTTAAAATTGATAGAGATCCCGTGTAGTGTTAACAGAATCCAGATCTTTTATTAGTTGCTATATGGATTGTATTTACAGTGGTAGCAGTCGCATTGGGCTAAATGGAGAGTTGGACCATAGTTTAGAAGTCAGTGTAGAAGAGTGTGAGAAACTGCGACCTCATATGGATTAACCAGAGATGTCAGTAGGTTAATTCCAGGGAGGTTGAACTTTTTTCGCACTTGTCTTGCAACTTGATTTTGAGTTGTTGTATGCAGTTTGTTTGGATATTTGGTTGATAATAGTGATGGTTCCTTCATCACTTGGTTTATTTTGTTCCGATTGTTAACTCTCTAATCTTAGTATTCGGGTGATCAGAATCATTTGATATTGGTTGGGCACACATGAAATAGTTAAAGAAGATCCATTACAAAGTTTAGTGCAAAAATGTAGGAGCATGAGATGTCTCCACCGACCACTAGAAGTTGGTGTTGACTTCTCGCCTTTTGTTCAATGGTGATGAAACTTCTCCGAGTTGCTTCCCTAGTCTATTTAGGTGTACTTCCAAGGTTTCAAGTCATTTCATCTTCGTCTTAACGTTCTAACTCCTATTGATCTCCACATCGTTAAGAACCCATTTAACATTTGCCCCTTGGAGTATTCATTCGTTGGAAACAAAATGTTCTCTGGGTGAGACAAGTCCCGAATGGCTATCTGGTAAATCTTAGTTAGTTGTTTAAGTGTCATCTTGAAATGCTGCTTTTATTTGGCTCCTGTTGATCGATTTTTGTTCGTTGTTTGCTTCAACTTGGATTAGAACTTTCATTCTTAACATTGACCATATCATTTAGATACAAAAAAATTCATACAGCTTCATGTTGTCGAGTAAGCCCATTATAGGAAGTTTGACACACTTGGGGTGTTATATAGGATATTGGTACCGACCTCTGATGTCGGCGTCGACATCTATACTTGAGAAAACTTTGAAAGTTTCTTTTATATGCCTATTGCTTTTAAACCCTTCTCGCATTATCTTCATGCTTGCCAAGTTCATAAACCCTACACTCGAGTTCCTAAAAGTGTCAATTTGCCTTCGTCCTTCGATCGATTACTCCACCAACTTGCTCTTGATTCATCGCCACCATCAAATGCCCTATTGGTCTATTCGCTGTCATCGGGAACCGCCGCAGCCAAAAGAATTATCGCCTAGAATTTAGATTCCTAATTCGAAATCAAACCCTAGATTCAATTTCATCCGACTTGAATCCAAGGTGGGTAGTGGTGGATCTGGATGTGATGCGGATGGTCATGGATTGGATTGGACCTCAGTTGATGTTGAACAAGGTGGAAAACAACCATAATCACATGAGTTTGATTGGTGATGTTGCTGGGAACTCGAGTTTACTTCAATCAAACATGTGAGATTCCGAATAAGAGCTTGATTTTCCAATTCTAATAATTTGCCTTTTGAAACCAACCAGGTTCAATCATCAACAAACTCCGATACAATAATTAATCCTAAACTAGGGCATATCGAATGACTTCCCCATTCTATTTCTTTGTTACAACGCTTCCAGTGATCTTGAAAAGAAAGACTTTCTACGTTGCTCCGGACATTGGATCTGTTATCGATCATAGATCGATAAGGGGTAAGTGTAGAAAAGATAATTTCAACGATCAATGCATATTATTTTCTAAATGCGAGTAAGCTATATAAGTAGATGGTTCATTCGCAATTCTAGGACACTGGACTCATCTCATGCAGATAACACACTGCATTTTCCCTGGTCAACATTTAGAATTCGATGGGTCAATACACGTCGATTTCCGTTAAATTCTAAGCATTGGTTGAACAAGTGTTTATGTTTCAAATTAAGTTTCACCCGACCATGTTGAATGCCAAGCTCTCCTATTTAGAAGGACTCTCCAATCAACATGTCCTAAATCTGGTGAAGGACTGTCAACTCCCTCTGAGGGTGCCTCTACCACTACTTTAGTTTCCCCATCTATTCCAGTTGGACCGTACCAACCTACGTCTCCTGGGTCTGAGAGCAATATAGTACTTGTAGATCCCGATGTTCCACCTCAGTTATCTCTAGGGCTAAGTATAACTAACCCATCGGAGTAGGCTCCCATCATGACTGAAAAGATGCTTCGTAATGTCTACTTACAGTAAGGAATTTTGCCGAAGATGTTTGCTTCCCAGCAAGAAACAAACTTGCATATCGTCCCCTCATGATTTCACAACTTGTAGCCGGTACATGTATCTCAGTAGTGTCGTTCCACCCTTTAACTCTTTCTTGAGTGATTTACTTGGAGAGATTGGACTTGTACCATTTCATATTCACCCAAACTGTTTTGCCTTATTGAGCTCACTATATGTCTTTTTCATGCAACGATTTAAGCGCCCTCCACACTTCAGAGTACTCACATATTTTCTCAAACTCAAGAAGCGAAAAGATTTCCCCCTTCATTATTGTGGAAGCCTGGACTAGGTGCAAGATGATTGGGAATCATCATAACAAGTGTTCGATGTTCATAACCGAATATTTCTTCTTCCGATGTCCAGAAGGATTCAATCACTTCTGGCTAAAAGGAAGTGAGTTATTTTCTATCAGTCCTCTTTACGGTGACACTTCTTTACTCGAAACTTAATTCATATCTCTCATAGGTTTCCCATCGACAGATAAGAGAAAGGGAAGAGGGCGATGTGACAAAGATTCTGGATATGCATAAAAGGTTTAACTGCGCAACTACTATCGAGACATTACCCCTTTTCAATGGAAAGAAAGAAACGAGTTAGATGGCAATGACGGGATGTGAAGGCCAATAAAGGAAATTCTATATCGATTTGTGATCATTGCATACTTGGACGACAAGTGCTACACCCGTATTTCTCGTATCCCATTGAAGGCAATATGACATAAGCACCAAGTTCAAAATGGGATGCCCTCAAAAAAGAAGATGGACTACAAAGAAGAAAGGCAAAGAATGAAGTGAAGTTAAGAATACACTATGCTCAGAAATTATAAGACAACAACAAAGATTCAAACTGTGCCGACCCCTTAATCCCATTGTTAAATTATGATACCGAGCCCAAAATCGAACATGGTCATAAGGTGCAGTAGACGATCTACAACTACAATACACGATGTAACAAGAATCCCAAATAATAATATAATGTTAATGTTACAATGCAAAACAAAAGTTGTATAAATAGCATCAAAGCATAACACGCTTCACTTTAAAAGATGCACGCAATTAATGACATATTGCACTCACGAGCCAATGTACATGGATAATAGGACTATACTACTAACAATCTTACATTAAAGGAAAATAGGGTTGTGTTGCCCGTTTTTTTAGCTTTCTACAAAAAGAGTGAAATGACACAATGCACCAACATCAGAAGTGCACCACCATCGAAATATGAGCTCAAAAGAGAAGGACTGTGTTGCAATGAAAGGGATGAATGTGCCCCATATCCTTCCCAAAACATGTATATCGCTAATACCACCAAGAACGGAGCTGCACTGCACCCACTGGAGAGTACCTTAGCAGCACCATGTGGAGTCAAAAGCAATCTAAGGGGGTACATGGTGCCGCTCAAACAGTGCACCAACATATATCCACGCTCACAAATAACAGTAGATATATAAGTCATCCTTATCAACAATCCGTGTAGTCCATCACTAAGAGAAGTTCGGCACAAAATCACATAAAACAATTGCTTTCACAATTGGCGGCACGATAAGCCTACCCAACATTGTAAAAATCTTCAATGCTTAGGGAAAATCAAAGGAGCAATCATCTTTTGAGGCAAAAGATGTAAAAACAGCACAGTTCGCTCCAAATAAAAAATGAACAGCAGCTCGCCATTCTTACACTCGCAAAAGGAAGTAATGCATGGGTCGTTCACTCTTTGAAGAAATGGAATTCAGAGCTCATTCAAATTTGGAACCTCCCATCTCAAATTGAAACATTCCCGACCAAAACTGAAAATTCAACTTCTCAAATCATGATATCCTACCAATAAGATGCCTACAATCTATGCACACTGAATAAGCAACACAAATGGATGAAATGTGGCATGATCCAAGAGTAGAAATCAAAAGAGCGAAAGAAAGAATGTGGTAATCCACATACATCTTTGTACTATAAATTGAAAAGGCACTGTAGCATGAAAGGGATCTTTTTATCAATTTTTTACTTTTAAGGCTGAAAAAGCAAAAACATTGTACTCTCGGCCATTAAAATCTATTCTAAGAAATATAAAGAAGAAAGTGACATTTCCCCGTGGACGTAGGATTCCTTAATATATGAACCATGTAAACTCTCCATGTGTTTTATTTTTCTGCATTTTCGCATGATTTTACTTAAATTTTAGTGTTAGATTTTGTCCCGTCTTTATTTGAATTAAGTACTAGTTCGACTTGACATTTTAACAAACAGTTAAAGTGCAACTACATAATTGTGTAGGCTTCTAGCAACACAACTACTACCTAATGTTAAAGTTAAGATTATTAAATTTGCTGATTCTAAATGCTTAAAATAATTATTGCTAAATTTACTTCACATTCAAACATGCATAGTGAGACAAAAATCTCACTAACATGAGTGAATGATCATTGTTTGCTTTATAAAAAATTCATTTATAAGAACTGTGAATTAATAGATACTTAACTTTGGAATAAGAAATATGATTTCAAAAGTATTTTCATATAGAATTTTTTCTATGGTACTTACTTTTCTAAATTTAAGATACTTGATCTAAAACTTCTCAATTGTAAGCTAGCTACAGTAAATGATTTGAATAGCCTATATTAAGTGATTGACTAGAGCTTTGTATCTTACATGCAATTATAGTAATGGGGGATATAGTGAGAGCATGCCATATAACACTTATTGATCACATCAAGTTATGAAAATTGTTTTTGTAAAACGTACCAAACATCATTTATGAAATAATAATAATTTTTCAGTATTGATTGAAAAGTAGACATAGTTTTATTTCAACATGAATATTAGAAATATTGATTATAAAATAAAAATTAGTATTAGTATTTGTGATGCATTGGAAAATATAGAAGTATCCAAATTTATTTGCAATTATTTTAAAATTATGGACTAAGACATAGTTTTATGAAACAATTTTTTATTATATGATTTTGAATCGTACGATAATAGTAAATTATATCTCAGACACTTAAGGGCAAATCACACATTTGGTGGGAGTGTCATAAGAGTTGATGGACTCTACAAATTGATAGATATTGGTGTATGCATTTGAAAGTCAAATAATTCTAGAACAGATTTATGTACATCGATATATTAACCGATGAGTTATCACTAACATGGACATGTGTATTTGATACACAAGTAGTATGTCTATGATAAGCTCATAGACTATAAAATGAAAGTAAATAAAATAACATGCAAAAGAGAATAAAATTGATTTAATTTTATTAAAATGTGGGTATTTTTGCAAAACTTTCGAAATACCTAAAATGAATAAAGATTCAATCTTAAAAGTCGCTCCTCCCTATGATACATAATGATGTATCAACAAGGAGTAATCAGACCTTGTTGGACAAAATATTATTTATGGTGAGTGATGTTAGGCTAACTTCTTCTATAAGGTCGTAAATTTAAGAGTAGTACACGAGGTTAAAATTAGTTTCATCTAAAGAATAGTTTACAAAATCATACAAGACAAGGGTTTATAAGAAACCCCAACATATCCCAGGACAAGAAGTTGACAGGTTATGCAAGTCGAAAGACTACATATAATAATTTTATATAAGAGATCCTATTTGAATCTCCCCAAAAGAATTTTGGGTATGATAGCCATTGGATGACCAATTAATGTTTTGTACATAATTATAATAAACTAAAAAAATTAGTTTTATATATAAGGCAATTCATAAAATGCTCATGAATACTCATTCCATTGAACCGAGAAACAATTATTGATTGAAGAAATGCTAACTTCATCGCGAAGGGACTTCTTTTAGAAATTATGGATAGTAAAATAAATTTGGACACAATCCAAAGAGAAAACTTATTGTAGGGGATGAAATGAAATTAACTAAACCTAACCCAATGCATTAGAATGTTTAATAAATATTCTTGCATATTGAAGAGATACTATGAGTTTCTTATCGATGTCAAGAATAGATAATCCTCGGTTGTCAATTACACTATTAAGAGTATTGAATCTACGATATGGTATAATGCACAAATTTGAAATGGATTTCAAGTACATTATCAAAATATGGTTTTGATACCCGTACCTGAAGAGATATGATCAAGAGAAAGATAATGTAGTTGGATTATAGTGAGAAACGTTGATAAGAATAAAATCGTAAATTTCAATTGCTAAAATTAATGTATGAGATTCACCATTTGGTATACTCAAATTGATTTGAATTTTACTCATATTTTTTTTGATTGATATGACTTTGTCTTTTAGTACATATGTGTTGAAACAAAAATTTCTAAATTATGATTTAGAATAAAATACTTGCACATACCAAATAGAATGTCTCAAAGTTAGCAGGAGCAATATTGAGTTTGTGGGCTTTGGGTATGATCAAAGAAATGATACGAAAGTATCATTCTATAAGCATCAGAACTGAATAGTTATATTTCAATAGTAATATCGCATAGTTTGATTTTCAGTCAAAACTCAAAGGAAGCGTGTGTCCATAAGAAAGAAAACTAAGAGGTACATAGATATTTTCAGACTATATATAAACAATATACTACTGATGGTTAACGGTATACTAATGTTAAAATTAGCAGTATTTGGTTGTTAAATACTCGATATTGGATTTGTAAATTATATATTTTATATTAAGTATAAAGTATGTTTAGAATGTCCTAAAACGATATGCAAAGGAACCTTTTTAAAATATATAATGTGGGACATGTAAGATGGATTCTTTATGCATTGGCAATAGGAACTGTAACACCCCAAAGAATTAAAGGTAATTAATGAACGATTATAAAGTCTCAAAAATGGAATTTGAGCAAACATCAAAAGTTAGCCATGAAACTTGCACCATTGCATTCGTGATAAGTTTTTAAACAAAGTTCATTTATAAAGTTTTGCGATCGGAGTTCAAATGAAGAAATTATTAGCGTTTGATGTTTCTGAAATGAAAATAATTAAATAGAAATAAAAAAAAATTTGACTACGTGGACCCCAATAGTCGACCACCTTCTTGGGCTGGTCAATAGTTTGAAACGGTGACGACAAGAGTTGAACCTTGACTGAACGACCCTGATTTAATTATATTAAATCTTATGATTGATTCGACGCCTATAAATACAAGCCTAAACCATTATTTTCTTCTCATGTTTTCTGACCAAAGCAGCGAAGCTCTGCCATTTTCCCTTCTTCACTATTTCTATTAATTGTAATATATTATATTATATGCATATGTATAATTAAAGAAAGGGTATAAAAGTTAAAGAGAAGAAGAGAAGGAGTGAAGTGATACTATGGGAAAAAGGTAAATTTTCTAATTATAAATCTTAATCCACTTAATTCAAATATCCTCTTAGATCTGTAATTCTAATGGGTAAATATATATCTTGTTATACATATTTCTAGATCGAAAAGGAATAGGTGTCAAATGCATTCAGACTTGGGAGATTTGGTAAGCTAGAAAGTTGGGTGGGAAAATAATATGATTTATTTATAACACTGAAATTTATATCGTTGACATTTATTTAATTATTATGCCTATGTAAGATCTGTTGAGTTGTAGGCTTAGAAAGAACGTGTTCAATTGAAATCTCGCCTATATATACTACAAGTAAGATGATTGGAATAGGAATGTTGTTTGCACTCCAATCTGGAAATTTGGAAATCAGTCCCCAGATTTGTCAAAGTAGAAAGATGATAAGTTTGCAAGATTTATTCAAAATTTAAGATAATTAGGTTGTAAAATGTTTGTATTGATTTAGATTGCCCTAATTTGACTTGAGATGTGAATTTCTATGTTTTAATTTATTGGGAGTGTTATGGATACAATTTAGTGGTATCTATTTTCGTGTAATTTTCATAAGTTATATAACTCCATGTATAAAAAGTGGGTTGTTTAAAATAATAAGGAATATACCAAAAATGAAATAGATGTGTAAGGTACGAATGTTCTTCTCTGTAGCTTGCAATATCTATTTCAATAAAAGAAAACAAATACTTGCTTGTAGTTACAAATGGAGCAAAAGTCTCACTTTTGGGTAATTTATGGAAAGTTATAACGGTAATCCTTTTGGGGAAGGATAGCTATAATAGATTAAAATATGAAAATAAATGTTCCTTATAGAATGTACATATAAGTGTATGTTCTGGAATCCACAAGCATAGGAATTAATGAGCTAGAAATAGCAATTCACACACATATACATACACAAACATATATATATATATATATATATATATATATATCAAGTATAACAGCGCATACCGATTATATATATATATATAAATACATAAATAACTTAATACATAACGATATTCGTATTAGTTATAAATAGGACGACTAGTTATTGGTAGCTTAGTAAATCATAGGACTAAGAGGCTGAAATGGAATAGGGATAGTAACTCTAAAATTTATGGACAAGCAAATTAGTAGGGTAAGAAATGTGCAGTTAATAGGGAGTTATATGAATTAAATGGGGACATTAATGCGTTTAATAGGACTACTTATAGGATTTAGTATGACATTTATGAGAAAATAAAATAGGCACAATAGGTTGAATTAGAACGAATAAATAAATGTCATTAATGATTATCCAATTAGAATAATAATGACCCTTTATTATAGACGATTAACATTTATGGAACGTAAAAGGGAAATAGGGAACATACGTAATAAGCACAAAAGATAAGAATAAAATATAAGGAGGCAATATAATTTTCATAGTAGGAAATTATATATCCTGAATAATATGTTTAGGACGTGCATAAATTAGTGAGCCTAGCCCAATATTTAGGCCTAGGATAGTTTGTTTGGTTTAGAATGAGTTGAGATGCGAGGTCAGTAGAGTTACAATACATAATTTTACCCTTCACCTAGAGGCTACTACCAGTTGCATATACTTACTACTGATGTGGGACATCTCCAATCATTGTACCTATACAGAATGGATATACTTTTCTTATAGGTATGGCAAAATATATCAATGGTTCACCTCAACTTTGAAGTATTAAAAGGCTCAGTGCCTTTAAGGATGTCAAGGGGTTTACATTAAGGTCGATGGAATTAAATGGTTATTGGGTCTACCTCCTCCCTATATAAGAAGAGTCAAATAACTGATGATGGTACCTAGTAGAGAAATAGGTCTGCTTCATTTCAAATAAGAGGTATTTAGTAACTAGAATGGGTATTTTCCTTGACTTACATTAGGTTACTCTAAACAAGATTTCGGCTGTGAGAGGTCGGCAAGCTATGTCAATGTTGCCAATGGATAGATTTATGTAGTAAGATTGACATATAAGCTATGACCACCAGCGGTCCCGAGCAGTCATTAGCAAATACTTGGGTTATGCCTTGATGGATTTCGTTTTTTAATAGTGTAGAATCTGTAACGAGTGCGAATTTTTCACGCTCGAAAATCGACACCCATACTTCATTCGTACCCGAATGCCATAGATTCGGTTGTTCAAATCCGATTCGCCGGAGCTTATAACAACATTAAGTAAGCAACACAGCGGAAGGTAAGAATAATACATTGATATACAGCTTTGATACAATATCTGATACAACAGATGATACAATAGATATCAATATACAATGAATATCAATATACATCAGAGATATGATACAAGAGAATAGCAGCGGAACAAATAACTCCATCCTCCAAAGCACCAATCCAAAAATAGCTCGAACTCCCAAAGATAAGCAACTGCAGTCCATATCCAAAGACTGAACTAGTTCCAGATAATCTACTAAACCTGACTATCTGAAAGACCCAACTCTAGACTACCCGTGTAGAAAATTTTTGAGCACCCAGAGTTTAGGAAAGAAACAATAAACTCCGGACCAGTTGTGGGACTGGTGTGAGCAACAAAAACAGTTTATCTTTAAAAACGAACAACAAGAGAATTTTAAAGTTAATTCGCAATGCTTTCAAAATGAAACTACCATAAGGCCTCCCGCCAAACACACAATGCAAATGCAAATGCAAATGCAGACTTGGAGGAGATTTCTTCTTATGTTAGTCAAAGATGCTTACTACGCAAAATCAAATCATTTTTGATATTATTATTAGTGCGTAGTGTAGACAACATTTCGAAAGTAGAATATAAATCTTAGCCAGCATAGGTACCATTATATTATGCCCGCTATAGCTACCTCCTGAGGAGGCAGGTTATACAATTTGCGATCGTAAAGGGTTCGTATTGTTTCTTTGGATTTCCAACAAATGGTCAGGCCAAGAAACTTCCCATTGCCACATGGAAACGCCTCTAGAAGGACGTCCCGAGAACCAACCCGGATCTCTGCCAAACAAGGCCGGCTACCCCCCTTCCCGGGGAATATACAAAACCTCAGATATGCCACCCCCGGTCCTTTGGGACTTTTATACGAGGATCCTCTAAACCAACTACCACACAGAAATAAATATAGTGTGTCCACATGAGTAAGTATCTGGGATCCATACCATGATACTACCCTTTTCCAGAAGAAATGGTCATACCCTAGGGGAGCTACCCCTGTAACCTTGCCGCATCATTCCTGTTTCGACCATTACCGGTTTGTGAGGCTTGATGAAGTCTCTTCCACAAAGCTATGCTTTACACAAAAGCCATGCTTTGATCACAAATGGTCAACCAATGATCATCACACAGCATCACTTAGCATGCCACATTACCAAATCGAGAGTATATCGTTGATAAACTTCAACTACGTAACCTCTGAGCTCGTACGTCTCAAAGAAGGGTGTAAAGCTAAGAGAATAAATTCTCCGCCACCAACAGAAATGTATTTGAAATAAATATGCTTTATATCTCAAAATGTAATGTCAGACATGTAACCATACAAGGCTGTTCCAGGGTCGAACAGAACCGAAGGCACTTCCAAAGAAGTCCTTGCAATCCGGATAATCCCTAATCACGTCAGGATTTCCCAACACATATGGAGTCTCTATACGGGGGACCAGTCGATGCAAAGACATCCGACAAGAAACCCTTTCGTTTTCGAAAATATCCGGTCTTCACCACCGGTCTTCAAATGCTATCCATATCGACGTATCATTATTCGGAATGGATATATGACACAAGGTCCTCTCCCGGCTAAACCGAATAAATGGGCGTAATATTCAAAAACATATGGATATGAGATTTCAATTAAGTCATAACTTATTATCCAAACCCTTTCTTTCAAATGGTTTAAACAAATTACCATTTCAAATCTTTAAACAAAAAAGATTTATTTCACAAAGATCAATTCATAGATTTCCAAAACAATTTCATTTTGATAGGATTAACTCACTAAATCTTTAAATCAAAGATTTAACTTATAGCTTTCAAACCGTTTTCCAAACTTGGAAGTCATTTTCATTTTTCAAACTTGAAATCATTTTAACACAAGTTGGAAGTTCATTACTTATGTGAAAGCTTTTATTATTTGAAAACAAATAGTTTTCATTTTAGAAAAATCCAATTATATTTGCACGAGTTAAAGGCTTTGAATATAATTTTACATCCCCAAATCAATACTTTTAAAATATTTTAACCCATATATAACTGGTATAACATCTTTAATCCCTAGTTTCAAATTATAGAATTCAATTCCAAATTTTGAATTCAAATTTAAATCCAATTATTTTAATTTCAAGGTGAAATCAAGTTATTCAAAAATAAATTTTATCTTAAAATTCCATTTCAAAAACTTTTCACATTTAACCCGATTCCATTTCAAACCATTTGAATTCAAAATTCAAATTCAAAACTATTTTCAAAAATCTGTGACTTAATCGATTTCCACGTGAAATCCATATTCGTGTGTGTATAGGTGTGGTCCGAGATTTTACACAATAGTGCAACATCATCAATCATCACAGATTACATCACAGCAATATCGATAAGCGGTATATATAACGCTTATCTATATACACAGAATCACAGATAGGAAATATGAATGCATTATAAATGAATAAATTATATTCATCACAGCTTGAATTAAAACAATTCAAATCACAAAGCATCACATATGAGGAATATCAATCATCCAACATCCAACAGAATCCAAACATCCATAAGTAGGATTAATTTTCATTATCCGATTAATTTAAATCAGGTGGGTCATCAATCATGTTTAATTAACATTACTTGGTTTCAAATCATTTGATTGATTATCCTTTAATCATTTATTAAATTAATCAATCAACTTTTAATAAATTAAATAATTAATCTTTTATTATCCAATTATCCTTTAATTAATTCACTTAACTTATTAAACATCTTTAAATTAACCATCTTTGTAATTAATTATCATTAACAATTCTTAATTACAAATAAATTAGACACTTAAATTATTAATTACAAACATTTAATTAATTATTCTTTAATTAATCATTAATTACCCTTTATTAATAATAAATTCTTAATTAATTATTCTTAATTAATTACAATAATAAATAAATTAAGTACTCCCCAATTAATAATTATCTCTTAATCACTTTAATTAATTGACCTTTAAATAAATTATTCTTAAATTAATTACGTTAATTAATTAAGCACATTAATTAGTTGTTCTTTAAGGTAATTAACCTTTAATTACTTTGATAAAATTTTCATTTCATTAATTAATTACAAATCAATTTATCCATTTTAATTATCTTAATAATTAAAGGAATTACATATCATAAATTCAAATTTTCATTAAGATAAAACTTCTCTTAGCTATACAATTGAAAACATTCATTTCAATTTTACCTTTGGATTTCATTTTAAATCCAAGATTTAAAATAAAAATCCATTTTATCTTTAACAAAGTTTAAACAATTTCAAAATCCTTTTTTTCACAAGTTAAAGAATTATTTATTTTATATAGAAGTTTCCAATTTTATTTTAAATTCAAATCAATTTAAAATTTCACTCCATGCTCAAATCCTTTTAAAACAATTTTAATTTTAAAAACTTCTTCTATGACAGGGTTAAGATTCAGATTCGGGTTTTGAGTCCAGATTTAACTTAGATTTGAAATTTAGTTTAAACCTTTACTTTTACATTATAAAGCTTCGTTTTTAAATTCAACTATTTAACATTTTAAAGTTGTTCAAATAATTTAAACTTTTAAAACCTTATTTTATTTTAAAACTGAGATTCAAACTAAACTTGAATCAAATTTTAAAACTCGTTTGAATCTTTACTTTTTATTTTAAATTCCAGTTTAAAATTTTCTTAAACTTGCAGGCTTAAGCCTATAACAAGATACTAATCCGAGCAATCAACATTTGCTTCGATTCTCATCTCCCCTGCTTCGAGTCACATACTCGAATGACTCGAGTAAAGCCCGAGAAAAAAAAACAGCACATCCTCAAAAACCACCAGACCCTCAAAAATGCACGGTGCACATGCACCGTGGCTCTGGCCACCTCCGGCCATCCACCAGAACTGCAACCCCTCGCCGATCAACTCAAGACAACATCACGATCATCCAAACCCACTGCAGCATCTCGAATCAAAATCGAGTAGCCTGGCACCAACCTTTGAACAAAAACCCATACCTGGAAACCTAGAAACGTGCCCCTCAACAAACCTGGCAACGCCTTGCTCTCGCCGCCTCGACCACCGGCGCCTCTGAAACTCCGATCGTGGACTCGTCATTGACCAAGCTTCCATCACCCAGAAGCTCACCGCACTCGATCACCTATGCTAGCCGCGGTAATTGATACATGACGCACGGAAAAATTAGGTTTAAAAATATAAACTGTTCGCCGCCGCTTCCACGATGAGCTACACTGCCATTCACCATTTTTCCTCGACTCTCCGATCACTCCTCCTTCACCACAGAGAACTCCGACCTTCTCGGATACTTGATCACCAGGAAGCCCCAAAATTCCATTTTTCGTTCTCTAGAACCGCGCACTCAACCCCAGACTAGAAATCTTAATTTTTGCGTAAAAATCATGTTTTGGTTTGTGGATTCAAATTACAATCCTGAATTTATGAATCACAATGTTTGGGTTTCCACTTATTTAAGACTTGGTCTGTTATTTTGATTACCAGAGACTATTCATATTTCTTTAACTTAAATAAAAATTTTAAAACTAAAATTGATGATGAAATACACAAGTTTCATTTGAAAACTTGAATTTAAACAGAGATAAATCAAGAGAAAAAGAGTTTTGACTGAAGTTTAAGTTTAAACAAGGAACAAATTTGTGTCTCAGGTGAACAAATATACAACCCATCCATACAGATGTATGTACACACAGCCATGTATTTATCAACATATATACAATCATACTTACTTCATAGGTAAGTCAAGCAACCAGATTTATATAAAAAAAATTAAAATGTGATGTTACTCACCTGTAAAGATGAAGAACAGAGGACCCTTCCTGTTTGCAACTGCAGATTTGTTTTATTTTTTTCTTGATTCTTGTTTTATTGTAGAATGTTGTTTTGAGTTTTAATGATATTACTTTAGATTTTTTTTCCTCGGCTTTGAGGGAAACGAACTGAAATGAGACAATGGATTGATGCATATAAAAAGAAAGTTTACAGGCTGTGCTATTTTCTGTTTGTACAACAGGGATGATATTTTTTCTTTTTAGTACAACAATAGGCAGTGATTTCTTTTCCTTGTATGGTGGCCGATATGCATATTATATGGTGTACTAAGATTTGGCATTAACTCCATCATGTTTATTTTATTATGCAGGTTCATGTTGGAGGCTGATAGATGTGTGTGTGTGTGTGTGTGTGTGTGTGTGTGTCTATATATATACTAGAAGTGATATGACTTTAGCTAGCATTAAATGCCAAGGTACATGTCTCCATACTTACTTGTTTCATTTTTATACTTATTTTATTTTATTTATTCATTGTCTTATTTTACAGGCATACTTTATTTTGTTTACTGAAATGAAGCTATTATCTCGGCTGATATGTTGTATATATTTAGAGATGCTTTATTTGTACATGCTTTACAAGCTTTTGCTTTGGTTTTGTTTTAAGTGTACATAGTTATTTATTTTGTTTTATTTCTATACCTTGTTTTTTTGTTTATTTACTTACTCTTTTATTTGCCTGCATACTTGCATTTTTTTATATTTGTTTTATGCTTTGTATTCTTTGTTTCTTTATTTTGTTTTACACTTTGTTTTACAAGCCCAGTTACATATATTTATATTCTTGTTTGAACACACTTGTTTCCTATTTGAATGTATTTAACTATCTACTTTTGTTCTACTGCTATGTAATATAGATGAGATTTTGTATTTATTATGTTGTTGAATATATTTTTTTAACTAATTTGTTTAATATATATATATATATATATATATATAATGTTTTATAGTTTACATAACCAAAATCTTAAGATATTTTTTTTAACTTATTACTTATCGTCTTATCTTACATCTTCATTCATTCATTATTTAGATGTTGAATTCTAAAAGAAATTATTTTTAAAACTTAATAAAATAAACACATATCTTTTTATATGAATTATAAGAAATTCAAAGTAATTCACCAATAAATTTCACAATTTTATTCAAAATTTAAATAAATTATCAATTTAAAATCAATAAAAATTCGGGATCGTTACAGAATCTGTATGACATATTAAAGGACCTCATTATTTGACTAGTTGTTTGTTTGTCGGAGTTGTATTAGTTATCCCTTAGATAAGTATGTGTGATGTGTAGTAAGACGACAAATTAGAATGTAAAACCGTATCTAGGGGTCATCCATATTTTTAGTTAGAACCGATTGACTAACCATTATGTTATGGAGGGCCTGCTTTGGGGTTGAGTATTAAATTGCTGTCGGGTTTGCTTCCTCCTTATTTAAGAAGTATTAACTGGCCAAGGTTATTCTTTTCGATAGTGCATTGTTTAGATATATATATATATATATATATATATATGTATGTATGTATATATGTATGTATATAGGCATATAAATAGTTATACCTCGAAGAAGGTTAGATGTATCGTACGCGTAGATGAAATTACATGGAATAGTCGTGATTAACGAATGTAACACTTAAATAGAAATCAATCGACATAAACTAGTATTATGGATAAAGTATGTAATTTTCTAGTCCTTAGAACGTTGTTCTGACCCTTCCTCATTACAACCCACAGGACGGATTTAGAGGGACAAGGTGCTGGTGAAAGAAGGGAATAGTAAATGAAAAAATCTTCTCATTCATGCTCGACACTAACAAGGCGAATGTATATCTAAGGAATGATATTAATTTCAAGGTAGTGGCCTTACTCAGTATATATGTTCTATTTTTCCACTCCGCTACGAGTTTGTATATTTAGCTCTCTGATATACTTATGTTTATTACAGATCACCAAAACCAATGATCGGTACCCCAGTGGACTTAGATTTTGATTTAGTTGGGATTCAAGCCGTTTAAGGTGCAGGTTGTTATAGAAATTCATACGTGTTGTGTTGTCTACAATATCGTAATTTTCTTATGTATTTGATGCATGAAGAAAATATCAAATCCAAATTAAGATCACTAAATGGTAGTTTATAGTGTTCCCAAGTATTTATGTACTACTAGTGAGTTGTTTACAAAAATGACAAACCCTTTATGAAGACATCAAGGATAACGTGTCATATAAAATTCATGTTCAAACCTTAATTAAGAAATTTAAGTTAATTATGTTCCAAAGAGTAAGTTATCGTTGATTCAACAAAAAAGCTAAATACATCGCCTTGAATTGTGCCATAATTAAAGCAATATATAAATACAAATGCCCAAATTCATAACTGAGCAAGGGGACGATTCCAAGTATTGAGAAAACTACATTATTATCATATGATAACAATGCAATGATAAGAGCCCACTAGAAGTCAAGAGACATAACCTAAATAGTTCTATGTCATAAAAGTAAGTTATCAGCATCGAGAGGGTTGGTTAACAGAGTAGATATTTAAACAACATAGCAGATCCAATCATGAAGGGACTTGCTTGATTAGATCTCATCAAACTAATTAAAGGGATTATTAACTGGGTTTTTAGACCAGTAGAATTCAACAAGAGTTAGAACATCCAGACTAAGCCAGAATGACTTGAATCATGAACAAGGCATCTAAAAGAACAAGCCAAAAATCCACTAAGTATATAGTTCGCTGGCGATCCATCATCCATGGATCGCTGGCGATCCAAAAGAAAACATTACGAGTTGTTAAAGCCTATTGCATCATGATCTACCCTTCTAAAAATACTTACCAAGTTTTCTAGCATTCGAAGCAGTGTAGTTTAAGAAGTAAAGACTCATCTGATTCAAGACATTTACCAGCTTTTTGACCAAAGCAACTAACTTAAAATGGACCTGGAGAACTCAGACAAAGTTGCATTGACTTTAAATTTTGGGAGAACACTAGATAACATAAAAGAAGGTACTCACCAAAAAGGGCTTGATTGGATAAGGCAAGATAGGTCGCTAGCGACCTAACTAAATGGATTGCTAGCGACCAATTTACAGTGGGCCCTACCACTAGAAATTTTTATGTAGGTCCCTGACACCCTCTAGAATGTACCCGTAAACTTTCGTTTGATTTCATTAAGTTTTGAGTGAGTTTTGGATGATTCTTCTAGACTAGATGACCTATGAAGACAGAAGATCAAAAAACTCCAAATGGCTTGATATTTGGACAAGACACTCAAATAAAAGATAGGAAGACAACCAAAATAAGATCACTCAAAAACATGCTAAGTGGATAGATAGCCAATGATCCATCCCTAGGACAGCTAGAAATCCATCAAGATAGGTTGGATTGCCCTCAAACTTTCCAAGCTCCTTCGTTGCATTAAGTAAAGGCTTCTGGTAGAAAAATATGCTAAGTTGATGGATAGCTAGCGATCCATCCTTATGGATAGCTAACGATCCATAGAAAAGACTCAGATTGATTTGAGATTTTCGGTGATGACTTGGCATAACAACTGGACTCTTCTGCACTCAAACTTCTGGCCCAAGTGCTCTTCAACCCCTACAAATACAATCCTATCTGCAACACAAACATGATCTTCTAGAATGGCTTCTGAAACTCTGCAGAGATTATTTGTAACGATCCAGAATTTTCGATCCCGAAAATCCCAGATAGTTAGGAAAAGAAGAAAGAGATAGAAGAATAAGAAGATCAGAAACACCAACATCTCACATTCGCAGCGGATAAAATATAATAACAAATAATAATAGTTATACAAAAGAATTTTGTATCTGTCAAAATACCTTTATAATACTTCAGAGTTACACGTATATACAGACACTGGATATACACAATCATCATGTCTCAGATATACAACAATATAATACAGCGGAATCACTCCATACGTTCTTGCCATCTAGCTCGCCTCCTAAGCTCCAGAACGTCCTTACCTGAAAACCTGTAATACTCGGTCTGACCTGAGCATTACATCAAAGTAACACCCGGGTCAGGCTGGAAACCAGCGTGAGTAAACCCATCTAACATGGAATACAAAGCATACAACTTATATAAAACCCGGGGTAAATCGTATCAATTTACAAATTCACTATTTGTTATAGACATCACTTATTTCACACATCAATTTTCTAAGTACCAAAATTTAGATTAAATAGTCCAATTCACTTAAATCATTTCATTCCAGCCTATTGATTTCACATATCAATCTATAAAAATTCGAAGTGGTTTCGGGTATTTTCTAATACCCTACCCCGGTCTCTTCGAGTCTCATTTCATCCTAACCCAAGTTATCCAAATGAAATACACTTCAAACTTTGAATACAGGATGTCCCTTTACACCACAATTTATTATTGATAAATAGCCACAATACCCTGTCCGCCCAAACATATGTTACCACAAAATATTTCATATCAGAGATATCAACTCATTCAAGGCATCCAACACCATTCAATCATCCATAAGCAAAGCTTGATCACTTCCAAATTAATTTAATTAATTCTAATTGAATTACTAACCTCAATCACTTAGATTCCTTCCCTAAACATTAACTAATTTCAAATCAATTAATTAATCATCCCTTAATTATCCATCTTAATTAATCACCATGGATTAATTATCCTTCAATTACATTCAAGTAATTAACTTTAATTAATTAAATTAATTATTCTTATCCAAAAAAATAAATTAATCTTTAATTACTTCCCAACTTAATTAACTATAATTAATTATATTAATCCTTAATTACTTATATTAATTAATTTCTCATAAGTCACTTATTATTGATTAATTAATCTTCATTGATCAATCTTTAATTACATCATTGATTATATGAATTAATGATTTCTAAATACATTTCAATTTATCATAATCTAAATTAATTACAATAAGTAATTAATCATTAACTAAACCACAAATATTGATCACTCTTGATTAATCTCAACCAGTAATTAACTACCTATTTATTTACTTCATTAAATAAATCAATCGCTCATTTTATAAAGAAGTTTAAAAGAATTTAAAACCAAATTCATTTTTAAATTCAAATCGATTTAAAAATGCACTTTAACATTCAAGTTGTTAAAATAATTTAAATTTAAAAACTTTATTTGTTTAAAATTTTTATTTGTTTAAAAACTGCGAGTCACTAACTTGAATTCCAGATTTAACTCTGATTTAAGAACTTGTTTTAAATCTCTACTTTACAATTTAACTTCAGTTTTTAAAAATCACTTTTATTTCTTTCCAATTCATTCTTATTTTTATTCTATAATTATTTCACTTTCAAAATTTACTCTTATATTTCTTCCAAAAATCCAATTCTTAATATTTTGATTACCCAGTGTACTGAAATATATTCAAGCAAACCATAGTATTCAATATTCCAATTATCAATATTATTCATCACAGAATATCAAATATTCATAACACAGAATATTAAACAATCTAAATAATTTTGAGGAATCCAGTTGGATCCCTCCAACTTGTTTCCCTGCATCCACATATGTTAGCACAATACCAATTCCACTTTGAGGTGGAATATCGCGGTATATGGGATTTATAAAATATCATCCGCTATTATGCGGCGCATAGGGTCTCATCCTCTATATACGGGAAATTAATCACTCCAATATATACTATATACTATATATAATATAGCACATCAAATTTATTCAATCATTCAACCAATTATTTAAATTTAACCATATAAATTTAAATTAAACCAGATGACTGAGATTAACTCACCATTTATTTTCATTTTGCAATCCACTTCAATGTTGTCTTGGTTTACCCGATTTGACCTTGAATAAACAATTTATATGATTTCATTAACATTTGAGCCGATTGAAAAATCAACTACTATTCAATAAATTTACTTAACCATTTATTTTGTTTAAACTAAATTTCCACTTTAAAGATCTTTTAGTGACTAAGATAATTAATAAGCTGGTTTAAACATTTATATATACATACACATACATATATATATATAAACTTTTATTTCGGAAATCTCATAGATTTTCAAACATGTTACATTCCTATCTAATAAAATTCCTTTTATACATTTTTTTTTCCATAAACTTCTCTGTTTTTTTCCAGTATAATAAAAATAAGTATATGTACATATAAATTAATAAAACAAAAAGAAAATATTCTTACCTCGTCACCAAGCAATAGCCGCCCTTCGCAGTCACGACCGAACCCACGCAACGAAAATCGCGATTACACCATTGTGCCTTTACTCGAGAAGCATCGCCTTCCCCCACTTCCTTAAACTCATCGAACAGCCGGTCGATGCCATCACGAGTTCCCCTCCTGCCCAATTGATCTACCCTAGCTCGAGTTTGTCGCGACGCCCATCTCAAAAAAACTCGAACGAGGCATCGAAACCTCGAAGCTCTCGCCTACAGTCGCGTGGAGCTCTCCTCGCACTGGCCACCGTCTCGAAAATCAAAACCCTCCCCCTCGATGCTGATTGAAATCGAGCCACAGCTCAACGCGGTTATCACTCGTTATATTTTCTAACTAATTTGATCTGAGAAATGAAAAAAAAGGAAACGGGGTTAAATTTTGAAGGGAGATTTTTTTTCGACCATTTTATTTCTTTTGCGAATTCAATTTTGATTTGAGATAGGGGAGAAGACACGATTTTCAGCACAGAGAGAGGCGTGTTTGGGAAGGAAGGAACGACGTATTGAAGAAGGTTAATGTTTATTTGATTTTGCTTTTATATAATATTTTTTTCAAAATATCTCAAATTATATACTGTAAAAATTTGAACTCCTATTTAGATGTGCCGCTGGACGTTTATAATGTTAAACCCCTATTTCGAGCGCAATGGAAAAGGTTTCGAGTCCCAATTCGATCGTATGGAGAAGATAGCTTTTTGGACCACATTATTATATTAAATTTCGATATAAATTCAATGTGTTTATATGTCGTACGATCACTAGACAACTCCAAACACTACAAAATTTGAAATTCAATAATAATACAATATTACGGATCCAACGGAACTGGTTTCGTCGAATTCCGAGGCTGTGCCTCGGAAGGCTATTTTTAAATATCGATTTAAACGATATATATATATATATATGTAAACTGAACAAAACACTTTTAATTTCAATTTAAAAGCTTTTATTATCTTCAGCACTATCAATATAAATTTTACAAGTCTTCAAACTATTTTTAACAGGCTTAAAACTCCAGATTCAACATTTTACCCAACTTCAAATTATTTAATTCAATAATTTAATTATCAAATAAATAGTAATATTTGAATTCAAGTCAAAAATTAACTTTTAAATATTTAAAATCAATTAAATATTTCAATTTCAAATGCTAAAAAATTACGGTCGTCGCATTCTTCCTCCCTTAAAAGAATTTCGTCCCCGAAATTACTAGTGAGGAAGAATGGTCCAATACCCGTTTACTTTTCCCCCAAAACCAACAGTTCAACATCCTACCAACTATCTTTTTGTAAAAGATCCATTATCATTCTTACTAACTACCCAAACTCTCCCACAGTTTTCAAACATTACCTTTTTGCTCAATCATTCAAATTTCAATTTAAAACCAAAATTCTGAATTATCAAAATTTTCTCAAAAATTTTCTAACTCTCTAAATTTTCGAAAAATTTCGCCAGCGTCTCCTTTGCGCGCTAGCTCGGTACAACTACAAAGTGCCTCTACGAGCTCTCAAATTCCAAAAGAAAACAAAAAGCCAAGTGGCTAGATCAAAAACCCAATCATATAGAAATTTAAACACATACCTTTTTATCGAGCAATTCAAATTAATCTTATGGAATCAAAACCAATTTTCCTTTTCCTTTATAATACCTGTATGTCCTACTAAGCAATAATGTTCAATCACAACATTCAAAAATTGTTTTACACATTTCTTTACAAAAGATTTCATATCTATTTTGATTTCTATTCACTTATTCACAATCATCCCATATTCACTTTTCTATTCCTTTAGTTCCAACTAAACAATTAGTTACACTCTCCATTTTCAAAATTCCTTATTTCAATTCCAACTTGAAATCATTTTATTGATAACAAAACTTTTTCCAAAAATTTCAAAAATTTTCTGACTCCTAAAATTTTGGCAGAGTCTCCTTTATACGGTGGAGCTTTTGCGATTTGACAAGAGATATAATTATATATACATCGACCTACACGGTCGAAAAAACAAAAACAGTTCATATTTCCTATTTTTATTGCGTAGGCATACCTCTATTTAGCATTTTTAAGCAAGCGGCTTATTATTTTAGAAATTAGCGCGTCCAAATCCAGCCAAACGGCTCCCGGTACCTGTACTTACTCAATTTAAATATGTGAGTGCCAAAATCATGTAACTTAACAACATTTTTCATATTTAACTAGTAAATATACGAGTTTCTATAAGGAATGCAGGTTAAACAATATTTATAAGCAACTTATAGGGTTTTGACATTAATTTTAATTGTTTGCAACCAATTCGTATACAACTTCATTCAATTTAAATGGTTTACAACACAATTGCTTACATTCAATTCATTTTTAAGCAAAACAAACTCATATTCACTTCTATTGATCTTAAAACCATTTTATTTAATCTTTATCAACTCATAGGATTTTAATTACCTTCGTTTACGTAAAATGACAATCCATTCTATGCAATTTGATGACATCCATGTGAATAAATAATTACTTAAGTTTTATAACCAATTTAAATTGATTTCGACTCAATTTATATTTAATTCCTTCCATTCTAATTCATTTACAACCATTTTATTTAGCTCGACACATTCCATGCTTGTATACGACTAACCATTCCCAAATTATTTCAACCCAAGATTTTATTTAATGGTCTACCCTTCCTATTTGAAGTTGAGCTTCTATAAATTTTAAACTTATGTTAATTTACTTTAATTTAGTCCAACTTCAAAACTTAAGCTCACTTCATTTGCAAAATAAATTTCCATTTCAATTTAACTTGGTTCTATTTCAATCAAATCTCATTTCAATCTACAAATTTATTTGATTAGTTATGATAAATTTAGTTTCCAAATTCAATTTATTCATGACACATTTACTAATTACAAGGCCATTTTCAATTTATTTCTACCTTCTTTAACTTAATTTGCAATTCAAACCATTTCTGTTTCAATCCAACTTCCTTTTTATTCGACAATATTCCAATTGTATTAAATTTACTAACAATGCATGTCAAATTTAATTTATAACTCAAGTTTTCATTTCCAAACTCCATTAATAACTCCCAATTCAACTTCTATTTAACCAATTTAAATCTTGTTAACATACTTACTTAACTAATTTATTTAGCTAACTAGCTTACTCCTTTATTTTAAAATTTTAGAAATACTTTTAAATTCACATAATACTATTAATAGCTTTTTATAAAAATACTCCTTATAACTCAATGTCTCAACCAGTCCATCCTTATTCTCACAGGAATTCGGTCATACGTTGATCAGGTGTAGGACTGAAAATCTATAAGTACTTAGTAGACTCATTTTCAACATCCAGTGAAAATACTTGGGAAAATAATTTTATTGAAAATATAGAAAACAGTTTTTTAAAACAGAGGAAATATCTTTGGTGAGAATGCTCTGGAAATCATCACCTTCATTCATGGTCGCAGTTACATCCTGGATTACGTTGCCATCGCAGCAAAAGTCCATGTAACTATAGACACACTGCACCCCTCGATTACGCCATGGAACCCATAACATATCGCAGTTACATTCCAGGGTTACATTGCCATCGCAGCAAAAGTCCATGTAACTGTAGGCATCAGCGCCCTCGATTTTCGCTATCAAAAATGAAACTTCTCCACTCCACATAGGTCGCAGTCTACCGATATAAAATCAAACGCAGACTGTTGGCTCTCAGCGGCACACGACTTTCGCTATGTTACCATAGGTCGCAGTCTACCGATATACAATCAAACGCAGACTGTTGGCTCTCAGCAGCACACACGACTTTCGCTATGGTCTGCAGTAGATCGCAGTGACATCGAGTTACACTATCGTCATAGCATAACCCAAATGCCTCTGTAGGCATCAGCGCCCTCGACTTCCGTTACACACTACACATAATCTTCAAGAACTAGTTTTGTTCGGACCCTTCACAGGATCAACTTTCGAATTCCCCCCAGGGTTCAATGCAGTACACCCTGTGGCACCCCTGAGAAGTTCATTTCAAAGGAGCGCCTTTTTCCTCAGAGCCATTATCAAAACACTTTATACTATACACATATAGTATCTTCCAAATCATACACCTAGTATGAATCTCATATAAATCTCCTTTTCTCAAAATCGATTATCCCAAAATCGATAATTCTCAAACTAGGCTTTCCAAATTCCAATATTGATTTTACCCAAAAACCAAAAGCCTTTCCAAAAACAAAGGTTCCCATAACCTTTTTCCAAAATCCTCATAAGATCCTTTATATATATATAATTTTTTTTGAAAACTTTGGATCATTTCAAACTTGTATAAAACTCCTTTTATACTTCAGACACTTTCAAAATTCTTTCCTTCCGGCAATAGATTCAACAAGGAGAGATTTATCTTATATAACAAAGATATACAACTTTGTTTATTCAAAATCAAATATTCAAATTTGATTACTCTTTTTTTATAAAGTTGTTTCCATCTTACTTATCATCATAAAAATATCGAACTTTCACTTTTATCCATTGTATATTTCACAAAATATACTTCCATTTGAAAAGAAATCATTTCACATTTCTTATTCAAAAAATTTCAATATCAATTTCTTTCAAATCCGTACTATGTACATCTATCTTCCTTATGCTGTACCAATCTGATTGCTCACTTGATCACACGATTTCACTTCCGAACTAGTATCGTCCATCCAACTTCCTAGTGCGGACACAGATCTGGTTTCTTGATCAGAAACCGTCATTCTAACTTGCATAGCCTAAGTATGATAGAGAATATCCAGAACCAATCAACAATCCATATCCAGGTTCGCCGTCGAAAATCGATTGAAAAATCCCAACTCGGATCGATATAACTATCTCGAAATTCTATGCTCGAATCTGGATCAAATCACTATGCGAATAGAATAATATAGGTACATCCTACGATTTATCTTCATTGATTATCAACTAAATAAATTTCTTTTTCTTTTCACATTCCTTTAATTTCTATCCACATAATCACAATTGTTTCAATTCCATTGGATTATCACTTTAATCCTTATCTCAATTGGGTAATTTAATCACAAACAGTTTGCGCTCTGACCGGCTTCAATTTAGAAAATAGCTTAAAAATTTTTAAAATAGATAAGTAGTTGAAAAATAATTGTTAGTTTGTAAAATAGCCGTAAAATAGTTAAATAACAATAAAATAGATGGAAAATAGTCAAATAGTTATAAAATAGTTAGATAATTACAAAATAGTTTAAAATAGTAATTAGTTATAAAACAGTTGAAAAACAGTAATTAGTTTATAAGACAGTAACAAAATAGTTAAATAATTCCAAAAGTAGTTATAAAATAAGTTTAAGATAGTTTTGGATTTAATAAGAAAGGTTGTATATATTAAATAGCTTGGAAAAAAAGTTTATATTAAAACAATTTATACTGAAAATAGTCCAGAGTCAAAACTGTTCGCTTCCCCATTAATTCAATTTAATTTTCCACTTCCATTTAAATTGACTCAATTCCAATTTGAATAACTTCAATTTCCATTGAAATTGATTTAACCCCAATTCAAGTTGAATAAATCTTGATTTCTTTCCAAATTCAAATCAAATTCCATTTGATTTTAATCCTACTCAACTTTAATTACAATTCCAAATTATTCCCATCAATTTGGACTAATATCAATTGAACCCACTTCAATTTCAAATCATTTCAATCCAATTCAAATTTTCCATTTAAAATTTGAAACTTATACTTCTTCAGTCACAAATCCAATTAATTCAAATCAGATTCAATTTTGAACGAATTCAATTCAAATTTCAAATTTAAACCATCCCGAATCATATAAATTCGATTTAAATTTTTAAATGTTGATTTAATCCTTTAAATCAAATCAACTTATCTCTTTGAACCATTTAATTCTAAATCCATATCAAACTTATCTTCATTTAATTTTAATTTGGTTGTATTTCTATTACCACTTAACTGTCATTATTAAAATTTTCAAATAATATAACAACCAATTACCTTAATATTTATTAGAAAGAAATATTGCTTTATATATCAAAATATATTCTTATATAAAATCATTTAAAATCTTTATATAAGCAAATAACAAGTACGCTCTTATATATATATACACTCAACTCATTCTAGGGTACTACGGACTCTATTTAATGAGTAATCCCCACCAGAGCCAAGGTTCTCGCTTAACCTTCAACTCTGATACCAACTGTAACGACCCAGAATTTTCGATCCCAAAAATCCCATATAGTTAGGAAAAGAAGAAAGAGATAGAAGAATAAGAAGATCAGAAACACCAACAACTCACATTCGCAGCGGATAAATTATAATAATAAATAATAATAGTTATAAAAAAGAGTTCTGTATTTGTCAAAATACCTTTATAATACATCATAGTTACACGTATATACAGACATTGGATATACGCAATCATCATGTCTCAGATATACAACAATATAATACAGCGGAAACACTCCATACGTTCTTGCCATCCAGCTCGCCTCCTGAGCTCCAGAACGTCCTTACCTAATAATCTGTAATACTCGGTCTTTCCCGAGCATTACATCAAAGTAACACCCGGGTCAGACTGGAAACCAGCGTGAGTAAACCCATCTAACATGAATACAAAGCATACGACTTATATAAAACCCGGGGTAAATCGTATCAATTTACAAATTCACTATTTGTTATAGACATCACTTATTTCACACATCAATTTTCTAAGTACCAAAATTTAGATTAAGTAGTCCAATTCACTTAAATCATTTCATTCCAGCCTATTGATTTCACATATCAATTTATAAAAATTCAAAGTGGTTTCGGGTATTTTCTAATAACCGACCCCGGTCTCTTCGAGTCTCATGTCATCCTAACCCAAGTTATCCGAATGAAATACACTTCAAACTTCAAATACAGGATGTCCCTTTACACTACAATTCACCATTGATAGATAACCACAATACCCTGTCCGCCCAAACATATGTTACCACAAAATATTTCATATCAGAGATATCAACTCATTCAAGGCATCCAATACCATTTAATCATCCATAAGCAAAGCTGGACCACTTCCAAATTAATTTAATTAATTCTAATTGAATTACTAACCACAATCACTTAGATTCCTTCCCTTAACATTAATTAATTTCAAATCAATTAATTAATCATCCTAATTATCCATCTTAATTAATCACCCTGGATTAATTATCCTTTAATTACATTCAAGTAATTATCTTTAATTAATTAAATTAATTATTCTTATCCAAAAACAGTAATTAATCTTTAATTACTTCCAAACCTAATTAACTATAATTAATTACATTAATCCTTAATTACTTATATTAATTAATTTCTCACAAGTCACTTATTATTGATTAATTAATCAATCTTTAATTACATCATTGATTATATAAATTAATGATTTCTAATTAAATTTCAATTTATCCTAATCTAAATTAATTACATTAAGTAATTAACCATTAACTAAACCACAAATATTGATCACTCTTGATTAATCTCAACCAGTAATTAACTACCTATTTATTTACTTCATTAAATAAATCAATTGCTCATTTTATAAAGAAGTTTAAAAGAATTCAAAACCAAATTCATTTTTAAATTCAAATCAATTTAAAAATGCACTTTAACATTCAAGTTGTTAAAATAATTTAAATTTAAAAAATGTTTAAAAACTGCGATTCACTAACTTGAATTCCAGATTTAACTTTGATTTAAAAACTTGTTTTAAATCTCTACTTTACAATTTAACTTCAGTTTTTAAAAATCACTTTTATTTCTTTCCAATTCATTCTTATTTTTATTCTATAATTATTTCACTTCCAAAATTTACTCTTATATTTCTTTCAAAAATCCAATTCTAAATATTTTGATTACCCAGTGTACCGAAATATATTCAAGCAAACCATAGTATTCAATATTCCAATTATCAATATAATTCTTCACAGAATATCAAATATTCATAACACAGAATATTAAACAATCTTAATAATTTTGAGGAATCCAGTTGGATCCTTCCAACCTGTTTCCCTACATCCACAGATGTTAGCACAGTACCAATTCCACTTCGAGATGGAATATCGCGGTATATAGGATTTATATAATATCATCCGCTATTATGCCGCGTATAGGGTCTCATCCGCTATATAATGCGGGAAATCAATCACTCCAATATACTACTATATGCTACTATATATAATATAGCACATCAAATTAATTCAATCATTCAACCAATTATTTAAATGTAACCATTTAAATTTAAATTAAACCAGATGAATGGGATTAACACACCTTTGATTTTCATTTGCAATCCACTTCAATGTTGCCTTGGTTTACCTGATTTGACCTTGAATAAACAATTTATATGATTTCATTAACATTTGACCCGATTGAAAAATCAACTACTATTCAGTAAATTTACTTAACTAATTATTTTGTTTAAACTAAATTTCCCCTTTAAAGATCTTTTAGTCACTAAGATAATTAATAAGCTGGTTTAAACATATATATATATATATATATATATTTATATATATATATATATATAAACTCTTATTTCAGAAATCTCATAGATTTTCAAACATGTTACATTCCTATCTAATAAAATTTCTATTATATATTTTTTTCCATAAAATTCTCTGTTTCTTCGTGTACAATATAAATATGTGTGTATATATATAAATTAATAAAACAAAAAGAAAATATTCTTACCCCGTCACTGAGCAACAGCCGCCCTTTCCAGTCACGACCGAACCCACGCAACGAAAATCACGATTACACCATTACGCCTTCACTCGAGAAGCATCGCCTTCCTCCACTTTCTTAAACTCATCGAACAACTGGTCGATGCCATCGCGAGTTCCCCTCCTTCCCAATTGATCTGCCCTAGCTCGAGTTTGTCACGATGCCTATCTCAAAAAAAACTCGAATGCGGCATCGAATCCGCGAAGCTCTTGCCTACAGTCGCGTGGAGCTCTCCTCGCACTGGCCACCATCTCTAAAATCAAAACCCTCCCCCTCCGATGCTGATTGAAATTGAGCCACAGCTCAACGCGGTTATCGCTCGTTATATTTTCTAACTAATTTGATATGAGAAATGGGAAAAAAAGGAACGGGGTTAAATTTTGAAGGGAGATTTTGTTTCGGCCATTTTATTTCTTTTACGAATTCGATTTCGATTTGGGATAAGGGAGGAGATACGATTTTTAGCAGAGAGAGAGGCGTGTTTGGGAAGAAGGAACGACCTATTGAAGAAGGTTAATGTTTATTTGATTTTGCTTTTATATAATATTTTTTTCAAAATATCTCAAATTATATATTGTAAAAATTTAAACTCCTATTTAGATGTTCCGCTAGACATTTATAATGTTAAACCCCTATTTCAAACGCAATGGAAAAGGATTCGAGTCCCAATTCGATCATATGGAGAAGATAGCATTCTGGACCACATTATTATATTAAATTTCGATATAAATTCAGCGCGTTTATATGTCGTACGATCACTAGACAACTCCAAACACTACGAAATTTGAAATCCGATAATAATACTATATTACGGATCCAATGGAACTAGTTTCATCGAATTCAAAGACTGTACCTCGGAAGGCTATTTTTAAATACCGATTTAAACGACATATATATATATATATTAAACTGAACATAACACTTTCAATTTCAATTTAAAAGCTTTTATTATCTTCAACACTATCAATAGAAATTTTACAAGTCTCCAAACTATTTTTAACATGCTTAAAACTCCAGATTCAATATTTTACCCAACTTCAAATTATTTAATTCAGTAATTTAATTATCAAATAAATAGTAATATTTTAATTCAAGTTAAAAATTAATTTTTAAATATTTAAAATCAATTAAATATTCCAATTTCAAATGCTCAAAAATTCCGGGTCGTCGCATTATTCTTCACTCTTCTCCTCCCACAAAATAGCCATATAAGGGTACATTATGATTCTCTAGTGAACTCTTGTGCTTGTGACTTGATCTAATTTAGAAGATTCAATCATATTATAATCAGATTCAACTTGTAACAGCAGTTAGTTAATAGAAAATTATAAATGGAAGTAAGCTTCATTAATAGCCGAACCACTGCAAAAATCTTTTTATCTTTTACTATTTCTACTTTTACATTTATTCTCTTTATTATTGTTGTGTAAGAACAGGGCTTGTGCTTCCACACTCAATCCAGGTTGTTGATCCATTTTTGGGTTAACATTTAGGTGCTTTCATTAAGGTCCCAACTCAGGCTTAGATCTAGCTTATACTTTGGATCAAATAGGTTCAGAAGTTAGATCTTCAACCTCTACTTAGAAGATTTGCTGTTAAGAATCAATGGCACTAGGAAGAAAGAGAACTACCTTCGAAAGATCCATAGGAGCTACAATTGCTGTAGAAGAAACAGACCCCCAACAAATTTAAGTTAACAACCCCAACAACCTGCTATTAAGAGCCAGCTCTGGAGATTAGGTTGCATGATCCTCCATATAGCATGAAGTTGTGACTAAGGAAGAATTGAATTAGATGGTTGATGAAATTAACAATAAAATGGCAAATAGTCAAAAGGCTCTTATAGAAAAGATAGATGCTCACTTAGCGCTCCAATCATTAACTACTCCTAAAACAATGCCTGAAGCCGTAGCTGCTACGGGCAAGAGTATCCTTCTGTTTTTGGCTTGAACGGAAGAAAAAGAAGGCAAAAGGAAGCAATGAGTGGAGCTCTAAGTATCATGATGGAAGAAAGCGTTAACACTCCACCTACTGCAAAAGCACCTGCTACAAACCTGAACATAGGGGTGAAAACCCCATGGGAGGATATAAGGATGACTCTCTCCGGCTCTAAAGATGACAAACAATTTGAGGAAGACAAATTGGTTGAAAATGCTAATGTGCAAAATGCTAGAAGAAGCTCTAAAACCCGTGCCGAAGCACCGTGCCGAAGCAATGGACGAGGAACCGCTACTCAAACGGTACTCCTTGAGGCAGGAGAACCAAGAAGATGTGATACGAACCGAGATCGATTACAAGACTAAGCTCCCATGGTATATCGTAACCACTCCCAATTGGCCAGTTTCCAATCCTATCATGGAGCTCCCATCGTCGAATCACGAATGGTCGTCTTCGAAAATCGTTAAAATGGTCGTTGAAAAAATCACTTCAGGGTTGACTCGAAGTCGAACTAGGGTAGTCACCTATTTGACTCGAAGCAGCTTTAGGAAGTGCTGACTCGAAGTCAAACTCGGGTAATCACCCATTTGACTCAAAGTAAACCTAGAAAATTCTGGTCCGAAATCAGACTAGGGTACCAATATTTTCTCCAAGCAAACATGCAAATGGCTACAAGCAACGTTTGTTACCAAACCAGCGCTTCAAATTCTATGACTCCAGGCGAACCATGTGCTGACTCCAAGAAAATGTCCAATTTTCTTGGGTCAGACTCAAAGTTAAATACCACCGATCCATCAATGCTGATCCATCTTCTTTTTCCCCCAACTCGAACATACAAACTCCAAATACCTTGATATTTGGAATACAACCTTATGAGGCCTTCTTTGTCACCCTAGATAGATTCTCACCTAGTTTGAAAAATGTTGGGGATCATCACTGACCCATGACCCTGTCATAAGTGATTTGTCATTCAATCGGCATTTCCCATCATTCAAGCATAGACAATCAAGCATATATCATTCTTAAGCATTATAAACAACAGTAACTTGAAAATGGACTAGTCTAAAAATGATTAGAGCATCTTTTCCAAACGAAACCCATTGATCAAAGCTGTTTAACATGTAAAATATCCAAAGAAGTCTATCATGCCAACTATATTCTTTGTACAACTATACAACTGATTTGAAATTGCTTTTTATTGGTATGATTAGCATATGCACGAAGTGAGGGCGACAGATGCAGTATACTGCAAGGCCCTCAAGAATCATTAAAGGATGAAACAACCTACTACCCTAGAAGAATTCTATGAGAAGGCAAACTAGTTCTAAAGACTAGAAGTAGTGAAATTGGAAGAAGGCAAACCAGCAATTTGCCAAAATACATACCAAACGGTGGAAGAGCTACAAGACCTCAGGAACCTTCTGCCCAAGCAAGGCTACTACGACCCAGTAGAAAAACGCCTCAGCTAACTGACGAAATTAGACGAAAGGGTGATTATCAAATAACACTCTAGCTAGCTAGTAACTAAAGAATATGGTAGCAACCTAAAGCGATGCCTTCTCATATATGTCTACTTTCCTTTTCCAAATGAGCCATACGGGGACATTGGGGCATTGCATACATCATAGCGAAAGAAATGCTTCTATGCCCTCGACGAGTCATGTCGTTCCCCCTTTTGAGAACCTGTGTTGCTCTGGTAGCGTCGAGAAGTCTTGTCCAAAAGATCATCTAACAAGCAGATCCAACCCCTTATTCTCTAAGAACCGATAAAACTATGTTTTCGTGAGCTGAATTCCAAAAATTCCCCTTAAAGTCATTGAATCGTCACTTTAATACCATTAGGCATTTGGACACATGACCCAGAACTCTTCTTAGAGTCGATGATTTATCGTTCCAAAGCTGTTTGGTCGCCAAAGATCCGACCAAAATTTCTTTTGAAGTCGATGAATCATTGCTTTTAGACTACCGGGATATCTGACACACGACCCAAAACTCTTTTTAGAGTCGATGAATTATCGCTCCAAGGCCATCTGGTCATCGGACATCCGACCATAATTCCTTTCGAAATTGATAAATTATCATTCCTAGGTCGTCTGGTCATTGAACATCCAACCATAAAAACTTCTTCACGAACTAAAGAATCAAGAAGGCAAACCGGTAGATCAGCGGTCATTTGATCCAAAAATCCTTCATGAATGTGAAGGTCTTTTATGAACTAAAGTGTCGTGAAGGTGAATAGATAGATAAGAGGTCATCTGATCCAAAAAAATCCTCACAAACATGAAGGTCTTTCACGAACTAAAGGTCATGAAGGCGAACCGGTCGATTAGTGGTCATCTGATCTAAAAAACCCTTCGTGAACGTGAAGGTCTTTCATGAGCTAAAGCATCATGGAGGCTAAGCGGTGGATTAGTAGTCATGTGATCCAAAAACCCTTTGTGAACATGAAGGTCTTTCATGAACTAAAGCACCGTGAAGGTAAATCAGTAGATCATTAGTCATCTGATCCAAAACACCCTTCGTGAACGAGAAGGTCTTTCATGAACGGGTAGATCAACAAAATTTATGTACGACTGATTTTCGCAAAGGTGAACTAGAACATCAGCAGTCATCTGATCTAGAGCCCCCTGAAGTCAACGAAGTCATGCTTCAGGGCCATAAATCGACAATCATATCAGTCACTTCGCATAACTAATGGCATCACTTCCAACGACCGATGAAACAAACAGTGTTGGACTCCAGAGCTTTAAAGTCGCTCAAAGGAACTAAACCAAAATTGAACCGACCTTGTGGTTAATCACAGGCAGACTCGAATCTTGCCAAGACTTAAAACTCGGGAGAACCGCACCCATTGGACTGGGGGCAACCAAACGAGTTGTGGAGATACCCTGGGTATAGTTCAAGTGCGCCAATAACCCTCTGTCATGGAGGGCAATGCATACACTTGAATAGCCACAAGGAAGGTCGAGATTAATCATACCATAGTTCTGTTATGTCCGATCAAAAATTATGGCATTCTGACAACTTCGGACTTAACGACCTAGCTAGCACAACAAACAAATAGAAGCATAATACTTGTTTACTTCTTCCCAACTCCTCCTTTGCTACCCTTGGTTACCAGTTCCTTTTCCTCTTAGACTATATGCCAGTTGAATACCAATTCTCTAAAGGTATTTTGTACCAAAAACTGAGATTCCTACCCTAAATCCCTTAAGCACTTTCTTCATATCCATCTCCACGCGGTCGGTTGTAGATCTCTCTACCATGGCAACCTTATCTGTTTGGCCATGCACAACTTCTCGTAATGCGGGAAGATCGTCCAAGCCACAGTTACCTGATCCAGAAACCAATTACCTCATACAACTGACAAAATCATGTTCCATAAAAGTCAAACCACTGGATTGATGGGAAAACTCGATTCATACCTTCTAAGTACTGGTATCGCTCCTCCAGCACAGAGAAGGCCCAAACCATCACACGCATCCTGTAAGCCACGCATTCCACCATGCATCACTTCTTGCATCATAGAAGCACACTCTCGAAGCACAAACTCCTACGTTACCTGAAGATTGGCAACGTTAAGAAGTTCCAAACCACTCCGGATCGACGGGTTGTATCGATCCAATAAGCCGCGTATTTCGTAAGTCGCACACTCTCAAAAGCCATGCATTTCGCAAGCCATGCACTCTTAAAAGCCACGCATTTTGTAAGTCGCACATTCTCAAAAGCCACGTATTTCATAAGCCGCACACTCTCAAAAGCCACGTATTTCATAAGTCGCACACTACGTAAGCTGCACACTCTTAAAAGCCACGAATTTCATAAGCCATGCAAGCACTGCTTGATGTTGCTCCAGCATCGTTAGCAAACCACAAAAAAAATTAAGTATCGATGTTGTCCCAACAACATCGAGAAACTTGTCTATTGCGGGACTAACAGGGATTAATTCCTACCACCCGAAAAACCGACATTGCTCTAGTAGTGCCACAAAGTTCACAAACCAAGAAGTCGATAAAAAATTTTGATCTTTGACCAAAATTAATGTGCAAACGGTATAAATTTAAGACATCCAAGTCATGAATTCCTAGAGAAAGAAGCTGGAACGTACCTTTAACTAGGGCATCCAAGGAGCCGTCTAGATCATCACGTCTCGCATCAATTGTTCAGCATAATCAGCCCTATGAACTGAGGGGCGCATAACACATTAACACTTGATCGGGATAGAAAATCGCTCCAACTTGCAATAAAAGTAGGAACTTATCGTCGTCCAGAGATAGACGATAATGGAAGGCATTTACAAAATCAAGTCATCAATGCATAAGTTTCCAAAGAGAGAAGAAGGTGCCCGACTGAGGTCTTAAACCCCAACTTGCAGAAAACCAGCTGTTATCCGAAGACAGACAATGGCAAGGAGCGAACGCTCGAAATCGAGCAGCTAAACCATTGATTCTTGAATATTGGAACCAATGAATAAGGTTGATATCCGTAATAATGCTATCATCCTAGCACAATGCATATGGCCTGAAACAAGCAAGGTTATGTGTCACATATTCAAGATAAAAACCATCGAACTCTAGCGGTCCATGATCAGGATAGTAATGATCGCGGTCGTACCGAGGGTAATATGATGACTCGCTCCATAGTTTCAAATCTTTTGTAAGAACCTAAATTTAACACGTAGAAATGAAGGGTTCTGCCTGGAAATGAAGGGTTCAATAGATAGAATTCAGTTCATGACAAAAACCGGTAGGAGGAAATTCGATTTTTCGTGAATAAGAATATCTATGGAATTGTTAAGGAACAACCCTGCATTTCCAAGGGTAATACTTGATGGCGATAAACAAGGCTAGACAACGGGAACGCCTGGGACTCCTATCCTTCCAGAACATAATGTATACCAAATTTAAGCAACGTAGAGAAAAACAGCCACATTGGGTTGAATGGGATCTACTCAACTATACAGGATTGAATGAATGATTCAATCCTAATCGACATGACTTTAACATTGCCTAAAGACAGGTAGCACTAAGAAAATACTTCTACAATCCAATCATCGAAGTCCAAGTTTTTGAAACCGAAACTAGTGCCTACTTGGATTAAAAGTGTTGTCGGATCAGCAGGAAAAACCGATCCCAACCTCCTAAGTGTCGGTGTTGCAACGGCAATGCTAAGGCCTTTTCTCATTTCCTATGTACCAACATTGCTCGGATAATGCCACAAAATTTTCTATTTACTATATACTGGTATTGCCTCGGAAACGTTAGGACAACTTTAATCTATAGGTTCGGTGAGAAACAATCACCGTAGTAAACCAACAATCCACTAGCTTCCAGACATAGAAGTTGATCCTCAACTGAGATTCCACCCTTGTCTTTGGAAAACTACCATTGCCCGAAAAAGGGCAACAACAGATAGACATAACTTTTCATAGGTCAACCAGGTGGTTCGACCTTTCGTTACAGGAATCGGCCACTACACAGGAAACAAGCAGCATCGAGAGGAAATCCTAGGATCGAATTGCTCGTGTGCTCATTTCAAGGGATGAAAGCAAGTGCATAGCCGAATTTCTTGAATTCAATTTAGAAAGAATTTAGAAACAGCCAAAAGATAGGCAGCCTCGAGGAAGTGTTTCTTGGAACCAAGCAGCTAGGTTATCAATTCCCGAAGGCAAGAATTGGCGTATGAACATAACTTCTATGTCGACGGCAATCAAACAAAGCATGCTCAACTAAGGACATAGAGGGACAATCATGGAAGGTCATAACTAAAACCATCGGACTTTCTTAATCCTAGAATAGGATTGAGGGCCAGACCAAAGGCAATCGAATCATTTGTCCCAAACCTATCCATCTCTGACAATTGCCCAAATACCGACGCTCGAAGTGGCTAGTCCCTTGAGTAGTAATAGACTACAAATGCTCGATCGAAAGAAATGTTGCAAAGTCCAAACACAAATACCGTGAGGTTGATTAGATAACGTTCTGTATCACAAAACAAAGCATTCTGGGAACAAAATTGCCAATAAAGGAAATGAAGGATTTAATGTTTAGAAATCAATCGTGGCTCGCAGTCTAACAATGATGAGAAATATCGATGACCTACTTAGGGTCTAACTAGATCATTTGGTTCCAACTTGCAGAAATATGCCATTACCTGAAGTTTGGTGATGCTAAGAGAAAAACCCCAGAATGAAACTATCGATACGTCAGCTTTTGGAAATAGAGGCAAGAGTTTGATTGAATCTTCAGCCCCACCTTCTGGCTTCTCAAGCTATTTAAAGACCGCAACATCAAGGAAAAATCCACATAGTTGAGTCATCCATACATGAGTTTCTAGAGACAGGCACTGATACAAGATAAGGGTCACAACAATAGACTTGGAAGAATTCACTCTAGCAAAAGATGACAGCAACGTGTCTTTGCTGCACATATACCCAGAATGACATTGGATGACGATGTCAACTTAGAGGAATTCAATTACATTCGGAAATGGACAATGTTGAGAAAATTGGAGCTTGGAATTAAGTAGCAAAGTCCCTAGTTCCCAGAGATAAGAGTTATCGTGTCAATCAGACTGGGATAATCGAATGTATTGCCCATGAGACCTATCTCCCAAAAACATATAGGCTTAACATTAAGAGAAATCAACCTTATAGACTAGGGCAGATACATCAACACTTTGTTGAAATGAACTTAATTGAATATAAGTAGGATTAGCTACAGAATTGTCTAGACCAAGCAACCTCATAATTCTGAACAAAGCTATGAAATAGAATATGTCGAAATAACCGCAAAGTATTATTTACATTTATATAATTGCGGTAAACGAGTATGCTACACATGAACATAAGAGGTGCAACAGCGAGAAAATGCAATGCTTGAAAATGAGCAATTAAACCAATAGTCCTCGGAGAAAAAGGCTGGTGTGTAAGTTGAATTCCGAAAAACGCAAAGGAAGGATAATCGCAAGCGAACAAGTCATGTACTAGTTTTCGAAGATTGAAACTCTGCGTGATCGAACTTCAACTACAACTCTACAAGTGCAGTTGTGCCTTCTAATTTAACTATAATCAATGAACCAATATGACAGGAATAATAAGCAAAGCCTAAGTTGCGAAGGAGCCAACTTATAGAGCGGTAGAAGACTTTCTGTGAGACTAAATATTACATGACCAAAAAGTCATTTTCAACAATAAAACTTGACATTCGACCCTATCGGGATCACTGGAGTACAAAAATGGAAAGAATGATACGAATGAATCATCCACTATATCCGATTTTGGAATAAATAATCACATTAGAATTCAAAAAAGTGATAGGAACTTAACCAAGTCCTCGAAAAGAAATTGTTAAAGATAAAGAACAAGACTTCGCTCCAGAAAGGCGTATAATTGTCCAAGACAAAACTTAGCTTCACCGTCGGTCGAGTAAAAACTATATATAGGTGATTCCAAACCTACGTCATGCACCCACTTACCGACCTAAACCCGTCTGTAAACTATGGAGCAAAGATTGCATCATCAATATTAGGAATTGAAATTCAGATCAAAATAAAAAAAAATGAATGGCTATCAGAAGTCAGTTAATTGAAAACAACATCTTGAGATGGACTCCAACGATTCATTGAAATTCATAGAATAGTAATCTAAAACTTGTCTTGTTCCAGAGCATACTTTATTTCCAACGAAAGCATACTTTGTGTGGTAAATGTTAACTGGGTTTTTAACCTAGTAGAATTCAATAGGAGTTAGAACATCTGGACTAAGCCAGAATGACTTGAAACTTAAACAAGGCATCTAAAAAAACAAGCCAATGGAACTTAAGGGAAACAAGCCAAAAATCCACTAGGTAGATGGATTGCTAGCAATCCAAATGAAAGCATTACAATTAGTCAAAGCCTCTTGCATCATGGTCTACCACCTCTTCTAAGAATACTTACCAAGTTTCATAGCATTCCAAGCAACGAAGCTCAAGAAGTAAAGACTCATCTGATTCAAGCTGTTTACCTGCTTTTTGACCAAAAAAGCTAACTTAAAATTAACCTAGAGAACTCATGTGAAGTCGCGTTGACTTTAAATTTTAAGAGAACGCATAGAAGATATAAAATAAGGTACTCACCAAAATTGAGCTTGATTGGATAAGGCTAGATGGGTTGCTAGTGACCTTAACTAGATGGATCGCTAGTGACCAAAGTAGATTGACCCCTACCACTCAAAATTTTTATGGTAGGTCCATGACACCCTCTAGAGTGTAGTTGAAATGTTTTTTCTGATTTTGTTAAGTTTGGTGAGAGTTATAGATGATTCTTCTAAACCAGATGACCCAAGAAGACGGATGATCGAACAAACTAAAAAAGACTTGATATTTGGACAATGCACTTAAATAGAAGATAATAAGGCAACCAAACTAAGATCACTCAAAAATATGCTATGTGGATGGATAGCTAGCGATCCATCCCCTATGGATAGCTATCGATCCATCCCCTATGGATAGCTAGCGGTCCATTAAGATAGGTCGGATCACCCTCAACTTTCCGAGTTCCTTTCGTAGCACTAAGTAAAGGCTTCTAGTAGAAAAATATGCTAAGTTGATGGATAACTAGTGGTCCATAGCAATGACTCAGATTGATTTAAATTTTCGATGACGACTTGACATAACAACTGGACTCTTCTACACTTAAAATTCTGGCCCAAGTGCTCTCTAACCCCTATAAATACAATCCTACCTACAACATAAACATGATCTTATAGACTAGCTGCTGGAACTCTAGAAAGATTATTCTTCACTCTTCTCCATACACACAATAGTCATATAGGGGTTCACTGTGATTCTCCAGTGAACTCTTGTACTTGTGACTTGATCTAACTTAGAAGATTCAATCATATTATAATTCGACTCAACTTGTAACAACAGTCAGTTAATAAAAATCTATAAATTCGATGTAACATTCATTAACAGCCGAACCACTATAAAAATATTCTTTTCTTTTTACTACTTCTTCTCCTTTTGCATTTATTCTCTATATTATTGCTCTATAAGAAAAGGGTTGGTGCTTTCACACTCAATCCAGGGTGTCGATCCATTTTTCGGGTTAACTGGGATGGAATATAGATTCCATAATTGGCCGTAAGGGCAATGGGAGATTGATAGAGTTAGGGGTATTCTCTAGGGGAAATTATGTAGTTGTTATATATATCTAACTCGACAACTTATACGAAATGAAAGATGTTTTATTTCTATTACATACTTGACACAACGTTTTATATTAATTAATTAATTAATTTAAAAATAAATTTCATAGAAAATCCATAAATGGTATGCTTTGTGATAGTAGTTGTAATTGTGATTATGAGTGATTTAACACAATAAAATAAACATATAATTTTAAATATTCATACTCAAGATGTATCAAGACTGGATATCACTACTGATAAAGTTAGGAGTAGGCCAAAGGTGTAATTATGTAATTTGTTATGTATATCTAACTCGATAGCCAATCTTGTTCCAAATAAAAAGTTGTTTTATTTCTGTTACATACTTGACATAATGTGTTATACTAATTAATCAATTAAATTAAAGTGTATTTGATAGAAAATCCATAAATGGAATTATTGGTGATAATAGTTACAATGTGTTGTGACCATGACTAATTTATCACAATGAAATTAAACATACTATTTTAAATATTCATAGTCAGGATGTATCGAGTTTGGATATTGATACATTCGTTGAGACAAAAGTATATAATGCTCTTCAAATGTTGTAAAGTGTATTACTCATGACTGCTAAGGGTACCAAGTGGTTACATGATAGTTATTAGATAACAATGGAATGACTCACTCAATAAATAATTTTTGGTTAATATAAATAAGGTCAAACAAAAAATATTGACGTGGCAGAATTACATAGTTCTTTTGACTTGAAAATACTATTGATCTTCAATATGGATACTTCGCTTTGATTGTAGTTAAATCACGGCATGGCGTCCATCGAACGACAATAGTTAGGTCGAGTGGAAGCATTGGAAGTGAAACATTATTCAAGAGAAGATTCATATCCTTACTTATATGAGTTTAGTATCACGGCCAACTAAAGTACTCAATGTAAAAGTCTCATATTAGAGCAGTTTGATTCGCAATAATTATTATTATTGAGCCAAGGAACTCATGTTTTGACAATAAAGTTGAATATGGACAGTATTGAAATTTTGACCATTGCCAAGTTTCATAAGTCCAAAGTGATATAGTTTTGATGAATAGAATATGTGTAAATGATTGTCACTATCGGGTAACGCTTAAATAAGTAAAATTGGATTTTCCTTAAAAGACGTGTAAGAGATAAATTCGGTCAAAACATTACACCAATAGCTAAGGTGACGGGTGGATGTTAATTCAAATTGTTCAATATTAATCGTTGATTGAATTTACACTTTTGATTAGCACAACCATAACAATGAATACTCTAAATCAACCACATGATTTAATTAATTAATAATCATTGTAAATTGATTAAATTAATTAATATTTCTAAAATATTGATTATCTTAGCATACGATTGCTAGCATCCAAATTAAGTATCTTAGCACACCATTGCTAACATCTAAGTTTTAGAAAAATCCGGTTTTCTAAACCTATTTTCTTGTGCTAGAAAAGGGTATAGATGCATAGTTACATCCTTCTCTTATGTACCCTTTTCCTATGTATATTGGAATTCTCTCTTCCACCTCCATTCTTTTTCCAATTTTTCCAAGTACAGTTTGTAAGTCAACTTTTTTTATGTTTTTAAAATAGAGTTTATTTCAAAAGTCAACTTTTTGGTTACTAACAAGATATGGAGAAAGTGATTCCCTAACTATCACGGCTTTCTTCCTTATTTCTAACTGTATTTTATTTTACTATCATTTCTACTACATAGTAAATCCTTACTAACCAACCAATCAACTATCCCCAACGTTAAGTATGTAGCATTTCCAAAATTTGAAAATTTCTTTTTAATTCAAAAATATTTTTACATAACTTTCTAAAATATTCATAAAAAGCTTTCAAATAAATTTGCTAAAATATTTTATTTTTCAAAAATATACATATGTATAGGTTTCTTAAAAAAAAATTCACATCACAAGAAATCAGAGTTTAATCAACAATCCAATGTTCGTAGTGGACTTCTCTCAATTTACGCAGTAAAATTTAAGTTTCAAAAACTTTTATTTATTTATCATATCAACCAATAACCAAATTCGATTATAAATTCCAACCTTTGAGATACATGGACATTGACCTATGGCTACTCAAAATTCCTCCCTTGCCCTTCGCTTGTTGAAATTTATTAATCTTATTTCATTTCCATTTTAGTATTATTTAAATAATTTTTCTTAATTTAATTCTTAATTTTTAGTCCCTGCTATTTTCTTTTATAATGTATTAGTTGTTTATCAATTGTGAACTTTCCTTATCTTATGGTTTTCCCATAACATTGCGGTCCACATCGGAAAAAAAATAAAAGAAGCATTTCCTATGATATCATATGTCCTTTTAGCTCCAATAAAGATAACTAATTCTTACAACCTAACCTAACTAAAACAACTACTGGAAGTTACCAAAACATTAACTAACACTAACGATGTTGTGGCCCTCTCACTTCTGATTTGAAAGGACCTTCCTAACATGTTAGTTTTCGAAATCCTCATATCTTAAGTTTGAGTTTACCAATATCCTCCATGAGTGTTTGCCACTTCACAATCCTTTGTTACCATCTTATTTTAATCCAAATTCCTCAATGGTATTCTGAAACCTTACACTCATATCTAACCAAGTATTCGTATGGTAATCATTTCTACCTTCTTTGTAGCACTATCATTTACCCTATCTTTCCTAAGCACTAATTCTTATCTACTCCATATTTAAAATCGTGATTTGGTCTTTACATTTTTTTTAAATTTATAAACTTAAAAGTTAAATCCTTTGTCTTTTATAAAGCACCACATAAAACCTCTTATCAAATTAAAAAATACTTGGCATTTCAACCATTTAAAAAATTTAATTTACAAATTTTGAATTTAGCTTATTCATTAACCTAAGAGAATATTAACAAAACTTAATTAAAAGTTTCTTTTTTTCAAATGAACTTTTATTTTTAAAGATCTTTTTAACCTTTACTTCTTAAGAGTTGGGATTTTAATCAAACTATTTATTATGTTTTACATTCAAAACTTATTCATTACACCAAACAATCTTTTCCTAAAAATGCAATTTGTAATTTTTCCAAAACATCCTTTATAAGCTTTTAAACAATAAAATTGGAGTAGATACGAACAACTCTCACCCTATTATTCTTTTCATCTCCACTTCTAACTTTTAGTGGAGTCGCTAACGTCATGGAAGGGGGGCTTTTCAAAGATACATATAATAAAAGCACACAACAATGGAAAATGTCCATTTTCCATTGTTGTGCCATTAATTTCATATGCTACTCCTAATTAGATTACTAGGAAAATTTCTTTTCATGATCTCCTACATAATATCTAATTACTGCATTTTCTTTTTTTTTTCCTTTTTTTATTATACTTAAGGTTTCTTTATTTTTATGCATTGGAACTACTTTTCCCTTTTTCAAAAGGAATTGTAAAGCTATAATTCTCTATGAATCACTTAAAAGAGGATATGTGTTTTGTGTGGAATTACAAGAAATTATACTTATTCATTATTATTTCATACAAAACACCTATATTTGTAACTTGAGTGATCCGTAGAAAATTGTATTATTATCCTTTTTCATTCCATTGAAGTAAATATGTCGAATCCCAATGTAACTAAAATAAATCAAATCTCGTTTCTATTTATAGTTCATGACCTTTCTATTATTCTACTCTTTAGCCTAAACTGCACTAGTTCCAATTATTTATCTTACTGTCTTCTTACTTGAACCACTGTAATGTGTTCGTGTATAGCTTTATTTTAGGGTTCCAAATCTTCTTTTCTGTAATATTTTCCCATATTCCAAACTCATACCACTTCCTATTGTCCATCCATAAAATTTATTTTACAACTTAAAAATTTTCATTACAAAAAACCCATGTGCTATGTTTCTTGACTATTTTTCTTTCAAAAGAAATAGCTTTCTACAAAATTTCCTTCATCGAAGTTTTTTAGACTTTAACAAATTCAACTTATAATAGAACCTTAATTTACACTTTTCTTTCTTTACAAAGAAACTAGCAAGCTATGTATACTCTATACTTTTTTTGTCAAGTTAACTAAACATACACACATACACACATATATATACTCTTCTAATAAAACATTTTATTATATAATATTTTTTCCAAAATCTAATATTTACTTACCTTTTCAACCATTTCATTACAAATCCTTTCTAAATATATAATTTATAATTTTTCATAATTCTTTAAAAACTTATTATTATTAGGTTGGACTCAAAGTGGATTTCTAACTATTCGCTTAAGAACATCTTTCCTTCGATTTAATAACTTGTTCCCTTCTCAATATTGAAAATTTAATTATCAATTAGGAGTGAACATTTCATACCCTTCTTTAGGAACTTCTCCATCTGCCACTATCTATACAGATTCTTATTTTCCCCTTATCTAGACCTGTTGTACATCATCGATTGGCAATCATATGGGGATCTAAAATCATTGGGCTACTAAGGCCCGACCAGGGTGTCATGTACCATCCAGCTTCAAGGGCTTTCCATATGCGTCTATTCTATAGTTGGAATTCTTAGAATTTAACGTATATTCTATCTGCTGGAAAAATATAAATGTTAACTCAACATTACCTAATTTTTCAAGATTGACTAACCTAAGCTCTAATACCAAATATGACAACTACACCCTTGTGAGACTGAATTTTTGCTAAATTGAAAAGCCAAATCCACCAAAGTACGGATCGTCGGTTTAGTATCCTGCAAATAAAACAAAAATGCATATCGAAGCTCTAACGAAATAACTTATAATGCAATAATAAAATATAATATAATACAAAATTACCGACCAAGATTTGACACTTTAAAGGTTAAATATCCTTGCCAGCACTGAACAGGTCAAGCACCACTACCTATCCCTCTAACTTTCCTATGAGTTGTAATAAGGAGGGGACTAGAATAATATTCTGGTGATTGGTAAAATTAAACATCTTGTACATAACTCTAGCTTATGCAGAGTGTTCATTATCTCATGTTATGTCTGTTTATATTTTATTAGTTGTCTTGACTACGTATCCAGTACAAACTGTTCCCATCTACCTTTCATAGATTTATATCTATGTATATAACTATATATATATCCCATGGTCTCCTAATGGACCTAGATGATGTCCCTATTAATATCTCTCATTCCATACCTTGTCGGGATCCATTTCCTCGCTCTGTCGTGATCACCATATAACTCGAGGAAATCATATAGTGTGCACCGACAACCTCTACTCCATTAAGCCATGTTCACTGTAGAGATTTTCTACTTTGTCTGCTTCCTATAACGTGGACTTGGCTCCGCTAACCACCTCGTCCATATTTTGAAGGAATCTCATTATGGTTTATCTAGCCTTGCCATATCAAATCAACTACCAAACAACTATGGCGATGTATTATCCAATTGAATCAACCCTGGCAAGCGGTGAAGGTCAGTTAGGTGCAAACCTGTCGTTACGTCAATTCTATTTCTTTTAGTTGATTGAGTTAGTTACTTTCCTCTATCCTTAATCTTTATCTTTTGTTTCCAGTAATTAAAAATTCTCTATGATTTAGTTTAATGTTAACTTTTATTAACATCTAATTACCCTTAATTGATTTTATTACCATATTTAATATAATTATTTCCGACAGTAAAACTCTAAACGTTAATAGCTTTTCCGTTTGAACTCCAATCAAAAAACATTATGTATTAAAATTGATCAAAAACTCACCATGAACACAATGGTGCAAGTTTCAAAGCTAAATTCTAACATTTGCAGAAATCATATTTTTTTACTGTTTTATTTATTTAATTAATTTCTTTTTAATTAATCAATGCAAAGACATGAGGAATTACAATATGAGTGGATAATTTCTTTTGATTTGTTGAGAAAACTCAAGGTCAAAATGAGACTATGACAAGAAATCATAGGTTAGGAGTTGTATATGATATAACTAATAAGGAGTTATCCATTGTTTATGGAACTATGAATTGTTGAACAAACTCAACATCAAAATCCCATGATAGACGAGTCCTGACACCTACTAATGAAGTCAAAAGACTTTTATATTTTGTCTTAGGGTTTGGAGAAGCATAAAAGACTAGTAGGAGCCTTATTAGAAAAATGAAATAGTGACATTAACCTTTCTAATATTGTAAGAACATCTGCTGTGTATAATTAAAATAATATACTTTGATAAATTTGCACATTAAATATGATTGATAAAATATTTATCAATTAAAATATAAAGAGGAACCAAATTAAATATTGACAAAGAAATATAAAATATACTTATCATAAATTTTTGCATGTTGACCCATATACGATCGCATATAAATGTTATATGGTGAACGATCACTATTCATAATGTACGAAACCTCGATGAAATTAGTTCATTAAAATAAGGAAGTAAATTGTAATGTGAGACCGCCTAGTCAATATGATATATTACAATAATAATCTTATTGTGTTAAATGTAACACTAGACCAAAGGCTACAAGATAGATTTAAGAATTCGATCACTGATATGTCAGTTTGACTAGTTTACGTAAAATGCAATTTATTTGATATCCTTAAAAGTTAAGGACGACCAAATGCACTTTTTAAAGATTTGTTATCATATTGTAGTAAGGATTTCCTTTAATGGTTCGACTATTTAGAAAGGAAATTAAATGTATAAGAGTGGATGTAACTTAAGGTAATTGGGATGAAGAAAGTGAATTGTCACATATGCTTCATAAATAAACATCGGAAACGAGAATTGTAAAATAATAGTTAATACTTAACATTGAATAAGAGACATGATTTCTGTTCCAAAATATACTTTTAAATAGAATATTGTTTTCAATGATATTTATTTCTTTAAATTTAAGATATTTAGTCTGAATATAAACCAGGTATAGTAAATGAAATAAATAACATATATTAAGTGGTAGAATGGAGCTTCGTATTTTATATGCTATAATAGTAATAGGTGAATAGTGAGAGCATGCCATATAGCACTTATTAAATGCATCAAATTATGAAAATTGTAATCAAAAATATGTCAAACATTATCTATGAAATAATTATTATTTTTCAATGATGACTTAAAAATAAATATAATTATATTTAAATATGAATATTATGAATATTCATTGTAAAATAAAAATAGTGGTATTTTTGTTGCATTAGAAAATACAGAAGTATCTAAATTTATTTACGATTAATTTGAAATTATAGACTAAGCTGTAGTTCTGAGAAATAATTATACGACTATATGATTATGAATCATATGATACTAGAGAACTGTACCTCAGATAATTGAGGACGACGCACTCATTCAGTGAAAGCAACATAAGAGTCAATGAACTCTTCAAATTGATATATATTGTTGCATGTAATGGCATGTTTATTAACTCCAAACCGGTCCCACATTCTTTGTCATATTCACTAATGAATTATCACCAACATGGGCACATGCATTTGATACACATGTAATATGTCTACGATAAGCTCATATAGTATAAAATGAATGTAAATAAAGTAATGTGCAATAGAAAATTGATTCAATTTGATTGAAAAGGTGAGTATTATGGAAATTGTTTCGAATGTACCTAAAAATGAATAGAGATTCAACCTCAAAATCACACCTCCTTATGATATATAATGATGTATCGTTAAGGAGTAATCGAACGTTATTGAACGAAGTACGATTAATTGTGATTGAGTTAACTTCTTTCTATAAGTCATGACTTAAGAGTAGTACACGAGGTCCAAATTAATTTCATTGAAGTAATGGTTTACAAAATCATACAAGATAAAGGTTTATATGAAATCCCGTTGTATCCTAGGCCAAGGAACTGGCAGGTTATGAGGGTTAAAGGACTATTCGAAATAATGTTTCGTGAGGGATCTTATATGAATCATCCCGAAAGGAGTTTAGAAATGACTGTCATTAAATGACAAATTCATGTTTTGAACATAAGTTCTGTGAACTAACAACCAAACCAGTTTTAAGGCCATGAAGTATTTATAAGTATTTATTCCATTGCACTAAGAAACAACTGTTGTTTCAAAATACCAACTTCGTAGTGAAGAAATTTCTTTGAGAAATTATTCATATTAAAATAGATTTGGATATAATCCAAGGATAAAATGATCACATGGGATGAAATGAAATTAACCTAACCTAAACAAATACAATGCATTGAAATGTATAATAAGTTTTTTCACTATGAGTTTCTTATTAATGTCAAGAATAGATAACCCTCAGTTGTCAATTAAGCCATTAAGAGTATTGACTCTACCGTATGGTATGATGTGTGAATTTGAATGGATTCCAAATTTTAGTATTAAATATGATTTTGATGGTCGTTCCCAAAGGGATGTGATCCTCGGTCGCGATTGTGTCTTAAAGAGCAATACTTATGTAAAGTCTTGAAATTTTTAATGTTTCAAATGAGAATTTTTAATCTATTTCAATATTTAATTTTGATTCAAATATAATAAATAATAAGAATTAATCGTTATTAAAACAAATTGATTTCTGATGGCGTATTTTTAAATTAATTAATAGGATTTTTCAATTATTTTTAATATGGAATATATTTAAATTATTATTTGACGTATTTTTCAGCAAATTGGTATTTTTGAAATTTCATAAAATAAAATAACCATTATTTTATTGTTGTTTTGTGATTGTATCGTATTTCATAGAGTTAGGGGTATGCCCTAGGGGAAGCTAAATAATTTGTCATGCATATCTAACTTAATAACCAATCTTGTTCAAACCAAAAGGTGATTTCTTTCCAGTTTATACTCAATATAATGTGTTACATTAATTAATTTAATTAATAGTATATTTAATAGAATACCCATAAATGGTATGTTTTCTTATAGTTGTTACAAAGTATTGTAACTATGAGTAATTTATCATAATGAAAACAAATATACCATTTTAAATATTTATAGTCAAGATGTATTGAGACTGGATATCGATACATCCGTCGAGGCTAGAGTAACACTCTCCAAATATTGGGCAATGTATTACTCATGACTATTGGGGAACCAAGGGGTTACGTACTGATAGTTATTAGATAACTATGGAATAACCCACTCAATAGTTTTCTGTTGGTTAATATAAGTAAGGTCAAGCAGAGAATATCGATGTGGCTAATTCACACAGTTCTCTCGACTTAAGAATACGATTGATCTTCAATGTGATAGCTCCGCTTTGATTTTAGTTAAATGATGACACAGTGTCCATCGAACGACTATAGTTGGGTCGAGTGGAAGCATTAGAAGTGAAACACTATTCAAGAGATGATTTGTCTCTATATTTATATGAGGTCAGTATCACGGTCATCTGAAGTCAACTCAAAGTTAAAGTCTCTGGCCAGAGCATTTCAGATAATAATAATTCTTATTATTGAACCATAGAATTTTTACTTGGGTAATAAAGTTGAATATTGACGATATTGGAATTTTGACTATTACCAAATTCCGTAAGTCATAATGTGATATTGTTTAAACGAAGAGAATTGATGTAAATAATTGTCACTATTGGATGCCTTTTATTATAAATAAAATTGGATTTACCAAAAGATGTTAAGCGATAAATTTAGCCAAAATGTCAGACCACCTGTTAAATGATATGTGAATGTTAATATTCGAATAGTTCGATGTTAATTGCTAACTGAATTTACATCTTTGAGTCGCACAACCGTAATGATGAATTCTATGAAAAATCATATAAATTGATTAATTTATAAAATGTTGTAAACTGATTAAATTACCTAATATTTGAGAAATATTAATTATTATTTCTTTGATGTTTGGAAGTTATTTGTAATTATTTTAATGCATTTATAAAAGTTATATTTACACGCATTGATATATAATATCAATGTAAGTTAAAGAGAATTTCATGAAATAATTTATGAAAATTTTATGTCATTTTATGACGTGATTTGTGAAAATTTTAAGTCATTCGATAACATTTCATACGAAAAGAAAGGGTAGGGAGAGTGAAACAATGAAGAGAATTAATTAAGGAAGTTTCTATTAAAGAATGTGAAAGGTTTCATTCTTTCAGTTAAAACATATTCTCTAGGTCGTTCAGTACATATAATTCATTCTTTCTCATTCAATCTTTTTCTTTCTCTGTTCCTAACTTTTCATGGATGAAAACAAAAAAAATTCCAAAAATCTTTTAACTCCAAATAAAAAATATCAAATAAAAAAATTCAAAAATAATTCATCCATTTCTTGCAAGGATAAGATGAAGATCTCGAAGATCCGAGGAGATATCATCATTCAAGGCGTATTCTTTTTGCGACATTTTAAGGTAAAAAATTTATTTTATTTGTTCGTATAATATTCTTATTCATATGATTAGATCTCTTGCATACTACATATGAATATAAGTTTTTTTTTATTTAACTTGATCTAATTCCCTTTTGTCACAACCCCTTTAATAATATATGTTTATAATATCGGTTTGATCTTGATCAATTTTATGATGTTTCATTGTGATTACATGTACATATTCTTAACATTAGATTTGTGACATATTCTTAACATTAGAGCTATGACATATTATATCTCATTTAATTAGTTGTTCATAACGTTCTTACATTTTTTATCTAAACTTTTACCGTGAACTTATATGTGCCCAAGTTATCCCATTTGTTCATGTTTGAAACCATTCATTTATATGATTTTATTTTATCTCAACTTATATAAATTACATATGTTGTCCTTTTGAAATCATCTGTAAATTGAACATAATGTTTATATGTTTTGTTCAAATCTCTTTGTTTGTTTTCGTTTGAAAGTAGAATAAAAACATAATCGGACTTTTGTGTAAATTTGTTAACTTCTAATTTAACACATGCTAAATCACAAAAATTTCATATTTTCTGTTATTTTAATTTTAAAGTAGCTTGTAATTAATTATATATATGTGTGAATGTGTTGCTTTTATTCAATGTTTAAAAAAATTACTTTAATTTATAATCACTATTTTAATTTTAAAATTCTTCCTAAATTGAAACTTGATTTATATTTGTAATTCTAGATTTCAAAACATGAGAATGACCAAAATTGTTTTATATACATATATGTTTTAGAGTTTAGTTACTAATTTAAAATGACATTGATTGAATGAGTAAAGGAAGGAGGAAAGTCTCTATATTTTCTTCTTCATAAATGTTTGCCTCTATTCGCTTATTGTTTTTTTGTTAATATAAGTCAACTTTTGTCTATTAGTAAAATTCCTTTTAATATATTATGTATAAGTGTAAGTTGAACTTATATATACATGTGTTACTATTATTTACATGTTTAAAAATAAAATTTGGACAACAAAGGCATGTGTTAACTCTGTAGTAAATGTTAATTTGTCAATTAACCTAATTAAGGAGAGAGAAAATGGAAAGTTTGTCTCTCTACATTTGGCCCATCTTTCTCTAATTAATTATTTATGTTAAGAGAATAAAATAAAAAATTTCTTTCTTTAAACTTTTACATGTTTATTTACATACTTTTATGTGATGCTTATATGTTGTCCTTATCATTCATATTCATGAATGTATTTGATACATTCATCATATTACAGATTTGGTTGAATTAAATCTAAAACTCGTTTACTTTCTAAATTAAATAAAAGGCTGATTTTATTTAAATAAAATTTAGATAAGATCTAGATATATTTAGACGTCGTAGACCCGTTAATCTGTAACAACCCGCATATTTAACGATTTTATATTTAAATGTTTTATTTAAATATAGCGTCGTTAGTCGGATTTAGGTCCGAAATGTTACTTTTTGCAAACGGCCGAATAGGAGCTCGAAACTACCCCCATTGGTTCCAAAATGGCGTTTGCGATCTTTTTGAGTATAATCTTTGATATGTTTGGAGTTTGTGAAATTTTGACCCTTTTTCTATTGGGTTTTGGGTTTGGGTTCAGCCCACTAGCTTAATTAACCCTCTAACTCAACCCCTTCTCTTCATTTCATCTTTATTTCATTTTCATTTCTCAAGCAAAACTGAAAATGGTGGAAGGGAGGAGGAAATAGAAATTGCAAGCCCTAGTTTCTCCTTTGTAACTTGATTTCTTGCTCCAAAATCATAGAGAAGCCATAGGTAAGTCTCTCTTCTTCTTCTCCAACTCTTTCTCCTTTAATTTCAGAAAGTTTTCCTAAACCTAACTTAGGAAAATACTTGTTTGTTCTTAGATTGAAGCTTGTTGGGTTGAAGCAGTGATTAGTTGGTCTTCTCCTTGTGTTTTAGCTCCTTCATCTTCTTTGTTTGTGAGATTAAAGGTGAGTTTTGAACTCACATCTACCTCTTTTGATATCATAGATGTTGGGTATGAATTCCTAACACCTTGTTCATATGCTCTTGCTTTTGGTTTGGATTGAATTGGAGAATATCCAAATTTTTAGTGTTGGGTTCAATTCTTTAAAGATCCTAACTTTGATGTTTGAACATGTTTTTGGTAGCGAATCGGAGAGCTAATGGAGCTAGGGTATCTATTGGCTAAGGCTCCTTAGGTCGATTGCTCGAATGATCGCGTTTTGGAAGAAATTGCATTTCATTGGAAAAAGGGCAGAAACTGCAGAAATATGCAGTTCGGCCGACCGAGCCCTGTAGCCGGTCGACCGACCTGCTCATGTCGAGTTTTTTTATTTCCTGCATCTGGCCAGCCGACCGAGCCCTGCAACCGGTCGACCGACCTGCTCATGTTTTGCCTGTTTTGCCTATTTTTGCATATTTTGATTTGTTTTCCAAATTTTATCGATTCAAGTTGCTTTTTAGTGGTTGTCATTGCATCTTTGGCTTTGATAACTTATTCTTGACTTCATCCACGGGTTTTTATAAAATAACCTCTCGGATCACATTTAAAAGCTCGTTTCTCCAATTTATAAATTCTATTTAAAACACACACTATCGCACTTCGAGCGAAGTGGAAGGGTGATTAAATGGTTGGGCAAAACACGGACCATGAATCTGTGCATTTATCTTTCCGATTAGTCCCCGACCTATTCAATTGATTGTTTTGACCCTCGGGTTTGGTTTATCGATGACATGAGGTAAACTTTGTACTGCTTTGAGTGTGAAAGTGACTGACGGATAGTAAATCGTCTAGTGCGAACGAGTGGTTATGGGACATACGTTAACACTTTTCGGATTCCTCTTCGAGAGTTGTGACACATTCCGCCAGTTAGTGGTGTCCAGTACTGGGTCTCTGACCTTCACCACTACGGTTTGTTGCCTTCGGGTATGTGCCTTCGGGTTTGTTGCCCTTTAGTATCACTTCCGATGTTGGTCGTTATGAGCCGCATGGGTGATATTGGGTTGCCCTTTAGTATCGCTTCCGATGTTGGTCGTTATGAGCCGCATGGGTGATATTGGGTTTGGAGTCTTCGGGCTCATGGATCCTTGTTTGTACAGTACTGAGCTCGAGCAATTTTCTGATGTTTCATTCATATGTATATTCCCTCGGTATCGCCCTTCGGTGTTGGTCATTATGAGCCGCATGATGCATAGCGTTTACCTTGCGGAACTTGTATACCTTATTGGTATTTGTTATTGCCTTTTTGGCTTGATTTGGGATATTTGTATCCTTTGTTCCTATATGTTGCCGATGATACGAGGCTTGTTCTATATGATTCATCTTTTGTTAGATGATTGTGTTATCTCTTTTAGAGACATTTGTTATGCTTTGTAACCTTACAGGTTTATTGTTGCTCAGTTTATCTAACTGATTCGTTTAGCTAGATTGACCCGTGTATTTTATACTCGTGTCAGACCGAGATGTTTCAGGTTAGGTACTTTGGACTTAGCCTATTTTGCTTCCGCATGGACTACTCCGCTAGCTTCTTTTTGTCATAGCTTTTTGTGTAGTCCCATTTTGTAGTAACTCTGATATGTATTCTATGGACTCGTCCGTATATTGTGGTTTGCTATACCACTCGACATGTATTATTTTGTATACTCTGTTATGTATCAGTGTATGTGTATATGATGATCTACTGTTCTGTGATGTATATTACATTTGAGTTGTTATATTCTGTTCTGATAGATCCAACCACTTATGGTTTTGTTTTAAGTATTCATTGGGTATGTCGACCTGCTTGGTATGTGTATTGTCGATGTATTCAATAGATAATTAGAGCAAGGCTATAGATGGTCGCTCCTAACCAGCCTTATTCTCCGTGTTAGTTGACGGCATTACCCTGTAGTGTCCTTGGCTAGCGTGGGTATAGAGGTGGGGCGTCACAGCGTGGTATCGGAGCTGAGTTCAGAACAAAATATGATAAACACAGAATAGATGCACATATTACAGTACATCAAAGTGTACAAGTGATACAAATCTTTGAATCATCGTGTCTCTTTATTCCATCAAGATTAGATAGAGTTGGGAATACGTCTAGGAATGCATTTCTATTCCGTAGTATTCCATATTGCAATATCTACCTTGTGAATAATCTTGTTCTTATCTTACCTTCAGCGTATGGCTGGAAGAGGCAGGGGACGACGTTCGGATGCTGGGCAATTCAGTGGCTCACATCCGGATGGCGTTTATATGTCTGCTGATCAGTTTATGGAATTGTTTAGGAGCACTCAGCCTCCAGTTCTTCCTCGAGTGTCTCCACCTCGCAAGTCTGCTTTTGCACGCCAGTGCAGTGATTTTGCTCATCTTAGGGGAAAGCCGTTTAAAGGCTCCGAGTCTTTTCTTGAAGTCCAAGCTTGGTTCCGCACGTGCGAGCGTATCTTTTCTCGCATGGATCTTTCTGACCATGATAGAGTTCTTGTAACTTCTAGCTTATTACAAGAGCGTGCCCTTGATTGGTATGAGCTTCTTGTAGCCGAGATTGATGAGTCTACTCTTTCTTGGACTCAGTTTCAGGAGCGATTTGAACTCAAGTTCTTTCCCGAATCTGAAAAAGTTTTATTGACCCGTCGCTTCCTTGAGTTGAAGCAAGGGAAATCTTCTTTTTCTGAGTATATTGCATCATTCGAGGCTTTATCTAAGTATGGTTTTGAATTCATCAGCACTTCTTACAAGAAGAATTTGAAGTTTGTTTCTGGCCTTAAGAAGTATCTTAAGAAATCTTTGTTGCTCCAACTTAAGCTTTCTTTTGAGGAGTTGGTTGATTCGGCACTTCACCTCGAGACCGTCGAGAAGGAGTGTGATAGTGATGTTGATGTCGAGGTTTCCAAGAACCCAAACAAGAGGCCGTTTCCAATTCAGAAGTCCAGGCCTTTTCCTTCTAAGAAGAAGAAGACTGATGGTCCTAGTTCTCAGCCTCAGTCTTCCGGAACACCTTTCGTTCGAAAGTGTTTTAATTGTGGTTCTCCGGATCATATTATTCAAGCTTGTCCTAAACCTCTCTTCTGCCGATATTGCAAGAAGGAAGGTCATCATGTTTTAGCTTGCCCTACTGTTCCGGCTAGTGCTAAGTCTAGCAGGCTTTATGCTGCTAAGGCTTCTGAAGGTCCTTCTCATCCCAAAGGTATCTCTCTATCTATTTTGGAAGGTTCTATTTTATTCTGTGATCATGGTATTCGAGTTCTTTTCGATACGGGTGCTTCACATTCTTTCGTATCGAAACAGCTCGTTGATGATTTATCTTTGGATGTTTCTTGTTTGGTTACTTCATTGAGGATTGCGAGTCCTATTGGGGGATCCGCGACCCTTAGTTTGCTTTGTGATGATGTTGAGATTGTTTTATGTGGCTTTTCTTTTCGTGCGAATCTGCACGTTATTCCTTGTCTGGGATTTGATATGATTTTGGGTATGGACTGGCTAGTGAGATATGATGCCAGGATTATTTGTTCGGAGAGAATTTTATATCTTCGACATCCGGATTCGCCTACTCAGCTATCTCTTATTCTTCGGGATGTGGATAATTCCGAAATGGCTTTGTATTCTCTTGATTCGCGAGATGGTGATGATATATCTCGTATTCCTATTGCTTGTGACTTTTCTGATGTTTTTGAGCCTGTATCGGGTTTGCCACCTAAGCGGGCAATTGAGTTCCGCATTGATCTCATTCCAGAAGCGCAGCCAGTTAGTCGTCCTCCTACGAGGATGTCTACAAGGGAAAATGAGGAACTCAAAAAGCAGCTTTTAGAGCTTGAGTCCAAGCAGTTGATTCAGTCTAGTTTTCGCCGTGGGGGTCCGCGGTTGTCTTCGTGAAGAAGTCTGATGGAACTCGTAGGCTTTGCATTGACTATCGCAAGCTTAACGAGTTAACCATCAGGAATAGGTATCCATTTCCTAGGATCGATGATATGTTCGATCTATTGAGTGGTGCTAAGGTCTTTTCTCAGCTTGACCTTGCCACAGGTTTTCATCAGTTACGAGTCGCGGAGGATAGCATACCTCTTACAGCTTTCCGCACTCGATATGGTTCTTTCGAGTGGCTCGTTATGCCGTTCGGTTTGACGAACGCTCCTGCTTTCTTTGTTGATCTCATGAATCGGGTATTCCGGGAATATCTCGATAAGTTCGTTCTTGTGTTCATTGATGATATCCTTATTTATTCTAAGTCTGAAGTCGAGCATGCTAATCACTTGAGAATTGTCTTGAGTATTCTTCGTCGTCGTCAGCTTAGAGCCAAATTCTCCAAGTGCCACTTTTGGGAGAATAAGGTTAAGTTCTTAGGCCATGTTGTATCTTCCGATGGCATTTCTGTCGATCCCTCAAAGATCGAAGCCATCCAGTATTGGAAGAGGCCTGAGAATGTTCATGAGATTCGTAGTTTCCTTGGATTGGAGGGTTATTACCGTCGGTTCATTAAGGACTTTTCCCATGTTGTGCTTCCTCTCACTTGCCTTACTCGGAAAGGCATTCGTTTTGATTGGTCCAACAAGTGTGAAGCTTCCTTTCTGACATTGAAGGAACTTCTCACTAATGCTCCTATTCTTGTGGTTCCCGAGGGGAATCATGATCTTGTTGTCTACACCGATGCTTGTGGTAGTGGTCTCGGTGCTGTTCTTATGCTTCTAGGCAACTGCGTCCGAATGAAGTCCGCTATGCCACTCATGATCTTGAGCTTGCCGCCATTGTCTTTGCCTTGAAGATTTGGCGACACTATTTGTTAGGCGAGCGCTTCATTCTCTATACCGATCATAAATCTTTGAAGTATTTGTTCACTCAGAAGGAACTCAGTATGAGGCAACAACGTTGGCTCGAGTTTCTTGCCTCCTATGACTTTGATATCCTATATACCCCTGGTAAGGGTAATCGTGTTGCAGATGCGCTTAGTCGCAAACATTCGGTTGTTGTTTCCATGATGCTTGCCGAATGGAATATTCTTGAGACTCTATCTTTTTGTGAAATTCGGAATCAAGGTTCATCTTCTGATTCTCCTATCCTATTATTTAATTTGGGAGCTCGACCTATTTTGTTGGATCGTATTGCCGATGCTTAGCGGCGTGATCCTGATTTGTTGCATCTTATTCAGCTTTGTGAGTCTGGATCCTGTGATGAGGCGTTGCGGGATTTTAGCATTGATTCTCATGGGTGTCTTCGTAAGAAGAACTGTCTTTTTGTGCCTTCTGATCTTGCACTTAGGCATGACATTCTTGATGACTGTCACTGTTCTAAGTATACTATTCATCCCGTTAGTAGTAAGATGTATGCCGATATGCGTCGTCTTTATTATTGGGAAGGCATGAAGCGCGACGTGGCGAGTTATGTGAGCAATTGCATAACTTGTCAGCGTTTCAAGGCCGAGCATCAGCGTCCTTCGGGTCTTCTTCAGCCTCTTGAGATTACATTGTGGAAATGGGATCAGATATCTATGGATTTCATTGACGGCCTACCTCGTTCGAGATCAGGCCATTCTAGCATTTGGGTTATTGTTGATCGCCTTACCAAGTCTGCTCATTTTGTCCCTATTAAGTCTAATAGAACTGCTTCGCATTTGGCTAAGTTGTATGTTAAGGAAATCGTGAGATTTCACGGTGTTCCTAGTTCTATTGTAAGTGATCGTGATCCTTTATTCACGAGTCATTTTTGGAAGAGTCTTCAGCAAGCTTTGGGAACAAAGCTTAATTTTTCTACAGCTTATCATCCGCAGTCTGACGGACAGACTGAACGGGTGAATCGTATCTTGGAAGATCTTCTCCGTATTTGTATTTTTTATTTTGGTGGTAGCTGGGAGGATCATCTACCTCTTGTAGAATTCTCCTACAACAATAGTTTTCAATCTAGTATCGGTATGGCTCCTTTCGAAGCCTTATATGGAAGGCCATGTCGATCACCTTCATGTTGGATGGAATCTGGAGAGAAGATTATTCTTGGTCCAGATTTTGTTCGTGATTCTTCTGAGAAAATTGATCTTATTCGGTTGAGAATGAAAGAGGCACAGAGCCGCCAGAAATCCTACGCGGATAACCGTAGGAAGCCTCTCGAGTTCTCGATCGGCGATCTTGTTTTTATTCGTGTTTATCCTTTGAAGGGGGTTATGCGTTTCAGTACGACTGGAAAATTGGCTCCTCGCTATGTAGGGCCATTTTCTATTACTGAACGTATTGGCCCTATGGCTTATAGAGTTTCACTTCCAGCTCATTTATCTGGCATTCATGACGTGTTCCACGTCTCGCAACTTCGGAAGTGTCTTCGGGAGTCGGATTCTGTTATTACTTCTCCTGATTTGCAAGAGCTTGAGATCTAACCGGACTTATCTATTGTACAACAACCTATTCGCGTGCTTGACACGGAGGTGCGACACCTTCGAAACAAGGACGTGCCGCTCGTTAAGGTTCAATGGTCCGCTAATCCCAATGACTGTACTTGGGAAACCAGAGAGTTTATCGAGCAATCTTATCCGGGTTTTCTATCTTAGCTTGTAAACGGTGAGTATGTCTTTTCATCTCAAGCTTATTTCCTTTTTCTTTTGAATGTTGCATGTATGTAGTTGTTACAAATATCGTCTCTAGGAATTACGGGGACGCAATTTTTGTAAGGAAGGGAGATCAGTAACAACCCGCATATTTAACGATTTTATATTTAAATGTTTTATTTAAATATAGCGTCGTTAGTCGGATTTAGGTCCGAAATGTTACTTTTTGCAAACGGCTGAATTGGAGCTCGAAACTACCCCCATTGGTTCCAAAATGGCGTTTGCGATCTTTTTGACTATAATCTTTGATATGTTTGGAGTTTGTGAAATTTTGACCCTTTTTCTATTGGGTTTTGGGTTTGGGTTCAGCCCACTAGCTTAATTAACCCTCTAACTCAACCCCTTCTCTTCATTTTATTTCATTTTCATTTCTCAAGCAAAACTGAAAATGGTGGAAGGGAAGAGGAAATAGAAATTGCAAGCCCTAGTTTCTCCTTTGTAACTTGATTTCTTGCTCCAAAATCATAGAGAAGCCATAGGTAAGTCTCTCTTCTTCTTCTCCAACTCTTTCTCCTTTAATTTCAGAAAGTTTTTTTAAACCTAACTTAGGAAAATACTTGTTTGTTCTTAGATTGAAGCTTGTTGGGTTGAAGTAGTGATTAGTTTGTCTTCTCCTTGTGTTTTAGCTCCTTCATCTTCTTTGTTTGTGAGATTAAAGGTGAGTTTTGAACTCACGTCTACCTCTTTTGATATCATAGATGTTGGGTATGAATTCATATCACCTTGTTCATATGCTCTTGCTTTTGGTTTGGATTGAATTGGAGAATATCCAAATTTTTAGTGTTGGTTTCAATTCTTTAAAGATCCTAACTTTGATGTTTGAATATGTTTTTGGTAGCGAATCAGAGAGCTAATGGAGCTGGGGTATCTATTGGCTAAGGCTCCTTAGGTCCATTGCTCAAACGATCGCGTTTTGGAAGAAATTACATTTCATTGGAAAAAAGGCAGAAACTGCAGAAATATGCAGTTCGGCCGACCGAGCCCTGTAGCCGGTCGACCGACCTGCTCATGTCGAGTTTTTTTATTTCCTGCATCTGGCCAGCCGACCGAGCCCTGCAACCGGTCGACCGACCTGCTCATGTTTTGCCTGTTTTGCATATTTTGATTTGTTTTCCAAATTTTATCGATTCAAGTTGCTTTTTAGTGGTTGTCATTGCATCTTTGGCTTTGATAACTTATTCTTGACTTCATCCACGGGTTTTTATAAAATAATCTCTCGGATCACATTTAAAAGCTCGTTTCTCCAATTTATAAATTCTATTTAAAACACACACTATAGCACTTCGAGCGATGTGGAAGGGTGATTAAATGGTTGGGCAAAACACGGACCATGAATCTGTGCGTTCATCTTTCCGATTAGTCCCCGACCTATTCAATTGATTGTTTTGACCCTCGGGTTTGGTTTATCGATGACATGAGGTAAACTTTGTACTGCTTTGAGTGTGAAAGTGACTGACGGATGGTAAATCGTCTAGTGCGAACGAGTGGTTATGGGACATACGTTAACACTTTTCGGATTCCTCTTCGAGAGTTGTGACACATTCCGCCAGTTAGTGGTGTCCAGTACTGGGTCTCTGACCTTCACCACTACGGTTTGTTGCCTTCGGGTATGTGCCTTCGGGTATGTGCCTTCGGGTTTGTGCCTTCGTGTTTGTTGCCCTTTAGTATCGCTTCCGATGTTGGTCGTTATGAGACGCATGGGTGATATTGGGTTGCCCTTTAGTATCGCTTCCGATGTTGGTCGTTATGAGCCGCATGGGTGATATTGGGTTTGGAGTCTTCGGGCTCATGGATCCTTGTTTGTACAGTACTGAGCTCGAGCAATTTTCTGATGTTTCATTCATATGTATATTCCCTTGGTATCGCCCTTCGGTGTTGGTCATTATGAGCCTCATGATGCGTAGCGTTTACCTTGCGGAACTTGTATACCTTATTGATATTTTTTATTGCCTTTTTGGCTTGATTTGGGATATTTGTATCCTTTGTTCCTATATGTTGCCGATGATACGAGGCTTGTTCTATATGATTCATCTTTTGTTAGATGATTGTGTTATCTCTTTTAGAGACATTTGTTATGCTTTGTAACCTTACAGGTTTATTGTTGCTCAGTTTATCTAACTGTTTTGTTTAGCTAGACTGACCCGTGTATTTTATACTCGGGTCAGACCGAGATGTTTCAGGTTAGGTACTTTGGACTTAGCCTATTTTGCATCCGCATGGACTACTCCGCTAGCTTCTTTTTGTCATAGCTTTTTGTGTAGTCCCATTTTGTAGTAACTCTGATATGTATTCTATGGACTCGTCTGTATATTGTGGTTTGCTATACCACTCGACATGTATTATTTTGTATACTCTGTTATGTATCAGTGTATGTGTATATGATGATCTACTGTTCTGTGATGTATATTACATTTGAGTTGTTATATTCTGTTCTGATAGATCCAACCACCTATGGTTTTGTTTTAAGTATTCATTGGGTATGTCGACCTGCTTGGTATGTGTATTGTCGATGTATTCAATAGATAATTAGAGCAAGGCTATAGATGGTCGCTCCTAACCAGCCTTATTCTCCGTGTTAGTTGACGGCATTACCCTGTAGTGTCCTTGGCTAGCGTGGGTATAGAGGTGAGGCGTCACACGTTAATGATCCAAAATGGTAAAAAAAAATTGAAATCGGCCCATTTCTACCATTGTGGGTTGACCCGGTTCCAGCAGTATTATTGTGTGTGATTGTATTTTCATTTCTATCGTTCGCAGTACGTACGCGAATGGGATATTGTATAGTGGAGTGCTGAAAATTATAACATAAATTAGACCATATATTTAGAGTTTTCTCCACCTTTTTCACTTTTTCGTCTTTCCATTTTTTCCCTCTTCTTCTTTAACAATAAAAATTATAACCTAGCCTCTCCTTCAATCAAAATCAAAAGCCTCGTTTTATAAAAAAAATATGAAACTAGATCCATTGATCGTGGAGGCGAGTGCTTTAAATCTATACGAGTTTGGGAAGGTGCGATAGTTGTTGGGGATGATCCATGTGAAGGAGGAGAACTAGGGATTTGTCTCGAAGTTGATGTAGGTGATGTTAGGTTTGGTATTGGTGGCAATGAGTTTCTCACGTGATAGAGCAAAGATGGTGGCCGTTTGGGTATGGGCAGTCATGGAAGGCGAAATGCTAAATTTTGATTGTCGTATATGAAGGTAGCAGGTCGGAAATTGGGAAGGAGATCGAGGTCGACGCGAGTGTGTGCATTGCCGAGCTCTCATAACGTGGAGCGTGTAGGAATTATCAGTGTTCGATTTCATTGAGTGTGGGAGGAGAGGTGGCGTGCTTGCATGGGAAAGGATTCATATGTGTGTAGGAGCAGGGATTTTGGGGAAGAAAGAGATTAGAGTAGGTAATAAGTTAATTAAGTAGTTAATGAGTATTTTAAATCCAAAATCGTATGAAGTCAATAAGTTCTTCATACGAGACCTAATTAAGACATGGTCTTTTGCATTACACTCATAAGAGCATTATCTATGCACTAGAGTTGAATTCGTCAAGTTTGGAGCTAGTAGAATTTTAGGCTAAAATTGTTCGATTTTAGATCGAACCGAAATGTTAAAGCGTCAACTAGATTTTTGGTAAGTTGGACTCATTTTTGGATAAATGCTATATGATATATAGTAGTTATAAATTATTGTTTTTATGCTTGAATGATTTATTGGTTTGGTTTGGTTGAATTTACGCTTTGAAAAGTGATGATGTATAAAATGAAGTACAGAGAATTTTGTAGAGGAATCCAGATTCCTTATCACCGTTGATTTTAATTTCAGTTATATGCTTGTTGTATAAATTGTGGAATGCCAAAAGTGTTGGTGTGACATTGATATATGTTAGAGGTTGAACCTTTTAAGTGATAATGGCAGTAGTAGCATTGGTTAAGTGCTATGATAACTATTAGACTTAATATAGTATTCTGGAATTACTATTATTTTATGTTTGGATTTGAATTTTTTTTGAGTTAGAGAATGATTTTTTAAAATGTAATTTTTGAAATTTTCAATGGCATGTTATTTAGAAATGACTTCAAACTTCTTTATTTTATTTTAACCTTTTGACAGCCTCTTTTAATTTATATGGAAATATTTTAAAAAGTATTTTGGGAAGTATTTATTTTATTGAAAAGCTAATAGTATAATGAATGTTTATTATCTAGAAAAACAAAGGGGAATTTATCTTTTATAATAAAGTGATTCTGTTTTAAATGAAGATAAGAATATTTTGGAATAAATATTTGTGATATGCTTTATATAAAACATTGCATAGGTAGTTAGATTTGTAAATAGTATTTTAGAAATAAAAGAATAGATTTATAAATAGTATATTATTAAAGAAAATGATAACACATTTGTGAATTTACAGTGGTATATTGAACTGTTAACGTCAAAAATGTCCACTGACACCTAAATAATGTGAAAGCACCACCAATCCAGTATTAAATATCCAAAAAAAGAGTAAAATAAGAAAATCATCGATTCAATAGCAGAAAAGTAATGAACACGGGAATTTTTTAGTGGTTCGGCAAATTCTGGCCTATGTCCACTCCGATAATCTTATCATTATACTGTAGGATTACAAATACAGTTTTTTAACCTTACACAATTAATGGAGGAAGGAAGGAGAAACAATAAAGAAGAGCCAAAAGAAGATCCTTTGCAATGAGCCAATGATCTTGTATTTAAAGGAAAGATGTGCAAATATCCAACTAAAAATCCACATGCGGAAGGCCGAAGCCAAAACGGACCGATCCAGAATGTTTGGGGCCCACCTAGGCCTTCCTAGGGATCGGGCCGATCGGTGGTGCCTGCCATATGGTAAGTTGCGATTGACTATGTGGTCTCCCTCCACTTCCTTTTTGTGTTTCCATAATTTTGCTTGATTCCCTTGATATCTTCTGAGTCATTGAGCGATTATCGTTGAGTTGTACTGCCAATCCGAGTGATCCATGACCATTATGATCAGTCCAATCCACTCTTAATCATATTGATCTGATCGGCTCCCCTCCTTAGGGGGAGTACAAATCCATAGCCATTTCTTGGAAGCTACTCGCTTGAACCTGTTGGACTATCATCCACAGCCTTGCTTATATCTAATGTCCAAACCTGATAACCATCTCCTCGAACTTCCTTCCTTGATGGTCACAAATTCATTTAGCCAACTCCATGGTATCATAGCCTTGCCAAAAAGCAGGATAGGAGGAATGATCGTTTTATGGAAAGTATTTTGTCCAATTTAGGAATCGAAGATTTGTAATAAGCATATGAGATTCAAAATAAGGAGATTTATAAAAGGAATTTTTCAAATATATAAAGGGGATTTATAAAAGGAATTTTATAAATATATAAGGAGATTTATAAAAAGAAGTTTTAATAAAAGGAAAAGGGGGTTTTAATAAAAGGAACGAGATTTGATTTCCACTAATGATCTTTTAACTTATGGTAGTATGGAAAGTATTCTTTTTGTAATTAAAACTAAATTTCGAGGTATGGAAACTCATATCAGTTTGTGAGAATTAAGAATGTATGTTGAGTCAATGATAGTTTTTTTAACTTATCCAAGTTCATTTTTAATCGATGGATAATACATATTTGAAATCAAAAGGTGGTGGTAAGCATATTTGGTCTAATTTCCCTACAATCCATTTACTTACACCAGAAAAAGAGTTTGGGTTTATAGTAAATAATGTTTTAACTGATAATTGTTTTTGACCAGTTTAAGTATGCACTTGAGATATGAAATCTTTCTTAAGATTTGTGAATATACTTGTAGCGTTAAGATAAGTTTATAATATTTTTCTAATTATTGAAAGTGAAGTGTTTTGTGAACAAAATTATACCATAGAGATAAGTATATTAATATTTTCCAAGTATTGAAAAGAGTAGAGCAGATTTGTGTTTGTGAATATATCTTTGTAAAATTATTTTTAATACAAGTATTCACCAAGTGGCTTTAGTTAATGAAAGGGTTAATTAAATAGGTTTAGTGGTTGCTTATGTGCTTAATCAGGCTTGGTTTCCATATGAAATTTCATCTTTGACTGGAATGTTTATTTATTTGATAGTTATATAACCGACTATCAAATCTTGGCCAGTCTTGGATCTATCGATTTACTTGAGTTATCCAAAAACCACTTTAAACCAGCAAAAGCGTTCAGATTGGAGATATATTAATGATGATGGAACTAAAGACATGATTCTTTGAAGTGCAAGAGCTACTTGCTACTAATCCTGAGGATGTAGTATAAGTAGTGTCTTCGGTTTGTTCATATCGTGAACAACTTGTATGGATGAATTCTGGCATTGCATTGTTGTCAAGAGGGCAATATTAACATTTCAAGTGGGATTTGATAAATGGGTAAGACATAGCCTCAAGCATCACATCCAATAATGACTAAAACAGGGGATATATAGTATGGCTATATAGTCTGCTTCCACTAGGGTATGATCATCCTTGATCTAGATCAATATTATTTTTGGATGTATGCTTTGGGGCCCAGTATAGTAAGATGATTATATTCGGTACTATTCCGGAAGGGACATGTTGGTTTTGTGTTAGAAGGGGTCCCGGTGAGGCCCATGGTACATTTTCCAAGAGATGTACTATGGCAGGCGGTTCCTCGATACCTTGTTGTTACGTGGAATTCATTTTCCAATACATGCCTTTACGGACTTAGTTGTATACTAAATATGCTATTGAATGTAATTAATGTAACTATTTCGACTATGATTCAATATTTATTTTAAACCCTAGACATTATTATAATATAATAAGATTTCCTATAAAATGGTTTGGTTATCGGAAGGTAAAAATCCATCCGTGTTTATGTTCGGTTTGGTCTTATGAGGTGCCTTTATTTTTGAAAGGGTTTTATAAGTATAACAATCAATTGATTTGTGTTTTTCATGCTGGTTTACCAGACTGATCTGGGCATTAGTTTCTTATAATGCTCTGGGTCAACCCGAGCATATTCCAAATTTAGTTATGGATGCTTTGGAGCTTCAAGAGACTAGTTAGATGCCTCCAAGATGTATTCATATATCTTTATTTTAGTTGCTTTTCTTGTTTTGTGTTATCAGCATTTGTCGGGACAGGCTATTATAAATGTCCAAGCTGATGATATATTAGTGCACTCTGATTAATATATGTATATTACAACTTTCTTTGTAAAGATCTATTATACATTATATATTAATCATCACGATATGGAATTTTATTCTGTCTTTTCTTTCACCCCACTAATTTGTCTTTTCGGCACTTGGATGCTTGAAACATAAGTACCGTGATGCATTAGTGTCGACTTTTGAGGGTCGAAAAGGCCGGTCATTACAGCATGGTATCAGAGCTTAGGTTGAGAGAACATCTAGGTTTTAGTGGGGTAGACTTATTAGAGATAGGGTTAGTAATGCCCTAGAATGAGTTGAGTGTGTATATTTGTAAGAGCATGTATTTTTAGTGTTATTAAAATGTTTTATATTGTGTTGATGGGCTACAGAATGTTTTGTTCAAAATCCAAATTGATATCACTAAATGGTTGTTCGAGGTGCTCTCGTGTGTTTATGAATACTAGAGAATTGTTTAAAGAAACAATGAACTTATTATGAAGGAGTGTTCAGACTCAAATTTCATAAGTGACATTGAGTATAATATGCCAATAATAAATTAGATTCAAGACGCTTTAAGTTGGAAATGTTTCAAATGAAACATTGTGGCTGATTCAATGAAAAGGTTACGTATAAAGCGCCACAGTAAAAGAGAAGTATGTATGTGTATATGAGTGTATGCACAAATTTATAACTAAGCTAAGGGTTATTTCAAGTAGAATGCTAATCATTGTTAAATGATGATATTGTAATAATAAGAGCTCACTAGAAGTTGAGAAACATACTACGAATAGTTCCACATGATAAAAGTATTTTATTAACATCTGAGAAGTTGATTGACAGAGTAAATAATTAAACCAAAATAGTAGATCAATTCACAAAGGGTCTAACTTGACCAGTCAAATTGATTGAAGTAATGTGATAAAGATTTCAGAATTGACCCCTAGTGTAAGTATGAGATTGATAGAGTTAGCAGTATGCACTAGGGGAAATTATGTAATTAGTTACATATGTCTAACTTGATAGCCTATCTTGTTCGAAATAAAAAGGTGTATTCTTTCTATTATATATTTGATATAATGTGTTATACTAATTAATTAATTAATTTAAGTAAAAGTATGTTTAATAGAAAATAAGTAAATGATATGTTTTTTATAATAGTTACAAGGTGTTGTAACCATGAGTAATTAATCACAGCAAACTTAAGCATACTATTTTAAGTATTCTTTGTCAAGTTGAATCGAGATTGGATATCAATACATCTACTGAGACTTAACACTCTCTAAAAATTGGACAGTGTATTACTCATGACTACTGAGGACACTAAGGGGTTACATACTGATAGTTGTTGGATAACTATTTGATAGTTTTTTATTGGTTGATATAACCAAGGTCAAACAAAACATATCGACATGACAAATTACAGGTTATCTTGACTTGAGAATACTGTTGATCTCTAATGTGGAAACTCGACTTTGATTAAAGTTTAATCACGGACATCATCCATCAAATAAATATAGTTGGATCGAGTGAAACATTGGAAGTAAATTACTATTCAAGAGAGGATTCGTGTCCTCGGTTATATGAGGTTAGTTTCACAGTCAGCTCAAAGTCAAAGTCTCTCACCATCATAGTTCGATTAGTTATAATTGTTATTATCAAAGCAAGGACCTCGTGTTTGGACTACAAAGTTGGATATGGTAAATATTGGAATTTAACCATTGCCAAATTCTATAAGTCCAAAGTAATATAGTTTTGATGAAGAAAATTGGTGTAAATGGTTATCACTAGAGGGTCACGCTTAAATAAGAAAAATTAGATTTTACTAAAAATACGTGTAAGTGGTAAATTCAAATAAAATGTCACACCACTAGCTAAGGTGACGTGTGAAATTTAATATTCAAATTGTTCGATATTAATCACTGGCTGAATTAACACCTTTGAGTCGCACAACCGTAACAACGAATAGTCTGATTAAACCACATGAATTAAATGATTTATAATCATTGTAAATTATTAAATTAATTAATATTTCTGAAATATTAATTATTAAATTTTATTTGATTTTTTCATATACCATTAGCATTTAATAAAGTGTGTAAATAAAAGTTATAAAGGCACGTATTGATATACAATATCGATAGACTGTTTAAATTGGATTTATATGAAATAAATGCTAAGAGGGTTTGGGATCACTTGAGGCTTATAATTCCTCCATGTTTGGGCCGACCATATAAGAGAGAGAGGATAAGTTTTCAAAATAATTAATAAAAGAAAAAGAATACTGAAAAGAAGCAAAAATGTCTCCCTTTAATGGCATTGATTGCCTTCTTTATTTCATTCTTTTCATAACCTTTTTGGTTATTCAGTCCTTTTTGTAACTTTTTTATTCTCTCCTTCTTCTTTAATGGATGAAAATTCAAGAGATTCTAGGGTTTCAAAAATTGCTAAAATCAAATACTAATCAAATCAATTCATTAAAGGTGGCTTATCCCTCTTGATCTTTTCAAAATCTGAAGGCTGATTTCTGAAAAGAGCTTCAATTTATTGTTCAAGGTGTGATTTATTAGTTACATCTAATAGTTATTTTCTTATATAAAATTTACCAATGTATTTGTATGATTGACATAATTAGATTTTCTATACTTCACCTTTTCTTTTTTAATTATTCACCTTGTCGCATGTAAATTAAATCTGCCTTATGTCTATTTTGATTGAAACATGCTTATTATGTTGTCTTGGTTTAAATATATGTTTGTTCATCATCTCCCTTTAATGTATGTTCATAATAAATTGATGTTTCTGAATTTCATATTACTTTTGACAACTTTTCATTATTCTCTGTATTGTTTAGATCTTTAAAGTTTCGTCACAAATTTTACACATGCCTACTTTGTCCCAATTTCACTTATTTTATTTCAAAAACTTGTGAAATTAAAATTTGATTTTAAATGAGATTTTTTATATAATTATATAATAATTACATACTCAAATGCAAATGGATTATATGTTAAGTTACATATTGTTCATTGAAACTGATCTTCAATTCCACAAGATAAATAGTTGTATATAATTGTTTCAATCCTAGTTTAAACAAAACTTGGATTTAAAGTTAATGAATGGACTTTAGTGCAAATGTAATTCTTTATGGTTTTCTATATTTATAGTCTCATGTACATCTGAAGCATTATTTCATTCCTAAATTAAAAAGTTTAATGAAAACTGTTAACTTTAAAATCAAAACTTACTTGCATAAATGGGTCTATATATATATATATATATATATATATATATATATATATATATATATATATGCTACAATATTTGGAAGTATGTGTTGTTTAGACCTAAATTATTAAATTGTAATAACCTTGTATATAGAAATATGCATGTTAGTTTAATTCTGATTTGTAATTAAGAGGATTTTGTGCAACAAAGTAGCATTTTGTTGTCAAACCTTTCTTTAATTGAAATTTTTCCTATTAATGTTAATTTTGGATTTCAAAGCATTTAAAACAACTAATAATTTTTCACTATATATGTATGTATATATTTATGGTCATTATGGATGTATTCATATGTTTCATAAATCAAAACTTGGACAATAAAGGCATGTGCAAATCTGGTTGATAAGTTATAAATGTCATTTAATATAATAATTATTATAGTTAAAAGAGGAGATAAATGAAAGGTTTCTCTCCCCTTATATATTGTTATATCTTCCATTTATTAAGTGCATAGGGTAAGAGGAGAAAACAAAATGTCTCTTCGTTAGATTCATTTATACATGTTCCCTGTACACTTATAAACACTATTTGTATACTGCACTTACACTACACACAAATGAATGTATTTGAGACATTCATTATAATGCCTATAAATTTAAGTTATATTTAATTTTCATTTTAACAATTTGGATAAAATAAGATTTTATTTAAAATTTTATTAGATTGGATCTAATATACATTTAGACAACATAGGCCCAAGAAAGATCCAAAATGGTAAAAAAATTGAAATCCATCCATTTCTTCTGTTGCTGGCTGGTCAAGTTCCAACAAATACATTCATTTACACTAGAGTACGTAACACTCTCCAAATGTTGGATAGTGTATTACTCATGGCCGTTGGAGTACTAAAGGGTTACGTACTGAGAGTATATGGAATGACTCACTTGATAGTTTTCTGTTGGTTAATATAAGCAAGGTCAACAGAAAATATCATTGTGATAATATTACAAAATCCCTATGACATGAAAATATTGTTGAGCTTCAATATGAAAACCCTATTTTGATTATAGTTAAATCGTGGCACGACATCCATCGAGTGACTACAGTTGGGTCGAGTAGAAGCATTGGAAGTGAGACACTATTCAAGGGAGAATTTGTCTCCTAGGTTATATGAAGTTAGTATCATAATCAAGTAAATTTAACTTGAATTTATACTCTTCGGCTAGAGTAGTTCAATTAATAATAATTGTTATTATTAAACCAATGACTATGTCTTTGGACTATAGAGTTGAATATGAACAATGTTGGAAATTTGACCATTTCCAAATTTCATAAGTCCAAACTGATGTAGGTTTGATGAAGAATTGGTGTAACTAATTATCACTATCGAAAACGCTTGATAACGTAAAATAGGATTTTACCAATGTCAAGTAAGCGATAAAATTGGCCATAATGTCATACACCTACTAAGTGACGTGTGAACGTTAATATTCAAATTATTCGATATTAACCACTCACCAATTTTACACCTAAGAGTCATACAACCGAAACATTTGCTACTCCTATTACCACCCGATTTGATTCAATTACAATCGTTATAAATCAATTAATATTTATGAACTACTAATTATAAAATTTTATTTAGTTGTACTGAATAATATCAAACAATGTATATATAATGGTTATGAATAACTGATGATATACATATCATTACGCGTTTAAATTAGATTCAAATGTAATGAATATTTTTTGTATTTGGATTGGTTTTAAGGTCCATAAGGGCATGGTTTAGGCAACTTTAGGCAGGTATAGAGGGGTGGCCATATAATGGCTTCAATGCGAGATTTTGAAGGTTAAAAAGAAAGGAATGTGTAAGAGAAAAAAGAGGATCTTAATCCAATTTTTGTTGTGTTATCTTTCCTTTATATAAGCCATCTTATCCCAACTTTAAAAAGACTTTTCCCCTCTCTTCTTGTTGATATTCTAGGCTGCCATGCCTCCTTTGAAACCCCAAAGAATTCAAACATATAACATCAAGTTAGTAGCTCGATTCGATCGTCAGTGAAAAAGCAGTCTAGAAGCTAGCAACTTCAAAACTTGGAATTGGATTCAAGGAGTTATGTTCATCATTTCAAGGTGTGAATTCAAGGCTTTGGTGAAAGGTGTAACTCCTTATTTACTGTTATATTTAAATGTTAATGTGTTCATTATATCTTATGTTAATCTATTTACATGTCAATATAACGAAATAATATATCAATATGTTGTCATATGTTGATGGTTATATATATATATATATATATATATATATATATATATGCATGTGTATATTTTTTTTCCACATGTATATTTGCCTATATGCTCAAGGCCTAAGATAAAAAATTATTTTCTTAGAAATAAAATAATACTAATAAATGATTTTAATTTATCTAAAATCTAAATTTAAAAGATTAAGATTATATAATGCATGTTATATATATAGACATACATACATAATGTTTTCGAAAAAATAATAATTTCGTATATAAATATCATATATATATAAACATAACTATTTATTTAATTTGAAATTGATTATAGAGTGAAAAAACATACACACACATATATTTGTATATACACACACAGATAATATAAAATTTTGTACAAAATTTTAAAACGTATAATATGCATTTTGTTTTCGAATTTTTTTTAATTTTCCTACGGATTAAAAATAACAATGAAAATTTATTAAAAATTCAGCCGAGAGCATTATTGCAAACATATATATATGTATAAATTTTATTATTATTATTTACATCAAATATTTAGTTAAAAATAATTATATATACATATATATCATATATAAATTATTTTGAACAAAATAATTCTTTATGAATTTCATATAATTTTATGTTACCTAAAGTTATTTTAACTAAGATTTAAAATAATTTTGTAGTTTAGTTATACTTAGACACACACACACACAGATATATATATACACACATATATTAACTGTTTTATAAATTTACTTACAATTATTATTTTATAATATATATATGCATGCATTTATTTGCATTTTGATGCGCACGTCACACACAAATACACACACATATACATACATGCATATATACATATATACACACATTTGTATACAAGAGGGGACAACATATCTATTGCGGTGTAAATCCCAGCATCTATATGAGAATGTGGAACTATGAACACTTTATTATGTTGCATGTACATGTTATTCCTATTTCTGCAAATCAAGACCAGGCCCTCGACCAAAACCTAAATCCCTAAATTGGGATTAACAAGAAAACAAAATAAAACAGCAAATGAAAAAAATCACAACTGGAGGAGATAATCAATGGTGGTTGGTGAAGGTGGAGCATGCATGCAATTCTTTGGTCGGGGTGGAAGTCAATGACGTGGAGGAGCCAATGGCGTAGACCTGGATTACGGCATGGAGGAACTACGGTGGTTCTAGAGATAAAGATGGGTAGCTAGTGATGGGTGAAGCCCAGGCGCGCCATTTCTTGGGTTGTCATCGAGCTTGGCTGTGGCGATTTCAAGCAGGGCTGGTGGGGTTGATGTCGGGCAATGATGTTTGGCGATGTTTATGCAAAGGCAGCAATGGCTTGCATAGCTGAAAATAGGGTTTGGAACAACATATTGGTGAGTTACTACAACTCACACTGCTATCCTACAATGTTGTTTTGCATTGCATGCCATTTCCTAATATTAGATTTCGATGAATATTTGTTGTGTATGAATGAATCAATTGAAATTTGGGTGCATGGGATAATTTATCTTATTTATCAAATAATTGGGTTGAAAATTAATTATTCGGTGATATAAGGATTATTATGTAGGTTGAAAGAGGCTAATTTGCAAATGGAACATTGTTCGATTGCAAAGTGAATTTTATTAACTTATATAGAAGTACCTGAATTATTTGTCTGACTGGAGTAGTCGGAAAGCAATTCAGATTACTAAAATAATTTCATATTATGGAATAATATTTTACCAAGGGATGTTGGCTCTAGAAGTTGCATTCCTTTTGAGTTTATTTCTTAAGTTGTTTAAATATGTTTAAAAGATTTTCAAGATGAGGTTTTATCTATTTTGATCCGTTGATTCTTTTACTTTATGACCGTATGATTTCTATCCTATGAAAATATTAAAGATGGCTTTCTTCATTTCTATAATTTCGGGAAATTTTATAGGATTAGAATTTTAGGAAATTTTCATTATTCTTATTTATTTTAAAATCATTTATGTGTGTGTGCGTGTGTGTATAAAATACCTTTGGTATGAAAAAAATCCCTTTTAAACTAGAATACTAAATATATTCTTCAAAAATAACTTTTAGAGTTTATAATATATATATATATATACATATACACTTAACTTCAAATTTGGGTTTCGATATATGAACTTCTATCTTATATTTAAAAGTACTTTATGAAGAAAGATTCCTACAGAGTTTCTAATAATAATAGTGTTCTAAAAGATGATTATAAAACATTATATACATGTAGTGGTTTTCCATAAGTAAATAGTAGCATATTTCGAAAACATATCGATTTACCGTCATTACACCAATATTTAAATTATTTTAAAAGAAATATTTTATATTACTTCTATTAAATGAGAATTTTACTTAAATGGTTTAGTAGTACTGGTGCTATGAAACACCATGTACCACTTTATCAGTTAATTATTTGACTTCTACGATAGAATATTTTATACAGTGGAATTTAAGATCTTTTAGTAAATATTTGAGCATTTCCTAGTGGGTATGGAACATTCAGGAGACACTCATTTGATTACTAATTGGAAGTATTTAATACTTAATATTTTTACTAAGTGGAATTTATGATACTTTAGTAAATATTTAAGCATCGCGGAGTGGTTATAGGACATTGGGTGACACTCCTTTAATTACAAATTGAAAGTGTATTACACTTTGGATCAATAATGATCTTTGAGATAGCATGCATCTAGGTATGTACGGCAAGTATCGGCTTCTCTTATTATGGCATGCATATAGGCATGATCAACGAATATCGATCTGTTTTTTAAATAACACGTTTTTAGTTGTGTTTGGAAAGTATTGGCTTGTCTTATTATGGCATGCTTCTAGGCATGAATGTGTTATCCAGTTTCTTAGCCCAATAGAATTCAAAGGAAATCAAAACAGCTATATCGAGTCAGAGCAACTCAAGAGTCAACACAAAGGACTGGAAGAATCAACCAAGAATGCTTAAAAAAGCTTAGAGAAGAAAAATGAAAAAAAAAATATTAAGGTGATGGATCGCTAGCGATCCACCTCCTATGGATCGCTAGCGATCCAGAAGGATCACTCAAAGGTCCTCCAATCCTCTTGCATCGTGATCCAATAGGTGTTCTAGGAATGGTTGCTAAGTTTGATTTAATTTCAAGCTAGTTAGATCGAGAAGTGAGCATTCGTCTGATTCAATCGGCAGTCCAATGCAACCAGTGTATGGATTATCATCAAAACAAGGCGACAAGCTATGAAATTACATGGAGAGAACCTACATAAGACAACAAGTGCAATCTAGAAGACGGAGCCCAAAAATCCACTAGGTACATGGATTGCTAGCGATCCATCATCTATGGGTCGCTAGCGATCCATCAGATTGGGAAGGATAACCATGGAATTTAAGGAAAGGATGAAGGAGAATGTCCTAAATAATTAGATCATTAGCAACCCAGAAACTATTGATCGCTAGAGATCCATCACCTATGGATTGTTAGTAATCCATAAGATGGGCTCGAATGGTTATGAAATTTTCAGTGCACCTTCGTATTTCCAAAGGCAAGCATATGGCGAGGCGACCTAGCCCAATAGCTCTCAAATCCCTATAAATATGATCCTACCTATAGCATAAATGGAAACTTCTGGACTGGCTGTAGAAACTTTATAGAAACTACTATTCACTCTTCTTCTCCCACACAACAATCATCTAAAGGGTTCACTGTGATTCTCCAGTGAATCCTAATACTAATGACTTGATCTAACCTACGGGCTTCAGTCGCGTTGTAAACATATTCAACTTCTATTGCAGGCAGTCAATAATAAATTTATAAAGTGGATGTGGGCTTTGTTAACAACTAAACAACTATAAAAATCTCATTTTCATTTACTTTCTCTGCGACTTGCTGTTTCTTTTTCTATTTCAATTGCCTTGATAAACAAGGCTGGTGCTTTCATACTCAACCCAAGGCGTTCATACTTTTTTTAGGTTAACATTTTATCTATGGATCGCTAGCGATCCATTAGATTAGCTCGGATGGTTATGAAAATTTTAGTGCACCTTCGTATTTCCAAAGGCAAGCTTCTGGCAGGTGGCCTAGCCCAATAGCTCTCTAATATCTATAATTATGATCCTACCTACAACATAAATGAGATCTTTTGGACTTGCTATGGAAACTCTACGGAAACTGCTCTTCACTTTTCTTCTCTCACACAACAGTCATCTAAAGGGTTCAGCGTGATTCTTCAGTGAATCCTAACACAAGTGACTTGATCTAACCTATAGGCTTCAATTACATTGTAATCATATTCAACTTGTAATTGCAGTTAGTCAATAATAAAAGTTATGAAATGGACATAGGCTTAATTAATAGCTGAGCCACTATAAAAATCTCTTGTTCATTTACTTTCTCTACGATTTTCTATTGCTTTTCCTATTTCATTTGCCTTGATAAATAAGGATGCTACTTTCATACTCAACCCAGGGTGTTGATCCATTTTTTGGATTAACATTTTGGTGTATTCACTGAGAACCCGATTCAGGCAAAGATCTAGCTATCTACTTTGGATTGGATAGGTTCAGAATTTAGATCCTTAATCTTTGTTTGAAAGATCTGCCGCTAAGAATCAATGGATCCATAAAGAAAGAGAACTGCTTCTGTAAGATCCGCAGAGGCGGTAATTGCCGGAGAAGAGATGAATCATTGACAGCAAATCAAAGTAAATGGCGTCAACGTAGGAGATTAGGTGCCAGGATCCTCTAATCAACGCGAAATTGTTACTAGAGATGAAATGATTAAATGCTTGACGAAATCAATCAAAAAATGGAAAGCATTCAGAGAACTCTTATGGAAAAACTTAATGCCCTCTTGTCCTTACAATCACATCGTGCTTCAAAATCATGGCAGAACCTACGGCTATCGTAGAACTAGAAATACCTTCCGTTTCTGGCCTAAACAGAAGGAACAGGAAGCAGCCATAGAAAGGAGTGATAGCTAGAATCGTGGGAACCAGCGTAGAAGGAAACACAAGCACTTCACCAATCGCGAGGCAATCGGCTCTGAACTTAAGTCTAGGAGCAAAGTCCCCATAAGAGGATATAGCCATGGACCTCTCTGATTCGGAAGATGGAGAGCAACTTAACGACGGCAAGTTGGAAGGAAATGCCAATGTATTTGATAATGCCATGGAGATCCAAACCTGCCCTAATTAAGTTAACCGCAAGCCAACGGAATCCCAAGGGAGTGGCTCTCCCGAACGCAGGAGAGCCGAAAGCCTAGGCTTCAGCCCACTCACCAAAATCGTTTGCAAAGCCAAACACTCGGTGTGGTTACTGACAGTCGACCCTCGGATTACTGGACAGCTAAGGAATATATCATGAACATGGTCAAGCGACTGATGGATGAGAGTGAGAATAGAAGGGATGATGAATGGGAATCATCTCCAAGTCGGACTCCTTTCACTGATGATATTCTTAATGAGCGGTACCCAAAAAAGTTAACTTTGCCAACTATTTCATCCTACGACGCAGCGAGAGACCCATAACCCCATCTATATAAGTACAGTTGGTGCATGGATGGAGCGAATGCTTCAGACGCCCTTTTTTGTAGTTATTTCCCTATTTTTTTGAAGGGAATTACTTCCATATGGTTCATTAGGCTTCCACCAAGATCCATCTGCACTTTTGATCAACTAGCAACAAGATTCCTTAATCAATTCACACTTTACACGGTGCAACCTAAAAGTGTGATGTCCTTATCTGGTCTATTCCAAGGATGAAATGAATCTCTAAAGTCTTTCACGAAGCAGTTCATGACATAATTAAGCAATCCGAACATGGATATGGTTTTTAGGGCCTTGGTCCACGCCATCCACCCCGAAACTGATTTCGAAAAATATCAAAATGAAACAACCTACCATTAGAAAGGACTTCAACCATAAGGGAAGTCAATACTTGAGACTCGAAGAGGTGTAAGAGTTGGAAAGGAAATCTACTATCTTACAACCGATGAACTTTAGGCATAATGACATAGCGGTGCACCAGGACATAAATGCCTCTAGGACCACTGAAGGAAGTGCGGAAAAGGCGTAAACCAGAAAAGGAAAAATTAGAATTCCAACAAATGAAATGGTAACAATAAGCAGCTTAAAGGCTTCAGGCCAGATGATTACACCCCACTCAATGATACTTCAAAAAACATTTATCTCGCAACACAGGGGACAGAGAAGTGCAAGAAACCCCCCAAAAAGGAAGTAACTGAACATCAAAAGCATTCTAGGAAGTACTGCCACTTTCACAAAATGCATGGCTACAACACTAACGAGTGTCGTTACCTAAAGAACTTGATTGAGGAGTTGATCGAGGAAAATAAGCTTCAGCAATACGAGAGAAAATCGCAAAATCCCGGCCAACCCATGGCTTCCTAAGATCCTAGGGATTGAGGAAACCAAGCTAATACCAATGAAGAGGGATCCAAAAAAAATAACCAGAGACTCATCATTGGAACGATATTTGGAAGACCTCATCCCAAATAGAGAAGTTGGGGAGAAATGGAGCGGTATGCGAGCTCATTAAAACACGTTTTGAGGGATTTGTGCCTCGCAATTGAACATGGAGCCCCTACCAAGCAACAGAGAACACTGAACGATGATATAGTATTCCAAAATTGAGACACCGAGCTCCAATTGTCGATCCCATGATCGTGACAGTAGGGATCGGACCCGCCATGGTCCGACGAGTATTGGTTGACAATGACAGTTTTGTGAACATCCTTTTCAAATGCACCTTTTGTTAACGCTAAAAATATACGCTAACACCCCGGTGTGAGTTATGATATATTGAAAGCATCATCCATTGGTATGGGGACTAAAGGTAAGCAGAGAATAGCAGAAAATAGTAAAGGGACGACAATTTTTATAGTGGTTCGGCTCAAAGTCAAGCCTACGTCCACTTTATATCTTTTATTATGATCTTTGAGTACACTTTGTTACAACTAAAGTTCAAGTACAACAAACTTCAAAGACTTGAGCTTCCAAAGTAAAATCGAGTCAACTTTATGAGTGAGAGACCATTAATGGAGTGTATCCGCTATAATCTGATTCAGTGAAGAAGTTTCATCCATTCTGGAATTGATCTCTGAAGTTGTTATGATGTGGTAGGACTTGGAGAATGAATGAGTTGCTTGAACTTCAAAGTGGTAGAGTCTTGGCCTTCCCGGAAAAATCCCCCCCCCCCTCAAAGTCCCCTTCAATATGGAGTAGGTGGAGTATTTATAGAGGAGTCTCGGAGTTAGGTCGTACGTCGTAGGCCGTGGGCGACCTAGAGAGTTGCGACCTAAGAGTGATCCCGAGATAGTATAAGTCGCCAGCGACTTAATGGAACAATCCTGGACGAGATATGGGCGGTAAGCGACTTAGCAGGTGTAGCAGAGGAGTTATCTCGGTTTGCTTAGGTCGCGAGCGACCTAATGAAAGAGACAGTATGCACGCGGCTTTTCTCTGTCTTAACTCGTTAGGTCGCTAGGTCATTGCCTTTATTAACCCATTGAGTTGTAGGAGCCTTTAGGTCGCTAGGTCGTTGGAGCTCCTTAAGTAGTTGAGTCGCGCCATGTTGAGCCGCTTTATGATTTTAGCTTGTTAACTCGCTAGGTCGTTAACCCTTTGAGCCGTAGGGGTCGTTAGCTCATTAAGCCGTTTATGCCTTTAGATAGTTAGGTCGCTCCCTGATGTAGGTTGCTGGGTCGTTGAGACGTTAGGTAGTTGAGCCGCTCTATGCTTTAGGTCGGTAGGTCGCTCCCTCATGTAGGTCGCTGGGCCGTGAAAAAGAGGTGTTAACACCTTTGATCCGATAAAGATAAACACGAAAGACATATCCGCCTACCAATCTAAAATTCAAGGATTCACTAGCGAACCTAAACAACCCATCAGAACGATTGACTTGCCTATAAAACTTGGAGAAGGCGACCTAAGAGTTACCTCATCCAAACTTTTGTGATCATAGATGAAGCTTCAGCATACAATGCCTTCTTGGGACAGCCCGCACTAGCAGATTTCAGAATTGCTTTAGCCCAGTAGTGCTTTACCATGAAATTCCCAATGGAAAATGGAGTTGGAGTGATCAAAGGAGACCAAAGTGCCATCGGGGAGTGTTATATCGCATAACTGTGTGAATCCAAAAGAAAAGAAAAGGGGAAGAATGTGAGGAGAACTCTCCAAATTCGTGAACCTATGGAATAGCAACCACAAAGCCGCCCCTGGCTCGAGCACCACAGCTGAATCGACAAGGCTTTGGAGCCTAGAAAGAAGAGTTCAAAGGAGGATCGGGTAGCACTGGCAGATTTGACGTTGTCTGTCCAAGTCGACATGGATGACCAAACGCGCGTTTTGAAAATTGGATCGCACCTTGGAAACAAGATGTAAATAGAACTCACTAAATTTCTTCATTCCAATTGGATGTGTTCACTTAGACATATTCCGATATGTGTGGGGTATCATCGAAAATTGCATGTCATGCACATTAATGATTGAAATTACATTAGTAAATGTTTTGCTGGAGCCGAGAAAAAATATCCGAAATTGAAAAGGCTAGCATATTGTCTCTTGATCGCATCTAGGAAGTTACGGCCGTATTTCCAAAAACACCGGATCAAAGTATTGACCAATCAACCCTTGAAGCAAGTATTGTACCGCCGTGAGATTTTTGAACAGCTCATCAAACGGAATATCGAATTGAGTCAATATGAAATCACTTACCATCCTAGAAGGGCAATCAACGGTCAAGCGTTGGCAGATTTCATCATCGAATTTACTATATGGAATAATGAAGAGGAAATTACACTGGAAGTGGAAACACGATGGAAGCTCTTCGTCGATAGCGCATCTAATAACTTCTGCTCAAGGGAGGGTAGTGCTTGAGTCTCCTAAAGGACGAGCCATTTGCTACACCTTATGACTAGAATTTCTAGCGACAAATAACAATGCAGAATATGAGGCAATGATACCTAGGCTAAAATTTTTAAAAGAGCTAGAGATAAAATCCATACACATCTTTAGCGACTCTCACTTAGTCGTCTATCAGGTAAAAGACAAATACCAGGCTCGAGGAGAGAACCTTTCCCCATATCTATCTAAAGTGCAAGCGCTGCTAAACAACATCGAACATTACACCATAACTCACATCCTAAGGGAGCGGAACACGAAAGTTGATTAGACTATATGTTATAATTCTCAAAATACATATTAAGTTAATCATGGTTTTATCACCTGCTTAAAAAAACCCAGTCTTTTTCCATTTTCGACATATGAAGGCAAATAAGTTTCCAATCTTTGACGTATAAATTGGTTATCTGTTGTAATCAAAAAAATAACTAGACGTTGAAGTTATTACCCAAAAAAACATCCAAGCATCTTATAAATAATGCAGTATCTGGAATATTGGTAACACGCCCATAGTAAGGATAATAAACCACAATAAACCACATAATAATAACAGAGATAGCATGTGCTGCAGTGAATGAAATAACAGAGGTAGTTTTTATTTTTACGATACTGCACACATGAATCAAACCCCGTTCACAAGGCTACATAGATTTGTTTTTCTTCGTTTTGTGACTGAAGTTATGACGCATTTGCTGAAAATATAACGCATATAGATATGTATCAGTGAGATAACTCCATGTGACCATGTAAACGCATCTGCCGGAAAATTATTTATAGAAAAATAACACATACGTTTTTTTTATTTAAACTCATTCTTATCTATCATTTGTATATTTTATACATATAAATATACATGCTTCATTTCAACATTCAGTGACATGCTTCTAAAATTATAAGCAAGTATAGAGATTATATCCGAGTTTTACTTACAGTTTCTTTCGCAATGGCACAAGTAAAGCATGAGAATATGATTAATCCTCATATTGGTGATGAAGAAGAATATCAAGAAAACAATGGTTATGATGGATATTTGAGCTCTTTATCAGAAGAAGAAGAAGATGATGATGATAGCTGCAATTCAATTGGCGAAAATTCATCTGAAGATGAAGATTCTATAGACGATTTGAATTCATCTTCGTGTTCTTTGAATTCTTCCTTATCATCATCGAATTCATTACTTTATGATATGTCATCTCTCATTTCACATCTTCCTTTGAAGTAATTTTTGTTCACTTGTGTTCTGATTTTGCTTCTTTTCATATATAGAACATTTTTTTTTTCAGATTCTTTTTCTTAATTTCTTTCTTTCTTTCTTTTATTTTTTATTTTTTATGTCTAAAACATTAATCATACGTAAATAATTTATGGTATCATAACATTCATAACACGTATACATAAGTTTTCATATACAAGTTGTCTAACAAATCATTTGAATTTCAGGAGAGGTTTATCAAAACACTACGAAGGAAAATCACAGTCGTTTACATTACTATCGAGCGTGAAGAGTTTGGAGGATCTAATCAAAACTGAAAACCCATCAAATAAGAAGATCAAAGCATTGAAAAATAATAGTTGGAGTATGATGAATTCATCCAGAATTATAAAGAAGAAAAGCTCTAAAGGATCAGTAAGCTCTTCTTTAAGAAACTTGAAGAGGAATGATAGTTTCTTCAGAGGCAAACCATGTAAATGCAAATAAAAAAATAACATAAATGGGATACAATTAAAGCAAGCCCATCGCACTAACATAATAGGAAATGATTAGAATATAAGTAAACATTAAAAAAAAGCTCGAACATAATCATATAAAATCAATTATTCCAGTTAGGATTTATTCCAATTAGGGTTAAATCGACTATTCCAATTAGGGTTTACGGAGAAATTCGTATAGAGTATCCATACATAATCATATAAAATCCAGTAGACTCATAAAATCGGTTTATAAAATTTCATACCTAATCCGCGAGGAGAGATCTGTGAAGGGCTACCGCGACGACGTGGAGAGGAGTAGAATGAAGGACGTCTACCGCAACAATGATAACGAAGCAAGGTGGATTTTGTTGGAGGGTGAGGTAGATTTTGCTGGAGCGAAAAGGAAAGCGTGAGGAGAAAAGTTTCTAAATAATGAAGAGGAAGGGAAACGTGACAGTAAATAAAAAAAATTCGTGAAATATTTTTTACTTTACGCGGGTGCAAAGCGGGAACGTGAAATCTTTTTAGCCGCATTTATATTTTTTAGGGAAATACTTTTTGGTTGCATTTAGAAAGAAACGCCACCAATTTTTCCAACTATAAATGGTTTTTCTTGTAGTGCAATATCGAATACACACACACACACACACACACACACACACGTATATAATTTTATACGCATTGCTTTTTGCTATTTTTGAATGATAGCTTGAACCTTATGAATAAAGGGGCTAATATTATAAAATGAACCACCTTACACTTCCCCATATACTAAAACAAAACAATTGAATTTAAATATCTAGATTTTGAATGCTAGTATTCTTTTAAAGTCTCTTTAACTACTTTCCTCTCTAATAAGGACCTTGATGTTTATATTTAGTTTTCACTTACATAATCTTATACCAGTTGCTTTGGCACATTTTCTCTTACTTTCCATATATTAAACGCATAAAGTTTACATAGTAGTTAAATATGATTAAACAATTCAACCTTCTGCAATATATAACTAGCTTGCCATTACAACCAATTTTCTATATTAAGGTCAATATGCATGTGTCTTTAATCCGACTTGTCTTGCTAAAATATATTAAGGCAGATTTATTTAATCCCTTAAAAAGCTAAGGGTAATTATGAAAAAGAGAAGAAAATTTCTAGACGCTGACCGAAACCCAGTATCATTACTTTTTTGTAAAATTAATCCAAAGAAAAATTATACTAGCTGGTTCCAGAAGATAAAAAGAGGAAAAGATGCTGAACTATCCAGACATATTTTTACCTCTTATCAACTTCTTGTTTTCTCTAGTTTGCATGGTTGCATCATGCGAACCTAAGTATTTTGCAGTGATTACCAAAAAAGATCAAATTCTCCATTCCATATTGATATTGCATAAATATGGTTCCTTGCATTTTCAATTGGAATGTTCAAAAATCATCATGTAAATTTTCAATTGGTTAGTCATAGGTATTTTTGAAGCAGGGTAATTTTCGACATTTTGGTTGGTCATAGGTTTTTCCCTAGCAAGGTACTTTTCGTTATTTTGGTTGGCATGGTTTCTAATTTCCAAGTTTTCTTAGTTGGAAAAATGATTTTTTGGTAAACTGCTATGTCCAATATGATTTGAGAAGAATATGTGTTCATTGAACATTAACATTTCTCAGACCCTCTGTCAACATTTTGAAAACTAGATGCTTTAATGAATTTATGAGATAAATTATGAATTTTTTAGTGTACGTCTAATGTACTCCATTTTATGTTGCCTACTAACCAACATATTTCTTCCAAATCATAATTATTACTATGGTTTTTCAACCGTAGGCTACATACTTATTCCAGCACTGTCTTGCAGACCACAACCATCGACGAAGACACTCAGGTGATAATTTAAACTATTTCTTGTACATTTTTGGTAAACATTTTAGTATTATTTAAGTATTAATTGTATTTGAACTTTAAGTAATATCCTTGTATTTGAGCGACTGATGAACATATCGATAAACTGTCTGTGGTATTCTGAATGTAAAGCTAGCACTTTTGCCACATGTACGGTTTTAATTTGGTGCATCTGCATGTATACAAGTGCCGACGACCCTACATATATATTGGTTGCATGTATACCTTCATGTAACCTAGCTAATTAACTATTTACTGCTAATTAATTTACAAATCAGTTAATCAAGTATGCCAATTAACTATTTACTGCTAATTAATTTACATATATAATGGTTGCATGTATACCTTCGTGTATGCTAATTAGTCAAGTAAATTGCAAATCAATGCCTTCATGTATGCCTAACTAATTAACTATTTACTGCTAATTAATTTACAACCAATTAATTTGCAGCCAATATAGTGAAATGAAATGACCGACTACTTAAGGTAGTGATTCCTTTATAATTAACATGTATTATATGCTGGATGAAATTAATAGTAATCCCAAAACCGATATGTTAGCCTTCCTGTAACATGTGTTTTAGTTTTAGGAAACTGAAGTTCTTTTTTGTAGTTATATACTTCATTATTTTATTGTAACTTTAGTGAAACATTAAGTTTTTGGTTTATATACAGCTATGAAGCCTCAATAGCTACCTGCCAGAATCAAAAGAAGATGATTCGTTTGACTCACATGAACTTTAGGAAGAGATGTACGTCATGCTAACTTTTTTTTAATTTGGATAAAAAGGAATGTTGGATTCATAGTTAATGAATATACATAAAATCCATGAGCAGTTATTGCAGTTGCAGGCCATGGGGTTGTAAAGTACATGTACCAAAAGGCTTTCTAGGCAAGTTGCAGTTTATTTGAGAGCAAATGTTATTTTAATACAGTTCTGATCATGTTAAGCACAACTTTGGCTATCGATGTAGGTCTTAAAGGGAGCCTAACAGTGTCCATGGTTTGATAGATCACTTCACCTATAGCACATATTCAATGTCGTCCTTAGCTTCTGTTTCTAATCCTTCAATGTTCAGCGTGCATAATAAGTACATTTATATATGGCAATGTTTCTTAACTGCATTATCATGCAATTGCATCTCAATAAAAAATGAAATATACAGGAAGTGCTCCTCTTATTGCTGTCCAGTTACTTTGGGTCAATTAGATCAGTAAGGAAATGTGTATTCATCTCCTCTCTTTTAACCTGCATTTGGTGATGTTCTGATGAGAATCAAAGCTTGCAGCCCATAAAAGTCGACGACAATAGTTGGACCAAAGAAAGTTGCGCAGGGACAAGAAGGTTACTTCAATAAAATTCCACATATTTAATGACTTAGATCATGGTTAAAACTAATGCTAGTTCACCTAAATTCCATTAAATGAACAGATACGGTATGTACCAGGGAAGACAATGGCAGAAAAGCAGCATGGAAGGCAGCTCATGGAAGAGATATAATGCTAGTCACATTGTGCCCTGCTCATGGAAGAGATAAAGCATTTTCTCTGTAGCATAATCGGTTTAGATAGGAGCTTGCAGGCCTCCTAAATCCCTTGCTACTATCTCTTACAAGCACCTCTTAGTAACATTTTTTATGCCTCCACTATAACGGCCCCAATTAGAAATCGCTCATACTCTGTTTTTGGGAATTACTATATCGATGAACCTATATGCCCTATTATAGTTGGAGGTACAGTAATTTTATATCATATTTGGTGAATATGGCTTTCGGTTATGAAGCATGCTTTTTGTTCATATAAGAGAAGTTCTGATCTTTTTACGAGTTGTAAAGAGATTTAAAGCATTCATCCTCCATCTTTGTATTGTTATGTAGTGATATAGACTTATGCACATCAATTACACTATCATTTGAGATAATACCATTACTTACAGGTAGATAGATGACTGTGATGCAAAAAAGATTGCAACGAGTTATGGATCGAAGTTATTTTTGCTGCTAGAACTACTTTTTGGTTTTAGCGTATGTACTATTTGCTTTTATTTTACTATTGCTACTTGTTCTATATTTTGTTTATGAACTACTGATGATGAACTATTTGTGTTTGGTGTAAGAATATTGTGTATTTTGATTATAAAATTTCATACGTTGGTTATCAAATATGTGTCCAAAATTTGGTATGATACAATATGTTGATTTTGAAATGTGGTATTGATATAATATGCTAATTTTGAAATGTGGTATATATACACATTATGACCGATGTTTACTAAAATGGAATTTACAGAAAAGTAGAAAAAACTTAATTGACTTAGCTTTGTATACAATTTAACGGCGGTTTTAAAACGCTGTTAAAACATTCCACGGCGTTTTTTAAACGCTGTTGAATGTTTTAACAGTGTTTTAAAAATGCTGTTAAATTGTATCTAAAAATATAACCAAATACAATTCGGTGGCATTTTTAAAACGCTGTTAAAACATTCAACGGCGCTTTTTAAACGCCATTGAATGTTTTAACAGCATTTTAAAAATATCGTTGAATTGTATCTAAAAACATAACCAAATACAATTTAACGGCTTTTTTAAAACGTCGTTAAAACATTCCATGGCATTTTTTAAACGCCAATGAATGTTTTAACAGCCTTTTGAAAATGCCATTGAATTGTTTTAAAAGTGTTTTTTACAAATACTGTTAAATTAGACCAAAGGTTGTTAAATGATATCATGACACTGGGAAAACACTGTAAAAAAGGATATTTAACTGTGTTTATTCTTTGTCATTGTATATCTCTGACATATAGCTGCATGTCTATATACAACGTATGTAAAAACGTTGTTGATAGCTTTTATAGCGTTTTTGAAACACTGTTAAAGGTCATGTTTGTTGTAATGATAATACTCTTGAGGATTGAAGTAGACCTTAGTTATCCTTTTTACATTTCAAACCAAAAGACTTCTTGCATCTGTAGTGTTCTTGATATAACTAAAATATCATGACTTATTCGTTTCTTATTCTGAAATAAGTATTCAAATCATACTTCTCAACCTTCCAAGTCAACCGTTACTTAAAAAGGTTACTAAGTTCCCATGTTACTTTTTATCTCCATTTCAACCATTTCAAAATTTCCAGACTCCGTTATCAATTTAGTATTTGTAGGCTGTGTAATCCTATTCATTTAACTCGAGTTTAACTATTTTCTTTTAAGTTTAAGTGATAAGCATGGCACTTTTAATTTACTCTTTTTAATCAAAATCTTTTTTCATGATTTATATAAAAAAAATTAAAAAAAACTAAAGTCAGTCGGTTTTAATTTTCCATCACAACCCTGCATACTTATCTATTTCATCATTTTATTTTAACCTTTGCATGCCTTCATATCCATTTGATCATTCTATTTTAACCTATGTCCATCCTTAACCCGAAAGTATACAAAACCTTGCCTATATAGGCCCCCGTAACTTCCCTTTTGCTACTATTTTTTTCCTCTAGCAAATCAAAGCTGCATTACCCTAAAACTTTCTTCTTCATCAATTTGTCACTGTGCTAACAGGAAGTAAGTATTCTCTTCCATTTTAGTTTACAATATTTTCCATCTGTGCTTAGATATAGTTTGAAATATTTTTTTCTGAATGCATGACAAAATAAGAGTGAATGCACTTAGTATCTCAAGACTATTTATTATGAATAACTCTACCATATATCTCTGTTAACATTATATCTTATTTTCATTTCTATGAATTGTTGGGTGTTATCATTTTTTAACATGGTGTCGTTCCTTTCTTTGACCATACATAAATGAATGGCAGCCATCGATTCTTGCTCACGTGCACTATTTACAGTCTTACTAATTCATGCGTCAACTATTAAAGTCTATTTCTCATTTTTATAACCAAAGTAGTTTAGGTGTACCGAATTACACTAATGTAAATATGAACTAAACTTTGGTAAATTAATATATTATCATACATAAGTTTCATGGAATTAATCTTGTATGAAATATGTACATGTGAATATGAACTATACCTTGCGTCCTTATGTTGTTACAACTAAAGTAGATTTTACATTATGAACTAGATTTTACAAATAAGAATCAGACTTAATTATACATGTTAATAAACATACCACGTTAGTAGCATGAAATATATTGTTGTATAAAAAATATGTACATGAATATATCAATTACATGTTTTCTTGAAAACTAAATTATAATTCAAAATCTAAAATGAATTTGAACCTGCAACCAAAAGAGAAAGTGTAGAGGAAAGTGAGACGAACAAAATGATTAGCTTTCGCCGGATCGACGGACCCCACGGTGATCAGAATTGAGACCGTCTTATCCGCAACCATATTTAAACGGATGCGTTATGGTTGGAACGGAAGATGCCGTTAGGATCGTATTGCGTAACGCAGTATAAAGACGATCTCAGATCGGTCATTAGTTGCCCGAGGAGCCAAGGCCATAGCCAAACAACCAACTAAAATAAAATAGCAATAATAATAATAATAATAATAATAATAATAATAATAATAATAATAAAGTTGGTATGGTCATCCAGAAGCATGCAATGAAATGGTAAAATTTAGAGAAAAGTGAGACGAACAAAACGACTAGCTTTCGTCAGATCGTCGGACCCCGTGGTGATCAGGAATGACACCGTCTTGACCGCGGCCATGTTGTAAACAGGTGCATTACGGTTGGAATGAAAGGTACCGGTAGGATCGTATTGCATAGTTGAGTACGTCGGTGGTTTTAGATCAGTTGTTGGTGGCCTAGAAGAGCAGAAAATGCCGATAGTTGATAATGACGATCGATGTCAGACTCGCCGCTATGGTCCGGGGTAGATGCCAGTTGAGTTGCAGTATTGTGCTGTAGCAAAATGTTCAAGGGCGTGAGGCTGTTGCAAAGTGAAGCAATATTTCCTTTTGGGTTCATTGCGTGAGTACATATTTATTTTTATGCAAATGATACTAAACTAAAAGATGATAATAATGTGCACGTTTCATGCACTAACATTGACTTGAACTAGTTAAAATTTTCACTAATAAACTAAATGAAAGAAGGTCAATGCATGTACATATGGGTCACTTAGTTGTTTCATGCATTAATAAACTAATAAACTAACTTGCAATCTTTTCGTGCATAAAAAATTAAATATAAAAAGCCCTTGAAAATTTATATATAGTATTGACTTTATAAGGTTTGTAAAGTTGTACATTACAAAATTTCAATTATATCTTCTTCGTATAAGATCCTTTCGGGATGCAATTTGCACCATCAGGATCGTTATGACGCATAGAATATTTTAGTATTATTTATTTGGCCATTTGAGTAAGTATAAAATTATGGAAAAAAAGAGAAATTCCTATCTTCAAAGGATAGATGCAAATTATTTAATTAATTGAATTAAACCAGGATTAAAAGAATAAATCATATTTAATTAATGCAAAAATCCATATTGATTGAAATAATATAAGTTGGAATGATTATTTACTTGTTTGGATGAACCGAGTATGTTTGTTTGTTTAAATCCCATAGTTATTTACTTTATTTTAGCTCGTCTGTTTATATTCAACGTCGTGTTTAAAATTTAGTTTGTTATAAATATGCTACTATTTGCTAGTTAAACCATATTGCACGAATACGACAAATCAAATGCGCTATATGATGGGTTTAAAATGATATTTTGGGAATGAATGTCATTTGGAATGATAAAATGATTTCAAAAGTAATTAATTTAACATTTATCGAGTTCGGTATAGGATATTGACTACTACCAGTATCCATCCTAGCGGACTAACTAGATGATCGCAACCCGAATTGTGACGACTTTGTCTCTCATCACTTTGTCCAAACGATTCGTTGCCAGGACATTTAAGGTTATCAAAGAAAATAAAGATCGTCGGAGACAAAGGGCAAACAACGAGAATTAGCGCCACCTATGGAAATAGGAAATTGTGGACTACAACACCAATAAGATTTTATCACGTCTCCAGACACCCAAAGGATACGACAACTAAGAGATCGTGTGAAGTGCACATCACAACTGAGCAGAAGTGTGGGTAAAATAGACCAGGATGACTTATCGGGGCAGATTAATCCATGTAGAGGATAAACCCAAAAATAAGGTTTATCAGTATGCAACCCTTTCGGGATTAACAAGACAAGAAGATGATTTAAGCCTTCTCATAAATATTAATAGAAATGTCGTTTAAACTCGTAGAATGATTGTTTTGAACATGATTTGAATTTATACAGCACAAGGCACCTCATAAGTAATACGAATAGGATATGATATCTCAGTTGATTAGAGTTGCAGATGTGTATATTATATTGAATAGTGCCATGAAAGGGTGTTATAATTGATTTGTGAAAATGGGGATTTGGAAATTTGTTTTGTGTATGTGACCTAATATGTATTTATGTACCCCATCAAATCCAAGAGGGCACATTCACCTATTTTTACCGCATGATTATACTCACAGCTAGTTTCTAGCCTGACTCGAGGTTTTGTTTTTGACAACTCTTTGGGTCAGACCGAGGCTTTTCAGGATGATTACCTTTTCGTTGAAAGTGATTTCAAATGACATTGAGATGCACAATAACTGGCATACAGCATATAAATTTAAGGTAGTTGTAGATTTAGAGCTTCACTGACGCATGCTTGCTACATGCCTCAAAGGAACTTTTAGAGTCATCTTAGGAGAGATGTTAGGGGGATACATTTAGAGTCCGTTGAACTATGCTAAGTTGATTTTATGTAGTCATGTCGTATGTCCTTTGTGACGGTCCGGATTTTCACGTTCAAAAATCGACATTCATACTTCACCCGTATTCGAATGCCGCAGATTCAAACGTTCAATCTGATTCGTCGAAGCTTATAACACATTAAGTACAACTACACAGTGGAAGAAAACAATACCATTGATATAACAATGAATACAATATCCAATACAATATTAATTCCAACAATATCAGAGATAAATACACAACATCGGAATAGGATAACAACAAGAAGGATGGTCTAGACTTTGCGACCATCGGCAGCGGAAAGATGACTATCAAAAGAGTCTTTCAAGTGAGAAAGCTGGAATCCAAAAAACTGAGCCTTCAATGCCAAAGCTCCAATACTCCAAGCTCGAACCACCATCAAGCTGAATTGAGAAAAATGCGACCCATAACACGATTGCCAAACCAAAGACTTCAAAGGCTATTGAATCTACATCCACTAGCTGGTTATCTAAAAATCTAACTCTAGATTGTCCGTGTGGAAAATTGTGGACACCCAAAGTTTAGAAAGGGAACAATAAACTCTAGGTCAGTCATGAAACTGGTATGAGCAAACAAAAACAGTTTATCTTCAACAAAAGAAAAACAAAAGAATTTAAAGGAAATCTGCAATGCTTTTTGGAAAATGAAACTACCATAAGGCCTCCCGCCGCACACACCATGCGAACGCAGAATTGGAGGAGATTTCTCCTTATGATAGTCAAACATGCTTGATACGTGAAAACCATTTTGATATTATTATTAGTGCATAGTGGAAAACATTTCGAAAGTATAATATTAATTTTAGCCAGCATACAACCATTATTGTATGCCTACTATAGCTAACATGTTCAATAGCGAGTTACCGCCACATTCCATGGCACATTATACAACTAAAATTGTACAGGGCACGTATTGTTTCTTTGGATTTCCAACAAATGGTCAAGCTAACCTATTTCCACACGGATACGCCTCTAGAGGGACGCCCCGAGAACCTACCCGGATCTCTGCTAAAACAAGGCCGGGTTACCTCTGCCTGGAAGCAACACCTACAATGCCATCCCTAATCGTTTGCGACCTTTATCCGAGGGCCTTCAACCACAAAGCAACAACCACAAAGTAATAAATTTGCAGTGACCACATAAGTTAAGTATATGGACTTCATACCATGATACCACCCTTTTCCAGAAGAAATGGACACACCCAAGGGGCACGACCCCTAATAACCTTGCCGCATCTTTCCTTTTTCGACCATTTCCGGGTTGTGAGGTCCGACGAGGTCACGTCCACAAAGCTACGCTTTTCATAAAAGCCTTACTTTAATCAACAAATGATCAACAACACTCAGCAGCACTCAGCATGCCACACTATGTATCTCTAGTAACCATCAAATGCATAACCTCTGAGCACATACGTCCCAGAGAAGGGTGTTAAGCTAAGAGAATAAATTCTCCGCCACCAAACAAAAATGTATTTGATAGAAACCAGCTTTACATCTTAAAGTGTAATGTCAGACACACATCCATACAAGTCTGTTCCGGGTTCGAACAGAACCGAAGGCACTTTACAAAGAAGCCCTTGCAAATCCGGATGATCCTCAATCACGTCTGGACTCCCCATTACAAAAGGGTGATCAAATCTCTATATCGGGGATCGGCCGGTGTAGAGACATTCGACGAGTTATCCTTTCGCTTTCGAAAATATTCGATCTTCACCACCAGTCTTCAAATGCTATCCATAACGTCGTATCATTATTTGAAATGGTTTATATGACACAAAGTCCTCTCCCAGCTAAACCGAATAATGAGCACAATATTTAAAAAGCATATGGATATTGGGTTCTTAGCTAAGTCACAACTTAAAGCCCAAAACTTTTCTTTCAATGGTTTAAATAAATTACCATTTTCAAATCTTTAAACAAAAAGATTCACTTCAAAAAGTTCATCAATCTTCCACAAAGATTCATTCACAATATTTAAACAAAAGATCTATCTTTGAGATCCTCTTTTGTTTGAAAACAAATTTCACCAAATATTTCATAAAGATTCCTTCATAGCTTTTGAAACAATTCCATTTCAAATCTTTTATACAAAAGATACACCTTTAAGATCCTCTTCAATTTCAAAAAGGTTCAACCATCTTTCACAAAGATTCATTCATAGCTTTCAAAACTAGTTCAATTCCATTTCAAACTTGAAATCTTTCAACAAAATTTGGAAATCCTTTCTTTATATGAAAGCTATTATTATTGGGGAAAAAATAGTTTTCGTTTTGGAAAAGTCCGATTACATTTGTACGAGTTAAATCCCTTCAAGTATAAAACTTGGGTTAAATTCAAATCCCCAAAACAATACTTTTAAAATGGTTTAAAACTCATATAAACACATTTATAACTTGTATAACCTTTTTAAACCATAACTTCCAAACATAGAATTCAATTTCAATTCTTGAATTCAAATTCAAAACAAATTATTTAAATTTCAAAACTTTATCAAGTTATTCAAAATAACTTTTCTCTTCAAACTCCTTTTCAAAAGCTTTTCATATTTAAACCAATTCCATTTCCAAAACTATTTTGTATTCAAACTTCAATCTTTAAAACCATTTCATAATATTAGATTCAAATATCTGTGACTTAACCAATTCCCTCGTACAATCCATATTTGTGTGTGTATGGTGTAGTCCAAGGGTTTTACACAATAGTGCAACATTATCAATTATCACATATTCAAGCACAGCAATATTGGTAAGCGGTATAATCCTATAACGCTTATCTTCATTCACAGATTAGCAGATAAACAATATAAGTTCATCACAGATAAATAAATTATATTCATCACAGCTCGAATTAAAATAATTCATATCACAAAGCATCACACATCAGGGATATCAAACAATTCAAAGCATCTCATATAATCTAGACATCCACAAGTAAGAAATATTAGTTATCTGATTAATTTAAATCAGATTAATTACTTATGAATAAGTTACTGATCCTGGTTAATTAATATTAATTAATTACAAATCATCTAAATTAATTAACCTTTACTCATTTATTAATTTAACCTTTAATAATAAATTAATCAACATTTAATTATTAATTAATTGACCTTAATTAATAAATAAAATAACCTTTAATCATTAAATAATTAACCTTTAATTATTTAACTATCCTTTAATTAATTATCCTTAATTAATTAACCCTTTATTAATTAACCCTTTATTAATTAGTTATTCTAAATTAATTACAATAAGTGATTATTCTAATCACTTATATTATTAAATCACAAACTAATTACATTGGGAAATTTTCTTTTAATCATTTGGTAAAACAATTTTAGTTATTAATTAATTACTTAATTAATCTTTAATCATTAATTAATTATCCTTAATTAATTTCCTTAATTAATTAACCATTTATTATTAAAATAAATCATCCTGATTAATTATCCTTTAATTAATCATATTACTTAAATTAAATTTTAAGTTAATTACATAATTAATTAACCCTTAATTAATTATCATTCAATTACTTAAATTTTAATAAATAAAAAATAAACCCTTTTATCTTAATTAAGTACTTAAACATCATTTAAATCTTATTAAATTTAAATGCATGAAAACAATTATACCAATTATTGAAGAACATTAATTAAGTTTAAAACACATTTCTTAATTACTTCTCAATTCAATATCATCTTATTGTATTTTGAAATATGAATCCAATTTTACGTAATTAATTCAATATGTAATTATTTTTTAAAACAAATTTAACATTTGGAATCTTTGAAAACATTTAGAAATTTAATTCCAAAAGTACCTAATTATAAAAATTATTTTAAAACAAAACAGATTCAAAACATTTTAACTTTACAACTTAACAATATTTTTTTCTTTCATTTTAAAATCCGATTAATCAAGCTTCCGCAACACCCGAGCAAGTTCAAAAATTTCCCTAGGCCAACATCCAAATTCCCGAACAAACCCGGTTTCTAATTTCTTCGGGTCAATCACACAAAAATCTTGCGTTGCACCCGAGTCACCTTTCTTCCCTAAATCCTTAAACACAAAATCAGATACAACGGACATATCGTGCATGTGTATGCCATATCAGAGCCACTCCGATCAACCACGATGGCACCACCAAGTTCCTCACGACCCTTACCCTTATTCCGATCACCCAGATCTTGCTTCGATCAAGCCGATCGAAATCAAGCAAATTTGAACACCAGAGAATAGAATCTTCGACCGATAAAATCGTCATGCGCAACCAAAATCAATCACCAGAGGCCCTGCTACTCCACCCATAGATGCGCCACGAACCTAGATGACTATCCCCCTTGGTCCGATCGACTACGATGCAATGACGTCGTCGAAAACTTCACAGGAACTACCCTCATACAAAACTATACAAAAAACCTAAATCAACGTTGTATTGCCACACTGATGATCTACAAGCTCAATCATGAATTTTCCTCTAATCTCTATCATGACATCTCCCCTCAGACCCATGCTCTATGCTTAATTCCTCATTGATCATCGAAAATTGACGAATTTCCATTTACCGTTCAAGCCGAAGATTCTACCTTGAATCGATACTAAAAATCTTGATTTCTACTTTTAAAATCATAATTTTTAGATACTAATCTATTGATATAAACAAAACATGAAATCAAAAATATCAAATTTCCAGATTTTTTAAAAGATTTTACAGTGATTTCTTATTTTCAAAATATTAACTAAATATAAATGTTTGAACCCATTTTTACAATTGAGATCTTATTAATTTGAACACATTTTGTTTAAACATCCAAACCTAAAAAGGATTATAGGATGAGAACTTGGTTTTTTTTTACGGGGTTGAAACTTGAAATCTATGAATAGAGATATGTTTTTCCTATATACAGGCATGCTCACCTTTTTAATTTATATATACATACAACACATAAATTTCGTACATGTAAAACATTACTCTCTAGATTACTTCAGAATTTTATCACATGTAAACAACATACTAAACACAATGAAACTATGTTGGAATGAAGTGTTTGCTCACCTGGATTTTGGAAGCAGCGAACAAAGCCTGTTGCAACTGAAAAAAAGAATTTTGAAAATCTAGAATTGAAAATGATATGGAACTCTTAGATTTGGAGCTTTAACAAAACTGAGTTAAATGCATTTGAATTTGAACTGCTACTTGTTTGTTTTTCTTGCATTTGTTCTTGAATTTAAATCTTGCTTCCAGGCTTTGATTCCAAAAAATTATCAATTGTTCGAACTTTCATGCTTTCAGATTGCAATTTGAATTTACATGCCTGAAACTTGCTTTTCTTTTCCAAATTTTGTTTAAATTTGGAACTTCTTGTATTTGAAAATTATATTTGGTTTGGCTTGATAAACTGGTAATCATTTTGAATCTGAAATGCTTAGTGTTCTGGTTGAATCTATGCTTTGATTCAAATTGTTTTTGATTCAGATTTTGTTTTGAATTTATTTCTTAAGTTTTGGATATGTAAAAGAAAGGTGAGAAAGAAGTATGGATGCATATATATTTTTTGTTTTCATTTTGTTCATATTTTGAAAATAGAAAGACAAAGGACACTTGTAATTATAAAATGAAATTGAGCTAACACTTGTTAATTACTTATATAATCTTGTTACAAATGTTTTAAATCTTTAATTATTTTCCTACAAATGTCATAAGCATGAATTTTTATGTTTAAATCCTTTACTTAATATAATTTATAAATTTTTGTTTTAATCCTTATGTTAATTTATTTACAAATCATGTTTTTATAAACATCTTATTTACATATGTATTATATTTTAAACACTGTATTTCTCATTATTTATATTTATTCAACTTTAAATTGCCTTTTTTTAAAATTATTACTATAATTCTCAAATTACAACTTTCAAATATAAATATGTATACAAATATATATTAAAATTGGAAGACAAACTTTTATTATCTTATTAATTTCAAAGATATGTGTAAATTAAAGCTTGTTATTTATTCTTGTTTTAAAATTTTAAATTCAAGTTACTATTATTTTTAAATGAATGAAGTTTTATATTTATACATTTTCTATTATTTAATCTTATATAATTTTTTAAGGAAAATGTTTTAAAATTTAATTTCTATAATAAATCCAATTTATTCATGAATATTTACATTTTGAATTTTCAAAAATCTAAATTTTATGTACAATTTAACTTTCAATCTATATATTCATAAATATATTTATTCAAAATTTTCAAATTAATCCATAATCAAATTTATAATTAATATATTATTCAAAATATTTTTTCTAAATTTCCAATTAGAAATTCTATTTAAATTAAAAATCCATTTATATACATATATATAAATAAACAACACACATCTTTATTTATTTTGGAAAAATCCAAATTAATTCGCTGTTTAATTCAAAAATTTATATAAATTACCGATTTAAATTTGACTTAAAAATCGGGATCGTTACAGATCCCCCCTTAAGAAAATTTCGTTCTCGAAATTTGCTAGACATTGAGACAACAAAGAACAGATGAACACATCTGAGATATAGCTTTCCAGATCAAACTGAATATTTATTTTGCATTTGGCTCACCAAATCAGAATATCATCAATAAATATGAGAACGAATTCATTCAATATCTCACGAAGTATTCGAGTCATCACGTCTATGAAATAAGCAAGGGTATCAGTTAGTTCGAAGGGATAACTAACCGTTCGTAGAATATATCTGGACCCAAGAGAACAGACAATGGATACTCAATCCAGGTTGGAATATCCCAAGTATACACTAACTTGTCCCTCTTCGGACTTTGATCTTCACAAGAAATTACAATAGAATTTCAAATTTGGTTTTAATCAAAATCGTTTTATCAATATAAATCTTCATATTTTATTCATCTATTTATTTCAAATAGAATTTTAAATTCATTAAATTTTAAAACGAAAAACTGATTGGGAACTGATGAAGAAAATACGAAATAGGAACTTATTTACACGATTCGTAGTGCCACCATCGACCAAAGCTTCTCTCTTGAGCTTCCAGGAAACCATCAAAGAAATTGAAATCAGATAAAAGGAGATTGAGAAGAATTATTTCCTTATTGTTACAAGGTATCGACCAGTTGCATTCGTACTTTCCTGTCCCTATCTCATCCTCTTCTTGCACTCATACTTACTATCAGTGGATAGTAAGAGAATTACGGATGGATATCTTAGGAAATACTCATTCTAGGGTATACTTCATCCTATCTCTAATGAGTTACCTAATGTGTTATACTCCAAAGCTAAAGTTCAACCTTTAGCTCTGATACCAAATGCGACGGTTCAGATTTTCGTGTTCGAAAATCGACATCCATACTTCACCCGTATTCGAATGCCGTAGATTCAAACGTTCAATCCGATTCGCCGGAGCTTATAAAACATTAAGTACAACAACATAGCGGAAGAAAAAAATATCATTGATATAACATGAATACAATATCCGATATAATATTAATTCCAACAACATCAGAGATAAATATACAACAGCGGAATATGATAACAACAATAAGGATGGTCTAGACTTTGCGACCATCGACATCAGAAAGATGACTATCAATAGAGTCTTTCAAGTGAGAAAGCGGGAATCCAACAAACCGAGTCTTCAATGCCAAAGCTCCAATGCTCCAAGCTCGAACCACCATCAAGCTGAATTGAGAAAAATGTGATCCATAACGCGATTGCCAAAGCAAAGACTTTGAAGGCTATTGAATCTACATCTACTAGCTGATTATCTGTAAATCTAACTTTAAATTGCCCATGTAGAAAATTGTGGCCACCCAAAGTTTAGGAAGGGAACAATAAACTCCAGGTCAGTCATGGGTCTGGTATGAGCAAACAAAAACAATTTATCTTTAACAAAGCAATACAAAAGAATTTAAAGGAAATCCGCAATGCTTTTTGGAAAATGAAACTACCATAAGGCCTCCCCCCGCACACACCATGCAAACGCAACATTAGAGGAGATTTCTCCTTATGATAGTCAAACATGCTTGATACGCGAAAACCATTTTGATATTATTATTAGTGCATAGTGAAAAACATTTTGAAAGTATAATATTAATCTTAGCCAGCATACAACCATTATTGTATGCCTACTATAGTTACCATGTTCAATAGCAGGTTACCTCCACATTCCATAGCAGGTTATACAACTAAAACCGCACAGGGCGCGTATTGTTTCTTTGGATTTCCAACAAATGGTCAGGCTAAGGAACTTCCTATTGCCACATGGGTACGCCTCTGGAGGGACGTCCCGAGAACCGACCCGAATCTCTGCCAACACAAGACTGGGTTACCCCTATCGGGAAGTGACACCTACAATTATGTCATCCTTGGTCGTTTGCGACCTTTATCCAAGGGTCCTCAACCACAAAGCAACAACCACAAAGTAATAAATTTTCAGTGACCAAATAAGTTAAGTATATAGACTCCATACCATAATACCACCCTTTTCTAGAAGAAATGGACATACCCTAGGGGCGCGACCCCTAATAACCTTGCCGCATCTTTCCTGTTTCGACCATTTTCGAATTGTGAGGTCCGACGAGGTCACGTCCATAAAGCTACGTTTTTCACAAAATCTATGCTTTGATCAACAAATGATCAACAACACTCAACAGCACTCAGCATGCCACACTACCAAATTAGGAATGTATCACTAGTAACCATCGACTACATAACCTCTAAAAGCTCATACGTCTCAAAGAAGGGTGTTAAGCTAAGAGAATAAATTCTCCGCCACCAAACAAAAATGTATTTGATAGAAACCAGCTTTACATCTCAAAGTGTAATGTTAGACACACATCCATACAAGTCGGTTCCGGGTTCGAACAGAACCGAGACACTTCACAAAGAAGCCCTTGCAAATTCGGATAATCCCTAATCACGTCTTGACTCCCAATTACAAGAGGGTGATCAAATCTCTATACCGGGGATCAGCCGGTGCAGAGACACTCGACGAGTTATTCTTTCGCTTTCGAAAATATCCGGTCTTCACCACCAGTCTTCAAATGCTATCCATAACGTCGTAACATTATTCGGAATGGGTTATTTGACACAAATTCCTCTCCTGGCTAAACTAAATAATGAGCGCAATATTTAAAAAGTATATGGATATTGGGATCTTATTTAAGTCACAACTTAAAGCCCAAAACTTTTCTTTCAATGGTTTAAACAAATTACCATTTTCAATTTTTTAAACAAAAAGATTCACTTCACAAAGTTCATCAATCTTTCACAAAGATTCATTTACAATATTTAAACAAAAGATCTATCTTTGAGATCCTCTTTTGTTTGAAAACAAAGTTCACCAAATATTTCAAAAAGATTCCTTCGTAGCTTTCGAAACAATTCCATTTCAAATCTTATATACAAAAGATACACCTTTAAGATCCTTTTCAATTTCAAAACAAGGTTCAACCATCTTTCACAAAGATTCATTCATAGCTTTCAAAACTATCTCAATTCCATTTCAAACTTGAAATCTTTCAACACAATTTGGAAATCCTTTCTTTATATGAAGCTATTATTATTTGAAAACAACTAGTTTTCAATTTGGAAAAGTCCGATTACATTTGCACGAGTAAAATCCCTTTAAGTATAAAACTTGGGTTAAATTCAAATTCCCAAAACAATACTTTTAAAATGGTTTAAAACCCATATAAACACATTTATAACTTGTATAACCTTTTTAAACCATAATTTCCAAACATAGAATTCAATTTGAATTCTTGAATTCAAATTCAAATCAAATTAATTAAATTTCAAAACTTTATCAAGTTATTCAAAATAACTTTTATCTTCAAACTCCTTGTCAAACCTTTTCATATTTAACCCAATTCCATTTCCAAAACTATTTTGGATTCAAACTTCAATCTTTAAAACCATTTCATAATATTAGATTCAAATATCTGTGACTTAACCAATTCCCACGTGCAATCCATATTTGTGTGTGTATGGTGTAGTCTAGGGATTTTACACAATAGTGCAACATCATCACAAATTCAAGCACAGCAATATTGATAAGCGGTACAATCCTACAACGCTTATCTTCATTCATAGATTAACAGATAAACAATATAAGTTCATCACAGATAAATAAATTATATTCACCACAGCTCGAATTAAAATAAATCATATCACAAAGCATCACACATAAGGGATATCATACAATTCAAAGCATCTCATAATATCCAAACATCCATAAGTAAGATATATTAGTTATCTAATTAATTTAAATTAGATTAATTACTTATGAATAAGTTACTAATCCTGGTTAATTAATATACAAATCATCTAAATTAATTTAATCATTTATTAATTAACCTTTAATAATAAATTAATCAACCTTTAATTATTAATTAATCGACCTTAATTAATAAATAAAACAACCTTTAATCATTAAATAATTAACCTTTAATTATTTAATTATTCTTTAATTAATTATCCTTAATTAATTATATTAATTAATTAACCCTTTATTAATTAATTATTCTAAATTAATTACATTAAGTGATTGTTCTAATCACTTATATTAATAAATCACAAATTAATTACAATGGGAAATTATCTTTTAATCATTTGATAAAATAAATTTAATTATTAATTAATTACTTAATTAATCTTTAATCCTTAATTAATTTCCTAAATTAATTAACCATTAATTATTTAAATAAATCACCCTGATTAATTATCCTTTAATTAATCATATTAGTTAAATTAACCTTTAAGTTAATTACATAATTAATTAACCCTTAATTAATTATCATTCAATTAGTTAAAATTTTAATAAATCAAAAATAAACCCATTTATCTTAATTAAGTACTTAAACATTATTTAAATCTTATTAAATTTAAATGCTTGGAAACAATTATACCAATTATTTAAGAACATTAATTAAGTTTAAAACACAATTCTTAATTATTTCTCAATTTAATATCATCTTATTGTATTTTGAAATACTTATGAATCCAATTTTACGTAATTAATTCAATATGTAATTATTTTTTTAAAGCAAAATTAACATTTGGAATCTTTGAAAACACTTAGAAATTTAATTCCAAAAGTACCTGATTATAAAAATTATAAAACAAAACAGATTCAAAACATTTTAACTTTACAACTTAACAATATTTTTTTCTTTCATTTTAAAATCTGATTAATCAAGCTTCTACAAAACCCGAGCAAGTTCGAAAATTTCCCTAGGGCAACATCCAAATTCCTGAACAAACCCAGTTTCTAATTTCTTCGAGTCAATCACACAACAATCTCGCGTTGCACCCGAGTAACCTTTCTTCCCCAAATCCTTAAACCCAAAATTTGATACAATAGACATTGCATGTGTATGCCACATCGGAGCCTCTTTGATCAACCACGATGGCACCACCAATTTCCTCACGACCCTCACCGTTATTCCGATCACCCAGGTCTGGCTTCGATCAAGCCGATCGAAATCAAGCAAATTTGAACACTAGAGAACAGAATCTTCGACCGATAAAATCGTCACGCGCCACCAAAACCATTCGCTAGAGGCCCTGCTGTTCCACCCGTAGATGCGCCACAAACCCAGACGACTATCCCCCTTGGTCCGATCGACTAGATGCAACGTCGTCGTCGAAATCTTCACAGGAACTACCCTCTCCCAAAAATGTACAAAAACCTTAAATCAACGTTGTATTGCCACACCGATGATCTACAAGCTCAATCATGAATTTTCCTCTAATCTCTATCACGACATCTCCCCTCAGACCCAAGCTCGACGCTTAATTCCTCATTGATCATTGGAAATTGACGAATTTCCATTTACCGTTCAACCCGAAGAATCTACCTTGAATCGATACTAAATGTCTTGATTTCTATTTTTAAAATCATAATTTCTAGATACTAATCCATCGATGTAAACAAAACATGAAATTAAAAATATCAAATTTCCAGTTTTTTTAAAAGATTTTACTGTAATTTCTTATTTTCTGAATATTAACTGAACATAAATGTTTGAACCCTTTTTTACAATTGAGATATTATTAATTTGAACGCATTTTGTTTAAACATCCAAACCTAAAAAGGATTATAGAATGAGAACTTGAACTTTTTTACAGGTTTAAAACCTGAAATCTATGAACAAAGATATGTTTTTCCTATAAACAAGCATGCTCACCTTTTCTATGCACATATACATACAACACATAAATTCGTACATGCAAAACATTATTCTCTAGATTACTTTAGAATTTTATTACATGTAAACAACATACTAAACAGAATGAAACTGTGTTGAAAATGAAGAGTTTGCTCACCTAGATTTTGGAAGCAGAGAACAAAGCCTGTTTGAACTGGAAAAAAGGAATTTTGAAAATCTGGAATTGAAAATGATCTGGAACTCTTAGATCTGGAGCTTTAACAAAACTGAGTTGAATGCATTTGAATTTGAACTGCTACTTGTTTGTTTTTCTTGCATTTGTTCTTGAATTTAAATCTTGCTTCCAGGCTTTGATTCCAAAAAATTATCTATTGTTTGAACTTTCATGCTTTCAGACCGCAATTTGAATTTACATGCCTGAAACTTGCTTTTGTTTTCCAAATTTTCTTTAAATCTGGAACTTCTTGTATTTGAAAATTAGATTTGGTTTGGCTTGATAAACTAGTAATCATTTTGAATCTGAAATGCTTAGTGTTCTGGTTGAATCTATGCTTTGATTCAAATTGTTTTTGATTCAGATTTTGTTTTGAATTTCTTTCTTAAGTTTTGGATATGTAAAAAAAAGGTGAGAAAGTAGTATGGATGCATATATATTTTTTGTTTTCATTTTATTCATATTTTTGAAAATACAAAGACAAAGGACACTTGTAATTATAAAATGAAATTGAGCTAACACTTGTTAATTACTTATGTAATCTTGTTACAAATGTTTTAAATCTTTAATTATTTTCCTACAAATGTCATAAGCATGAATTTTTATGTTTAAATCCTTTACTTAATTTGATTTATAAATTTTTATCTTAACCCTTATGCTAATTTATTTATAAATCATGTTTTTATAAACATCTTATTTACATATGTATTATATTTTAAACGTTATATTTCCCATTGTTTATATTTATTCAACTTTAAATAGCCATTTTCAAAAATTATTACTTTAATTCTTAAATTACTACTTTCAAATATAAATATGTATACACATATATATTAAAATTGGAAAACAAACGTTTATTATCTTATTAATTTCAAAGATATGTACAAATTAATGCTGGGTATTTATTCTTGTTTTAAAATTTTAAATTTAAGTTATTATTTTATTTAAATGAATGAAGTTTTATATTTATTCATTTTCTATTATTTAATCTTATATAACTTTTTAAGAAAAATGTTTTAAAACTTAGTTTCTATAATAAATCCAATTTATTCATAAATATTTACATTTTGAATTTTCAAAAATCAAAATTTTATTTACAATTTAACTTTCAATCTATATATATTCATAAATATATTTATTCAAAAATTTTAAATTAATCCACATTCAAATTTATAATTGATATATTATTCAAAATATTTTTTTCTAAATTTTCAGTTAGAAATTCTACTTAAATTAAAAATCCAATTATATACATATATATATAAATAAACAACGCATATCTTTATTTAATTTGTAAAAATCCAAATTCGTTCACCATTTAATTCAAAAATTTATATTAATTACCGATTTAAATTTGACTCAAAAATCGAGATCGTTACATCCTTTGTATATATTTATCTGTGTGTATATTAAGCATCATTTTTGGGGTAGTTATGTTTAATATGCCTGATGACTTAGTTTTAGATATATGATGATAGTATGATGTTTGTTTGTACCTATGTATATGTATATATATCTATCTTTTTGGTCCACTGTTTTATAAAACCATTATATATTGTGTTCTGATATGTGATTTAGATACAAATTCCCTGAACTTGTGTATACTACATTGTCTCGAGATAAGGTACGTATCACTTCAGAGATGTTTAGGAATTTTAAACGTATTCATGTTGATCCAAAGTAGTGTATACGTGCGATCACTCCTTTAGTGCCCATTGATCGGAGCTCTTAGACAGTACACTCTCTCTGATATTTCGGTTACTGGAGCCGGGGCGTCACAGTATGGTATTAGAGCTGGGATTCAAAAGAATTTGTATAAATTAGTAATCAAAACACATTTGAATATAAGGGAGTCGGGCTTAGTATGTTACCTAATCAGTTTAATAGCATGGGAGTAGGGATTAACTTGTATAGGTGATAAACGAGTTCTAATGAATGTTTTATAGGGAAAACATTGGGATAATACTTAATACGTATTTATGTTACATACATAATTGTTAATGAAATTTTATTATATAATAAAATGACAAATGTTCATTAACAGGAAGAAAAAATGGCAGGACCATGTAGACCTAGAATAGGCTTGACAGTTGAGTCACCAAATGGTCAATCAAGCATCAAAATATACTTTTAACTATGGATCAATGGGTCGAATTCATGAAGCGTGTTCAAGATATGGGCATGCTTAGAGACAATAATCAAAATCCTGGATCAGAGTTTACCAAGCTTTGTAAAGACTACTCAAGTCTAGGAGGTAATCCATTCTTGGGAAATGAAGGTATAATGGGAATTCATGTATGGCTAAGAACATGTGAAAGAATCTTTGGAGATCTAAATCCCTCTGATCAGGATTAAAGAAGGTTAGCATCTCGACAGTTACAAGTTGGTGCCTTAGACTCGTATAAAGCTATAACTATTACAACTCTAGAGGAAGACATATCTTGGCAAGAATTCAATGATCTTTTCAAAGCCCATTTTCTACCCGAAATAGAGAGGGCGGCACTACTTCGGAAATTTATTGATCTTACTTAGAAGAATATATCTATAACTGAGTATGTCAATGAGTTTAATGCACTCTCAAAATATGGACCAACATTAATCGGTACTCTAAAGGAAAAGAACGAGAAATTTGTGCTTGGTCTTATGCTGATTTGAGAGACAAGCTCTTAACTCAACTCCGATATCCATTTGAAGAAAATGTGGATAAGGCTTTAAAGTATAAATTGGTACACAATCGTGATTCACTTACCAGCCCCTCTGCTCAACAACTTGGACAGAGGAAAAGGCCTTTCTTTCCAAAGAAAAACTGGAATAAGAATAAGAAACCTTTCCAACAACAGAAAAGAACAAAGAGAGCGACCTGATCGATCTCAAGTAGAGTGTCATTATTGTAAGAAGAAAGGCCACTATGCGAATGAATGCAAAAAAAGAATGTCAGATCAAGGAAAGAAGTGTTATAATTATGATGAAGTTGGACATTTTACAAATCAATGCAAGAAGCCAAAGCACCAGACCCAAGGTAAAATGTTTACCATCGAGGAACCCAGCTCAGAACCAACAATAGAGAACAAGCTTCGGTCTGAGAATGTATTATATTTTGGAACGATTTTACCATTAGTTCTCTTTTTGACACATGTGCTTCTTACTATTTCGTGTCAAAGGAGATAGTTTATAAGTTAGAATTAGATGTTTCTATCCTTACTACTTCTCTTCGAGTTTCTAATCCAATTAGAGGCTATGCTTCTATAAATACAGAGTGTTGCGATGTCTCCCTTCGTTTATTAGGTTATCTTTTTCTTTATGATTTATTCATTATGGATTCTATAAGATTTGGAATTATACTTGGAATGGACTGGCTCGATCATTATAAAGCTCGATTATTCCATGCTGAGAGGGTGATTACTCTTCAACATCCCGATCTTGTAGAAAGAATTATAATAGCACTAGAAGCCTCGAGTGTCATTTTAGGATATTCTTTAAATGTTGTGAAATCTCAAGGAAGTGAAATTGAGCAAATTCCAGTAATTAAGAATTTTTTCAATATTTTTGAACTGGTTACGAGCCTACCACCCTAAAGAGCAGTTGATTTTAGGATTGATTTAATTCTTGGAGCTCAACCATTTAGTAGACCACCTAACCGGATGTCCCCTAAGGAAATGGAAGAATTGAGGAATCAACTAGAAGAACTCGAACAGAAGAATTTCATTAAACCTAGTAGTTCTCCATGGGGTGCATCGACTTTATTTGTTAAAAAGGCAGATGGATCTCTTCGTCTCTGTATAGATTACAGAAAATTAAATGACCTTATCTTCAAGGATAAGTATCCACTATCAACTGAGTGGTGCAATGGTCTTTTCACAATTAAATCTAGCTATAGGCTTTCATCAACTAAGAGTTGCAAAGGACAGTATTCCACTCGCAGCATTTCAAACTAGATACGGTTCCTATGAGTGGTTAGTGATGCCATTCAGATTGACGAATGATCTAGCTTATTTCGTCGACTTGATGAATCGAATTTTTAGAAGTTATTTGGACAAGTTTGTCTTAGTTTTTATTGATGATATCCTCGTCTACTCAAAGACAGAAGATGAGCATGTGAATTTTTTGAAGGTGGTGTTAGAAACTTTAAGAGGACACCAAATTAAAGCAAAATTTTCAAAATGTCACTTCTGGCAGAAGGAGGTGAAATTTTTAGGACACATAATCTCGTAGAAAGGAATTTCAGTCGACTCAGCTAAGGTCGAAGCTATTCAAAAGTGGAAGCGATCCGAGTCAGTAACCGAAATCAAAAGTTTCTTGGGTTTAGCAGGATATTATAGAAGATTTATAAAAGATTTCTCAAAGATCTCTGCTCCACTAACTAATTTGACGAAGAAAGGAATTAATTTCTATGGTCAGATAAATATGAAGGGGCATACCAAAAATTGAAAGAATTACTTTCTAACGCTCCAATATTAATAGTTCCAGAAGGAAATCGGGATCTGGTTGTATACACAGATGCTTGTGGAACAAGGCTTGGTGTAGTATTAGTGCAAGAGATAGAGTTGTAGCATATGCATCTAGACAACTCAGGCCTCATTAAAGTAAAGTATGCAACTCGTGATTTTGAGTTGGCAGCCATCGTATTTGCCTTGAAAATATGGCGACATTATCTACTATGAGAAAATTTTGTTTTATACACAGACCACAAATCGTTAAAATATTTATTCTCTCAAAAAGACTTGAATATGCGACAACAACGATGGCTAGAATTTCTAGTTGCATATGATCTAGAAATTTAGTATATGCCAGGTAAGGGCAATAAGGTGGTAGATGCTCTTAGCCGAAAATATCAGGCCGTAGTATCAATGATGTTGATAGAATGGAGAGAATTAGAAGTGTTATCTGCTTGTAATCTCCAGTTAAGAAGAGTGGAAGAAACAACATTTTGGCAACTCTAGATATTCGACCGAGTTTACTTGATCGAATTCAAGCTAATCAAAGAAATGACCCAATCCTAGCCGATCACATTCAGAAATTGAAGAATGGAAATGCATCAGAAGATCTTAGCAGGTTCGAGTTAGACTTGAATGAGAACATGAAATTTAAAGGAAGACTGTTTGTTCCTAACACAGCCGATTTGAGAAAAGAAGTTCTAGACGAATGTCATCGATCTTTATTTTCTATACATCCCGGTGGTACAAAGATGTATAATGATATGAAGTGGATGTACTATTGGGAAGGCATGAAGAAGCACATCGGTGAATATGTGAAACGATGCATTACGTGTAAGTAATTACAGGGTGAGCATCAAAAGCCCAGTGGACTATTACCTTTCGAAGTTCCTCGATGGAAATGGGAACAAATTCCTATGAATTTCATTGATGGGATTCCCAGATCAAAGTCAGGAAATGAAAGTATATGAATGATAGTTGATAGACTCACTAAAAGTGCCCATTTCATTCCTTTTAAAATGAACCGAACTGCAGAAAGTTCAGCCAGACTATTCCTAAATATATTGTACGATTGCATGGAATTCCAAAGAATAGTATGCAATCATGATCCAATATTTACCAGTCAATTCTGACAAAGCTTGCATTCAATCTTAGGTGTACAACTCAATTTCAGCACAGCATACTATCCTCAGACGGATGGACAAATTGAAAGAATAAATCGAGTTGTAGAATATCTACTCAGGATACGTATCTTAGAGTTCGGGGGTTCATGGAAAGAATATCTTCATTTGATTGAATTCTCCTACAATAATAGTTTCCAATCTAATATTGGTATGACACCATTTGAAGATTTGTATGGGAGACCATGTTGTTGTCCAGCCTATTGGTTAGAAACTAGAGACGGACTTATACTAAGACCATATATGGTTCGAGAAATGACCGAGAAGATCGAGCTTATCAAAGATCGTACGAAGATTGCTCAATCACGACAGAAGAGCTATGCTGATCAACATAGAAAGGATCTGGAATTCGCAATTGAAGATTACGTTTTTATAAAGGTATCCCCAATGAAAGGAGTTACAATGCTTGGCAAAGCAGGAAAATTAGCTTCAAGGTATATTGGACCTTATCTAGTTATGGAGCATATTGGAAGCCTTGTTTACCGAGCTGAATTACCAGCATATCTATCCGGAGTTCATAATGTTTTCCACGTATCCCAATCAAGGAAATGTCTATGGAATTCCGACATTGTTATAGAACCAAAGCAGCTAGAGGAACTAGAGATTGAACCGAACTCGACTTTCACCGTTGAGCCAGATAAAATAATGGATTCAAAGATGAAGCAGTTAAAAAACAAGCAAGTTCCATTAGTCAAAGTTCAATGGTCAGATAATCCCAAAGACTGCACTTGGGAAACTGAAGAGTAGATTAGAAATTGACATCCTGATTAATTGAAACCAATTAGGTACGTATATTTATATATTTATCGAGTTATGAATGTTAGGATTTTATTGAATTTTAGGACATGTTGATATATAAATAGCTTATGGTGCTTTCTAATAAATTGCGAAGATGCAATTTCCTTAAAAAGAGGAGTATGTAACATCCCTCCAATTATAGTTAATTATATGTTTGTGAAATTTTGGAATCATTTTGAAAATAAAACAAACGATTTATATATAACTATCAAATTTTTTTTTTTAAAAGTAAGTCGGTTTTAATTTTCCAGCGCACCCCGCATGCTTACCTATTCATCATTTTATTTTAACCTTTGCATGCATTCATATCCATTTGATCATTCTATTTTAACCTATGTCCATCCTTAACCCGGAAGTATACAAAACCTTGCCTATGTAGGCCCCCACAACTTCTCCTTTCACTGCTATTTTTTTCCTCTAGCAAATCAAAGCTGCATTACCTTGAAACTTTCATCTTCATCAATTTGTCACTGTGCTAACAGGAAGTGGGTATTCTCTTCCATTTTAGTTTACAATATTTTCCATCTGTGCTTAGATATAGTTTGAAACATTTTTTTTTGAATGCATGACAAAATAAGAGTGAATGCACTTAGTATGGAAAGACTATTCATTATAAACAACTCTACCATGCATCTCTTTTAACATTATATCTTATTTTCATTTCCATGAGCTATTGGATGTTATATATTTTTTTAACACGGTGCTGTTCCTCTCTTTGACCATACATAAATGTATAGCAACCACCGATTCTTGATCATGTGCTCTTTTTACAATCTTACTAATTCATGCATCAACTATTAACAAAGTCTGTTTGTTATTTTTATAACCAAAGTAGTTTAGGTGTATTGAATTACACTAATGTAAATATGAACTAAACTTTGGTAAATAATATATTATCATACGTAAGTTCCATGGAATCAATTTTGTATGAAATATGTACATGTGAATATGAACTATACCCTGCGTCCTTATGTTTTACAACTAAAGTAGATTGTACATTATGAATTAGATTTTACAAATACGAACTAGACTTTATTATACATATTAATAAACATACCACGTAGTAGCATGAAATATACTTTGCATCAAAAATATGTACATGAATATATCAATTACATATTTTCTTGAGAACTTCAATAGATTATAGTTCAAAATCTAAGATGAATTTGAACGTGCAACCAAAAGAGTAAGTGTAGAGAAAAGTGAGATGAACAAAATGACTAGCTTTCCCTCATCGACGGATCTCGTGGTGATCAGAAATGACACTGTCATGTCTGCGATCGTTTTTTAGATGGGTGCATTACGTATGAAACGGAAGGTGCCGTTAGGACCATATTGCATAACGCAGTATAAAGACGATCTCAGTTCGGTCATTAGTTGCCCAAGGAGCCGAGGCCATAGTCAAACAACTGACTAAAATAAAATAAAATAAAATAATAATAATAATAATAATAATAATAATAATAATAATAATTAAGTTGGTATAGTCATCCAGAAGCATGCAACCAAAATGTAATATGTAGAGAAAAGTGAGACGAACAAAACGACTAGCTTTTGTCAAATCGTCGGACCCCGTGGTAATCAAGAATGATACAGTCATGTCCTCGGCCGTATTGTAAGCAGGTGCATTACTGTTGGAACGGAAGGTACCGGTAGGATTGTATTGCGTAGCTGAGTACGTCGATGGTTTCAGATAGATCGTTGGTGGCCTAGAGGAGCAGAAAATGCCGTTAGTTGATAGTGACGGTCGATGTCGGACTCGCTGCTGTGGTTTGGGGCAGATGCCAGTTGAGTCGCAGTATTGAGCTGTAGCAAAAATTTTAAGGGCGTGAGGCGGTTGTAAGGTGAAGCAATATTTCCTTTTCGGTTCATTGCATGTACGATGAGTACATGTTTATTTTTATGCAAAGGATACTAAACTAAAAGATGATAATAATGTGCACGTTTCGTGCACTAACATTGACTTGAACTAGTTAAACTTTTCACTAATAAACTAAATTAAAGAAGTTCAATGCATGTACGTATGGGTCACTTAGTTGTTTCATGCATTAATAAACTAACAAACTAACTTGCACATCTTTTCGTGCATGAAAAAATTAAGTAAGGGAAAATATATAAAAAGCCCTTGAAAATTTATGTATAGTATTGACTTTATAAGGTTTATAAAGTTTTACATTATAAAATTTCAATGAAAACTTCATGACTTGAATCTATTATATTATCTTCATATAAGATCCATTCGGGACATATGAGATCCATTCGGGAAGTGGTTTACGTAATCAGGATCTTAACGCATAGAATATTTTAGTATAATTTAATTAGGCATTTGAGCAAGTATAAAATTATGGAAAAAAAAGTAACTCCTATCTGTAAAGGTAAAATTCAAATTATTTAATAGATTGAATTAAACCAGGATTAAAAGAATAAATCCTATTTAATTAATCCAAAAATTCATATTGATTGAAATAATATAAGTTGGTATGATTATTTACTTGTTTGGATGAACCGGTGTATGTTTGATAGTTTAAATCCCATCGTTTAAGTCACTTACCTTATTTTAGCCTGATTGTTTATTTTCAACGTTGTTGTGTTTAAAAATTGAGTTTGTTATAAATATGTTATTATGTGCTAGTTAAACCATATTGAACGAACACGACAAATTTAATTGGCTATATGATGGGTTTAAAATGATATTTCGAGAGAATGTATTTGGAATGATAAAATGATTTCAAAAATAATAAAGTTAACATGAGTTCGGCATATGATATTGAATACTAGTATCCATCATAGCGGACTAATTCGAGGATCGCAATCCGAGTTGTAACGATTGTCCCTTTTCACTTTGTCCAAACGATCCGTTGCTAGGACATTTAAAATTATCAAAGATAATAAAGTTCGTCTCCGACGTAGTGCAAACAACAAGAAGTAGTGCCACTGATGGAAATAGGAAATTGTGGACTACAACACCAATAAGATTTTATCACGTCTCCAGATACCCAAACGGTATGACAACTAAGAGATCGTGTGAAGTGCACATCACAACTGACCGGAAGTATATGGGTAAAATAGACCGGGACGACTTGCCGGGGCAGATCAGTCTATATAGAGGATAAATCCACAAATAAGATTTATCAGCGTGCAATCCTTTTGGGATTCACAAGACGAGAAGATGATTTAAGCCTTCTCATAAATATTAGTAGAAATTCCATTTGAACTCGTAAATGGTTGTTTTGAATATTGATTTGAATTTATACAACATAAGGCAACGCATAAGTAAAATGAATCGGATATGACATCTCAGTTGATTAGAGTTGCAGATGTGTATATTATATTGAATAGGGCCGTGAAAGGGTGTTATATCTGATCTGTGAAAATTAGGATTTGGGCATTTGTTTCGTGCGTATGACCTAGTGTGTATTTATGTACCCCATCGAATCCAACACGACACATTCACCTATTTTTACTGCATGAATATACTCACTGCTAGTTTCTAGCCTGACTCGAGGTTTTGTTTTTGACAACTCGAGTCAGACCGAGTCTTTTCAGGATGATTACCTTTCCACGTTTTGAGGTAATTTTCATACGACACTGAGATAGACGACAACTAACATACAGTATATAAATTTAAGGCAGTTGTAGATTTAGAGCTTCACGGACGCACGCTTGCTACATGCCTCAAAGAAACTGTTAGAGTCGTCTGGAGGAGAGATGTTAGGGAGATACATTTAGAGTCCGTTGAACTATGCTAAGTTGATTTTGTGTAGTCATGTCAAATGTCCTTTGTATATATTTGTCTGTATTTGGACGTCATTTTTGGACAGTTACGTATAATATGCCTGATGACTTAGTTGTAGATATATGATGATAGTGTGACGTCTGTTTGTACCTATGTATATGTGTGTGTATGTATATATATATATATATATATATATATATATATATACATATATATATATATATCCATCTTTTTGTCCGCTGTTTTGTGAGACCATTATATATTTTGTTTTAATATGCGATTTAGGTACAAATTCCTTGAATTCGTGTATACTACATTGTGTCAAGATGAGATACATATCACTTCAGAGATGTTCAGGTATTTTAAACGTATGCATGTTGATCCAAAATAGTGTACACCAATGATTTCTCCTTTAGTGCCCATTGATCCGAGCTATCGGACGGTAAACTATCTCTGATATTTCTGCACAACTCTACTTTTCATTTTTACTGTTTAAATAAAAACTTTTAATTTTACCATTTCCACAAATCTAGTAAGTTGTCTAAAATTTTAAAACTCTTCATTCATTTTAAAATATTTTCTTTTACTAGGATCGTGAAATTCCCTCAAATTATAAAAAATGATCAAACTTAACTTAACAAAAATTTACATAACAACACACGTTTCTAACATCTTCTTTTATAAATAAGAGATTTTCACAAAAGCTTATTTTTAAAGATAATGTGGTACTTTTAGCTTATAGTTATTACTTTATTATTATCATTATTCTATTTCCAAAGTATAATAGAAATATTTATGAAATATAGCCATTTCTCAGTCACAAACGGGGCGACAATGTGCATAAATATCAAAACAAAAGTTTTAAAACAGTTATTGGAAAATAGCTCTTCATCAATTTCTCCACTTACTTCTTAAATAAATTCCATAAAGTTTGCCTGATTATTTATATAAATCCATAAAATAACTCTCTATTCTTTTTTTTAAATGTAAGACATTTATTGTTTCACATTTTTCAGAAAACATTTTCACTATTTTATCGTATAAATTAGAGCAGACAATAGCAACCTCATTACATCAGCACATAAGTTCCTAACAATGGTTTAAGTGCATAGGGTTCCTATCTTCCTTTTTCAAAAATGGTTACCTCAAGATCATTCTTAAATTTAGTGTCTAACTTCAATATGAAAATGCTTCAGTCATACCTTTATATTAATATAAGCCCTTGCTACTATTACTAATATCAAAATAGGATTTCTGCTTTAACTGGAGAAATTTTCCTTAAATTTGTAAAGTCCTCCCCATGACCCCCTTATACTATCAACATCATATTCCTTTTATATAGGTCTCATGTTACTAATACTCTTTACCCACCTGTAATTCTATAATTTACTTGCTATTGCTAGTCGGTATATAAAACCTCTACTAGTTTTCTAAAGCTACTCTTTTAAAACTTGTACTCATTCTTACTATCTATAATGGGAATTATTTTCAACATTCCCCAAAGATAATATAGGCACAAATAAGGAGAATAACCATATATAAACACACATATAGGATCTTTGAGAAACTTTCTGAAATTTTTTGTCTATATATACACCAATATTTTCAAATCCATTTTTGAAAATTTTTTGGAAAACATTTTGAAAAACTTTTTTTAAAAAAAACCTTTCAAATACATTCTCTCACTATATGCTTAAATCCTAGAGAATCCTAAACCTAAGCTCTATACTAAATGTGACAACCCGCACCTCCCGAAACAAATCATGCCAAGAAATACACGTTGTTGGGAGTTAAAACATTATAGAGCATAGTTATAAATGTAGAGTTCTAAGATATTCAACACTTTCGGATTTCATAGTGGAATGAATTACAATACAAGTATACAAAATAGACATCTCATAAAAAAAGCTTCCAAAATACTTATTTACATATACATGTTTCCAAATTGCAATATAAGTTTACAGACTTCTAATACAATAAGAACTATAAGAGATAAACATAAAATATTAGAACTCCAACACGAAGCTCTTTTCTGCGCGTCCAATGTCCAATCATTTGTTAACCTATCATTCTGTGGTGGTGGAAAATGAACAGAAGGGGGTAGGTCAGATAAAAGTCCGGTGAATGTGTATAAAACTAATAAGATGGTTAAGTTCAACTGACTTTAAATCTACTCTAAGTGTTGTAGAGTGCAAAACAGTGTTCGTGATTTCCTAAGTTCCAATGCCCAAGGATTCTTGTCTAACTCAATGGGTCAAACCTACAATTCTAACATCATCCCAATGATATGACAAATCGAGAATTACTCTCCCGTCACAACTACCATCACACTACGCCCGGAATGGAAAAACCTCGTAATGCAAACTCGCATAGTGACTCATCATACGCACCCCTTGTTCGCCTCCCCAATCATAGTGGCAAAATGCCTCTTATTGTATTGCGTGGAGGTAATGAACTCTTGTTAGTAACGGGCCCAACCTTTCTATACCCGATATCTATAGCCACTTATTATACTGTATCAACATCCACCAGTACCGCATTCCAAAAATCCATGCGTAAGTCCATGCAGTACCAGGATCTCCCGTAGTACCGGGCTCTCTTAAATAGTGTTCCGCCAGTGCTGCACCAACCCGTACATACACTGCTGTGCCTATTGCGAAATGCATCGCCCTAATTCAATACTAGTAATGCAAAACATATCACATCAATCTAATACCAACAATGTGAAATACATCGCCTCACCTTTTTCAATAGAGAACCAAATTTCCCTATTTTCTAGCACATGCAAACTAGTCCAAAATACCTCAACAAATCAGTTTAATAATTATATAAATTTTATCTATCAAATTTGGGCCTTAGGCTAAGGTTCAATTTGGCCATTTTCAACTGGGATGGTGAACCCGAGACTACCCAAGGTCAACCACTATCGGTTGACCTAGGCTATCCTTAGGTCGACCTTATGCGGTGAATTTTTTCCAATTGGTCGATTTTTGGTGTTTTGATTAAATTTGTTTATCCACTTCATTTGTTTGAATGCTTAAGAGCATAGTTTACCCTAATTATTCAGTTAGTCTAAATCTACTTTTACATATCTAATTTCAAATTAAATTAAGGTTTTCAACTAGGGGTTCATGATTTAACATATCCGATTTAACAGTTTCACAATCGAATTCCAATTTAAATAAAAGGGTTTATAACTTAGAAATTTGAATTTTACATTAGTAGATTAATTAGGGTGTTTATAGATCTAATCAACTCAAGGTTTTAAATCTCGGATTTCGGTCATGTCTCGTCTCGAAGAATTTAGAGAGCTTATCTCGTATCGGGTGAGATCTCGAACGAGATGAGTGCATCTCGGTCGTCCATCTTGGATTTACATCTCAGTTTCTAAAATTCATTTCGGAATTATCTCGGAGTATAAGTCATGTCGAAAATTAGTTGTCATACACCTAAATTTATACCACTAGTCACTACCTTAATTAAAACGCTATGCACTTACCTTGACTATATCACATGCCTACCATTATAAATTTAGTATGGAAAAATATAAACAAATAACTTAATTTCATGAATAATGTTTAATATAATGTCCTATGAGATAAAGTAGACAAGAAACAAACCATAACATATGCACCTTTATTTTGTTTGATCATTCACTTAACATTCCTACACAATATAATGTTTCATTTCTACCTTTTATGATTTATAGTGCTGCAAGAGAAATATTAATTTTATAACTTCAAATACAAAAGTTTACAAGTGGAATTAAGATATTCTATGTCTGATTATAGTATTTAATTATTAACAAACAAAATCTCATTAAGAAACTAATAACACAGATATTTCAAACAAATGTAGAAAATAGCATACATAGTACAAACAATTTTCAAACATTTAGTAATATTATAAGAAAAGTAAAAAATTGATGTACGAATGAACATGTAATCATCAAATGAAATTAATAGATGAAAGAGAATTCCTTTATTGCTTAAAAATAAGCCTTGAGGAAAAAAATTATAGCAGCAATGACTAAATGAAATCAAATTGGGAATCCATTTGGAACATAAATTTAAATACATGAAGCCCAAAATTTATAGTAGCAAAAAAATAAGGTTAGGAAAAAAACTCAAGAAAGTGTCAAAAAAAGAACAATGAAATCGGATGTAAATTAATTTGGATCAAAAACCTAAATGAAATCATAAAGTGAATTACTTACCATAATCGTTGTAGATTTTATCATCTTCTTACACTCGTCACTGCCGTAAAATAAGAGACGGAGATTAAATGAAATTTATATAAGAAAAAAGGGTTAAAAAAAAGTACAATTAAGAAGGCTTAAATTAAGGTAACGGATAAGCCAGCCTAATACCAAAAAAGAGTTGATTTTTTCTAAAATTCAATAACTCGGCCGATATCTCGCTGTTAAATCTCGTCTGAGATACCGAACGAGATACCAGAATATCGTCCAAGATTTGGGTCAGATGAGATTCAAACAAAATAGCCTGTTTCGAATCGTCCAGGCTTGAAAACGAGATCTCGACCGAGATCTTGGCCGAGATGAGCGAGATTTAAAACCTTGTTATCAACTTAAAGTAGATTAAAATCAACTATATTAATCAAATTACTAAACCTGTGTCCACTCACCTCTGTCCTAAGCTCTAGATATAAGAAAATCGGCTTCTAATTGATAGGACTCCTTTAGATCTCCTTAGCCTCCTTTTTGTTTGCTTGCTTCTCTCCTTAATTTTGCTCTAGATTTGATTTTTAGGGTTTGAAAAATTATGGTTTCAGCAGAAATTTGGGCAGAGTTTATTACTGATTGACTAACACAAACTTTAGGGGGTTTAGTTTAGAGATAAATTTATAGTGTTAGGTTAGGAAATAAGGCCATTTTGTCAACCCAGCTATTTATTTAAACCACTCATCGTACAATTAATGTGCAAGCAATCATCTCAACCATTGATTCGTTCGTTGCGGCCACGATTAAACGCCCGATTTAACAAGGTTCGGGTTGACCGCCCCTAGGCTAGGTTGACTAGCCTATGTATGGGTCGGCCTGGCCTTTTTAATTTTTTTAATTTTTTTTTTGTTTTATATTTTTGTTTATATTTTTAGTTTACATCTCTTGTTTAGTCATTCATAACTTTCTCATACTAACTCGAAGTACGAAAATTTATATGTGAAAATTGTACAAAAAATCACTACGGACACGATGGTTCAAATTCCATAGTCAAATTCGAACGTCCATGAAAATTTTATTTTAAGCTCTTTATTTTATTTTATCAAAATTTTCTAATTCAATTCAACTAAATTTTCTAACTTAAGTTTGGTAAAAATTTCGGGGTATTACCAAACTCGCGTGCGTGCTCCACCTTCACTAATTGCCACCGATACTCGCCCCCAATCACAATTTCTTTTTTTCGTTCGCTGTTTTATTTTTTCCTTTTCTTCTTGATCACCATTTGGGAATTTAGGTTTTAGTTGAGAATCAAGTCTTGATTTGCAGAAATAGAAATAAGGTGTATGGGAATAGAGAAAAGGGAAGGGCTTGACCCTTAAACTTAAGTCAATTTGTAGAATATTACGGCTTTAAAACGGTGTTGTTATAGACCTCCCCCTTATAAAAATTAGGTCCTTGTAATTCTTATGGAAGATGTCAAACACAATTCAAACCATAATCTTTCTTCGTATTCTACTATCAAACTAAAGTAGCTTAATTCTCTAATTGGTTAACATTAGAACCAAACTTATCGTAAGCTATAAACTTAAATAGACTGATTTATTGATTTCCATTTCTTTGCATATGAAGAATTATTGAAAATTTTATAAGTGCTAGGAAATATTTCTATAGAGTCTTCTTTGTATGGAGAGCCATTTTTAATTTCAAAAATATGATATACATACATACATATATATGTATATATAAAATATACAACGACCACACTGTCAAGAATACAATATATATCAATATTTATAGTTTCTATATTTTTAAATGGTAGCTATACATCTTTATTTCATTTTAAGAAATTTATTTAACTTATTTAGGAGAAAAAGAGAGCCAATGTCGCCCATTAATCCAAATAAGCTCTAATGGTACCTATTCTCAACTGAATTGAAACATTAGTCGCATATATAAAAGGTAAGACAAGAATGCATTCATCTACAATAATATCAATATGATGCTTTTCTTAAAGCCACTATCAACAGAAGTTTTAAAGGTCGATAATACCAAATTAGGGATAGATCTCAAAAGTAAAGTCGTTACTTGATGTTATATCTTCCTAAAACAATTCCCAGGTCACAAAAATATCAACTACATCATAAGTTGTAATTTTTTTCCACAAGAACGTAAAATTTGAACTAATGTGAAAACCCAGACTCACTCTATCAAATGCAGTTTTTCGCTTAGCAAACTTCAAGACTTTTCAAAACTCTTTAAACAATATTTATTACTTAAGTTCTTAGCTTTTCGAAAAACGAAAGATTGTAGAAATCAGATAAAGCGTTCAAATTATGGACAAAACACTTCTGTTTTGCAATACTGTAATTAATTCTCTCAACCAGAATTTTGGGTTGAATATAAACTCAATTTAACATTAAGTGATTTCAAAATTTTTTAAAGTGATGGATACAAAAGTTTTCTACATTAAATTATCTTTCAATAGAAAAAAGAATTGTTAAAATCGAATAGCTAAATCAAAAGTTATGTCCATATTTGTTAAGCACTTTCCAAAATATAAAATTTCTAAAATAAACACCTCTTTCCCAAAACTATCTATGTGTTCTTCACCCTCATATACTTTGAAACCTTATTATTATTATTCCCAAAATAAGAATTCTATATCATAAAAAAATTTGAAAATATCCCATAGAGCATTGAAAACTTTCACATAATCTTTTCTTTATTTGCTTCTGTTTGTATCAAAATTGGGCACAACACTCTTCGGGCTTGTTTGAAGAGATTAAAGTGAAGAATGTATATGGGAAATGAGGTAGATCTAACACACACACCAAAAATAGACAAACAGAAGTATGAAAACACAAAGATTTAGAGTGGCTCGGCATTATAGCTTACGTCCACTACAGAAAGTTTGATGTTTATTGATATTACTTGCTGGTTACAGATGTTTACAATAGTACAACCGAGGTACAATAATGATTCGGTAGAGTATCGGTGCTCCAGCGTCCAAAAGTCTATTTTCTGAAGGCCTTGGACTGCTATTTATCAGTGTAGACTGCAAATATTTCGCTCAGATCTCAGAAGATTCCTTCTCTCATGTGGGTGGGCCCACGTGATCGATCCCTGGACACTTTCGACTCTATCCGTGATCGATACGTACCAATTGATCCAACATTGCTCTTTTTGGGTTGAGATCGATCATGGACATTCTTATGGTTATACGTAAGCTCCTATGAAAATTTGGTAGCATTTGCACTTGTAGATCTTGAGTTATGATCATTGGAAGTTTGGATTTGTCGTATGCTGCCGAGCTTGTATCGATACGTTCGTATCAATGTCGTTCATATCCATAATTTTGCACGTATTTGCAAGATGGCATGGCACTATCTTTTAGGATCGATCTACTTTTCATGCCGAGTAATCGAGTCTTCCTCTTGATCGTGCCTTGTTCGTATCCACTGGTATGGCTTCGTTCATATCCATTGATCACACTCCATCTCAGATCGATAGTTTCGAATCATTTGTTTTAGGTCACTTCGTATCGATATGTACTTGACCACTTCGTAATGATGGGAGAGGGTTGCTTCGTATCGCTCGAGGATTGTATAGATCGTATTGATTCTTTGGCCGATCGATACTCAAGCGATACGAATCGTGTATTAGGGGAAATGATAGAACGCCTCTAGATGATGGATACGAGTTGGAGCATGCATGATGGATTCGAAGTAATGGACATTTGGTGGATACGAATGAGGCTTTTTGATGGGATGGATATGAGCTTAGATGGATACGAATGGTGTTGATTTTTTAACTTTGACTGATCAATGTCTTGTGCATACGAACTCCAATTGATTTAAAATTTGGGACGTTGACTTTCATAGCTTTGCTTGTCATGTCATGTCGATTGTAGTTTGATACTGACTTAGGAAAAAATTTCTAGTATCCACCCTTGGTTTCTAGTCAAGTTCTTGGTGTCACGGCCTTGCCAAAAAGTGGGATAACATTTACCCCCCAAAGTATGTCTTATGTGAACATGGCATGCTTTGAAAAGCTGCAACCTTCTATCTGAAAAGTTCTATCTGATTTGTTGTGTAGTCGTTGTCTTTTCGCCAAAAGATGTAACTTTTGATTGTTTTTTGGTAATATAAAGACTGAATTGTTGACAGCCAACGACTATACTGTGCATTGTTGTAACTGAGTGTTGAGTGCCAGAAATCTGTTGTTCATCATTGCAATTATCACTAGGTGAGCGTTCAATTCCTGTGATTTTTGAAAATTGAATGTTAATTCATCGCACATAAAATGTATGTAGCCTGACTCTTGCTAATGTTTGTACGTTCACGAGTCGTTGCCAGTTTTTTTGTATCGAATTCCGCATCGATCCTTTCCTGAATCGATGTGAAATTCGAGTCATAACAGTGCTTGATGGTTGTTTCAGAGTATCTATTCGTATCGATCCTCTTCTGGATCCATGTGGAAAGTTGAAAAACCATTTTCGTATTGATGGTTATGAGCCATTGTGGGTTTTATGTGGAAGGATACAAACTAGAATATTCGTATCGATGCATCATTATTGGATTCCAATGGCTGAGATAAGCTTTGGTCTTGCATTTCATATCGATAAACCAATGGACACGAAGGGTTTGATTTCAGATGGGTCATGGATGGATACGAAACTGGCTTCATATCCATGGTGTTCGATGGGTACGAACATGGCAATGGGCATTTGCTTCGTGCTTCGTCTCAGTTGCCTGATGGGGAACTGTTTCAACTAGTCACAGTGACTGGGAGACGAACGGACACCTTCCTAGATATAAAAGGCCTTCGTACTTAGAAATTTTTTACTTTCTTGCTTTTCATTCTTTTTGCCTTGCTTCGTATCGACTAAAAGATTAAGAAATAGAACTTGCTTTCGTCCCCAAATTAACACAACTCCTTAATCCCTTGAATCTGCACTTTGATTTAGATAATTAATTAGCGAACTTATGTCAAGAACGACGAGACTCGAATTCTATTGCTAATTCTTCTGCATTTATGGTCAATTCTGGTGATGTAGAGGCTGGAATGAAGTCGAGGACAGTGGAGACGATGCCTGAGTGGACTTAGAGAAGAAGTAGTGTGAGGATACGAAGAGGACGCTCGTATTGATCTGGGAAGTGGAGTTCTATCGATCTGAAAATGATGGGTTAAAGGAAGAAGCTCATATCGATCTAGGTTGCAGTGTGATTTTGTATCGAGGGAAACTCGTGCTTCGTATCGATTGACTAATACAAGATGACGATTGATACGAAGGTGTTAACACTGATCGACATGAAGCAAGGGATATGGCATCGATACGAAATGGCCTCTGATGATCGATACAAGATGATACTCTGGGATCGATACGAGGTAATGGTTCCCTGATCGATACGTGGTAAAGGTCTTCTGATCAATACAAAGTGAAGGTTTTGGTGATCGATTCGAGTTGAATTTTGATCAATATGAAATTCCTGGCATACGTGAACACTTGACCCCGACGAGCTCCTGCCTAGCATAATTGGACTTAATCATTTCATTGTATATTTGACTACCTTTCAAAGCTCGTCGATGGAACTGTAACTTGATAAAATTTAACGAACTCTAACTTGGGTTGATCTTCGAAGTCTAGATGGCACGGTTGTGACGGTCAGCGATGATGGTCACTCCAGTTGAATTCTGAAGTCTCATCGTTCAAACACTCTTTAAATCTCATAGCATTTCATAAATTATATACAGCACTGCATTGCATAACACATTCATGCACTTCACACTGAGGGAAACACATGTTTATTGTCATCTAATGATGATTTTTGCTAAGTTGATTAGTTATGGAACCCGGAAGTTTGCAACAACAGGAAGCTCAGAGTCTGCCTCTTCCCATAATAGAGATGCCGACTATCACAACCAAAGTAATAAATTCGGCTCTGGATGACTACCAGGAGCAGCCTTTATAGGTAACCCATAAGACTCTGTCCCATCTAATATCTACGAGAAAATGCTAGGTAGGATTTTCCCAAGGCACGGATTGTCGAGGGTTGACGTCCTACTACCAAAGGCAGAAGACAGACCCCACTCTCCTCAGGAAGGGTATACCGCTTTCAATAGATTCTCATGCACAGCCGAGACACTCCCTCCATTCAACCACTCCATCCGAGAAGTGTTATCCTACTTAAGGATTGCTCCATCACAGATGCATCAGAATGGATATGCTTAGCTAATCAACTTATATATCGTCTTCATGGAGCATCTTTTTCGACCCCCGACTCCATAGGAAGTCTGGTACCTGTTCAATATAAAGAGCTAAGGGGATAATCCATCTTTCACCTTCTTAAAGGAAGTTGGGAACTATCAAGTCATGATCGGAGCGTGGACCAAACTAATTTATTTCTAAACTGAATGGTTCTACGTCCGATGCCCACAGACGGTGGCTAGTCAGGCGTAAGTACTTCAACTTTTATGTCGATTGACTGGATAATCTTATTTAATGTCGAATCTAATATTTTCTTTCTTTCACAGCTTCGATTTCGTAACCCGACGGCGACTAGTTCAAATAGATGGTAAGGTTTCTTCAAAGAGTGCCCGTTGTGGATAAAGAAATTGATGAAGTTTTAACATACGAGTATTTGAGGGTCGTCGGGTTGATTGGTGGAAATCAAAGCATCAGGCTTGAAGGGTCTCTTAAGGCAGTTCCGGCGAGGCAAGTTAAGAGGATAGTTCCCGGAATCATGATCGTCGAGCGAGACGACGATGAAAATATGCTTGTTGGATATGAGCCCGCACCCGAGCCTTCACAAACCCATCGACGTTCCAAGAGAATAAGGAGAGACAAGGTTGCTGCCCATAAAGCTTGAAGGTGCAAGTCTGTTGCATATCTTTACCAATGGCAGGTGTGGTAATTTCAGGGGTTTCCTCCTTGCACGTAGAGAGTCCTTTCGAGGGACTTGTAGATATCCTAATTTTGGATGACGTATCTCTTCAACAAGACATCGAGTTGGAAGGGCTTCAAAGTGCCTTAGATTTAGGAGAGCAAACTCCTTCGGGCACGGCTAGAATAACCGGTTGGTTGGGAGGCTAATATATGCATGCATACATGCCATGGCATTACACAACTGAAATCTATGAGCTATTCAATTTCCAGAGATAACTAGCTTTTTTCTCTTTTCACTCTACAGATTCAATTTCGAAGCAACCATTTATGCTTGGTAGCCTCCGCGACGCACGCCAATCGTCTAGTTCATACAGGAAGTCCCATAGGTATGATTCTGACCATGACCATCGTCATTCCAACTAGGATGGGGATTACTATGATAGAGAAAGATCTAGGGAAAGGGAGAGAGATAGAGAAAGAGAGAGAGGGAAAGAGATAGGCGAGATAGGTGCCGCTCCCGATCACGCTCTACTCTACCCAGGGTTTCATTGCCACCTCCAGCTTTAGAACACAAACTGTTGGATCGTCGCGCCAGCCAGTGCCTCCACAAGTTCCATGGCCTGGTGAACATCGCCACACAACTAGGGCGGACACTTCTATTGCTACCACTTCAACGGCAGTAGAGATCACAGGGGAGGAGCCGCTCGAATTTCTCAATTGAGAAGAGAGTTTCCTAACATCTATTTCGACGGCTTCCACTTCCCTCTAAATTTGATGGTGCTTCTAGATACGACAAAGAAAATTGTACATGACCATGTTTATCATGCCTTCGGCCAATATCGTGAGTGGAAGAAAACCACAGAGAAGGCCTCAGCTGTGGCATTTGAGCGGGAAAAGACAACTAGAGAGCTACAAGGAACTATCGCCAAGAAGGCTCGAATAGTCACAATGCTCACTTGTGAAAATGACACTTTATGGAATTCTGAAATAGAGGCTTTGAAGAAATTTGACAAGGCCAATAAGGAAATGGAGTGGATGAGGCAGGAGCGTTTAAAGATGGTAGACGATTTGGGCCACAAGAACGCCACCATTATAGTCGAGAGGGATACTGTGCTCAAAGAGCTTAAGGTGAAATACGACGAAGTCATTAAAGAAAAGGATGAGGCATACAAGGCCGGTCAAGAGGCATGTGACCAAACTATGGAGCTCAAAGGTGAACAGGATGCAGCGGTGCTAAAGTTTCAGGAGGCCGAGGCTAGGATTGAAGCCGAAGTCGGGGCAACGGAGGCCAAGTTGAAGGCTATATGGAAGATCTTTCAATCACATATAATGTCTACATCTTGAAATATTGTGACTTGAGCTGGCTCAATGATTACCCGACTCACCTACACAATGCCTGGTGCTGTTTTTTGGCTGATGAGAAGGCAGAGCATCATATTGAATCTATTGATGAGTTCGAATTGGAGAACCGGGTGCTGACTGGGGACGGGAGACGAGTTCTCCATGATGTCGCTATTGTATTTGAAAAAGAGAGACTTGCTGCTCAGTGTCTGGATGTTGGAGAGGGTTCTAATGTTGAGCATCATGATACGAGTTTTTAAATTTCTATGCCAACCCAGTCCGAATCTACCCCTACAGTTGATCCTCTACCTGTTCCTACTTATAATCCCGATCAACTGCAATTGTCTCCGGCTTGCGAGCAGATATCTGAAGGAGCCCCGGCTCCTTCCACGAGCCAATCCGAGGAAGGTATTCCGAACATTTCTCAAATTCATTCTAAGTCCAGAGTATTATCGGAGGAAGTCACCAAAAAATTTCTTATCTTCATTCAGTGATAGGAGTTGCACCGGCCGTGCCTCCTGCAACCCAAGTGCAGCATCAAGAGCAGGGGGCCGTCATGATAGAGGTGATGACTACCACAGCTGCTGTATCAACCGAGGAAGTTCATGTGAGCGCTTTTATCTTCAACGAACAAATGATGGAAGAACTCCTCGGTCATCAGAATGATCCACTTACAAATTTGCCTTTTGTCACGGGCGAAGGCGTGTTCACAGCCGGCTCTTCGGCCCCAATTACCAACATCCCGCCGGACACTCAAGCAGCTTATGATGAAGCGATAATGGTGAAGATTAGTGCCGAGATGGCAAGTGCCATGCTGGGTGGTATTATGGGAGGTAGTATGGCAGGTCCTGGCCTGGCTCCTTTATGCATGGCCTCTTCAGGTAGTACAATCATCGTCACCAAGGTACCCCTCATGTCTCCTCATGTAGAAAGCACCCTCTTCCCTCCGATCATGCATTTCGAAAGTGTTCCAATTTCTATGAGTTTGAAGGAGATTATAATTCTTCCCCCTGTGGAGATAAGCCGGGTAAAGGCAATAGCTCAAAACGGCACCACGGTGGTAGCTCAAGTGGGTCGATGTCGAAGGGGAAGAAGAAGAAGAAGCCTAAGGAGTAGACATGTATCTTGGTATCCCCTTTTTTGGTAGATAGGTAGGAGTTAATTTTTTGGTTTCTAGATGCAGGTTCGGACCCTTCTTACAGGGATTATTGAAATAAGCTTATTTTTGTACACACTTTTGCTTCCAAAGAATAGATGGAATAAAATCTCCTTTTGTTTTTTAGCATAACTTTGAGTTGATTTGTCTAAGTGTTTCAGTACTCGAATTTCTATTTAATATATTTGCGAAGCTTTATTTTCTAGGTTGGACTTGTGTTTGGTGGTTATGTCCCGGAGTCATGGCTTCGGGTCGTAACCAAACGTTGAGTCGGTTCTCGATGTTGTATAGTCCCGATGAGTAGCTGGTGCCAGAGTTATTCCCCCTGTCTCTGGGATGAAGTGAAGTGGTCGGATGATGATTGCTTTTCCCCTTCGACACTTTTTATTTGGATTCAGTCGGAACTAAGTGATAGAGAGATGAGCTCGAGTCAGTCATGCCTGAGTGTCCATACTCTGGAGATCAAACTTGTGTGCTAGCGGTCAGTCATGCCTGCTTTTTGTTTAAAGTCACATCCGTTGTAATAATCGGAACTGCGTCCATAGTCCGGGGACTTAGATTGAATCGTAGGCGGTCAGTTCACGCCTGATATGTTTATACTCAAGTCCGCGCTTTGGAGACTTAGAGTTAGTTGGTGAGCGGTTAGTTCACGCCCAACCGATGTTTATACTCCAGTTCGCGCTCTAAGAATCCGGAGTTAGCTAATAGACGGTTGATCACATATGTTTTAAGTTTTTGAGATCTCGTTCGCACTTTGGGAACCATAAATTGATCGAGATCATGGATGGCCGAATCACATCCACCTTGAGTAAATAAGCAAAGTCGTAGGTGGATGGATCCACCCTCCTCGAGCTTGTGAATATGGAAAGCGAGATCATTAGATGGATGGGTCCATCCACCTAGAGCTTTGGTGGTACATGGGCGAAGTCATGGGTGGATGGTTTCACCCTCTTCGAGCCCACGTTTGTAAGTTTATGCTCCAGCTCGCACTCTAAAAGCCGGAGTTAGTTAGAGGATTGTTGTGTATCAATCCTTTTTGGCTTCAGTGTGGTAGTTTTCCTTCGAGCTTGGGTTTCACTTAGCGAGTAACGAATCGTATCACTGCCACGCCCTATTTGAATAAGTCCCGCTGTAGGATGGAACTTAGCTCTCCGTGCATCGTGATGGTCACATGTCGCATTTGAAGAATCACTACTTTGGCTTAAAGAGATAGCATTTTATTTCTAAAATAAGAAAGTACCGCGAATTCAGTTGCCTTATTACAAGTTTAAATTTCGAAATGCATAAACAAACTGCAAATGAAAAGTAGATTAAATGAATAAAAAATCCTTTTATGTGTAGTAGCGATGAAGACTTAGTTGTTCTAAGCTCTCGGCAAAGTGAGACCATCAACGGTCGATAATTTGAATGTGCGGTCTCCAAGTCTCTGTTCGATAACATATGGTTGTTCCCATGTTGGTTTCACATGCGCAGGGACCAGATAAATTCTCTTGAGCACGAGATCGCCAAGTTCAAAGGTTCGGGGTCAGACATTAGCATTGTACAATCGGGCGACGCGACTTCGGTGCGCCACTGCCTTGAAGTCAGCCTCTTCATGCTTCTCATATAAAAAATCCAGAGAGTTGGCAAGCAATATAGCATTTGCCTTCAGATCATAATAAGTCACACGATGAGAAGGTACATCCAGTTCGACCAGAACGACGGCTTCCGAGCCGTAAGAAAGTGAAAATGGAGTGTGGGCGGTCGTGGACATGTGGGTAGTTCGATATGCCCATGGGGCCATGGAATGCTCATCGACCCATTTGACTCTGACCTTTTCCGGTCTCTTTTTCAGAATGGATTTGACAACTTTGTTAGCAGCTTCGACCTATTCATTCACTTGAGGGTGAGCAACTGCTGAGAATTTTTTCTGAATATGGAAACATTGACAGAAGTTCTTGAACTCGGCACCATCAAATTGTGCTCCATTGTCAGTGATAATGGTATGTGGGAGGCCAAAACGACATATGATGTTGCGGAAGAAAGTTGATTACTTTCTTCGTCGTGATAGTAGCAAGGGGCTCGTCTTCCACCCATTTGGTAAAGTAGTTAGCTGCAATGATGGCGTACTTCGCACCACCACTGGCCAGAAATAAAGATCCAATTATATCGATGCGCCATATAGCGAATGGCCATAGACCGACCATTTGAGTGGTTTCAGTAGGCGGGGCTCTTGGTATCAGAGTGTGTTTCTAACATATGTCACACTTCTTGGCATAGTCTAATGCATTTCGATTCACATTCGGCCAATAATACCCATATCGGAGTGTCTTCTTAGCAAGGGCTTGACCCCAGTGTGATCGCCACATTCTCCCTAGTGCCTATCACGTAACGTTCATTTGATTTCGTCGTGGGCGATTGTAACAACCCGCAGATTTTACGATTGTGTATTTAAATATTTCATTTAAAAATAGCGTCGTTAGTCGGATTATAGTCCAAAAAGATTTTTTTTGCAAACAGTCAAATTGGGACTCGAGACCACTTCCATTGAGTTCAAAATGACGTTTGCAACCTTTTTGAGTATAAACATCGATATGTTTGGAGTTAACTAGAATTTCGACCTTTTCACTAAGGGCTTTGGGTTTGGGTTTCAGCCCAATAACCCCAACTTAAGACTCTAGCTCCACCCCTACTCCTCTTCGTCCATTTCATTTCTATTTCCTAACACTTCAAGCTTAGGATCAATGGGGGAAGAGATTGGAGATTAAAATTCCCAAGTCCTAGCTTCTTTGCAAATTCAAGTTTTAGCTCCAAAAATCAAAGAGAAGCTTAGGTAAGCATCTCCTTCTTCTTCTCCACCTCAATCTCTCTCCAATTTCAGAAATTCTCTATAACCTAATTTGGGAAACTTTGGCTTATGATCTTAGATTGGAGCTTTTAGAGTTAGGATTGAAGAATGGTTGATCCTCCTTTGTTTTCAAGCTTCTCCATAAGTGTTTTTGTGTAAAAGTTGAGATTTTTATCTCACATCCATGTCCATAGCTATCATTATTGTTAGGTATGAACTCCTAACAATTATTCATGTTCATTTGCTTTCGATTTAAAATGATTTGGTGAACATTTCAATTTTTGGTATTTTGAAGTCAAAAACTTTAAAAATCCTAGCTTTGATGTGTGAACATACTTTTGGTGGTGTATCGAAGAACCTATAGGGCTGGGTTGTCGATTGGCATAAACCTCTAGCGCCCATTGCTCGTCCGATCGCAAATTGTTGAGAGTTTTCCCTTCATTGTGATAGGCTGGAAATACTGGGAAACATGGTCCAGTCGACTGGCTCTCTGAGTCCAGTTGACTGACCTGGAACCCGAGAGTTTTCCCGGCATTGGGCCAGTAGACTGAACCCAGTGTCCAGTCGTTTGACCTGCTTGCTTCAGCCCAACTTGCCTATTTTGTTTGGGATTCCAATTTTTATCGATTCGAGTTCATCCAATTTGTCGTTATCATTTGTTATCGACTTTGATGACTTCTTTTTGGGATTTTTGAGAATATCCATTTTGATGGATTCAGAATCGATTTCTATGGATTTGATTCACGTCTTCGTATGTGAATTTTTGGCGATTCATTATTTCTACAAACATTTTTGTGACTTGTCACTTTTAAATACAAATGTTTCTATACTAGTAGTAAATATTCAAACTCTTTCTCAAAGATGATTTCAACTCTATTTTTAATACAAAGCTTATTTATGAAACCGTTTTCCAATCTATTAGTATTCACAAACCTTTAACTCATTCGTTTGAGAAATCTAATTAAATGGCTTAGTAAAACTAGTGGTATGAAACGCTTGTGTTTACTTCGTCGGTTAATTTTTGGACTTGTTCGATTGAAACTCTTGTGACAATTTATGAGTGGAGATCTACAATTTGTTCGTGAATATTTAATTTAAGCCAGTGGTCATGAGACATGAAGCTAAACTCATTTATTTACTAGCTTACTGTAATTCACACTTTTTATTGATCAATGATGATCATTTTGTGATTAGACTTGCGATATGCGATGTCTCTTTGTCCACGCAGGGGACTATACCTCGTTTTATTGAGTTTCTTCTCATTTCTTTTATAGGCTAACGACCTATGCATTCTTTGGAGTTTCGACTCATTCTTGTGGGCTAGCAACCCATGTTCTTTTATGGAGTTCGGTTCATCGGACGTACCGTTGTACTACGTCGTTGTTCCGGCTTATCAGGTTCATCAGGCGTACCGTTGTACTACGTCGTTGTTTCGAATTATTCGAATTTCAGGTTCCTTGGGTGTACCATTGTAAAATGTCGTTGCACCGACTCTATGGTTAGCGACCATGGGATAGCGTCCCATTTGTGATACACGTGTTAGAGAGTTTCATGCTCCCGTTTATGATAGGCCTCCCTTTTTTTGTGATTTCTGGATTTCTAATTGACGATTTCTAGAATTTGTGTTTCACCAATTTTTATGATTGGCATTGATATGTTAGCCAATATTTGTGGTTTGGTGAATATGGTAAAGAATATGACATTCTTTTTGATGTTATGAGATTGTTGAGATATTGTATGATTTTTGTTGTTGTTAAATGTATACTTTTCATAGTATGGAATTATTGTTATCATACGTTTTCGTCATATCTCTTATTCTATCTCATTTTATCTGATATTTATAGCTAGACTGATCCGTTTATTATTTTCTTATTAAATAATACTCGGGTCAGACCGAGATGTTATAGGTGCTTCTGCTTGACTCCTTATCAGGGATCATCATCTGATTTTTGTCTAACTACATTAGATTGGTAGTTTTTGTTGTTACACATTTGAGATAGAGACACCTTGATGTATACATATTCTTTTATCTAGCACTTGTATCTATTCTTTTGTGATATTGTGGATCTTGTTTGACCACTACTCTGATGTACACTTCTATGTGATATATTCATATCTATTTCCGCCTTTGTGATATGGAATCCGTGACTGATTTATGTTATGTTTATTTTTATATTTGTTTCCGAAGACCACATAGCCACTGTGTAGTATCTTTGAGTTTGTATCGGCATGTATGATTTCCTCTTGAAATGAAATGCATGTTATACTATCTGACATATCGGTGCTCTACAAAGCAATTACACGGATGATCGCTCCTCAATAGCCTTATTCTTCGTGCTAGCTGATGGCATTACTCCGTAGTAGCCTTGGCTAGCGTGAGTATAGAGGTGGGGCGTCACACTTGGTATCAGAGCCAAACTTCGGAACAATGTAGAATAATTTAGCAAGGATCATTGTCCTAATCTTTCTTAGGAGTCGTGCCTCAGGATTTTTATTCGAGTCATTGGACCCGTTCTATCCTATTTTCCTTGTGATGCCTTGTTTTATCAATCATGATTGCTTGATATTCATTATGAGAATAACGTTTTTCTTCTTCTTTCTTTCTTAAAGAAGAGAAATGGTTAGACCAGGCCGTCCCAGTGTCGGTCAATCAAGTGCTACTACTCAGGATGGAGTATTTATGTCAGCTCAATAGCTTCTTGATCTTGTAAAGAATGCTCAAGCTGTCGGACTCATTTCAGAGCCTACTCACCAAAATCTGAATTTGCACGCTTGTGCAGTGATTATACCAACTTGGGTGGGAAGACATTCAAGGGTTTCAAAAGCGTTATTGAAGTTCAAGCTTGGCTTAGAACATGCGATCTCATCTTTACTCGTATGAATCTTATTGATCTTCATCGAGTCTAAGTGGCTTCTAGCATGCTCTAAGAAAGAGCATTAGATTGGTATGAGCTTCTGATTTCTGAAAATATTGAACCAGATCTTACTTGGGAGCAATTCTGGGAACGATTCGAATTAAAATTTGTGCCGGAAGCTGAAAAGATAACTTTGGCCTAGCGTTTCATAGACCTCATTCAAGGTGAATCTTTTGTGACGGACACGTCGCATCTTTCGAACTTCTTTCTAAATACGGGGTTGAATATATAAATACCCCATTGAAGAAAAATCACAGGTTTGTCTATGGCTTGAATAAGAATCTCAAAAAGCCATTACTTCTGAAATTAGAAGTTGCTTTTGATTAGCTTATTGATATCGCTCTTTGACTTGAAGAGGCAGATAAGGAGAGTGATGTTTAAGTTGTGGGTACCAAACCGAGCTTCAACAACAAGAAAAGGCCTATTAAATTCAAAGGCCCAAATCCCAACAAGAAAGGGAACCAAGCAGCTTTGGTAGCAAAGACTCCTACCCCTATTAGTGGGCAATGCTACAATTGTGGTTTTAAGGACCACTATGCTAATAGATGTCCAAAACCTCTCTTTTGTCGCTATTGCAAAAATTCGGGTCATCTTATATATTCATGTCCCAAACTTCAAAGCAAGAAGGAGGGAAAGCTAAATGTTGTCCAAGCCCCTAGTAACACTTCTCGCGGTCAAGGTATTTCTCATCCTATCCTTGATGGCATTATTATGTTTCATGATCAACTTATTCGAGTTCTTTTTGATACGGGTGCATCCCATTCTTTTATATCAAAAGAACTTGTTGATACTTTTTCTTTAAGTGTTATGGCTTTAATGACTTCTTTGAGAATTGCGAATTCGGTTGGTGGATCCGCAACACTTAGTTTGCTTTGTAAGGATGTCAAGATTATTTTATGTGATTTTTCTTTCCGAGCCGATTTTTATGTCATGCGTTACTTAGGCTTTGGAATGATTTTGGAAATGGATTGGCTTAACCGTTATGAAGCCTATATCCAATGTCCGGAGCGGACTATTCATCTTCGACATCCTCAATCTATTAAGCAGATTTCTATTGTTCTTAAATATTCGGATTCCAACTTGGAAGCATCTTTATATTCTTTAAATCCTCATGATGATGATAATGATGATGAGGAAGATGTCATTTCTCTCATTCATGTTGTTTGGGAATTTTCCGATATATTTGAGCCCATTTTAGGATTACCCCCTTAGCGAGCCATTGAGTTCAGAATTAATCTAATACCTGGAGCTTTACCTATTACTCATCCTCCTTATCGTATGTCCAACAAAGAAAATGAGGAGATGCGCAAACAATTATCCGAACTGGAAGAGAAGCCATTTATTCGTTCTAGTTCCTCTCCTTGGGGAGCTTCTGCTATTTTTGTGAAGAACTCCGATGGTACACTTAGGTTTTGCATTGACTACCGCAAGCTTAATGATCTTACTATCAAGAATAAATATCCTTTACCTCGGATTGATGATCTATTTGATCAACTTAGCGGTGCTAGAGTCTTTTCATAGTTGGACTTAGCAACCGGTTTTCATCAGCTTCGTATTGTAGAGGATAGCATTTCTTTGACATCATTCTGTACTCATTATGGATCGTATGAATGGCTTATTATGCCATTTGGTTTAACAAATGCTCCAGCTTATTTCGTTAACCTTATGAATCGAGTTTTCAAAGACTTCCTTGATCGATTTGTTCTCATCTTTATAAATGATATTCTTGTTTATTTTAAAACCGAGGAAGAGCATGAAAAGCAACTTCGGGTTGTGTTGGAAACTCTTAGGAGAAATCAATTGAAAGCAAAATTTTCTAAGTGCCACTTTTGGCAATCTCGTGTGAAATTTCTTGGTCATATCATTTCTGAATCCGGAATTTTCGTGGATCCTTCAAAGATTGAAGCGATTCAAGATTGAAAGAGACCGGAGAGTGTGACAGAAATTCGTAGCTTTCTTGGATTAGCGGGTTATTACCATCGGTTCATAAAGGACTTTTCTAAAATTGTCGTGCCTCTTACTAGCTTGACAAAGAAAGGAGTTAGATACATTTAGTCGGACAAATTTGAAGCTTCTTTTCAGAAATTAAAAGAACTCCGTTCCGATGCTCCTATTCTTGTGATTCCCGAATGGAACCAAGATTTTATTGTTTATACCGATGCTAGTTGTGTTGATTTAGGAGCCGTTCTTATGCAAAGGGATCGTGTTATTGCTTATGCTTCTAGGCAATTAAAGCCAGCCGAGACTAGATATGCCACTCATGATTTAGAGCTCGCGGCTATTGTTTTCGCCCTTAGAATTTGGCGCCATTATCTTTTGGAAGAAAAATTTGTTCTCTGCACGATCATAAATCTTTGAATATTTATTTTCCCAAAAGGAACTTAATTTGTGTCAACAACGTTGGCTCAAATTCCTTGCATCTTATGATCTTGATATTCTTTATACTCTCGGAAAGGAAAATCGTGTTGCCGATGCCCTTAGTCGTAAGCAACAAGCGGTTGTTTCCATGATGATATCCGAATGGAATGATCTCGAGACTTTATCCACTTGTGAGATTCGAGATCGTGAATCCAATTTATGTGCATCTCTCGTTTTATGTAGCCACGAAGTTCATCCCTGTCTTTTAGATCGCATTCTTGAAGCTCAAAAGTTAGATCCTGAATTGGATTTTCTTAGCCAAAGTTGTAGGGATAAAATTGATACTGAAAGTTTGAAAGATTTTGATATTGATTCTCGTGGCGGCATTCGAAAATTTGGTAGACTTATCGTGCCAAATAATGATAATCTTCGTAGAGATATTTTAGAGGATTCTCACCGTTCTAAATTTACCATTCATCCCAATAGTAGTAAAATGTACGCGGATATGAAGCGACTTTATTATTGAGATGGAATGAAATCCGATATTGCTAACTTTGTTAAGCGTTGAATGACTTGCTAACTCGTTAAAGCCGAGTATCAAAGGCCCGGTGGGTTATTGCAGCCTTTGGACATTCCAATTTGGAAATGGGATCAAATTTCCATGGATTTTATTGATGGTCTTTCCCATTCTCGTTTGGGTCATGATAGCCTATGGGTGATAGTTGACAGACTAACAAAATCCGCCCATTTTATTACTGTTCGGTCCAATCGGACCGTACCTCTTTTGGCCAAACTATATGTTAAAGAAATTGTTAAATTACATGGAGTTCCTACTTCTGTTGTTAGAGATCGTGATCCATCGTTTACTAGTGGATTTTGGAAGAGTCTTCAAAAAGCTTTGGGAACGAAGCTTAATTTTAGCACCGCTTATCACCCTCAGTCCGATGGACAAACCGAGCGTGTGAATCAAACTCTTGAAGGTCTTCTTCGTGCATGTGTTCTTGATTTTGGTGGAAGTTGGGAAGATCATATTCCTCTTGTTGAGTTTTCCTATAATAATAGCTTCCAATCTGGTATTGGTATGGCATCCTTCGAGGCACTATATGGAAGGCCATGCCGATCTCCTTCTTGTTGGCTTGAGGCCGGTGAGAAGCTGGTTTTAGGTCCTGATTTTATTCATGATTCCACAGAAAAGATTGACCTTATTCGCCATAGGATGAAAGAAGCTCAAAGTAGGTAAAAATCCTATGCCGATAACCGAAGAAGGAAATTAGAATTTTCTATGGGAGCTTTGGTGTTTATTCGTGTTTCACCTATGAAGGGTGTTGTGCGTTTCAGTGGATCGAGAAAATTAGCACCTTGATATATTGGTCCATTTCCCATCACCGAACGCATTGGTTCCGTGGCTTATCGCCTCTTATTACCGGCTCAGTTTTCCGCTATTCATAACGTATTTCACGTCTCTCAACTACGGAAATTACTACGAGATTCCGATTCTATACTTGAGTCCGGTGTTGTTGAAGAAATTGAAGTTTCGCCTAATTTGACTTATGAGCAGCATCCTATTCGTATCGTTGCATCGGAGGTTAAACGCCTTTGAAATAAATATGTCCTTCTTGTGAAAATTCAATGGTCCTCAAATCCTAAGGATTGCTCTTGGAAATCTAGAGAATTCATCGAGCAAACACATCCGGACTTACTTTCTCATGCTTTTTGCGGTGAACTACTTATTTCAAATTTCTTTTGTGTTGATATGCTTTTATGGTTGTTACTTTTTAAATTCTTCTTAAATATTGCGAGGACGCAATTTCTTTAAGGAGGGAAGTCTGTAACAACCCGCAAATTTTATGATTGTGTATTTAAATATTTTATTTAAATATAGCGTCGTTAGTCGGATTATAGTCTGAAAAGCTATTTTTTCGCAAACAATCAAATTAGGACTCGAGACCACTTCCGTTAAGTTCAAAATGATGTTTGCGACCTTTTTGAGTATAAACAACGATATGTTTGGAGTTAGCTAGAATTTCGACCTTTTCACTTAGGGCTTTGGGTTTGGGTTTCAGCCCATTAACCCATAAACCCCTACTCCTCTTTATCCATTTCATTTCTATTTCCTAACACTTCAAGCTTAGGAACAACGGGGAAGAGATTGGAAATTAAAATTCCCAAGCGCTAGCTTCTTTGCGAATTCAAGTTTTAGCTCCAAAAATCAAAGAGAAGCTTAGATAAGCATCTCCTTCTTCTTCTCCATCTCAATCTCTCTCCAATTTAAGAAATTCCCTATACCTAATTTGGGAAACTTTGGCTTACGATCTTAGATCGAAGCTTTTAGAGTTGGGATTGAAGAGTGGTTGATCCTCCTTTGTTTTCAAGCTTCTCCTTCCTTGTTTTTGTGTAAAAGGTGAGATTTTTATCTCACATCCATGTCTATAACTATCATTATTGTTAGGTATGAACTCCTAACATCTATTCATGTTCATTTGCTTTTGATTTAAATTGATTTGGTGAACATTTCAATTTTTGGTGTTTTGAAGTCAAAAACTTTAAAAATCTTAGCTTTAATGTATGAACATGGTTTTGGTGATGTATCGAAGAGCCTATATGGCTGGGTTGTCGATTGGCATAAACCCCTAGCGCCCATTGCTCGTCCGATCGTAAATTGTTGAGAGTTTGCCCTTCATTGTGATAAGCTGGAAATACTGGGAAATAGGGTCCAGTCGACTGGCTCTCTGAGTCCAGTCGACTGGCTCTCAGAGTCCAGTCGACTGACCTGAAACCCGAGAGTTTTCCAGGCATTGGGCCAGTCGACCGAACTCAGTGTCCAGTTGACCGACCTGCTTGCTTCAGCCCAACTTGCCTATTTTGCTTGAGATTCCAATTTTTATCGATTTGAGTTGATCCGATTTGTTGTTATCATTTACTATCGATTTTGATGACTTCTTTTTCGGGATTTTTGAGAATATCCATTTTGATGGATTCGGAATTGATTTCTATGGATTTGATTCACGTCTTCGTATGTGAATTTTTGGCGATTGATTATTTCTACAATCATTTCTGTGACTTGTCACTTTTAAATACAAAAGTTTCTATACTAGTAGTAAATATTCAAACTCTTTCTCAAAAATGATTTCAACTCTATTTTTAATTCAAAGCTTTTTTATAAAACCGTTTTCCAATCTATTAGTATTCACAAACCTTTACCTCATTCGTTTGAGAAATCTAATTAAACGGCTTAGTAAAACTAGTGGTATGATACGCTTGCGTTTACTTCGTCGGTTAATTTTTGGACTTATTCGATTGAAACTCTTGTGACAATTTATGAGTGGAGATCTACAATTTGTTCGTGAATATTGAAGTTAAGCCAGTGGTCATGAGACATGAAGCTAAACTCATTTATTTACTAGCTTACTGTAATTCACACTTTTTATTGATCAATGATGATCATTTTGTGATTAGACTTGCGATATGCGATGTCTCTTTGTCCACGCAGGGGACTATACCTCGTTTTATTGAGTTTCATCTCATTTCTTTTATAGGCTAACGACCTATGCATTCTTTGGAGTTTCGACTCATTCTTGTGGGCTAGCAACCTATGTTCTTTTATGGAGTTCGGTTCATCGAACGTACCGTTGTACTACGTCGTTGTTCCGGCTTATCAGGTTCATCAGGCGTACCGTTGTACTACGTCGTTGTTTCGAATTATTCGAATTTCAGGTTCCTTGGGCGTACCATTGTAAAATGTCGTTGCACCGACTCTATGGTTAGCGACCATGGGATAGCGTCCCATTTGTGATACACGTGTTAGAGAGTTTCATGCTCCCGTTTATGATAGCCCTCCCTTTTTTTGTGATTTCTGGATTTCTAATTGACGATTTCTAGAATTTGTGTTTCACCAATTTTTATGATTGGCATTGATATGTTAGCCAATATTTGTGGTTTGGTGAATATGGTAAAGAATATGACATTCTTTTTGATGTTATGAGATTGTTGAGATATTGTATGATTTTTGTTGTTGTTAAATGTATACTTTTCATAGTATGGAATTATTGTTATCATACGTTTTCGTCATATCTCTTATTCTATCTCATTTTATCTGATATTTATAGCTAGACTGATCCGTTTATTATTTTCTTATTAAATGTAGCTAAACTCATTTATTTACTAGCTTGCTATAATTCCCACTTTTTATTTATCATTGATGATCATTTTGTGATTAGACTTGCGATATGCGATGTCTCTTTGTCCACGCAGGGGACTATACCTCGTTTTATTGAGTTTTGTCTCATTTCTTTTATAGGCTAACGACCTATGCATTCTTTGAAGTTTCGACTTATTCTTGTGGGCTAGCGACCCATGTTCTTTTATGGAGTTCGGTTCATCGAACGTACCGTCGTACTACGTCGTTATTCCGGCTTAACAAGTTAATCGGGCGTACCGTTGTACTACGTCGTTGTTTCGAATTATCCGAGTTTCAGGTTCTTCGGGCGTACCGTTGTACTACGTCGTTATTCCGGCTTAACAAGTTAATCGGGCGTACCGTTGTACGACGTCGTTGTTTCGAATTATTCGAGTTTCAGGCTCCTCGGGCGTACCGTTATGTCATTGCACCGGCTCTATGGTTGGCGACCATGGGATAGCGTCCCGTTTGTGATACACGTGTTGGAGAATTTTCATGCTCCCGTTTATGACAGGCCTCCCCTTTTTTTGTGTTTTCTGGATTTTTATTTTGACGATTTCTAGAATTTGTGTTTCACCAATTTTTATGATTGACATTGATATGTTAGCCAATATTTGTGGTTTGGTGAATATGGCAAAGAATATGACATTTTTTTGATGTTATGAGATTTTTGAGATATTGTATGATTTTTGTTGTTGTTAAATGTATACTTTTCATAATTTGGCATTATTGTTATCATACGTTTTCATCATATCTCTTATTCTATCTCATTTTATCTGATATTTATAGCTAGACTGATCCATTTATTATTTTCTTATTAAATAATACTCGGGTCAGACCGAGATGTTATAGGTGCTTCTTCTTGACTCCTTATCATGGATCATCATCTGACTTTTGTCCAACTACATTAGATTGGTAGTTTTTGTTGTTATACATTTGAGATAGAGACTCCTTGATGTATACATATTCTTTTGTCTAGCACTTGTATCTATTCTTTTGTGATATTGTGGATCTTGTTTGACCACTACTCTGATGTACACTTCTATGTGTTATATTCATATCTATTTCCGCCTTTGTGATATGGATATTTGTGACTGATTTATGTTTATTTCTATATTTGTCTTCGAAGACCACATACCACTATGTAGTAGCTTTGAGTTTGTATCGGCATGTTGGATTTCCTCTTGAAATGAAATGCATGTTATACTATCTGACATATCGATGCTCGCACAAAGAAATTTCACGGACGGTCGCTCCTCAACAGCCTTATTCTTCATGCTAGTTGACGTCATTACTGCGTAGTGTCCTTGGCTAGCGTGAGTATAGAGGTGAGGCGTCACAGCGATTCACCGGAGTAAAGGAATAGAGTATCCACTTCTATACATGATTCAATTTTGGATAATGAATCGTGAAGCTTTCCGAAGAACTTGTCTTTTCTCACTTCTGCACTCGGGCAAAGCTCCATGCTCAAGATAGTTTCTGAAAGGGGTCATCCATGACTCTTTCTCGGGTGTGGATTCATGAATCCAATCTATCTCCATCTAATCGATACTCGAAGATGTAAGTGTCTCAACAGGGATAATTCCCATCTACCGTGCTTCACCGGTGCTGGCCAGTGTTGCCAGAGAATCGGCCTTCTGGTTATGATCTCGGGGTATGTAATAGATGGTATAATAATCGAACCAATTCAATACTTCCTGGACCCGAGCATGATAAGCAACCAACCTCCGATCTCTAGCTTGGTATTCTCCCCAAACTTAACATACGACCTATTGCGAATCATAGTAAATCTCCACCGTAATAATTCTTAACTCTCTGGCGAGTTTGAGTCCGACAAGTAAAGATTCGTATTTGGCCTCGTTATTAGTTGCATGGAAATCAAATCTCAAAGCATAACACATGGATCAGCCTTCTGGGGTTTCAAGCAAAACTCCAGCGCCTGAGTAGCAGTCGTTCGATGCACCATCGATGTAGAGTTTCCATATGTATCTAGAAGATTCACTGATCTAAGGAAAGTCCTCTAGGATAGTTAGTTCAGCAATGAAATCCGCCAGAACTTATCCTTGAATAGCCCGTCTTGGTGTGTGAGCAATATCAAACTAACTCAACTCGATGTTCCACTTTAGCAACCAACCAAACGTCTCAGACCGCGTAAGGACCCTTCATAACGTCTGGTCGGTGTAGACTGTGATAGGATGAGCCTAAAAGTAGGACGAAGCTCTCTCGAGGCAATGACGAGATAATAAGCTAACTTTTCCACTCTTTGCTTGGTCAATCGTTTGATAATGTAATAGACCGGTCATTGTATCCGATCCTCCTTCCGAATTAATGCGACGCTGATTGCATTCTCTGACACTGCCAGATAATTGTATAGTCTCTCGTGATCAATCGGCTTTGATAGAATAGGCGACGTAGCTAGGTGCTGAACTAGTGTTCGAAATGCGCCTTCGCACTCGTTGGTCCATTCAAAGTTCAGCTTTCCTGATCAGATCGAAGAAGCGAATACATTTGTCGGTGGATTTGGAGATGAACTTGCTTAATTATGCTACCTTCCCATTAAGGCTTTGCACTTGCTTTATAGTTTTGGGAGTTTTGAGATTCCAATTCGCCCAGATTTTCTCGGGATTGGCTTCAATTCCTCGAGCATTGACAATGAATCTAAGGAACTTTTTCGAGGCGACTCCGAAGTGACACTTTAATGGGTTAAGCTTCATTCAATATTCTCGCACTTGCTTTATAGTTTTGGGAGTTTTAATATACCAATTTTCCCAGATCTTCTCGGGATTGGCTTCAATTCCTCGAGCATTGACAATGAATCTAAGGAACTTTTTGGAGGCGACTCCGAAGTGAGACTTCAATGGGTTAAGCTTCATTCGATATTCTCGCAGAATGTTGAACAATATTTCAAGGTCTCTGACGTGACTGATAGAAAGTCGCTACTTTACAAGCATATGGTCCACGTACACCTCCATAGTTTTCCCGATCTGGCTTGCAAACATTCGATTGACAAGTCTTTAATAGGTCGCCCCATCATTCTTAAGCCCGAACGACATCAATTTGTAACAATAAAGTCCAAGATCGGTGACAAAGCTGGCATGCTTTTGATCGGATAGGTGCATCGGTATCTGATAGTAGTCGGAGTACGCATCATAAAAGATAAGAGCTCATGTCCGACCATTGAATCTACAAGCTGATCAATTCTAGGAAGCATAAAACTATCTTTGGGGCATGCTTTATTTAGGTCTGAGTAATCTACATAAGTCCTCCATTTTACGTTTGGTTTTCTGACAAGCATTGGGTTGGATACCCATTCTGGATATAATGCATCTCGGATAAACCCATTCGTCTTGACTTTATCAACCTCTTCTGTAACATTCCCGAATTTTGGACAAGTTCAATTTGACAATTAATTTAATTTTTGGAATCAAATAGTGGATAAATGTGAATTTTTCCAAATTTAATAAGATATATGTTCATTTAGTTATGCAAATGAATTATTTTGAAATTTAATAAATATATTGACAATGAATATTGTTGATTTGAAAATATTAAAATGAATATCTTGAAAAACAAATTGGATTTATTTTGGAGTTAATATAGGAATTAAGTTTCAAAACATTTTCTTATTTTCAAAAAGAGTTATATAAAGTGTAAATTTCATCTACATAAAGATTTAAAAATACATAGCACATAAGTGAATATAGTTGATAAATAAATTTTACTATATATGTATATGTATACATGTTTATTTATTAATATATATATAAGTATTTATTTAAAGATATAATAGTTTTAATTTAAAGGTATAAATTTGTAAATATAATAAAAAGAGGGATATAAACAAAATTTTATAACAAATGACATTTGTAAAAGAATTAGATATATAGAATTACAAGTGTTAGAAAATGATACAAGTGGCACACAAATTTCTCCTTTGAAAACTTAATTACAATAATATGTTTAAAAAATGATGAAGTGAGAAAACCAGGCTACAACCTGGAAATCAAAGAGCAGTTCAAAAATCAAAGCTCGGTTTTAAAAAGAAAACAAAATCAAAGATCTAAAAGCAAGCTTCAGATTCAGGTTCAAAGCTAAAGAAACTGAAACAAATCAGAGAAACAGATCAGAAATTAAAAGCCTGAAAACATCTTAAATCTGGAAATCAAAGTTTTCAATTCTGGAGAGATTTAGAACCTGAAAGCATGAGAAATCAGAGAAAAACAATATCAACCTAAAATTTAAAGCTTCATATCTGAGATGATCAACTCAAAGCAAAGATTAAGCAGGGTTCAACTCAAAAACAAATCAATATTTAGCAAGCTCAGGCAACCCAATAAAGTTTAGTTTAAATCAAAAGCATGCAACAAATATCAGGCTATCCTATTGATAAGATGGCAAACTTCATTTTTTAAAAAATCCATTTTCTTGATTTTGATGCCTGTGATGATGATGCTTGGGAAAATAATGAATGAATGCGTATATATCAGCTCATATATACGTATTTATATGTGTGTATGTCTGTGCTCATGAATGTTTGCTCTATCTCAAGTTACGGGTTTTAAAACCTGATTAAAATTTCAAATCATTTCACCTACAAACAATTTTAAACATTGATCTCTGAAAGAAAGATGTTTGTTTGTGTATAACATCATTTTTAAAAATAAAATCAAGAGAAAATATTGAGTAAATGTTTTGGAAATTATAAATAATAGTGAAATTGGAAGAACAGGTGAAAATTCAAATTCAACAATTTGTAAATTCATGTATATATTCTGAATCCTCTAAGCAAAATATGAATTTTAAAACAAAAATTGTGATTTTTAGTTCAGTTTTTTGGTTGCAGTTCATAGTTGAATGGGAATTGCATTTTTATTTTATTTTTCGACGATCAACTAACTCGGGGGCATCGTGTTTGTTTTCGAGGCTTGCTTGTCGATCGACGAGGTGGGGAAAAATAGAGAAGGTGGTGATAGGTGGACGTGGCATCGATATTTGGTCAGAATAGGGTTTAATACCCGGTTTAAGTCGAGGTTGAAGATTAGGCGACTGCATCATCTCTCCGGCATTGGAATTCATGGAACTTGAGGGATGGGAGCATGGATGGTCGGAGAATGTGTGGCCGGAGTTATAGCATCGCCGATGGTCGGCGTGAGTGGTGCGAGGCGAATTTGTCTGGTGAGGTCGAGTTCCAGTTTCGAGCTGGATACTCGTTTTCGTTTTGGAGTTGATAGCATCAAATAAATGTTTGCAATCGAATGTTGTGTCGGTTTACGACTTGCCGAAGGTGGTGAAAATTGCTGGAAGGTCGTCGAGGAACTGTGCACGTGCACGGCGATGATTTTGTGTCAGGTTGATGGGTTCGTGAGTGACTCGGGAGTGTTCTCGAGTGGGGAGACGATTGACTCGGGGTAGAGCACGAGTTCATGTGGAGAGCAACAGCTGATGGAGGGAAAACTCGAGGCAGTCTCGAGTAAGGAGCAGTTTTAACCCAAGGCAAGGAATAAGAAGTTTTAATCGTGTGTTAGGAGTTTTAAAATGCAAGTGGGAAATTTTAAATGAAATTGTTTTAAAAAATTTCTTAAATAATTTCCTTCATTTGGAAATGTTTTCTTAATACTTGATTAAGGGATTATAGGTTGTTAATTTAAGTTTGTTAGGTTAAAACCTTAAGACATTTTAAAAATTAAATTTTTATAAATAAAATTTATTGTTAATTAAAGGTTGATGTTTAATGATGTGATTAAGTAATTAAATAAGATGATGATTTGTCTTAAAGGTAATCAAGATTTTGATAATTAAATGAAGTAATTAAGGTTAATTGATTGATTAATTAAGAATAATGAATCTAATGGTAATTAATTAAGAGTTAATTAATTATTGTAATTAATGAAGGATAATTAATCAAAGAATTAGTTATTAATTAAAGGTTAATTGATTTATTAATAAATGAAGAAAGAATAACTAATCAAAATGGTTTGTAATTAATTAATATTAATTAACCAGGATTAGTAATTAATCTGATTTAAGTTAATCAGATAATTAATTGACCTTACATATGGATGTTTGAATTGAATTGAATGCTTGAATTATGTGACATCCTTGATGTATGATGTTCTGTGATATGATTAAGCTGTGAAATGTAACTTATTATCTGTCATGAATGTAATTTACTTATCTATGAGGAATGTAATTTATTTATCTGTGATGTACCTATATTATTTATTTGTGATCTGTGAATATAGATAAGCGTCATAGTTTATACCGCTTATCAAATATATTGTTGTATTTGAATATGTGCTGATTGATGATGTTGCACTATTATCGTGTAAAACCCCTGGACCACACTATATACACAAATATGGATTACACGAGAAAATCGGTTAAGTCACAGATATTTAAACTAAATATTTTTGAAATGGTTTTCAAGTTGAATTTTGAATCCAAATAGTTTTGGAATGGAATTGGGTTAAAAGTGAAAAGCTTTTGGAAAGGAATTTACAGATTTGGAATGTAAATGTAAAATAATCGAGAGGGGTTTATTAGTTGGTTTAAATGAACCAATTTGAAATGGAAAGTGTATTTTCCCTGGGAAGCCGAGTATATTTTCAAAGTAGCTTTGAAGTATAAAATAAAAGTTTTAAAGTTGATTTTAAAAGAATATTCTAGGGAAATTATTTCTTGAGTTGTTTTTAAAATTCTAAAGTGAATATTTATTTAATTAATTATAGAGCTGATTATTTTAAAGATTTAATTGATATTTGATTTAGAAAAGGGTTATTTAAATATTTAAACTCTATCTACTAATTTTATTTTTAAAAATTAGATTGGACTTGAAGTTTTATATGAGATATTGGTATAATGTTTTCATAACTAATATTTAAATAAATGTTTTAAAATAGTTTTATCCAAATATTTCCAAGTATATTTTGGGTAAGTGATTTGAATTATTTTAAAGCATTTGAACTCGGCAAACATTCGGTGGAAATAAATAATATCGGGAATCTTATTCCACAAGTGAAAAGTGATTTGAAATTTGTTTTCAAAGGGTTGAAGTGTGAAGATATCTCTTGCAAAGATATTTTGAAAATAAATAACTAGGGAAAAATTATTTGAAATCCAGTGATTGTTGTGAATGTTAATTGATAATTGATTAATCGGCTATCAATATTGGCCTTTAAACGGCGTTTGAATTTCGATGCGACATGGAGTCGGATTCTAGATGGTTATCCGGAGACCACATCGAATCTTGATGATGAATCTTTGTGATTGAAATGTCCACGTGTTTTTAAATTAAGCGCTCACTATTCGGTTTAGCCGGGAGAGGACTTTGTATCATATAACCTATTCCGAATTGTGATACGACGAAATGGATAGCATTTGAAGACGGTGGTGATGACCGAGTGTTTTTGAGAACGATAGGATAACCTGTCGAATGACTCTGCACTGAGTTGCTCCGGTATAGAGATCTCCATATGTGATGGGGAGTCCGATCGGGATTGTGGATGCCCGGATTGCAAGGGCTTCTTTGAAGTGCCTTCAGTTCTGTTCGAACCTGGAACAGACTTTTATGGATGTGTGTCTGACGTTACACTTTGAGATATAAAGTTGGTTTCTATCAAATACATTTCTGTTTGGTGGCGGAGATTTATTCTCTTAGCGTAACACCCTTTTCTGAGACATACGAGCTCAGAGGTTATGTAGTTGATGGTTACTAGTGATACATTCCAAATTTGGTAATGTGGCATACGAAGTGCTGCTGATCATTTGTTGATCGAAGCATGAATTTTGTGAAAAACGTAGTTTTATGGATGAGACTTCATCGGACCTCACTCCCCGGAAATGGTCGAAACAGGAAAGATGCGGCTCGATTTTTAGGGATCGCGCCCCTAGGATATGTCCATTTCCTTCTGTATAAAAGGTGATATCATGGTATGGAGTCCAGATATTTAACCTATGTGGTTGCTACAAACTTATTGCTTTGTGGTTGTTGGTGTTGAGCGCTCGGACAAAGGTCGGTAATGACTGGGGATGATATACTTGTGTGGTAGTTACCTATGTTATAGCTGGGTTAAAGCATGAGGTAACGTCGGCTTTGTGTTACCAGAGATCCGGTTAGGTTCTCGGGGGCGTCCTTCCAGAGGCGTATCCATTTCGGTAAGGAAGTTCCTTAGCCTGACCATTTGTTGGAAATCCAAAGAAAACAATACACGCCCTGTACGGTTTTAGTTGTATAACCTGCTATGGAATGTGGCGGTAACCTGCTATTGAACATGGTGGCTATAGTAGGCATACGACGAAATGTGGTATGCTGGCTAAGATTAATATTATACTTTCGGAATGTTTTCTGCACTATGCGCTAATAATAATATCAAATGGTTTTCGCATATCAAGCTTTTTTGACTGTCATAAGGAGAAATCTCCTCCAAGTGTGTGCTTGCATTTTGTGTGTGGCGGGAGGCCTTATGGCAGTTTCATTTTTCAAAAAAAGCATTGTGGATTTCAATTTTAAATTATTTTGTTGTTTGTTTTAAAGATAAAACTATTTTTGTTTGCTCACACCGGTCTCATGACTGACTCGGAGTTTATTGTTCTCTTCCTAAACTCTGGGTGCCCACAATTTTCCACACGGACAGTCCAGAGTTGGGTTTTTCAAATAATCAAGTAGTAGGTGTAGATTCGGTAGCTTTCAACCTTTGGGATTCTTCTTCAATCTTTGGATGACTGACCTTGCTTAAGTCATCGATGATGGTGGTTCGAGCTATTTCTGGATTGGTGCTTTGGAGATGGAGATTGCTGATATTGGAGTTCTTTCTCTGGAGTTCAAGTTTATGATATTGTTCCGCTGTTGTGCCTTGTATCTTTGATGGATATCGATATCATTTGTATCATTGTTGTATATCATTGGATATTGTATTCATTGGTTTTATATGATATTATTCACTTTCTTCCGCTGTGTTGTTGTACTTAATGTGTTATAAGCTCCGGCGAGCCAGATTCGACGTTTGAATCTGTGGCATTCGATTACAAGTGAAGTACGATTGCCGATTTTCGAAGGTCGTGTCAGGATCGTCACATTTGGTATCAGAGCTAAAGGTTGAGTAAGAACTTTAGCTACGGATTATAACACATTAGGTAACTGATTATAGATAGAGTGAAGTATACCCTAGAATGAGTATATCCTTAAGACATCCGTTCGAGCTCAGTAAATTCTCTTACTATCCGCTAATAGTGAGTATGAGTGCAAGAAGATGACGAGGTAGGGGACAGGGGAATACCACTACAAATGGTCAATACCCTGCAACAACAACGAAACAACTTTCTTATCAATCTCCTTTGATTCAGTTTGATTCTTTGATGGCTTCGTGGCAGCTCGAGAGAAGAAGCTTTGGTGCAACGGCGGCACTGCGAATCGTTGAAGATAATTTCCTATCTCATATTCTCTTCATCAGATTCTTATCATCTTTTCGTTCTTAAATTTGAAAATTTAATTGAAATAAATTAGTTAATATAATATAAAGTAAAAATTGAAATTATATCGATAAAACGATTTCGATTAAAACCAAATTTGAAATTCTATTGTAATTTTTGGTGAGTATCAAAGTCCGTAGAGGGACAAGTTAATATATACTTTGGGGTATCCCAATCTGAGTTTCGAATCCATACCTAGTGTTTGAAAATTATGGAAGATTAAATCCATTTATTTGTTCTTTTAGGGTCCAGAAACATTCTACGAGTGGTTAGTTATCCTTCGGACTAACCAATGCCCTGTATATTTCGTAGATCTGGTAACCTGAGTATCTTGTGAATTATTGAATGAGTTTGTTCTCATAATTATTGGTGATATTCTGATTTGGTAAGCCAAATGCATAATAGATACCCAGTTTGATTTGGAAACTGTTTCTCTATCTTTGTGTATCCATCATTTGTTATCTTCCTGGCTAATTTCGGGGACGAAATTTTCTAAGGGGGGGGGGGGGGAATCTGTAACATTCTCGAATTTCGGACAAGTTTAATTTGACAATTAATTTAATTTTTGGAATCAAATTGTGGATAAATGTGAATTTTTCCAAATTTAATAAGATATATGTTCATTTAGTTATATAAATGAATTATTTTGAAATTTAATAAATATATTGACAATGAATATTGTTGATTTGAAAATATTAAAATGAATATCTTGAAAAACAAATTGGATTTATTTTGGAGTTAATATAGGAATTAAGTTTCAAAACATTTTCTTATTTTCAAAAAGAGTTATATAAAGTATAAATTGCATCTACGTAAAGATTTAAAAATACATAGCACATAAGTGAATATAGTTGATAAATAAAATTTATTATATAGGTATATGTATACAAGTTTATTTATTAATATATATATATATATATATATAGATAGATAGATAAGTATTTATTTAAAATATAATAGTTTTAATTTAAAGGTATGAATTTGTAAATATAATAAAAAGAGGGATATAAACAAATTTTATAACAAATGACATTTGTAAAAGAATTAGATATATAGAGTTACAAGTGTTAGAAAATGATACAAGTGGCACACAAATTTCTCCTTTGAAAACTTAATTACAATAATATGTTTACAAAAATGATGAAGTGAGAAAACCAGGCTACAACTTGGAAACCAAAGAGCAGTTCAAAAATCAAAGCTCAGTTTTAAAAAGCAAACGAAATCAAAGATCTGAAAGCAAGCTTCAGATTCAGGTTCAAAACTAAAACAATTGAAACAAATCAGAGAAATAGATCAGAAATTAAAAGCCTGAAAACATCTTAAATCTGGAAATCAAAGTTTTCAAATCTGGAGAGATTAAGAACCTGAAAGCATGAGAAATCAGAGCATAACAAGATCAACTTAAAACCTAAAGCTTCATATTTGAGATGATCAACTCAGAGCAAAGATTAAGCAGGGTTCAACTCAAAAACAAATCAATATTTAGCAAGCTCAGGCAACCCAACAAAGTTCAGTTTAAATCAAAAGCATGCAACAAATATCAGGCTATCCTCTGTCTTCATTGATAAGGTGAGCAAACTTCATTTTTTTAAAATCCATTTTCTTGATTTTGATACCTGTGATGATGATGCCTGGGAAAATAATGAATGAATACGTATATATCAGCTCGTATATATGTATTTATATGTGTGTATGTCTGTGCTCATGAATGTTTTCTCTATCTCAAGTTGCAGGTTTTAAAACCTGATTAAAATTTCAAATCATTTCACCTACAAACAATTTTAAACATTGATCTCTGAAAGAAAAGTGTTTGTTTGTGTATAACATCATTTCTAAATATAAAATCAAGAGAAAATATTGAGTAAATGTTTTGGAAATTATAAATAACAGTGAAATTGGAAGAACAGGTGAATATTCGAACTCAACGATTTGTCAATTCAAGTATATATTCTGAATCCTCTAAGAAAAATATGATTTTTAAAACAAGATTGTGATTTTTAGTTTAGTATTTTGGTTGCAGTTCGTAGTTGAACGGGAATTGCATTTTTTTCGACGATTGACTAACTCGGGGACGTCGTGTTTGTTTTCGAGGCTTGCTTGTCGATCGGCGTGGTGGGGAAAAATGGAGAAGGTGTTGATAGGTGGACGAGGCGTCGATATTTGGTCGGAATAGGGTTTAATACCCGGTTTAAGTCGAGGTTGAAGATTAGGCGACTGCGTCGTATCTCTGGCATCGGAATTCATGGAACTTGGAGGATGGGAGCGTGGATGGTCGGAGAATATGTGGCCGGAGTTGCAGCATCGCCGGTGGTTGGCGTGAGTGGTGCGAGGCAAATTTGTCTGGTGAGGTCGAGTTCCAGTTTCGAGCTGGATACTCGTTTTCATTTTGGAGTTGATAGCGTCGAATCGATGTTTGCAATCGAACGTTGTGTTGGTTTACGACTTGCCGGAGGTGATGTAGATCGCCGAAAGGTCGTCGAGGCACTGTGCACGTTCATAGCAATGATTTTATGTTGGGTTGATGGGTTCGTGAGTGACTCGGGAGTGTTCTCGAGTGGAGAGACGTTGATTCGGGGTAGAGCACAAGTTCGTGTGGAGAGCAACAGCCACAACACTAGAAAGGCAATTTTCTCACGGTTATAAGCGTGACAAAACTAATTTGTTATGGTTATAACCGTGAAAATAGGTACCGTGGGAAAATTTAGTCACACTTTTGCTCACGGTTATAACCGTGATAAAAATAGTAATTTCTCACGTTTATAACCGTTATAAATTTAGATATTATCACACTTATAACCGTGACAGAACAGTATTTACTCACGGTTATAATCGTGATAAAATGATTATTACTAACGCTTATAACCATGAGAAATTTAGATGTTTTCACACTTACCGTGACAGAACAATAGTTTCTAACATTTATAACCATTACCAAAAAGGAAACTCTAACACTTATAACCATGACAAATGCAAATTATATCATAGTTATAACCATTACGAAAGGTTATTTTCTAACACTTATAACCGTGATAACTAAAACAATATCAAACAAGCTATATAGCACCAATATTTTATTACAGCTACAAACGATCATTACAAAAAATATATAGTATTAACATTAAGAAAACAAACGATCAATAATTATAACAACACCAAACAACAGTTATATCCATTCTAAGATAATGCAAGTTATGGGTAAAAACAGTATGAACAATGACATGCATACAGATACAACAGCAGACACTCGAAAACAAAAACAAGCTAGTTTTACATGTTCTACATAATGAGTTTGACAATCTTATAAAAAAAGAGCCATGCACCCATCTCAATATTGATAGCATCATTGGCAAGTTCTTTAGCGGATTCAGCCTCATTAACCGCTGAGGACTTGGTACTATCTTCAAACACTGCAACAGTTAAACCATGTCCATAAGACAATGCTACAAACATGAAAGTTCAGACAAATTTATTATACATATGCATACTTCAAAGTTCAAAATCTGCTGAATGAGATTTCTCAATGTCATAAAATTAGCAAAGCCTAAATAAATGCAAGTTATGAAAATCAATTGAAAAATATCAAGTACCTAGCGGTTCATATGTTGGTAAACTGACATGTCTGGGGCAGGAGTTTCTACTCACAGCATCGTTCTCAGAAGAGCGTAGAAGGCAATCTCATGGCTGGACAAATAAACAGCATTAGCTTTAACAATGACATGCATACAGACAAAAGAGCACAGAGACACTTGAAAAACAAAAACAAGCTAGTTTCTAGGTGAATGAAATAAAAGTAATACATCCTTTGACATAACAAGATTTTTAAATACAATAGGAGATGAGGGTAGCTAGTACAGCTAAAGTAGATGCCATCTATCTATCCATCTACAAAGCTTTTATTAAGATAAAGTCAAAATTACTGTTGCTTGATGGGACAAATGGCCAACTCATAGAAGCAAAACGTTATTACCACTGTTCATAATTACTTGTCATCAATCAGTGTGCACAATTGGATTTTGCTGTTGAGTTATGACTTCCAAGGAATATTTGAAGTCAAGGATTTGTTCATCTTTTCTTTTACTTCGACACACACACACAGAATCATACAGAGTTCGGTCCACTTCATTTTCATTTTATTATAATATCTTTTCATGCACTCAATTTACCTCCTTCTATTCATTCATACTAGTGTGTATCCCGTGCGTTGCACACGGTAATATTGTAAAATATAATATTATATATTTAATGTTAAAATGATAACTTTGTTATATAATGTATGATAAATTTAGTGAAATAAATTAACTATAAATTAAAACTTATATTATGTTTGTGTATAATTTATGTTGTATAGCGCACGTGCGCACACACATATATATAATAATAAAGTAATTTATTCAGTTTTGTTAATATGGATATAACATACATGTTGAAACTGACGTATGTTAGTAATTTTTTAAATGAACTGAAAAATATTATTTAATGAAATTTGTTTAAATAAATCAAATATAACATTATGTAATTAGTTTACATACATGGACTTGAAAATAAACGATACGAAGAATCGACAGGAATTTTGTAAAAAATTGTATAATTTCGATGTTGATATATTGAAGCTAAAACATAATTTTGTAACATAATGTATGATAAATTCTTAATATAAAAGAATTATAACTTATTTACAAATTAATTTGTTATGATGTTTATGTACATAATTTATGTTATGTGATTTATATATCTTTATAGTTGAATAAAAAAATAGTCTTACAATTTTCCATAATGTGAGCGTGTGTGTGTTAAAATTGACATATATTTTTATGATTCATTAGAAGAACAGATTAACTATTCATTGAAATTATTTAAATTTGAGATTTCGTAAGTAGTTTGGATACATGGATTTAAATATAAAATAATATATAATAAATGAGGGCGGTTTAGGAAATAATTGTAAAAATGTTAAAATGTACGTATTTAAAGCTAAAAACATAATTTTTCAATGTAATACAATATAAAAAATATAGATATATGAATAATATATTAAATATGGAAATATTGCTTATGCATATTATTTATATTAGGTGACTTATATATCTTTGTATTTAAATGAAAAACTAATTTTTTCACCTTTGCGCCTGATATGAATATGGTATACATATTGAAATTGTTATATCTTAGCATTTATTAGATGAATTAACAAAAATTTATTAATTGAATTTATTTAAATAATTTAAATTCAAGATCACATGATTAATTTGAAAATATCGAGTTTAGTATACAATGGTAGGTGATATTGTGAAATGTTTTGTAACTAATTGGATAAATTCAAAATGTAGGTTTTTGACGTTAAAAAGGTTTTACAATGTAATGCATGATACACATATTGATATAAATAAATAAAACTTTAAACTTGTAATTATTATTTATGAATGTAATTTATGTTATCTGATTGATGTATTTATATATTTGAATGAATTTTTTCGTCATTTTTGTTAATATGAATATGGTTCATATTGATCATACTTATTTGACAAATCGGTGAAAAATTGCATAGTGAAATTATTTAAATAGTTTTGAAGTTATGTAATTGATTACAATATATGACCTTAAATGTAAAATATTGTAAAGGAATTGAGGGGAGGCTATAAATGATTATAGAAAATTTATAATGTAGGTATTTAGAGTACAAAAAATATAATTTCGTAATGCATTTCATGATAAATTCATTGAGAGAAATGTGAAAAAAGGATTTATTATTATTATTTATGTATTCACTTTAAGTTCTTTAAGTTATATAACTTAGGTATCTTTACATTAATCATTTTTTTAAATTTTGTTAATATGAATATGGTGTACATATTGATATTTTCATAAATTAGTGAACGAATTAACGAATATTAGTTAGTTGGATTTATCTAATTAGTTTAAATTTAGATCACATAATTAATGGATACATAGGTGAAAAGTAAAATATTAGAAGAAAAGTGAGGTAAATTTGTGAATAATTATGGTAATTTTAAAAGTAGGTATTTGAAGTTAAAGTAGAATTTACAATGACATGTATGATAAATTCATTAAAATAAATTAACTACAATTTTATATTATTGGTTTATGTGATTTATATATCTTTATTGTTGAATGAAAAATTAATATTATGGTTTAGTTGTTTAAGTGTTATACATATTTAAATTGTCATTCTTTGGTATTTATAAGAAATATTAAATGAATTTATCTAAATAGCTTAAATTTTGGATTATTTAATTAACCTAAATGTGCGGACTTAAATATAAAATATTAGAAGGTAGCTGATAAATTATATGTAAATAATTATATAAACTTTAGGATACATGTACCAAAATGTAAAATAATAAAAGAGAATTAGTAAAATAAGTGTAAAGTAATAAATTAAAGAATTTGAAAATAAAATATCTAATGAGATAATTAAGGAGAAGAGAGAAAATTCCTAGAATTAAGGAGAGAGCCAGAAAATCTTTTGCTTTACTATTATTTAATAGATATCATCTTTTACAGGAGAAGCTTTTTTAGCGCTTCTCGTTGAACGATTGTTTTACGGGTTCATGAAAATTTAATTACTTTATTTCGTTGTATGCATACAAAATTTATTGATTACATCTATCCAAGATGTCATATGATTGAGCACCAAGCAAAAAAACAAAACAGTGAAGTAATAAAAGTATTTGGATTCATTTTCTTTAAACATAGTTGCACTTATATTTGCTCAGTACCCTTTTCAGTTTTTAAATACAATACTTGTTTTATGCTACCCAAACACTAATTCACTGTGAACAAGATAATGTATTATACTCAGTTTGCAACATATCTGTTTAGGAGTATGAACCTGAAAATCTTTAGTGAAGCAGAAGCGTAATTCTTGTACAGACCCACTCTTACATACAATTTCAGGTGTAGCGCCAAATGCCTTCTTAATGGCTGCAATGATTTGTCCAACTGGGTATTTCTCAGCATTTGATGCCATGAAACCCGATTTTATAAACACATCCTGCAGGCATATGACAGGAGAAGACAAGCATTACACTTACATATTTCAAACACAAAATGAAATAAATAAATAAAAATGATTGGCATTTGTAATGGTAAAAGACGAGAATGATAATAATCCATAAACAAAATATAAAAGTTCAATCAAATGAACTAATTCGGCATCAAGATTAAAATTTGAAGAGCATGGATTTGGATTTTGACAAAATTAAACACTAAACGTGCAACATATAATGAATATGACAGCACAACATAATTTGATATGATCATCTTAGCCTTTTCAATTGTGATAACTAAAGAATGACAGGTCTCTATTATAAATGACCTGGAATACGGAGATTTAAAAAAATAGCAGTTCTGTTTAGCTTTTATGGACTGGTAGACGAGAAGAGATCTCCATCATTATTTTACGTAATTGCGTCCTTTCAATTAAATTTAACGTGTTTTATAGTTTAGGCTTATATATTTTCAATATTATTGTACCCTTTGTCTAGTAATCTGACTGTTTCCATATTCTGCCTTCTTTTAATAAAATCAAAGCTAAACCATAACCATAACCATAACTTACTGTTATATTATATTTGAAATACAACTCAAGAGCCTTGGAGAAGAAGTTGAGTTCATCTTGTAATACAGGATTCGAGCATGTTCCGTGCTTTCCTACATGGCCATAAACAAAAGATGGCATCTAGCGCTTGAATGAACTCTAGCTATTCTTGTAAATACAAAAAAAAAAAATATGTTCTGGTAGAAGAAAAATGATAGTGATATCTTCTTTGGATGTTTAAATCCTGATTACTAGCAATATGATTTTGTCCTACATCTACATGTAGTGGTACATCCTTGGTAGCTGTTCTGATTAGAGCTGTATGATATTCTGTCAGTTATCATAATTTAAAAGCTATAATCAAAAAATTAAAGCATATTATAACTGCAGTCGAGAACTTCTGCAATAGACATTCTTTAAATGATATTAAATTACACAGCAAGGAAGGAACAATATTGGATTTGTAGATATGCATAAACAACAAGATGGATTCAAATTAACACATAACGATAATATTATGTATGAAAGGCAACAAAAGGATATTATATGTCAAATTTAATGAAAAATAACACAAAACATGAATATAGTTAACTAGAATAATAATAAATAAGGTAACATACCTCAAATTTGACAGGACCATCACCAATGACAACTGCATCATGTGTAGGGAGAGGAAGTTGGGGCAGTATCTACATGAAAAAAATTATTCGATCAGAAGAAACACTGTTAAGAAAGCATACACAATTCATACACCCAAAGGAATACGGAGTGTTGGGTTAACGCATGGAAAAGGGACGTCATTTATTAGCATGTATATGCATTTCCGCTTAATTTATATTGTAGCAGATAATGTAATGATACTATATACCAACTTTTAACTCATTACTGTGTATTGCTCACGATCCATATTTTATATTTTTTATGAAATCAGTCTAATAGGACTTGAGGTAATTATCCAAGAAAGAAGATTTTGATGGTATGTACATGTTATTAAATCAAGTGGATATAGGAAACCTAGAGATGTAGATGTCTACAGAGTCATAAAAAAATATCACAAACAATCGTCGATTGCATAAAATCTTCAGACTAATCAATTACATTAACTCCAATGCAAATTTATCAGTTAAATATTGTCTGAAGTATTAAATATTTTGGAATGTTTTGATGTCATCTGGGCCTGCTGATAAATTTTAAATTGTAATATATTAAGCTAAAGGTCAGTGCAGACTGATCCCGGAATGGTCATCTGAACATGGGTTATTTTTGTTGCCATGTTTTTTTTATTTTTGGCGGTCCTTTTTTCTTACCTTGAAAGTAACTTCTCAACCAAGCTAATAGCTGAAATAAAATAAGTGGAGATAGAGCGCATATTATCTGTTTCTTCTGTCGGCACTCTGTTTTTCACTTCCTCGTAAAATCATAATAATTTATCATGTGATTCTGGTTTTAAATTAGTGTTTCGTTATGTTCAGTTTTGGTTCTAAATTTATTCTATTTAGAACTTTCATGTTCAGTAATATGGATACCTAATCTCTGCACTTGCTGATTTAAATAATGAGCTCATTAGGTGGTATTATGCATTCTGAAGTAAAACTCCTTTAATTTTCCGAAATGGATACTTTACATTAGAATGTTATCCAAATTTTAATGTTTAATTTTGCATCAAATTAATAAGGGAAGAAAAAAAAGCCTATCCATTAGTAAGGACCGAAGAGCACCCTATGAATTAAAACCGAGAGTAAGTTCATTATTGTTTACACCATCACTATGAAAATGCACTCTATTAATCAAAACATGGAGTAAATTCATGGTAGTTTACACCATTACTATAAAAAACTTCAGCAAATAATAGAAACAAAATATCTCAAAGGAACACTAATTACATAAATACAAGGCAGCTTATTTCGCATGCCTTGGAAGCTTAAATATATCAACCATGTCTTGGAATATGAAAAAGTATCATAAGCGAAATTTAACATACAAGAGAGCAATACTTTGCTTGCCTTGGAAGCTCAAATGCATCAAGCACCTTGCAATAGAAAAACGTATCATAGGTGAAATTTGACATAGTATCGGATCAACCAATGTCTGTAATCTGAATCTCAATAGATGCATGTTTTATTTGGATATATTTCACTAAGGCCTACTTACCAAACTATTGTTATATATGTATCCTATCGATCTAACTTTGAAATTTTAGTTTTTGGTAGAGCATTCGAGTGAGCACATGTATTTTGGTCGAGATTTTTACATAATTAAGGTTGGTTCATCATTCCGACGACGAAAATATCCTTGTTTGTAGAGATAGATTTATATGTGATATGTATCATGTGGAAAATCTCAAACGGTCTAGTTCATCAAACAGCACTCAAACGATAAATAACCAAAATAGCACAAAACTCAAAATAAAATATCACACAAGATCCGCCCAACTTCAATTAATGTGATTTCTAACTTATTATCTTTTAATCTCATATCTTATGTATCCATTGTATTTCCACGGTTGAATAACATTTTGTTCTTCTGTCATCATGCACTGTATGGATTTTCGTATAAATGTTATAAGTTGCTTATTATATTGTCTCTGTTACAGGTAGGATTTCACCCAGAATTTTAAGAATAGTTAATTTTATGTAATCGAGGATTGCTTATGAAATAACTGCCTATTCATGTCCATGTCTGTTCACGCAAGCACACTATATTGAATATGATAGTTTACATCTTCCATTCAGTGAGCAAAGTTTAAAAATAAACAGAATAATTGTACCAACCAATCTCAATATTATTCAAATTTAAGAAAATAAATTTTTACTTCTAATCATCTAATAGAGAAGATGTACATGGAACATGTTAACAGTAAGCTTTAATCGTACAAATCAATCTTTTTGGCCTGATTCCTACCTGCTTTAGACTAACGCAACCTTTAAATTTATTCACAGTTGAAAAATAACATACTCGACAAATTTCCTATATCCATAGAACATTACAATTTTAGACTCCTGAATAGAACATTGGTAGGTCAACTGCTCATAGAATTTGCAGCTTAAAAAGAAAGATTAATAAAAATTTGATAAATTAAGGTATCAAACCACGATAAAATAGATCCATAACTAAAACCGAATAAATAACAAAATTAATACAAACAAAAATGTGAAAAACAAATTGAAAGACCGACCTATGTCTTAGCTTTATTTCCTAATGAATCTTCATTCAGCGAAAATGTGATTGGGAAAATTTAGAAGCGTAGAAAATTAGAAGCGCAAAAAATTAGAAGCACGAAAATTATCATATGACTTTGAAGAAGGGCGAAGGCGGTGAAAGAGATGGGCAGATTTGGCAAAAGAAATGGACGGAGGCTTTGAAATAGAAAGCGCTAGGCGAAGGAGAAGGGCGACATGTTGGATCGAAGGAAGCCTGACAGGACAGCTGAAACCTAATTTGATTTAGAGAAGAATAATAAAAGCCACAAACAACCGAAGTAACAATTGAAACATAAATGACGGCTCTATCCAACGTCTTTGAGTTGTTTACAAAAAGCCCAAATTTTGTCATGGAAATAACCGTGATAATTCAATGTAACAATAATAACCGTTATAAATTTCTAACAATAATAACCGTGACAAAATAAAACGAAAAAAGTGTGACAAAATGGTCTGTTTGGTGCAGTGAGCTAATAGAGGGAAAACTCGAGGCAGTCTCGAGTAAGGAGCGGTTTTAACCCAAGGCAAGGAATGGGAAGTTTTAATCGTGTGTTAGGAGTTTTAAAATGCAAGTTGGAAATTCTAAATGAAATTATTTTAAAACTTTTTCTTAAATAATTTCCTTCAATTGGAAATATTTTCTTAAGACTTAATTAAGAGATTATAGGTTGTTAATCTAAGTTTGTTAGGTTAAAACCTTAAGACATTTTAAAATTAAATTTTCATAAATAAAATTTAATGTTAATTAAAGGTTAATGTTTAATGATGTGATTAAGTAATTAAATAAGACGATGATTTGCCTTAAAGGTAATTAAGATTTTGATAATTAAATGAAGTAATTAAGGTTAATTGATTAATTAATTAAGAATAATTAATCTAATGGTAATTAATTAAGAGTTAATTAATTATTGTAATTAATTAAGGATAATTAATCAAAGAAATAGTTATTAATTAAAGGTTAATTAATTTATTAATAAATATTTAAAGAGTAATTAATCAAAGTGGTTTGTAATTAATTAATATTAATTAACCAGGATTAGTAATTAATCTGATTTAAGTTAATCGGATAATTAATTGGTCTTACTTATGGATGTTTGAATTGAATTGAATGCTTTGAATTGTGTGATATCCCTGATGTACGATGTTCTGTGATATGATTAAGTTGTGAAATGTAACTTATTATCTATGATGAATGAAATTTATTTATCTATGAGGAATGTAATTTATTTATCTGTGATGTAACTATATTATTTATCTGTGATCTGTGAATAAAGATAAGTGTTATAGTTTATACTGCTTATCAAATATATTGCTGTATTTGAATCTGTGCTGATTGATGATGTTACATTATTATCATGTAAAACCCCTAAACCACACTATACACACACAAATATGGATTAAACGAGAAAATCGGTCAAGTCACGGATATTTAAATTAAATATTTTTGAAATGGTTTTAAAGTTGAATTTTGAATCCAAATGGTTTTGGAAATGGAATTGGGTTAAAAGTGAAAAGCTTTTGGAAAGTAATTTACAGATTTGGAATGTAAATTTAAAATAAATCTAGAAGGGTTTATTAATTGGTTTAAATGAACCATTTTGAAATGTAAAGCGTATTTTCCCTGGGAAGCCGAGTATATTTTCAAAGTAGCTTTGAAGTATAAAATAAAATTTTTAAAGTTGATTTTAAAAGAATATTTTAGAGAAATTATTTCATGAGTTGTTTTTAAAATTTTAAAGTAAAGATTTATTTAAATAATTATAGAGGTGATTATTTTAAATATTTAATTGATATTTGATTTAGAAAAGGGTTATTTAAATATTTAAACTCTATCTACTAATTTTATTTTAAAAAATTAGATTGGACTTGAAGTTTTATATGAGATATTGGTATAATGTTTTCATAACTAATACTTAAATAAATGTTTTAAAATACTTTTATCTAAATATTTCCAAGTACATTTTGGGTAAGTGATTTGAATTATTTTAAAGTATTTGAACTCCGCAAACTTTAATTGGAAATAAATAATATCGGGAATCTTATTCCGCAAGTGAAAAGTGATTTGAAATTTGTTTTCAAATGGTTGAAGTGTGAAAATATATCTTGCAAAGATATTTTTAAAATAAATAACTAGGGGAAAATTATTTGAAATCCAGTGATTGTTGTGAATGTTGATTGATAGTTAATTAACCGACAATCAATATTGGCCTTTAAACGGCGTTTGAATTTCGATGCGACATGGAGTCGGATTCTAGATGGTTATCCGAAACCCACATCGAATCTTGATGATGAATCTTTGTGATTGAAATATCCACGTGTTTTTAAATTAAGCGCTCACTATTCGGTTTAGCCGGGAGAGGACTTTGTGTCAATAACCCATTCCGAATAGTGATACGACGAAATGGATAACATTTGAAGATGGTGGTGAATACCGGGTGTTTTCAAGAACGATAGGATAACCTGTCGAATGACTCTGCACTGAGTTGCTCCGGTATAGAGATCTCCATATGTGATGGGGAATTCGATCGGGATTGTGAATGCCCAGATTGCAAGGGCTTCTTTAAAGTGCCTTTGGTTCTGTTCGAACCCGGAACAGACTTGTATGGATGTGTGTCTAACGTTACACTTTGAGATGTAAAGCTGGTTTCTATCAAATACATTTCTGTTTGGTAGCAGAGATTTATTCTCTTAGCTTAACACCCGTTTCTGAGACGTACGAGCTCAGAGGTTATGTAGTTGATGGTTACTAGTGATACATTCCCAATTTGGTGATGTGGCATACGAAGTGCTGCTGATCATTTAGTGATTGAAGCATGGCTTTTGTGAAAAGCGTAGCTTTGTGGACGAGACTTCATCGGACCTCACTCCTAGAAAATGGTCGAAACAGGAAAGATACGACAAGGTTTTTATGGGTCGCGCCCCTAGGGTATATCCATTTCCTTCTGGATAAAAGGTGATATCATGGTATGGAGCCCAGATATTTAACCTATGTGGTTGCTAAAAACTTACTGCTTTGTGGTTGTTGGTGTTGAGCACTCGGACAAAGGTCGGTAATGACCGAAGATGGCATACTCGTGTGGTAGTTACCTATGTTATAGCTTGGTTAAAGCGTGAGGCAACGTCGGCCTTGTGTTAGCAGAGATCTAGTTAGGTTCTCGGGGGCGTCCTTCCTGAAGGGTACCCATTTCGGTAAGGAAGTTCCTTAGCCTGACCATTTGTTGAAAATCCAAAGAAAACAATACGCGTCTTGTATAGTTTTAGTTGTATAACCTGCCATGAAATGTGGCGGTAATCTGCTATTGAACATGCTAGCTATAGTAGGCATACGACGAAATGTGGTATGCTAGGTAAGATTATTATTATACTTTCGAAATGTTTTCTGCACTATGCACTAATAATAATATCAAATGGTTTTCGCGTATCAAGCATTTTTTGGCTGTCATAAGGAGAAATCTCCTCTACGTGTGCACTTGCATTGTGTGTGTAGCGGGAAGCCTTATGGCAGTTTCATATTTCAAAAAAAAGCATTGCAGACTTCAATTTTAAATTCTTTTGTTGTTTGTTTTAAAGATAAAACTGTTTTTGTTTGCTCACACCAGTCCCATGACTGACCCGGAGTTTATTATTCCCTTCCTTAACTCTGGGTTCCCACAATTTTCCACACGGGCAGTCTAGAGTTGGGTTTTTCAGATAATCAAATAGTAGGTGTAGATTCGGTAGCATTCAACCTTTGGGACTCTTCTTCAATCTTTGGATGACTGACCTTGCTTAAGTCATCGATGATGGTGGTTCGAGCTATTTCTGGATTAGTGCTTTGGAGATGGAGATTGCTGATATTGGAGTTCCTTCTCTGGCATTCAAGTTTATGATATTGTTCCGCTGCTGTGTCTTGTATCTCGATAGATATCGATATCATTTGTATCATTGTTGTATATCATTGGATATTGTATTCATTGGTGTTACATGATATTATTTACTTTCTTCTGTTGTGTTGTTATACTTAATGTGTTATAAGCTTCGATGAGCCAGATTCGACGTTTGAATCTGCGACATTCGAGTACAAGTGAAGTACGGGTGCCGATTTTCGACGGTCGAGTCAGGATCGTCACATCTTCTTTTAGGGCGGTAGATCTCTCTGGATCTGTACCGTGCCTCTTCCACTTGACCGAGACATGTCGTGGGTCAATATTCAATGTATGGCTCGCGATGTCCAACGAGATCACGCACATGTTTGAGTGTGTCCAGGCAAACACGTCGAGGTTTTCCCAGAGAAATTCAACCAATTCCTCTTTCATATGTTGGCTTAGCCGAGACCCAATCTTTATCATTCTAAAGTCGTCGTCGTCATCGATCGGAACATCGATTGTAAACTATACCGGGGAAGCCTGACTATCTTTGACTTCCTCTTCATTACATTCTCTCTTGATCAAGATCTTTTAGGAATTGGTTATGGCGTCCGGGCCTTGGCCTAGGCGTTAGCCGTCAATTGTCGGTAATATGGACGTAGAGAGATTTCTCTACGTTCTTTCCCTTTTCTTCCCGTTGCGCCTCATGTAGCTCAGCAACATTAGGCACGTCCAGCTGCCTGATCTCTCTGAAACTCCAACCCCTTTATCAGTGGGGAATTTCAAAGTTAAACACCAAGGGGCAATAGATGCCCTGAATTCAACCAGGGCCGGTCGGCCCAAGAAAGCATTGTATGGCAAATTAATATCCAACAAAATGAACTACAACTTCTAGAATCTCCGGCGCTCTCCAACTCCCAACTCCACTAGTAATTCTACCATTCTAGAGGGTATAGTCGCACTTCCATTGAAACCATGTATATGAGATTGACACGGTTGTAGGTCCTATGCTTCCATTTTCATTTGGTCATACGCTCGCTTGAAAAGTATATTCACTAAGATTCCACTGTCCACTAAGATCCTCTTCATCCAAGCAGGACTTATCTGAGACGAAATGACTAGTGGATCAATGGTAGGGGTTTCGACTCTATCGACATCTCTGTCTTGAAAGAGATGTCGTCTATCATCGTCTTTTGTTGTTTAGCCGGAGCTCCATTGTCAAGGTTACTACAACACTCGAAGTCCACATGCCTAATCAAACTGGCACATGACTCCATTTCCCTTCAGCTTTGATCCGCTGGGTGAGGACCACCACTAACTGTGTTAATCACTAACCTTCCGTCAGTACGTTGGGGTTCCTCCGGTCTAGCCTGATTCGATACTTGATTCTGGTTTGATGGGCCCGCACCTCCAGCCTGCTGTGCCCGAACAAATTGTTCCAACTTCCTATCTCAAATTAACTTCTTAATGATATCTTGTAAACGGAAACATTCATTGGTATCGTGACCATAGCAATAATAGAATCTACAGAATTGTCAAGATTGAGTCTACTTTTTGGACGACTACTTCGGAGCAGGCTTCCTATATTGGCCAGTATTACAGGTTTGCAAGTACACATTCTCCAGGAATGAATTCAAAGGAGTATAGGTGTCAAACATGGGAGCTCTACGTTGCAGTCCACGATTATAATCCCGCTTCTTATCCTGACATCCATCGCCTTTCTACTAATTTTGGTTGTTATGTATATTCAACTACACCTTTCTGGAACTCTCATTGGTTTGTTTCACAACAACATTGCTTTAGATTCCTTCCACACTAGGCTGCCTTGGAGTAGAAACCATCCAATGACGTAGGGGGTTTCTTAGCTAACCTGTTGCCAAATTCGAATCAGGATCGATTCCTTTAGTCGGTGCCATCAATATGGAATTATCATTAGGGTTACTAATCTCCATGCAAGTGGCATAGAACCTTTCCAGATAACGCCTGAACGTCTCTCCAGGAGCTTGAGTGAAGCTAGATAAGGTGTTCACATCCTTAGGTCTTGCAACGTGCATACAAAATGTTCAACTAATTTCGTAGCTAATGATCAAAGCATGAAACGGATCAGGGTGGCAAGCAAGTAAAACACATAGTCGCGATTCCCCTAGAGAGATTGGAAAACTTCTGCATTTGACCGCATCGTTAGCTTGTGCGGCATTCATAAGCCATTCATACTTTAAAATGTACTGGTTAGGATCTAAACTCCCTTCGTAAACAGGTAAAGTTGGAATCCTGAATCGACGAGGCGGTTCAGCATAAAGGATGTCATTTGAAAAGTGTGTATGGCTTCGAAAGATTCCCAGTCGTCATTGGAAAGGCCCTGACTTTCACGAATCATTTGATGAATCATGGTTGGGATGTCTGGCATCTGGACATTCTGGGCATACTGGTGCAAGATGTGGTCGGGTTCCATAATGCTAGGATGGCCCGGGCACTGTCGACGGTCCATACCTTGCCTCCTTGGCTCTAAGTCTTTGGGCACATAGGGTTCAAGAGTACGATCGCGCTGACAAAGGCTCGGATCTGTTCGATCTTGGATCTCAGCTTCCAAGTTGATAGTGGCAGCAGTAGCAAGGTTATCAGTGATGTGATAAGGAACTGTCCCTCCTTAGGAGGATAGGCCTGCCTGGTGACTAGCAGATGGACCAGGTCATGCTTGTCCAAGATTCAGAGTGTGTTGATGCTCTAGAGCTTGCGCGTAGCTTCCATCCAGTCATGGATGGGTGGATCTATGATGGTAACCAAAGGAAGATGAGCTCTCAATGATGAGTAGGAAGCTTGATCCCTCCTGGATCTCCTTTGTATTTCTTGATTCAGTCGGTTGGTTAACTCTGTATTGGCATGGATCTGCTGGGTAAGTTGCTGGCGACTTTGGGTCAGTTCTTGCATCAGCATCTGAAACTCCTCCCTGGTGATGGGGCCTTGTGGATTTGAAGGTACCACTAAGTTCTGACCGGTAGCGGGTAACTGCATAGGATTTTTTCTATCTCTTCCTTCCTAATCCGCAACAGTTGAGGCAATCCTTGTAGTAACCATGGTAAAGGGTAAAGCTCTCTACTAGACTTGATATGAATTTGAACAGGATGGAAGAACTTCTAGGTATGAGATCTGGATCTTCTCCTTAGATTCTTGCAATATGATATCGGCAGGAGATCCAAAGAGCAGGAGAAAAGCTGGGTTTTCTCAATGAAAGCACCAAAGTGTTTGTACCAAAATTGGGCACAACACTATTTGGGCGTATCTGAAGAGATTAAAGTGAAGAATGTAAATGGAAAATGAGGTAGATCTAACAAACAAATTAAAAACAGACAAACAGAAGTATGAAAACATAGAGATTTAGAGTTGTTCGACGTTGAAGGCCTTAGATTGCTATTTATAGGTGTAGCTGCAAATTTCTCGCTCAGATCTCGGAAGACTCCTTCTCTCACTGGATGGGCCCACGTGATCGATCCCTGGACACTTCAACTCGATCCATGATCGATACGTACCAAATTCATATCGATCCAAAATTGCTCTTTTTGGGTTGAGATCGACCATGGACATTCTTATGGTTGTACGCAAGCTTCAATGAAAAGTTGGTAGCATTTGGACTTGTAGATCTTGAGTTATGATCGATGCATGGTATGCTGCAGAGCTTCTATCGATATGTTCATATCGATCTTGTTTGTATCCATAATTTTGCATGTGTTTGCTAGATGACATGGCGCTATCTTTTAGGATCGATCCACTTTTCTTACCGAGTGACCGAGTCTTCCACTTGATCGTGCCTTGTTCGTATTCATTGGTATGGCTTCGTTCATATCCATCGATCACACTCCAACTCGTATCAATAGTTTCGTATCGTTCGTTTTAGATCACTTCGTATCGATATATACTTGATCACTTCGTAACGATGGGAGAGGGCTGCTTTGTATTGCTCGAGGGTAGTATAGATCATATCGATTCTTTGGCCAATCGATACAAATTTTAGAGGAACCGAGTGATACAAATCGTGTATTGGAGGGAACGATACGAAGCGCCTCTAGGTGATGGATACGAGTTGGAGCATGCACTATGGATTCGAACTGATGGACATTTGGTGGATATGAATGAGGCTTTTTTGATGAGATGGATATGAGCTTAGATGGATACGAATGGTGTCGATTTGTCAACTTTGTTCGATCAATTTCTTGAGCATACGAATTCCGATTGACTTGAAATTTGTGATGTTGGCTTTCATAGCTTTGCTTGCCATGTCATATCGATTGTACCTTGATCTGGACTTGGGAAAAAATTTTCAGTATCCATAGTGAACCTATGTGTGGCCAATCTTCTGGTCAGACTGTCCTTAGTTTCTAGTCAAGTTCTTGGTGTCACGGCCTTGCCAAAAGGTGGGATAACAGCTTCTACTATATTACATCAATAAGCAAAAATAATTCAAAATTTTCAAGTTTGCTATTTGTTTTAAATTATTATATATATGTCAATATTATTTTTAAAATTTACTTGAATTTAAAAATCAATTTTTTTAATAATTATTGATTTTTGAAAACGCTATATGTATATTTTCTGGAATTTAAAACTTTTAGATAAATAAAAAGCTTTAAAGATGCCTTTCATTCATTCTGGAGCTTATATTTCTTTCATTCCATAATGTCAAAATTCAAACCATTTAAAAAAATTCCTTGCATGTTATCTTTCGTTTCTTTCCAAAATAATTTCTAGATTAAATTTTTCAAGAATCTAGTATTTTATGATAAATTCAAAAAGATAACTGTTTATATTTCAAATAATAAAATGATTCCTTGTAATACTATATTCGATTATTCAACAATCTTTGCCAAATTATAAATTCTCATTGAGAAATTTTTTAATTGAATTTTCAATTCATATTATATATATATATATATATATATATATATATATATATATATATTTATTCCTCAATCTCCTTCCTTTCATCAAATTTTATTTTTGAAAAAAACTTACATTCTATAATTAATTTTACAATAGCATTATATTAAATATCCTCCATAACTTGTATTTAACTCTTTTTTTTCCAAAAATTTATTAATACTTCCACACCACTTTTTTCCGTAAACCATCCACTTTAAAAAAATTAAATCTTTTATAACCCATATATTATCCAAGACACTATTCAAAAAATTGCGTATGAGTATAAAATATCAACCACAATAATAAATCAAGTTATATATATATTTGAAATCTTATTTTCAAAAACTAAGAGTTGCAAAATTTCAAATTTTCATTTTAGCAAATCTAATTTATAAAGTCGAACAACAACTTCTCTTTCTTTTTTTCCATACACCTTTTTTTTTTCCATAAATAACCATATTCTCTAATATGTTTGTTAGATATATTCTAAAGAATTACTAGTCTTTATATATATATATATATATATATATATATATATATATAATTTGGCTTGTGGTTTGCACCTGAGGTAATTATGTAATTTTTTACATATATCTAACTTGGATCAATCTTGTTCCAAATAAAGTGTATTTTTCTTTCTATTGTATACTTGATGTAAAGTGTTATAATAATTAATTTAATTAAACGTACATTTAATAGAAAATCCATAAATGGTACATTTTGCGAGAGTAGTTACAAAGTGTTGTAACTGTGATTAATTTATCACAATGAAAATAAATATAACATTTTAAATGTTCCTAGTCAAGATGCATTGAGATTGGATATCAATGTAACTATTGAGACTAGAGTACATAATGCCCTCCAAATGTTGGACAGTGTATTACTCATGGCTGTTGGAGGGCACTAGACGATTACGTACCAATAGTTGTTTATGAAATGACTCACTCGATAGTTTTATGTTGGTAAATATAGGTAATGTCAAATAGAAAATATTGATGTGATGATTTACACAGTTCTCTTGACTTGAGAATACAGTGTATCTTTAGTACGAAAGCTCCACTTTGATTATATTCATATCATGGCATGATGTTCCATCGACTGACTATAGGTGGGACAAGTGGAACTATTGGAAGTGAATCACCATTCAAGAGAGGATTTGTCTCCTTGGTTATATAGGTTTGGTATCACGGTCAACTCAAGTCAACTCAAAGTCAAAGTCTTTGGCCAGAGCATTTCAATCAATAGTAATTGTTATTATCGAGTCAAGGACTTTGTGTGTGAACTACAGAGTTGAATATGGATGATATTAAAATTTTAACCACTATAAAATTCCTTAAGTCCAAAGTGATATAGTTTTGACGAAGAGAATTGGCGTAAATAAATATCACCACCTAGTAACGCATCATAAAGTGAAATTGGATTTTATCGAAACTAAACAAGCAATAAATTTGGCCAAAATATCACACCGCCTGCAAGTGATGTGTGAACGTTAACGTTTAAATAGTTCAATGTTAATCACTGACCAAATTTACTCCTGATGAGTCATGCAACCAGAATGGTGAATTCATTTTAGACCAAACAATTTAATTAGTTTATAATTTTTATAAATTAGTTAAATTACATTTGAGGAATAAATATTATTGTCTATATTTATAATAGTTATAAATATATTGATCGATATGTGATATCGATAAACAGTTTAATTTAATTTAATTAGTGATATTTATTTGGGCTTAAAGAGGGTTTAAAGCCCGTGAAAGGGAGTGGAAATTTCTACCAAAATAAGGGCAATATGAGCCATAGGATGGTACAATAAAGGTATGGAGATGGAGGGCTGAGATGGAGGAGAATTAGTAAGAGATGATGTAGGATATTGATCTTAAAATATCTTCAACTTCTCCTCTATATTAGCATCTCTATCCTCAACCTTTGGGAGACTTATTGGTTGCCTCCACTCTCCATTTTGCAAGTTGAATTAAATCTCCTAGTGCTCTAACATAACTCAAATAAAATCAATTCAAACTAATAGCTATTCGATAGCAAAGGGTCTACGATTCAAAGACTTGCAATCTGATGAATAAGGAAGGTTTCAAGAGGAAGGAAATTCATCGTTATAAGGTATACTTAAGGGCATTAGTTTAGGTAAGTATTTAGTTTTATATACGATGCATAATCTCTGTATAACTCAATATTGTTCCTGTATATGTGTGTACGCACACACACAGTTATCATTGAATTGTTTGTTAGGTGAGATTTCTATAGGTATTGTTGTTATCAAATATATTGATTGGATATGTTTATAAAAAAACAATTTTTTTATAATATATTTGGTACCATAGTTGAAATTATTTTATTTCATTTATTATTATTTTGTTAATTTATTGATACACATATTTGTATAGCAATTGATTTAATTATATGACTAATACTAAACTATATAACTATATCATATAAAAATTGAACTAGTATTTTTAAAATGTACATTTATATCAGTTACAATTTTTAATAACTATAGAAAAAATTAGTAATTATTTAATATTTTTTAGTAATATCTAATCATTATACAAATTAAAATTTTATCGAAAATAAACTTTGTTTTGAAAATTTGATCATAAACTATGTTCTGAAAATTTGATCTTAAATTTTATAAAATTAATTTATCTCGACAGAAGCTTTCAGTCAAATAATTAAAATTTTCAATCGATTTTAATATTTAAAAATAATCATTTTTAATTAGGCCGAATGTAATTTATTAATAAAAAGTAATATATTGACTCGAGAAACTCCTAAAAAAATTTAAGCTGTAAAATATGATTCCAAATTTTTTGGAAAATTAAAATTTGATATATATATATATATATATTATATTCTCTATCATTTATTTATTGTTGTTTAATAGTTAATTCATAATATTTATATATTGATATAATAAAATTATAATTAAAATTGTACCTACTTTGTATTCGATATAGAACATTAAAAGAGAGATTTTTAAAATTTGTAATATATATATATATATATGTACATAAACCATACTAAATCATGTTTGTATTTAATATATATATATATTATACATATAATTATGTTACTTTAGTACATACATATGTTTGTATACATGCATACATACATATCTTGATATAATTTTTTTCCAACTTATATCTTGTATACACACACAAATATACATACATACATACATACACATACTCTAGGTTTTATATATAATAAAGATAAATATAATACATACAGAATGAGCTAACATGTCTGTTGCGACATAAATCATAGCATCTATATACGGGCATGTTATACCCTTCATGAAATATCACGTTCCGCATGCACACACATATACATATGTATATGATATATATATATATATATATCATATATATAAATTGGAAATAAACTAAATAAATTTCTATCAATAATTAATAAATTTAAGTGAAATATATGATTATATTTAAATTAAATTTAGAAATGTTTTGGCTTTGCCAAAAATGTAGAAATGTTCTAGATAAATTAGACTTCATAGGCCCAATATAGATCCTATAGATAATTTTATTTTTGAAATTAACCCATAACATCCATTGCGGGCTGGCCCAGCGCCAATAATAGTATAGAGCCCAATAACTTATGTGGTCTAAATTAGTCATGTTAGAGTTAATTATTAAATTCATAGGTCAAAAGCTATTCTAATAGGAAAGGCCCAAATTCAAATTGGGCATTGGGCTAATTTTCAAAACAGTTTGAAAATTAAAGCATAAGATTTTAAATTTAAAAGTTAAATTTAAAATAAGATATACAAATATTATAATGTTATAATATAATGAAAAATTTCAAAATGTTTGAAAATAAATATTAATTTCAAAGTTTTAAAATTTATTAATAAGACTGATAAAATAAATAATTAAATTATTTAATTAATTAATAAACGTATGCATGTATTATATATGTTATGTTGTTTTAAAATGTTTAAAATGACATAAGTATGCATGTATGTATATGAATTGAATTTTGAAATTAATGTAATTTAATTAAAATTGTTTAAATAAATAAATTGATGAAAGGTTAATTAATTAAAGCTTAATTTCTTAAATAAACTAATTAAAGGTTAATTACTTAAATGAATATACGCATACATAAGATGTATGTGTAATACTACAAAAGTTATAGTATGTAATAAATATATAATATAAATTTTATATTAAAATAATATAAAATTGATTAAAATGTTAATTAATCAAGTAAGATTTAATTAATATAATGTTATACATAAGTCTATTATATAAGTAGTATAGAGTAAAAATGTTATATAATAATAAAACTTATATAATATGAATTTATAAACTAAAGGTGGAACTTTAAGAAATCCTAATTAGACTTAAAGAATAAATACATACATAAATGTATATATGCTATGATTTTCGATATGTCTGACACTTGAATCGTGAGGATATTTCATAAGACATACATTATTCCATGAGTTGATATCACTAAATATAATATATTAAAGATTATGAATCTTTAATATAATGTCGTCCTCTACCATATACATATATATTAATAAATTACTTGCATACTCATTAGTTGTTGAGCAAACTCAAGCTAGGAATGTTTTGGGTAGTATTATTAATATATTAAATAGATGAGGTAAGATAGCTATATGTATTTATTGAGCAAACTCAAGGTACATATACTATACTTAGGCCGTCCCGATATGGTAAGTACGAGTAAATAATCTCTTTTAATTTGTTGAGAAAACTCAAGGTCGAAATATGATTAGGACAAGAAATCATGGGTTAGGAATTGTATATGATACAACCGATCAGGAGTTATCCATCGTTTGTGGAGCTATGATTTGTTAAGCAAACTCAAGGTTAGAATTCCAAGACAGATGAGTCCTTACACCTGGTAGTGAAGTTGAAAGACTTATATGTTTTTTAGGGTTTGGTGGAACATAAAAGACCAATGGGAGCCATATTATAAAAATGAAATGATAAAATTTAACCTTTCTAATATTATAAAAATATATGCTATATAATGTTAATAATTATCTACACTGATAAATTGGTGCATTTAAAGCGATTGATAAAATGTTTATCATTTAAGATATATAATTAAACTGAATTAGAAATTGAAAAATAGAAATATAGAATTTACTTATTAATAAATGACTATTGCATGTGAATTTTTCCATACGCATGCATATGCCTAATTTTACCATTACTTAATACATTCGAAATTTGGTCACTTATGTGTTTATTTGGTCTAGACCATGTATTACATTGTATGAGTTTCAAACTCTAAAAGCAATATAAGACTATGGACATTTGATCCATATACTATCGCATATAAATGTTATATGGGGAACGATCATAGTTCATTATTTACAATACTTAAAAGAAGTTAGTTCATTCGAAAATAAGCCAATAAACAGTACTGTGGGATAGAGTATTCAATTTGATTGATTATAGAAAGGATCATATTGTTTAGACTAAAAATACAAGATAAATCTAAGAACTCGATCGATGAATTATCAGTTTGATCAGTTTATGCAAAGCGCAACATATTTGATGTCCTTAAAGGTTAAGGATCATCGAATGCATTTTGTAAATAGTTCGTTATGATATTGTAGTAAGAGTTTTCTTTTGAATGGTTTGACCTTTTGAAAGGAAAACAAATGTATAAGAATAGATGTAATTCAAGGTACGGTTGGGATGAAGAGAGTGAATGGTCACTTATATTTCATAAAGAAATAATAGAAACGAGAATTGTAATAATAGTGATTGATACTTAACACTGGAATAAGAAATATGATTTCTATTTCATAATGGATTTACATATAGAAAATTGTTTTCAATGTGATCTATTTCTTTGAGTTTAAGATATTTGATCAAAGAGCTCTCCACTGTAAATTAGTTGCAGTATATGAAATAAATGAACTATATTAAGTAAATAATGAACCTCCAAATTTAGTATGCTATTATAGTAATGGCGGAAATATTGGTAGTATGCCATATAACACTTGTTGATTTCACCAAATTATGAAAATTGATTTTATCAAACATACCGAAAATGATTTGTGAAATAATGACTATTTTTGGGTATCGACTAAAAGATAGACATAGCTATATTTTAATATGAATATTATGAATATTCGTTATGAAACAAAAATATAATGTGTTATTTTTTCATTAAAAAAGTGATGGATTGGAAAATACAGAAGTCTGTAATATTATTTACAGTTGTTTTGGAATTATAGACTGAGCCGTAGTTTTGAGAAATAATTTTATTATATGAAATAGATAAAATTATTCATAAAGAAGCAATGGAAACGAGAATTTTAATAATAGTGATCGATACTTAACATTGGAATAAGAAATATGATTTCTATTTCATAATGTATTTACATATTGGAAATTGTTTTCAGTGAGATCTATTTCTTTGAGTTTAAGGTATTTGATCAAAAAGCTCTCCATTGTAAACTAGTTGAAGTATATGAAATAAATAAACTATATTAAGTAAATAATAAACCTCCAAATTTAGTATGCTATTATAGTAATGGTAGAAATAGTCTGAGTATGCCATATAACACTTGTTGATTGCATCAAATTATGAAAATTGGTTTCGTAAAACATACCAAACATGATTTGTGAAATAATGACTATTTTTGGGTATCAACTGAAAGATGGACATAGGTATATTTCAATATGTATATTATGAGTATTCATTCTGAAATAAAACTATAATGTGGTATCTGTTTCCATAACAAAAATGATGCATTGGAAAATACAAAAGTATGTAATATTATTTACAATTATTTTTGGAATTATAGACTAAGCCATAGTTTTGAGAAATAATTTTATTATATGATTATGAATCGTTTGATACTGGTTAATTAAATCTCAAACGATTAAAAGTTATGCACCCATTTAGTGGGAGCATCATAAGAGTTGATAAAATCTTTGGATTGATACATATAGATGTATGCAATAGTAGGTCTATTAATACCAAAATGGTTCACATACTTCATCATATTCACTGATGAGTTATCATCGACATGGACATGTGTATTTGATACATATATACTATATCTGTGTTAACTCATAGAATGTACAGCGGAAGTAAATAATGTAACATGTGATAGGAATGATTTAATTTGATCGAATGAGTGAGTATATTGGAAAAAGTTCCAATCATACCTAAAAATGAATAAAGATTTATTCTTAAAATTCACTTCTTCCTGCAACACATAATGATGTATCGATATGGAGTAATCAAACTTTGTTAGAAAAAGTACGATTAATTACGAGTGAAGTTTAGTTAATTTCTTTCTATAGAATAGTATACGAGATTAATATTATTTCATTTAAATAATAGTTTACAAAATCGTACAAGATAAGAGTTTATAAGAAATCCTAACATATCCTATATCAAAGAGTTAGTAGGTTGTGCAAGTAGAAAGGCCGGACGTAATAATCGTTCGTAAAGCATCTTGTATGAATCTCCTTAAAAGAAGTTTGGAAAGAACTGTCGTTAGATGACATACTTATGTTTTGAACATAATTTATGTAAACTAAAACCAAATCCTTTTTATATACAAGGAAATTCATAAAAAATTTACGAATACATATTTCATTGCATTAAGAAACAATTGTAGTCTCAAGAAATCCAACTTCATAGTGAAGGAATTTCTTTGAGAAATTATTGGTAGTAAAATAGAATTGGATACGATCCATAGATAAAACTAATTAAATGAGATTAATTAACCGAAACGAACATATCGCATTAGAGTGTCTAATAAATATTCTCACATATTGAAGAGAAACTACGAGTTTCTTATCAATGTTGAAATATATAATCCTCGGTTGTTTAAATAAACCATTAAGAATGTTGACTCTATGATATGGTATGATGCGCAGATTTGAAATAGATTCCAAGAACATTATCAAAATATAATTTTGGTAGGTGTACTTGAAAGAGATATGATCAATCGGTCGCGAATGTGTCTTTGAGAGCAAGACTAATGCAGTTCGAATATAAGGAACAATATTGATAAGAATAGCCTCGCAAATTTTAATTGTTGAAATTAGCGTATTAGATTCGATATTCGATGTGCTCAAGTTAATTCGGATTTACTTACAAAATTATCACTCAGTTTTACTTTATGTTTGGTACATATTTACTGGAAAAAATTCTAAATAATGATTTAGAGTAAGATGTTTACACATAATAACCAAAAATGTCTCGAAGTCAGTGGGAGGGATATTGAGTTTGTGAGTCATTGGATATGATCCAAAAAATGATAGAAACTACAATTTTATAAGCATCAAAATTGAACAAATATTTCGATAAAAATATCAAATAGTTTGATTGTCAATCGAAATTCATAGGAAGCGTATATTCAATAAGAAAGAACGTTAAAAGGTACATTGATATTTCTAAACTATAAGTAAACAACACGTTGTTGATTTTAATGGTGTGTACTTGTGTTAAAATCAACCTTAATTGTTTAATACTCAACTTTGGATTATGAATCTTATAGTGAGTATAAAAGATATTAGGAATGTCCCAAATCCATATGCAAAGACACCTTATTAAATTGTTTAATATAGAACATGTGAGATGAGTTCCTTATGCATTGGCCATAGAAATTATCATACATGTTATATTGTCTACAATATCATGATTTGTTTGTATATTTGATACATGAATCAAATATAAAATCCAAGTCGATATCACTATTGATAGTTTAGATTTTTCTCGTGTATTGCGAAATAGTAGAGAATTGTTTACATAAAAAACAAACTCATTATAAAGGAGTGTTCAGACTTAAACTTCATAAATGATATTGAGTAGAATATGTCAATAATAAATTCAAGTTAAGATTCTTTACGTTGGAAATGTTTCAAATAGAAGATACTGCGGCTAATTCATTGACTTGAGTAGTGCCAAAATAAAACAATGTGTGTGTGTAAATGCATAAATTTATAACTGAGTCGAGGGTGGTCTAAATGTTGAAAATCCCATAACAATGTTACATAGTTTGTAATAGAACTTAAAGCCCACTAGAAGTCGAGACATATTCCTAATTATTCCACATGATAAAGGTAGTTTATCGACATTAGAGAGAGTTGATCGATAGAGTAGGCGATTAAAACTTAATAGCATACTCGTTCACTAAGGGACCGATCCAGTTGGTTTTAACGAAACCAATTAGAGAAGTTGGAATAAGATTCCATAATTGACACCAAGTGAAAGTGGGAGATTGATAGATTTAGGAGTATGTCCTAGGAAAAATTATATAATTTATTACATATATCTAACTAGGCGATCAATCTCTTTCAAAATAAATGTGTTTTTCTTTGTATTATATACTTGATATAATGTGTTATATTAATTAATTAATTAAATTAAAAGTATATTTAATAGAAAGTCCATGATTGATAAGTTTTGTGATAGTAGTTACAAATTGTTGTAACCATGAGTAATTTATCACAATGAAAATAAGTATACCATTTTAAATGTTCCTAGTCAAGGTGCATCGAGATTGGATATTGATATATCCTTTTAGACTAGAGTATGTAATGCCCTTCAAATGTTGGATGGTATATTACTCATGGCTGTTGAGGCTACGAAGGGATTACATAATGAAGGTAATTTATGGAACGTCTCACATAACAGTTTTCCGTTGGTTAATACCGATGTAGCCGATTTACATAGTTCTCTCGACTTGAGAATACAGCGGATCTTTAATATGAAAACTCTGCTTTGATTATAGTAATATCATTGTATTACTTTTTATTGAGTGATTATAATTAGGTCGAGTGGTAGTATTGGATGTGAAGCACTATTCAAGAGAAGGTTTGTCTTCTTAGTTATATAGGGTTACTATCACGGTTAACTCAAAGTCAAAATCTCTGGCCAAAGCAATTCAGTTAATAATAATTGTTATTAATTAACCAAGGACTTTATGTTCGGAGTATAGAGTTGAATATGGATGATATTGGAATTATGACCATTACCAAATTCCATACGTCCAAAGTGATATAGTTTTGACGAAGAAAATTGGTGTAAATACATGCCACAACCGGGTAACGATTAATAAAAGTGACCTGTGAATGTTAACATTCAAATAGTTCAATGTTAATCGCTGATTGAATTTACACCTGACGAGTTATAACAGGAATGATGAATTCTCTTTAGACCAAATATAATTAGTTTATAATTGTTATAAATTCATTAAATTAATTAATATTTATGAAATATTAATTATATAATTTTGAATATGATCTGAGGAATAAATATTATTGTGTATATTTTTGATAATTTTAAATATGTCGATCGATATGCGATATCGATAAACAATTAAATTAGATTAAATCAATAATATTTATTTAGGCTTAAAATGAGTTTATAGCCCATGAAAGGGGTTGTAAATTTGAATCAATAATAGGGCAATATGAACCATAAGATGGTGCAACAAAGGCTTAGAGAAGGAGGGCTAAGATGGAAGAGAAATGGTAAGAGATGATGTAGAATATTCATTCTAAAATATTTACAACTTCTCATCTATATAAGCATCTTTATCCTAAACCTTTAGGGGACATTTTTGCTGCCTCATCTCTCCATTTTTCTAGCTAAATTAAATCTCCTAGTGTTCCAACACAACTCAAATAAAATCTATTCAAATCAATAGCTTTCGATAGCAAAGCGTCTACGATTCAAAGGCTTGCAATCTGACTAATCAGAAAGGTTTCAAGAGGAAGGGAATTCATCATTACAAGGTGTACTTGTGGGCTATAATGCATGTAAGTATTTAGTTTTATCTATGATGCATAATCTCTTTATAACTCAATATTTGTTCATATACATACATACACACACACTTATACATACATACATACATACATACATACACACACACACACTCTTTTTTTTATCATTGAATTGTTGGTTAGGTGAGATTCCTAGAGGCATTATTGTTGTAACATATATTGATTGGCTATGTGTATAAAATAACAATTTTTTTATAACAGATTTGATACGCATAGCCTAAATAATTTTATTTCATTTATTATTATTTTGTTAATTTATTCACATATATACTAATATATTAATTAATTTAATTATATGACTAAAGTGAACTATATAACTATATCATTTAAAAATTAAACTGATATTTTTAAAATATATCAATTTTAATTTTTTATAATTGTAAAAAAATTAGTAATTATTTAATATTTTTTTAGTATTATTAATCATTATACGAATTAAAATTTATATAAAATATTTTATTTTGAAAATTTGATTTTAAATTTTTTAAAATTAATTTTTTCATTACATTTACATTATTTTTTGAAAATCTTTATAATTAGGACGAATATAAATAATAATAATAATAATAATAATAATAATATTTTGACTTGGAAAAATCTCAAATTTTTTCATAAGCTATAAAGATGATTTTAGATTTTATGGAAATTTAAATTTTGAAATATATATATATATATATATAACATATATTTTCTATCATTTATTTACTGTTGTTTAACTAACTGATTCATATTTTTTTATTAATATAAAAAAATTATACCTACAGTGTAATCGATTTAGAACATTTAAAAGGGAGATTTTTAAATTTTTAAATATATATATAAAAACCATTCTAAATCAATTTTACATAATATATATATATATGTATGTATGTATTATGCATATAATCACGTTACACTGGTACATACTGATATATATATATATATATATATATATATATATATATATATTGACATAAAAAAATTGAACTTATATCTTGTGTATATATATAGACAGATAGACACACACATATATATTATTTAACACTATAATATTTACGTATAAATGTACCTATAATATTTTCTCATAATATACTTATATATGTATACTCTTGGTGTTATATATAATAAGCACAAATATATACACATATTTTGTCGACATACAACACATGTAGGATGAGCTAACATCTTCGTTTCGATGTAAATCCCTACATTTATGTACGGGCATATTGTACCTTTCATGGAATATCATGTTGCACATGCACACACATACGCATATGTATATGATACGTATGTGTATTTATAAATAAAATAAATAAATTTATATTAAAAATTAATAAATTTAAATGAAACATATGATCATATTTAAATTAAATTTAGAGATATTCTAAATAAATTAGACTTTATAGGCCCAATAAAGATTCTATGGGATAAATTTTTTGAAACTCACCCATAAATACAGTTGTAGGCCGGCCCAGTTCCAACAATATGATATTCTTGCCAGAAATTTTCACTTATATCTATTTTCAGTACTTTAAAAGTATCTATTATATCTATAGATATATCCTTAGAAAATGGTTTTGAATCTAAATTTAACAAGTTCATCATTTGATATATAAAATCCCTAAATTTAACTTATAATAACATATACAATGTCATTTTGCCACAAGTTTTTAGTGATTCATCTCGTAAATTGGCTAGAACGTTGACATTATAGAATTTTACATCAATAATGCCTCACCATAACTCAACTTCCCACTAACCCTGTGGCTACATATGTTGTTCGAAAATATTTAAATTTGGAAAACATTATATATAAATAGTATTATTTTCCTAAATTAATGCATTACTTTATAAATCAATATAGAACTCTAAGAAAATTATTTCTTGTTGCATTTCCAAAATATTATGTCGATTTTTCCTCATTTAAGCATTTAGAGATTCCTATCGATATGTTAGCTGCTCAAAATGATTAATCCATAAACAACTCAATGGACCAATTAACACAAAATAAATCATTAAAATTCTTTTCAACCATATATAAATTAATACTAATCCTTTACTAAAATCATTTGCTTGCTTATGTGATAATATTAACATTTTATATTTACATACATACCTATATCCATTGTCAACCATTTGTATTCAAAACAATACATTATAACACATTCATTGATTCAAAGAAGCAAGTATCCATTCAATCTTTACTATATCTTATTATATATATATATTACCATTATTAATTGCTTTAATATTTTTCTACAGTGATTTTTTGGAAAAACATATGGTTTTAATTAAAAAATAAGTATTTACCTATATTTATATGGGTTTATAAATATTCAAATAAAGCCTTCTTATTCAATTCTACATTTTAAACTAAGTATAAACAGAACAAACAACATACATTCTATCAAACAAACAAACAATCGCCTTCAACGAAAAGCCATTTTCCAGCTTCCGGTGCATATTCTGATCATTAAAGGATCCTTCCAATCCATATAGGGACAAGAACATAGAAGAGATAGGGATAAGGATGATATATTATATGAAAATAATAAATACATTCCCAGACGATTACCCAAGCAATCGTCATACACTCTTACTATTACTTTATTATAGGGTAGCTACCACACGCCTAAGGGGAAACAAAGATTGTAAGTCACTCTAAGACTAAGATCCATGTCTCTTATATTCTATATTGTTCCAACCTGCTATGGTACCAAGCTGTAATGCCCTACCTCAATACCCATACTAATAAATGATATTATGTAGTAATATCGTCTGCTAATTCAAAGAACAAGGCTGGATAGGAGCGACCAAACGTGAACATTTCCTTGGACTAACACCAATATGTTCTATTTTATCTCATGAATCACATAAGATGCGGACATTATCGGCACAAAATGATAACAAGTTGGTTAAAAAGATCGGAAAAATATACAATATATCACAAAGTACACAAAAACATAGGACATAGTGGAATATATAATATAGACATGAAAATACACACACTATAAAAGTAGAAATACTAGACTTGTAAGATACGTATACATGAAAAAGTACAAGGCTAGTGCTAAAAGAATATACATCAATAGTCACTAACTCAACCAAAATTCATACATGGATACAAGGTCTAATACTAAGATATCTAAGCTTCCATCTCCAAAGCTAATCCAGCTCCTAAGGTCAATGATTCCTTGTACCCAAACTGTCTTAGTCCAACTCGAGCATTAACAAATAATAAATGGGTTATACTATCACTAATTCAATAAATGTGAGATCATAGGTGCAAGAAAAGTAAATTCCAACAATATAGTTATAACTATACAATATGCCAACATCAAATAATAAATGGCTACATCATAAAATTCACTATATCAATAAAATTCATCATGCTTGTTACAAGAAATCATCTCAAATATGGTGAAATAAAGGCCTTACAAATCAAAATCAGAAATAAGCCTGAAAGCAAGTCAAAACTAGAAGACAAGCGTGGAAGTGAGTCGAAACCCGAAGACAAGCATGAAAGCAAGTCAAATCAAAATACGAGCATAAAACAGGTCAAAACCAAAATATCATTAAATGAATCATAAATCAAAGGACATGCCTGAAAGCGAATCATCATAAGACGAGCCGATACCCACCAGTCATGCCTGGACACACGCCATAATAAGACAAGCCGATACTTTTTATATCGTTAACCCAAAAAATGGATCAACGCTCTGGGTTAAGTATGAAAGCACCAGCCATGTTTATCAAGGCAAATGAAGTAGAGTATGCAATAAATCATAGAGAAAGAAAATGAACAGGAGATTTTTATAGTGGTTCGACAGTTAACGAAGCCTACGTCCACTTTATAAATTTTATTATTGAATGACTGCAATTACAAGTTGAATATGATTACAATATGATTGAAGCTTGTAGGTTAGATCAAGTGACTAGTCTTAGGATTCACTAGAAAATCATAATGAACACTTTAGATGACTATTGTGTGGGAGAAGAAGAGTGAAGAGTAGTTTCTGCGGAGTTTCCGCAGCCAGTCTAGAAGATCCCATTTATATTGCAAGAAGGGTCGTATTTATAAGTACTGAAGAGCTATTGGGCTAGGCCGCCTCACTAGAAGCTTGCCTTTGGAAATAAGAAGGTGCACTGAAAATTTTATAACCATCCAAGCTAATCTTATGGATCACTAGCAATCAATTGGTGATGGATCGCTAGAGATCCATAGTTTATGGGTTGCTAACAATCCAATTCCTTGGGACATTCTCCTTCGCCCTTCCCTTAAATTCCATAGTTATCCTTCCCAATCTGATGGATCGCTAGCGACCCATAGGTGATGGATCGCTAGCGGTCCATGTACTTAGCGATCAATGTACTTAGTGGATTTTTAGATTCCGTCTTTTGGATTGCACTTGTTGTCTTATGTAGGCATTCTCCATGTAATTTTGTAGCTTGTTGCCTTGTTTTGATGATGATCCATACACTTGTTGCATTGTATTGCTGATTGAATCGGACAAATGCTCACCTCTCGATCTAACTAGCTTGGAATTAAATCAAACTATGCAATCATTCCTAGAATACCTATTAGATCAGGATGCAAGAGGATTGGAGGATTCGCGATCCTTATGGATCGCTCCTGATCCTTATGGATCGCCATGATCCATAGGAGATCGATCGCTAGCGATCCATCACCTTAGCATATTTTTGCCTTATTCTTCTCTAACCTTTCTTCGTTGGTTCTTCTAGTCCCTTTGGTTGGCTCTTGAGTTGCTTTGACTTGAAGTTTCGATTCCAACTTCCTTTGAATTCTGTTGGGCTAAAATCCCAGATAACATTTGCCCTTCAAAATTTGCCTTCGTGGGAAACAAGGCGTGCTTTGGAAATAAATGCTCTCGAGTTCCTGTTTAGTAAGGTTCATTGGGTCGTGTTGAGGCCATTATGCGAATCTGGATTTGGCTATTGTTGAACTTTAACCTAGGTTGTCGTTACTCATTATAACAAATCAATATCGATCCCATAACTTTCCCGATGTTTTTTATTAGCACATGGATCACATTGAGCAAATTTTGAGGAGATTGGTTCCAATTTGATGGATCGCTGGCGATCCATAGTCCAAGAATCGCTAGTGATCCAAGGACTTTGTGATTTTTTTCATGCGCAGTCACCTGTTTTACCCTTTTGAGCCGACCTATCTTCTATTCTTACCTTCCTCTTATAGCCTGAGCTAATCCTCCTACGACCTGATCCAAACTCGACCGAACCCTACACTCATTCTATCACCATCCTTGACCATCCACCGTCAAAGCTTTCCAATGTCAACCTCGCCTAGCCCTGATGCCACCTTGAGCTAGCCATGCGTCCTTGTTGATCCTCCTTTCTAAATCACCACCAACCTTCCCTCGGATCGCCGTCGATCCTTCTCACCATAGGCCGCCAACATTCCAAGTACATTCGCATCCTCTTTTTGATTTTTGATAATGGATGGGTAATGTTGATTTTGGCATTCGATTAGCAATTCGATGATGGGGTTGTAATAGTGATGATCATTGCGGAGAATTCGAGTTGATTGCGATTTTGTGGAAGAAGATAGTAAATTGAGTCTTGAGTTCTACGTGGAAGGATACTCGGGCTTTACTCTAGTGCTTGACATGTTTTGCTATATTCGTCAACAGAATCAGATGGACTTGTACTAAGTTACATTATTGATACAACACGACGTCTTGCAAATTGTTTTTAGTCCTTCCGGAGGGGAATAACAGCTTGGGATAGTGTCTCGCATGTAGCTTATGTTGTTATCGCCTTTCGGAGAGTTTGAATTGGTTCCATTATTGCGTACATAGCGTACCCAAAATGGGAAAAGCTTTCAACGTCGCTTCTAACAACGGATCAATTATCAATTGTTGATCAGTAACAGATAAGTGTAGGAGAAGTAACTTAATAAATGATACAAGAATCCATTTTCATTCATCACTGTGAGCGAACTATCTACACGGGATATAGCACTTGTAGTGTTTAGGATATTGAGCTCATCCCACACAGAGAGCACACTACACTAGCCCTAGTCTATACCTGAAAATCGATGTGTTGGTGTAAATCGATATTCTTTCGGAATTCAAGTGTTGTAGGGGAATGTTTAGTTAAAATAGAATTACCTGTTCACATTGGATGCATGTTCAGTTGTATAAAATGAAGCACCCATCCTCCTACCGTAACCAGTGGAGGAAATCAGGCACTTTCAAAAGCTGAGTCACCATCCATTGTGCCTTCCTCTATAGTTCCGCGAGTCGAATACGGTTAACCGTTTTCGGTTGGCCCAATTGTAGAATGGACTCCAAATTTCAGAGTTCTGCTTAATCCCCCGAAGAGAGCTTCCATAATCTCAGCTAAGGTTCTACACAACATTTATTTACAACACGGCATTCCAGAGTACAATGTGCGCCTTTCGGAGAAGAATTAGTTTGCCCATATGCCGCCTTCAACATACGCTGCTTGTCATCGATATATCTGCTTAAATGGAGCAGTGCCCCTTGAATGACTTCTTAAAAGAAACTCTTTTGAACTTGGGAATTGCTCCTTTCCAAATTTGGATATGCAATCTTAATTTTCCTTAACGTCCTCTTTATGCGGACATTTAATTGTAACCTAAGCTTCGATGAGTTAAGATATTTTTTTCATTTAAGAAGAGAGAGTACCCATACCTTGTCTTCATCGAGGCCCAAAGGAACCGTAAGATCATGTTGCTGCTTCAAAGCAATCTATCTCAATTCAAGACTCGATACTTATTTTTTAGATGTCTCGAGGGATTTAACCGCCTTTGGAAGACAGGGGGTAAGTTCTCTCCTTTACTTATTGAGTTTAGATACGTCGCTATGGGATTTTTGATAGACCAAAATTTTCTTACAGTTATTCCGAGGCCGAATAAAGACCCAACACTCGATCAGACTTTCCATACTTTAAAAGGCATAGATGTTAAGGGGAGATTGGTTAAAATTTTGCTAACGCACGAGAATTTGCTCTAGTATGGGCTGTTGCATCTTGGGAGATCTACCGTGACCGTTGAAGTCCTATCTCCTTCCCATTCCAGAGTACGAACATGTTTTGCTTCTTCATCATATGGCATCGAAGAAGGCAATTTCCTATAAAAAAAGGTCCATCCGGTGAATAAACCGAAGAAACTCATGAAGGAAGAGGTGCATGACTAGCACTAGCTGTCTGGCCAGAATGCCCCTAATTTTGGAGGAAGAGGAAGAAGAATTCGAGTAGCATGAGCGCAACGCTACAGTGGCAATAGAAAAGGATAAGGGTGAAGTTGAGGGCAGCAGTAGTTATGATTCCTCCTCCAGTGATGATGATTTCAATGCAGGCGCCGACGAGGGGACTCCGAATCGTGTGATTAGACTCCAGAATGAGTCCAATTCTCCAGTTCGTCTCCCTGAGAGATTCGCAATAAAATGCTCCCCTAACAGCCGAGCGACGTCGTGGTTCCCCAATTAAAGATGCGTAGAAATTGGAGATTTGAGCAAGGTTTACGTGGATATCGATGAACTTATGGGGGAGGATTTTAAATTCGAGGGAATGCCTCTTCACCTTGGTCATATCGTGTCTAGAGTCAGCCCGATTTCTACCATGGTGGCTTCTTGATCCAGTTTGTGATGTCCTTTTAGGCCCCTCAAGACACATTACACATTTCACTAGGATCATATTCACTTCCACATATTATTTAGGCCTATTTCTTGTTGCTAAAGCTCTTCATTTATTCTTCTTATTAGGTACCATGAGGGGTCATAGACTTTACGATGGTCTTGAACAATATACTAATTCACAACATTTGTCAACACTATCTTCAACCACACCGATCCTGTGAAAACCGAGGAAGAGTGGAGAAGGCAGAAAGACTCGAAAGTTGAGACTCGTCGCTAGGATGATAGAGAATGGGTTCGGATGTATGAGAGTGGTTACGAGTAGAGAAAAACCCCTAACGACCGAGAGGAACCGTCCAAGAAGTCAAAGGTTGATCGTGGTTCTTATCCTTCTGAGCATCAGGCTTTTGCCTCGGCCCAACATTTCTATCGCTCTTAAAGTTTCGGTTTCTTCCATTTAGGCTCCGTTTTCATCTCAAGCCCCATCGACTCACGTGGTGCCCGCTTTTGGTTGCTCGCGTTCCCATAGGAGATCGGCTTACAATCTTCCATCCAGTCTCCATAGACTTAAAGTGGTGTTCTCGGGGTAGGTTTTAAAGGGAGTTACGTTTGGCCACGACCTTTGCCGAGTCCTCAAAGATACCTATATGCGCCATCTTTAGGCGATTCAAAGTGATTTAGATCAAGCTAAGGGATGGGAAAATTTATGCAAGCAGCTTGCCGACATGAACCACTATAATTATCAAGAGATCCTCTCCGTTAAGTCGAAGAAGGATGATTTCAAGAGGGCATTAGCAAAATGTGATGCCAGAATTGAGTGACTAATACTAGAGAGGGATGCGGTGCTACGAGAGGGTAAGTAAGAACAACACAAGCTTGCTGAAGGAGTTGAAAGAGGCCCATGTAAAAATAGAGATCGTGTTTTGAGACGAAACCAAGAAGGCCCATGCAGACGAAGTTAAGTTGAAAGAGGAGCTTGAAGTTCATGACATGATTATTGAATCCCAAAAGAAGACTATTGTTGATCATGATAGAATTGTTGAAGGGAATAACAAAACAATTGCTGAATACGCATGAATCGTGGAATCCCATGGCAAGACTATTTTAGATCAATCCCAGATGATCGCTTTGCTCCAAGAAAGAGTTGTGCAGCATGGCACGGAGAAAACTCGAGTTGAAGTTGACTAGGCCGCCGTAACAGTGGATTACCTAGAGCCGTAGGAAACTTTTAAGAAAAAATGGAGAAGATGGACAATACCATCTTAAATTTCTATGTTAATTACTTGCTGTAGTAGGGGAAACTCACTTATTTGGGACCTAAATTTTCGCATACTCTTGCCATGGTTTGGGAAGAAATATTGGCCCCTTTCTGAGAAAACGAGGATGTATATACCAAGCAAGAGTTTGAGGATGCCTACCTCAATAAGGAGTCGAAGAAAGCACTGATAGAGGGCTAAGGGTTCCTTCAAATCAGATGGAATGGGAGGCTGCTAATGTTGCTATGATTGCAATTGCCAAAACATTGTCAGAGCGTTTCATTTCTAGGCCTGGCGGACCAAGGACAGTCTCGCAATCAATTGGCGAGTTCTGCCGGTGCTGCTTTGTAGTATGTTCCTCCGATAAGTGTCTCTGAAACTTCATGTGGTCCCGAAACATCTTCAAAGATCGTTTGACCAGTAAAAGAGGGAGAAGGCGGGAAATACGAGATCGAAATTATCGGCCATTCCTCTAATGCAGGTAATCTTCTTATTTCCCCCAAGTTTGAGAATTTTCAGCTCACGCCGCAAGAACAAGACGAACTTAATGCTTTCATTTTTGATCTTATAGGTCCATCCTCTTTACCTACTGACCTGCTAGTTTCCTGGATGCTTGGGCTTGCCAATATTTCTACTGCCTCGATGTTTATCTCTATAGCTACTCTAATTATTGCGCCTGCGTTGGGCTCGCAACCAAGGCTTGAATTCGAGAAGATTACTACATTGCATGGTCTAGACGACCCTTATGTATCTTTGAAGCGTGACTTTACTGTAGCTGAAGCTCGAGAACAGGAGGACTAGACTGGCTAGCTACATAATTATGAATAGCAACTGGTTGCAGTTAAGACAGAAATGGTTGAAGCGATAAAATCTTCAAGGAGCTCCTACAAATCCCAAAAGTGTAAGACCAAGGAGGAGTCTTCCGAGAAGGTCGAAGAGCAGGTCGGAGATGCCGGTATCGAGGAGATAGTTGATATCACAAGCAGCGACACCACCCCTGGCCTGCATTCCGAAGGGAAGCAAAAAATCCTTACTAAAAATGGGAAGGGGAGCGGTGGAAAGAGGCGTTAACAGGATATTTTGTTTTGTTTGATGCTTGTTTTGTTCAAGTAAAGAGTCTACACTTATTGCTTTGATTGTTGTAGCATTTGTATTTTTATTCTTCTTGGCCGATATTGTGTTGGTATGTCCCCCATATTTTTGACTTTGTATAGAAAATGCTATAAGCAGTAAAATTTTGACATTTTGATTATAACTTTAACTGTTTACTTATCTGCGTTTCATGCTCTTGTGCCAACTTTATTTACTGCTATTTTATTTAATCTAGTCCTGTAATTACCGCCAATTTTTTGCTTGGAGTAACAGAACTATGAAGTTTTTTTTGTTTTTTGAGTATTTTTTATTTGAGTCTCGGTGTGTGCCCATGTGTGCCTTCCAGTTCACATGGCTACTTACTTCGAACACTTGAAAAATGAACGGCTGATCCAAGTGAATTTTGAATGTCTGTAATCGGACCTATTTTGCGATCCCTCTCTTTTGGAACTTGTGATTTGAACAGCTTGATTTTAGATATTTTGTCGGTCAACAATCGTTTTTTTCTGCTGACTCATGGTTGTTTGACGTTGTTGGACTCATACCTGTTACTCCTAATAGTGGGAGTAGGTTGATTACTGTTATTCCTGCAATGGATGAGTTTTCCGGCATTTCCGGGGCAATACTGCTACTTAAGAATATGCAAGGCTTATGAAATTCATGACTTTTAGGAATGTGTGAGGCTTATGGGATGTGCGGCTTTTGGGATTGATATGGCTCGCCGATTCAGAACGGTTTGAGATTCCTCGATGTTACCAATCTTCGGGCAAAATAAGGAGTCATATTTCAAGGACGTGATTCCATGCCTCAAAAGGTAATGGACGGCTTATGGGAGTGCATGGTTTTTAAGATTATGCTTTCCTGGATGTGATTCCATAATCCAAGATGTGATGTGCGGCTTACAGAATGCGCAGCTTCGATTTGGGCTTTCTCGGCATCACCGGAGCAACACCAGCTCGATTTGGTTCCGTCGATCTAACGGTTTGAGTGATTTGCTTTCGTCGACCCGGCAGGTTGTTAGGAACTGAGTTGATGATGTTTTGATGACAACAATCTTATATAGTTATTAAACTTTACTTTATAAAATATATACTAACATTTTCACATATATATATATATGTATATAGGAAGTATATGCAGGTATTATCAAAGACTGATCAGTATAAAGCCTCAAGCATAAAGATGAAGATTAGAGATTCAAGATTCAAGACTCTAGAGAATCAAGATTTCAAGATCTCAAGATAAGTGTCTAGTATTTTGTTAAAACTTCATTATAGCACTCTCATCTTTCTTCCAATTTTCTTTTGGGATGGAACCCAATTTCTATCGAAACCAGTGGCTTACAAACCCATGACAAGTAGCTTACAAACCTACGACAAGTGGCTTACAAACCCACGAAAATCAAAATCATTTAAACTACTTTGTACAAGTTCTCGAGTCCTATGGAGGAGCTCTGTAGAAAGGTTCTTGCAATTTCAGTTTGAATAGATTTTTCAAAATGTTTTTAAATCTGTTTTCAAAATGTTTTAGCTTTCAGAATCAGGTTTTCAAAAATGATTTCAAACTTTGTTTTAGCCTTGAAATATTCCTCCATTCTGATTTTAAAAACTTCTATTTTTAAAACATCAAAACTTATTCTGATTTTAGATATTACTTATATAATTGACGGTCTATATCAATTATATATATATATATATATATATATATATTTAAAATAATGTTTTATATTCATTCTCTATCTCAAAATATTGTTTAAACACTTTATTTTGCTTCAGAGAAATTTCAACTTGTTTTAAATTCAAATGCTTTTACAAAACAACATCTCTACAATTTTGAACTGAGGGATGTCGACATAAGGGGATACCCCATGTCGACATGGTGACAGTTGGATTCAAAATTCAAAATTCAAAAGAAGTGTCCATTCGTTCAAAAACCTTTCGCCAATGGTTATGACTGTTGTGCATCTATATAAAGGCTTCCAAAACGAATTTTTTTAACAACTACTTTCTTATTTTCTTCACTCTTTCTTCTCCACCATTCCATATCCATAAAACTTCATATTTTAAAGATCGTGCCATCATTCTGCCAAATTCTCAATAAGAAATCATTTAGATACACTCTCTATTTGATTCTCCATCATTCAACTAAAGATCAAAGTGCTATTCAGAGTTATAGGATTAATTTGTATTCAAAAAGTCCATAGAGTCATCCATTCAAAAGGATAGTTATTAAGAAGTATTAGGGTGATCTTGTGTCCCGTAAATCAAGAGAGTTTACCCCAGACTCGAAGATAAGAGGGTTCCTCAAGGCCTTAGAAATTGAGGGTTGTAATTTGGATATTGGCTTATAAAAATCTGTACAAAGATATTGCCTTGGTGCAGGACTGGATGTAGGAGGATTCCGAACCAGTATAAAATCCGGTGTGTTCTTTCCTTTTACTTGCTTTATTTTACTATTTGCATTTGTTATATGTTCTATGATCATTCTGTGTTAGAATTCTGTTTAGATTTGTGTTGAAAGTTTTAATTTAGTCATATAGTTCATATATTCTTTAAAACACTATTCAACCCCCCCCTCTAGTGTTATTTCTGCCTTAAGATCCTTAATCTGCATCCCCAACACAGGTAAGTGGGGCAACTTGAGCGTGGTTCCACTATTTCAAGCAGCGATTGGATGGTTTTGAGCCGATTTGACCCCATTGACTCAGTATGTTACTTTTATGAATACATTTTTATTGGTTCAAAAAGCAAAGTAATTTCATGAAAAAAAATTATGCAAGTTCTACCTAGTTACAATGTCCTCGGTACTCCGAGATGGCTTATTTGCCGAAAATAAGAAGTATATATGATAGTTTCAGATAAAGTAACAATGCAGCGTTTCGTTATTCCATGCTCGGTGAATTTGGATTCCGTCAACGGTTTTCGGTTTGAATGTTCCATCCCGTAGCTTTTGACTTATCAGATACTACCCTTCCCAGTTTGGTTCAAAGGTTCCCGGTATGGCATACACTTGTTTGAGGACAAGGTCTCCCACTTTGAAGGTTCGGTCGTGAACTTTGGAGCAGAAGTACTATGCAACCCTTTTTTGGTGAGCAATGGCCCTTAATTCGGCTTCTTTCCTCTTCTCATCGATCGTATCAAGCGACTCAAGTAGAGCTGCTAGTTTTTCCTTTGACTGAAATTCTGTCTTTGATGAGAGCGGAGTTCTAGATCGACGAGGGTTATTGCTTCCGAACCATACGTCAAGGCAAACGGGGTATGCCTGGTTGCTACTTTGTGGTTGTTCTGTAAGCCCTTAGTGCGAGTGGAAGTTCATCAACCTAATTTCCCTTAACTTTAGTTTGCTGCTTTTTGATGGTGGACTTGATTATCTTATTTATTGCTTCACTTGCCCGTTTGCTTGCGGATGAGCGACCATGGAAAAGCTCTTCTCGGTTCGAAAGCTTGCAAAAGTCTTCGAACTTAGTGCTTTCGAGTTAGGTCCCATTATTAGTGATGATTTTTTTTGGTACTCCTGTATATAATGTTTTTAGCAACAAAATTAATGGCTTTCTTTGTGGTAATGGTGACCAGCGATTCCACTTTGGCACATTTAGTGAAATAGTCAACGGCAACTATAGCATATTTAGCCCCTCTTTTAGCTATTGGCAATACAATAATCAGATCAATTCCCCATATTGTGAACGGCCTTGGACTGGCCATGCACATCAGCTCTATTGAGGGAGTTCTTTTGATCTTGCTGAACCTTTGGCATTGGTCGCACCATTTGGCATAATCTGCTGCATCGTATTTTACTGTTGGCCAAAAATATCTGTATTAGAGGACTCTCTTTGTAAGGCTTTGCCCCTCGATATGGTCTCTGCAGTTGCCTTCGTGAACTTCTCTCAAGATCCTTTGAGCTTCGTCATCGGTCACACGTCTGAGCAAAGGGGTAGAGAACCCCCTTCGGTAGAGTATCCATCCTATATTACGAATTGTCATTGGAGTGGTCAGGGTTTCAACCAGGACTAGTCCCAATGATTGAGCTTCTCCAGAACTGGCCAGTTTAGCCAAGTAGATAAAGCTCAATTTTTTTATTTGTTTTACTTTTTTCATAGAACTAGTATAGAGTACCAACAAGGAGCAATGAATTTTGTGAATGCTGCAAAGAGGAATGCAAGAAGTGTAGAAATATTTTTATGCCCTTGCAAGGATTGTCGGAATCTTAGTCGTCATGATGAACAAATCATTGTTGAACATTTAATTATAAAAGGAATGGATCCTAAATACATGGGTGGTGTATGGTTTAACCATGATGAAGAGATAAATGTAGAGAAGAAAACAAATACGTTTGATGTATATGATTTATTCAAGATGATTCACTATGAAGATGAAGATTTTTTGAATCAAGATTTTTTTGATGATGATAAAGATAATTTTAATTCTCAAAGAAAAGAGGATGAGTTACTCAAGAACTTTGAAGATGCAGAAACTCCATTATATCCTGGTTGCATAAATCATACAAAATTATCTGCTATCACCGTCTTGTATAATCTTAAATGTGAGACTGGCTTGTCTGATAGTGGGTTTGATAAGCTTTTAACTGTGCAACATTTATTTCTGCCGAAGGATAACGTGCTTCCCAAACACTTACATGAAGTAAAGAAATTTCTTAGAGCATTCGACATGGGTTTTGAAAAGATACATGCTTGTGAGAATAACTGTTGCCTTTACAGAAAAGAATACAAAGATTTAGAAAGTTGTCCAAAATGTGGTTCTTCAAGATGGAGGAAAAATCAAGATACTGAAGAGGTTATACAAGGTATTCCAGTTAAAGTACTGAGATACTTTCCAATAATTTCGAGATTTAGAAGAATGTATAGATCTCAAAAGATGGTAGAAGATTTAAGATGGCATTTTAATAATACAAGCAACGATGAAAAAATGCGTCATCCCGTGGATTCTACGACATGGAAAATGGTGGATGAAAAGTATAAATCTTTTTCATCTGATCCATGCAATCTTAGGCTTGGTCTTGCTACAGATGGATTCAATCCATTTTCCATGTTGAGTTCGAAATACAGTTGTTGGCCGGTGATGCTTGTGACATACAATCTATCGCCTATGTTGTGTATGAAGAAGGAAAATATTATGTTAACTTTACTTAATTCTGGCCCAAAGCAACCCGGGAATGATATTGATGTATATTTGGCGCCTTTGGTGGAAGACTTGCATCATTTGTGGTGTAATGGAGTTGATGCTTATGATGCATTTAGTAAAATTTTGTTTAAACTGAATGCAATTTTGCTATGGACGATTAACGATTTTCCGGCTTATGGAAATCTTGCTGGATGTCGTGTGAAGGGGGAAAAGCTTGCCCATTATGTGGTGTCAATACTCATTCTCGTTGGTTGAATCATAGTCAAAAGAACGTCTACATGGGTCATAGAAGATTTCTACCTGCTTCAGATTCACGGAGGAAACAAAAGGCATTGTTTGATAACACCATAGAGAAAGGTAGTGCTCCTAGAATACTAACTGGGAGAAACATTCATGCATTGTTGAAGGATTATCCAAATGATTTTGGAAAAGAAAAAGAAGAGAAAAGTAAGAAGAGAAAGTGTGTTTATGATACAGAAGATGAAGATGATAATACTAACGATTGTACAAAAATGGAGCTATCGAGGTGGAAAAAAAGATCAATTTTCTTTGATTTGTCTTATTGGAAGGTTAGTAGTTAGTTTATTTATTTTTCATTGTTTTAATAGAAGAAAAACCCAATAATACGTTATAGTTTTGGTTTGCGCAGGAGCTTCCATTACGTCACAATATAGATGTGATGCATGTGGAGAAAAACATGGATGAAAGCCTATTGGGTACGATGTTGAATGGTAATAAATCAAAAGATGGAACCAACTGTAGAAAGGATTGAGAGGATTGGGGAATCGAAGTGAGCTTCATGCACAACCTCGTGGGAATAAAACATATCTTCCACCGGCTCCATACATGTTGTCAAAATCCGAGAGAAAAATATTTTGCAAAAGATTGTACGATTTCAAAGGACAGATGGCTACTGTTCAAATTTGAAAAATCGGATTTCATTGTAGGATTGCAAAATTAGCGGATTGAAGTCACATGATTACCATGTATTAATGCAACAGTTATTGCCAGTAGCATCGAGAGGATTAATGGCAAAGAAGGCAAGAAAAACAATAATTCGCTTATGTTCTTTTTTCAACAAATTATGTCAACATGTTCTTGATAGAGAGAAGGTAGAACATATTGATGTTGAGATTATTGAAGTTTTATGTGAGCTTGAAAAATATTTCCCACCATCTTTTTTTGATATAATGGTACATTTATCCATTCATCTTGGAAAAGAAGCACTAATATAGATGTGAGTAATGGATACCATTATATCAAAAAAAGATGGTGGAAAATATTTTTCAAGCTCACATAAAACTTCAATAATCTCAACATTGATTTGTTCTTGATAGAGAGAAGGTAGAACAAATCAATGTTGAGATTATTGAAGTTTTATGTGAGCTTGAAAAATATTTCCCACCATCTTTTTTTGATATAATGGTACATTTATCCATTCATCTTGGAAAAGAAGCACTAATGTGTGGACCGGTTCATTTTCGTTGGATGTACCCATTCGAAAGATACATGAAGACACTTAAAGGCTATGTCAGAAACTATGCACGACAAGAGGGATGTATTGCAGAATCCTATCTTGCAAAAGAATCCATGATGTTTTTCGATGAATTTTAAAAAAAATCAGGACATATAGAGGAGAAAGAAGCTCGAAATAAAGATTATGAAAGCGGTATAATACTCGAGGGACGTCCGATTTCAATATCCAAGACAGTTAAACTGTCAGTTAATGACAAAGAAAGTGCTCATTTAGCCGTGTTAATGAATATGGCTGTGGTGGAACCATTTATAGAGTAAGTGTATGTTATATTGTTTTAATTATTTTGATGTGTTCGTAATGCAATATATAACTTATAATCAATTATTCAATACTAGTTTGCATTTGGAGGAATTAGAAAAGTCAGACCCACGCATGACAAAAAATGCAACCTTACTTTGGGAAACACATGCAAAAATTTTGCCGATTGGATTAAAAGAAAGGTTAGTTAGATTTCAAATATATTCTCTTTTGACTATTAATCTTACTAGAAAATATACATGCTAAATAAAATTTGTTGTAGATACCTATTACCTCTAAGGATCATGATGACATGTTAAGATGGATTGCTTTTGGTTCGAAGGATGATGCCATGTCTTACAATGGATATATCATCAATGAGCAACGTTTTCATATACAAGATGTAGGGAAAGAAACTCAGAATTGTGGGGTGACTCTTAAAATTAAAATATCCTGATATTAGAGCTTTGCTGCAGGGTGTAGAAAGTTCAAAAAGGAGCACATCTGAATTGGTAAAAACAATAATTATATTACTCAAGAAATAACATTTAGATTTTAAATTTTGATCCAGTGATTGCTATAATTTTTGATTGAATAATTACAGAGCAATGACGATGTATGTTTGATGTTGAATTGGAATGGAAACTGTGAAGTTGTTGCCAATGGGAGGGTGTTGTCCAGGGAGCCAACTGTGGTTGTCAATGGCATTCATCTTGGACCAAATGCTGTGAGAGTTATTGTAGATATCGTGGACAAACCAGATACTTATTTATGGAGGCCTACACCTAAAATGACAGTATTAGCAGACGCTGTGAATAAGGTAGTAGCTTGGCCATCAACTTGCATTAAGATGGCGCTGTGAGTAAATTTGAACGACGTCCGTACGGTAAATTTTACACTTCTCATACTAAACTGTTGAAATTACACTTCTCATTGAAACATACTAAAGTTTTAGTTTTAGTTTTTAGATATTAGTACCCCAGATTAATCCATTTGTACATTTATTTGTTTGTTAAAATCTTAATAAAAATTTGAATAATTTTTTTATATTAACAGCACTGTCCATAATATTATGGTTGGAATTACACTTCTCATTTTATAACCTGTGAATGAATTGCTAAGTAATTTTCTAAGTAGGAATTTATTTGTTTGTTAAAATAAACCATCTTTATATTTATTTGTTTGTTAAAATTACACTTCTCATTTTATAAGCTGTGAATGATTTGCTAAGTAGAAATTTATTTGTTTGTTAAAATAAACCATCTTTATATTTATTTGTTTGTTAAAATTACACTTCTCATTTTTAGAGTAATAACACTGTCCAAGACGACAAATGCAAGATTTATGGTTGGAATGAGGGTGAAGGGGTAGTTGCCGAAGGAAGAGTCTACTCCAGAAAGCCACAATATATTGTTAATGGTATTCCGCTCGGTCCGTCTGCCGTTGTGATTTCGATCGACAAAGTATTAAATAAAGATGCTTATTTGTGGCGACCCACATGTGATATGTCGTGCATTGGATATGCAGTTGGTAGGAAAGTAGCATGGCCAAAATCAAAAGTTGAAGTTGATAAAGAAAATGTAAATGACAGTGTAAATTATGCGACTTCTCCCATGAAATGTACACCCGTGGTCATGAAGAAATCAGAGCATGTAAGTATTAATTTTCAAAATTGAAGAAATTACCTATGTATGAAAGTTTATTTATTATGTGTATGTATATATTCTGCATAATAATCTCTTTTTTTCCAGCCAATTGCAAAGTGGACAAAAGATAGCAAATGCCAGTTGATCGATTTAGGTGGAACAAACGTAGTGGCTGAAGGAACTGTTGCATCAACTAATCCGATAACGCTGGTCCATTGTCGTCCATTGGGACTTAATGCTGTAAAAGTTTGGGTTGATATTGTGGGAGATGCAAATGCAGAGCTATGGAGACCAATATCGGTGTTGACGTGCATGGAAGATGCACTTGGCGTTCCCATAGCTTGGCCAACGGAAAAGGTCATTCTGAAAACAAACTGAAAGGTATATAACTTGTTCATCATAAATGTTTTCAAACATTGATTCTAATACCCTGACAATATTCCTAGATAATCGACTATAAAAATTAGTTACATTACTCAATAAATATTGGTGTAGAGCTAGAAAGTGATTGAATTGGTGATTGAATGTTGTCAGTATGGCTGAGGTTGTTGATGGAGTTAGGATAAAATTCAGTGAGGGGGGGAGGGGTACGGTTTAGGTCAAACAGTGGCAGGACTGTCAACTTGTATTTAATTTTAACTTGGCATATTGTGGATTTTTTTTCTATAGTATGAATGGGGAGGGGTTGTAGCAAGGTAGTTGATGGAAACTGTGTTGAAGTAGGGAAGTGATGCTTGTAGTAGACAGAACTATAATGACCGAGGTTGTTTGAACTGAAGCAGTTTGAAGGTGGAACAGTTCAAGTGAAGGTGAATTTTTTAGAAGTAAGGGTGATATTGGTGGTAGGTTGTTTAAGGGATAGGGAGGGTTGTATTGTTTGTGATTGAGGAAGGAATGATTTTGACTTGGTGTTGGAGTGGCAGTTTGAGAAAGTTGTGAAGATCGTTGTTATCAGGTTTGGGTAAGGTTATAGGAAAGAGGAAGTGTTGGTAGTGATGATCCAGAAATCGGGGAACTGTCGGGGATGTTAGCAGTTTTGTGGTGGAGTTTTGGTGAAGTTGAGATGGTGGACAGTTTGGTTTTTGTCGGATTTGGGTATGTTGTGGAGTTAGAGTTTGTATTCAAGGGTTTGGTGTTGATATGTTGGCAGTGTGTTGTTTGGATGTAGGGTGGTATATGAAGCGAGTGTTAAAGAGGAGTGACTGGAAGATTGAAGGGGAGATTGCTGAGTGGTCGAAGTGTGGAGATGATTGAAGTGTGGTCGAAGTGCATTTGTACTGAACTATAGAGATATGCAATGCACGAAAGGTTAGGTTGCAGTAGGTCTGTTGAGTGATCAGAGGAGTTGCGGTTAGGTTTCAGAAGCACGGTAGTTCGATTGTACCAGTGATGAAGAACAGGGAAGATGGATGAGTTGTTTGGCAGGTTCGATTTTTTTTTGTTGTGTTGTGGGACGAGTTATGGGTATGGTCGGAAGTTTGTATCAAATATGATTGTAAGGAAATTTTGGTGGAGAAGTTGACTGTGTTGTGTTAGAAGTTGGTGTGAACAAGTAGTGTACAGGCAGAGGGAATGAAGGAAGGAAATGGGGATGTTATCAGGTGAACTTGCTATTTTGAATGGAGTGCATGGTTGAAGAGGATGGTTGTCGTATGACAAGTCTAGTGCACTGACTTCACAAATATGATGTAAAAGTTGTTGAACAATCACAATGTGCTCACATCAATGGTTAATACGCAGAGGCATATTTGTTTGAAGTATTATAGTCTAAGGACTTCTATATTTGTCCATTTTGATCTTTGATACCTTCACCTCACAAATATTTAGTAACATGATTATTATTGTTTACAGGTAGATAAACGTTTGTGAAGAATTCAAGCAGCAACACTGGTTTTTGGTATGGTAGCAGCACATGTATGTAGTTAGGTTGATTAAAACTGTTATGAAACTATTATGAAACAAGTATGTATGGTAGCAGCACTACTTTAGCTGCATGTACTATTATGAAACTATTTATGGTAGTTTGGTTGTGTAAACGTATGGTTAACCTTTTGTCTTGACACTAATGTTATGACATAGTGGTGTTTATGTAATTGCTTTTGTTTGTGTTATTGTGGTTCATTGAATGTGTTATTTTTGAATGTGTATGTGTTTATATATTACGTTATTGTATAAGTTTTGAAGTACTTGAATTGGAGGCGAAATCAGATGTAGTCGTGGAACAGCAGGCAATAAAATCGAAACATACGGTGGCGGTGAAAAAAGGCCACCAAAAATATTTTTTTGTAGCGTTTAAAAAGCGCTACAAAATCAGCAATTATAGTAACTCAGATAATCTCCGTGGCGTTCGAAAAACGCTGCAAAAAATAATAATAAGTGCAACAAAAAAATAAGATAGTAAACAGCACTTTTTCGATGGCGTTTCTTAAACGCTGTAAAAAAAGATCTTTAGTAACGTTTAAAAAATGCTGCCAAAAATTCATTTATAGTGGCGTTAAAATAAATGCAACAAAAAATCATGGATTGTTAGTCGCATGTTTTCTAGCGGCGTTTATCAAAATGCCACCAAAACTTTTTGTAGCGTTTTTTGAGCGCCACTAAAAATCAATTTTTTTGTAGTGTTGGCTATATTCTTTGTGTAATTTATAGTATGTCACATTATATTATCTTTTACTCATATGATTATACAGACATATACCATTTCTTGATATATATTTTTGTTGCAAAATAGATAAAAGACCCATTTCTTGATTTTTCTTTGTTTTGTTTATTTTTACATGATAAGACTAGAAATTAAACAAGAATAGCACACTAGTTATAGAAAAATATTTAATCATTGAAGATGTTTACTGCCACATGCTTTATATGATGCAAATTTAGTGGATCATGATAAAGATATACAGGTAAAATAGTGTCTAATTAAATACTTAAAGAAAGATATTATCACTATTGAATGGGAAAAAAACATTTATAAGTCAATATTAAGTGTCTTTAATTGGTAAAAATACGTCATATAATATGAATAACAGTTCACATCTAATTAGTAGGGGGAAAATGACTCCTAACTTTCAAATTATCAGTAGTTCATTTAAAACAAGCAGTAACCAAAAGGAAAATTAGCCTTACTAAAAGCCTAGTAAAAATTGATGGTTGACATATTTCAAGTCTTATAAGCAAATACTAACAATATGGTTCAAACTATAAGCACAATGCTAATACAAGTAAACATAACACAAAAAAGACTGGGGTTTTAGAATATGAGGTGGTTTGACTGAGAAACTTATAGTCATTTTTTGTGTTGTACCTATCATATAAAGATACATACACGATATGATCTACATTCTTGGTTTGTTTAATTATAAGGTCCTTTAATCCAATAAAGATGATACATTTCTAGATATAAATTAACATGGATCCATCATAAACCAAGATTCATTGTCCTAATCAAGTCACCTAAGTTTGCAAACTTACCACTTATCAAACTTTATTTTGGTATTATTATCTAAAAAGTGATAGAGCATAACCCAGTATACACAGAACTATCAACCATTCAATGAAAGGTTAGATTGAGAATTAGTCTTTACTTTAACTAGTACTGATGTACATTAAAAAAAAAAGTTAAGTCACTGTTATGTAACTCAGAAAGATCATTAGTTACTGTAACAAAAAATTCACTGCCACTTTATATTTACACACAATCCACATTAACCAACAAACTCCCCAAGTCGAGAAACAACAAACAGACCCAGAAACATCCACAATCAACATAGAAATCCGATATTTATAAACACATAAATCCAACTAAAACCACAAAAATAAAAAAGACCAACCAATCAAAATCACTAATTTTCAATATGGGGCATCATGTTGAGCATGCTTTCATAGTATGTAATGCAAGCCAAGATGGTGCAAAAGGGAAACATATATTGTAGTTATAACCACTAATTTTTTACCTTGAAATTATAATCTTCCTGATAACAATGGTGAATGATGCAACCCTCCAAGAAAGTGTTTTGATATGGTCAACCTGCTTGGGTGACTATAACCATTTATGAGGGAGGGGATTGTGACTATAAATTACATAAAGTAACTGCTATAGTGACATAATTAGCACTTTGCATTATATAATCTTGTACAGAATTACAAAAAGCAATTGCTATAGTGACATAATTAGCATTTTGCATCATGTAATCTTATACAAACTTGACAAGTGCCGAATTTTCAAAAACACAGAGACAAACCTTGTAAGGTTTGAATATTTTCATTCAGCACAACGTTTTGATTTTAGTTTTATTTATTTAGTAAGACTAATAATAGCATCCCCAGTTCAAATGTTGATAATAGATGTTAAACGTATATTTTCTTATAGTGTACCAATCTTAAGACTAAAAATTACAGAGGCATTCAAAACTAATAACATAAGGCATTCATACCAAGACCTTGAGCAGCAACATCAATTGCAGCCATTATTGGACTATTATCGTTTCTGAACAATGCCAAAACCCAGTCCCTTTTTTATTGTTGTTTATCACCATGAATAATCAATGCAGACCATCCATTCATTTTGAGCTCCTTAGTCACATGATCAAAGCCTCTTTTAGTTTGTGAAATATCAGGATTTAACTTTAACCCACCAACTCCCTTAATAATTTCAACAATATGCTGAACAAATAAATAAAAGAACGAAATGATTTGTATCATCTGAAACACAAAAATTACAGGTTAATGAATTGAATTTGTATTTTGATAAAAACATACAGATTTTACATGGTCACAATTTCAACAATCTTTCATAACACTTGTATTATGATGCAAACTTTACATAAAAGAGGTTCAGATGGAATATTGAGAAACTTTTGTCCGTTTCATCTTAAATTGTTCCTGAAATTATAATAGTCCTATACTGCGTTTGATGGTTGCATTGTGGGGCAACTAATAAAGTATTGTCTACATATGTAATAATATCAATATATCCAAATTAGACTATAATTTATCCTTATATTCAACTGTTGTACAATAGTTCCTAGATGTATCATCAAAACAAAAGGGTGGAACATTGAATACATAACGTATTGGCATGGTATTTGTGCCATAAAATTCATAATTTAATTGGAAAATAATCCATTTAACACACATAAATAGAGCATTTTTTCAAATCAAGCCATATTTTTTTGACTGTAGTGGTTAAATAAGTTGCTGCATTGTAGGTCAACAGTGTTTCATGTACATTTTTTTATTTTGCAAACATGTTGAAACTGTTACATTGTGGGTTATTTTTTTAAATTATTTGAGTAACCACATCGAACGTTATTTATTATCGGTCATGAATCATGGACTACAAATAATATGACTATCCTTAGGCTTGTCATAGGTAAAATGTATTACAGTTAGCCTTAGGCTGGTCATGGCTAACTTGTATAAAATGTATTTAACATAGGTAAAAGGTAGTTACTTGAAACATGTCCTAACATGATAAATAATGAAAACTGAAATCACACTTCTTCAATAATATTTGGCTAAATAAACCTAATATGAATTATTATATAGTGAAACATATGTCCAAATGAACTCGAGCACATTTACGAATATCTAAGTTAGGTTGTTTTGCTTCAATTGCTCTGCATAAATCATTTTAGATCTTATGTTAAAAACTAACTAACAAAAGGTAGAAACATCTGATTTTTGCTGTTATAGGGAATTTAGGTCATCCAAACCGAAAACCTGCACTGCACATTGTTACTAGGCATTAGGTCCACTTAATCAAAACTTGTATTTAATCCAAACCTTTCATTCTATTTAAACAAATTCTAAATTGTTTATATCATTGAAACAAGCTATTGACCTTAAAATGTTTTTATCGGCAAAAACACTAAACTGTTATAGACTTATCAAACATATGTGTTGGCCAAAGTGTTGGGCAATATCAGTTTAAAAAAATAACAACATGCATTTCATTTTCTGCTTCTCGCTTATTTTTCTAAGAATGCTACAGGCAAATCAACTCGATTTCACAATACTATTTCCAATGCTCAAATATTATGGTACGTGTTTTTAACCTTCTGGTTCTTATAAATTATGTATCAATTCTACGTTTCATACAATAAGGTCAAGGACAGTCCATGACAGTTGCATGAAATTGTGAGAGAAATTTAAATTCCATTAGAATAAATGTGCTATCTCCGTTTTCACTTATCACAAAAGTGCTAAAAAGACTATACCAAGGACAACTCATGATGATTTACATGAAAAATAAAATATGGAATAAGTAGGCCGTCTCTATTATCATATTGTTGTCACATAACCTCACGACCAACAAACTCATGCCAAGAATCTGGATACACTAAATAAGATGTCTCTATAAATAATTTTACACGTCTTTTTAAAATTCCTAAGGCGCAAGGTAACATGGTTAGGATCCTGTTACTTATTGTTAAGAGGTATGATGGTTCATTACAGTGTTGCCTAAACTTGAAATAATAAATGATGTATTGAATTTTGGCTTACATTTTTTTCCAGGACAATGTTCTTGGCATGAGATTAGCCAGCAAATGGTTTCTTCAACTCATTACCAAGATGACTCTTCTTGTAAGACTTGTCTGCCCATCTCTGATTTCTTCTATGGGTCTTTGACTTGCGCCCAGCTCCCATACCATGTGTATTTCTATCAAATATTTCAGATTCATGGATATAGACCATGAGAATTGATTAACATAAGACACTAACAAATAATATAATAAACAAAAATATAAATGTATGTCACAGATTGTTTGCACAAAAAATGGACAAACACCTCCAAGTCGTGTGAATTAGTCGATTTTAGGTTGTTTCTAGTGGTTTGGGTGATTTATGCAAATATATAAAAAGCAGGGACTAAACTGTAAAAGACACACAGATTTATAGTGGTTCGGCCAGAACGTGTCTACGTCCACTTTATATGTTATTCTCCTTTTTCTTTCAGATTACAAGTACAAAGCTTTGTATACAAGTATATGAAAGTTGTTTTAAAGTTCCTTCCGTGCTTGAGCTCTCAAACTTGTCTGCCATTGTTGTACCCATGTCCCTCTATTTATAGAGTGAGGTTGGGGGCAGGGGTCTTGGATGTATATAGCTGCTGGTGGTCCTGGGCTGGAGCAATCTGGTCTGGCACATCCGATTCGACATGCCTTGGTTCGGCCGTGCTTGGAGAAGGTTGGTTCTGCAGGGGTTGGTTCGGCAGTGGCTAGAGGGAAGGTTGGTTCGGCCTTGCTTCGTTCGGCAAGGGTTGGTTCGGCAGTGGCTAGAGGGAAGGTTTGAGAAGTGCGTTTGATTCGGTGGGACCCTCCCTGTAATAGCTTGGTGGCAATATCCCCAACACTTGCCCCCCAAAGTAGGGTATGTGCATGTACATGGCGTGCTTTGTTTTGAGCTTGGGAGTTTCCATCCAGTTTCTAGCGCCGAACCAACTGGTCTGGTCGTTGTCGTTTGCTTATAAATAGGGGCCTAAGGCCTCCGTCTTTCCGCACCGAACGAGATAGCCGGATAAGAATTTCTCTGCCGAATCAACATTTCACCGAATCAATTCTTGGTTGCCGAATCAGGTGACTGCCGAATGTCCCCCCCTTCTCTTTTTTTTTTTGAATGCCGAATGTCCGGCATTGGGAATGCCGAATGAATCTCGGCATTGGGAATGCCGAATGAGATATCGCCTTACCTTGCCGAATGAGCTTGGGGGTTGGAGTGCCGAATGGACTCTCGCATTGCTTTACCGAATGAACTTTTATATTTGAATCCTAAGTGAAATCCTGGACTCATATATGCTTGCTCGCTTCATACACCTGCTTGTTTATATTTCCATACTTCTTGTTCTAACACTATGTCTCTCTCTTTTGCGTATGCAGATAAATGTCTCGCAAAGTGGAAACTCGATCAGAAAAGAGAAAATCTACGGACCGAAGTGAGCCTCTCATTGTGCCCCCGCCCAGTCAGGACCAGCACGACATGGACCTGCCCCGAGGTCTTTAGTGGACGGATACGGTCCTCAGGAGCTCTTAAACTCTCCTCCTGACTGCTTTCCTAGCTCTCTCAGAGAGGAGCAGCTTGATGTTATATCCCGCTCCTTTGGGATTGATAGAGCGCTTATGTGGTTGCCGGGGGACGGAGTGATGCCGTATAATCCCCCTGAAGGATGTTTTGCGTATAGTAGGTACCACTGCATGTGTGGGGCCATTCCTTCCATTAATACCTGGATAGTCAGCTTCATCACTTATCTGAAGGTGACTCCCTTCCAGCTTCAGCCCAATTCCTACGCCATCTTGGTGTGCTTATACATTATTTTCCAGAGAAGGTACGGGCGCCCCCTTCCAACCAGGAGATTCAGTATCTATATAACTTGAGGGGTTACAAGAAGGGATCTCTGTACGTTAGCTTGGAAGCGGCTGTTCCCTTCAAACCGGTCCTGGACCTATATTCGAAGCTTAGTATGTTTAAGAAAGAATGGTTTTTCATCAGGGATGACTGTGTTTCCTTCCGCCTTTTCACCTCTGGCTGTAAGTTGAACTTCATTTATAGTTTCCTTGTTTCGGCTGCAACGCTTCTTCTTATATGCTTTTATTTCTTGCTAGCGACAGGTGGCTTTGCGGTCGTGGAGAATGATTCCTTGGTTCAGATGGCTGCGGAAATAAGAGCCATTCCGGAACGGGATCGGTCGGCTTCTTACCTGATCAGGAACGCTACTCTCCTGGTGCACAACTTGATCCTCCCACGCCAGTCCGTGGTTAAGCAGAGGGATACGGCTGAGGAGAAGGCCGCCAAAGCCAAGGAAGGGGTCATGGTGAAAAGCGGCAAGAGGGAACCTTTCACAAAGCCTCCAGTTGTCGGGGGCAAGAAGCTCAAGAAGTCCGACGGTCCCTCTCCTATTACTTGCCCACTTGCTCTGGGAGAGGAAGATGTGGTGGAAGATAGAGGTGAAGGTGAAGGAGGAGATGGACAGAGCGGTAGTGGCGTTGGTGCCTTAACCTCCGGGCAAGCAGGAGAGATTCATGAATGGACGAATGATGCTTTCCGTCAAGCTTTTGGGGAGTCGGAGGAAGGATCGGCTTTGGTTGACAAGGCTAAGGGGGTTGACAAGACTGGGGCTGGCGCCGATCCATTCTCTGAGAGTTCTTCAGCTAAGGCGACTCCAGCGATTTATGGTGAACTTTTGACTTATGCAGACTCCATTTATGATAGGGACTTAGGAATATTTTATGGTTCGCTTCCATCCTGGAATGAGATTCAGGACTTATTGCAGTATCCCACTCCTCCGCAGGGTTTGTATAACAGACGTGCCTTCTCATTCCTTTTAACTTAACATATTTCTTGAATTATGGATCATTGTATGTTCGTAACACTTGGTTTTTATTCCAGGAGCAGGTAAGGCGGCCAAGTCATCAGATATCCGGCACCGCCTCGAACAGTATAAGCTACTCAAAGCTTCTGCTAAACCAAAGCCGCCAACTAGCCGTCTTGGGGATGTAGTTAGATATCGCCCCCTTCTTGGAGTCATTGAGGAAGATATGCAATAGAGGAAGAGGGGTCGATCTTCGTTTGAACCTTCTCCTGGCCCTCATCCTCCAGTCCAGCCCATCCATGATATGACTGAGGAGGATACTGAGTTTATGCCTTCCCCCCATCCGTCCGAAAATCCAACCGTCACTCCGATAGACCGTCCTGGTTTGGATCGCAACCCATTTGCCGGCCACCCGGATCTGGACCCGAGTTTTCAGGATATCTCTTTTGACGAGGTCACGGGTGAGCATCTTCTTCCCCGCAATCTCATGGTATGGGTGCTTGATGAGGCTAAGTCGTTAGACCTCGATTTGCTTACTACTCGGATTGTGACCATGGGGAATGAGGCCAAGGCAAGAATCGATCGGGTGGCTGAGGAAACCAAGAGGCTAATGGAGCATCACGCTCGACTGGCCAGGGCTGGGGAGGAAATCGGAAGTGCTAACATCCGGTTGCGGCTACAGGTTTCTGATCAGGCCAAACAGCTTGCCGATCAGGCTATCCAGATATCGCAGCATGAGGTGGCCTCCCGACGACTAAAGAAAACCATGGAGGAGGCTAGCAAAGCTGAGTTGCGAAAGATGGAGGCCGCCTGCAAGGAGCGGATTGACATAGCCATTGCTACGGTGGACGAGGTTCGGAGGGCGGATCTTGAGCAAGTAGAGGAGTTATCCGGGAGGCTTGAGGCCGCAGAGCTTGCTCAGGCCAGGCTAAAGGAAGAGATGGAGGAAATGAGGAGGTCTCTCCAGGCTGACCGCTTGAGACATCGATCGGAAAGGGATGTTGCCGTCGCCAAGTTGCTGTCCTCCGAGGCCTGGGTGAGGGAGTTTGAGGAGAATGAGGGGATGATGGATGAGATGTTGCAGGATATGTACTTCCGTACCTGGAAGCAGGGTAATCTATCCTGGATGGATGACTATCCCCGGATCATGGCTAGGATATATCTCCGGGCTTTGGAGGAGGCCAAGGCCGATGCGGATAAGGAAGGTGGAGTGGCATTCAGGATGGATATGGTTACTGCGCAGTTCTCAAAGGAGGAGAAGGTAGCGGTGAAGGAGGGGATGCGGCTACTTGCTGCGGAGGAAGCCGGTGTGCAGTTGGGGGATGAGGACCAAGAAGCGGGTGTTGGTGAGTTTTTCCTTTTTAGCTTTTCATAACTTGATCGTTTGCGGTTTATCTGATGGATTCTTTTCCTGAATTGGACAGGTGGGACCTCTAGTCAACATGCTGGGAGTTCCGATCCAGCAACCAAGTAGATTCGGAGAGCTGGTTCTGAGGTGTAGCGGTTGGCACTAATGCAGCTGGTTATTTTATTTGGTCTGCCAGACATTCCTGTATATGCTAGTTCAAAAACATTAATGTACTTTCGAGCTGTAATTATGTCATTGAACGACTTTATGTAAGTTTATAACACAAGCTGATTCTGTTATATTTTGAATGCTGTCATTATTTTGATGTGCTGCATAAGAAGTATAACTATGCATATGCCTGCGATTTAGTTGTGTTTGATGCTAAGCTCTTGCTTGAAATATAATCTCATGTTTTGCAATGTTAGTGTGATGTATGAATAAGTTATAGTTACATGCTCATGTACAAGAGAAGAGAGTATCGCCCTTCATGTCTTAGTTGCAGGGGGGTAGCTTTGAGCGTCTTGTATAACTGGTCATGGATACAGCTGAGTGTCTTGTTATCCAGTTTGCGAGCTCCGATCCTTATGAGCGAATGTCTCCTAGTCGGTGTCCTGCACTTTAGGGATCGTTACACAGGATAGGAGAAAAGTATTTAAATGGAATGGAAATATAGGAAAAGTAAAATTTCCAGTCACGGAAGGCCGTCGTTATGCTTAAGTTCGTGGCAAACGGGTTTTGTAGTCGCTTTCCCTATCTCTGGGTCTTGGAGACATTTGTCACCCATCTTACGCCTCTGCGGGGAGTTTTCTTTTTTACCACAGCCGCACTTAAGACATATCGGAGCCGAGATCGCGCACAGTAACTACCCGAGCCATTATGGCCCGTAATTGTGGGTATTATTCGATTTACTGTGGCCGGCTAGCGTGGGTGCCGATCGTCAACCGTGAACTACCCCTGGCTAGCCACACCTTATGTTGGGGCTTAAAGTAGGTTCACAGTTGCCGGCGAGCCGAACGCTGTAATGAGCTGCCATCGGCTATAGTCGGCCTTCGTGATGGCTTATAATCGGCTCATTACAGTTGGCTTTGAGGGCAGTCGTGAGCAATGAGTTAACCCGCAGCAGAGGGATGCTGGATCAAAAGTGTCTCATTGGCGAGTGCATAGAATCGCATAGTACCTGTTGAGTCTTGTCCTGGTGAAGTTGCGCCATGAAGTTCCAGTATGGAAATGTCGTTGTACACGAAGTTGTTCAACAGAAAAGGATAAAGCTTAACAAGCAGCCAAGATATAAAGGAACAAGTTAAAAAGAGACAAGATTTTTAAAGTGGTTCGGCATGAAAACGCTTACATCCACTGATTCTCTTAGTTAATTCACTTCATATGGGCAGTACAAGTTAAGAAAAGTATCGACAGAGGTGTTGGATGTTCCATGCCCTCTAGAACACCTCTCCGTCCACTGTTGACAAAATATAAGCTCCGTTGTGGAGATCTTTATGAATTACATAGCGTCCGTCCCAGATTGGATCTAGCGCTCCGGGGCGCGGGAAGATCTGCTTGAGGACAAGATCTCCTTCCTGTAAGCTGCGGTGCTTGACTTTAGAGTTGTATTGTGCTGCTACTTTTTGCTTGTGAGCTGCTGCTTTGAGTGCTGCATCGTCTCTTCTCTCCTCAATTAGATCCAAAGACATGAGGAGGAGTTCTTCGTTCTCTTCCGGGTTGTAGTGGATCCTGCAGTGAGAGGGCACTATAGTTTCAACTGGGAGCATGGCCTCCGATCCGTATGCCAAAGAGAAAGGAGTATGCCCTGTTGAAGTTCTGTAAGATGTGCGATAGGCCCAAAGTGCCATAGGAAGTTCGTCCACCCAAGCGCCTTTTGACTTTTCAACTTTCTTCTTGATTAAGGTTTTGAGAATCTTGTTGATAGCTTCGACTTGTCCGTTTGCTTGAGGATAAGCTACAGATGAGAAGCTTTTGTGAATTCCGTGCTCTTGGCACCAATCGAATTCTTCGCTGTCAAACTGAAGTCCGTTGTCTGATATGATCTTGAGTGGGACCCCGTACCTGCACAAAATATTTTTGATCAAGAAGTTGATAACTTTTACCGAAGATATTTTATTTAGAGGTTCCGCCTCCACCCATTTGGTGAAATAGTCAACTGCCACTATAGCATATTTGGCTCCGCCTCGGCCCGTTGGCAGTTCGCCAATTAAGTCAATTCCCCATACTGCAAAGGGCCAAGGGCTGGTCATTTGAGTAATCTCATTTGTGGGTAGTCGAGGAATCTTGGCAAATTTCTGACATATGTCGCATCTCTTGACGAAGTCCAAGGCCTCTTTGTTTAAAGTGGGCCAGTAATATCCATATCGGAGTATCTTCTTTGCCAGAGTCTGTCCTCCAGTGTGATCTCCGCAACTTCCTTGATGGATGTTGGATAAGACTTCCCTGGCTTCCCTTCCAGCGATACACCTTAATAAGGGATTAGAGAAGCCGCGCCGATAGAGGATGCCTTCTTGTAATGTATAGCGGGAAGCTTTCCTCAAGATTTTCTTGATTTCGTTACGCCTGTCGGGCCGTGTGCCATCTTGTAAATATTTCCGGATAGGAGTCATCCAAGTTTCTTCGTCGATTGCAGCTATCAGATTCACTTACTCGAAACTTGGTGCCGGCTGTTTTGAGATGGTTAATGCTCCGAAGATAGTGATGTTCTTCATACTAGCTTGCTTTGCTAGTTCGTCGGCCTCTTGGTTCTCTTCTCGAGGAATGCGTTTGATTAGATAGTGATCCAATTGACTGAGCAACAGCTTGGTCTTTTTTAGATATGCTGTGAGTCGTTCTCCTCGAGTCTGGAAGTCTCCCAGTATTTGATTTATAATGAGTTGAGAATCACTATGGAGACATAAAGAGCCGACCCCAATCTCCAAGGCCAGTTCTAATCCAGCTATCACCGCTTCGTATTCTGCGTCATTGTTGGTGGCAGCGAATTCCAACCTTAGGGCGTAGTGCAGCTTATCTCCTCTGGGGGTGATTATCACAACACCTGCCCCCGAGCCTTGTACGTTCGACGCTCCATCTACGAAGAGATTCCACTTGATATCTTTTGCTATTTCAGATTGCTCCTTACCTTCGCTAGTAGTGAATTCGGCAATGAAATCAGCTATGGCTTGCCCCTTGATAGCGGTGCGAGGATGGTAAGTGATATCATATTGACTTACCATTTAAGTAATCGTCCAGAAGTGTCGGGGCGATGGAGCACTTGCCTTAGCGGTTGATCGGTTAAAACTCTGATGGAATGAGACTGGAAATAGTGTCGCAGTTTCCGTGACGTGATTAGCAGACAGTATGTTAGCTTCTCAAGTCTAGGGTACCTGGCTTCTTCCCCTATAAATCTCTTGCTTACAAAGTACACGGGCCGCTGTATGCGGTTGTCTTCTCTCACCAAAGCGGCGCTTAAAGCATGAGACGATACAGCAAGGTATAAGTACAGTTCCTCGCCTTCATTTGGAGTTGAGAGCACCGGTGGTTTCTGGAGGTGTCCGATTAAGTTAAGGAAGGCTGTCGAGCATTCGTCAGTCCATTCGAACTTTCCTTTGTCCTTCTTTAAAGCCTCGAAGAAAGGGATGCATTTGTCGGTTGCTTTAGAGATGAACCTACTTAGGGCGGCCACTTTCCCGTTCAGGCTTTGCATCTCCCTTCGAGTGGATGGTATCTTGATATCTTGTAAAGCTCGAACTTGTTCGGGGTTTGCTTCAATCCCTCTGGCATGAACGACGAATCCCAAGAACTTTCCCGACGACACCCCGAAGGAGCATTTTAGAGGGTTCAGCTTCATTCCATATTGGCGAAGTACTTGAAACATCTCATTCAAGTGGTTTATATGATCGTTGGCTTTCCTCGATTTTACCAGCATGTCATCCACATAAACTTCCATAGTTCGTCCTATTAGTTGCGCAAACATCTTGTTGACAAGGCGCTGATAAGTAGCCTCGGCGTTTTTAAGCCCAAAAAGCATTACTTTGTAGCAGTACAATCCCCGGTCAGTGATGAAGCTAGTGTGGTCTTGATCGGGGGCGTGCATAGGGATCTGGTTATATCCTGAGTATGCGTCCATGAAGGATAAGAGTTCGTGTCCGGTAGTGATGTCCACGAGTTGGTCGATTCGGGGGAGTGGGAAGTAGTCCTTTGGGTGGGCGTCATTTAAGTTGGAGAAATCGATGCATGTTCGCCACTTCCCATTAGCTTTCTTTACCAGTACCAGGTTGGCGATCCATTCTGGGTAGATGGCTTCCCGTATGAAGTCATTGGCAAGTAAGTTCTTTACTTCTTCCTCGAGGGCTGCTGATCGTTCTGCCCCCATGCTCCTCTTTTTCTGCTTCACTGGCACCTTGGTGGGATCGATGTTCAGCATGTGGCATGCTACATCTGGGGAGATTCCTGTCATGTCAGCGTGTGTCCATGCAAATACATCCATGTTGTGGCGAAGAAAATCAATGAGTTGATTTTTTAATTCTTCTTTTAACTGAGACCCGACTCTCAGCAGTCTACTTGGGTCGTATTTGTCTACAGATACGAATTCCATAGCCTCTGCAGGCTCGGCGGTAGCCTCCTCCTCTTTGTCCCTGTGGTCTAATTCATTGAAAGGATCACTGGTATATCGAAGAGGAGGGGCTTTCTTTAGTTGCTATGCTTCCAAGCTCTTCATGTAGAGAGTAGTCTCTGCATTTTTTCCTTTATCTTTTCTGCGATTATCGCGAAGTTCAGTTACATAGTAGTCTCGAGCAGCGTCTTGATCTCCCTCCGTTTCTCCTATTCCATTATCGGTCGGAAATTTCATCTTCAAGCACCACGGGGCTAGGACAATTTGGAAGTCAGACAAGGCTGGTCTTCCCAAAAAGGCGTTGTAGGCTGAGTGGTTCTCTATTAGCACAAATGTTTGTTTTCGCACAGCGGAGCGGGGATGACTTCCTATTTCAACAAAAAGGTCCAGTTGCCCGAGCGGTATCTTCGCATCTCCAGTGAAACCATGTAGTGGCTTGTTGCAGGGAGACACATCCTTCATCGATAGTTTCATTTTGTCGAAAGCATGCTTGAATAGGATATTCACCGAGCTTCTAGTGTCTATTAAAATTCGAAAAACTTTGGCGGGTCCGAACCATGCAGAGATGACCATAGGATCCATGTGCGGGTATTGTCTTCCCTCTAGATCACGCCTACTGAATGTGATGTCGTAATTCTCTTTCCGTTTCGGGTGGCGTTCTTCCATAAGAGAATTAACGCAGCCTTCAACGTTCCTCAATGACTTACCGTATCTTTCCATCTCCGCCCAGCTTCTGTCGGCGATGTGCGGTCCTCCTGATATGGTGTAGACCACTATCTTCTCTTGACTAGAGCCGCTAGTGTTGCGATTTCCCCCACCTGCTTCTGGGGGGGTAGTCTAGGATTCTCATTGGCCGGAGTTGAAGTCCTGTTCTGACCTTTTACATAGCGCTCCAGTCTCCTCCTTATGATGTGTTCTTCAATCAAGTCCCGGAGATGGTGGCATTCATTGGTATCATGTCCGTGGGATTCGTGGAAGCGGCAGAACTTTCCAGATTTGAGTGCGCTATCTGACTCCTTCTTGTGCGGGGGGCGCTTGTACCTAACTTCGTCTTGAGTGGCTAGGAAGATGTTTTCGATCGTTTCATTCAAAGGAGTGTAAGAGTCAAATCTTGGTCCTGGTCGATATAAGCGCTTTTCTCCCTTTTTGCCCCCAGCATTGTCTCTAGAGTCATTTCTTCGAACATCCTTTGCTGCAGCGGGGAACCTGTCTGTAACCGTCTTAGCCTGTTACCCTGATTGCCTCTCAATGGCAGCGTCCTCAAGTCTCATATACTTTCCAGCTTCATGGAAGAAATCAGGTAAAGTAGCTGGTTTTTCCTTGGTTAGTCTTATAGCAAATATAGTATCTGGATGTACACCACTGCAAAGGGCCATTAGGATAAGTTTCTCGTCGTCATCTTGGACTGCGGTTGCCGCGGCGTTGAATCGGGTTAGATATTGTTGCAATGTCTCTCCGGGTTTCTGTTTGATATTAGATAAGGAATAAGCGTCCTTGGGTTGCTCCACATGAATGCGAAACTGACTGATGAACTTTTCTTTCAACATTTCCCATGAGCTGACGGACCCTTGGGGTAGGTGGCAGAACCAGGAGGTAGCTAGATCTGCCAAGAATAGTGGGAAGCATTTACACAACACTCCCTCTGTTGCCCCGCTCATGAGCATATGCTGGGTGTACCTCTGTAAGTGTACGATGGGTCAAAGGTTCCCTTGTAAGGTTCCATCGTTGGCATTTTCCATTCTCGTGGGGTGATGGCAGTTTCAATATTGCGGGTGAAGGGGCTGGTTACCCTAGCACCTATCCCCCGATCCCTTTGCTCTCGTTGGACGCACTCTCTGAACAATCGCGCCATCCTTTCATTAGAACTTGGAGCGGACAAAAATGAGCTTGGTTCTTCCCTGCGGGATTGATTCCGTCCAGATGACTTGTAGGGATGGTATCGTCTGTCACTCCTAACATTCTCCAAAGGTTGTCTCTGCTCTTCTAGGGGAATGCTGGGGTCAGCCATAGTTGGCCCTTGCATTGATCTTCCCCTGCTGGGTTCTGTTCTCAGTGCTTCCTCGGGTCGAACTTCGGGATGGACTCCAGCTCGGCCCCGTCTACTGGTGTTTTCATGGTTAGGTAGCATGACAGGTTCAGCTACATCCGACCCTTGCCTGGCACCTCCCCCGTTGGGTTCGGTTCCAAGTGTTTCCTCGGGTCGGACTTCGGACTGAGACTGGGCTCGGCTCCTACCATGGCTGTTTCTGTTGTTAACCTCTTCGAAGAAGAAAGGTCTTTGTCGCCTTCCAGATCCTCCAGATTGGGACTCGCCCCATGATTCGGTGTTGCGGTTGGATTCTTCAGCATCCCTTAGGCGTGACATGAGTTGGTCCACCAAGGCTTCTTGTTGAGATGCGAAGCGGTTAGTTACTTCAGCCACAACCCTGTCTAGATCTGCCCTAGTAATTGGTTGTTCCGCGGCGGGGGCTGTTGGATTTGCCTGATTTTCATCTGGTATTGCTGTTAAAACGGGATGATTCTCTTGATTTGGGGTCACTGGATCTGGGATACTGCAAGTTGCGACGTTCTTTCCTTTGTTAACATCTCTCCTCTGCCTGGAAGTCATGTTGTCGGAGCAAGGAACGATGCTGTGAGGAAGAAGGTTGAGTAGGAGAAGCTGTAGCTTCTAGCTTGGCTCTCATTAAAAGCACCAAAAATGTTTGCACAAAAAATGGACAAACACCTCCAAGTCGTGTGAATTAGTCGATTTTAGGTTGTTTCTAGTGGTTTGGGTGATTTATGCAAATATATAAAAAGCAGGGACTAAACTGTAAAAGACACACAAATTTATAGTGGTTCGGCCAGAACGTGCCTACGTCCACTTTATATGTTATTCTCCTTTTTCTTTCAGATTACAAATACAAAGCTTTGTATACAAGTATATGAAAGTTGTTTTAAAGTTCCTTCCGTGCTTGAGCTCTCAAACTTGTCTGCCATTGTTGTACCCCTGTCCCTCTATTTATAGAGTGAGGTTGGGGGCAGGGGTCTTGGATGTATATAGCTGCTGGTGGTCCTGGGCTGGAGCAATCTGGTCTGGCATATCCGGTTCGGCATGCCTTGGTTCGGCCGTGCTTGGAGAAGGTTGGTTCTGCAGGGGTTGGTTCTGCAGTGGCTAGAGGGAAGGTTGGTTCTGCAGTGGCTAGAGGGAAGGTTGGTTCGGCCTTGCTTCTTTCAGCAGGGGTTGGTTCGGTAGTGGCTAGAGGGAAGGTTGGTTCGGCCTTGCTTCGTTCGGCAGGCGTTGGTTCGGCAGTGGCTAGAGGGAAGGTTTGAGAAGTGCGTTTGATTCGGTGGGACCCTCCCTGTAATAGCTTGGTGGCAATATCCCCAACACAGATAAAAAATATTAAACCTTCAGTGCATATATTAACATCCTTTATAATGTAAAAGTTAAAGCACAATTAAAAAACTAAAAAAATTCAATATTTGGTATAAAAAAAAATAAAGCTATAGTAAGATAAATCCAAGAAATATTTGTAGGTTAAAGGTTACCAAAACAAAGAAATTAAGGGTCGGTTAAATTGCGCATTATCTTTATTTTCAAAACATCAATATCATATAATCTTAATCACCTAAAAGCAATAAAAGGTTTTGTTTATAAGGTTTGGTGAAATGTTGGTATTCGTTGTATACTTTCACAAAGTACAGTAGAAGTTTAATCTACATAATGACATTCTCATCAATAAATTCATCCATGTGAAAAAAATTTAATGGAAAAGAAGTGTTAAAAAATATATTAAAAAAATATTAACACTATTGATTCAATTCCTACTATTTCTACATATCAAAAGGCTCATTCGAAATCAGTAAATAATTTACACTATACTTGTTTAAATAGTTCTTTTACTCAACCATAAATTACATTAGATGAGTATTCATCTCCTGTAATAGTTGTTCCTAGAGAATTATAAACTCACGACAATGAACATTTGAGATGGACCACGTGAAAAGAAGTTCTTTTCATAACATATGCATAAAAACCCCATGATAATACACAAAATTAAGTACCTAAAGTATGAAAATTGGGATCGACAACTGAAATAAACCTAATATTCGACTAATCCGTTAAATCTAAACAAGATGAATTAGGGTTATTCATTAACAAGGGAGTACCTGAGATATTTATGGCAAATCAGAGTAGTGACAATCAAGGAGATAAAAGAACAAGAAAAATCTAAGGGAAATCAGAACGAGGGAAAATGAAAAAAAGAGTAGCAGGAAGGGTTTTCGAAGAAAGAGGGAAACTGAAATTTTTAGGTGAGTATGATGATAGTGGTGGCAGTATTTTGATGGTGGAAATTAAAACCCTACGTTATTCTCAGTGTTTTCTCACAGACATTTTTACTTCTTAAACAACTTTTACTACACTTGAGTTAAGAACGCTGAGAATAGATGCAGTAAAAAGCTATATTTCTTGTAGTCTATGTAACAAAGAAGACTTTCCTTGATTACATTAGGCAGTCTAAATGGGATAGTAATAATAGGTTCAACATTATAAGGGCATGGTATTGATCATTACCATTTATATGGAATAAGATACATGCAGGCTATGGGCAGTCTAGGTAGTGTCCCCTATAGGCTATGGGCTGACCAGATGGAGAAGATTGAGAAGATATGTATTTTACACATGTTACTGAATTTACATTATAGTAGTTGTGTTCCATTGATGCCTAGATGTGAATCTTGGAACGGTAGGGTCAAATACAGCATGTTCTGGAATGTAAAAATTAAAGGGAAAGTAATCCCTAAATTAATAGGAATCTTCATAAAATAAATCGTATGTTAGTTCCAGATTTGTAGACTTACATGACTTGAGAAAGTAAAATGTAGAATTAGTCATTGTAGTAAATTTTTGGACAATTGATATGGATTAGTAAATATTACGTTGGAAGTTGTTATAAAATGGGAATGAGATTCAAGTAGTATTTTAATTCATTAGAATAAGGTGTGTAACAATGCAAAATTTCTATAAATTATTCAGTTCCAGTATAAAAGTGTACCGTTTGGAATAATAAGGAATATACCCAAATGAAAGAGATGTACAAAATGAAAAGAATTACTGTAATTTGTACTGTCTACTTCAATAATAAACAGAAAAAATAATTCCTTGTAATTCTAAACATAGCACAAATCATCCTTTAGATAATTTATGAAAAGTTACAATATTGACATTTCCTTTATGAAAAAAAGTGTAGTTCCAATGCATTAAAATGCAATAATCCCTAGGTATAAACCAAAGTATTTGTTATAAGTCAATTGGACTAAAATGGCAAGGGATCATTTCATATTTAGCTACCTCAACATAGGGTGACTGGAATGGAGTGATAGGAGACTATGTTTGGTTAAAGTCCTATTTGTGAGATGATACCAAGGAGTAGAAAAGGAAAATTTTTGGAAATTCAAAATGCAAAAGGGATATCCTAGATACGAATTTAGTAAAGATTTTGCAATGGATAGTAAATTCGAGAATTTGAGTCTCGGTTAAGATAAAGGTTTTTTTTTGAAAACCCAGGAGAACCCGGTAGGCCAGTAAACTCATGAGGATGGTACAGTAAAGCCGTCCGTTGATCCAAACCCCCATACCCCCGGGTAAATTTATATAGGATAGGGAAGTGCATGGTAGGAATCGAACCTAGGTCTTTGTACCAGAACCCAAGTCTCCTTTCCACTGCGCTGCACCCGTGGACAAGATAAAGGTATTGTTATAGGAGTCCAATGAGAATGCGAAGGCGATTTTTTCATATAAAAGAAGATTAGAAAATTTAAAGATTTGAACGAGGATAAAATTGTTCATGATCATCGCGGGGATTGAAGGAAGATTATTTTCTTAAGAAAATTTACGAGAGACTGCCATCCAGTAATGGTCGTATGCATAGTAACCACGAACGAATAAAGTAACCCTTAAGTTGTTATTATTTTGGTTAGCATGATCTTAGATTATAACACTAATGAATTTGAGGATTTTTATTTTTAAGATTATATAGGAAAATAGGCCAAACTTTCATTTGTAGAACTTGGAATAGATCCATGTAGACCAAAAACCTGATACCTAGGTACCATGAATTTTGAAAGTTTGGTAAATAGCCTAAAGATAAAGAGAAATGATTTGAGTTGAGCTGCATTTGAAAAGGAAGCCCTGTTAGTTTTGATATAGGAAATCGCCACTTTGGACAACCTTGAGGGAAGTGGAAGTATAGCAAAGGGCTAAGTGGAAAGTACCGAATGAAGAAGAAGTAGAATCTATAATTGATTTATCCCACTTGGCATCTAGACATGAAGGGGATTAGGCACACCACTGAAAGAGTTAAGATAGTATGTTGTGCATTGGAGGTTTTATGGAGCTACAGTTAGCAAGAGCATACTAATGCTTACGTTGTTTAGCATGGTGAAAGATTACACCATGTGGGTTAATAGCAAGGACTTTTGAAGGTTATCGATGCACATATAACTGAATTGGAAATTATGCCAGCGGTGAAAGTTGGTTGGTGCAGTCGGGATTCAATTGGTAGAAGGGCAAGGTCTGCACTAGATAGGCATGAAGCAAGTACCGATAGGAGATACATGAGGTAGTCCATGGAGCTGAGTCCATATAGAGTTTATGGAGCCGAGTCCACGATAGAAGAGACTAGTATAAAATCCCCAAGGAAAGGTAGAATGCAACTTCATTATTGTGAAGTCGTTATTAGGTTCTTCCGAAAGTGTCTATATAGTGTAGCTGCCATAGTCAAGCCATCTTTAGTTGGGAAAGTATAGGTTACTTTTGTATTTACGTTCTAGTTGAGATAGAGACCATTTGATATTAGGAATGGTTGCAATGTGTCAATAGAACATGTCATGGATGATGGATGCTAGTGGATGTATTTGGATGTATTATTTATTCAAAACGAAAGGATATTCTTCAGAAAGTATAACCTTTAGGTAGTACACACACTCACATTATCTTTTATTTATTATCTAGCTATTAGATAAGATACATATGGATGTTTAATTATTATTGTGCTAGTGGATCTTATGCATGTGGATGTTGCATATGGATGTAATGGTTGGCATACATGTAGAATCCCAAGTATACTCATTTAGGACGTTGCAAACATTTAGATGCATGTCATGAGCATTTGCATGACAGGAGGTCGACTAAATTGTAGACCGCCAAGTCTTTTGCATTAGTATAGGTTCATGTGCATTTAACATTACATATTGACATACTGCAGTGGAAAACTTCCAAGGACCGTGATTGCTAGTGGGTGATGGATGAGTAGATGGTTGTAGCTATGGATTGTCATATGTGAGTTACATTTTTCCATCCTCAGAGATTTTGAGGATGAAATCCTATTAAAGAGGGGAATGTAACACCTTGAAGATTTTACCAAATTTAAATAAGAAAATTTAATTGAATTAAATATTTTAGATTAAATAAAACAAAGAGCTTAAAATAAAATTTTCATAGATGTTCGAATTTGGATACGGAACTTGCACCATCGTGTCCGTAGCCATTTTCCGTACAATCTTAATATATAACTTGGTGTAATTCGAGTTAGTATGAGAATTACGAGCGACAAAACGTGAGATGAAAATTAAAAATAGAAAACAATATATATATATATATATATATATATATATATAGCTAGGTCCACCGATGACGGTTGATCCAACCCTAGGGGCGCTCGACCCGAACCTTGTTAAATCGAGTGTTTAATCTTGGATGGAACCAACAAATCAATGGCCGAGATGATTGCTTGCATGTTTAGTATACGACGAGTGGTTTAAATAGATAATTGAGTTGATCTAATGGCCATAGTTTCTAACCTAACACTATAAATTAATCTCTAACCCAAAACCATAAAGTTCGTGTCAGTTGATCAATCACAAAACTTTACCCATATTTCTACTTAAATCCTAATTTTTGAAACCCTAAAAATCAAATTAACCCAAATCAAAACGTTTACCAAATCTAGAGAAAAATAGAGTGAAGAAAGCAATCAAAGAGGATGCTAAGGATATTTAGAGGAGAGTTATCAATTGCAAGCCAGTTTTCTCAGATCTAGAACAAAGGATAGAGATGAATAGGCACAAATTTAGTAATTTGATTAATACCATTGATTTTAATCTATTTTAAGTTGATTAGATCTGTAAACACCTTAATTAATATGTTAATCTAAAATTTAAATTTCTAAGTTGTAAACCCTTTTATTTAAATTTGAGTTAGATTATGAAATTGTTAAATTGGACATATTAAATTGCGAACCCTAGTTGAAAACCCTAATTTAATTTGAAATTGGAAATTAAAAAATGTAGATTGGGATGATTGAATAATTAGGGTAAACTGTGCTTTTAAGCATTCCAACTAATGATGTGGATAAACAAATTTAATCAGTGCACTAAAAATCGACAAACTGGAAAAAAATTCACTGTATAAGGTCGACCAAGGATAGCTTAGGCCAGTCGACCTGGTGTAGTCTTGGGTCGACCGTTGTAGTAGAAAATTGCCAAATTGAATCTTGGCCTAAGGCCCAAATTTGATACATAAAAATTATATAATTAAGTTGAAAATCATGTAATTAGTGAACTGATTTGTTGTGGTAATTTGGGCTAAGTTGCATGCGTTAGAAAATAGGAAAATTTGGTTCTCTACTAAGAAAGGCGAGGTGATGTATTTCGCATTGTTGGTATTGGATTGAGGCAATGTATTTCACATTAGTAGTATCGTATTAGGGCAATGTATTTCACAATAGGCTCAATAGTGTTACGTACAGGTGGGCGCAGCACTGGTGGAAACACTATCTGAGAAAACTCGGTACTAACGGAAGATCTAGGTACTGCACATACTTGGGCATGGATTTTTGGGATGTGGTAGTGGTGGACATAGACGCGGTATAATAAGTGGCCATAAATATCAAGTATAGAAAAGTTGGTCCTGGTACTAACGAGAGTTCATATATGGTGGACTAGTACAATAAGAGGCATTATGCCACTACGATTGGGGAAGCGAAAAAAGAGTGCATACGATGAGTCACTGTGCGAGTTTACAATACGAGGTTTTCCTCTTTGGGCATATTGCGATGGAAATTGTTAAGGGAGTAGTTCTCGAATTGGCCGATCATTGGGATAAGGTTAAATCTGTAGGTTTTAGCCATTGAGTTAGATAAGAATCCTTAGATATTGGACCGTAGGAATTTATAGACACTGTTTTACACTCCACATCACTTTATTTTATTAGTCTTGTACTCATTCACCATGCTTTTGTCTGAGCCACCCCCTTCTTTTAATTTTCCACCATCGAAAGATAATAGGTTAAAAGATGATTGAATAAAGGATGTGGAGAAAGGAGTTTCACGTTGGAGTTCTAATATTTTATGTCAATCTCTTATAGTCCTTGTTGTATTATAAGTCTGTAAATTATATTGCAATTTGGAAACAATGTATATGTAAATAAGTATTTTAAAAACTATTTTTCTGAGATGTCTATTTTGTATACTTATATTTTAAATCATTCCACTGTGAGATCTTAAAGTATAGAATATCTTAGAACTTCATCTTTATAATTATGTTATATAATGTTTTAACTCCCAACAGCTTGTATTTCTCAGCATGATTTGTATTCGGAGGTGTAGGTTATTGTAAGTCTTTGGTTGGGTGGAAGTCGATGAGGAGGAGGAGTGGATGGCGTGGACTTGATGCGTGACGTGGAGGAACTTTGATGGTTCTGGTGATGAAGATGGGCAACCAGTGATGGGTGAAGCAGAGGTGTGTCATTTCTTGGGCTGTTATCGAGCTTCACTATGGTGATTTCAGGTGGGGCTGTGGTGTCGATGTCGGGCAACGATGTTTGGTGATGTTCATGCAATGGCAACAAGGGCTTGTGTAGCTGAAAATTGGGTTTGGGACAACATATTGGCGAGTTACTTCAACTCATGCTACTATCCTATAATATGAATGTTGCCAGCTTGCAATGCATGCCCTTCCCAAGTTTTAGATTTAATGAATATTTGTTGTGTATGAATGAATATATTGAAATATGGGCGCATGCGATAATTTATCTTGTTTATCGAATAATTAGGTTGAAAATTATCTGTTTGGTGATATAAGGATTATTGTGTGGGTTGAAAGATGCCAACTTGCAAATGGAACCATATTCGATTGCAAATTAAAATTTATTACCTTGTATATGAGACATACATTGTTTGTGTGACCGGAGTAGTCGGAAAGCAACTAAGATCACTAAAATAATTTCATATTATGGAATGATATTTTATAGAGCAACGTTGGCTCTAGAAGTTGCATTCTTGATGAGTTTGTTGTCTGAACTGTTTAAATATGTTTAAAAGAATTTCAAGATGTGGTTTTGTCTATTTTGATTCCTTTATTCTTTTACTTTGTAACACCATATAATTTCTGTTCTCTGAAATTGTTAAAGGTAGCTTTCTTCGTTTCTATGATTTCTGGAATTTTGATAGCAATACAATTTTAAGGAATATCGTTATTCTAATTTATTTTAAAATTATATATATATATATATATATTAAATACCTTTGGTATGAAAAGAAATCCTTTTTAAACTAGTATATTAAATTTGTACTTTAGAAATAACCTTTAGAGTTTATATAAAATATATATATTTACTTTCAATGTTACTGTTTTTATGGAAAAATTATTTAAAGACTTTAAAAACCTCTAATTCAATTGAGATTGATTAATAAGTTTAATTTTTTATTTGTCTTTTCATATAATTCAGTGATCAATTTGTTGTTTTGTTTGATTCCATTGAGATCAATTAAAAATTTTAACTTTATTTTTGTATATTTCCTTTCATCTTATCCAATGTTGAATTTGTTGTTTTTGTTCTATGTTACTGTTATATCTTTGCTTAGTCTTTTTTGCCTCAAATCATGTCTTCTTTTGATTATTTCCTTTTTGTAAGGTTATGAGTTTGTTTCCTTCGTTTATTTATAAGAATAAAGCCGAGGACCCTGTTTTTTATGTTGTTATAAGAAAAGTTCTTATAAAAATGAATACGTAAATTAGGTTCCTATTTTTGAAAATAGAAAACGTAAAGTAATTTGCACTTTTCTGACGGAAAAGGGGCAATTAGGGAAAATAACCAACTTGGAAAAAAAAATTAGGCTTAAAAACATTGAGCTTTATTTTTAGGCTAAAAGACAAATGTGATTTGTAATTTAGGCTAAAGGACAAACTTTGAAAAAATTAGGCTGAAGAACAAATGTTAATTTTGTTTTTAGGCAATGTATTCATTTTTACACTATAAAAAATTAGCACTGTCCTTCAGCCTAATTCTTTTTCGAAATTGTTCCTTGTGCTAAAAAAACATAAACTAGTATATAACTACACAGACATCAAATAATCTTCGATTTTATGTATTAGATGTAAGATTGATATTTATTCAATTCTTAGTGATCTTACGGATAATGTAATTATCTATTATTTTCTACAGAGTTAGTTAGAAATTTTGCTATTTTAAATTTTACTCTAATTTATTATAGATAATATTGGATTGAAGATGTAGATAAGAGCAATGTTTATAAATAAACCAACTTCAAATATAAAGGTTCATATTAAGTCATATTACCAGGCAACTAATAAAGAGAATAAATAGCTATCCATTTCATTTAATTTGAACTTAAACTAATTAGACAAATAATTATAATTAAATTACCTTCATTGAAATTTAATTTAGTGGGAAAATCTATTATATAAGTTCAAATAATTTTTGATCTTGTGATATATTGAGATTGTTTTTTAATTTTACTTAATTTATATTTTATGCACCTTTATTATATCATGTTATGTAATTCATACTCATATTATTTGCACATATTTAAATATGTAGTTGGAAGCATTATAGTTGTATAATGCGTAGTTGATGTTTGAGTTTCCATAAGTTTGCAAGATTTTGATGGTAGAACATTAATGTATTAAGGGATCTGTGGATAGAGAGGAAGTCTATGATGTTGAGCACAAAAGTAAATATCTAAACAAAATTGATCTTATTGGTTTGTTGATTGATGATATTATTCCTTTCGTTTGTAACCATTTTGTCTCATTTTCTTAGAAAATTCATTGCAATTGATAATAAGAATATCTACATTCAACGAAATGGTACATTAGAACAATGTCTGTTTTAAAGGAAATTATGAAAGTTTTGGTTGTTGTAACTGTTAGTATCAATCAAATATAATGTACTACATATTATATATGTACCCATAAAATATATGTTTTTGTTATAATATCTAACCATCCATTTGATAATATAAGTACTTTAATGTTTAATTATTATTCTTCTTTTTTTTCTAATAAGTTAGAGAGTTAAATTCTTTTTTGGCAATTAAATTTTTTGTTTTACATATTTTCCATCCTTACATTAACTACCATATTCGTAATTATTTTGTAATCTACCCACTTCATTTTATCTTCCTATCTCTTTCCTAATATGCTTTTATTACGTATATTATTATAAGTACATTTAACTTTTTAAGATTCATCATTATTTTTACTTTCCTTAACCTTCTAAACTAATGTCATTTTATTACTTGAATATTCCTTTTACACCTTTTCAAATCCATTTCTCCATTATTTTAATTTCATATCTTCCCAACTCATCTTCATTCTCTGTTACTGTAATATCTTTCTTTACATTAATCCAAACTTTAATATATACCTTATTTAACTAATTTTATTATCTTTTAATTTATTTATCTAATATATAATGAGGATGAAAGGCTTACTCTATTTATGTTGTTGATTGATTAACGTCTATTTAGACACCCAACTATTTTTTTTATTGATCTAACCAATATTGCAAAATTATTACTTATGAGTATGTTTCTACATTACGATAAAAATTTGCTTTTATGTTTCATAAGCTTGAACCTTATATTATTCGCTTTGTATCTTTTATTATAGCTATGTATTAATTGTCCATGGTGGTTCGATGTTTTCTTCTTCTTTTAGGGTATTTCATTTCAAGACTATTTATGGTGGTTCAATGTTGCAGAAATGGTACAAAACTTATGAGCATGGTTCAATGGTTGATATAACTTACTCTATTTATAATAAAGCATTTAATTTTTTGTTAAAAAATCATTTCTTCTTTCTTCTTCTATCTTTTATGGCTAGGGATTTTAAAACTGTCCATGGTGGTTGAATGTTGCGCTAATGGAAAAAATTGCATGCATAGTTAGTAGTAGCTATTGATTTATATCTCCACTTTTTATATATTAGTTGAGTGAATTGCAATTGTACTAAATAAGATTAATATAAGTAATCCTTACATTGGTGGAAAGAGCAACAACTATTCATATTGAATTGTAAATGGTGAATCATTTTGACTGTGGGGAACAGAAAGAGTCAATTTTTAAATTAAAAATGTTTTATTGAGGGAAGAATCAAATAAAACATTTTCCTTTTATAAAATCTTATTAAAATTATTAAATTGTCAATATATAATATGTCTTTCTCTTTCTTCTTATTCCAATTCGTGTACATTATTGCGCCATAAAATTTGTCTTTTTATCTCCAAACCCTAACCCTAAATGTTTAATTATGACTATGGAGGAAAATTCATCTCAATCTTAATCTTAATTTTCTCATTCTTTATCAAAATCTAAAACAGAAAAAATAACATGGGTATTGATTTCTTTCCTTCAATTCAAGATTATATTTTTTAAGGAATCGTAGTGTCTTTCATTTTGATTGAATATCAAATTAAGGTATGAGGTTTATACTAAATTAAGGTATGAGATTTTATAATGGTAGAGGGATATTATTAATATAAAGAGTTATAACTTCATATATAAGTGACTATAGGTTTGGAGATTCTCCTTTTGATAATTCTTTTTATATTATTTCTTTTTCTACAAGATAATATGTCAAAAGAAATTGATTTGGTGATACAGCTAAATTCAGTGGATGAATCAAAATAATAGGTATTTATTTTTTCTAAGAAAAATGGAAAGGATATGTATTTTATTCATATTTTTTTGTTAATATTACCTTTTTAGTAGATGATTATGTAAGAAATGTCTAATGAAAATATGATTATTATTTGAGAAAATTAAGAATAATCTTTAATATTTTAGCCAAATTTGATTTAATGTGAATTATCACTAATTTAAATTCAATCAAACTAAGTTTATGGCATAAGTGCAATTAATAAATTCACTAATAAATGCAATAAATAAGGCAACTAATGAGGTAATTAGTGTCAGAATGAGTTACTACTCCATTTATTTTGATTTAACGTGATCTTTTATAAAGTATTTTAAATAAACAAAATAAAAGAAGTAAAAAACATAAATTTTATATGTGAAAAAAATTGAATAATGCTTGATAAAATATATATTCTGACCTTGATTTCCATAATTCTATAAAAAAAACTAATTATTCCTTCTTAAATTACCTCTTACATGGTTGATATGTATGTATGTATGTATGCATGTATGTATGTGTGTGTGTGTGTGTGTGTTCGTATATAATTCAACATATCACTTGATTTTATTTTTATGCTTAGGGACATGTACACATGTGTCCAAAGTGACTTTTAAACTCAAATCATATTATATAGTTGTAAAATAAAATAACTTGACCATCTTCTAATTCTCTCATAATATTTTCATTTACATCATCCATATTTCCAAAACCTTTGCATGTTTTCTTTGAACATTCCTCTAAATTGACTTAATGTGAATTGTCACTAATTTAACTTCAATCAAACTAAATTTATGGCATAAATGCAATTGATAAATTCACTAATAAATGCAATAGATAAGGCATCTAATGAGGTAATTAATGTCAAAATCAGTCACTACTCCATTTATTCTGAGTTAACTTGATCTTTTATGTAATGGCCTAGGGTTTTTGACCCTCCAAAATCGACACTAATATATGCACAGTATAGCATACGAGCGATCGTGTGCCGAAAATACCAGATCATTAGGGGTGAAGAAGAAAAGGGATAGAAGAAAATAGAAACAATAATACACAAAATATTACAATCGCAGCGGAACAATATATAACATATACATACATATCTTTATACAAATGAAAATGTAACTGTTAATATACATATAATCATCAGAGTACAACAATTTACAAGTCAATCTGAACAGTTAAAATAACTTGTCCTCAAAAGTGCTGAGTATACAACATACACACATAGCGGAATATAATCAAGAACGTGGAACACACCTAAGACTCTTCCAACACGTCTTCTATGCTCTATAGCATCCTAGCCTGAATCTGTAATACTCGGTCTGACCTGAACATTATAATAAAATAACACCTGAGTCAGTCTGGAAAACCAGCGTGAAAAACACACACAATTTGAATTATTGCTGTTACCAAAATCCTTTGAAAAATAAAGGTATCTTGTAAGACCACGCCACACATAAATATGACAAGTTTTTACCTTATGATAACCAAAACATTTTATATCAAAATCATCTGATATTATAATAGTGTCTATAGAAAATAAACTAGAAAAAAGCTGAAATGCTTGCATCTCATGTTTCAGCATATTTGGTATACAACTAAAACTGTACGGCGCATATTGGAGAATGGATTTCATACTATGACAAGGTAAGGAACTACCTTTTGATGGTGTATCTCTAGATAAGATGCATTGGGGTCTGACAAGAACGTCTTGTACCCTGCCACAAAAGACTGGACTAGCACTTGACTACTAGCACCGAATATGATCACCCCATCTTTGGGCCCCAAAAGCATACATGAATAGATAATAACCGGTCTAGATCATGGAATGACCACACCCTAACGGGAGAGACCCACTTTGCCTTGTTGCATGCCCTGTTTTTTGTTATTTCCCGGTTGATGAGGCTTGAGGCTACGTATTACCTTAAGAATAGCATTCATACTTGGAATGCTAACACTGCCTTCCAGGCGAAACAATGAAATGATAGCATTCATCCATACAAGTTATTCTGGGTCTGAACAAACCGAACTCCAAGATGACCGTCTCCATTATCTTCGAGATATCACAATTCGTAACGCACAAATCAGATTGAAGTGGTTTTCAGATAATTAAATCAAATCCCAATCTCTTCGAAACGATCAACGAATTTGGCCAGATTTGATAGTCGGTTATTTGACTATCAAATTTCATACATAAGAAGTCACTAGGCCTAATTTTATAGATCTTCCAAAACATCCATTTCAATATATTTTTACAATGATATATATTCAAATCTCTTCCATTATATTCAATAATTAGAAACAATTTCAAAGACTTATATCCAAAAAACAGGATGTTTCTGAATCATATCAATACTTATAAATATTTTTTCTAATTTCATTTATAATTCAACACCTTGAAATATATCTATAATAATAACCTCGTAGATAAAGTATTTCAATACCTTCCCATCCAATACTTAAGAAATATTTATATGTATATTTTCCTAAAATCATTTAATTTCCAATACTTAGGAAAGATTCCATCTATTTCCTATTTCTCAAAATCCTTTACAATTTATTTATAATTTCCTTAACTAATTTATAACAGATTACATAATTTTTCGAAATTCATTAATTAACTTCTTTTAAAATTTCCAAGATCGATCACACTTGTCTATAATTCCAACTACCATTTCTAACTTCTTTTATGGATTCTAATTCATTTTCAAAGTTCTAGTATTTCAACATTCCAGAAGTTTCCTTAAGTTTCCAGATTCTAGATTTCTCTTGCAAAAATCATATCCGTTAAATAAACTCCATTTACAAATCTCGAGAGGATTTATAAATAAATTACAATCATTTCAAAACTCTATATATACAATAAATATTTTTAAAGAATAATAATTTATTTTTAAAAAACGCTTAAGAAATTATTTATAACATCAAAACACTTTAAATGACATCGATAACTCATTTCCAATTCATTTTTAAATAAAACTAATCGATTTACAAAGCTTATTATAAAAATTAGCATTTGATTCAATTAATATTAGATATTTGAAAAAATTCACCTTTTGAAATATTTTCAATCCTGAAACAGCTTTAACTATATAGTTTAATAACTAAAAATACCGTTTTTAAAACAATTTTAATTCCTCGACAAAATCTATTTTAAAAATCCAATATTACCAATTTTGATTTAAAAATCCCTCTTGATTCATTTTATGTGACCTACATTTCAATTTCATAATTATTTTCACATTTCAAACATAGAACCCACTATTTTTTTTCAAAAACCCATTTCCATATCTAGATATAAATTCATATTGTAAATTCATATTTTTAATTTATCAACTGATAATCATTTTTCCTATTTATAAACATCATTTATAAGCTTATAAACTCATTTGAGTTTCACTTGTTTATAAAAATAATCTCATTTATGAATCCATTTCTTTATTACCCATTTATTTTACATATTTATTTTAAATATCAATTTCAACTTCTTTTCCATATTTTCTGAAATATCATTTAAAAATCCATTGTTAAAAAATCATTTATATAAATTATTTTAAAATATCTATTTAAAACATTTTACGAATAGTTGAGTACAACCCAAAATCAAATCATTGTTTTATTTAAATCAATTTCCTTTAAAATAATCCAAATTTGGTATAACTATTCTTATAACCAAAATCTCCTTTTAATTCCAAATAATATTTATGGTATTTAAAATACCAAAATTAAGGCCAGTGCTATTATAGCATCCAATAAATCAAATCACACAACAATCCATAACATATTATTCAATCACATCATATATTGCTATATATGAAAAAAAAATCAATATATTTAAGGAATCTAGTTGGATCCCTCCAACCTGTTTTCCTGCATCCACAGATATTATATAACATAAAATACCAATCCTGCTTCGAGGCGGGATATCGCGGTAATATAGAATCATCCGCTATTATGCAAGGCGCATAGTGTCTCATCCACTCTAATCAGCGGGAATATACCCAACTACTAATATATACACTACTATATAATATCATAACAAACTGATGATAATATATCAATTCAATCAAACATCCAATAATTAAATTTTAATTATTATAAATTAAATCCAGTAATCCAAAAAAGTGAGATTTACTCACCTTGATTTTTAATTTGCCAAAAAGTTTCGTTTTTGAAATAAAATTGAACTCGCATTCAAATTTAACCCAAAATTCTAACAGGTCCAAATCCATCCAAACTAGCTCCATCACAAAGCTTTCCTCGATACAAGTGCAATGCAAACATCCGTGCCTCGATTCGACCTCGTACGGTTGAGTTATTGATCAAACAAGATTTTGATTTAAATAATATAATATTAAATCACTAATCACATCATTATCCATTAATTTACCTTAAATCCTTCTTCCTCATCCATTAACCTCCCATGTACATGTCATACACGCCCAAATATTGAACTTATTTGCTTCAAACAATAATATTACCATTATTTATTTCAGAACGCTTGGAAAACATTTCCGAAATTTCTGGAATTTAAATTTCCAAATTCTGGTTTGAATATAATTTTAGTCATAACTCATTTGTATAATTTATACCTATACCCTTTTTAATTTAGTTCTATATGACCATTCCAATTTATAATCTTGTTTTGATTATGATAATAATAACCAAACACATCAATATACTATAATAATTTTAGAAAATTATTTCTTTTATATCAAAATATAATTTGGGCAAAATTATTTCATTTACCCATTTCAAAACAATACTGTCGATTTACCGTGTTTAGAAACTCCTATCGATTTTATGGCGTCCCACTGATCGACCAGAATTTATAAGCTACTCGACAGATAAATCAACACAATATAAAACATTTTATATTCACTAACAAATACGTGCTCATATTTATAATACACTCAGACTCATTCTAGGGTACTACTAACCCTATCTCTAATGAGTAATCCTCGTCGAAGACAAGGTTCTCGCTTAACCTTGCGCTCTGATACCAAGTGTAATAGTACGAGATTTTCAACCCTCGAAAATCGACATCAATACATTCACAATATAGCATGACGAGAAATCGAGCGCCAGAAATACCAGATCATTAGGGGTGAAGAAGAAAAGGGATAGAAGAAAATAGAAACAACAATATACAGAATCTCACAATCGCAACGGAACAATATATAACATATAAATACATATCTTTAAACAAAAGAAACTGTAACTGTTAATATACATACAATCATCAGAGTACAACAATCTACAAGTCAATCTGGACAGTTATAATAACTTGTCCTCACAAGTGATGAATATACAATATATACACAAAACTAGCGGAATATAATCAAGTATGTAGAATACGCCTGAGACTCCTACAGCATGTCCCATGTGCTCCATAGCATCCAAGCCTGAATCTGCAATACTAGGTATGACCCGTAATAAAATAACATCCGAGGCGGTCTAAAAAATCAATGTGAGAAAACACACTTAATTTGAATTATTACTGGAATCAAAATCCTTTGAAAAATAAAGGTATCTTGTAAGAACACGCCATACATAGATGGGTTTTTATCTTATGATAATCAAAACATTTTATATCAAAAACATCTGATATTATAAAAGTATCTATAGAAAATAAACTAGAAAATAGCTGAAATGCTTGCATCTCACATTTCAGCATGTTTGGTATACAACTAAAACCGTACAACGCTTATTGGAGAATGGATTCCATACTATGACAAGGTAAGGAACTATCTTTCGATATTGCATCTTTAGATAAAATGCACTGAGATTTGACAAGAACATCTTGTACCTCTGCTACATAAGACTGGCCTACCACTTAACTACTAGTACCGGATGTGATCACCCTACCTTTGGGCCCTGAAAGCATACATGAATAGATAGTAACCAGTTTAGACCTTGGGATGACCACACCCTAAAGGGAGCGACCCACTTGGCCTTACTGCATGCCCTATTTTTTTTGTCATTTTCCGATTGATGAGGCTTGAGGCTACGTATTACCTTAAGAATAGCATTCATGCTTGGAATGCTAACACTGCCTTCCAGGTGAAATAATGCAATGATAGCATTCATCCATATAAGTTGTTCTGTATTTGGACAAACCAAACTCCAAGATCACCGTCTTTATTATCTTCGAGATATCACAACTCGTAACGCATAAATCAGATCGAAGTGGTTTTCAGATAATTAAATCTGATCCCGGTCTCTTTGAAACGATCAATGAATTTGGCCAGATTTGATAATCGATTATTTAACTATCAAATTTCACACATAAGCAGTCACAAGGCCCAATTTTATAGATCTACCGACACATTCATTTAAAATATCTTTACAAAGATACATATTCAAATCTCTTCCAGTATATTCAATAATTGGAAATAATTTCAAATACTTATCTCCATAACAGGATATTTCCAATTATATCTATACTTATAAATATTTTTTCTAATTCCATTTATAATTCAACACCTTGAAATATTTCTGTAATAACAATCTCCCAGATAAAATATTTCGTATCCTTCCAGTCCAATACTTAGGAAATATTCCATTTATTTTCTATTTCTCAAAATCCTTTACAATTTATTTGTAAATTCCGTAACTCATTTATAACGGATTCTATAAGTTTTCAGAATTCATTAATTAATTTCCTTTAAAATTTCCCAGATCGATTACACTTGTCTATAATTCCAACTACCATTTCTAACTTCTTTTATGAATTCTAATTCACTTTCGAAGGTCTCATATTTCAACATTTCGAAAGTATTCAGAATTCCATTACAACATTCAACATTTCTCTTATAAAAATCATATCCGTTAAATAAACCCCATTTACAAATCTCAAGAGGATTTATAAATAAATTACAATCATTTCAAAACTCTATATATACAATAAGTATTTTTAAAGAATAATAATTTTTTTAAAAAAAATTTAAGAAATTATTTAAAACATCAAAACACTTTAAATAAACATCAACCAATTCATTTTTAAATAAAACTAATCGATTTACAAAGCATACATAAAAATTAGCATTTAATTCAATTAATATTATATATTTGAAAAAATTCACTTTTCGAAATATTTTCAATACTAAAACATCTTTAACTATGTATTTTAATAACTAAAAATCCCATTTTAAAAACAATTTTAATTCCTTGATAAAATCTATTTTAAAAATTCAATATTACCAATTTCGATTTATAAATCCTTCTCGATTCATATCACAACGACTATATTTCAATTTCATAGTCATTTTCACATTTCAAAAGTAGATACCACTATTTTTTCTTTCAAGAACCCATTTCCATATCTCGATATAAATTCATATCGTAAATTTATATTTCTAATTTATCAACTGATAATCATTTCCCCTTATTTATAAACATCATTTATAAGTTTATAAACTCATTTAGGATCCACTTGTTTATAAAAATAATCTCATTTATAAAATTTCATTTATGAATCTATTTCTTATAAATCCCATTTATTATACAACTCTATTTTAAATATTGATTGCAACTTCTTTTCCATATTTTCTGAAATATCATTTAAAATCCATTGTTAAAAAATCATTTATATAAATTATTTTAAAATCTCCATTTAAAACATTTTACGAATGGTTAAGTACAACCAAAAATCAAATCATTATTTATCCAAATCAATTTCCTTTAAAATAATCCAAATTTGATATAAATATTTTTATATCCAAAATATTCTTTTAATTCCGAATAATATTTATGGTATTTAAAATACCCAAATTAAGTCTAGTGCTACTATAGCATCCAGTAAATCAAATCACATAACAATCCATAAGTGATTATTCAATCACATCATATATCGCTATATATGAAAAAAACAATTAATATATTTGAGGAATCCAGTTGGATCTCTCTAACCTATTTTCTTGCATCCACAGATGTTATATAACATAAAATAGGAATCTCGTTTCGAGGCGGGATATCGCTGTAATATAGGGTCGTCTGCTATTGTGCGGGACGCGTAGTATCTCATCCGCTCCAATTGGTGGGAATGTCTCAACTACTAAAACATATATACTACTATACATAATATAATATTCAACTGATGATAATATATCAATTCAACCAAGCATCCAATAATTAATTTTAATTATTATAAATTAAATCCAGTAATTCAAAATGGGTGAGATTTACTCACCTTGATTTTTAATTTGCCAAAAAGTTTCGTTTTTGAAATAAAATTGAACTCGCATCCAACCTTAACCCAAAATTCTGACAAGGTCCAAATCTATCCAAACTAGCTCCATCGCGAAGCTTTCCTCGATACAAGCAAAACGCAAAAATATGTACCTCGATCTGACCTCGTATGATAGAGTGATTGACCAAACAAGATTTTGATTTAAATAATATAATATTAAATCACTAATCACATCATTATCCACTAATTTACCTTTAATTCTTCTTCCTCATCCGTTAACCTCCCATGTACATGTTGTACACGCCCAAATATTGACACGCCAAATTTTCCTCAACCACATGACGAAACCCAAATTCGATTACGTCGTTGGAGCCTACGCCAAAATCTCCATCTCCTTGACCCATCGAGTAACAGCTCGATCAACCCCAAAAATCATCACCACCAGTTATTCGCGACCGTACGACGATGCTGGCCTCCCCCACAATGAACCACGACCTTTAGAAATCCATCCCTAGGTGCTAAACTTCGCCATAGACCCGAATACCATACCCTACTCGACCATCGATGCTCCTACCATCATAAAACCCAAGCCTTAGTTCATGAACCCATTGTCGATCATCCATAAGATGGCCGCGATCAAGAACTTGGGCCTGGAATGAAAGCTTACGGCTTTGCAAGTTTTCAAATATGCTATTTCTAGGATTTAGATTAGTGTAACTCCATTTTTTAAAATTTTTGAAATTTCCTTTTTCTTTCTTCTTCTTAATGGTTGGAATAAATTAGACGAGAGAGGGAGGAAGCAGCCTTTAAATTTGAAGGGGGTATAATCATATAGGTAGGGTGGCTGAAATTGACGTAAAGACGACTGAGTTGACTATGAACTTTATAACATTATTTAATTCAAAAATATCTCATTCCCGTAGCTCGAAATCCCGAACCCCTACAGAGGCGTGTTGCCTAGCGTTTCTAATGTTACACCCCTATTTCGAACGTAATGGAACAAATTTCAGGTCTAATTCGATCGTATGGAGAAGATAACTTTTTGAACCCAATTAAAATATTAAAATTTCAATATTTATTTCAATGTGTTTCTATCTCGTACGACCAAACGATAAGTTCAAACGCTACAAAATTTGAAATTCAATAATAATACACTATTACGGTTCCAATGGAACTTGTTTCGTCGAACTCTAAAACTTTGCCCTCGATTGCTATTTTAACGCATCGATTAAATCGACGATTTCCAAAATCGACGAAATCATTTGAAATTTCAGTTTTTAAAAACTTATTAACATAATTCTAATTCAAATAGAATTTATATCAACAATATAAATAGTTTCGATTCCTATTTAACTCAAATTACAATTATCCACCATTTCCATATTACGATAAATCGTTATATTTGAAATTTAAATTTATTCTAAAATTTCAACCAAAATCTTCATATTCAAAATCAACTTATATTCCAAATCCAACATTTAAATCCATTTAAATATTCAAAATCAAATAATTGAAAATCTGGGTCATTACATTTTACAAAGTATCTTGAATAAAAAAAATAAAAGAAGTAAAATACGTAAACTTTGTATTTGAAAAAAATGAAGAATGCTTGATAAAATATATAATCAAGTTGGTTCAATGACCTTGATTTCCATGATGCTATAAAAAACTAATTTAATCATTCTTAAATTACCTTTTACATGGTGGATATATATATATATATATATATATATATATATATGTATATATATGAGTATGTATATATGTACGTGTGTGTGTATAACTCAAAATATTACTTGATTTTATTTTTATGCCTAGGGGCATGTACACATGTGTCCAAAGTGACTTTTAAACTCAAATCATATTATATAATTGTAAAATAAAATAACTTAATCTTCTTCTAATTCTCTCGTAATATTTTCATTCACATCATCCATATTTCCAAAATCTTTGCATGTTTTCTTTGTCCACTCATTAATTATTTTAAACTAAACTCTTCATATTCTAAATTTTATCCTACCACTTTTTAAAATCATTACAGATATTTCACTTAAGCGTTTTCAAATTTAAAACTTTAATTTAAATAATAATATTTTAACTAGAAACGTGTCATTAATTTATCCAAACAATTTGTCATGCATATCTAAGAAATCTGAAATTTATTGAAATAATTATTTAATTTCGAAAAAAATTAATAATTTTAGATTCAAATTGAACAATAACATGATAACATTCATGCAACGGATAAAATATTTATTAAAATAATAACAAATTCAAATAACAATATCTTACTTACGTAATGGAATTTATTTCACGTACACAGTCTTAATAAAAATTAACCTCTAAATATATACATGAACTCCAGATTATATTCTGCATTCTAGCCATGTTAAACCTTAGATAGACATGGATATTCCTCAAAAACTCCATACACCAAGTCTATTACTTACATACATTTTGTTTTAGACCTTCATATAAGATTGTGATAAACTTTATAAGTTTTGAATATTGAATAACTTTCTTAATACAGTAATCGTTTTTTCTAATTCTTTTGTTGTTTACTTGATAGTAATAAAAACAAGGAAGTAGTAAAGAAGTATTGAGAGAATGATCAAATTTAAAGATTTGGGAAGTTCCAGTGTCGTTATTTCCCATTTAATTTGTTCTTTCATATTTCAATGTTTTCAACGCATTACATTGTAATATCAATCTTTGTACTGCAGTTTCATTTTGGTGACTAGTAATATTAGTTTTCTTAGCAACGGATATCGTAGGATATGAAACAACGCTTGAAAGAGTAAACTAGATAATTATGTATTATCATTGAACACTCCTAAGATTTTTAGTTTTGTTGTAATATGTTTTATAGCTCAATTTTTTGAGTGTTTAACATTATTCTTTTTATGTCTACTAATCACAAGTAGACTAATTTATAATTTTTTTCATTATTGTACAATGATAGCGCATATGTGATGCAATTATTTTTTATGTTTTTTGTATTTACTTGAATTGAGCCATTGTGCATGAGTTATTTTATTAATAATGATCTTGCAAATCAATATTTTAGCTTTGTAGCTTAAAGTTTGATATATGTACCTGCATAATTATTTATGGATGTATCATGTAATTTATTTTAATCTTCTTTTGCATGGTACATAAATGCAGTTGTAGGGACATACACGGTGATACAATAATGTATTTTTTAGATAAATAATTTTGAATATTCAAATTATAAAGAATATTTAAATATAAAATATATCTCAAAAATAATGGTTTTACATGAGATAATCATAAAAAGTATACTCAATCAGATTTAAAAAATATATACTTACAATCTGTATGCGTAGCACGTTTTTGTACTAGTTATGTATAATGAGCATTATGGTACGCGTTTCGCGTGTGATGATTGCACGTGCTTCGAGCGTAAATTGTTCTACTACAGTTTATATGTTATTAACACATTTAGAAGAAAATGATTTGAAAAAAATATGTAGCCACGTTTTTACGTTGAAATCATGTGTACTTAATTTAAATTTTTATTTCTACGTTGCAACGTTTAATTTTTTGTTAGTTTAAATTTTATTTATATTGTTAATTAATGAACAACGAATTTATAAATGATATTTATTTGTTAGATCATATATTTAGATGGATAGTTTGAATGATATTTATTTGTTTAAATGATATTTATTTGTAAGACCATATTTTTTAGCATAGATGGATAGTTTGAATTTATAAAGAAATTTAATTGTTAGTCTGAATTTTATTTACATTATTAATTAGTAAATAACAAATTTGTAAATGATATCTATTTGTTAGATCATATTTTTAGATGGATAGTTTGAATGATATTTATTTGTTTGAATGATATTTATTTGTTTGAATGATATTTTTAAGCGCAGATGGATAGGTTGCAAAGAAATTTAACTGTTTTTACGCAGTTTGACTACTTTCGGCCTAGTCTAGAAAAAATAGACTAAAAATAGCATGAATAATATCGGTATTTGGTTAAGATTTTACCTATTCATGTTAGGTACATGTACACAAGACTAAAAGAATGCGTTTCTGGTTAATGATAGATGCGGTTATTATGATGAGAACCATGTGGTTTGAAGTTAATAATTTCCGCACCATTGGAAAGAGGTACATTGGCGTCAGGGAAGGGTTGGTTTCTGTGTACCGCAAAACGGAACTCGTTTCCATGATATTCAAACCCATCAAAATACGACCGTCAAATGCAAAGATTAAGATAATGCTGCCGCATCAGCAACATCTATCAAGACTATCATGGATATTTCCACACAAAAGCTACTGTGGGCACTATACTGGATGGACACACAAGTTGCAATAATAATATATTTATTTGTCCTTTTCCATATTTCTTTTGGACAAGTAAATAAAAACAGACAGCTTTGATCTATTAAAATTGGGGGAAAACGTCAGTGAAGTGACTTAGGAATTGCGCTTGTTAATGGAGTGCTGCGCTGCTCGTGCTCTTAGCATTAAATCCAACCTTTTCAGCGATTCTTCGTCGATTGGATCTCGATTCGAAATCAAGACATCACGAATCCGAATACACAATGTTTTCACTTTCAGTAAATCTCTTGGATTATTTTCTAATCCTCCTTTGATCATACAGGTATTTTCGTCTTCTTTTTACATTTGGTTTCGTATTGAGGAAAGCAATATGGATTCAGATTTTGGTTTGGTTATGCTCAAAATATTACGAATACAGAGTAACAGACGAATTGTCATTTTTTTTTTGTATTAAATATTGAAACGCCTAAGCTGATGGTATGAGACTTTTGTTTTAGCTCTATATTCGCTTTGATTATGTTATTTGTTTGTGGTATATTTCAAGTATCATTTTGGATGCTGCCTGCTTACTGATGATTCGGTATATGATTGGGGCTATTATTGATAGTTGATGTATCACAGACACATGGAATGCATATGTATGTTATATTAATCAGCATCAGATATATGTCTGATCCGTAAGTCCCATACTCGCCTAAGCCAATGCAATGATTGGATTCAAGTTTGCTAAAATGTCCGGGTTAGAACTTAAAATCAATTTTCTATTATTAACTATCAGAAACATGTTTAACTTTTAATATATCCATACTTGTTATTAGATCTTGTAGTCCTTGTGTTAACAATAGTGGTCGGAATTAATTACATACAGCATGTGATCTAGAAAGCATGTATGTGGGCTAATACATGGAAGCAAAGATTGATCCAGAAATTAAATTGATCCTGGATACTTTAGCCAAGACAGTATATTCCATAAATCATTCATGAAGTAAAGCGAAATGCTATTTATCCCTTGGTGGGAAATCTGACGTTTTTGAACAATTCACCCAACGAGAATTATGCATAGTTTTTCTGCAGGTTTGGATTTTTTATTTCCAAGAATGAGGATGCATATTTGTTTACCGTCACAGCAGCGACAGCTCGTAATTTGTTTATTTTATTATTATTATTATTTTGAAAATGAGCATATGAAGTTAAGAAGCGCTAATTTTATATATGTGAAGCAACCTTTTGGATTAGATTGATTTCAGATTTGGTATGCAAATTATCTCAGACAACCAAATTAAAAAAAAAAAAAAAACTCATTTGTTGCAGAAGAGTTGGGGTTTTTGTGGTTTCGGGGTGGGGTGCGGCGTTGGTTTAGGACATGTGCCCCACCTCAGCAGATAGCATATCTGTCTCTGACTTGTGCGATGTGTTTTGTTAGTAAAATGATGTTTGTGATGTAATAAAATATAGCAAGACATTCAAAATCAATAATACAGTTCAAGCAAAAATATAATTAAAGCTTGAACTGTGTAAAACAAATTTATAGAGGTTCTTTTTTTTAATAGATTTGCTCAGTTTTTCTCTACATTACTATCTTTATGCATGTTCTGTTGCAGTGTCCAAGTCATGTTTATGTGTCATTGATGGTAAGACAATCTTTGGTTTACACTCACTGACGAATGTAACTGTGTATATCTGGTTTATCTATAAGGTGTGCCTGGGATAAAATATTCATGCTATGATATTTTCAAAAGTGGTGATAACCACATATGGGATTATTGTGACTTCAGTTCAGAACTGATTTAATAATCATTTATTAGATATCTGCAAACTCATACCGGCATCGCAGTTGGTTAGGACATATAGGAGCTTGTATTACATATTCCTATGATTTACATGCAAGGTAGAGCAAACTAGGTATTACCATGGTGAATACAGCAACGAGTTAAACTCATCTTTTTTCTTAAATGGGTGAGCGGAAACCTTATTTACATGCCTCACACTGAAATTTTGATCATTCTACTTGTTTAAATCAATGTGGATTTTAGTTTTATTCAAGAAAGCCAGTACTTTTAGTATCATGTGAAATAAGAAATATTCAACAGGTACGTTGTACAATATAATAGCTCAATTGATTTTATTGGTGTGGCACTCAATAATTCTTCAGTTTGTACTTAAAAATAATAATAATTCATATCGTTATCTATAAGTTTTATGCATCAAAAGTCACAAGTTCATTCTCCGTTGGAAGTGTTTCAATGCACTTTCTCTGACTAAAACTATTATAACATATTGAGCAAATGTAATCAAACTATTTATTTTAGAAAATGCATTTATTTTGAAGTAACATCATACCATATCAATGGCGAACCCAAAATTATTCATCAAAAAATATTATCCACCAGAATAGTATTTTTGTTATTTATCTTACACTCTCTCAATTATAATGCACCAAAAATTTGTATCAATAAATCAAAGTTTTTGTTTCAGTTTTCATATGCAATATATTACTTTGACAACCACTTCCAAATTATAATTGTTCCTCTTGAGGTTTCACAGATTGGAAACAGTGAATAGTAATTTCATTGTCAATTTCTTTAAAATGTCCTTTTTAGTATATGTAATTAAACAAACATTGAGCCAATCATTGTTCATACGACTATACTTTTTATTCTGAACATAAATACCGAATTTGAATTTCAAAAAATAAATAAATAAATCATGTCTTGCTTAGCGGAACTGGTGTTATTATTAGAAGAAAATCAAATGTAGAACAGTAGAATCATATTTTACTCTCTTTTTACAATATATTATTAGAACAATAATCAATTCATATATAATTCATGCATTATAATAAGATGAGAACTACAAAAACAAACTAAATACAAAAATAACCACTCAATAAAACATCGCAACTCTAAGACTACATCGGCATTTTGCTTCTAGTAGCCCGCTTATGTTTGTTTTGCAAAGTATAGTTAATACAGTATAAGAGGTAAAATTATGACAATTCGAAGCATTTGTCATATTTGAACATTTGAATCATTTGATACATTGAGAATGCATAGATCATAATTGAAATTGGTATGCACCCATTTATAGCTGTACCATCACATCTAATTTGGAGTATATCACAAGCAACAAGCCTTGACCATTAGACAATCAAATTAGAAAACTGAAAAATATGAAAGCCCAAAATTGAAAGTCGTGTTAGAAAGGCAAACAAAAATAAATAAATAAATTGTTGCCCCTGCCAGACTTGATCTATGGCTATAGAGATGACAATTGCACAACCTACCTCTGAATCAAAGCACTTTGTATTTTTATGTAAAATTGCATTGTTTTTAACAAATTAATTATGTATAATTTTATTTTATTTCAAAATGTTGCCCCAGCCCGGGGGTTGCCCTAGTCTGACTTGGTTGGCTTCCCCAGGCTAGCCCTGAGTGTAGCATCGAAGCAATGTTGAAGCATTCTAGCAAATACCTCAACATTTTATCACCTAATGCTCCACTACTTCTCCAAATGCGCAACAAAAATCCTAACAATTTTATAACTTAATGCGCAATGCAGTGAATATCACACTTTTTAATGTAAAATCAGTTCTAATTTTTAGTTACATTATTTGTATAACCAAGACTTTCAAAATAAGATTCAAATCGTAAAATTAGATATTAAACGAAACAGGATTTAAATCATAGATTCAGAATGGGATATGTGCTTGTATGCTAGAAAATTTGTTTTATGTATGTTATCAAATCAGATTCAAGTATGTGAAAGCGTTGATTTTCCTTTCAATAAAGTATGTTATATTTTTGATACTGATTTTGATGTTGGAACTTCAACATTTAAACATGAAATTGATTCTCTTTCGATTCAACTATTTTTTGGAAACAGATAAACAGACCTGTTGATTCAAATGTATATATTGATATCTTTCTATTTTAGCATGGGTTGAATGATTTTTATCCGTTGCATTTAAATGCTATTTAAATTTTGGTTTGGATTTTGGAAATCAACTCTTAATTGGAAAATTGTAATCTTAAGATCTTTGGAACCATAACATACCACTGTGCATCATTGCAAAATTAGTACTTAAATATATTGCTGTAGTATGTTCTCTTCTGCAAAAAGTAATAGCAAGGAACTTACCTTTTAAACGAAACAGGATTTAAATCATAGATTCAGAATGGGATATGTGCTTGTATGCTAGAAAATTTGTTTTATGTATGTTATCAAATCAGATTCAAGTATGTGAAAGCGTTGATTTTCCTTTCAATAAAGTATGTTATATTTTTGATACTGATTTTGATGTTGGAACTTCAACATTTAAACATGAAATTGATTCTCTTTCGATTCAACTATTTTTTGGAAACAGATAAACAGACCTGTTGATTCAAATGTATATATTGATATCTTTCTATTTTAGCATGGGTTGAATGATTTTTATCCGTTGCATTTAAATGCTATTTAAATTTTGGTTTGGATTTTGGAAATCAACTCTTAATTGGAAAATTGTAATCTTAAGATCTTTGGAACCATAACATACCACTGTGCATCATTGCAAAATTAGTACTTAAATATATTGCTGTAGTATGTTCTCTTCTGCAAAAAGTAATAGCAAGGAACTTACCTTTTATACACACACAGGGGCCTAGCCCCCGTGCAAATGGGATAGGCACGGGCCTATCCCAGTCTTTAAAACTATTTTTGAGTGGAGTTATTTAAGAAATACTTAACTTTCAACTTTTTTTTTTTTTTTACTAGGATGAGTTGATAATTTGCAGAATGCTAAGGCTAACAATGTGGACCATTGTATTTGCAATGGAGATATCTTGTTAGTTGTCAATGTTGCTTCTTAGATTTTCATTGCAACAATTTTTTTTCCTTGTTTATGTGGACCTTTGTTTTCTTCCTTTTTGTCATGTTACTTTCAACTTTGTTTATGTTTTATGGGAGATTAATGCAACTCATGTTTGTACCAGTGTCTACCATCATTTGTAGCAGTAAACCGACAAACAATTTTTTAGAGGATACAAGTAAAATGAGAAATACAAGAATAAAGATGTAACTGATATAGTCTTGTACAAAAATTTATATACAGATACACAGAACTGAAAATTTTCAAAACAGTTTGAAAAAAATAAAAAAATCAAATTAAGATATATAGTTTCAAAGTAGTTCATGGATTGACAGCACAAAATATTAGAGATGACCCAATCAACAAAACATGACGCTTGTAGTATAAAATGAAACCAAATTCTAGAGCAGTGCAGTTCGTGAGAAGCGATTTCATGCAACATAACTTTTTTTTAGATATATATACAATACACAGGGGTTGTTGTCTCCGAACCCATTTCATTTTGTGCCCACGGCAATGTTTGGTCTGGGCTACGCCACTCTGTGTGTGTGTGTATTGTAGCATAAACCTAGCATGTTAAAACTGTAATCTCAGATTGATCTTATTTTTGTGCACCAAGTCAGTGAACCAGTTAATGAACCAGAAAACTAACATTTCACAGGTCTAAGTACAAATTGTTGCTGCAGTCCATTTGTTCTGGTACACTGGTATATTACGTACATAAGAATGACCGTGTCTCTCAAGGTGACCAAAAGTGATGGACTATCAGTATCTATTTCATTGATGTTTTTCTAATCATTTATGTATTATTATGGATCAGGGTAATGGTCATCGTTTATCCTCGAGGACTCCACCACTACTAACAACTATCAAAGCAGAGTCAAGAAGCATAGGAACACCACTCGAGCCACATACCCCAGAAGGCAAATTCCTCTGTGGCATGCTAAAAAACCACCCTCACATATTTTCATTTGCAGCATCGGTACAGTTGAAAGAACTAGCTTTGATCAGAAACAACGCCCTCGCTCGCTACGAACGCAGCATCGATTCCCCAGAATCATGCCTTCATGAAAGAATAGCGAAAATGAAGGAGCACGAATGTCAAATAGCAATTGAAGAAGTTATATACCTTCTAATAGTTCACAATTTCTACGAGATAAAAGTACCAATGATCCCGAACCTTTCCAACTGCACCACAAATGGAAAACTGGAAATCTGGTCATCGAAGATCCCAGAGCTGGAATCCATTTACGAGCCTGAAATGCTGGAAATGGTAAGAGAACACATCTCCAATATCCTTAAACTAACGACGGTGCGAATCAAAAGGCTTCAGTTGGGAAGGATATACGCTGCGTCGATCATGTATGGGTATTTTTTGAAGTCAGTGCAGTTAAGGCATCGGCTAGAGCTCAGTCTTCCTTCCATGAATCTAGTGGCACTCAAATGTTTGAACAATGATGATACGTTGGATTTGTATGACGAGCTTAGAGGTTACATGATGAGGTTTGATTCGAAAACGTTGCAGATATGCGCGAAGTTGAGGTCTAGAGAAGCGAGTAATTTGATCGAGAAGCACACTTGGGCTTTGTTTGGGGGTGACGGAGAGGAGGAAGATGGTGAGGTTGTTATTGGTGTAACGGGGAAAGGGTTGAGGAGGTTGGTGATGGAAGCGGTTGCTTTTGGGTCGTTTTTATGGGAGGTGGAGAGGTATGTTGATTCTATGTACAGGTTGACTGATAATTGAAACTGAGAGCGTAAGTACTGTTTGTACCTAATTAGTGGAACTGATTAGCATGGCTATGTATATAAATAATGGTGTTTTAGTTGTTTGTTTTGAATTTTGCTTATGCTGAGTCTGCTAACTTGATGAATAATGTAATCGGTTGATTCTGAAGTTCATGAACTTGGAGAGTTGAACCTTAGCTTGAATAAACGCGGAGTTCATTAATCAGACTGAGTTAGAGGTATTAAGGGGTTTGTCCTGTTGCGTCCAATGTGGAAAATAATTATAATCCGATCATTTGTGTTCGGCTGGAAAGTCCACTCGTTTAGCTATTTCACTTTTGTTATCAGCCGTCGATTAAGGATCGAATGTGCTGTTACCTACGTCTTTAATAGGCTGATCAGGTGTAGTGTGGCCCACAAACTATTAAGTCCAAAATAAAAAAATATGAACTCTCCAATCAGCAAGCAAGTAAAACTGGCTTGCCTCTATTCGCTTTCTGAACGATGTTAGGAAAATATGTGCTTTCTATGCTAAAATGGGGGCAAAAAAATTCAATGCACCGTTTCAAATAGGTTACCTGTTTCGAAAACATGAAAGTATCTATTAGCGGCATCTGAAACGAAAAAAGTATAATACGAAACTTATAACAAAATGCTGTTTCAAGGCATGTCATGTGTTTTGAACATCGTTCATTCATGCACAAGTGTCAATTTTGAAAATCAAACTCGTGACTTTTCATTTCGTAGTCTAAATCATCAACAAACTGATCTAACCATGTTGACATTCGAAACATGTCATGTTCTTACCAAATGAATTTGTTATAAAAGACAATAAATTTAGATGAAATCTAATATTCTAACATGAAAACCAAGTAACCAACCATGTAGACAATGGTGATTCAATTAACCTCAAAAGACATTTTAAGAGTGTCTAATATGAAACTTCCACACATCAAAGAAAGACCACGAGTCTCATCGATGTGAGAAATGGATGGTTCATAATCACAATCTTCTCGGTTGCATGGAGAGTACAGACTTTGCCGTATGGACTGATACTTCAAATCTAAAATGAATTCCAAGTACATTACTAAATTTGATATTGGAAGATGTATCCGAAAGAATGTGATCCATAGACCATAAGCGAGTCTTCAAGAAGAAAATTGATGTACTTGGAAATATATAACTTATAAAGCAACATTGATGTGACATGACCTTATTAATTTGATGAAGCAATTTCGTCAAGCATCATGTTTAAGCCCATTTGGTATCTAATTACAAGATATTGCATAGTATGACTATGATTTCATACAAAATGCAGATGAAGCATGTGTACATAAGAAAAATAAAATAAAATATACTTACCATTTCTAATAATTTAAATAAACGAATGATGTTGATTAGTAATAGTTTACCCATGTTAATATCAGTTATTGCTAGGTAGTTGAATTCTCGATGAAGTATTGAGAAGATGCTTCCTTTATACTCGGTATAATGGAATGTTGTGATTGCCTCACTCAAGGTACATAGACTCCATATTACAATTTTTAAGTTGGCAAATATAAGAAGAATCGCATCTGCATTGACAGTAGGAACCATCATTCATACCACGTCATGTATGCTTTTACACTTGGTGCAGTAGACATATTCTCAAATAAAATTTACAATCACTAAATGATAATTAATAATGTTCTCAGGTATTTACGAAATACCAGAGAATTGTTTATGAAAACAAAGAAGGCCTTATGAAAATGTGCTAGGAACCGAACTTCATATGTAACGTCGAAAATTGTAAGTCAATATCAAATTCATGTTCACCATTAACAAAGGGATTTTATGTTGGAATGGTTCCAAATGAGAGTACGTGGAAAATTCAACTATGAAGGCTACGTACACCACCTTGTATAGTGATGTAATGAAAGCAGTATATGTGTATAATTTTACAAAAAAGCTAGGGATAATTTCCACCATTGAGAGTTCAATATTGTAGTGTGATAACAATGATGCAATATAAATTGCAAAATAAATCAACAACTCAATGAAAGGTCGAGACACGTTCTTCGTAGTTAACACATGATAAAACAGTTTGTCTACGATGAGGATGTATATTAAAAAGTAGATACAAAATATTAGTATTACAAATCCACTCACTAAGGTAATTTCTTAATTTAGTCTAGTTGAATAGATTGAGAGTATGGTTACGAGACACTATAATTGACTCCAAGTGTAAACGAGATATTGATAGAGTTAAGAGTACGTGCTGAGACTGAAAAATTATGTGTATAATTGTTTTATGTTACACACACACATTTATAGGTACATAATATGTATTTATATTCATACTACTTATGTGTTCATATGGTGTAAGCTTTGTAATACATATATAATCACACACACACACATACATATAATGTCATCATAAATCCTCGTAATCATGTGCATATATACTTATATATAACAGTATTTATAAACAATTATATATATGCACGTGTGTATCCCTATGGACATGATTATAATATACTAATGGACGTATGATTTTCATAGCACATTAAATATATTTTATTAAAATAATTACAATAAAATTAATCACAATTATAATAAAATTAATCACAATTGCAATAAAATTAATTGTGATTCAAAGTAAATCTCCCTTTTGTCAAAACACCATTAAATATGATATAATGTAAACTATATTATTCATGAGAATACCTTAAAAAGATCTAGTGCATAGTGAATATGAAAGAAATCTTTTGAAATCCACCCACTTTTAACCCCATCCTAATGCACCTATTCCAACATTACTGTCATATATTTTATTTTTTAAAGGAACTAATATTGTTCATGCTAGACTATTGTCTAACTCATTGTTTACTATTATTTTCTCCATAAATTCATGGGTGCCTACATGAAAATCTTGAGTTGTGGTCTTCAGGTTAGACAAATTTCATTTTGGATTGCAAATAAAAAGCCAGGAAGGAAGTTGGTGGCTTTATTAACCTATTTGTTATTTTTATTTCCACGATGTATTTGATCAAGGTTATGCAACTAGTTAGATGAATCTATGGCATCCTTATATGTCCGTCTCTATTTATGTCTTATTATATTTACCCATGCATGTGAAATAATTTGGGTTAATGTTGCTAAAGACATGTAGAAATTCCTGTATAATTATTTTTCTTGCTCAATTTTCTTATGTTGTGAGGAAAATATACATTGATCTCATTTTGCACCGAGGAAGACATATACTATTTCATGATGACTACAGCGTCATCAACTTTCATTTTTGAATTTCAAAATGAGGGATGTTACAACATAGTGTCAGAGCATATCTTAAGGACACCTAAGTTAAAACAGAGACTGATAGGAACCTAAGTGTATTATAGATAGGAGACACTTTGGAGAAGTGTATACGTCATATAACATACTTGTTATTTTTTTATATATGTATGTATGTATGTATGTATGTATGTATATGTATATGTGTGTGTGTGTGTGGATATATCAATACTTTAGTTTTGTTTCACTTTTTTTCTTTAGTTTCCTACGAAATCCACTTGTGCAACACAAGAATAGAGACCAATGTTGGACTTATAATTGTTGGAAACCCAAGAGGGGATGCAAGTGGAGGTCCATCTAATACCTGACCAATGGTAGAGTAGGGGAAGCAGCCCCAATTGAGAATGTTAATGTGAACCTTAATGAAGAGTGGTAGCTATGTAGAATGTTGGAGCTCAAGTGCCTACTCCAACTAACACACCTTCTGAAATCAATGCTTTTTTGGAGAATAAATGTTGGGATAATGAGGCAAACATGCCCAAGATTGTTACATGAAGACTGGTAGTAAGGAAGGAATACTTTTCTAAGCTGAATTTTGACTGTAAGAACTTTGATGGTAAGATTTTCATGGAAAAGGAAACAGTGATGGAGGTATTGAATTGGCTGAAAGTTTGTGACTGAAATTTCTCATAAATGCACTTTACCAATAAGCAAAAGAGGGAATTAATTTCTAAACAACTACAAGAGGATGCCTTCGATCGGTAGAAGATTGTAACATATGAAACCCAAAGGGGATTAATACTTGGGATTAGTTTAAGGGTAAGTTTGACACCGCCTTCATTCCTAAGTTTAAGAAGAGTGCTTTATGCATCGAATTTAAGGATTTGAAGCAACAAGAGTTATCTTTGGTGCAATACACACAATGCTTCACCTCCTTAGCAAAGTATGGCACGAAGTATATCATCACTTCATTGAAAAAGAATGAGAAGTTCGTTCTTGGTATAAAGAAAGAGTCGAGTCAAAGATGATGATTCATCTCTTATCACCTTCTGAGATGGTCGTTGAAATGGCACAAAGGTATGATGGTATTTATCATGAAGATAAAAGGACAGAGAAACCAAAAGCTGAGATAATGAAGTGAATTTCTCCATTTTAGGAATACTAAGGGAAGAAGGATAAGGTAAAGAGAAAGATCTAAAAGATAGGTGTTTTGGAACTTTTTCGCTACATGTGCCAGCAGAAAGGGTAACATGCATCTGTATGCAAGGCACTGAAGAACAATGGGAAGACGAAATGCCACAACTAAACAAGATATGACATAAGAAGCATGAATGTTTGGACTTAGCACCGACTAGATTTTTTTCTTTGGAATGACCAAATAATGGCTTTACAGTCAAGGAAAAGGGAATCGACATCAAAGGTATGATCTCCATTTTTGATATTATAATTAACATACTTTCTGATACTTTGCATAAATGTTACATATCTTATTACATCCATTTGTGTGATGAATCCAATAGGAGGTCATGCCACTCTTAGATTGAAATGTGATAGAGTTGATTTTGTTTTGGATGGGCACACTTTTGCTTGTAGTATATATGTGTTTGACTTTATAGGATACCAAGTTATTTTAGGTATGAAATGGTTGGTCCATAATGATGCTAAGAACTTTTATGCTGAAAAAGTCGTTAAGCTCCAAAAACCCAACACTGATAAAAGACTCAAAGTCCAGTTTGATGGGATAAGGGCCATGTGGCCCATACCTACTAGTACTTTATTCGCATTGGAAACTAAAGAAGATGAGGTTATGAATATCTTTTTGGTTAGAGAATTCCTAAATGTGTTTGAACTTGGAAGGAATTTTCTCTTAATACGGCTATATAATTCCATATATAACTTATGTTAGGAGCACAAACGGTTCATAAACAACCGTGTAGAATAACACTAAAGAAAGTAAAGGAGTTAAAGAGATGTTTGGTGGAAATTAAGCATAAAAGTTTCATTCGACCAAGTATTTCACATTGTGCATCTTCAATAGTATTGATGAGAATTAGATGGATCTCTTCAACCATGTATCGACTACAGAAAGTTGAATGAAGTGACCATGAGAAACTGGTATCTATTACCAAAATTCGATTACTTATTTGATCGGTTGATTAAAGACAAATTTTTCTCACAAATGCATTTGGTTGTAGGATTTCATCAACTTAGATTTATTAAGCATAGTTTTCCATTAACTTCCTTTAGGACAAGGTATAGATCATATGAATGACTAGTAATGCCTTTTGGTTTAACGAACGTCCCTACATTCTTTATACATTTGTCGAATAGACTGTCACGATCCGAAATCCAATGTTCGAAAATTGACACTAAATACCTCACTTGTAATCGACTGCCAAAGATTCAAATATCGAACTTCAGTCGAATGGAGCTTATAACAACATCAGATGAATATAAAACAGCAGAAATAAAATGAATATCATGCATCACATTACAGATATAACATCGACATAATATCCATTACTACATCAGAGTATTCTTATACATATGTCACAACTCCAAATAAAACATCAAAATAGTACAACAAGTGATCATATATCCAAAAGTCTTCAAAGAAATGAAGCGATAGCGAACTCCCAAAAACTAAACACCTGAGATCCCAAAATCTTCTAAAATATCTCCAAAGCTTTTGCTCCAAAATACTGCTAACACCAGAACACGAAACCTACTACTAGGCTGCTCGTGTGGAAATTATGGGCACCCAGAGTTTAGAAAAGCAACAATAAACTCCGGGTCAGTCATGGGACTGGTATGAGTAAACAAAAAAATAGTTGCTTTTAAATAGAACAAGATTTATAAAGAAAATTCGTTATGCTTTTGGAAAATGAAACTACCATAAGGCCTCCCGACACACACAATGCAATCGCATACTTGGGGGAGATTTCCCCTTATGATAGTCAAATATGTTTAATACGAGAAAAATCCTTTGATATTATTACTAGTGCATAGTGTGAAAACATTTCGAAAGTATAATATTAATCTTAGCCAGCATATGTACCATTATACTATGCCTACTATAGCTGTCACATGAGGTGGCAAGTTATACAACTGCAATCGTAAAGGGCTCGTATTATTTCTTTGGATTACCAACAAATGGTCAGGCTAAGGAACTTCCTACTGCCACATGGGTACGCCTCTGGCGGGACGTCCCGAGAACTTAACCAGCTCTCTGCCAACACAAGGCCAGGTTACCTCTGCAACTAGATAACTACTACACGAATATGCCATTCCCCGGTCCTTTCGGACCTTTATTCGGGGGCTCTCTACCATAAAGAAACAACCACACAGTAAATGAGATTGGAGCAACCACATAGGTAAATTTCTGGGCTCCATACCATGACATCACCTTTTTCCAGAAGGAAATGACATACCCTAAAGGGCGCGACCCTCATAACCTTGCCGCATCTTTCCTGTTTCGACCGTTTTCGGATTGTGAGGTCCGATGAGGTCTCGTCCACAAAGCTACGCTTTACATGAAAGCCATGCTTTGATCACAAATGATCAACGAATGATCATCAACACACAGCAGCACTTTGCATGCCACACTACCAAATTGGAAGTACATCGTTGATAACCTTCAACTACATAACATATGAGCTCGTACGTCTCAGAGAAGAGTGTTGAGCTAAGAGAATAAATTCTCTCCCACCAACAGATATGTATGTGAAAGAAATCTGCTTTATATCTCAAAGTGTAGCGTCAGACACACAACCATACAAGTCTGTTCCGGGTTCGAACAGAACTGAAGGCACTTCGTTCAATAAAGGAAGAAGCCCTTGCAAATCCGGGTATCCACAACCCCGATTGGATTTTCCATCACTTAGGGAATCTCTATATCGTAGCTACTCGGTGCAGAGACAATCGACAGGTTATTCTATCATTTTCGAAGACACCCGGTCTTCACCACCAGTCTTCAAATGCTATCCATTTCGACGTATCACTATTCGGAATGGGTTATATGACACAAAGGTCCTCTCCCGGCTAAACCAAATAGTGAGCGTTTAATTTTGAAACACGTGGATATATCAATCACAAAGATACACATTCAGGGTTCGATATGGGTTTCTGAAATCCAACTGGAATCCGACTCCCTGTCGCATCGAAGTTTAAATGCCGTTTACGGGCAAAGGGGTTTTCACATCAATACAGAATTAAATCACAAATCACAGCTGCAGTACAGAGCAATCTATATCACACGGTATCACAACCAAAACAGAAATATCAATCCAGTGCAGAACAATAGTTAATTATTTTCAATCAACGTGAGTGTGATTTAAGAAATTAACCACATAATTATTTTTATTGATTATTTTAAATCAATGATTAATTTGGGATAAATTAATTTAAATTTTAATTAACTTGATTAATTATTTCTTAATTAATTATTTTAATTAACTGCCAATTATAATTAATCAACTTAAATTATCTACTTAACAATTCTTAATTTACAAATTAATTTAAACACTTAATTATTAATTAACCAATTTGAAATTGCTATTATAAATCATTCTTATTTACTTTTCAAAACCATTAGTTAATAAAAATTATTTACCTTGATTATAATTTAAAAATAATCTTTACATTTTGAAAATTAATTTATTGTAATATTGAAAGCTTTAATGGTAATTAAATTTAATATTTAACTTAAGTTAATTACTTAATTAAAATATTAATTAAGGTTTTAGAAAACATTGATATGTACTCACTTAGTCGATTAACTTGGAAACAAATTCTTAACTTAAAAATAGTCAACATTGTTTACTTTAACATTATAAACTTTAAATAAATTGGGCTTAACCCATTTTGGAAATAACCCGAGCAAACCCAGGTGTTTACTCGAGTTGAACTCGAGTTTCTTACCATCTTTCCCCGAGTCTATCTCCTTCCCCCACTTACTCTTCTTCTTCCTGTTCCTTTTTTTTTCAATCATAGTTTAAGTTAAACTTAAGTGTTCAAACTAAAATAACAGAAAGGATACTCGCATACTCAAGTTCCTCACCGAAGCCATACATCATCTTCCTCGAGTATCAACTCGAGTTGTTCCCACCGAAAATTGAAACGACCAGGACTTTCTTACCATAGAAAATCGCATCATTTTTAAGAAAGAAAGGGATAGAAAAGAGAAAAGACAGAGAAGAAGAAAGGAACAACATCAGAATCTAAACAGCGGAACAAAAAAATTATATTAATCACATAATACATTACATAGTATCATATACATCGGAGATACACAGCTAAAACAACACATACTAGACAGTTATAAACACCTGTCTAGTTATACAACTCAATACAACACAAAGACAACAACTCAGAGAACACACAGCGGAATACTATATAGCTATACGCAGAAGCCTCCTGCTCCATTTGCTCCTCCATAATTCGTCAAGCCAACCTGAATTCCTCTGGCTACTCGTAAAAATTTGAGTAACCAAGAGTTTAAGAAAAACAGAATAAACTCCGGGTCAGACATGAGTCTGTTGTGAGTAAACGGTTAAAGTTGCTTAACTTTAAAACCTTTTGAAAGAAAAGGTATCACGTAAGACTTCCCACGCATAAACATGGAAAAGTTTTTACCTTACGCTAGCCAAAACATTTGATAGGAAATTCAGTGATATTATAATAGGTCTAGGGTTTTCAAAAAAATATGAAATAGCCGAAATTGTTACATTATTAAATTCCAGCTACTAGCCACAAAAGTGGGTAATACAATCAAATCCGATGGCACTTATTGGATTTTGGATTCCATACAATGGCAGGGCTACCGGGGTACCGCTTGTCACAGTACGTGGACTAGATCAACGTACCGAGGAGTACGCCCGCACCCCTGCAACACAAAGCCGGAACCATTCCTTACTGAACAGTTCCGAATAAGACAACCCCGACGGATGTAGCTATTCAACCCCCCCCCACAACCGAAATAAAGGAACTCTAGACAGGGGTAAATCTCACTCTCAAGTGGGGGCTACCCACGAAGCCTTGCTGCACCTCCCCTGTTTTAGCCATTCCCGGTTGACGAGGCTTGAGGCTACGATTACCTTTAGTGAACACATCACTTGGAATGCTCATCGTCCACCTGACGATGTTCTGAAAGCATTCAATCCATACAAGTTCGTTCCGGGTTCGAACGAAACCGAAGGCATTATCTCGTTACACTCGTTTTGGAATCACACTCAGAGTTAACGACAATAACCCTTGCACTCTGAACCTTCATCTCGAATTTGAAAGTACTGCTCGTCAAACTCATCACGGAATCACCCTCAGAGTTATACTGACGAATAGTTCTTACACCTCGAGTCTTCACCCTTCACAAGAGATTCACGACCTATCGTTAATTTGGATCGATGTGGTTTTCGGATATCCAAATATGGAAACCCGATCCCGGTCTCATCGAAATCCAAAACGTATCTTTTAGGTCCAAGTTGTTTAAAGTTAAACAATTCAATTCAATTATCTATATACATACAGAATAGATAATTCACAAGTCACAATTGATAACCACATTATCAAAGTAAACAGATGATCCATAACAAAATAGGTAATCCATATCATCATCACAATAGATAATCTATATTACCATCATAATGCAACCAAGCATTTATACCACACAACATTACTTGTCTCATTTCTGAGATTACATCCATTCAAGACAATCAATGTCATCCATTCATACATAAGCAATGATTTACTTAATCACAACATAGTTAATTTAAAATGAATTAAATTAACTATCTCTATCTCCAATTAATTTAAAGTGAATTAAATTAATTACTTCATCTCTTAATTAATTTAAAATTTATTAAATTAATTACCTTCATCACAATAAATCTTGCTTAAATAAACATTAATTAAACCAATTAATTAATCATCATCTTAATTAATCAACCTTGATTAATTAACTCTTAATCAAATAATTAATCCTTAATTATTCTCATTAATCATATCAATTAATGAACCTTAATTAATTACTTCCATTAATTAATTAACTATAATTAATTACATTATTTCTTAGTTAATTAGATTAATTAATCATGCTTAAATTAATTAAACAACTTTAAATAATTATAAACAGTAATTAATTATTCTTAATTACTTATTAATTACTTTTATAAATTCTTTGGTTTATTACACCAAGTAATAAACCCTTAATTACTTTAATAAGTAATTATCCATTTACAATTTCTTTCAAATAAGTAATTTACCTTATCCCAATTATCCCTGTAATTTACTCATCAATTACTTTTCTTAAGTAATTTCTCTTATCAAAACTTATTAAGTAAACATACTTAATCATTTATTAAGTAACTTTCTTTAATTAATTAAAAAATTAATTAACTTACTTAATCACATTCACCTCATAAATCATAACTGAGTAATTCATCCCTTAGTTACTCTTTAACCAAATTAATCTTCAACTATTAATTAATAAACCTTAATTATTAATCAATCCTTTAATACAAAGTAATCAATCCCTAATTACTTTTATAATTAATTAATTAACCTTAATTAACTAATTAATTATCTCTTAATCATTAATTAATAAAACTTAATTATTAATTAACAATCTTAATTACAAATTAATTAATCCCTAATTATAATTAATTAATTCTTAATTACAATTAATTAACCTTAAATAATAGTTAATTAATCCTTAATTAACTTGAATTCTTAATTAATTATTTCTTAATTATTAATTAATAAAGCTTAATTATTAATTAATAAAACTTAATTACAAATTAAGTACCCTTTTCAATTACAAGTTAATTAATCTCTAATTACAAATTAATCAACCTTAATTACTTAATTAATTAACCTCAAATTAATTAACTTTTAATTTTTAATTATTTTAAATAAATTAATTAAATTAATTAATTTCTCTTAATTAATTTCTTAATTAATTCTTAATCATCATTAATTAAATTAATTAATTAAACTTGAATTTTCCTTAATTAACTTAATTAATTTCAAGATAAAAATATTTAAATTATCTTAAGATAAAACATTATCTTATTTATATCTTAATTACCATTGAAAATTTAAAACCATTTTATCTTTATACATAACATACTTAATTAAATCATTTATTAAGATTTAAAATAAAATATCATTTTAATTTGATAAATTAAAGTTATCATAACATAACTTTTTAAAAATTAACTTAAAACATTTATCAGTTGATAGTTTTTTTTAAAAACTAGATTCAAATTTTAATTTAAAAACTTACCTTTATATAAACCTTTAAAAATTCCATTTCTTAACTTAAATTTAAAATTACTTTAATTTTCTTAACAAGATTTAAATTTAACAAACTTCACACTTCTTAATCAAAGTGTTTAAGAAATCATTTTTTTTTAATTTTTTTAGAAAGGATAGAATTCAAAAACAAAATTCATTGCAAAGGTTTAAAACTTCCTTTTATTAAATTTAAAACTTGTTTTATAAAACTAATTTTTTTTTTGAAGATTTCTTTTAAATCAGACTGCTTCAGTTTGAATCTGAGAACCACTCGAACCCTTTAAGTTCAATTCTTTTCTTAATTTCACAAGCTTAATTAAAATTTCAAATTTTAAAACCCGTAACTCTAAACTGTTAATAGGCTATACAATACAAGCTACATGAGGTAACTCGAGATCCACTCCGAGCACAACCCAATTCCACCCGAGCATCTCCTCGAGACTAACATTAAACCCAATCAAGTGATATAATTCCTCCTCCCTGTGCACATGCACATCACCGGAGACAACTCTGATCACAGATGAACCTTCCTGCACGTTATCCATCGCCATTACAACAAACTCAGATCGTTCAAAACACTAGCAATAGCTTCAGATCAAAATCAAACTACCAGTTGAAAACTGGTTCCATACACCGTGACCAAATTCATCTCAATCTCGTGCCTCCGACCGTCAGATGACGCGAAACTCCGGCTACTTCATCACCGATCATCCACGAAGCCACCACCGAAGACCCATTGAACTCGATCACCCTGATAAGTGGCAATGACCCTTTTTCCCAGGCCGACAAAATTTAGGGTTAAAACCCAAATCACTTAACCGCCATCACTACGGTGATCAATCAGCGTCCACACCATTTTTTCCAACAACACCGACCCTTCCTCCATCTCCAGTAGAAGCGCCGACCACCCTAAATGTTCTAACCACCAGAACTTGCCCAAAAACCTATTTCCAAACAAATCCCAAATTCACATTCATTCCTTTATTTAAAATTGTAATTTTAATTTTAAAAATCCTAACTTCTAAAATGGATTCAAGTCATAAATTTGAATTAGTGAATTAAAGTAACTGGATTTATCATGTTTATAAGAATTTTTGCTGAATTCTATTTCTCAGATGAGTTGCTAAATATTTCGACTTAAATTCATTTTTAATCTTGAATCTTAGCTTAAACAAACATTTAATGCTTGATAACCAAATCCTATATGAAATCAGAGTAAGTGCAGCATGAAATTTTGTTTAAACTTGATAATCCTGAAACAAGAACAGGGGAACAATGTAATCACAGACATGCACACTTTTGAACACAACCAATTAAATAAAAGCACTATACTTATATATATAAACATGCATAGCATTTTCACCATAGAATCTCAAGCAACTTTATTTGTCTACTTAACTTTTAATTAAAAGTTTACTCACCTTATAAAGAAAAGCAGAGAACTTGAATTTGATGATAAAACTGGAAACTTGCTTTGTTTTTGAAATGCTTCCTTTCTTTAAAACTGCAAAGCTTTGAAAGCTTCTTGTTTTGACCCAGATTTGCTTGCTTGCACACTTGACAGATGGTTACAGGCTTTGGTGATTAACAGAGCTAGCAAAATGGCTACAGAATTTTTGAGAATCAATGCAGATGGGTTTGAATTTAGTTTCAGGTCTGAGGCAATTGATTCTGGGTTGCATTGCATATTTATTTTGAGAGGTGTGTTCAGGTTTGCATTGCATTGCATTTGAATAATAAAAATGTGGCAGGGTTTTTGAACTGAAAACTGGTTACTAGAAAATAAACATTGCAGATATGAAAAATGTGACAGGTTTTGGAATTTGATTTTTTTTTTCAAGTTTTGGTTTTTGCATTGGTTTGTGGAGATTTCAGGTTTGGCAGATTTCTGGTTTTGGTTTGATTTTGGCAAATGTGAAAATGAATCCAAGAAAAAAATGGAAGAAGAGAAGATATAGATTTATATAGATTTGAATTAGGATTTATTAAAATTAAGGAAAAACAAAAATTGAAATATGACACTTGTTATCATGTTTACACTTGTCATCTATATTAATTAACTACTTAACACATGTTTTTAACATGCATATAAAATTAACATTTGTCATTATTAAATTTTCATTTGTTTTAAAATGATTTAAAAGCTTTTTAATTGAATTTCCTAATTAATTAATACATATATTAATTTAAAATGCATTTCTAATTTATATAAATAAAACTTTTTAAAAGAAATAAAGTGTAAACAAACAAAATCATATGAATATATATTAAATTCATTTTTAAATGTTAATGTAAAACTATTGTATTTATTTACTATTAAATAAATACTTCTAAATTTGTATAAATAATATTCTTTAAAAAAAACAATATAAAACAAAAATCTTATTTAAATAAAAACTTTATCCATACATTTCATATCAAAACATAATATAATAATTATTATTTTAAAGATTCAAATTTAAATCGAGATTCAAATTCAAATTCTACTTTTTAAAAATCCTATTTAATAATCAACTCAAACATTTATATTTTAAATAAACACATTATTAAGTTTTGAAATTGATTACTCCATTTTAAAAAAACAACTTAATACATATATATATAATTTTAAACAATACTTATTAAATTTGAAAATAACAAGTCCATTTGAAATCAAATACAATATGTAATCATAATTAAGACATCTTATTATTATTACTTGGTTATTTATTTTTGAAAATAACAATTTTATCAATTACAAATAATTTAAATTAAGAGATTATCAACATTTTAAACTCCTTGAAATTCTGGGATATTACAATCCTCCCCCCTTAAAAGAATTTCGTCCTCGAAATTTAAAACAAAGATAATCCAAAGTTTAATTTTATTTTAACAAATTCAAACATACATAACAGCCATACATAACCAAACAAACAATTTCATCCAAGCAAACCATTCAAACAAATAAACGACACTAGCTATCCGGACACAGATCCGGATAAATTTCCTAAAATTATCTTGAGTTTCCCAGGTAGAGACACAGGGATACTTGCTCTACTAAATCCAAACTAGCTATACTGCTAGGCTACTGAGTTCCTAATCAGCTAGATCTATAATCTGCACAAGATACCAGACCACAGACAAGTTTGATCAACAATAAAATCCTTCACAGAACTACTGGTCTCAAAACCAGTGATGGACCAAACACGTACTCCCTCAGAGACACGTGAAATATTTTGAATTCCAGTCTTCCAAACTGGCAATTGAACTCTTCAAACCAAAGCACTTATCCTTACAAAAACTCAGAAGAATCCAATATACCTCGGAGCTCACCTCGAATCTCACCAAATCTTATTGCTCCCTTTATCAGAGAAAACCTCAACAACAACGAAGTCTCCAACTTCGAATTCCAAATTCCTCCATTTCTTAACATCAAAACTTTCCGGATGATCCGGGCTGCCTACAGATCCTTCCTGATCAGCTCAACCTTCGCTGTTGCTTCTACAAAGAAATTGGATCAACTCAACAAACTGATCCTTACAAGATCAATCCACAATCAAAACCAAACTTTACTATCAATAGTAGAAAACAACTTCTCCTATCCGGAAAAGACAGAACAGAATCACTCGCCAACTTTCCTCAGATTCTGAAAAATAAATTAAGTAGAAACTCTCTAATCCAAAATACCACAACTTCCAGTTGCTTCTACTCAAGAACAACAGCCACCTTGCTTCCGCTGCACAACTCTGATCTGGAGCAGATGAAAATGTCGTCGAATGGACACAGACACAGACTAAACAGCACATCTCGGAGATAAGGTTCAACAGAAATTCCAAGAAATATCGAGCTGCTTCACCAAACAATCAACCTAGGAGACATCCTTCTACCCAGCTGAATCACCGGTATCACTCCTGCATCAAGTAGATTTAGAACTCAATCTCCAATGCAGGCAAATCCCTAACCTTCCTGAAGATATATCCAGAAAATCTTCGGCAACTCCATAACTTCTACATCCTCTAGAAATGCCACAAATCCAAGCAAAAGACCATCCAAGATAATCTCCCAACTATCGCAAGTCACTTTTGCGATCAACCAAACCAATATCCAAGATACTGTTCTCTCTCCCAAAACAGAACAGTTTATCCTCGACCAACTAATCCATCGAAGAAACATATCCTTACTGCTGCTTCTGAATTCCACCTCCAGGAAATTGCTAAGCCAAAAAGATCTTCCTGCTGAAACACAGAACACTCCCGAGCTGCACCGGTAACACAGATGTCAAAGACTTCTTACCCAAAGCTCTTTGAGAAACTCAGACCTCCAATCAAACACATACATCCTGCTGAACATAGCTACAACTCCGAAGCAGACACACTTCCTTAAACTTGCTCCGAAAGAAAACATTTTCGGAGACATCCATAGTCACTGCATCTCATCACGCAGCTACTACTCCTGAGGTTGCCAAGATACCATTACTTACTTCTGCTTAACCGACAGATCCAAATTCTCAAAAATCCGCTCACACGAGCGCGATCAAACCTACACTTCAAAGATGAACTCCGAACCTTAACAGGTTTCCTTTAGAGATCAAATGAAATCTTACACCAAACTACAAAGATTACTCGAGACGGTATTAGGTCTACAGTCTCGACAAATACACTTCCAACCTTAAACATTCAAACTCCAACCATTGGTAGTTGTGTTACACGCACCACTACCTCATCTACCTTTATAACTTATGTTGGAAAACCCGAACAGGTAACCCGAAAAATAGGTAGAAATATATATATACATATATATATAGTTATATAAAAAATTACAAGTACGCTCTCTCAAGAAAGACACCACTACAGAGCCTAGGTATTCACTCAACCTAATGCTCGGATACCAAGTGAAACGACCCGACTTTCTTACCACAGAAAATCACATCATTTTTAAGAAAGAAAGGGATAGAAAAGAGAAAAGACAGAGAAGAAGAAAAGAACAACATCAGAATCTAAACAGCGGAACGAAAAAATTATATTAATTACATAATACATTACATAGTATCATATACATCAGAGATACACAGCTAAAACAACACATACTAGACAGTTATAAACACCTGTCTAGTTACACAACTCAATACAATACAAAGACAACAACTCAGAGAACACACAGCGGAATACTATATAGCTATACGCAAAAGCCTCCTGCTCCATTTGCTCCTCCAGAATTCGTCAAGCCAACCTGAATTCCTCTGGCTACTCGTAAAAATTTGAGTACCCAAGAGTTTAAGAAAAACAGAATAAACTCTGGGTCAGACATGGGTCTGATGTGAGTAAAGGGTTAAAGTTTCTTAACTTTAAAAACCTTTTGAAAGAAAAGGTATCACGTAAGACTTCCCACACATAAACATGGAAAAGTTTTTACCTTACGCTAACCAAAACATTTGATAGGAAATTCAGTGATATTATAATAGGTCCAGGGTATTCAAATAAATATGAAATAGCCGAAATCGTTACATTATTAAATTCCAGCTACTAGCCGCAAAAGTGGGTAATACAATCAAATCCGATGGCACTTATTGGATTTTGGATTCCATACAATGGCAGGGGTACCGCCCGTCATAGTACGTGGCCTAGATCAACGTACCGAGGAGTACGCCCGCTCCCTTGCAACACAAAGCTGGAACCATTCCTTACTGAACAGTTTCGAATAAGACAACCTTGGTGGATGTAGCTATTCAACCGCCCACACAGCCGAAATAAAGGAACTCTAGACAGGGATAAATCTCACTCTCAAGTGGGGGCTACCCATGAAGCCTTGCTGCATTTCCCCTGTTTTAGCCATTCCCGGTTGACGAGGCTTGAGGCTACGATTACCTTTAGTGAACACATCACTTGGAATGCTCATCGTCCACCTGACGATGTTCTGAAAGCATTCAATCCATACAAGTTCGTTCCGGGTTCGAATGAAACCGAAGGCATTATCTCGTTACACTCATTTTGGAATCACACTCAGAGTTAACGACTATAACACTTGCACTCTGAACCTTCATCTCGAATCTGAAAGTACTGCTCGTCAAACTCATCACGGAATCACCCTCAGAGTTATACTGACGAATAGTTCTTACACCTCGAGTCTTCACTCTTCACAAGAGATTCACGACCTATCGTTAATTTGGATCGATGTGGTTTTCGGATATCCAAATATGGAAACCCGATCCCGGTCTCATCGAAATCCAAAATGTATCTTTTAGGTCCAAGTTGTTTAAAGTTAAACAATTCAATTCAATTATCTATATACACACAGAATAGATAATTCACAAGTCACAATTGATAACCACATTATCAGAGCAATCTATATCACACGGTATCACAACCAAAACAGAAATATCAATCCAGTGCAGAACAATAGTTAATTATTTTCAATCAACGTGAGTGTGATTTAAGAAATTAACCAGTGCATATTGGTTTGTGGAGATTTCAGGTTTGGTAAATTTCTAGTTTTGGTTTGATTTTGGCAAAGTGAAAATGAATCCAAGAAAAAATGGAAGAAGAGAAGATATAGATTTATATAGATTTGAATTAGGATTTATTAAAATTAAAGAAAAACAAAAATTGAAATCTGACACTTGTTATCATGTTTACACTTGTCATCTATATTAATTAACTACTTAACACATGTTTTTAACATGCATATAAAATTAACATTTGTCATTATTAAATTTTCATTTGTTTTAAAATGATTTAAAAGCTTTTTAATTGAATTTCCTAATTAATTATACATATATTAATTAAAATGCATTTCTAATTTATATAAATAAAACTTTTTAAAAGAAATAAAGTGTAAACAAACAAAATCATATGAATATATATTAAATTCATTTTTAAATGTTAATGTAAAACTATTGTATTTATTTACTATTAAATAAATACTTCTAAATTTGTATAAATAATATTCTTTAAAGAAAACAATATAAAACAAAAATCTTATTTAAATAAAAACTTTATTCATACATTTCATATCAAAACATAATATAATAATTTTTTTTAAAGATTCAAATTTAAATCCAGATTCAGATTCAAATTCAAATTCTACTTTTTAAAAATCCAATTTAATAATCAACTCAAACATTTATATTTTTAAATAAACACATTATTAAGTTTTAAAATTGATTACTCCATTTTAAAAAAACAACTTAATACATACATACATACATACATACATACATACATACATACATACATATATATATATAATTTTAAACAATACTTATTAAATTTGAAAATAACAAGTCCATTTGAAATCAAATATATAAATTAACACACTTTAAATAATTATCCTTATTTAAAATCAATCTATAATCATAATTAAGACAACTTATTATTATTACTCGGTTATTTATTTTTGAAAATAACAATTTTATCAATTACAAATAATTTAAATTAAGTGATTATCAACATTTTAAACTCCTTAAAATTCTGGGATATTACAACAATTTTCTGACACATCGCGCAAGGTCGTGCACGTGCACGTCGCCGCGCCGCCGCTCTGCTGGCCATCGCGACCTTCGGCAAATCGCAATTCATCCTCCTACTCGATATCGAAGCTCGATTCGACACAAAAACCACGGAATCAAAATCCACCTTTTCGTTGAAACTGAAACTTGAACATACCTAAACCAAATTGCCTCGTCCTCCTCGCGTCGTTCGCCAGAAAATCCACGACTTCGGCTATATCACGTCCACACTCCTCTCTTCCATTCCCCTGAATCTCAAGAAGCTCGATCAAACCAAAAGGACGCAATCCTCTTTCCACTAAGCACGTTCAAAACTCGAACTGTAACCCTAAATCGAACTCTATTCATCAATTTACGCAATAGAAATTTTTTTCGACAATTTTCCTGAAATCTTTAATCAATAAACTAGCTTCAAACCAATTTTCATCAAAAAATATTTGATCGATCACTAGAAAATGGAAAAAGAACAATTTTTATTCAACCGTGAACTGCTCTTGGAATACGCAATTAAAAATCATCATATTGATTTTAAAAATCATAACTTTGGCTGCTTATTCAAGTTATACAAACGAATCAATGTTTTAATTATGAATTTATCATATATTTATCTATTTCTTGTAAAACTGGGTTTACAAAATCTGTTCTTCATTATCATGCAGAAAACAAATTTTTATGCCAAAATCTAAGTTTAAACAAACTTGTTTTGTTGATAATTTTAAGCCTAACAAAGGTTGATGATAATATTTTGAATCTGGATTTAATATTTTGATGTTGTAACTTCAACAGAGAATAACAGAATGTTACAGAACAAACATAGAAACTATATTCAAAACCAAACATATACAAACTATATTATCACTGAATTTTGTAATGTTTTTAATTAACTTAAAGCTTTAAAGTGTATGTTTACTCACATAGAAATATTAATGAACAGAGATTTGTTTTTGAAACTGCAGTATTGATCTCTCTGTATCCTCTTTGTGTTTTATTGTATAAACTGAGTTTGAATTTGTAAACAAATAGTGATATTTTTATATTTTTCCTTCTGGCTTTGCTAGGTTTTTGCTTTTGAACGAATTGAAATGAATATGGGTGTGTATATATATAAAGAAGGCTTTGTACATGTAGGTTATAACTGGTACAAGCAAGTTCTATTTTTTTTCTTTGATCGGATATTTTTTTTTTCTTTCTTGTTGACTAAGCCAATTTGATTTCGACTGAAATGATCTTGATTTAGGCTTAAGAATAGATCACATTAATTGCTTATGCTCCCATTTTTGTTAACATGTAATCCTGTTTGATTTTTTGTAAGTAAAATTTTGTTTTATTTAAGATATTTATCTTCTTTCCTACACTTCTGTTTCATTATTTTTTTGTTTCCTTGTTTAAAAAATTCTCATGCAACCTTGTATGAATTTCCTATGTCATTTTATAACATTTGATTTATTTACTAACATACATTCTAAATTTTATTTCTATTCAAAGTTTAACTATCAACAATTAATTTATACATATATTTTATTTTATGGTTTAAGACAATTTCTTGTTTGTTATATATTTTTTTCTTTCTTTATTATTATTATTTATATAAGCTTAAACTACCAAATATTTGCTTATATCCATATAATTTTGTAGTATTTAATATTAATAATATTTTATTTCTCTTGAAACTTTTCAAATTAATTTCAAAAGTTCAAACAATTTATCAAATTTAAATTAACAATTTTTTTTGGGATGTTACATAGACTGTTTTGTGATCAATTGGATAAGTTTATGTTGGTATTCATAGATGACAATTTGTTATACTCAAAGAGGAAGAAGGGACATGAAATTCATCTAAGACTTGTGTTGGAGACATTGGGACAAAATAAGTTGAATGCAATGTTTTATAAATGCCGCTTTTGAAAGGGAGAAGTGAAATTATCAAGAAATGTAGCATCTAGGAATAGTTAGGCCATAGACGCATAGAATATTGAGACAACCAACGATTGGAATCGTCTAAAAACTGTGATGAATGTAAGAAGTTTCTTCGGATTGGCTGACTATTATTAGAGGTTCATTAAGGATATTTTATGAATAGTTGCACCTCTAACTAAGTGACTTAAAACAATGAGAAGTTTATTTGGACCAGTAGACGTGAAGAGTAATTTTGTGAACTTAGGCATTTATTGATTAACACTCCTGTGTTGGTGATACCAGAAGGTAATTGGGATTTTGAAGTTTATATTGATGTTAGTAGGCATAGGCTATGAGTTTTATTTATGCAAAGAGGTCATACGGTAGCCTACGTATCTCGGTAGTTGAGACCATATGAGCTATGATACCCTACCCATAACTTGAATTTGAAATAGTAATTTTTCCTATGAGGATTTCGGAACACTGCTTACTACAAGAAAGGTTCAGTTGTTTATTGATCACAATAAGTATCCATTTTCTCCGAAGAAGTTGAATATGAGGTAAAAAAAATATGGCTTGAGTTCTTGGTCGTTTATGATTTTGAGATAGAGTATAATCTAGGAAAAGGAAACAAAGTTGTAGAAGCATTAAGTAGAAGCAATTAAATGTGATACTAGGCATGATTACCAAATAAAATGTTTTAGAGCATTATTATCATCCACAACGCATTTTAGATTGAATATTAGGTCCAACGGTAATCGAATGTGATTGCAAGTTTGAAAATGAGCTCAAATCTTATGTGAAAGATAGTCTTGGAGCATAAAGAAGGCCCATTATCGTTGAAAGGATCAGGCATTTATAAATGGGTACTGATTTGGATGAATTTGAATTATTTGGGTTCAACTTGAAGGATTGTATTTGGAAGAAGAGAATGTTATGTGTACCTAATGTTTGAAACTTTCAAAAAGATGTTTTAAGGAAAGCCGCCATTCAAAATTTACCATCCATCACGGAGGTACCTAGATATATAAGGACATAGAACACATTCTTTTGGAAAGGGATGAATAAGGATGCTGTAAAATGTGTTAAGGGATGCTTCACTTGCCAACTAGTAAAGCTTGAGCATCAAAATCCAAATGGATTGCTTCAACTTTTGGAAGTATCTCTCGGAAGTGTGACTCCATAATGTGGATTTTGCTTATAGACAGTAAAGATTGACATCAAGTAACTGGAAGTATTTAGGTGATGGTAGATAGATTAACCAAGAGTGCTAATTTATTATAGCCAAATCTACAAGGTCAGCATCTATCTTAGCAAAGCTTTATGTATATAATATTGTAAGGTTGCATGGGGTACCAAGGAATATTGTAAGTGACAAAGGTCCTCCCTTTACCAGTTATTTTTGGCAGAGTCTAAATAGTACTTTGTAATAACCTGATTTTGAGCTACTTATGATTTGGAACATAGGAAATGTTTTAGAAAAGTTTTTTGAAATTATTTAGTGAAATAAAAAGTGGAATTGCTTATTTAAAGAGAATATAATAAAATACTTACATAAAACTGATTTATTTTGGAACATAAGTGGAAAATTAATTTTTTTTGGAAAAATAAATGGTGTTGGGAAAGTAAATAAGGTATGAATGAAAATTTGGACATGAAAATCTTATATAAGAATTTAAATTGCATTTTCCATTTAAATTGACAAAATTTGCAAATTATTTATTGTTTATTGCTTTAAAGAACAACTATGTGTTTTAAAGAATTTAGAAGATGGAAATGAATTAAAATTAAGCATTCTTAATTTTAAAATAGAATTTGAATTTGAAAATGTTAAGATTAAAAATGGAAATTTTAAAGTATAAATTTAAATTTAAACATGATAAATTAAATATACTTAAGATTTAAGTAAATAAATTCAAATTTTAAACTTAAAATGGGCATATGTTAGGCCTAATGGGTCCTTAGCCCATTTAGAGTCATTTCAGAAAACTTAACAAAGAGCATATCTCATTTTTCTCTCATTCCATCTTATAATTTCAAAGAAATAAAGAGAACGATAACGGCTTGCTCTTTAAAACCCTAGGGTTCTCTTTTATTCATTAAATCAACAAGCTAGTTCACTAATTCTTATTCTAAGTCAAGGGAAAACCATCCTACATCCTCCTTACACCTTAATTAGTGGTTTAGATGAAGAAATCTTTATGTATGCTCATAAATTCATATCAGTTTTAACATTGAAAAAGAAGAATTAAGCATTTCTATGGCTAATAGAGGCTATATTAAGCTAATTGCAAGGAGCTAAGGTGATTGAAGCTTTAATATCCACTTATATATGTGTAAAATCCCTTGCATGTTTATAGAAATGCTGAATTATAGTCCTAATTATACTTTGGTGGTGATATTTGATTGAATTTTTTTATTACGGTAAAAATTAGCTTACTATAAGCTAAAAAGTGCCAAAATACAAACAAAGCTATGCCAAAATTCTTACTAGAATATTGTGTTTTGATTTCCTTTGCTTTGAACTTGAAATTGAGTTTAATTTGGTCTAAAATGAGGTACTAATTACCTCAGAAATGAGGTTGGAAGAGAGCAAGGAAGGGGAGAAGAGTACTGGGCCAGGGCATCATAGATTTATTTCATTAAACAAATAAATTTCCATGATCAACGAGTCATATAAATAAACTACGATAAATTCAAAAGCAGTAAATGATTAATACATTAAGACTCAAGCGGAATGTTATGGCATTACTTGGTGTCTACTCAACATCTGATAGAGTGTATTCTACACTCAAACAAGTCAGATAAATATACAATGATCAAAGTCAAAATGAATAAACAATGAGTAAATTCGACACTTAATAACTGTGAATAGGAATGAACCATAATTGAGTAGTATTGCATTTGTGGTCACATAAATATAGATATGAAAAATACGGTATGATATTATGTATATTTTATTATAGGGATTAGGATTCATACTGATTGTGTATGATATTTAGTTTATATGATATGTTACTTGATGTACATCATTCTTTTTTATCATTACATGACCACTACTTCACTTACAACTATATTATAGCTTGATCCCAGGTGTGTTATTTATTTAACAAACCCTAGTCAGACCGTGTTATATTTGAAAGGATGCATATTTGTGATTTTGTTTCTCTTTTAGGACTTATCTTGGTGACGAAGGTGTGGATGATAGTGATGCTATTGTTCTTTTTCTTCGCTTTTGTGTTATATGATGATTTCATGTATATGGGATGTACTGTTATGGATTATTTGTAGATCATTTTATGTAGACACGATGTGTATATTTTGTGATGTCTGTGTACTTTGACATCAGTTATGTATATATTACCTTTTGATCGCTTTCTATGTTTTTATATATGTGAACTATTTTTGCATTATTCAAACCGAGAAACTACCCATGTACATTTCTTCTGTCAAGACATGATACACATTTTTGAGTTGTATTATGATATGAAAGGTATCCATATTGGCCCAAAGGAGTGTATACAATAGATTTCTCATATCGTATTCCTTACTCCATTCTTTCGAATGGTTAATTTGTTGTAGTAGTATGGTTACTGAATTTGAGTACCTTACAATCCACGAATAGACGGAAATACCGAGAGAGTAAACCATGCTATTTGGATTTTGTTTAATCTTGGAAGGATCAACTACATCTGGTTGAGTTGAGTTATAACAATAATTACCAAACTAGTATTAGAATAGCTCTATTTGAATCATTATATGAAACACCATATAAGCCATGAATGTGCTAGTTATATACAGGTGATAAACTCATTCTTGGAATAGATTTGGTTAGATATGCTTTTAAGAAGATTGATTCGATCCATGAAAAGATATAAGTGTTGCAATCAAGGTAGCAAAGCTATGCTGATAAAAGAGTAAAGGTTTGGAGCTCGTGGCAGGCAAATATGTTTTTCATGAAGTTTTCCACTATGCTGGTGTCATGCACTTTGAAGAGGGGAAATTGACTCCTAAATAAATAGGACCATTCCCTATACTTGATATAATCTGTAAGTCGCTTATCAAGTCGAGTTTCCTAGCAGTTTAGCGGCTGTGCATAATGTTTTTCACATTTCACATACACGAATATGTGTGCACTACCTTAATACAATAGTGAAAGAAAGAGCCAATAAAGGTTTATTTGTTGAATTATATTTGATCTATGTACATATACTGAAATGAATAGTGGGCCATGATTAGAAAGTGTTAAGGAATAAAGTTATCAAACTTTTCCAATGGAGTGATGACACTGATGATGCTACTTAGGAAGCATGGAATAAGTATGAGAATCTTATCTTTATTTGTTTGATGCTTGATTTTAATTTAGCAATATGATTGTTTTGATTGTATTTTTTGAATAGTAATGATACTAATAGGTTTGATATGTGCTAGTAGTTACATCGATACATTATAATGATTTTACATTAGTAGATGGAAAATGTGTTTTTTATATTTGCATCGTACATTTTATGTGCTTATGTGTGCATTCATGTGCCCTGTTCGAATTCTGAGGATAAAATTCTTATAAGAAGGGAAGAATTTAACATCATTGTTTTGGAGTGTCCTAATTATGGAAATTTTATAGTATATTTATTTATTAATTAATTTGAAATTTTAATTAACTTGCTTAATTGATAATTTTATTAATAATGTGAATGATACTTGGATGGTTAATTAAATTAAGTATTGGATATTTATGTATAATGCAATGAAATAATTATTTCGAATTAAAGACAAGTTATAAAAGTAAATTATTGACCGTGAAGAGTTATTTTTATGAAGTGGAATGGTATAAATTTTAATGTAAAAAGATATGTTAATAAATTAATAGATTGGACAAAGGTAGATCCCGAAGCCTATGATATTAACCTGTATATCTCTTAAAAATTTCAATCATCTTTATTTCGTTCACTCAAAACCAAATAAAATATAAAGCATAACCATAGGGTTTTGGGCGAAACTTTTATGAGAAGAAGAGAAGAAGAAAATCAACTACTACGGAAAGATTTCAAAATAAACATTATTAAGCAACTTTCTTCAGCTAGATGAGTAATATTACAAAAAAAATTGATCCCAATTTTTCTAGATTCAGGTACAATATTTACTTTTTCTAATCCAAATCAATTTAAGTTCAGGTATAATATTTAGTCCAATATATGATGGTTATAAATATGATTTTATGATAATAGAATGAATTTATATGAAATATGATGAGAAATGCATAAGATAATAACTAAATTGAAAGTAAAACATGAGTTATTCACCTTTAAACGATTTAAAATTTTGATATGATGTTATAATGCTAATTCAGAGATGGTTTTATAATTTCATAATTTTATCTTGTGTGGCTCAATTATTTTGGATTTTCTAATGTTAAAATAAAAGTTTTTGATATAAAATAATGTTAATAAATATTAAATTTCAACACTTTTTTATATTAAAGTTATAAAAAATGTGTTTATGATTTTCTATGAGTTTTTGGAAACTTTTATATAATTTTTGTAATTGGTATGAATTAAGTGGTAAGTGTTGAGTCACAAGCTTTATGAAAGTTTTGATTTCTGACAAATAAGGCGATTGATTTCTGACAAACAAGGCGATCGACAAAAACAAGGTCAATAGAGCTATATATGGTACTCTAGATTATAGGTTGATTATTTGTTGTTGTAATAGTAATAAATTTGTTAAAATCTATCCTCAAATAATCATGCATATCAAGGGAATCAATATATATACGAATAATTTATAAGTTGCATGCAGTTGCACAATTCAATGTGTAATTTAACAGGCACCGGTCGACCGGTCAATATAGGTGCGGTCGACCGTTCCTGTGTAAATTGCACAGTGAACGTGCACACATGCACATAACGTATATATATATTTGAATTCCTGTCTACCGGTCCATTTTTTACCTGTCGACCTTTTTTAAACAGAAAGCAACTTTTCCAAAAGACACTTCTCTTCTCCAAAGGTTGCATCTCCTATCTTTCATCAATGATCATAACTCTTAATGGCAACTGTTCACAAAGAGTTACAACTATTTTTCTCTATATATACTCATCTAAATCATTGATTCAAACACAAGTTTTTACAACGATTTCATATATTCTTTTAATCTAATCTCTGATCTCAATACTGTATTATAAAAGCTCTAAATTATTTATTGAATCTTTGAAACTATTTCATATCCTTTGATTCAATAATATACTTTCCTTAATCTTTTCAAAACATCATATCGCATACTTTGAGGATAAGATTATAGGAAGGGTGTACTGCTAGTGACAAATCCGTGTTTTCAAGAACACAAGTTGTCAACAACAATTGTATTTGTTCTTTTGTTGAAGTCCTCTGTGTTGTAAGAGGCAAGTGTTGAAGTCCTCAGTGTATTAGAGGCGTGAAATCCCGTTCGGTTGTTCGGGTATTGTAAACCTGTTCCTCCGGGTAAAGCGAGGTAGTTAATAGTGAAAATCCAGATAGAAGTCTGGGACTGGACGTAGGACGGTGCTCCGAACCAGTATAAAAATCTCTGGTGTGATTTTTTTTATTTTCTATTTACAATGCTATTATCATCTATTTCCGCATTTGTATTGTAATCCATATTACACGATCCGTGTATACTATATTAGCACATATAATTGTATACACACCGCACTTTCAATTGGTATCAGAGCACGGTCATCATATAACTGTAACACAGTTATTTGATATATTCTTGTAATATGGCAAATAACGCAAGTACTAGCACTCAAAACACCACTTACACAGAAGGGCAATCGACACAAAGACCTCCATTTTTCAATGGTCTTAACTATAGTTATTGGGCAACACGTATGTCATTCTTTATGCAATCAAGTAGCTATGATGCTTGGAATGCTACTCAAAGAGAAATAGTGAATCCAACAACTGATTATTCAGAATGGACTGTGGCTGAGAAAACGGCAGCAGCCGTAAATGCAAGAGCAATAAATATGTTGTTCTGTGCATTAGACCAAAATGAATATAACCGTGTTAGTATCTGCACTACTGCATATCAAATTTGGCAAACGCTAAAAATCACTCATGAAGGTACTAACAAGGTTAAACAAGCCAAAATAGCCATGCTGAAAAGTCAATTTCAAAATTTCAAAATGAAACCAAATGAAACAATCAATGACATGTATTCACGGTTTCAAACTATTCACCATGCACTTATTGGGTTAGGACAAAAGTATTCTGATTTTGATGTTGTTTCAACAGTCCTACATTCTCTGACTAATGAATGGGAAGGAAAAGTATTAGCAATTGAAGAAGCTAATGACCTTTCCGTCATGAAGCCAGATGAATTGATAGGAAATTTAATGTCCTATGAAGCAAATTTGCAGGCTAGAAAAGAACAGAAAGAAGAAAAGAAAAATGTAGCATTTCATGTTGAGAAAGATGAAAATGAATCAGATTCTGAAGATGAAGATTTGGCGTTCATTGCTAAAGGTTTCAAAAAATTCCTAAAATATCGAAAAGCCAGTCGCTACAATAAAAGGAAACCTGGATCAAATAAACCATCTTCATCTGCTATAGAATGTTTCAACTGCCATAAAAAGGGACACATGCAGAAGGATTGTCCAGAACAAAAGAAAAAGTCAGAAAATGACAAATTCAAATATAAGAAGGACAAATCAAAGAAACGAGCCTTCTCAGTAACATGGGATGATTCAGAGTCATCTTCATCAGAAAGTGAAAGTGATTCGGAGAATGAACAAGCTAATGTTTGCTTTATGGCAACAGAAGATGAGGTACAAATTCCTACATTTGATGAATTACTTGATATTAATGCTGAATTGATAGTCAAATATAAAGACCTAAAACGTCAATTAAAAGTAGTCAAAGCAGATTTAAGTAGAGCAGAGTTTGAACGAGATATGTTAAAAGATGAGAAGAAAATATTAGAAGAAGAACTTGAAAATATTCAAGAATCATCATCTAATGTTGACTCTCAAATATCTCTTTTGAGTCAAGAAATAGAAGCTCAAAAAGAGAAAAATAATGCTCTCATTACTGAAAATCATGAACTTAAAGCAAAAGTCAAAATTCTAGACCTAGAAAAAGCTAGTTTACAAACAAAGTTTGATGACATTACTCAAAATGTTTCTAACTTTAACAAAGGTCGAGAAAATTTGACTAAAATCATTAAAAGTTCACAATCTATTTCAGATAAACAAGGTTTGGGATATAACAAACATGAAACTAAGAAACATCTTAGAAATAAAAGGAAGAAGAAAGTACAAAAAACTGAAGCTAAGAAAAATCTTAGTTTATTATATTTCAAACCAAAACCAGTTGTGAAATTTCAAAAGAGAAATGTCAAGACTATTAAAATATGGGTTCCTAAAACAAATAATAATTTGATTAGGAACAAATACATTCAGCAATTCATGAATAATGTACATTTTAATAACAATTATATATATAAAGGGGATACCGGACCCAAATGGGTTTGGACTCCTAAGACCTAACTCTTAGGACCCTATAAAAAGTGGGTACCATGAACTTAATTCTATTTTTTGCAGGTCCCACTGAAGAAAAGAGGAAAGTGGATATTGGACAGTGGTTGCTCAAAGCATATGACGGGAGACAAGAGCTTATTAACAAATATTAAATACTCAGATGGTGGCTCAGTCACTTTTGGAGACAATTCAAAAGGTTATATCATCGGCAAAGGCGATGTGAGCAATTGCGGTACATCTAACTTACCTCTTATTACTAATGTCATGCTAGTTAGAAATTTAAAACACAATTTACTTAGTATTAGTCAGTTATGTGACAAGGGTTTTATAATTTCCTTTTCAAATAATAAGTGTAGTATTTTAGATAAAGACCATAATTTGGTTTTTGAAGGTTATAGAGACAGAAATATATATATTCTAAATATGAATATTAATCATAATTCAGATATGTGTCTTGTGGCTAATGACAATGATCCATGGCTATGGCACAAACGTTTCTGTCATATAAACTTCAGAACTATTGACAAGCTAGCCAAAAACAATCTAGTTAGAGGACTACCCAAAATGAGTTTTAAAGTTAACAACATTTGTGATGCATGTCAATTAGGAAAATTGACCAAATCATCGTTTAAATCCAAGAAAGTCATATCAACATTACAACCACTTGAGTTACTGCACATGGATTTATTTGGACCTACTAGAGTTCAATCAATAAATCACAGTCAATATGTGCTTGTAATTGTTGATGATTTCTCTCGTTATACATGGACAATTTTCTTAAAAAATAAAAGTGATACTTTCGATCATTTCAAATCTTTCGTCAAAAGAATTCAAAAATCAAAAGGGATTAAAGTTAAAAATATAAGAAGTGATCATGGCGGAGAGTTTGAAAATAATGAATTTGAACATTTTTGTACAAAGAAAGGTATATATCATAATTTTTCGGTTCCCAGAACTCCACAACAGAACGGTGTAGTAGAACGAAAGAACCGAACTTTACAAGAATGTGCAAGAACATTATTGAATGGAACCACCTTACCAAAACATTTCTGGGCAGAAGCTGTCGCAACTGCCTGTTATGTTTTAAATCGTGTGTCCATAAGACCTCTTACCAAGAATACTCCTTATGAATTGTTTAACAAAGAAAGCCCAAAATCTCATACTTCAAAGTTTTTGGTTCCAAGTGCTTTATTTTAAATACGAAAGACCAGCTTGGAAAATTCGATCCAAAAGCCGATGAAGGAATATTTGTCGGTTATTCGGAACGAAGTAAGGCCTATCGGATATTTAATAAACGAACCAAAACTATTGAAGAATCACTTCATGTCTCTTTTGATGAAATTTATCAGCATCCTCACACAATATCAGATGATGACGAATCAATAGTCATTGATAATCCAATCATCTCAAATACTGATTCTGACTCAGAAGTAATTATTGAGAATACTCCTCAAATATGTGAATTACAATCACCACCAACAATATTAAGAGACCATCCGGCCCAAAATATAATAGGTGAAATAACATCACATGTCAGAACAAGGAGTCAACTCAATCAAATGGGTCATGTCGCTTTTCTCTCAAATATCGAACCCAAGAATCCAAAAGAAGCTGCTACAGATGATTACTGGATCATTGCCATGCAGGAAGAACTAAATCAGTTTGAGCGCAATGATGTTTGGGAACTTGTTCCGAGACCAACTGATCAGTCAGTAATTGGTACTAAATGGGTCTATAAAAATAAGGCTGACGAACAAGGAAATATCACCAAAAATAAAGCAAGATTAGTAGTACAAGGATACAATCAGGAAGAAGGTATCGATTATGAAGAAACTTTTGCACCAGTTGCTCGACTAGAAGCTATTAGAATTCTATTATCTTTTGCTTGTATCAGATGGATGTCAAAAGTGCTTTTCTCAATGGATTTATCAAAGAGAATGTCTATGTCGAACAACCTCCTTTATTCGTACATGAAAAATATCCTGACCATGTGTTCAAACTTAAGAAAGCTCTGTATGGTTTAAAACAAGCACCTCGTGCTTGGTATGAACGATTACGTAGCTATCTTATTAATTCAGGATTTGAAATAGGCAAAGTCGATCAAACTTTGTTTATTAAACATTCTCGAAAAGATATTCTGGTTATCCAAATATATGTAGACGATATCATCTTTGGTTCAACAAACGATAAACTCTGCAAGGAATTTGCAAGTATTATGACCAAAGAATTCGAAATGTCTCATATGGGAGAACTATCTTATTTTCTTGGACTTCAAATCAAACAACTTTCAAACGGTATTTTTATCAATCAAGAAAAATACTGTGAAAATCTTATCAAACGCTTCGGATTACAAAATACATCTGGTAAACCAACTCCTATGAGTACAACTACACATCTTGAAAAAGATGAAAGTGGTAAGAATGTTGACCAGAAATTATATCGAAGCATGATTGGTTCTCTTCTTTATCTTACAGCTAGTCGTCCAGATATATTAATGAGTGTTTGTTTATGTGCTCGTTTTCAAGCCGATCCAAAGGAATCACATTTACGAGCAGTGAAACGTATAATTCGTTATCTTAATAATACCAAAGATTTTGGTCTTTTCTATCCAAAAGAATGTCCATTTGAATTAGTACCATATAGTGATGCTGATTTCGGTGGCTCACGAACAGATAGAAAAAGTACAAGTGGTACATGCCATTTTATTGGAAAATCACTTGTCTCTTGGTTTAGTAAGAAACAGAATTGTGTTTCACTATCAACATGTGAAGCTGAATATATATCAGCGGCTCTCGCTTGTACTCAAGTACTATATATGCAACAAACACTTCAAGATTTTGATATTCATTTATCAAATTCTATTATATACTGTGATAACACAAGTGCTATAAATCTTTCTAAAAATCCAGTGAATCACTCTCGAACTAAACACATTGATATCCGTCATCATTTTCTTCGAGATAATATTGAAAAAAGAAATATATGTCTTGAATATGTCCATACTGAAAATCAATTAGCAGACATTTTTACTAAGCCGCTGCTCGAATCTAATTTTATTAGATTACGAAGAGAGCTTGGTTTAATTTCAAGAAAAAATCTTGACTAAGCAATTACTAATGTACACCTTCTCTTTTGGTTATTCTCTTTAATTATAATTTTTTTGTTTAAACTAAACTAATGTCTTTTCTCCTAGTAACCGTATCTTTTACTTAACCTATTTTTTATATTAAATATTAGCCATTGCTTTATTTAATGGTTAAAATCTATTTACTCATTTTATAAATTCAGTTTTAAAAACAAAGCTATTTTTAGATTTACAATAAAATTTCTGCTTATATTTTCGTGGTTAAAAGTTATCATTAACTCACATCCATAAGAGTATATATAAGAAACTTATATATATAAGCTTGCAAATTTTTTTTATTTTGTTCATCTTTACTTCTTATCTAACCATAATACTATATTCAACTTACACTATGGCTCATATTTGTGACAAATGTGCGCAAGAATCTCACATTTCTATTACAAGCTCTGAGTCGGACGAATATTATTCTCCTACTACTCCAAAACAAAAATCGAGCTGTCATCATCAATGCTCTTATATGTCTGATAAAACTCCAAATTCAAAACGAGTTAAAAGGACACTATTCTATTCTCCTCGAACCAAAGCTCAAATTGATGAGATACACCACTACCAAAAACATCAGATAGACCTTCAGAGACAACTCCATTACGGGCAAAGTCAACTTTATCACGAGCAACAACGGACATCGGCACGATTGTCTGTTTTAGAAAAGTTGGCAACATTTTTCTGCGGTTCCAACAAACATGACGTACATGAACCAATGCCGTCTAGGCCATCAACATCTAAAAGTCCTAACTCATGGGATCAGAACTATGAAAAGAATGAAGGAGCTCAGAAACAATGGAGTCCATGGTCGAATCGTATTGAAGGAAACAACGATAATTCTAATGACGAACTTTCTCATTAGATTTATATATAGTTGTTAAATATTTATCTATCTCTTGTGTAATGATGGTTATATTTTGTATTATGTATAAAATATAATATATATATATATAGGTTGATATATAATAAAAAACTTGAAAAAGAATCCTATATGCACAACAGACCAGGACCGGTCGACCGCCCATATTATTGCCGGTCGACCGTTTGCTCTCTGGTTGAAAACGGTCGACCGGCCAAAATTTGTAGGTCGACCGGTTACGCATTTTTCAGTTTTTTATATATAACCCTATACGTTACTTTACCCTCTACCCTCATTCACTCTCTACTCAAACTATTCTCTATCCCCAAATCACAAACCCTAGTTCCCATTCTTCAATTCCCAAATCACAAATCCTCCAACAATGGCTCCTCCTCAAAAGAAATCAAAGAAAGGAGCAATCTCTGAAACTTCATCTCATACCATCTCCGTCAAAAAATGGCTTCAAACTCCAATTGCTATAACACGATGGAATCAAATGACAAATTACAAGTTTCATCCGGGATCTTTCATCAAATTTGATGATTTCACGGCTTACGGAGTTCGAAGGTTAGCCGATAATGCCAACATTACTCCATTGATAGATTTTTCGGCAAATAGTATGGAGATAAATCATTTAATGATTAAATTATTTTACGCCAACATGAATCTTGATGAATATCAACCTGATAATCCAAACGGCGTCATCTGGTCTATGGTCTGTGGAAAACAAATTTTTCTTACTCATGCTAGAATTGCCTCTATACTTGGCATACCAAATCGAGGCGAAGAATTTTCATCTACCTTCTGCGAAGTTTTCACTCGAAATAGTACAAGTCATCAGTTTATAGAAGACAATAGTGATGGCACTAAGTCTATTGGACTTCGACCGACAGCAAGGTTACTTCATCGGGTCTTGATGCATTCTCTTTTTCCTAGACTTGGAAATTATGATGCAGTGTACAAAGAAAACTTCAAGGCACTCTATGCTATCTATGGTGAAATCCAAATCAATTGGGTTCACATGCTTTTTGATGAAATTCTCAAGGTAAATAATTCAACCCGGCCTCATTTCTTCTATAATGAATATATCATGAGACTTTTGTTAGCTTGTGGGGTCAATCCTCCTGATTCTGCAACTTCAACACCAAAATGCATTGATTCCATAACCATCAAAAGAATGAAGCTTCCTCCACCTTATCTTGAGATTATGCCTTTTGAAGAATGGCAACAACGAGGACCGAGAAAACAAAGAGCAACTTCCTCTCGACCTCGTCCCGATGAGGTGAAACTTTTAAGATCAAAGTCATCAACAAAAGAATCTCTTGAAACCATTGCGCGTAATCAATTTCTGCTTGAATCTCGTCTCAAGCGTATGGACTCTAAAATTGATAAGCGCTTCAATAAGGTCAAGTCGTTCTTCGGTATGCTATGGGATGCTATATCATGTTCCTCATCCACCTCTGTTCAAGCACAAGATCCAGGAAAACGTCCTGCTGCTCCAGTTTTCACATGGACATCATCTGACGAAGGCGAATCGTCTAGAGGGAACAATGATGAGGAGGAAGAGGAAGAAGATGAAGATGATGACGATGACGACGATGACGATGATGAAGAGGAGATTCGATCTGCTTCATCCTAGATTCTATTATGTTTTAGCTCTTTAAAAACATTTTTCGACACTTGTACTAAATAGTGTCGTTATTTATGCTTTTCAATTAACATTATGTTCTGTAGTAAACTCTGTTATGTCTTTGATGTGTTAATGATTTATTTTTCTATGCTTATTATATTCATTCTACGCATATCATATTCTAGTGATCTGTTACTCCTTTTTGTCAATGACAAAGGGGGAGAAAGGGCTAACAATTGCTTGCAGGAAAGAAATCACATACTCAGGGGGAGATTCAGATTTGCAGATATATATATTGTCATCAATCAAAAAGGGGGAGAATGTTGAGTCACAAGCTTTATGAAAGTTTTGATTTCTGACAAATAAGGCGATTGATTTCTGACAAACAAGGCGATCGACAAAAACAAGGTCAATAGAGCTATATATGGTACTCTAGATTATAGGTTGATTATTTGTTGTTGTAATAGTAATAAATTTGTTAAAATCTATCCTCAAATAATCATGCATATCAAGGGAATCAATATATATACGAATAATTTATAAGTTGCATGCAGTTGCACAATTCAATGTGTAATTTAACAGGCACCGGTCGACCGGTCAATATAGGTGCGGTCGACCGTTCCTGTGTAAATTGCACAGTGAACGTGCACACATGCACATAACGTATATATATATTTGAATTCCTGTCTACCGGTCCATTTTTTACCTGTCGACCTTTTTTAAACAGAAAGCAACTTTTCCAAAAGACACTTCTCTTCTCCAAAGGTTGCATCTCCTATCTTTCATCAATGATCATAACTCTTAATGGCAACTGTTCACAAAGAGTTACAACTATTTTTCTCTATATATACTCATCTAAATCATTGATTCAAACACAAGTTTTTACAACGATTTCATATATTCTTTTAATCTAATCTCTGATCTCAATACTGTATTATAAAAGCTCTAAATTATTTATTGAATCTTTGAAACTATTTCATATCCTTTGATTCAATAATATACTTTCCTTAATCTTTTCAAAACATCATATCGCATACTTTGAGGATAAGATTATAGGAAGGGTGTACTGCTAGTGACAAATCCGTGTTTTCAAGAACACAAGTTGTCAACAACAATTGTATTTGTTCTTTTGTTGAAGTCCTCTGTGTTGTAAGAGGCAAGTGTTGAAGTCCTCAGTGTATTAGAGGCGTGAAATCCCGTTCGGTTGTTCGGGTATTGTAAACCTGTTCCTCCGGGTAAAGCAAGGTAGTTAATAGTGAAAATCCAGATAGAAGTCTGGGACTGGACGTAGGACGGTGCTCCGAACCAGTATAAAAATCTCTGGTGTGATTTTTTTTATTTTCTATTTACAATGCTATTATCATCTATTTCCGCATTTGTATTGTAATCCATATTACACGATCCGTGTATACTATATTAGCACATATAATTGTATACACACCGCACTTTCAGTAAGAAAATGAATTACCTTAATTAAAATATTAATTAAGGAATTAACTTAATAATTAAGAAATTTGAGGAGACAATTGTTAAATATGACAAACTTTTACTGTTACAACTTAAAAATAACAATTGAGAATATGACAAGTGTAATGATTAAATCCGAAGGGATTATTTTGTTAGGTAATAAGCCAGTTTTATACTTATTTATAGTTTTTTCACTATGTTCTTATCTCCTATGTTTTTATCACTTGAATTTGGGACGTAACTATCAACGTATATGATTTCCCTGTCAATAAGAACATTAGGAACATTTTGTTAAGAGTTAACCTTTAGTAAATTTTTGATGTAAGTGCTATTATCACCAATTTTAGTAGTCACAATGCCAGACAATGAAACATAGTTACTTTAAAAGATGATACCAACCCTTATAAAATTATTAGACCCTAGAGTATAAATCGATAGCGACCATTGATAAGTACATAATATAAGTGATGTGACCCTAGCTTGACCCTATGTAAAACCCGAAGCAAACATAGGGATAACCCGTAGTATGCCTGAAGCAACCCTGAGTTGATATGGCCTTCTCCTCGTTGCAAGTTGAATCAACTGACTAAAGATCCAAAAACAATCCCGAAGTAATCTGGGGTAGACCTGATGAAAACTCTAAAGCCAATAAAGTCTTTTCTTGATGTGACAATCACATGCAAATAAAGATAGAGTTGATGTTCCCCATCAATTTATGGACAATGTTCTCATTTGTTTGATGTGGGCATTGACATATTTCTATCATGAGCTAAAGTAGATAACTCTGCAAAAACCCCAAGGTCGATGTAGCCTTGACTGAAGCATCTATCAAGTGACCATAGGAATGACCCGTTGTGCCCCCATCACTTTATCATGCGACTTGAGCCTATACTCCCATCATTATAATCGATGAGACCCTAAACCAATAAGAACATCAGTGTGTATGGACTTGTCATTAAAGCAATAAGAACAATTTGAAGGGAATACAATGCGATAGGATGTGACTAGGAGTGACTTCAAGATGCATACCAAAGTGCTCTAGGGGATGACCCCAAGTAAGTGATGTTAAGATTGACCAAAGGAAATTCTAAGAGAATGAACAAAGTGACTATATGGGAATCTTAGAGTAAAGTTTTGGGAGATGATAACTAATTCAGTTTTGGCAATGTTGACTAAATACGTTAAACATTTTTTAATTAAAACTGGTTAAATAATTAATTGAGCTTAAAAGTGAAATTTATAAATTTATATATTTAATTTATAAAAATGGTAAATTAGCTAAATTTAAGCTTAATGATGAGTAATGAACTAGGATTAATTCATTTTTAATGATAAAAAATATGAAAATGAGATCTTTTACTCTTTTAGGTGACATCATATGGACAATTTTATACATTTATTTTAATGCAAATAATTTGTGATGTATGAACCCTATTATAATTTTTAATGCTTACTTGTGATAATTACCTATGTATGTGATAATGTGAGTAATATTAAAGTGGATATAACTAGGTTAACTCTAGTATAGTAGAGTTACATCCGAACGATCGAAGAGACCTAAAGTCGAATGTGATAACCAATTATAATGAATGAACTGTAACACATACCAATGTTTTTTCAAGATTATGAGAGCTTCATAGGCTAAGGACAAGAACACATGTCGGGTAGTATAATACAAGATTGTTGCACAACAACTAACTTGGTTAGTATGAAACAGGATGAAGTAATCCCCAGAAGCATGTTGCATTAAAATTAAAGAGAGATGGTAACCTAGTTGTGCGGTTAACTTTACTCTTTATTCGAATGAATTAATGGAATTAAAATGACACATTATTATGAGGCTTAGGTGACATTATAAGTGTATACTATGATGTATAATTGAAAGATGAGATAAATATCAATGTAGGTATTTTATCAAACATTTAAGTTGAACTATTGATATTCTATTTACATATTATGATGAAATATACATTATGATGATGTTGTCTATGCTTGGGATAGCGAAGAGAAAATTTGTTTTGTTCAGCAGTGCGGTCACACTATCATATATATTATGTTTCTAAGGGCACTAATATTATTCACACTAGACTATTGTCTGTGCCATTTTTATTATGTTTTCTCCATAAACACACGGGTGCTCACTTGAGCATGTTGAGTTGTAGTTTTCAGATTAGACAGACTTCATTTTGGATTGTGAATGAAAAGGCGGAGATGAAGCCAAATTATTTATAACTATTATAATTTTTTTCATTGTGCTTACCAAGAATACATAACTGGTTAAATGAATGTGTGACATCTTCATATGTCGACGGGCCATATTTATTTTTATCCTATTATATTTATTGCTGCGTAGGAAACAATTTAGGTTAATGTTATTAAAGACATTTTGAAAATTTTATATAATTATTTGGTTGCTATATTTACTTATGTTTTAGAAAGAAATATTGATCTTATTTTATTGTTTGAAAATAATTTGATGATGTATATAACATCATCAGGGTTCATGTATTGAGCCTCGAATATAGGATGCTATACCTATAAAAAAAAGAGGAAAATATCGGTATCCATATTTCTACTTTAGGGTCATGAGAATCTGAACTTTGGTTACTAGACATAGAAATCTAAAATGCCAAAGTTTCATGAGATTTTTGTAGTTCTAAAATTATCTTTTCATTTTAACACCCGGTTTTGCTTTATTTAATTTATGTGCAATATATTTATGAGCCTTTTTGAAGAATTTGTATTTATCAATAATTCCATGTTAATTATGGTAATCTTGTTCAAAACCACTATCACTCTAGTGGTGATGTCTCCAAATCATCCCAAGTTACATGAAGTTCTGCTTCTTCCTCTTATTGAATTTATCATTTTTTTCTTAAAGCTTTTCATGTCCTTGTTGCATTAAGGAAGGTCTTCTTTATATGATCCATCTTATTGCACCCAAAACACTCTATGTAATGATTTTATATTATTACCAAAGTTTTTAGCCTGGATTTTAGGAATTTTTGAACATTTTGACCACGAAGGAAAAAAACATCATCGTAAAGGTCTAAACCTTCTTAGGCCTGAAATGCTATAATCATTTTCTTTCTGTATACATTCTCATTTAACCTGTAAAGTTACCTTGTACGACATTAAAGTATCAATTAACTTTACCACTTTGATTTGGGAAGGACTACTGACCACTTCGATGTCGGGTGCCTTTCTCTCCTACTCATGAACTAAAGAATTTAATTTTTTTGTAATGATATCAAAGCAGTAAATATTTCGCCTAATGCAATGAGAGCATGTTATTTTATACTGAAAGCATGTATATGCGTTAGCTATATTATCATTTGGCTTCATTCTAAAATTTTATAACTGATTTTTAAGCATTAATATTTTCTTTGTTTAACCTTATTTTTTTCTTCAGATTAATTTGTACGGTGTGCTAAATGTCACGTGGAGTGTTACATATACTGATCCTATTAGATTCATTCTTATTGAGTGTACCGCATAAAATGTTCATCCCTTTAGGATCATTGCTAGCTGTGCTTTTCTTAGCACTTTCCATGTAATAAATTCAGCAATGGGGTTGCACACTGATTCTTGACAGCGTTCTAGATTTCAAAACCGTCAGCTTACATATAAATTCTCATGTGAATGCTCCAATATGCATAGTTAGATCTATTAAATGGTAGTGGATGTAGGTAGACTGACCTTCTAGAAATGTAGCAAAATTACTAGTAGCAATATTAAAAGTTGATTTTTTTTATGATTTTTTAAATTCTTACAGTGATAGCAATGAAAGAACTACGTAGATTGTTTATGACCTAAGTATACATTTCTTAACTTATGTAACTTAATAAGTACGAGACGTAAATAAATCAAACCGAATAAAGCAGTAAATCACCTGTACGATTTAAACTGAATTGGGCCTCCTGTTCAACATTTAGTCCTAAAGATCCTTTATTCAGTTTCCACTAAAATTAAAACCTCACTTAACCAGAAGGAATTTATTTACACAGCCGATGCCAGAGACTCCGCACAATTATCCTTCCCTATTTCAAATGTAAATAGTAGACAATAATGTATCTTTGAATACAAACATGTCTCTTTAGTTACAAGGGTCCTATAACTCTCACGATATCTTAGAGTTGAAATTTTTTTGAGTATAAGTTATAATATGATCAGATAAAAGAATAAGACATAAAGAGTAGTGATTAGATTTATTATAGAAATTGATTCTGAGCAATAAGAATGTGAAATTTGAAAGCAAATTGAAATCGATTTAGGAATGAATATGATATATATATATATATGTGTGTGTGTGTGTGTGTGTGTGTGTGTGTGTGTGTGTGTGTGTGTGTGTGTGTGTGTGTGTGTGTGTGTGGGGAAATTGCATAGGAAGATGTTGAATTCGTTTAGAAGAAATAGAGGAAGAGAGGCGACATTTCAAATAGTTGCAGCCCTAACCACTGCACTTCGAACACCCAATGGTCGATCACTAGTGTGTTCTAATCAGCTGCTAAGCTGCAATAATAAACCTTTTATCAGACTAAAAATTCAAAAACTTTTTGATAATAATTATGAACTCTACTTGAAGAAAAAATGGATACATCAAAACTGTGTAAGTTTTTACGTGAAGACTATGATGACAGCCCGACACCACCGGTACCTAACATACCTATATAATGTGCTATGGAGGTACCCGGGTGATGTAAGATGATGGTCAAGGGTGCACAGTAATGAAAATCCAAACACAGAATCTATAAAACATCTTACAGCGTACAAAAAAATACAATATAGTAACATAGATGTAAAACAGGTGGGATAGTTATATAATCGAGTGAACCACAAATAAGCAAAATCAGAGTGCAACATGTTCATAGGTTATACAAAAACCGAAATAGAAGAGTTTATACATCCCAAATCTTCGAAAGAAACTCTATAACTATCTTTAAAGTAATATAAGTATTGGTATAGCTCCATAGTACAATAAGGCGGAATAAGCAATAGTAAGCTCTAAAGCGTGATATGAAAGTGTAGCCTCCTGTTCGTATTCCATAGAGCTCCATGCGCTATCCCGACCTGTTATTCCTAGTCAAATCATTTAAGAGTGCCCGAGATAGTAAGAAACAAAGAATAAAACTTTAGGTTAGAAAACAATCTAGTGTAAATGATATATCATCTCAAAAATACTATAAAAATCGTATACGGTAAATGAGGACATAATGTATGAAGAACCATACCCGATGTCCCTGCATCCAAAGAGTTATCACACAACACTCAGTATATGTTAATCTACTATCATTTCCATATAAATATACTACAATCAAAGTACAACATCTGGTATCTGGGTATATGGTCAAAATTACTTACCTCATGTGACACCTTAGGGTGATAAACAACCATGTGAGATATAGCATCCATCAAGTAATCCTCAACATCACTCTTTTGCGTTGTACATATGGCAACTTGTATGGCACAATAGCAAAACAGGGACTTAATCAAATTCTAGCTTCTTTGATGCTTGAATCCATGCCACTTCAAAAGGTTAGGAACCAGACTCACAATCACAAAAGTCTAGGGTAATCGTAATCTACTATCGCAAGAATCCGGATATGATTACAAATCTAAGTGGGCATCCCCAGCTACCCCATCTTTACGAAAAAACCAGAAATCTTCGAGTTATCAACGATCCCTTTATAGGCATTTCCATAATGGAACTCAATCCTTATTCCATCCCGGCTATCGCCATGGTAGAATACGGTCGCAAATTCTACTCATAAGTCTACATCGTTGAACTCATCCTTATGGATCACCGTCACAACTTCATCGTTGAATTGTCATAAATGCCTTTCAACCCCCATCGTAAATTGCAAATCCATTTAATACCTTAGATATTGATTTTGATGGAAACAACCATATAAAAATAGATAATAATGTTTTTCCAAGTTGTATAGTATATATCGCAAAATATTACACAAGTAGAGAGTGATTAAATTTGAAGATTGATCAATATAAAGAATAAAGTTCAAATTCATATATGATCAAAACTTATGAGTTTAAAGACAGATTTGAAGAATTTAAGACTTTAGTATGAGTTATTAGAATAAATTGTTAAAGTCCCTGATAGCAGAATCCGATCTTTATCGCAAATTTTTTATCTTTGATATTTTGTTAAAATAAATTATTTAAAATATAAAATATATTTACATAAACATATTATAAATATTTTTATATGTTTAAATTATTTAAAAAATATGTTTAAATTATTTTGCAAAAATATAAAAGTTTTAAAATCATTTTTTTGAAATTTACAAAGGTATGTTGACACATCATTCCTAGATATGTTGACATAGTAACTGTTGGTCGAAGAAGTATCTTTTCGATGCAACTCTTCATGAATGGATACATGCGTTCATTCACTATATAAAGGGGAGTGTAAACGAATTTCCCAACTAATTTTTCTCACTCCTTATTCTCTAGAAATATTTCTTGAAAACTACTTACTACATTCTTCAAAAATACATATAATCAATCCATATTCTACTAGACTGATTCTCTATAAACTATCTACTATTATGTAAGCATTCTCTCTACAAACTTAAAGATCAAACTGCTATATGAGGGGCTATAGGATTTCGTGTATCCCAAGTACAGCTTTTTGTATTTGGAAATCAACAACTCTACTCTTATATGTTTAAGCATGCTTGTTGCGTGTTTAAATCAAGTGGGTGATCTTATTGTCTGCTAAATCAAGAGAGTTATCCCCGGAGTCGTAAGACAGAAGAGTGTATCTCATAGGCGATCGAAAAGAAACCTGTACAGTATTATACAGGATTGAATGTAGGATTGCTTAATCCGAACTAGTATAAAATTCCTAATGTCATTTCTTTTACTTTACCTTTTTTTATTTCTTTTATATTTATCTGTGATTGCATCTATGCCTGCTCGATTACTATAGATATGTGTTGATAAGTTGTAACTCGATTTAAACCTTGAAAAAAATTAAAAAGATTCATAAAAGTTATAAACATTATTCATCATTCCTCTAGTGTTAAAGTAGCCTTAAGATCCATTACACCGTAACCCACATTTGGTATCAGAGCATTAGGTTTTTAAAATTTCATAATTTGATTTTTGGAAAGTACAAATGGCTAGTAACACTGGCAGTTCATTTTTTAATACTTTTGTAGAAGGAAAATCAACTTTGAGACCCCCACCATTTAATGTTATTAATTACATCTATTGGTCATGTAGGATGAAGATTCATTTACAGTCTAATGGTTTATGTAATTAGAACATCAAACAGTACGAGTAACTGAACTCCAAATTGAATACTCAACATGGACACCGGACTAAAAGGCACAAGCGCTTAATATTCTAAGACCATGAATGTTTTATTTTGTTTATTAGATAGTAATGAATTTAAAAGATTTTTTTATTTGTAAGTCTGCATATGAAATTTGGAGAACACTGCAAGTTACACATGAGGGCACCAGTAAAGTGAAACAAACAAAAAATTCATGCTAACCAATCAGTTTCAATTGTTTAAAATGAAACCAAATGAGTCTATTTTTGATATGTATTCTAGATTTCAAAGCATAGTTCATTCATCAGTATCATTAGGTAAAAAAATTCGAAGAAGATCAAGTTAGAAAAATTCTTATTTCACTATCTTCAGAATGGGATCAAAAGACATTAACAATCAATGATATTTATATATTGAAAATTATAGAGTTTACTGGTAATCTATTGTACTATGGGGCACAATTGTAGGATAGAAAGGAAAACAAGGCAACCAAAAAGAAATCAATTGCATTTAATCTTACAATTGACAATCAGGATTCACATGACGACGATAATGATGAGGAAATTGCTTTTATGATCCAAGATTTCAAAAAATTCCTGAAGTATAGAAAGAAGAACAACTCTCATAAAACTAAAAAAATTCCAAAAAGGGATGTATTTGTAAGTGTTGCTATTGTGGAGAAACTGACCATCTACGAAGAGACTTCTCATAGTAAAAGAAAACACCAAACACCGATTCATTCAAAAAAGAAAAAGAGCTTACAACGCAACTTCGGGTGATTCTAATACTACATCAAGCAACAATGGACCAGATACAAAAAATATAAATTTGTGATTCACAATGATGGAAGATTAGCCAGAAGAGAAAAAGAAAAGGCAAAATTGGTACCTTTTATATTTAATTTTTATTTCATTTATCTGGAATTATTGAATTTAGGAATCAACACAGATTAATATTAATAATGAGTTTATGTAAGTGTGTGCGTGTGCGTGTGTGTGTCTGTGTGTGTGTGTGTGTGCGTGTGTGTGTGTGTATGAATCTATTGTTGTAGTTTAATTTTGAAATTTTTGGCCCATACGTTGACATATTTCGCATGTGTATGTCGACATACCTAGCGAAAATTGGAAATTATTTCAAATTCAAAATTTTAAATTTCCCTCTATTTTGCATTAATTTCAAAAACCAAAAAGACATCTTTTCAATTGAAAAATGTCAGTTCAGTCTCTATTAAACAACTCATTCATATCCCTTTATTCACATTTCATTTCAAAATTTAAAATCATTCTCCACTTTCCTACCTTCAAAACTACTCAAAATTTCTTCCTCAAACCAACCTTCCTCATCCAAAGCCGTTAGGGTTAGCAAAAAGATAAAAAGTCAACTTCATAACGATCAAGAGTCCATTGAAACTTATATTGAGTATACTACTTATAGAAAAGTATTTTTGGGAATATAATTTTAATGAATTTTCTTCTTATGGTTTACAAGATCTTACTTTTGAAAATGATATTTTTTTTGTTTAGCCAATTTATCTCAAAATGATTGTGATTGCTACCATGATTTGATTAAAACGCTTTATGCTACTCTAAAGGGAAAAAAATTCTAGGTGAAGAAAATAAAATTTTGAGTAGTGTAAAAGACATTACTATTGTTTTAAATTGTGAGATTATTGGTGAAAATTCTGGTTGTAAAAGTAGTGGAAATGACTTCTCCACTTTTGAAATTGATCATAATTTTTTTCTAATACTGAAGAGTATGGTCTTAAAGACAAGAATTTTAGGCCTAAAGCAAGACCAATAAGTCTTATTTTACAATAAAGTATTACATCAAGGATGCGGAATCACTATAATCCGATTCAAATTGTTTCCAAAGCTCTTTCTGCTACTTTTTTAAAATATGATATAGACTTAAGTGATTTTGGATGACTTTGTTCAAAAGGAAATCTCCAGTCATGAGAAGACACTTTACTATGGTATGTATCTTACTAGAATTTTTAATTATTTTGGTATCGATCTACGAGGTAAAAACATTTTCCCTCGCAAAGTCTTCAACAATACAAACATCTCTCTTATGCACATTCCTCTTGAATTTGAGCCCTATTATTCTCTTTCCAAAAAGGAAGAAAGATTGTCATGGGAAGAAGAGCAAGAGATTTAAGAAGAAGAATAAGGAAGCAATGGTATGGAAAGTGAAGGGAAGAAAGAACAAGAAGTGGAAGAGGAGGAAATAAACACTTCCCTATAAATCTTTGACAAACCTTCTCGATTTTCGAACAAAGAAATTCTCAAGAACCAAGAAAAGCTTCTCAACAACCAAAAGAAGCTTAAATGTTCCTTTAATAAAACCTTCATTTCTCTCTCGAACAAAGTGGATAAATATTTTAGAAAGATCGTTAGGAAGCTTTGTAGGAACTCTTCTTCATCATCGTCATCATCTTTTTAGATCTATTATCTACCTTTATATTCCTTAGATTTATGTTTTGCCAGTTTTATTTCATGTTATTTTCATGTATTTTTTTATTTATGTGTCTCCCTAATTTTAATTAACGAAAATTTATTTCTTGCTGTTCAATAATGTTATCTTAGTCTCTGCAAATCATTAAAATAGAATAGTATTAAGTATAAGCAAAAATTAGAACAAAAACATAAGTTGTGCAAATTAAGGAACATATGTCGACATACCTACATAGAATGTCGACATACTAGCCATTTTTGAAAATTTTTAAATTTCAAAAATTGGTAACCAACTTTAGATCAGAATTTAATACGTGCTTTCATCTCTATTAAAACCTCTTTCTACCCAAAAAACTCATACATTGATTTATCTTTCATCTCTTTTCATTCTAACATTTCTTTTACAAAAATGAGTTATCCACATCAAAAAATTTGTGAAAACTTAGAAGGGACATTTGAATCCTTTAAAATTACTCTCTTTTTCATTCTCTGGAATCAAAGGCCTTTAGAATTAGGTCAAATGTAAATGACAAAGGAACAAGAAAACCATTTTGATAATCTTTGTGGTTTATTTCCTCCCATATTGAAAATGACCACAACAGCAGCTTGGAATACCCAAACTCCAAAGCAAACACAGAACAAGAAGATTGGGATGCCATCAAAACAAATCCAATTTTTGGACCCAAAGGATGGGTTGAAGTTCCAAGAAAAATCTAGTATTCCAATTTGTTAAGAATTTGTAAGTGTATGTTTTAAAACTTATATATTTGAATTTAATTAGTTTGTAAATAAATAATATAGTTAGGTTTGGATTGTTTATAAATAATATTTGACTTGGTTTGATTTGGATTGTGTGCTTATATGTTTGAATTGTATAATAATTTGATTTATATTTTGAAATAATTAAGAAAGCTTGCCTTGTCTTATTTATTTACTTAATGTCTTAAATACTTAGTATATGGTTTAGAATGTAATCATTACTTAATATATGTCTTGATTGTATTTCCTATACCACATTTGGAATAACCAGTATTTCCATAAATATATGTCTTACATATAATTTAAACATAATTATGTTTATAGTTTATATCTGTAAAAATTGTTCAAAAATTGATTTTGACTCCATTATTTATTAGTATATCGCATTTAGGGGGAGTTTGTTTTTCACCCATTTTTGTTGAGGACAAAGGAGGAGAAAAATATAAAAATGATACATGCATATATTAAGGGGGAGTTATTTAACTCAGGGAGTTTTATATTATATTTTATATACAAAAATATTTACATGGTTGTCATCATCAAAAAGGAATAGATTGTTAATACCTTAGATATTGATTTTGATGACAACAACCATATAAAAACGGTACTAATATTTTACCAAGTTGTATAATATATATTACAGAATATTACACAGGTACATAATGATTACACTTGAAAACTGATCAGTATAAAGACTAAAGTTCAAGATTCAGAGATGATCAAGACTCATGATTTTAAAGACAAATATTTGAAAAGCTCAAGACCTTAGCATGAGTTATTCAAATGAATTGTTAAAGTCCCTAATAGCAGATTCTGATCTTTATCACAAATATCTGATCTTTGATATTTTATCAAAATAAATTATTTAAAATTCAAAACATATTTTTAAAAATATTTTTTAGAAATTTTTATACGTTTAAAGTATTTGAAAACTTTGTTTAAATTATTTTACAAAAATATAGAAGTTTAAAAAGAAGATAGTATTTTTAAAAGTTACAAGGGTACGTCGACATATCCCTCTCAGTTATGTCGATGTAGCAACCGTTGGTTTGTTTTTTAAAATCTGAAAAGAAGTGTCTTTTGGATGCACCTCTTCACGAATGGATACATCAGCTCATTCACTATATAAAGGGGTGTAAATGAATTTCCTAACTAATTTTTCTTACTTTCTTCTTACTTCTTCTTCTCTTGAAATTTTTCTTGAAAACTACTTATTGCATTCTTCAAAACTATATAGAATCAATCCATATTCTACTAGACTGATTCTCTACAAATTATCTACTGTTTTTGAAGCATTCTCTCTATAAATCAAAGATCAAACTGCAATAAGGACTATCAGATATCGTGTATCCCAAGTATAACTGCTTGTATTTGGAAATCAACAACTCTAATCTTTTTAGTTTGAGTGTGCTTATTGCCTGTTCAAATCATGTGCTTATTTTCCGTTCAAATTAAGTGGGATATCTTGTTGCATAGTAACTCAAGAGAGTTTTCCCCATACTAGTAAGACAAGAGTGTATCTTATAGGATTAAAATCGAGATTATATTCAGGTTTTCTTGCTACCTGGTTAAAGTAGGTGATTGAAAAGAAACCTTTACAGTATGTACAAGACTGGATGTAGGATTAGTTAATCCAAACCAATATAAAATTCTTGTTGTCATCTCTCTCACTTTACATTTTATAATTGCTTTTATATCTATTTGTGATTGCATAAGCGATTGATTAATACAGATCTGCATTGATAATTTGAAATCTAATTTAAATCTTGAAACAAAGTTAAAAGGATTAATAAAAATTATAATACACTATTCAACCCCTTCTAGTATTAAAGGAGCCTTAAGATTCGTTACAATGTAACCCACAGAGCCATTGTACTAAAGTTTCGAAATCGTCATCATGTCAAAACGTCATGCCATTACTTAACTAGTCGCCACACGAACCCAAAGTCTCCTTGAGTCATCCTAGAGTCGTTCGCCTTCACCTAAAATCAAACTCCAAATATCCATATTTTAATTCGGGTCACTTTTGAGGAAAACCAGAAGTTATCCTCTCAAAAACCTGAAGTAATAGCCTTGAAAACCCAAAGCAACCCAAAAATACCACCATTCCATTTCTGCCCTGAATTTCCTAGGTCCAGTCTTGGAGAGCACCTCCCCTGACCCGAAATAAGATCCAAAGTGAGATACCGAGCAACCCCGAACTGACTTTCTTGTCCGACCCACGAACCATAGCACTATTGAATAATATTTCCTATCCTGTATTCCATAGCACCGAACCACCACAATACCGAACAATATTCGTTGTCTGGGTCTTCGAGCCACCGAACACCAAGATGACCCAAAGCAAGCCACTACTGGACATCAAGTCGTCCCAAAGCGAGCTACCACCAGAAAAGTTCTACCAAACATAAATGATGCAGTTTTCCTGAATTTTGCACCGATTTCATTACCCCTTTGTTCTTTGACCTGCGTGCCTTCCCTATGCATCGATGCAACTTCTTACATCGTCTAGCCTATCATTGAAGTCCGGTTCTATGCCACTTACCTCTACTTTGCTCCGATGAGCATTTTCAACCATTGAAGCATACGCGCAAAAACACACATGCATCAAACAACATCAAGCATGCAAATAACACAAAAAATCATAGCAATCATCATACAATGTATATATAGCATGTCCTAACATCAATAAAGGCTATCAGACATCCAAATAACATGATTAGAATACCAAAAATCACTTTACTCGTGTTTTTCTTTTCGGTAGGGTTTTAAAACAACAATATAACATAATTTTGACTGTAAAAATGGATCCAAACATGTTAAAACATATAGATACACATATAATAATGTGTGAGGTGATAAATCACTCATTAAGCCCACTAAAATCCAAGTTTTACACACAAATTGAGGCAAATCCAAGAATGAACATCCAAGTCTCAATATTTATTTCGCAAAAACATAGATTTAAAGGTTTCTAACTAATCCCTTGTTAATCTACCTTTAATCTATGATTTAGACTTGATTTGGAGAATAAAGGTGAATGTTTTGGTGAAGAAAAGGTTAGTGGTGGCATAAATCTATTTGAGAGGTGGGAAAAATGATTGGAGAAGGTTATTATAGCCTCTAATAATCTTAAACCAAAAATGGGTTAGAAGGCCTATCTCCAATCTCACTAATTACCCATTAAGCTATTCCAAAAAATGACAAACTTCAAATAGTCATATCTACTAGCCAGAAAGTCCAAATCGCTATTACGACCACTCTTCGAAAAGAGAAACTATTATATCTTTCCAACGGTAGTGGTACCGGGTCCTAATTCGGCTTTTATCAAAAGTTATAGCCGTTATAAGCCTAAAAGAAAAAATCATTCGATAAAATTTCTCGGGATAAAAAGTGTCACAACTCAACGTCCCTCAAAGTTATAGTGTCATACGACCAAATGTGAATTGAAAAATAATATTTTACGACCATTCGATGTGTAAAATACGTGTCATTGCACTCTTCCTCTTTTTGGAATTTCGCACTCAAAATCCCCAATACAAACAAGGTAAAATCAAACATAGCCACCCTGCATGCCTAACTCCATAAGCAAACATATCAAACATCAAACATGCACACAAAAGCAAGAAATGATATCTACTTCTACCCTAGTATTCAGGATAATAAACTACCTTATATGATACCAAAAGTGAAAGTAAATGCGATAAACAGAAAGTCTCACTAAGTAAAGTGCTCCATATAAGCGGTCCTTACGCTCTCCTCAGTCTTCCAAGTACAATCATGTTCACTCTCACTCCACTGAATATTCAGCAGCTCTACCATCTTCCTCCTAAATTGCTTCATATCACGTGCGATGATACAATTAGGCCTATAAGGTCTTGAAGACTCTAGTTCAATCTCGATGTCGTCAAACTGATTCGATTCAACTATCAAGCCTGAGCCATGCATAAACTTTTGCAAGTTAAGATGTGGAACACGTTGTACACATTCTTAATCTTCTAAGGTAAGTCGAATTTGTATGCTATATCCTAATCCTCTTGAGTATCAAAAAAGGATCAACAAATCTCGATGCCAACTTCCCTTTAATATTGAGTCGTACAACATTCTTCAATGGAGAGATCTTGACAAACACCATATCATCGATGGAGAACTCTAAATCACATCTTCTCCTATCACGGTAGCTCTTTTGTCTATCTCGAGATGCTTTAATTCGTTGCTGATTGATCTCGATCTTCTCCGAAGTCTCACTAATCATATATGGATCAAGTATCAATTTCTTGTCCGCTTTTCACCAATATGAAAGAGTGTTTCACGTTCAGTCATTTAACGCGATAAATGATGTCATACTAATGCTAGACTGATAGTTGCTGTTGTATGCGAACACTACTGAATGCAAATAATCATCCCACAAGCCATCAAAATTGAGAGTGGAAGCTCATAAGAGATCCTCCAAGATATGATTCACTCTCTCAGTTTAATCATCAATTTGTGGGTGATAATTTGCGCAAAGATGCAACTCTATCCCCAACCACTCTTGTATGATCTTTCAAAAACCCGCTAGTGAACAAAGGGTCTCAGTCACTCATACAGCTCTTTGGCACTCCATAGAATTGCACAACCCACTATACATACGAGTCAGTCAATTTGGATATCATTCTATTAGACTTTGTGGATATAAATCTAGCACTCTTCGTCAACCTATCAACTATGACCCGAATGTTATCATACCTTTCTCTAGTCCTCGGTATTCCATCGATGAAGTCCATCAAAACTTGTTCCCATTTCCACTCGGGAATCTCAGGCGGTTGCAGCAAACCACTCGGCTTCTTCTGCTCTGCCTTTACCAATACATAATTCATGCACATCAAGATAAATGCCCTAATATCCTTATTTATCTCTCCCCAATAAAATGTCCGCCTCACATCATGGTACATTTTATTAACGTCAGGATTTGTAGTCAATTTCAAATGATAGCAATCTCATAGCACCTCATCCTTCAATCCATCGATATCAGGAACAAACAATCTTTCGTCCGTTCGGAGCCTACCACCACGGTCAAGCCTGTCCTGCTTCATCTCTTCAGACTCTAATCCTTCCTCTATCTTTGTCGTAATCTTCAATGGTCTAGCATCATGTCGCTGGCTAGTATTGATCCACTAAATCAAAATAGGTCTGATTGTCAAGCTAGCCAACAATTCCTGGTCTAGCTCATATTATGGTCTAAAATCATAGCCAGCGATAAACTCCAACTGCTTCCACTCTAAAAGCATCACTCCGTAGATGGCATGTCTCATACTCAAAGCATTAGCGACTGCCTTTCTCTTACTGAGTGTATAAGAAATGTGAAAGACGTAGGAGGCCAGGAACTCTAACCATTACTGCTGACGAATGTTAAGATCCTTCTAGGAGAAGAGATGCTTCAACGATTTATGGTCTATATACAACTCAGACTCTCTCCAAGAAAATAATGCCCCTATATTTGTAAAGCGAATACTATCTCCACCAACTCCAAATCATGAGTCAAATACTTCATCTCATGTGGTTTTAACTGTCAACTAGCATAGGCAACAACTTTACTTTTCTACATCAACACCGCACCTTATCTAGTACCATAGGCGACCGTGATATTATCAGCTCCTCATTCCCGCTTGGAATGACTCACACTAGTGCACTCATCAACTTCTCCTTAGAATCATGAATGCGTGCTAGCACCTCGTGTCCCATATAAAAGTCCAATTCTTCTTCGTCGAGTTAGTTAATGGCGCTTTTACCATAGAGAAGTCCTTGGTAATAGTACCCCGCCAATCTAAGGAAACTTCTCATGTTGTAGCAGTCTTTGGTCCATCCCAATCCTATACTACCTCCACCTTCATAGGATCTATAGTAATACCCTGCTTAAAAACAACGTGACCCAAAAACTGCACTTTCGTCCTTGAGAAATGACACTTCGAAAACTTCACCTTCAATCGGTGCCTCCTCAACACCTCAAGAATAATCCTCAAATGCCCTATGTGTTCTTCCTTCGTCCTCAAATAAACAAGGATATTATCCACAAACATAGGTGCAAACTTATTTAGTTGATCCCTGAAGACATGGTTCTTAAGACAGCCAAAGCATGTTGGTGCGTTAGTTAGCCCGAATGGCATAACCAACACTCACGTAATCCAAAAGGCATACAAAACGATATGATCGACACGCTCTCCTTCTCCACTCTTGGTTTATGAATCCTATCGCATGGTTATACTCCATATCAAAGTCATCAATATGTGGTAGTGGATAATTTTTCTTCTTCGTCACTTTGTTCAGCTTACGATAATCCAAACACAGTCTCAAAGTGCCGACCTCCTTACTACCGAACACTATAGGTGCTCCCCACTTTTTTATACTCCGTTTAATTGACTTTCATTGTCATAGGTCATTCACTAGCACCTCTAGTTTATTATGCTCTTTCGGTGCCATACGCCTCAATGGCATAATAATCATTCTGGCATCCTTCACTAAATCTATATGGAATTCAATCTCCCCGTGTGTTGGTAATTCAGTCATCTCCTCGAATATATCCGGATACTCCCTTGCTATAAGCATAGAAGATAACTCATCGTGTGGGATCTCAAGCAAATATAGAAAGCTAACCATTACTTCGTCGTCAGATAAGCAACCTATCTCTGACCTATGCCCATCATCCATCCCTATCGTCACCAACGACCTTCCATAATCCACCATTACATCATACTTCCGTAGCCAGTCCATTCCCATAATAATACCAAACCCCATGAAACCTAAAACAAAGCAATCACCAAAAAAATAAACATCCATGATTCAATAAGGCTAAGTCTCGAAAAACCATCCAAAGACTTGTCGATCCTCCAACAAGGTTTGTAACATTCACAAGTCAGTCACCTATCTTAGGCTAAAATCCCAATCTATCTATCAAATCATTAGATATGAAAGAATGTGAATCCCTAGTATCTAATAAAACACGTAAATGTGTATCAAAAAAAGAAAGCATACTGTGTATAACAATGCTCTTCCCCTTCTCCTTCGTTGATGGAGCACTCGACGAAGTTGGAACAACATTTAAAGCATAACAATCACAAACCTCTTCTTCCTTGATAGTTTTGTACAATCCTTCTTAATATGCCACGACCTGTTGCAATTGTAGCACTTATTGCCTTTTCTCTCGCAAGATGGCCCTTCTCCCCACAATTATAGCAGATAGGCTTCCACTTGCTCTTCTTCTAGCCACCTTGGTTTTGAAGCTTCTTCCTCCCATTGTTATTGTTCGACTTCTTCTTGCCTACCCCGCCTACTTGTTGCTTTGGCAAATCCTGCTAATACCTCATATATTGATTTTGATGACAACAACCATATAAATATACGTATTAATGTTTTCACAAGTTGTATAGAATATATTACAAGATATTATACAAGTTTATACAAGTATAGGATAATCGAGTTTGAAGATTGATCGGTAAAAACACTAGAGATCAAGATTTAGAGATGATCAAGATATTTGAAGACTCTTGAGTTTAGATATAATGACAAGAAGAGTTCAAGACTATAGATTATTGTAAATAGACATTATATTAATTTGTCGAAGTCCTTGAATAACAACTTTATTTTCTTTGAATACTTTCTTATCAAAATATTTATTTTAAAAAAAAAAATTCTGCAAATATTTTGTAGAAGTATCTAAAAACTATGTTTAAATAATTTTACAAAAGTTCATAATTTTGCAACACCTTACAAATCTTTCTGGTTTTCCAAACATACACAAGTATGTCAACATAGGCTACATAGGTATGTCGACATATTTACCATTGAAGAGGTGCTTTTGAATTTTGATTTGTTGTAATTTTTGACTGCATCTCTTCGTGAATGGACACATCCGTTTAAAAACTATATAAAGGGGATTAGAAAATGAATTTTTACAACTACTTTCTCTCTATTCTTCTTACTCCAAAATTTGATTATATATTTCACAAAATCCATTTTATATACTCTTCAAATTCATTCAAATTCAATGTTTACTTTGCTATATATATTCTCTACAATTTACTCACCGATTTGAAAGTATTCTCTTGTCAATTCAAAGATCAAAGTGCTATCAAAGGGCTATAGGATATTCTATATCCAAAGTACTACTATTTGTATTTGGACTCAACTACTCTCTACTATTATTTGTATGGGTGCTTGTTTACCATTCAAATCAAGTGGTATGCATGCTATCTGTTCAAATCAGGTGAATGTGCTTGTTCCCCGTTTAAATCAAATGAGTGATCTTATTGCCTGATTAAATCAAGAGAGTGCATCCTCGGTTCGAAAAGTCAGTAGGATGTATCTTGTTGCCTTGAAATCAAGATTGTATTCTGGTTAGCTTGTTACCTGATTAAAATAGGCACTGAAATGGAATTCTATACATACACTGTACATGATTGGACGTTGGATTGGTTGATCCGAACCAATATAAAACTCATGGTGTCATCTCTGTTACTTTTACTTTATTTGCACTACATTTATATATATTTACAACTGCCTATTAATATATATCTCTGTTGATTATCTGTTTTTGAATTTAAATTTTAAAATAATTTAGAAAAGTTTCATGTAAGTTATAAAAACTTTTTCACCACCTCTCTAGTGTTAAAGTAGCCTAAAGGTCCATTCATGTTGGTATAATTTATACTACACCATTTCCCACACATCCCTGGAAACAGAAACCTACCTAAACTTCGGATACAGATTCTCATGTCGAAGAGCCTTCTCCACAAGCTTCCCAAAGGACTCGTTAATATATCCCACCAACTTCTTTCCTAAGCGGTCGTCCAAGCCCATAATAAACTTTTTATTCTTCTTGAGCAAAGTATCGATAAATGATAGATCGTAATTCAAGAGCATATTGAACTCGGCCACGTACTCCGACACAAACATATTCCATTGTCTCAAATCATCAAACTTCCAAAAGGGCACCGACTTACATTTCTCTTCAACCCACACTTTAAACTACTCCCGAGTTATCTGATCATGTAGAGTGGCAATCTTAAGGTATTCCACTACCCCTTAGCTCGTCTCTAAAGCTATCTGGAGGCTAGCTTCCTCTTCATCGCATCATCTAACTCCATATCCTCAAGTATACATTTATAGGTGTCCAACAAATCCTGCTTTTCGATGGCCGATTCCATTCCAAGAAATGTCTTTCCTCCTAAAGTAAAATAATCATTGTTTGGTCTGGCAAGATCATCCCTCGACTCTTGCATCGGAGCACCACCACCCATAGTAGCTGGAGCAACTCCTTAGGCATTCTGCAGCATGTTTACTATCATATCGTTGTACATAGCCTTAATGTTAGGGTTCGTAACTGCCTTAGCACCTGATCCCTACTCTATCATAGAAGTAGAAGTCCTGGCAACATTCATCGCTTGCAGGCTCATTCTTACAAGCTACAATAAGGATGATCAATCTTTCAAGAGGGATTAAGTGGTGTCTATGAATGTAATGCGACTTATATACTATATATACACACTACCATATAGTTTTGAAAATCAAAATATAACAATTACGCTATCTTATATATCGCTTAATCCATTTTAAGGCGATAGTTCCTTTTGTATCTTTAGTGGATCCAAATATCAACCTAGGTCATCTACGCAACCTACGCTCTAAAACCAAATGTGATGACTTCCCTACAACACTGATACCCAATATATTTGTATAGCACGTTGTGGAGGTAGTTGGTCGATGTAAGACAATAGCCAAAGGTGTAAAGTAACAAAAATCCAAACATAGAACCTTTACATCATCTCATAATGCATAGGGAAAATATAATATAATAACATAGAAGTAAAACATGTAAGACAACGATATAATCAAGTAAACCATAAATAAGAACATCAGTGTGCAACAAGTTCATAAATTATACAAAATCCAAAATAGAATAGTTTATACATCCCAAATCTTGAAAATAAACTCTATAACTGTCTCTAAAGTAATACAAGTACAGGTATAGCTCCATAGTACTACACAGCGAAATAAGCGATAGTAAGCTCATAGCCTCTTGCTCGCATTTTATACAGCTCCATGTGCAATCCAGACCTGTTATTCATAATCTACTCATTTAGTCTACTATCATTGCCATATAGGTGTACTGCAATTAAAGTACAATATCCTGTGTGCACCCTAGAGTGAAAAAAAAACCATAGATGATGTAGCATCCATCAATCAAACATCACCATCAATCGTGTATGGTGGATGTATGACAACTCGTATGACACAATCACAAACCAAGGACTCAATCAAATCTTAGCTTCTTTATTTCTTGAAACCATGCCACTTCGAAAGGCTAGTACCAAATCGCAAATCAAAGTGAGCATCCCCACATACCCTTTCTTTATGAGCACAATAGAAACCTCTAAGACATCAATGATCCCTTTGCATGCGCCTCCATAATGGAACTCAATCTTTATTCCATCATGGCTATCTCAATAGTAGAACGCAATCGCAAGTTCCACTCACAAGTCCTCATCGTTGAACTCGTCCTTATGAATCATCATCACGACTCCATCATTGACTTTTCGTCATCAAAACGCCCGTCGATCCCTATCGTAAGTCATAGAGTCATCGTGCCAAAGTTCCAATTCATCGTTATGTCGAAGCTCCATACCGTAGCTTTACTAGTCACCACACAAACTCTAAAGTCGCCTTAAGTCATCATAAAGTCATTTGCCTTCACCCAAAAACAAATTCCAAAAAGTCCATAATTTGGCCTAAGTCACTTTTAGGGAAAACCCGAAGTTATCCTCTCAAAAACCCGAAGCAACAGCCTAAAAACCCAAAGTAACCCAAAAATCACCACAACTTCATTTCTACTAGAATTTCCTAGGTTAGGTCCTAGAGCAGTACCTCCCATAACCTTAAGCAAGGGTCGAAGAAAGATACCAACTAACCCCTAACCAATTTTCTTGTCCGTCCCTGAACCATAGCACTATTGGACACTTAGATATTATACTAGCCATTTAGTTATTTCTTCATTTCTAACCATTGCACTAATAGCATGGCCAGTAACGACGAGGTATGAGTATAAATCCTCCCTATTAATGGGATTGGAAAGTATGGGACATGGGAAGATGTTTCTTCAAGTCTTCAAACACTTAGATGCACTCTTCGCCACCAAAAAACGACTTTCTCTTTTTAAAAAAGGTCAAAGAATGGTATGCACCTATCGGTTTCTTTCAATACAAAGCGGTCAAGTGCTGCGACCATCCCATTCATGCTATGCACTTGTTTGACAGTGTAAGGGATTTCATACCTTGGATCACCCAAATCTTGTTGGGATTGGCTTAAATTCCTTTTTCATTCACCATGAAACCAAGGAACTTTCCTAAGTGGATGGCGAATAAGCACTTCTTCTGGTTAAGCTTCATGTAGTATTGGCCAAGGATACAAAAGTTTTGGCTGTGATATTCATATACCCTAGCTTTTCGAACTTAACCAGCATGTCGTCCACATATACTTTCATGGATCAACCAATCTTCTTTGAGAACATTCAATTGATGAGCTATTGGTAAGTGGAACCTGCATTGTGGAGCCCAAAAAATATTGCTCTATAGAAGTAGAATCCTGTGTTTATGATGAAAGAATTGCGCTTTTGACCCAGATTGTATATGGCGATTCGGTTATACCTAGAATAAGTTTCTAATAATTTAAGAAGCTCATGCCCGCTAGTCACATCTACAGGTTGATTGATACAAGGCAGTAGGAAATTGTCTTTCGGGAAAACTTTGTTGAGGTGTGAGAAGTCGATGCAAGTTCTTCAGGCCCTGCTCGGTTTGTGAACCAGTACTGCATTGAATACCTAAACCAAGTAGTCTTCTTTATAAATGAAACCATTAGCGAGGAGCTTTTCTACCTCTTCCTTGATTAATCTATAACTCGTAGGTTCATCGGCCTTCTTTTTTGTCGTATGGGATGAGTTTTTGGGTCGACATTAAGGGCATGATAAATGATAAATGAATCTATGTTAGCCATGTCAGAGTGCCCTCATGCGAACACATCTTATCTTTGATTTAGGAAGCATATTAGCTTATGCCTTATCCCCAGGCTCATATCTATCCCAATTTGGATGATCTTACTAGGGTCATCGTTATCAGTTGCTATTGTCTTGAGCAGAGTTATTGGCCTACCGTCGGGGTTTGAATCTTCCACATAGGGTTTGAGTGGATTTTCATCATTTTCATCCATGCTTATCTCTAGATCACACTAGTCCAAAACAAGTATAATGTTCCCAATGACTACCTCAGTTGGGATGGACATACGTGCTAAAACAAGGGGCTATAGTCATCCCCGACTCTCCTAGATTAGTTCGTCGGCATGGAAAGGGAATAAGTTGTGGTGTTGGCATTTCCTTCTTGCCAATGAGGGTGAACCTACTCATTCCATGTTGCTATTAGCTCTTTTATCTTGTTTGGACTAGCTAAGGACTATGGTCCTCGCCGGTCTCGTTACCTAGGTCTTAGCATGAACGGGAGAATTAAGTGGCTCAAGCGTTATCTTTGGGGCGATAGTTGATGCTAATGCTTCGACAACTTCAATGTTGTGGGCAATCCTAGCATGAACGGGAGTGTTTCTTGGCTCTTCTGCTCTCTCGGGTTCACCACCATTGAGCGTAGCTACTTCTTACTGGATCATGAGCTACCCTTTTTACATGTTGTAGTGATATGAATAGCAGTCTATAGAGGCCAATTGATTACTACAAACACATCCTATGCATACCTTGTTTGGAAACTTCATCGTGAGCTGATGATAGGCTATAATAGCATCTAGGTTTACTAGTACTGGTTTACCTATTTTAAGCAGACATAATGTCCATTACAACCAAAAATTTCTTAAATCTTGGCCACAAGGAGTTCTTAGTCGAAAGTGACTATATGCGAAGGTTGTGCCTAAGAGTACTATGCTCACATCTCCAAATCCATAAATGGGTAGTGCGCAAGTGTTGAGGCTATAGGTGAGAAGCTTCAGTTTGTCAAAAAATTCTTTAAACATTACATTAACTTGGATACCTCCATCAATGAAGACCCAATGCACCTTTGTACTAGTGACATTGATAGATATGACCATAGGACATGATGGAAAATCAACCCCTCTGTTGCCTTCTATGGTGAAAGCGATGTGTTAACAAGAAATCTAGCCAGCACCTCGAATCAAAATTTAAGAAGAAAATAATCCCTTCAAAACCCCTTTCAAATCAGTCGAAAGGGTATTTATGCCCTTGAAGAGGAACCCTTTCGAAGGTATTGATTCTGCTGTCATGTAGAGGGTTCTTTCAAAAGCAATTATATATTTCGAAGGATTCAGACACCTTTCGAAAGAGTCCTCCCAAAGGGTAAGACTTTAATGACCACATAGTGAATCCCTTCGAAACCCCTTGAGCATAAGTCAAGGGGGTCTCTATGCTTTCGAAAGGACCCCGGTCACAATGTATATATTAAATAAAAGTGAATTCAATATGCTATGGAATCATATCTTGGATAATGATACAAGTCCAATTAACTTGGTAATTTTGAATTATCATCATCACAGCATTTTTGTACCGTACGGGCTTTGGATATGATGATAATATGCTTCAAAACCAAGTTATCCAAGTAAATCCCAAAGCATTGCATATGTTAAATAAGGGTTAATAAGATAAGTGTATACCATATGCAATTGGTCATTAGACAAGTTAATGGCTGATATGATTATCCTCATATTCGAAATCAATATTAGATCCATGCATCCTCTCATTTTCATATCTCGAGAATGGATTACAAGTAGCAGAGTTTTTCCCTAATTTGTTTTAGGATTACAAGAATTTGATTTAGCCAAGAAGCAAAAAAGAAGATCTAAGAATTTGATTTTGCCAAGAAGAAAAACAGAAGATCCATGAATTCAATAACTAGTCTCGAACTTAGACCCCTAGGGTCGTATTTATAGATGCGGGTTGGATCATTCCACCTTCATCCTTTCAAAGCTATCGAAAGGTTCCTTTTCCCACCTTTCACACTCATCCTTTCGTCTTCGTTTATCTGTCTTTGTCGAAAGTATGCTAGTGGAAAATATTGATCTGTTGTTTTCCAATATTGCTTTTGGGTACTTCCAGAGCCTATCGACATCATCGAAAGGTACACTTCCATTAGTGGCGAAAGAGTCATACCGCATCATTGTGCCTTTTGAATGTAAGTGGAAGCATTTTTAACTTCTTCATCTCCTTTGAAACCTCTCCATTGTTGTTAAGATATGGCACTATCATGATAAGTTGCTACTTAAATGAGTAAAGCAAGGTATTTGGATGATTTTGAATAAGTTTAATGGCGACGAAAGGATCTATGTAAAAATTTATTTGTGATGAAGGAAGCATCTTGATGGTCAAATGATAGGTTCGAAAGGTGGTTGCAAAGAATCTCCTTGGTTAGTGTGAAAGCTCATCCTTTGATGTTTGCGGAGGCAATATTGGTTACGTGTGAAACCTCCTTGATACGTGTGGAAGCATTCAACCATTTCGAAAGGCTAGTCTTTGCTTTCGAAAGGGTTGTTTTAGTAGAATCTTCTCCAACCGTTTCAAAGGGTCCAATATAGGTGCAGAAGCTTGTTATTTGATACCTTTCAAAGGCATTCTTTACACATTCAAAGCTCCTTTATCCATGCGGACCCAACTATTTCGAAAGGATCAACTGAGTCGAAAGGTTAGCTTTACCCCTCTTTCGACTCCTTCAAAAGCCCTTATTTCACTTAATACTTACAGGCGCATTAGGTGTTTGCAGCATCAATCTCGCCGCTTCGAAAGCTACTATAATGCATTCGAAACACCATTTTGAACCATGGCAAAACCCTTCTTTTCAATTCTTGCAAAGCCTTTACAAACTTTCATGGACCTTCTTTCATATCTTCATTCTTAAGGGAGCTTTTTTCTTAACATTATGCCCCTCTGTATGAAAGAGGCTTTTGTTTATTAGGAAAAAATCTAATAATTTTCCTTTTGCGCTATCTCATCCTCAATGACACTCTTGATCAACCTTACTTTCCAGCAAAGTACAAAGTAGGCAACATTCCTTATTGTTAGTTCAGAATTCATATAAGAATATATTTAGTGGTTTGTTCATAACATTATTGGAGATAATATTAGAATTTCTAATAACAGAATTCCAAAATTCTAAATCTATGAACAATGAAAATTAATAGACTGTCATTTGGAATTAATATGTGATGAAAAATCCGCAGTTGAGAATGATTGAAGATCAAAAATTCTCATCTGACAATAATAATAGAAGTCTCATCATCCAACTTTGGTAATAATGAAAAAAGCCCAAATATTCAACTCTTGTTATGTTAACAGAAGACCGGGAATCTAATTATGGAATTAATAATAGGGGACCGAAAATTAAGATTCGGAATATATAGAAGTACATAAATCTTCTTTTGGTTATTATTGATAAAGACAAATAACAATTATATGGTAATAAAAGGCTACAAATTATCATATGGAAATGAGTCATAGAAATTCCAGGAATCCTCATTTGGGAATAATAAAAGTCTTGAAACCCATATTCGGGTTTTGATAAGTGTTGTCTGAAAGTTAATAGTAGAAGACCGGAGACCTTGATTCGAGTATTAGTAAGATAGATCTAGCAATCAATAGAAGACTAGAAGTCCATAATAGAGGTCTCCATAACAATTGTCCCGAAATCTAGATTTGGGCACTAATGAATGAAGTCCAAAAATTAATAGTAAAAGACTCGAAACCCAGATTCAGGTATTAATAATTGAAGATCTGAAATTAATAGTGAAAGACCCGAGACCCAGATTCGAGCATTAATTAGTAAAGCTCAGAAATCATCCTTTGGAAATTAGCCAGCAGTTGTAAATTCTTATTTGAGCTTTTGTTCTACAAGACTTTTTTGGGCTTCAATTATTCGAATGTATTTTTTGAGTTGCATCTTCTGGTTCTTGATTCTTTTGACATGTGCCACCTTTTAGGTTTTTTATGTTGTTATCTTTTGGTATTCCATTTCTCAGGCTTGGACGTCTTAGTCCGTTGTTGTCCGGTGCGCTTGGTCAGATTTTCCATAAGCAGGACCCAAGGACTTACCCGACCTCCCTCCAAGAGGAGCTCCATCTTGGCCTTATAGGCTGGACTAAATGCTTATTCAGTGCCTTGACTAGGCCATAACATGGCGGGATCAAGGGCTTACTCCATCCTCCTTCCAAGAGGTGCTCCAGCCAGGCCTTATTAGCAGGGATGAAGGCGGTCAGTACCTTGACCTGGCCATACCGTGGCACGTTCAAGGGCTTACTCCATCCTCCTTCTATAGGTCACCTTGATCTGGCCATAGCATGACGTGATCAAGGGATTATAGATACTTTATCCTAGCCATAACATGGAGGGGATAAAGGATTACTCTGTCCTCCCTCCAGGAGGTGCTTTGACAAGGCCATCTCGGTGCAGACAAAAGCTTATGACCATTTAAGATAATTTTAAAGTTTAAGAAGAATTCTACATCCTACCATGTAGACTTTCCTTAGGAATGAGGTGCTTTATTCGTTTATTGTGGGAAAATATGGTCGCAAATGTTCCGCATTCCACGTTTAAGGAACCATATTGCCATTTGGTCGATATAATTTGTAAGCTCCAGGAGGAATTACTTTGCACACGATTAAGAGACCCTCCCAGTTTGGTCCCAGCGGTCCATCCATAGGATTTCTAGTGTTTTCCATCACTCTTTGGAGCACTAAATCTCGTTCTTAAAATGATCTTGTCTTTACTTTTGAGTTGTAGTATTTTGAGATTCTTCTTTGATATTCTGAAGTCTGAATAGCTGCTTCCTCTCTTAGCTCATGTATTAAATCCAATGACTCTTTCTTCAATTCTTGGTTTGGATCGAATGCATTTATGATTCTTCCATGTGAGGGTACCTCAATTTCAACTAGTAACATTGCTTCGCATCCATATATTAGAAAGTAAGGAGTATGACCCATTGCAGTTTTAGCGGACGTAAGATAGGCCCAGAATACAAGTGGCAATTCCTTTACCCAATTTCCTTTGGCTTTACTCAATTGTTTCTTCAGGATAGTTTTAATAGTCTTATTTGCCGCTTCAATGGCTCCATTAGCTTTGGATGTCCATGGAAGAAAAGCTTCTGATAATCCCTAATTTATGGTAAAATCGAGAAAATACTTCACTTTCAAATTGTGTTCCATTGTCAGATATAATCTTGTAAGGGATCCCAAATCTAGTAACGATGTTTTTAATAATGAACCTATGCACTTTCCCAGAAGTAATTTTGGGCTACCCACTTAGTAAAGTAAACAATGGCCACTACAACATATTTTGCTCCTCATTTGGAAAGTGGCAATGGTCTGATCAAATCCATTCCCTATACATTAAAGGACCATGGGCTTTGAGATCGGGGTTAACTGGCTTGGTGGTAAGCGAGAAATCTTTGAGTATTTCTGGCACCTTTCACATTTCTTTACATACTCTACAACTTCATTTGTCATTTAAGGCTAATAGAAACCTTGTTTCATTGGTTTCTTAGCCAACTTTATCCCATTGGAATGGTCTTTGCAAAATCCTTCATGCGCTTCCCTTAATAATTTCATCCCATCTTCCAAACACACATCTTAAGTAAGGAAGGGTGTATCCTTTCTTATAAAGAATTCCATCCATCATTATGAAGGTTGGACCTCTCTCTGATTCTCCTAGCTTTCATTTTGTCGGATGGTAATATCCCATTTGTAAGATATTCTATGATAGGTGTAATCCAAGTGTTACCATAACAATTATCTGCCTTTAGATGATTGGGCTCCTCATATGGAATTTCTTCATTAATTTATCTTTCTTCTCTTCTTTGCATCATGGCTTGGGATCTTGTTAAAACTAATAGTTCCTTCCGTAGTTCAGGCATTTCCTCTTCAATACTGGAATTTTCTTGATACCCTACTGGTACAATATGAGTTTCTAGAGCTCCTCTTGAGCTAACAAATTTTACTAATGAAGTAACTTTAGAGTTATCTTCCTTTGGGACTTGGTGTATAGAAACCTTCAAATAAGGAAAGTATTTTTAGCAGCTTCTTAACATATAGGGCTATTTTGGCATCTTTAGTCTGGTATATCTTCTTTATCTGATTCGCCATTAGTTGAGAGTCGCTAATGATTTGAATTCATGGGATTTTAAATTGCAAGACCAGAGTTAATCCTGCCACCATTGATTTATATTCAGCTACGTTATTTATTGCAATAAACACTAGCTTCATTGCATAGTGTAAGTGATGCCCATTTGGTGTGATTGTGATGTACCCTACTCCAACTCCCTGCTCATTTGATGCCCCATCCATAGATAGTTGCCATATGGGTTTTTGATCTATCTCTTTCTCCGACTTTTCCTTAACGAAGTTTGTACGTTCATTGATAAAGTCTGCTAGCGCCTGCTCTTTAATTGCTATTCCTGGTTGAAATGCAATGTCATATAGGCTAAGTGCAATTCCATATTTTACTAGCCTCCCTGAAGTCTTGGCTTTATTGAAAACCCGTTTGAGTGTAAATTTACTCAACACTCTGATTGGATGCGCTTGAAAGTATGCTCTGAGTTTCGTGCTGTCGGTATCAAACAGTAAGCTAACTTTTCTATGAATGGATATCGAACCTCGGCATCCTTCAATCATCTGCTTACAGAATATATAAGAAGTTAAGTTTCATTTTCCTCTCTAATTAGCATCGAACTAACCGCATGTTCTAAAACTACCATATACAAACATAGGCTTTCTCCACCCTCGGGGATGGATAATATTGGTGGCCATTCTAAATGATTTTTTAATTCCTGGAAGGCTACTTACAATCTTCTCCCAACTCAAGATTCTTTCTTTTCTTAATCACATTGAAGAAGGGGATGCATTTATCGGTTGCCTTAGAGATGAATTTGCTTAGTACTACAATTCAACCATTCAAACTTGTTACATCTTTGCTGGTTTTGGGCTCTGCCATGTCTTTGATAGCTTGGATCTGGTCGAAACGGGATTTGATTCCTTGTGTTCTAATGATGGAACCTAGGAATTTTATGGAATAAACTCCAAAAGAACATTTGTAAGGATTCAATCTTGTTCGATACCTTCATAATACTTCAAACGTTTCTTCAAGATCTTTAAGGTGATTCTTAGCTTCATGAGACTTTACTAGCATGTCAGCCACGTAAACTTCCATCCAATCTGGTCCTTGAACATTATATTGACCAATGTTTGATAAGTAGCTCCTACATTCTTCAGCCTAAAAGGCATTGTTTTATAACAATAAGTTCTCCAATCAGTTATGAATCTGGTACGCTTTTCATCTAGTTTGAACATGGGTATTTGATTATACCCTGAATAAGCATCCATAAGAGATGATAATATAACCACTAGCTCATCAACTGACCGGTCTATTTTGGGTAATGGATAACAGTCTTTCGGGCATGCTTCGTTCAGATCAACGTAACCAACACATGTTCTCCATTTTCCATTTGCCTTATTTACAAACATTGGGTTTGCTAGCCATTTTGGATAAAAGACTTCTCGAATGAATCCATTTTCAAGCAGCCTTTTAACCTCTTCTTTCAAGGCGTTAGATCGAACCTTATCAAATTGCCTTTTCTTTTGTCGAATGGTGGTCACATTTGGATCAATGTTTAGTGCGTGGCACATAACCGATGGCTCAATACCGGTCATATCCGAATGAGTCCATGCAAATACATCTTTATTAACTTTAGGAAATTGAATTAAGTCTACTTTCAAGTTGTTCTTCAACTCCTTTCCTACTCTAACTATCTTGGCCGAATCAGTTGGACTTATACTTATCTCCTCAAGATCCTCGATAGGATTTATCCTTTCCGCTTCTCCTCGACAACCTAATTTTATTATGATCTCGCTTTCTTCTATATAGTGCCAGTATACTTCTCTTGCTCCTAAGTGAGATCACATGTTTATTTATTTTATTAGATCTTATTTTTTCTTCAAATGTCAGATGTAAAAATCCATCACCTAAAGGTTGAAAAATAGTACAGGAATCATAATAGTAAGAGTACTCCCTTTTATATTGATCAAGAGTGGAAAAATACAATTCACGGAAGTTAAATTGTTCTCCCCGAACAATACCCTAACTTCTTTTAGTCAAGAATTTCACCGTTAGATATTTCGGTAAGACAAAAGCATCCATCTCATCTAATGCAGGGCGGCCAAAGAATGCATTGCAGTATGATGGCCAATTGATGGTCATAAAAAGAGTTTTAAAAATTAATATTCCCATCTGTACTAGCAACTTTACTTTCCCTACCGAAGTTGACCTTTTGTTATTGAACCCAAAAATAGGTTCATGACTAGGCTGTAGCTTATCTTCAGGAATGCCCATTTGATAGGCATGCTTGAAGATGACGTTGACTGTGCTTCTAGTGTCTACCAGAATCTTGAATACTATGGAAAGCCCAATTTGAGCAGTGACCATAAGGGGGTCATTATGGGGATGATGAATTCCTTTTTTGAGCTCTTGTGGAGCGATGACAAGATTTGGCATCTATATATTAAGCCATGGATTTTTTAGCGGGGACTCTTCTTGAGTAGAAAATACTCCTTCCCCAGCATCCTTGATATATCTATTTCTAACTCCTTTACTAGTTCCTGCTGGATGCGGTCCCCCATGAATCACATCAATTCGATTCAAGGGTGGACTCAAGTTTAATGAATCTTCATCTTCTAAGATATTCACAACATTATTAGTGAACTTTTAAGGTCCATCGTTTGTCCAGGGTGCTTCCTTGGATGAATTCTTTTAGGTGTCCTTCATGGATTAGCTTTTGAATAATTCCAGTGAGCACTCGGCATTTATCAGTTTTATGGCCATTCGCTTAGTAAGCACAATAATCATCCCTCTTTCTTTGCTCAAAGTAGTTTTTAGCCTTGAATGAAGTTGGGAAGTTAATTTTTTCTTTAGTTGTGGCATAGATATAAGACAATGGCTTGTTCAAAGAAACTGAGTTAATATTGGAGTCTTCCCACCTCGGCCTTTTTGTCCTCGGTTAAATCCGAATCTTCCACTCTCCTTCTTAGGGTTAGATTCCTTTTTGGCATAGTATAATTCATCCATTTGAATGAATATATCAGCTTGGAAGTGAAAGCCATGTAAATCTTTACATCTATGAACGAAGAGCTCTTTTCGAAATGGTGTATTTTCTATCAACCCTGAATGCACTGCATTTAGCTTATCCCTATAGTTCATGTCTTCGGCCTTCAGTGCCTCTGCATCGAACCTTCTGAGGTAGCCACCTAGCGATTCTCCCTACCTCTGTTTAATGTTTGCAAACACAGTGTAATGAAATATAGGATCTTTGCTTATGTAGAATTGAGCGGAGAATTCATAGGAAAATTGTTTCCATAAGTAAATAGTCTTCTCTCGATATTGGCTGTACCATTTAGTGCCAGCCCCTTGAAGTGTTACTGGGAATAGCCTGCACCGTACTGCCCCAAAAGCATAATATAAATCCATTTAGCTATCGAAAGCCATTAGATGGTCATCGGGATTGGTAGTGCCATGATATTTCATAGTTGAAATCTTGACATGAGATGGAACTACCGTTGAAATGATTTCATCAGTAAACGGAGCTACTCGTTTATTGTCATTCACTCACTTATCTAGAGTTCTTTTCCCTTTAATGTTTAACATGTCTTTGGTAGCCTTCTCCGCCACATCCTTTAGATAAGCTTCATCATTATGATAGCTTTTTTGATTTGGATGTATTCCTTTGAAGTGGAGCTTCCAGATTGCTCCAAAGATTTATCCCGCATTCTACCTTGTTGATAGGCTTGTTTGCATGATGTTCCTTCTTCTTTGATGAAGTTAAATCGATCTTGCTCTTGCCTTCAAACGTATAAGATTTCAAGTTCTTCCTTGGCGAGACTACTTTGTCTTCCGTTGTTGGTTTAGCAGTTTTAGAAGATTTCTGAGATAGGGCTGCCTTCGGAGTTCTTTCATTTCTAGCAGTTGTTGCTCTAAATGCCTTATCTTAGCTGCATTATCATCTGGTTGTGTTGAAGTTGATTGTTGTCCTAGCACAACTCCTTCCAAGTTGAAGGTTGGAGTAATATTTTCTTCCAAAACTGTTGTGTGTACTGCCTCCTCATCCATTTGACTAAGTCTTTTCGATTTCATTTTCCTATAACAAGTCAAACGTTCTATAATTAGTCTATAAGGAAATAATAAGTTCGGAGGTTCAAGCCCTTCTTCTAGCACCAAAATGTTGATAAGAAATCTAGCAACACCTCGAAGCAAAGTTTAAGAAGCAAATAATCCCTTCAAACCCCTTTCGAATGAGTTGAAAGGGTGTTTATGCCCTTGAAGAGGAACCCTTTCGAAGATATTGATTCTACTGTCATGTAGAGGGTTCTTTCGAAAGCAATTATATATTTCGAAGGATTCAAGCACCTTTCGAAGGAGTCCTCCTGAAGAGTATGATTTTAACGATCACATAGTGAATCCCTTCGAAACCCCTTTCGCATGAGTCAAGAGGATATCTATGCTTTAGAAGGGACCTAGGTCACAACGTATATATTAAATAAAAGTGGATTCAATATGCTATGGAATCTTATCTAAGATAATGATACAAGTCCAATTGACTTGGTAATTTTGAATTATCATTGCCACACTACTTTTGTACCACATGGGCTTTCGATGTGATGATAATATGCTTCAAAATCAAGTTATCTAAGTAAATCCCAAAGCATTGCATATGTCAAATATGGGTTAATAAGATAAGTGTATGTCATGTGCAATTGGTCATTAGACAAGCTAATGGCGATATGATTATCCTCATGTTTGAAATCAATATTAGATCCATGCATCCTCTCATTTTCATTTCTCGAGAATGGATTACAAGTAACATAGTTTTTCCCTAATTTATTTAGGGTTACAAGAGGTTGATTTAGCCAAGAAGCAAAAAAGAAGATCCAAGAATTCAAAAATTGGTCTCAAACTTGGACCCCTAGGGTCGTATTATAGATGCGGATTGGATCCATCCGCCTTCATCCTTTCAAAGCTGTCGAAAGGTTCTTTTTCCCACCTTTCACACCAATCCTTTCGTCTTCGTTCTCCCATTTTCATCGAAAGTATGATAGTGGAAAATATTGATCCGTTGTTTTCCAATATTGCTTTCGGGTACTTCTAGAGCCTTTTGACGTCATTGAAAGGCACACTTCCATTAGTGGCGAACGAGTCATGCTACATCATTGTGCCGTTTGAATGTAAGCGGAGTTAACTTCTTCATCTCCTTCAAAACCCCTCTATTGTTGTTAAGATATGGTACTATCATCATAAGTTGTCGCTTGAATAAATGAAGCAGAGTATTTGGATGGTTTCAAATGGGATTAATAATGACAAAAGGATCTGTGTGAAAGGTTAATTATGATGGAGGAAGCTTCTTGGTGGTCAAATGATAGTTGCGGAAGGTGGCTTTCGAAAGCATCTCCTTGGTTAGTGTGAAAGCTCATCCTTTGATGTTTGCAGAGGCAATATTGGTTACGTGCGAAACATCCCTAATACTTATGGAAGGATTCAACCATTTCAAAAGGCTAGTCTTTGCTTTCGAAAAGGTTATTTTAGCAGATTCTTCTCTAACTATTTCGAAGGATCAAATATAGGTGCGAAAGCTTGTTATTTGATATCTTCGAAAGGCATTCCTAAGTCATTCAAAAATCTTTATGCATGGGGACCTAACTATTTCGAACGGATCAATTAAGTCGAAAGGGTAGCTTCCCTTTAGACTCCTTCAAAAGCCCTTATTTCACTTGATACTTGCAGGAGCATCAGATGCTTGCGGCATCAATCCCACCTCTTCGAAAACTACTTTGATGCCTTCGAAACGCCGCTTTTGATCCATGGCGAAACCCTACTTTTCAAATCTTGCAAAGCTTTTACAATGCTTTTATGGGCCTTCTTCATACCTTCATTCTTAAGTAAGTTTTATGGTTAATACGATACCAGCTCCTTCTTTTCCAACCCAAGGCCTTAAGGGTCTGAAAATTGATTGAATATGCTTAGCTACTATATGTGATTTATGAAGAAACCCGTCGGTCTGTAGTGGGTGAAATAGTTAAATTTCAATTTTTCCCTTATTTGAATCATGATAGGCTGATGATGTCTAATGACTGGATCCAATCTAGTTATTTAATAAAGTCATATTCTATTTTATATATTACCTTATTCAATTAATCTATTTAATTAACTGTATTTAAGATGAATCAAATTCAACCAAATGAATGAGGGGGACTTTATTTTATTAGGATAAAGAAACCTTTCATTTCTCTAAAACTTCCTCATTAATTAGAGGAAGGCTTCGTTTTATTTAGAGAGAGAAACCTTTCATTCCACTTTCTCAATTAAATTGACCGATCGACTAAATTTATGTTAATTGAATTTGAAATTCAAAAAGGAATGAAAATATCAAATTCATTCGAATTTAGAAGGTATGATAATTGTGTGAAGCATGCAAGGAATGAAATAATAATAGATTAATGATAGGAAAAAACATAAAATTTATTCAAAGCATGCAAGCATACCGAGGTTTAAAGGAAAAGTAATAATAGGGGAACCAATCTTTGATTTCACCTTTTCTATTTTAAATATAGGAATTTAGTATGCGTTTGAAATAACATTCAGCATGTGAACAAAATTGTAAAAGAAGATTATTATCACAACTAACAATTTAACACGATAAATTTAACCATTACATAATACATACACACATGTGAAGATTGTAATTTGAGATTTAAATTTCAAATATACATAATTGACTAAACAAAAGGACATGGAATATATTAAAAGAAAAACAAAATTAAATTGACTAAAACTGGGTACAGATTAAAATTTTTGGATAATACAAAACTTATTGAACATAAACATACATGACTTATTTAATTTAAATGTTAAATCCATTATTTCAAGTGAATTAAATTTTGTAAACAATGTAGATTTCAAAAAATCTACCAGATTGATATTTCTGATCCAATAAGCAATATCTAAATATAATATAATTCAAGAAAAAATTAATTTTATAACTGAGTGATAATACACAAAAGGTTTTAAAATTAGATTCAATAAGTAGAAATTTAATATACGCATATATGTCACTTTTGTCAAGGTAAAACATCATAAGTAAATAAAATAAAAGAGTAGAGTTGAACTTGAAAAGTCTTGCCTTTTGTAAACCTTGATTTGAGATTTCTTCTCGGATTTATGACTAGATCCACACCCATCTTTGCAGAACAAGGATGAACTGCTTATTTTTTTAATCTTTTTTTGATGTTTTCACTTGATCAAGAGTAGATTTTGTTCTAGAAAGGAGATTGAAATTTCAACCATGGATGGTTCAGAGGAGAGGAAATAAAAGTGAATAAAAAGAATGAATGAAGGAAATGAATTAGTGGATTTGTTTTAATTGAAAGAATGAGACCATTATCATACCTTCATTAAAACTTTCTTGATTAGTTCCTTAGCTTCCTCTCACTTAAAACCCATCCATCTCCACGTGATATGGCCGTCCAAAATTTCCATTAAATGGCATAAAATTTTCATAAATCCCTTCATGTAGTTATCTTTTATTTAAACCCTTTTAAAGTTACATTGAAATCATATATCGATGCATGCAAATATAACTTTTATATATGCATTCAAATAATCGCAAACAACCCCTAAATATAAAATAAATAAATTAATATCAATATTTCTCAAATGCTAATTAATTTACAACATTTTATAATTTATTTAAATTGTGCGGTTTTCCAGGGAATTCACAATAGGGTTGTGTAACTCAGAATTGTGAATTCAATCGATGATTAATTTTAAATAGTACATACATTAACGTCCATGCATCATCTTTGCTAATAGCATGATAGTTTGGATAAATTCATCGCATATAGACATTTTTAGTAAAATCAAATTTCATATTTTCTAAAGCGGTGCAATTAGCAACGATTATTTATAAATATTGTCTTCATCTATACTGTACCACTTTAGATTTTATGGAACTTAGTTCAGTCAAAATTCCAATTTCATCCTTATTCAACTTAGGTCATCTATAAACAAAATCCTTAGTTCAATAAAAACATTTATTATTAACAATACTACTTTGGTCAAAGATTTTGACTTTAAATTGAATACATTTGACGATGATACTAACCACATACAACTAAGAAGATGAATTATCTATTGAATAAGTGTTTTACTTCCAATGCTTCAACTCATACCTAACTGTACTCGTTTGATGGATGTCATGTCATAATTCAGCTATAATCGAAGTGGAGAATTCACGTTAAAGTTCAATAGTATTCTCAAGTTGAGAGAATTATGTAACATCATCACTTCGAGATTTCTTATTGGACCAAGTTGTTATTAACCAATGGAAACTCTCGGATAAGTCATTCATAGTTAACCAACAACTACGAGTACGTAACCCCTTAGTGCCTTTAGCAGCCAAGAGTGATACATTACCCAACAATATGAGAGCATTATGTACATTGGTCTTAAAGGATATATCGATATCCTTTCTAATAGAGTTAAAGGTATGCTCTTGGGGTAATTTTTGTAATTTGTTACACATTTAACTCGATAATAAATTTTGTTCAAAATAAATTGTTTTCATTTATTATATACTTGTTATATTGCGATATAATTAATAAGAAATTATACTGTATTGTAATCATGAGAAACATACCATATTAAAACAACACATTATTTTAAATATTTCTCATCAAGATATTTCGAGATGAGATATCGATACATTCGTTCAGACTAGAGAACGTAACGCTCTTCAAATGCTGGGCAATGTATTACTCGTGGCTGTTGGGGGCATTAAGGGACTATGTACTGATAGTTTATAGATAATTACAGAGTGACTCATTTGAGAGTTTTCTATTGGTTTATATAACTAAGATTAAAATAGAGAATCTTAAAGTGATAATGCTACACAGTTCTCTCGACTTGAGAATATTCGTTGAACTTCAATATGGATACTCTGGTCTGATTATGGTTAAATTATGGCATGGAATCAATCGAACGATTGAAGTTAAGTCTGAGCAAAAGCATAGGAAGTGAAACAATATTCAATAGTGAATTCGTCTTCTCAATTATATGAAGTTAACGTAACGGTCAATTGTAGTCAACTCAAAGACAAAGGCTCTAGCTAGAGAAATACGGTTAATAATAAATATTGTTATTGAACCAAGAATTTAGTATTTGGACTAATCATGTTTGAATGTGGACGATGTTGGTATTTTGTCTAAAACTGTAGCGACCCGACTTTCTATCACTAGAAAGACGCATCACTATTTAAGACATATCACAAATAGATAATTCACTATTATCAAATTCATCCACACATATCACAAAGCAGCATATATATCACATCTCAGATATATCACATTCATATCATTACATATCAACTAATGACATCCAATATCATCAACTCATCCAATGATATTTATCATCCAATCATTAATCATCCATAAACAAGTTTTGATCCAAACTTAATTAATTTAATTAATCCTTAATTTAAATTAATTCCTTACTTAATCACTTGGATTACCATTAATCCAACTTACTTATTCATTAATTAATTACCAATTAATTAATTAAACATCACTTAATTATCCACTTTAATTAATCTCCCTAGATTAATTATCTCTTAATTTCTTTATGTAATTATTCCTTAATTACAATTTTAATTAATCATCTTGATTAATTACTTCTTAATTATACCAAGTAATTATCTCTTAATTACCCTTTAATTAATCATCCTTGATTAATTATTATTTAATTACCCTGATATTTTTTTTAATTATCCTTTCTAATTAACCATACTTGATTAATTACCTTTTTAATTAATCACACTTGATTAACTGCTTTTAATTAATCACACTTGATTAATTACTTTTTAATTACATTTAGTAATCAAAACTAAATTATAGATTAATTATCCTTTAATTATTAATTAACAATTAATTATTTATTTCCATTAATTAGTAATCTCATTAATTAAATTTATTCTTGATTAATTATTTTAACAAGTAATTAATCACATTATTAAATTCTCTTAATCCTTTTTATTAATTAACCATTAATTAATTATATTAATTAATTCTTTAATTAATAACACAATTGATTAACCTTAATCACTTTCTCCTAATTATTTTCATAAATTAATTAACCTCTAATTACTTTGTTAAATAATTATTCTTACTTAATTACATCAATTAATTAATCACTTATACCCAATTACTTCACTAAGCAATTTAACCAAATTAAATCACAAGTGATTATCTTTAATCACTTACTAATTTAATTACTTAATCAATTATTAAACTAATCATTTAAATTTAATTAAATAATTCTTTAACTTCTTATATTAAAATGATTCTTAATTAAGTAAATCATTACCTTGATTAAATCATTTCTATTAACTAATAACACTTTAATTATTAATAATAATTTAATTATCTTAATTATCTTCATATATTTGTTTATCTTTAAATTAACCAAACTCTTAATTACTCAAGATAAATCTTTATTATAATTGATTACTAAATCCTAATCATTAAACCTTCTTTTTAAATAAAATATATTAGAAATCAATTATAACTAAAACAATTTAAACATTCAAAATAGACTTTTAAATCTTTAAAGCTTTCCAAAGTTATTTAATAAAATTTAATACAAACCTTAATATTGAAAATCTACTTATTTTATTTTAAAAACTCATATATTTCAATATATATAAAACTTGCTCAAAAACTTAATTTTGAAACAAATTAGTTTTATAGGTAAAAACTTGTTTTATTTTGTTTTAAAACTTGAATTATCTATAAAATCAAATTTCTTTGTTTCAAAACTTTTTTAAAAAAACATTACTGTTAAATACTAAAACCTGCTCAACCTAAAACCCGAGCTATCCATTACAAGAACCCGAGTCGATCTCGAGTAATCAAGCAAAAACCCCGAGCTACCCCAAACCCTACTCCTTGCTTCGAGAAATCACAACATATGCACGAAACAAACTTCGAGCTTCCCCCTTTCTTCCCGAAACCCAAATCCTGATGCACGATACCGTACACATCAACGTGCACCACCTCGTCGAAAGTCGACGAACTCCACGCTGGTCTCCGACACTTCACTCTCGACCACGACAACCCCTCGCGTCACCCAGAAAGCACAATACGATCGAGCATCAAATTTTGACCTCTAAACCCAACAGCTCGAAACCACCATCAGCAGAAAATCGACCCTCTACGGCAACCCCAGCCTCGAGAGACCCTGTCATCATAACCGTAGCTCACTCACGACCTCCAGAACTTTTGGCATCACGTGCGATCGTCTTCGGTTGCTTCTTGTCGCCGTGAATTCCAATAGAACAACGACAACATCCACAGGGTATAAAACCATATTTCATCGATTTCCGGTCATCTCAATCATTAATGAATTCCCAAATTATTTTTCCCATGATCCATATCTTCTCCTTGACCTTCGAGCTCAACCGCGACCTCAAGATCGCCGCCGTTCGCCGTAAATCGGCCATTTTGCCCAAAACAGAAAATCCAAGAATTCACACTAATTACTAAACTAAAAATCGTGATACAACCCTTAAAATTCATGATTTCCTATTACTATTTCAATCATGTAATCAGAACTTAAAATTGAAATCATAAATTTTTGACCCAATTTGATTTTTTTGCTGCAAATTTAAAATTTTCGAACCAAAGATTGATTTTATATATATATATATATATATATATAATTATTTTTAAATGAAAGATTACATGATATCAAACAACTTTTGTTTACAAATCATAAGCCAATTCTAATTCAACAATTAGTTATTGAATTTATTATGACAATTGCAACTGTTATTATTATACAGAGTATATGCTTTACCACACAAGCATCCAAATGAAAGAAGATAAACATGCATCCATTTAAATCCAAGAAATCAGGCAAATCATCATGATTTCATACACATAACAAAATGAAATCCAAAATAAACTGTTTTTAAAAAATTCATTTACTCACCTTAAATTGCAGAGGATAGAAACTGTTTTCCAGGTTCTTAAATTTTAAATCTGAATCTTCTTTAGATGTTGAAAACAATCTTACCGCTGCAGTTGATTTCTGAATTGTTTGATTGCAGTTTTACACCTTGTTGCTTGATTGAATTAGAAAATCTAAAGATCTTGCATTGATGTTTAATTTCCGGCTATCTCCTTCTTGTTTCAGATTGAAATTCCAAGTTTTATTTTCAAATTTTCAGTATTTTATGTCTTTCTTTATGATCTTTGTTTTGTATTCCTTTTGGTTGGAAAGAAGAAAGATTTTAGCTGAAGATTAAAACTCATGTTCTTATTTTACAATTTAATTTTAAATTAAATTTATCAAGAGAATGACACTTGTCCCCTTAAATTCCAATTATCTTACACATATACACTCTTATTTACAATTGTCATTAACATATATTAATATACTTACAAGTGTTTTAATGTTTAATTAATATTTACAAATGTTGCTTTCTTATTTAGAAATTTATTTAAGTTATGAATAAGTAATCATGTAATATTTATATGATTATAAAATGTTTTTATCTTATAATAAACAAGCTTTAGATTTTAATAAATATTCAAAAGCAAATTCATGTAAACATTTATTTATACATAACTTATGCTTTTTATCCAATAAATATAACATATATTTACAGGCTTATAAATTTGAGAAATTTATTTTAACTCTTTATATAAAAAAATTTAAAACAAATTTATCATATGTTAAAATTTTAAAATGAAAGAATATTAAAAACAATTGAACATTTAAATTTAAATCTTATCTAAAACTCAAGTTTAAAATATATACATCTATATTAAATAAGAAATTAACTTCGTAATTAAAGTTTAAATCTCAAATATCATTTTTTTGAAAGAATTAAGTCAAATTTAAAATTTCCAAATTGCAAATTACATATATTAAAGTTTGAAAACACTTTATTAAATTCAAAATAATAATTTCTTCCCATTTCTAATATATATACAAATATATACATTTTAAATGGAAAACATTTTAACATTAGTTTTGATAATTGCTATATTAAATTTTGAAACACAATTTCAAATCACAATATATATATTCATATACATTACAATTTGAATATAAAGCTTTTATTACATTAAAGACTTCCTATATATAATATATACCTATATATATACATTATAAATAGAAAATATTTTGATTAACTTTTGAAAAATAAATCTTACCAATTTTAAATTGCTAAAATAAATATTTCCATATTAAATATAATTAGTTTTCAAAAGAATTAAACTTGCCAATTTTATATTGTTAAGAAAAATGTTAATAGGTATTGTCAAATTATTGGACTTTTAAAGGAATAAACTTGTCAATTTATAATGTAAAATGATCAAATCAATTTAATTATTAGCGAAGATTATTAAATTGATATTGCTTAAAATTTCGGGTCGTCACATTCCTCCCCCCTTAAAAGAATTTCGTCCCCGAAATTTAAAAGCAAAGATAATTTAATAACCCAATAAAAGTTTTAACTTCAAACAACTATCACACAAATAAATCATACACTATCAATCGTAGCAACCATAGAGACCAATTCAAACAAACAATTTTAACTATCCAGACAAAATTCTGGATAGAACTTCCTAATATTATCTAGAGTTTTCCAGGTACCTATTCTGGAATACTCGCTCTACAAAAACTTAAGTAACTACACTGCTATAACCAAGAACTCCCTCTCATCTGATCTACAAATCTGAACAAGATAACACACTAAACTGAAGACCAGCTCAAATTACCAGATCCTTCTGAACTGCTGATTCTATCACTCGATGAATCATACACATATTCCTCAGAGATACGTGAAATACAATGAATCCCAACTATCTGAACTGGCAATTCAATCTTGTCGATCAAAATCTAATCTCCAGAGAACACAGGAAAATCTCAAAATACTTCCGGAGCTAGCTCTCCAGTTTTATCCAAATCTTATATCTCCTTTGATCGGATAAAACTAAAGCAATATCCAAATTCCAACTTCTCATTCCAAATCTCCTTAATTCTTAACTGCATAACTCTTCTGATGCTTCTGAGTCACCTCCATCATTCCTGATCAGCTTAACCCTTGCTGATTGCTTCATGAAACAACTGGACCAAAATCAAACCAAATCTCCAGGTCCTACTCAACAAAATGGTTCTCCCAAAAATTTGCCGAAATCCAAAACACAATTCTACTCCACAAGTATTAGTGGACTTCAGACCTACTTCTCTTATCTGGAATAGCCAAACAGTTGCACTTGACAACCTTGCCTTCCAAATCCAGAAAATTCCTTCATATTTGAATTTCCTGTAGAAATCCTTTAATCCAAGAAAACTATAACTCCCGGTTGCTCCCATACTAGAATAACTACTATCACGCTTCCGCTGCACAACTCTGATCTGGAGTAGATGAGAATACCACCGAAGAACTCGAGCACAAACTTCCTCCATACACTGTTCATTAGATCCTTAAAAATCTTAGTGACCCATTCCACTTGGTCAAAACATCCAGTAGAATCTTAACTAGAACTAGATGATCAATCCCTCCTCAAGATTCTTGAGCTGCTTCACCAACCTCTTCTCGCTCTAAGAGTCATCCCTCTACATGGTTGAACCATCAATATTACTCCTGGAATCCAAGTCGATAAGAAACTCAATCTCCGATGCGGGTAGACTTCTGATTTCCTCAAAAACATCTGGAAAATCTCTGACTACTTTAATAGCTTTCACCTCCACTTGAGATGCCTCAAATATCAAACAAAAGAATACTCCAAGATTTTCCAAACTAATCGCAAGGCACTTTTGCGATCTTACCCAGTTCAGATTCCAAAGAACTATCTTCACCAACTAGAACAGCTTTCCTAATCGAGGTCAATCTTTCCAGAATGGTTATCAGAAAAACTGATAGATCACTTCAGCAAATATCCTACTCCGCTGAGCCTCCCGAAGAAATGGATAAGCCTTCACTATCCGCCTGGTCTGCCGATAGTAGAATCCCAAAGATTTCTGAGCCATCGAAGAAACGGGTCCACGCTGTTGCTTCAAAACTTTACTTCAATGGCACTGCTAGGCCAAAAGATCATCCTTAACCACAAGCTTCTTGAAACACAAAACTATCACCCAATTCCACTAAAAGATCTTTGAGACGGGTAGACATCTTCTCAAGAAACTCGGCTCTAAACCAACACCAACCACTTGTTCTTCTTAAGGAAAACAATGAGACCATGTCCGAAATGAGGTAACTCGTCGATCTTAGTCTCATACTTCAATACAAATAAGACTCCCTTACTTAAGATCCAGAAGATTCCTAAACATCCGAATCCACCCTGCAGTAGGCATCACTGTTCCTTCAACACCATCTTAATCTGGCTCCAAAAGAACATTTTCAGAACCATTTATGGATACTGCATCTCATCACACAGCTATTCCTTCCTGAAGTCACAAAGATACCATCACCCGCTTCAGCTCAGCTGACAGACTCAACTCTTGGAAATCCCGCTCACTCAAGAGCAAATCAACCTCACACTTCAAGAATATACTCTAATCCTTGAAAATACATTCTCTGGAATCAATGAAATCCTTTTACCAATCTACAAAGTTTATTCGAGACGGTATTAGGTCTACAATCTCGACAGATATACCTCCAGCCACAACATATGAGCCTCTTCCATTAGTGGTAGTTGTGTTACTCACACTCCTACCTTATCTACCTCCATAACCTATGTTGGAAAATCCGAACAGATAACCCAACAGATTAGGTAGATATATATATATATACACACACACACACAAAAATTACGAGTACGCTCTCTCAAGAAAGAAGTCACTCCAAAGCCTAGGTACTCACTCAACCTAGCGCTCCGATACCAGCTGTAGCGACCCGACTTTCTATCACCAGAAAGATGCATCACTATTTAAGAAAGAAAGAGATAGAAGAAGAAAAGAAAGAGAAGAAAGAAAAAACCACACATCAGAATCTCACAGCGGAACGAATGAAATATAATATATAACATATATATAGTATCATATACATTAGAGTACACAACTATACATCTCAATTAGACAGTTATAACATTTCTGTCTTATATACAATACAAGAACATCCATACAGAATAAATCACAGCGGAAACTCTATCTATATATCTACACGCTGAAGCCTCCTGCTCCAAAGCTCCTTCAGAATTCGTCAAAGATAACCTGAATCACTTGACTACTCATACATAATATGAGTACCCAAGAGTTTAATAAAACATAAATAAACACTCGGGTCAGACAGGGGTCTGGTGTGAGTAAACGGTTTAAAATTGCATAACTTTAGAAAATCCTTTGAAAAGAAAGGTATCACGTAAGACTTCCCACACATAAACATGGAAAAGTTTTTACCTTACGCTAACCAAAACATTTGATAGGAAATCCAGTGATTATAATAGTGTCTAGGGTTTTCAAGTAAATAAGAAATAGCCGAAATTGTTACATTCATTAAATTCCAGCTACTAGCCACAAAAGTGGGTAATACAAACAAAACCGTAGGGTCTCGTAGGAAGAATGGGTTTCCATCAATGGCAGGGCTACTGGGACACCGTCCATCACAGTACGTGGCCTAGATCACCGTACAGAGGATTACTCCCAATCCCCTGCAACACAAGGCCGAGACCATTCCTTACTGATAGTCCCGAACAAGACAACACCGCAGTTGGCTGCAGATCCAACTGCCCGCACAGCCGAATAAAAAGAGACATCTAGACAGGGGTAAATCTCGTCCTACTTGGACATGACCCACTTAACCTTGCAGCACCTTCCCTGTTTTAGCCATTCCCGGTTGATGAGGCTTGAGGCTGTGATTACCTTTATAGGACACATCTATCTTAGAATGCTCACCGTCCACCTGACGATGTTCTGAAAGCATTCAATCCATACAAGTCCGTTTCGAGTTCGAACGGAACCGAAGGCACTATCTTGTTACACTCATTTTGGAATCACCCTCAGAGTTAACGACAATAGCCCTTGCACTTTGAATCTTCATCTCGAAACTGAAAGTGCTGTCTTCGTTAAACTCATTCTGGAATCACCCTCGGAGTTATAACGATACATAGTTCTTACACTTCGAGTCTTCACTTCACTTCACATGGATTTATGACCTAACGTTAATTTGGATCGATGTGGTTTTCGGATATAAAACCCGATCCCGGTCTCACCGAATCCAAACGCCATTTTAATGTCCAAGTTGTACTTAAGGGTTTAAGCAGTAGATATTAAGAATATCACTTACAATAAATGGATGAATCATAACACACAGATAGATAATTCATTATTATCAAATTCATCCACACATATCACAAAGAAGCATATGTCACATCTCAGATATATCACATTCATATCATTACATATCAACTAATGACGTCCAATATCTTCAACTCATCCAATGATATTTATCATCGAATCATTAATCATCCATAAACAAGTTTTGATCCAAACTTAATTAATTTAATTAATCCTTAATTTAAATTAATTCCTTACTTAATCACTTGGATTGTCATTAATCCAACTTACTTATTCACTAATTAATTACCAATTAATTAATTAAATATCACTTAATTATCCACTTTAATAATCTTCCTTGATTAATTATCTCTTAATTTCTTTAAGTAATTATTCCTTAATTACAATTTTAATTAATCATCTTGATTAATTACTTCTTAAACCAAGTAATTATCTCTTAATTACCCTTTAATTAATCATCCGTGATTAATTATTATTTAATTATCCTGATAATTATTATTTTAATTATCCTATATAATTAATCACACTTGATTAACTACTTTTAATTAATCACACTTGATTAACTGCTTTTAATTAATCACACTTGATTAATTACTTTTTAATTACATTTAGTAATCAAAACTAAATTATAGATTAATTATCCTTTAATTATTAATTAACAATTAATTATGTATTTCCATTAATTAATAATTACTTTCATTAATTAAATTTCTTCTTAATTAATTACTTTAACAAGTAATTAATCACATTATTAAATTCTCTTAATCCTTTTTATTAATTAACCATTAATTAAATAATTTAAACCTTTAATTAATTATATTAATTAATTCTTTAATTAATAACACAAGTGATTAACCTTAATCACTTTCTCCTAATTATTTTCATAAAGTAATTAACCTCTAATTACTTTGTTAAATAATTGTTCTTACTTAATTACATCCATTAATTAATCACTTCTACCCAATTACTTCACTAAGCAATTTAACCAAATTAAATCATAAGTGATTATCTTTAATCACTTACTAATTTAATTACTTAATCAATTATTTAACTAATCATTTAGATTTAATTAAATAATTCTTTAACTTCTTATACTAAAAAGATTCTTAATTAACTAAATTATTACCTTAATTAAATCATTTCTATTAACCAATAACACTTTAATTATTAATAATAATTTAATTATCTTAATTATCTTTATATATTTGTTTATCTTTAAATTAACCAAACACTTAATTACTCAAGATAAATCTTTATTATAATTGATTGCTAAATCGTAATCATTAAACCTTTTTTTTAAATAAAATATATTAGAAATCAATTATAATTAAAACAATTTAAACATTCAAAATAGACTTTTAAATCTTTAAAGCTTTCCAAAGTTATTTAATAAAATTTAATACAAACCTTAATATTGAAAATCTACTTATTTTATTTTAAAAACTTTTATATTTCAATATATATAAAACTTGTTTAAAAACTTAATTTTGAAACAAATTAGTTTTAAAGGTAAAAACTTGTTTCATTTTGTTTTAAAACTCGAATTATCTATAAAGTCAAATTTCTTTGTTTCAAAACTTTTTTTAAAAAAAACATTACTGTTAAATACTAAAACCTGCTCAACCTAAAACCCGAGCTATCCACTACAAGAACCCGAGTCGATCTCGAGTAATCAAGCTAAAACCCCGAGCTACCCCAAACCCTACTCCTTGCTTCAAGAAATCACAACAGATACACGAAACAAACTTCGAGCTTCCCCCTTTCTTCCCGAAACCCAAATCCTGATGCACGATACCGTGCACATCAACGTGCACCACCACGCCGAATGTCGACGAACTCCACGCCGGTCTCCGACATTTCACTCTCGACCACGGCAACCCCTCGCGTCACCTAGAAAGCACAATACAATCGAGCATCAAATTTTGACCTCTAAACCCATCAGCTCGAAACCACCATCACCAGAAAATTGATCCTCCACGGCAACCCTAGCCTCGAGAGACCCTGCCATCATAACCGTAGCTCACTCACGACCTCCAGAACCTTCGGCATCACATGCGATCGTCTCCGGTTGCATCTCTTCGCCGCGAATTCCAATAGAACAATGACGACATCCACAGGGTATAAAACCCTACTTCATCGATTTTCGGTCATCTCAATCATTAATAAATTCCCAAATAATTTTTCCCATGATCCTTATCTTCTCCTTGACCTTCGAGCTCAACCGCGACCTCAAGATCGCCGCCGTTCGCCGTAAATCGACCATTTTGCCCAAAACAGAAAATTCAAGAATTCACACTAATTACTAAACTAAAAATCGTGATACAACCCTTAAAATTCATGATTTCCTATTACTATTTCAATCATGCAATCAGAACTTAAAATTGAAATCATAAATTTTTGACCCAATTTGATTTTTTACTGTAAATTTAAAAATTTCGAACCAAAGATTGATTTTATATATCTAAAATTATTTTTAGATGAAAGATTACATGATATCAAACAACTTTTGTTTACAAATCATAAGCCAATTTTAATTCAACAATTAGTTATTGAATTTATTATGGCAATTGAAACTGTTATTATTATACAGAGTATATGCTTCACCACACAGGCATTCAAATGAAAGAAGATAAACATGCATCCATTTAAATCCAATAAATCAGGAAAATCATCATGATTTCATACACATAACAAAATGAAATCCAAAATAAACTGTTTTTAAAAAATTCATTTACTCACCTTAAATTGCAGAGGATAGAAACTGTTTTCCAAGTTCTTAAATTTTAAATCTGAATCTTCTTTGGATGTTGAAAACAAGCTTACTGCTGCAGTTGATTTCTGAATTGTTTGATTGCAGTTTTACACCATGTTGCTTGATTGAATTAGAAAATCTGAAGATCTTGCATTGATGTTTAATTTCCAGCTATCTCCTTCTTGTTTCAGATTGAAATTCCAGGTTTTATTTTCAGATTTTCAGTATTTTATGTCTTTCTTTATGATTTTTTTTTAATTCCTTTTGGTTGGAATGAAGAAAGATTTTAGCTGAAGATTAAAACTCGTGTTCTTATTTTACAATTTAATTTTAAATTAAATTTATCAAGAGAATGACACTTGTCCCCTTAAGTTCCAATTATCTTACACATATACACTCTTATTTACAATTGTCATTAACATATATTAATATACTTACAAGTTTTTTAATGTTTAATTAATATTTACAAATGTTACTTTCTTATTTATAATGAATAAGTTATTTTGTAATATTTATATGATTAAAAAATGTTTTTATCTTATAATAAACAAGCTTTAGATTTTAATAAATATTCAAAAGAAAATTCATGTAAACATTTATTTATACATAACTTTTGCTTTTGATCCAATAAATATAACATATGTTTACAGGCTTAAAAATTTGAGAAATTTATTTTAACACTTTATATAACAAAATTTAAAACAAATTTATCTTATGTTAAAATTTTAAAATGAAAGAATATTAAAAACAATTGAACTTTTAAATTTAAATCTTATCTAAAACTCAAGTTTAAAATACATATATCTATATTAAATAAGAGATTAACTTTGTAATTAAAGTTTAAATCTCAAATATCATTTTTTTGAAAGAATTAAGTCAAATTTAAAATTTCCAAATTGCAAATTACATATATTAAAGTTTGAAAACACTTTATTGAATTCAAAATAATAATTTCTTCCCATTTCTAATATATATACAAATATATACATTTTAAATGGAAAACATTTTAACATTAGTTTTGATAATTACTATATTAAATTTTGAAACACAATTTCAAATCACAATATATATATTCATATATATTACAATTTGAATATAAAGCTTTTATTACATTAAAGACTTCATATATATGATATATACCTATATATATACATTATAAATAGAAAATATTCTGATTAACTTTTGAAAAATGAATCTTACCAATTTTAAATTGCTAAAATAATTATTTCCATATTAAATATTATTAGTTTTCATAAAAATTAGACTTGCCAATTTTATATTGTTAAGAAAAATGTTAAAAGGTATTGTCAAATTATTAGCTTTTTAAAGGAATAAGCTTGTCAATTTATAATGTAAAATGATCAAATCAATTTAATTATTAACAAAGATTATTAAATTGATATTGCTCAAAATTCCAGGTCGTCACAAAAACCAAATTCCATGTATCATAAGGTGATATAGTGTTGACAAAGAGAACTAGTATAAATTATCGTTACTAAAAGCTATAGCTTAAGTAAATTTGAAATTGGATTTTAACAAGAAAGACCGTCGGTGATGAATTATGCCATACTATCACACCATTAGCTAAGGTGACGTATGAACATTAATATTTGAATTGTTCAATATTAACCGCCGATTGAATCCAAATCTTTAAGTCGCGTAATTGTATATGTGATTTCTTCGAAAAACCACAAGTTAAGTAATTTATGATTAATTAATATTTATGAAATTATCAATTACAATTATTTTATTTTATATTTTAAATATTTTTATTAATTATTTAGGTGCATGCATAAAAGTTATATATACAAATGTCGATATTTGATATTAGTACAACTTTTAAACAGGGTTTAAAATAAATAATTACATAGAGGGTATTTTTTGAAAACTTTGCCCACTATAGTGCATGTTAGGGCTGACCAATACATGAAGAAAATGAAGGAATTGATTCAGTGAAATTAATTAAGAAAGTTAAATACGGAGAATGGAAAAAGATTCTTTTATCCCATGGAAAACTAATCTCTTCATTTCACTTCGTTCATAATAAATCGTTCCTCATGGTCTCAAAAATAATGTTTGCCATCCTCTTCTCTTAAAAAAACCCAATAAAAACATCAAATCAAACATCAAATAAATTAAAACAGAAGTGGTTTATCCATCTCTTGCAAGGTGGGGTGCAAATTTGGTTGAAATCTAAAGGAGAAGCCATTACCCAAGGTACGACAAAAGGCAAGACTTTTAGGTATGTTTTTCTTATTTACAATTAATTCATGATATTCAATATATATGTGTGTGTGTGTGTGTGTGTGTGTGTGTGTGTGTGTGTGTGTTATATGTATATATATGTATGCATGTATATTGTAGCCGCTTATTAAGATCTACTTAGAACTCTTCTATGTAATGTGATTGAATGTGAATTCTTTTGTGTGGTTTTAGTTGAATATTGATGATTTAATTGGATTTGAATTGATTAATTGTTGTGGAATTGATTTTCTAGAAATTTCGATCCATTGTTGTAATTGTTTAATTATTTTATTTAACAAAACAATCCGGTTTTTATTTCATCTGAGATCAGAAACATATCCTTTTGTTTGTTGAATCTAAAATTATGTTTGCAAATATGTTTTGTTTCAGTAAGTTACTTTTGTTGTTACAGTTTATTCCATCCATAATGAATCTTATTTTTAGTAGATTGTATTGTGAAAATATGTACATATATGTATACATACCGTAACACCCCTAATTTTTGACAACATTATTCAAGAGATTTAATTAGATAAATATTATAGAATAATGATGATAAGGGAATTAAGATTTGAATAAAACTATAAGAAGGCCACGCTTAATGTACCTTAAATGGGCTTAAAATGGCTTTTAAATTTTTTAGTTAAAGCATGGGCATATAGCCGCACCTTATTATTCATGGCTATACATTTTCATTTGCCCATTCACGTTCATATTCTCAAAAACTCAAAAACAAAAATTTAACCTAAGAAGAGTCGGCCATTAACAAGGAAGAAGAGGAAGAGAAATTCAATCAAGCCGGGGGATTTATTTCAAATCAAATCTCAAAGCTCTTATCATATTTAAGGTGAATAATAATTCAATCCATCTCTATTTTATTTTTATAATCATACGTTTTGGGATTTAAAATTAAATTCAATTTTATGAGGTGTTGGATGATGATAAGCTTGAATTATTATGTGTTTGATTTAAACCATTTCGTTTACATATGAATTTGCACGGTTTTAGATCAAAACCGATTGTTATTGATTATGGAATTCCATGGAAAAATTTATGTTATGTAAATCATCATTTTAGAGATTGGATTCAATTTTCGTAATTTTCCAAGCCATGGAAGATTTACTTTGAATTTCTGAAAGAAAATATGACAATATTGGGTTTAAATTAAATTTTGATTATTTTAGGAAGAAATTGGGTCTAAAATTTTAATATGTTAGATAACATGATGAAATTGAATTTCTATGATTTTTGGGAATTTATCCTATTTGATTTGCTAGGGAAAATAAATTATTTAAAAGAAGGACTTATTTGCAATACTGGTTTGCTTAATGGAAGGGCTTAAACGTTAATTTTTTCCTTTGATTTAAATCTGATAAATGGTACAGTTATTTTGTAAAGTATTTGAAAAGTTTTAAGGCAACCAATCAGGTGTTTACAAATAGGCAGGTTAGTTATAAAGCAATTACTAAACTTAGCATTAATTCAACCTTTTAAATAAAAAGTTGGTTCCGCCTCTTTTGGAAGTGGCCATCAATCCAATTCTTTCGCCTCAACTCAGTCGAAACCAACCCTACCGAAACTCACCAAGTCAAAACCAATACACAAGGTATCACTTAGATGGTATGTAGTGGAATGGAGGAATGGGAAAGCCAGGGCGTCAAAAGCAATACTTCTGATGGGGTCGAAACCTTAGTCAAATGTTAAGTGCCTGCTTCGTTTTACCTAAAGATTTTGACTTAGTCAAAATCTATGTTTTTGAAAGGGGTTTTTCTAAATAGCTTTCTAAGTAGGTTGCCATATCATTTTTATGTAGGATCTTTCGAATGGGTTCCTTTGTTTTATATAATGCTTTCGAAAGAGGTGGTTCGGACCTGGTCGAAACACAGCTGCTATTCTTTTACCATTCGGATGTATTATAGCCAGCATTGCTTACGAAGGGTTCTCATTGTTTTAAACTTAAGCTAAGTCACTTCCTAAATGCTTTCGTAGGGTTTCAGGGGGTTCGAAGGCAATGCTGTCAATACGGGGTTTCGATGCTATCCTTTAAAGTTTTACTCCAAGGTTTTGAGCTTTCGAATAGATGGTTTTAACACTATCAATTTCTCCCCCAAAAATGTTTTATTAAAGGTTTCGAAAGAGATACTATCGTGTATAACCGCATTGACCCAAAAGATGGTTTTAGAGAGTAAAACTCAATGTTTTTAAAAGGGGTACTTTAATTAGTTTTGAAGCTATATTTCTAAAAAATTATTTAGCAATGTTTTGACACATTCAAAAGATATGATTTGGTTTTGAAGATTGATTTATAGAGCTTCGAAAGGCATATACTTAGAGTTTTTAAAAGGGGTTTTCTATCCTTTTGAAAGAGGCCATCCAGTAGTTTCGGAAGTGGTGTTTAAGATTTCTAAACAAATAACCCATTCTCATTTTAAAGGAAAAACCGTGACATAAATAAACATTTTTGAGAGTATTATTTCGTTATTATGATTACTCCTTCGTATATTCATTGAAAAACCGTGACATAAATAAACATTTTTGAGAGTATTATTTCGTTATTATGATTACTCCTTCGTATATTCATTCACATTGTAATAAACCCACAACGATACTTTGGAGAAGGGTGGAATAACCAGCTAGGTTGACCCAGTAGTGAATATAACTTAAGAAATGTTAAATTCTTAGTTAAAGATATTGGCAGGAGCTAATAGGTTCACAGTAAGCGCATGAAAAGAGGCAGGGGTCAATAAGTTCATAGTTAGCCGATGAAAACTATGGTTTGATATTGACAAAGGCTAATAGGTTCATAGTCAGCCCAAGAAAACTATGATTTGGTATTGGTAAGAGCCAATAGATTTATAATTAGCCTATGAAAACTATATCCGGATTAAGATATGGACAGTTAGTCAATAGGTTCCTAATCAGCCCATGAAAACTAGGATAAGAAATAAAGATGTTAGAGTTACCAATAGGTTCTTAGTAATCCCATGAAAACTATGAAATTGGATAGGTGGTCCATATGTATTGAACCAGTTAATAGTGACCCTAAAAACTATAACCGAGACAGATAGTCAGAATAAATGGGAATGGAAATCCAGAATTAACTTGTTTGCATACCATATTATTTTAATTTTTTTTAACCATTATGGATGTAGGAGCATATTATATGGATTTATAAAGGTTTTAAGATACCGGTAAGGGAAAAATACATTCTGTTAACCAACGTGGTCTCACTAGATATCTAAATTGTTTGAGATGGTAGATTACTATTCATACCAGGCTTTACGTCTGACTCGAAGTTTTTGTTTTCCCCTTAAACTCTTGGGTACTCAATTGATTTTGAGTAATTTGAGGTTTACGGTTTTTAGGTGTTGTTTTAGACGAATAAAGCCTTCGGTGACATGCAGGAGGCATGCTAGCACTTAGAATTCTTTTATTTCCACTGTGTTTGGTGTAAAGGCAAACATGTTTCATTGCCTTATTATATACTCTGATCGTCCAAGGAGGCATCTTCATATGTCGCTCTTGGCATATTTTGTAATAAGTATATTTTATCTTAACGTAGTTTACACACTGCGATCAGTAATGAATTTGAAATATTTTGAAATGGAATATGGACTTTGTTTGCTATTTTAATTTTTTTCCATATTCCCATGTTTATATATATCAACGTATCTAACATTGCCGTATTTGGTCGTCGAGACTTAATAACTATGGATGATTATATCATTCGTAGCCGTTACCAAGTAGAGGGATGTTAAAAGTTGGTATCAGAGATAGGTTTATGAAACTTTAAAAGAAATTTAAACCTAAAAGATTTTTCAAACATAATCCAAGGAATCAAATAACAAGATTGGGATTTGGGTTAACGCTATAGTAATGTACTTGTGCTTGATATATAGTTATATATATAAATACGTATTCCCCGCTCTCTTAGACCGTTCTTTTGTATCTTACAAAGGCTCTTATGTAGATTTACAAGAAAGGAGATGTGGAAGCAGGAAACAGAAGAGGTCATGTCGGTGGAGGAAGCACCACAACTAACGAAAATGCCCGACCCACCACCAGAAGGAACCTAGATTGACCGGCTAATGTAATAACCAAAATGCTAATGCCAATATGGGTGCTGGAAATCCATTAGTTGATATGGGACTATGTATCAGTTCTTTGTCAATATGATACAAGCAAGAGTGGCTGTAAGAATTGCTGGAAATGTTGGAGGAGCTAATCCTATAGCTCCATTAGGAATAATTATGCTAGGCTGAGTAGGGACTACACCAGTCTCAGTGGGAAGCCATTCATAGGGACGGAGGATGCTATTGAAGTTGAGAATTGGTTGTTGCATTGTGAGTGTATATTTATTGATTTGGGTTTAGATGATGCGCAAAAGAGAAGGTTAGCCTCTAGACAGTTGCAAGGGTCAGGGCTTCACTAGTGGAATAGTGTTATTGCCGGAGTTTCGAAAGAACAGTTGACTTGGGTTGAGTTTATAAGGAGAATTGAGCAAAAGTTTGTGTCAGAATCTGCCAAGTCAGAACCGCTGAGAAATTTTGTGGATCTGGAGCAGGAGGAGATGTTGGTTATTGAATGTGCCACTAAGTTTGAGGATTCTCCTGTTATGGACATAATACTGTAGACACCGTCGTCAGGAGGAACAAAAAGTCCATTAGGGGATTGGGGCCTGAAATTGGTAGGGGCGACCCTGCCACATCTCTGTGATCCTAATAATTTGATTGTGGAATGGCCATTCGCCATGAGGAGATGCTTGCTAGTTGTGCTAGAGATAAGCCAGTAGAAATTCAGGGTTCTCAGTGGAAGAAGAGAAAGTTCTTTGAGAAGAAGGGATCCCACAAGGGAGAGACTGCCAAGAAGGCAAAGACTGAGTTAGTTTGCTTTAATTGTGACAAGAAGGGTCATTATGTGAATGAGTGCCGGTTAGGAAATGGAAAGAAGGCTGCAAACAAGAAGAATGTGAAGTGCTTCAACTATGATTAAGTTAGGCATTACAAGAATCAGTGTCCAGAGACAGCTAGGGAGGACAAAGGAAAGATTTTTGCTATTGGACCAGCTAGGCCTACCATAGCTGATAAAGGAAAGACTATGATAAAAGATACGCGCTTTATTCAGAATATACCAGTTAAGGTGCTTTTTGATACCGGTGCATCATGTTCATTTATATTTCAGTGTTGGGATGATAGATTGTGCTTTGAACCCACTTACCTTGTTACTTCCTTAAGGGTTGTGAATCCAATAGGAGGGTATACAACTCTAGCGTTGTGATGTAAGCAATTAGAATTTCATCCGTTAGGTCATAAGTTTGCATGCAGTTTGTATGTTATTGATTACGTAGATTTCAGAATCATTTCAGCTATGGATTGGTTAGGTAGGTATGAGGCTAGAATATTTTGCCAGGATAGGGAGATATCTTTGAGACACTCTGATAGCGAGTAATATTCTTAGTGGAGAATTCTAACCGGAGTGTTAGTACTTTTCTTAGTATTATGGAGATAGGAGATGAGTTAAGTCAGGCTCGAGTAGCAAGAGAGTTTGCAGATGTCTTTGAGCCAGTCACAGGATTATCACCGAAATGAGCAGTTGAGTTTCCTATAGATCTTGTCCCGAAAGCTAAACCTATGAGTAGACCGCTAGCAGGATGTCAGCGACCGAGATAAAACAATTGAAGGTGAAGCTAGTGGATCTAGAAGGAAGGAAGTTTATTAGGCCAAACAGTTCTCCTTAGGGAGAGGCCGCAGTGTTCGTGAAGAAACCAGATGGGTCGTTGAGAATGTGTACCGATTATCATAAGTTGAACGAAAGGGCGATTATGAATAAGTATTCTTTTCCAAGAATAGACGACCTATTTGATTAGTTGAGTGGAGCTAGAGTGTTTTCTCAATTGGATTTGGTGATAGGTTTCCATCAAATAAGAGTGGCAGAGGACAGTATTCCTTTGACAACATTTTGGACTAGGTATGGTTCGTATGAGTAGTTAATAATGACATTTGGATTGACGAATGCACTTGCTTTCTTCGTGGATTTGATGAATCGAGTTTTCCTAGAGAACTTGGATGGGTTTGTGCGAGTGTTTATAGATGACATTTTAGTATACTCTAAGGATGAGAAGGGCATGAATGTCATCTTAGAGTGGTACTTGAGACGCTGGGGCGGAATCAGCTAAAGGTGAATTTTACCAAGTGTCATCTTTGGAAGAAAGAAGTTAAGTTTCTTGGTCACGTAGTTTCAGAGAAAGGCTTGTCAGTCGATCCAAATAAGATTGAAGCTGTGAATAATTGAAAGAGACCAGAGATGGTGATCGAGATTAGAATTTTTCTTGGACTTGGTGGCTACTACCAGAGATTCATCAAGGGTTTCTTACGCATAGCAGCACCTTTGACTACGCTAACCAGGAAGGAGGTGGAGTTTGTCTAGTTTGAAAAATATAAGGAAGCATTCCTTAAGTTAAAGCATTTGTCGGCCAATGCACTAGTTTTAGTACTTCCAGATGGAAACCAAGGGTTGGTGGTGTATACTGATGCATGTGGAACTAGATTGGAAGTTGCACTGATGCAGAAGGGTAAAGTTATTGCATACGCTTCACGACAGCTTAGACCACATAAAGTGAGATATTCTGCTCATGATTTGGATTTGGCTGTAGTGATCTTTGCATTGAAGATTTGGAGATATTATCTATTAGGGAAGAGGTTTGAGCTTTATACCGATCATAACTCTTTAAAGTATTTATTCTCTCGAAAGGAGTTGAATATGAGACAACAGAGGTGGCAGGACTTTTTGGCTGCTTATGACTTTGGAATAGAGTATATTATAGGGAAAATTAATAAGGTAATAGATGCTCTTAGCAGAAGACATCAGAATGTGGTGTTAGCTATATTGGTAGAGTGGAAGGATTTAGAAGCTTTGGCTAGTTGTGGTGTGCAGTTAAGGTCCATTGCTAGTTCCAATCAGAGTACCGCCATGTTGTCCTATTTAGAAGTTCGACCGAGGCTGATCGAGAGGATTGCTTCTAAGCAGAAAGAGGATCCAGTATTAGCCGGTAAGATTAGGAGGCTTGAGATTAGAGATGAGATCAATGATCTGATAGATTTTAGCCTTGGTTGAAAAGGATGGTTGAGAAAGAAGGGACGATTATGTTTTCCCAATGTTTAGGACTTGAGGAAGGAAGTTCCTAGAGAATATCATCGATCCAAATTTACGATTCATCCTGGAGGGACCAAGATTTATCAAGATATGAAGAGGAGCTTCAATTGCGAAGGAATGAAGAGGGATGTTGGCTTGTGGGATAGGCAATGCACAAACTGTCAACAAGTGAAAGCTAAACATCAGAAGTCGGGTGGGTTGCTTCAGCCTTTAGAGATTCTAGTTTGGAAAAGGGGATCGATATCCATGGATTTTATAGACCGGTTGCCAAGGTCAAATAGGAGAAATGAAAGTATATGGGTCATAAAGGACAGGTTGACCAAGAGTGCCCATTTCATTCCAATAAAGTCAACCAGAACGACACATGTTTTAGCTAAGATGTTTATAAAGAACATAGTTAGACTATATGGAGTTCCTAGTAGTATAGTCAATGACAGAGATGCTTTGTTCACTAGTGAATTCTGGAAGAGTATACAGGAAGTGTTGGGCACCAAGCTTAATATGAGTACTGCATATCACCCTTAGAGAGACGGACAGACGGAGAGAGTCAACAAGGTACTCGAGGATCCATTGAGATCTTGTGTATTAGACTTTGGTGAATCTTGGGAAGATCACCTATATTTGGTTGAGTTTCCTATAATAATAATAACCGGACTAGTATTGGAATGACGCCTTTTGAAGCTTTGTATGAAAGGCCATGCAAATCGTTAGCATGTTGGTTGGAGACTAAAGATAGATTGGTCTTAGGACCAGATTTGGTTAGAGAGGCATTAGAGAAGATTGAGTTGATCTGAGAATGGATGAAGGAAGTTCAGTCCAGACAAAAGAGTTACGTTAATAAGAGACGTAAAGACCTAGAGTTCTCAATTGGAGAAAAGGGTTTCATTAAGGTGTCACCAATGAAGGGTGTGGCACGATTCGGAAAATAATGGAAGTTAGCCCCGAGATATGTTGGACTATTCTAGATTATAAAGAGGATTGGCAAGCTCGCATACAGAGTAGAGTAGCTGGGAAGTATGGCAGTTGTCCATAATGTATTTTATGTGTCTCATCTTTGCAAGTATGTTCATGATTCAGAGACTACTATTCCTCCAATAGGGTTGGAAGACTTGATAGTAGAGCCTAATTTGACTTTTGTTAGACAACCAGTCTGTGGTGTAGCGAGAGATGAGAAAAATTTGATGAACAAGATAGTTAGGTTGGTGAAAGTTCAATGGAGCAACAACGAGAAGGATTGTACTTAAGAGACAGAAGACAGGATTAGAGATACTTATCCTGATCTACTTTAAGGGTATGTCTATTTAGATTTATATAGATAGTTACCAGTCAATTAGGCTCATATGGATGCTAGGAGTTGTTACAGATGATTTCTATGTTTAGTATTTAGTCCTTACTGAATTTCAAGGACAAAAGTATTTAAGGGGGGAGCCTGTAATACCCCTAATTTTTAACATTATTATTTAAGAGATTTAATTAGATAAATTAAATAGAATAATGATGATAAAAGGATTGAGATTTGAATACAACTATAAGAAGGTCATGCTTAATTTACCTTAAATGGGCTTAAAATTGCTTTTAAATCTATTAATTAAAACATGGGAATATTAGTAAATATAGCCGCACCTTATTATTCACGGCCATAAATTTTATTTGCCCATTTACATTCATTTTCTCAAAAACTCAAAAACTCAAATATAACCTAAGAAGAGTCGGTCATTAACGAGGAAGAAGATGAATAGAAATTTAATCAAGCTAGGGGATTAATTTCTAATCAAATCTCAAAGCTCTTATAATATTTAAGGTGAATAATAATTCATTCCATCTTTATTTTGTTTTTATAATCATATGTTTTCAGATTTAAGATCAAATTTGTTTTTATGATGGGTTGGATGATGATATGCTTGAATTATAATGTGTTTGATTTAAACCAATTCATTTACACATGACTGCAGCATCCAAAATTGTTAGTTTTAGGCCTCTAAGTAGGGGGATATTGAACATACATAAAAAAAAATTCTTTATACCTTGAAATTGTAAACCAGTGTTACAACTAAATCTTTTATCTGGTTGATTTGTATTAAATTAATTCAATTTCATGCTTTAAAATTAAATTTCAGTTTATTACATATATAGACAGACACATACATAAATATAAGTATTATGTTTCAAATCTAATTATGTCATTATGGACAATAAATTAAATTGTAATTTTTTTAATTATATGCTTTTTTAGATATAGATATAAAATAAATTTCCATTGGGTTTTCAATGTTTTGGATGTTAGATATGATTAAGTTTAAAATTCAATATGGTATTAAATTTATTATTAAATTGGTGAGTGTAGAAGAGAAGTAAAGTAAAACTGCACTTCATAATTATTCCCTTATTAACTCAGATTTGATAAATTTAATTGCAACATGAATTAGCTTTCCATTTCATTCTTCTAATTTACTTTCATATGAAATATCTAGTTTATGTGAGTTAATTTCATACCTTGATAAATAAATATGTGTATAAAGTATATATATAAGTGGCAACAAAGGTTACATGCGTGTGTGTATGTCTAAACTATGTATATGTGGTATCGACAATATGTGCATACAAACCAAATACATACATTGTAGTTTGCTTAAACATACGTATATACCTAGGCATTTATATTTCTAATATGTAAGTAAAATCATTACATGTATATATAAGTATTATATATATGTACATACAGTAGGTATATATCAATATCCAGATATGAGTGTGTGTGTGTGTATGTGTGTGTATGTATACACAATGTGTTTATATTAGTTTGTTTATGTTGTATGTTTTAATGTATATATGATGCATTCCCGATTATACATTTAGTTGAAATGTTAATATATATCAATCCAAAACCAATTAATATGATTAATCAGTCAAAATAGATAAATATTAATAAATTTGATTTTATATATAATAGCAAGATTGGAATTTGTGAAAAACCCATTAGACTTCATAGGCCCATCACGATCTAAAATAGGATTATTTTTTTTTTTTTTGAAATTTACCTATTTCACCCGCTTTCAACTGGCAAGATTCCTTTACTTTCTCGAAACATCTTGATGATGAATATTTAAAATAAAATGTTATTTTATATTGTGATTAAGTACTCACGATTGCAGCTATTTGCAACTACAATCACATAACATTTCATTTAAGGATTTTCTTATTTATATACTTTAAATTATTTACTTAATTAACTATATTACTATATAACAAGGTATATAATCAAATCAAAAAACCTTTAAGATCGGTCACATAGTTAGATATATGTAACAAATTGCATAATTACCATAGGGCACAATCCTAACTCTATCAACCTCCTGCCTATACTTGAGGTCAATTATGGATTTTATTCCATTCCTCAGTTCAGTTTTCTCAAAATGATCGAGTTAGACCTTTAGTGAACGGATGCATTATGTTATTTTAATTACCTACTTTGTTAAATAACCGTCTCATACGCTGATTAACGTTCTTTATCATGTAGTACTTTTCAGAACATGTTTCTCAACTTCTTGTGAACTCTAGGTTCTTTCGTGATCTGCATCATGGCATTGTTATCATATAACATATTATAGGATTCTCACCATTTGAAATATGCCCTAGCTCAGTTATAAATTTGTGCATTTATATATGTATACAATGCTTTTTTTGTTGCGCTATTCAAGGCGATGTACATTTCTTATTGGTTAAATTAGCTACAACCCATGTCTGGGAATTTCCAACTTAAAGCTCCTTAACTAAGGTTGAATAATGAATTTTGATTGACATATCAAGATCGATGTCACTTATGAAGTTTGTATCTGAATATTCCATCGTTATGGATTTTTTTTTGTTTATGCAAACAATTCTCTAGTATTTTGCATGTACTCAAGAATACCTTTACCATTTTGCAATCTTGAATCACATTTAATGCTCACTCAATGCATCAATTACATAGGTGAATAGCGATACAGTACACTACATATCATATATATGATAATTCCTACTGCCTAAGCATAAGGCACCCATCACATATGCTCCATATTAAATAATTTTATATGATGTCTACGTATATCATTCGGGATAATCCCAACATACTCTACTTGTAGTTTTAGAAATATTTTAGTACCTCTTTAATATATTTTCTTATAGGCACACGCTTCCTTTGCATTTTGACCGATAATCAAACTATTTATTTCTCTTTCAAAATATCCAACGAATCCAGATTTTTGTTGGGTGACATAGTCATATCAGTTCTTAGATCATATCCAACACTTACAGACTCAATTATCGCCCCTACTGACATCATGAAATTTTGATTATCATGTGCAAATCTTCTATTCCCAATCATTATTTGGAATATCTATTTCAACAACGATGTATCAAAATTCCAATTCATATTAAGCAATGATTTTTCAATTTAAATATGAATTAACTTAAGCACTTTTGATGCCAAATGTGGCACAACACCCAAAACCTATTGAAATATAGAGATCTAGCAGAAAATATAATAAAAACTTTAAGAATACCATGTTTTTATAGTGGTTCGGATATCTGTGGCCTACGCCTGCTATTATCTTTATTCATTATTGATTTGAGAGAGGGTTTACAGGATTAAATAGATTTATAAGTCATAAGTACAAAGGATTGACATGTACTTAAGCCTAGAACTGCCAACAATGTCTACTTTGGTGACTATGGAGAGGACGGGCAGGAGATGATGAAGGAGAAGTGCTAAAAGTCATCTTTTGTTTGCTATAGGGTTGATATTTATAGGGGAATTTGGTAGACTCAGAAGCCCACAAAGCAAAAGGTCCAGGTCCAAGCCCAAAGGTATAGGAGAACCGAAACCGGCCTAGATGCCAATAAAAAACTCTAGGTACCGAGATAAACCTCCTAGTACTGATATATTTTTCATGGGAAAACCCTTCCCTTCTTCTTCTATTTTGCTACCTATCTCCTATTCATTGCATTCCAAACACATTTCGTTAAAGATCGATTTGTTTCTGACAATTTCCTTGTTTTCTCTCCTTTTCCTGCTTTCTTCTCACTAATCCTTGGAGTTGCTCATCTATTTTTTAGGAAAAACACTACATGGCAATCACCTGAGGTATTGCTTTCGAGTATAGGTGGTTTTGAAGGGCTAAAGTGGAGAGAAAAGCTCTTAATACCGTATGGTTTCTCTCGGTACCGAGTTCTTCACTTTGCTCCATTCCCCTTTGAAACTTCTTGAGTGTCGTCCACTGGCCCTTCCAAAATTGTTTCCAAGTTCATGAATTGTTTCGTCTTCATCTTGACATTACAACGTCTATTGGTAATTTATATCATTAAAAAGCCGGTTAACTCTTGCATCTCGGAGTATGCTTCCATTGAAAACAAATCGTGCTTTGGATCATGAAAAGTACTAACTAGTTATCTCCCAGTTTCGGTTAGTCGTTTAGGAATTGCTTCATAGCATAGCCTCTATCGTACAGATATTCCTTAACTGCTTTTATCGCCAAAATTACATTCCCCATACTAAGGACAAGGTCTACACTCTAGAGACCGTGCCACACCTTAGTTAAGCTTGCTCTTTCCTCCACTATATTTTTCACGTGATCTGGGCTCAAAAATTCCTCTCGGCACCGATAGATTTCATTTCCCCTGAGTGCTTATAAATATAGCACTCGGAAAATTTTCTTACTTCGGTTTTTTACATGCGATTCCTCTTGCTACCAAGACTTTTTCCACCGATTCTTTCCGATCTTTGTTCCTTCGTACTTCAACCACTCGCCATCGACCTCTATTTGCCAACGCCGACCCAAATTAGCTGCCCCAATGATCTTTGTTCCTTCGTACTTCAACCACTCGCCATCGACATCTATTTGCCAACGCCGACCCAAATTAGCTGCCCCAATCGAAGCTTGGCACCATTGGTTTTTTGTTGTCCAATTCATAAGTCGGCCACCACTTCTCTCCAAAGCACTTTGGCCCAAATCCATTCCAACTACCACCAACTCAAAGCTCTCATTACCAACTCCTGTTACATTTCAACTTGAATCCAAATCTTGAATTTACCTAAGGTAGGCAATTGCTATAAGTTGAGATGGTGTTTGTTGGGATGATAATTCGAAAGGTATTGATTGGAGTAGGTTCACTACACCATAGATGGCCATCTGCAACATTTTTGCAAGGTGTTGCCAGGTAAAATGTTGCGATAGCTATACAATTTTGGTCCTACTGCAATGTTGAATTTTTGGTGTTGCCTTAGCCATAAAAATGTGTTGCTCTAGCTAAACAAGTGTAATTGATGCAACATTTTTTTATAGTGTTGCTATAGTAGACCTTTGCATATCTTTCGCACCAATCCGCGCTAATCTACCAAGGCAAATCCTACGTTGGAGAACGTGACACCTCATCAATCCGAACACCACTCCTTGTGGTGTTGTGATAAATGTTGAAGGGTATAACCGGTTCCCCTCTTCGTTTCTTTTGACAAACCCGACCCCCTCCATTCATTTTCATTCGAAAAACCCTAAACGAAAAAAATTAATAATAATGGCGGCTTCAATTTTCGTTGATCGTTCCTCCAAAAGTTAGGGCTTTCCTAATTTCAAAGATGCTGACTTTAGTCGTTCGATCGAATGAAGGATTCACGTCATTTGCTTCGTCAATCACACGTTTCTATGATCTGCTCACGGCTCTTTGAAATTGATTGAGTTTGTCTTCGCTTCGAGTAAGGTGAGTGCTATCCACTCACATCTGATTCAAATGCTATGTTTAGTCAGTTTGATTTTGTTTGATATTGGTGATTTCTGATTTGTTCATGTCAAATAATTTCTCTTACTTGAATTGACGATGTTGATGTCGTTCTTTTTGATTTCGGCCTTGTCGTTCTTCTTGACTTCGGCCATTAACTGTTGTTTTGGACTCTCTGTTGGCTAGTTGTAAATAAGTTGATTTTGTGAAAACTTCTATTTCGGTTACTTTAAAATGTGATAATGTTGGCCTCGGTTTCGAAATGATTTTTCCGATGTTGATTTCTTTGGTACTGATTTGTTCATTCACGGCTTCAACTTGTTTTGATATTACCATATTTTAACTTGGTTTTTATCACTGACTTCGAGTTTGGTAATTCAATTGCTTTTCGCTTCGATGAGTTTTTACTGACTTGTTCGACTCCATGTTTCCAGGCTAGTTCATTCATGTTGTATGTGGTATCTTCACTTGATTATGGAACTGTAATGTTCACTAGTTCATTTGCCTCGAGTCTGGATTTGTGTTCTTTGTTGTTGTTTGTTGAGTCACTTTACTGGAGTCTGCATCTCTGAGCAGGTTGGCACTGGGTTGCTTATTATTTCGACCTCTGCCTTTGTCATGTGCTCACTGTATTGTGTTTTGGGTCGAACAATATCTATTTTTTTTATGGAAGTCCATGCCTTTACTTCAGTTCACTGGCATGATTCATGTTCATTTGCATAGTGCAGTTGCCTTTATGTCTGACCATGTTGCATCTCTAGTCAAGCTTAGTACTGGTGCACTGCCTTGGTGGTTTCATCGAGTTAATCCTCATGTAGTTTGTCTGCACTTATATACTTCATAGTGGTTGTTGCCACTGTCTGTTTCAATTTGCATGCAGTTTCACTATGCAGCCTTGCTCATTTGATCCACTGTTACTGTGGTTTTGGTTGCTTCACCATACTTCAATATTTTCATTTAGTATGATTCTTGCATTGCTCAGTTTCGCAGATGCATCCCCTCTATATATATTTCACCTGACCATCACTGTATTGGTTTCGCGGATGCATCCTCTACATTTGTTCATAATTGCCTCTGAAGCACCATTGTTGCCTCGGGTATAACCTGGTGACACTGGTTCTTGATGCTGCTCGGTTTTGAGGTACACTTGGGTTTTGATTATGCAGTTGTGGTTTTTGTTGCATTAGAACTATTGAAGCAGTAACATTCCTTTTGGTCCTACTGCACTGTGTATATTTTAGTTCGCCGTCTTTGGTCTATGTTGCTGCATTTGCTTACATATCCACCACTTGTTTGCCTCTCTGGCTTCTAGTTGCTTTGAGCAGTTGGGTCTGTTTAATTGCAGTCTACATTTCTGATAGTGGATTTGCACTTGAACCTCTAGCCTGTTGCACTATTAGTTTCATTTTGTTTGCAGTTGTGTTGAGTCACGATAGCAGTGACTTGACCTCTGCAGTTTCGATTTGCTGTTAATATTTGGAGTCATGATGACATTATATATTGTAGTGGCGAGGCAGTATAAGCGAGCGTGTACTGCAGCCACACAATATTGACGTTTTGGATCGATATTTCAATTACTTGAATTGTTTTGTGTGTCCAATTCAATATTTTGAAATTGTAATTTGATTTGTTTTGATTTGATCCTTTTTGTTGTTGTCTAATTATCTATTTGATAATTAGATTATGAGTTTCTAATTGTTTATTTAATAATTAGATTTTGTTGTTAATTGCCGTCTAGGCAATTCTGTCCTTTTTCTAAATTATGAATTTGCTGATTTGTTGTTTAACACTGTTACGTGTTATATTTACCGCTATCCGATTTCTTATTAAAGGATTGGATAGACGAGATTTATTTTGACTGCCGTCTATTTGTTATTTAATTATTATTGCTTCCGTGCATTAATAACTGAGTTTGAATTAGACTGACCCGTGTATTATTTTCTTTTGAATTTAATACTCGGGTCAGACCGAGTTATTGCAGGTTGTAGATATCCTGCTTTGGGTTGCTGCTAGAGCTATGAAGTCTTTTTATATCTTTTGGAGTAGTCGTTGTCATTTTTAGTAGTCAGTGTATCTGATATAGGATGATATGTGCTCATATGTATTATTGTCAATAATGTACTTGTATATATAACTTCCAGTGTCGACAAATTGTAGTTGTATCATATGTACTGTATCACATGTATTGTAATTGACATTAGTTATTATATATATGAGACCTTTTGTTTTATCCGTGTTCCGCTTTTTTATTTTCTGTGTTATTATTATATTTATTGTCCTAAACTATTATGAACCATCGTAGTTCGTGTTGCCATAGGGATGGACCCAGTTGGGTCGTGGGCCCCACATTGTGGGCCCCATAAGATGTGGGCCCCACAACTTCAGAAAGTTAATATCTATAGCAACATTTTTGGAATGTTGCTACAGATACCTATGTGTGTTGCCATAGACCCAAATAGGGTTGTATTGCAACAATATTACTTATATTGCCTTAGATAGTCAAAATGTTGCCTTTGAGGTCTAAGCCAACGGCCAAAATTGCATCACCCTAAAAGTGTTGCCATAGACCTATGGCAACATTTTTCGGGCCTGAGCCAACATTTTTTTTGTGTTGCAGAAGGCCATTTATGGCGTAGTGGTTGAAGTCTGGGGCTAGGTGTTGATTTGAGCTAACCTTGAGTGACGTTCGATGTCTAACTCCTACTAATGTCCATTCGATCATTCAATTGTTCAAGTTCTAATAGGATGGTTCTTTTTAAGAACAATCGTATTGGTTAGACTTCAAAATCCAAACGATTCAGTTGCTTAGCATCCTTGTCATTTACTACATAACATCCTTCAATACTGCATTTTTTGTGTTCCTATAATAGAAAAGCTTCCGCATCGCCCTGGAAAATGGTTGCGTTGTGCGGAGTGACTCATTTTCTAGCACGAGTGGGTTATCTACACAAAATGATCCATTCATTGTGTATGGGACACATGACTCATATTGCATAGATTAATACTTTCATTTGCTCCTATCAACCTTAGAATCTGATTAGTTAACACACTTTGGCATTCTTTGGATTTCGAACATTGGTCACATGGGTCTAATATTTGAAATAAGAGTGTACCTAATCATTTATACTAGTGGACCTATTGCTCAGGCTTCTCCATCCGTTCCTATCAGCCCTGGTCGTTCAATCATTGTTGAGTTACATGGCGCAATTGTACTAGCAAACCTATAGCAAAATCAGCGCCCCTTGAACGAATATGTCAGTCTAAGGAATTTGGATGACCCACTGGAGAAAACTTCCATGATTCTTACTCTGAAGATGCTCCAAAACATATGTCGCCAACACGGGATTTCTGAATGCGATGAACTTTTTCATTGCAGGATGAACTAGCACACCATCCTCCATGGGATACATAGCAGGCAACATATATATGTGTTTTGGTGGTGCTATCCCACCTTTCAATCTTTTTCTGTTCATGATTCTTCAAGAGCTTGGGCTGGCTCTGTCCCAGTTGAACTAAATGAGTATGCTCCCTTGAACTCTTTATACGTGCTCTTCATGAATCGGTCTTAATGGCCTCCGTACTTAAATGTGCTAACTTAACTTATGCACTTCAAGTAAAGGAATGAATCGCCTTCTTATATGATTATCGAAGACTGGAGCTATTGCAAGGTTGTTGAAAAGCTTCACAAAAAAACGTTCTTATTTTAAGAATGAATACTTCTTCTTTAGTGCTCGTATGGCTTCAACGGGCATTGGCTTTTCGGAAGTAAGTTCCTCTCCCCTTTGCTTTTGTGGTATTCGGATTCCTTCCATCCATGTGCTTAACCTATTGTACTCTTCTTCATAGATATTACTACAGGAGATGTTTGGGATGAGCATGCTGATACTTAGATAGCTCCAAAGGAGTCGAGTTTCCAACATCGCACCATAGCATATCTCTTGACTAACGAGAACCATCGACAATGTGGCCTTATGCTCTCTAATAGGTTCATTATTTCTGAATCGCCTTCACTGAGGGTATTCGGGGTGCCACCCCATCTTCCGCCCACACCTACGGCTACGGCGGAAATATTCTAGAGGAAGTTGAAGGTCCGTTAGGTACGACACATGTGAGGAGCATTTTGGAAGGGAAGTAGAAAAACCAACTGCAGGCAATGCTCTAAGAGGAGGGGATGAAGGGAACATGATGCCATCGATCCCGAATGAGAGTGAAAGTGTCGCAGGGAGAGAAGGAAAGGAGAAGATGAAGGACGAGGAAGGGATAGAGGGGAAAAGATGCTAGCGATAGCGATTACGATGCCAGGACAAAGGGAGATGAATCATGCAGTGAGACGTCTCCTAAGGGACCTAAACTTCCTACCTCCCTGTCTAGAATGCATCATTGTCGAGTCTTTTGAAAAAGCCATGGAAACAGGCATCTTACCTTCAGGCAAAGAAACTCCTCCAGGTCGTTCCTTAGGAGATGTCTTCGCTAGTTTGAGCAGTTTCAATATTTCTATTGATGATCTTCTGACTGAGGATTCTCTAAACTTAGAAGGTATCTAAAATGAAGATGGTGAGATACCATCTCTACTTGTATGCAAACACGGTCTGTAAGATACTTAAGGTGTCACTGTCACTGGCACTTCACTACGATCATGAACACACATCCATGCATTCAGTTTCATTTTAAAACTCCTACACTTATATCGTCTTTCTTCTTATTTTAGGTTCCATAGCTAGAGACAGATATCAAAATCTCCAACGCAATACAGGCGAGTTCAAAGGACAAAACCCTGATCCATATCCACGTAATTCCAGGCGCCATGAGTCTAATGAAGAAAGTTCAAGGAGAAAGAAATGAGAAGTGTAGGAGGACTGGAGAGTTAAGAAGGAAAGGAAGAAAAGGTAGGCCAAAGAGGGGCTATCGCAAGATCAGATAAAGTGACACAAGGAATCGCACGATCTCCATTGTCCCTCCTCTAGCATCCCTCTGCCTCACACTAAATCTTAGCTCCCTCCTCATCAACGAGTTCTAGTTTCAAAGTTTTTGACTATTAATTCTCCTTCCCACCCTAAGGGAAATGCCACTCCCTCATTCTCTCTTTTGGCTTCCCAACCTCATCCGCAGGAAGCTTTTCCTAACTTCTTTCTACAGGGCATCATGTTTAATCAGGACATTGAAAACACTCCAAAGGAAGAGGTGGATTGGGATGTCCATGAGGTTCAAAAGCATGTCGACAAGGGTAATAAATGGAAAAGGCTATGCTTTGCTCTCTCTATGGTCAATAGTATCAATTACATCAATATCCAATCCTTTGATTCCAAGAAGCATACATATAAAAAAATTATCGATGATCATAAG